>CM060926.1:262530421-263820421 GCA_030737875.1 Allium sativum | reverse complement strand
CGCTTCTAAGATGCACGGAAATTATATCTACTAATGCCATAACGTCTTATTTTCCCGAGCATGAGGACCCATGCATGCACATGACCCCGATGGAACGCGCCGTCAAACACCTTTACCTAAGTGACCTCTTAAAATCAGCTCAGTAAGCGTTCCCTGACCCCGACCTAGTTCGGGGTTCCCCGTTTGATACCAATATAGGTTACTGACTGATAAGGGTCCCACACACCAGATGATACAAGCTTCCCCCCAGGCTTGCATCCCAACTACTAGGATTTCAACAGATTATGCCTACTAGTTTAACAAGATTGCATAACCCCAACAGGTTAAGTTTGTTGGGTTTATATGTATAACCCATCCCCACATATTTAACAAGATTAACTTAACCCTCCCACTAATTCAAGCAAGTTTACTTAACCCTACTCAAGTTGACAGGTTCATGTAATCCTTGTGGATTCAAACAGGCTAAGTATTACAAGTTCATCACCAATCATTTATTTGTGGTTATAATGCGCTAGACCTCCCACATTAAGTCTACCACTTGTGGATGCAAGATATGCCGGTTGGGTCTGGGTAGACTTCTTCCGCAAATCGGACTTAACTCTGTGTCTTAACACCGTCACGTGTACATTTATGCACTTAGACCTCTCACATTAGATTCACTGCTTATGGTCGTTGGATATGCCGGGCGGTTCCAAGCAGAATTCTACCACAAGTGTAATATAACCTCGTGTCTAACCGCGGTTACAGTTTCTAATTACTGTAAATCTAGGCATTTAAATTACTAACCAATTTTCATGTTCATTATGCCCCTAATCCCCACCCGATCTACGCTATAAGTTATGCCCCAGATTAAGATATAGATTATGCCACCAAATCCCAAGTGGCTCAAGGTACAAATTATGCCCAAAATTCCCAATCATGTTTACAATATGAATTATGCCCCAAATTATTCATCCCCAATCGTTCCCAATTTCGCACGTTCGCGTATGTCAGCGATAGGCCTAGGCTCGAAGGTAGCCTGGCTATAAAAACAAAAAGGGAAGAAGGGAGAGAATTTAACAAGAATAGGAATAGCGAATAAAAAATGGCATAAGATGACATAATTAGGCAAACGGGCATAATAGGTAAAAGGTGACATGATTAGGCAAACTAACAATATATGGATACCATGAACAGACATATGAGATCTAAACCGTAAATTAGAAATACAAGTAATGGTAGATTTGATATGTTTCAAATAGTCACAGGCTTAGATCCAATTCATAGACATGTCAAGATAACTTTTAAGTGTTAACATCTAAAAATAACATAGACTCACTGTGATTGGATCTAAAGAACTTAGAATTAATCGTAGATGATGTAGCACTGATCTTTGAATACGTATAACTTACTGTTGAAGAAGAATAGGCTATTTCACTTTGAGTTGGGGAAGCACCTCGTTGTCGCCATTGATTTAAATGAATAAAACAATGGGATTAAGGTCCTTTATATAGCCTAGGGTCAACGGATTTAGTCAGAAAACAAGTCCACATATGTAGAACTAAATCTGCTTCGGATCTGGGGGTGTCGACATGGGTGTCGACACCTCTGTTGTGATGTCGACCCATAGGTCGACACCCCTGTTGTGATGTTGACCCATAGGTCGACACCCCTAATGTGGGGTCGACCCCTAACGGTCCGATCTCCCGCCATGTCCGGCATCTTAGATTTTGAATTATTTTAAACTGTTTTGAATTGTTTTGTTCATATATAATCCTCTTACACATAAAAAAAACTTCAAACCTTAATATCTTCTTCATACGTTGTCTGTTTTACGCAAACTCGGAGTCTATCTTAAGCAGAATTCCGAGACAAACGCAATGGCGCAGTCCACTTTACTTAATTCCAAATATTTAATTAAGTATTCTTTAGTTTATTATTTTAATGTGTTACAAAATTACTGGGTGTTACATTCTCCCCTACTTAAAGGATTTCGTCTTTGAAATCTCCAAGTTAAGAAGAATGTATATCCTAACATCCATCATCCATCTACTCCTCACCAATCACAGGCATCCATTGTTCTTAAAAGATTTCTAATGCTTATATGAACGTATGCAATAGTGTGTGTATATGTCCCTGTACTAATGTGGAAGATCAAGCGGCCTATTGATGTTGTCGACCTCCTTAATGCAATGTATGTTAGTGCCATGAATCCAACATGTATGCAAATAATCCTAATAAATCATGTAAAGGCTATACGTGAGCACAATCATCCATTCAAACGCAACCTCCATATGATGATACACCCACTTACATCCATTAAAGGAAGAAAAATTTGCACATGCATCCATATACAGTATGATAGTGATTGAGTCGATCTAATGTGTGTGTATATGCATCCACAAGAAACATCTAGCAATCACTTGCGCCCACTTGCATCCATCAAGCATAACAAGTCCCAAACACATGTTTACATCAAGGGATTTCTAGCTAAAGGTCGAAGATTCGATGGATAGGATACACTCAAATGATAGAAATAAGCATAAGTAAAAAGCTTTGGAAAAGGAAGTTAAGAACATACCCTTGAAAAGAAAAGGGTACATAGCACGAATCTTGTCTTAAGTCTCCCAAGTTGCATCCTCTTGGTTATCTCCCCACCGTACTTTCATCAACTTGACCTCTCAGTTGCATAGCTTCTTAACTTCTGATCCAAGAATACGGGTAGTAACTCATCTAACTTTCGCCTCCCGTTCCACCTCTACTTCCTCAAGCAAATGCGGCTCAACTACTTCTGCTGAATCATGGATGCACTTCCGTAAATTTGAAACGTGGGAAACATCATGAACGATAGACAATTTCTCTGGTAGCTTTACTCTATAGGCCTTTGGTTATTCATTTCTATTATGGTTAATGGCCCTACAAATCTTGGTGCCAATTTCCCTATAGATCCAAAGCAAACCACATTCCTCAAAGGTGATACTTGATGAAAACCATGTCTCCCACCTCAAACTCAATATCAGTCCTTCTCTTATCTGCATAGGACTCCTGCCTGTCCTGAGCTGTCTTCATGCGTCCGCGGATAAGATCAATCTTTTCTGAAATTTCTCTAACCATCTCAGGTCCAAGTAGAAGTCTTTCTGTAGATTTCCACCAACATGTCAGTGACTTACAGCGTTATCCATACAATGCTTCGAAGGGTGTCATGCCAATACTAGCCCGACAACTGTTGTTGTAGGCGAACTCTAATAATGGAAGATGCTCTTCCCAAGTCCTCTGAAGTCTAGGATACACAACCTTAAGAGATCCTCAAGAACTCTATTCACCCTTTTCTACTATCCATCGGTCTTAGGGTCATAAGCGGTGCTCAAACACAATTGTGTACCTAATGCTTCTTGCAAGCTCCTCCAAAACTCACTGGTGAATATGGGGTCACGATCACTCACTATACTGGAAGGCACTCCATGTAGACGGACTATCTCACGAAGATAAACTGCTGCCAACCATGCTGATGTCCTCTTACTCTTAACAGTAATGAAATGAGAGCTCTTAGTAAGTCTGTCCACTATAACCCAAATACTGGGGTTGCCCTTTCTCGATCTAGGCAATCCATCAATGAAATCCATCGAGATGCTCTCCCACTTCCACTATGGGACTTCCAAAGGATGAAGTAAAACCACCGGGCTTCCTTTGCTCAGCTTTACATTGCTGGCAAATCAAACATCGAGAAACAAATTCTACTACATCCCTTTTCATTCCAGCCTAAAAGAAAAACCTCTTTATATCCATACACAACTTATCACCACCTGGATGAATGGTCATTCTAAAATGATGGGCTTCCTCAAGGACTGTCTTCAACAAACTCCCAACTCGGGGAACACAAAGTCTTCCATCTCGTCGTAAACACCCTCTATCATCTGTGGAATATCTATTGAGGTGACTAGAAGTCTCCCCTTTACTGAGCCTATCCAATATATCTGCTAGTTGTGGGACCTCTCGCTGTGAAGTCCCTATCTGGTCCAACAAAGTAGGTCGCACCTCTAATGATGCCAATAAACCAGGTGTAAACTCGGTGGAGGGTCTAAAATCAAAAGTCAATATAAACTCCAAGCGTTTCCTCTTCCACAAATAAAGGACTACAAGTCATCCTCTGCCTACACAATGCGTCTACCACCACAGTACCCCTACTAGGGGTATAAGCAATCTCAAAGTCGTAGGACGCTAGGAACACCATCCGTCTTTGTTGCCTTAAATTGAGATACTTTTCCGAGAACAAGTACTTGAGAGATTTATGATCAGTGTACAACTCGAATCTCTCTCCTAGCAGATAATGGCGCCAAGTCTTAAGCACGAATACTATTGCAGCTAACTCTAAGTCATAAGTAGGGTAGTTCTTTTCATGGACTCTTAGCTATCTATCTACATAACATACTACCCTTCCCCCTCGCATCAGAACCGCACCAACCCTATACCACATGCATCAGTGTATACTGTGAACACCTTGTTCCCATCAGGCAAAGTCAAGATGGGGTTATTGTCAGAGCCCTCTTCAACCGCTGAAAAATTTCGTCGCATTCTATATCCCAAAAAAAGTCACATTCTTCTTCGTTAGTCTGGTGAGTGGGGCTGATATCTTTGTTAAGTCCTTAATGAACTTCTTATAATAGCTGCTAATCCAAGAAAACTCCTCACCTCTGTTGTATTTGTTGGGATCATTCAATCTTGAACTGCAATTACCTTCACGTGATCTACTGCTATCCCATCTTTAGAGACCACATGCCCTAAAAATCTCACTTCCTTTCTCCAAAAATGACATTTGGAGAATTTCGACTTAAGCTGGTGCGCACGGAGAGTTTTCATAACCTCCCTCAAATGTAAAGCATGCTCTTCCTTGTTCTTTGAGAAAATAAAGATGTCATCAACAAAGACCACAATGAACTTATTTAGAAACTCCTGGAACACCCTACTCATTAGATCAACAAAATAGGTGGGTGCATTTGCCAACCCAAAAGGCATAACGATCCACTCGAAGAAACCATATAGAGTTCTAAAGGCAGCCTTGTCTATACTGTCCTTGGCTACCATCAACTGATGAAACCCCGTGGCGAAGTCCAACTGAGAGAAAATAGATGCACCAACAAGCTGGTCAAACAAATCATCTATCCTCGGAAGTGGGTGCCTATTCTTCTTAGTGGGTTTATTCAACTTCGTAATCCATGCATAATCCATGCATAAGCGAAGTGAACCATCCGCCTTACTGGCAAATACTACTGGAGCACCCCATTCAGATATGCTTCGCCTAATAAATCCTTTCTCAAGTAGCTCCCCTACTTTCTTGCTAAGCTCCCTCCTTTCTCTTGGAGCCATGTGGTGCATAGGCAGTGCAACTGGCTTTGCATTGTCCACCAAGTATATACGGAAATCAATCTCGCGCCTCGAAGTTAATCCCCTAACCTCCTCAAAACAACAGGATACTCACATACTACAGGTACAAATCATATATCATCGATAGATGCATTAAGAGACTCTAGGAAACTAAGCATGCCAGACCCTTTAGGGTCACAAGAAATCTCGAGGGTCCTTGCATGGCAAGTCAAAATCTAACGACCCTCTTCTCACAATCAAGAATGGCACCGTATATGGCTAGCCAATCCATCCGTAGAATCGAATTGTAGCCCATGAAACCAAGCACATATGCATTGCATTCAAACTCGATGCCCAACACAGATATTCTCAAACCCTGAAAAATCATGGAAAAATGAGCCATACCACCAATAGGGTTTGAGAAAACAACGCGATCCAAAACCATACTAGTACTAAGTGCAAAGACTCAACCAAAGAATCAGATATAAACGAATGTGAAGCACCCGAATAAATAAGCGTTCTAACAGGATGATTGGAAAGAGAGATCAAACATTCAACGGAAACTTTCGTACCTCTATCTGGCGCACCGGCCATGAGAGCATGCACCTGCCCTCCCAAAGATCCTGCCCTTTGACCTTGTCCTTGCTTCTTCAGGCACTCCTTAGAAAAATGTCCGATCTCACCACAATTGAAACAAGCATTTTTCCTCCTTTTGCAATCTTTGACCAAATAACCCTCGCATTTGCAATTATGACATTTCCTCTTATCTTCATCCTTGTCGTTTTTCCGCCCTTCTTTTGTTGTTGTTGTCCTTTGTTAGGCCATACTTTCTTATTTTGTGTTTCCTCGGCCTTAGCCTCTTTCTTTTCACCTTTATCTTCCTCATTCATTAATGCAATATCAACGAGTTTCTCAGAAGTTGCTCCCATCTTAATATGAGATATAGCCAACCCATGGAGGGGTGCATTCAATCCTCTAGAAACCTCAAAGCTTTCTTATGCGGGGTATTCTCTAGCTCCAAACCTCGCCAATTGATTGAATTTATTAACATAATCTTTCACAGACATGCTTCCTTGCTTAAGTGCCAAAAACCTTTCCATTTGCATACTTTGCTTGGCTTGCGAAAGAAACTTCATTTTGAATCTCTGTCGGAAATCATCCCAAGTCTCGACTGGATGATCTGCTTGCATCCATTCCCACCAGAATGAAGCTTCGTCTTTCAGGTGCCAAATAACTAACTGAATCTTCCTACGATCGTCAAATTTGAAATTCCAAAAAAATCCTCCGTCTCTTTAAGCCAATTCCTTGCTTCTACAAAAGTCTCAGTTCCTCGGAATGGCTTTTTTCCCATAGCACATAAATCTTTACATATCTTAGAGAAATTATTAGCACGCGGACGAGAAGGAGGAGGAATAGCGACTGCAGCTGGGGGAGAGGTGTCTGCTTGGCCTTCGGCAGGTGCCGTAGCCTCCAGATACCTATGAAACCAAGCCGATATATGTATGCCCTCTAAAATATTAGGATCCTTAGACATGCTAAAAATAAAAGAAGGGATTCAAACAGAGAATCGAAAGATATTACATATGGCTTTGGGAAATATGTTTTTTCAAAATAGACTTATCTTTTGAAAATGCTTTCTTTTAAAAAAAATTTGGAAAAAAAATTCAAAATCTTTTATCCGATCTGGTAAACTTCAGCTCTGATACCAAGTGCGACAACCCGTGTCCGCTAATGTCACTCTTTTAGAGTATGCATAAAGTTTCGTGGAGCGTTATAGGTAAATAGAAACAGAATATTACAAGAAATATATAAAATAATAGCGGAATTTAAAACTTTACTAAGCATAAAACATCATGGTACAAAGCATAGTTACATCATAAGTCTGAAATACATAAAACCTAGAACATCAACTTAAAACTTCTGTCTTGTACTAAAATCATCAGAGTACAATAATAAAAGAAGCATAATCCCCAAAATATAGCCATAGTAGAGAAGATACTAAATCAAGAAGTACATCTAAGCAGCTCCAAGTCGAATGAAAGAAGAATCCTGATCAAGCCTGAGTATTCCCACCTTGAGAACCTTGGGGGGAGGGGGGAAGAAAGAGAAAGAAGAGGAAACAAAATATGTCAGACATTAAGTCTGGCGAGTCCAGTTACTTTTAGCATATAAATAAGTAAAAGCATCATGACAGGCATATAAGTTGGATAAGAGAGCTACAATATATAAGGCAGGTATGACAGGGTAAATAGGATAAAACTGAATAGAATATATTGCACTTCTCTAACACTGTTCTCTGCACCAATACTAGTATAACCAAAACAAGATGATCCCAACAAGTACAAGATAGTAGAATTAGGTGTACTTCTAGTGAGAGGTTTTACCCCATACAATAACAGGTAGCCCAACAAAACTGACAGGCGTTACCCCTAACAATAATAACGGGCTCCTAAATAGGCGAGACTAGATGTACCCTATTTACTACCCCAATCGATCGGCTCCCTAACTTCGTAGATACCTGTGCTGGCCCCATAGTAGGATGTATCACTTTCTAAAGTGGTAACCCCATTATTTCCAAGATGCATAGCTATATCTACTGATGCCACAATGTCTTATTTTCTCGAGCAGGTGGTCCCATGCACGCACATGACCCTGATGGAATGCGCTGTCACACACATTTACCCAAGTGACCTCTTATAATCAACTCAGTAAGTGCTCCCTGACCTCGACCAAGTTCGGGGTTCCCCATTTAATACCAATATAGGTTATTGACTGATAAGGGTCCCACGCACCAGATGATATAAGCTTGCCCCCAGGCTTGCATCCCCACTACTAAGATTTCAACAGGTTATGCCTACTAGTTTAACAAGATCGCATAACCCCAACAGGTTAAGTTTGTTTGATTTATATGTATAACCCGTCCCCACATATTTAACAAGATTAACTTAACCCTCCCACTGATTCAAGCAAGTTTACTTAACCCTACTTAAGTTAACAGGTTCATGTAATCCTTATAGATTCAAACAGGCTAAGTATTACAAGTTCATCACCATTCATTCATATTTGGTTATAATGCGCTAGACCTCCCGCATTAAGTCTACCACTTGTGGATGCTGGATATGTTGATTGTGTCCGGGCAGACTTCTTCCACAAGCCGGACTTAACCTCGTGTCTTAGCACCGCCACCTGTACATTAATGCACTTAGACCCCTCACATTAGATTCACCACTTATGGTCGCTAGATATTCCAGGTGGTTTCTGGCAGACTTCTACAACAAGTGTAATCTAACCTCGTGTTTAAGTGCAGTTACAGTTTCTAATTACTGTAAATCTAGGAATTTTCATTACTAACCAATTTTCATGTTCCTTATGCCCCAAATCCCCATCCGATCTACGGTACAAGTTATGCCCTCGGTTAAGATATAGATTATGCCCCCATATCCCTGGTTTTGGCCCTAGGTACAAATTATGCCCAAATTTCCCACTCATGTTTACAATATGAATTATGCCCCAAATTAATCATTCCCAATCGTTACCAATTTCGCGCATTCGCGTTTTTCAGCGATAGGCCTAGGCTCGAAGGTAGCCTGGCTATAAAAACAAAAAGAGAAGAAGGGAGAGAATAGAACAAGAATAGGCATAGCAAATAAAAAATGGCATAAGATGAGATAATTAGGCAAACTAGCATAATAAGCATAAGGTGACATGATTAGGCAAACTAACAAGATAGGGATAGCATGAACAAACATGAGAGATCTAAACGGTAAATTAGATATACAAGTAATGGAAGATTTGATATGATTCAAATAGTCAGAGGCTTAGATCCAATTCACAGACATGTCAAGATAACTTTTAAGTGTTTACATCTAAAAATAACATAGACTCACTGTGACTGGATCTAAAGAACAAATAATTAATCGTAGATGATGTAGCACAGATCTTTGAATACGTATAACTTGTTGTTGAAGAAGAATAGTCTATTTTACTCTGAGTTGGGGCAGCACCTCATTGTCGCCATTGATTTATATGAATAAAACAATGGGATTAAGGTCCTTTACATAGCCTAGGATCAACGAATTTGGTCAGAAAACAAGTCCACACACGCAGAACTGAATTTGCCTCGGATCTGGGGATGTCGACATGGATGTCGACACCCGTAGGGTGGGGTTGATCCCTAACGGTTCGAACTCCCGCTCTATCTCACGTCTCATATTTTGAACTATTTTAAACTGTTTTGAATTTTTTTTTATATATATAATTCTCTTATGCATATACAAACTTCAAACCTTAATATCTTCTTCATACGATGTCCGTTTTACGCAAACTTGGAGTCTATGTTAAGCAGAATTCTAAGATGAACGCAATGGCACAGTCCATTTTACTTAATTCAATATATTTAAGTAAGTATTCTTTAGTTTATTATTTTAGTGTGTTACAAAATTACGGGGTGTAATGTAACACCCCATAATTTTAAATATTAAAATTAACATATTTAAGAACACTTAAATTTTAAGAGTAGAATTAAGGGAAATGGGTTACGCCATTGCGTCCGTCTCGGGATTCTTCTTGGAATAGAGTCCAAGTTTTCGTAAATCGGACTTCGTATGAGGAAGTAATGGCCCTCAGAAGTTTTAGAAATTTATATAAAATAAAACAGCTCAGATTTAAAAATTCAAAATCAAAACAAAGAAGCGGGTTGGGCGGGATTTTTCCCTCCCCAGGCCAGGTCGACTAGGGGGTCGACCTCCCCTATATAGGTCGACCTGGGGTTTGGCGTACCCCCTCGGGGAGATCTGAAATGTGACGATTTCTGACTTGTGGCCGAGTCACTAGGGCTTAGGTTGCAGTTTCTAGATGGTTCCAATTGGTCTGAATGGTTATAATTGCCCCTATCTTAATCTAACGGCTTATATTAATCTAAAACTCTATATAATCATGCATAGACTCAAGCTCTAAACCTAAACTAAATTAGTCTCATGGCCTCCATGTTGCTTCTGGAATAGTTCTCCTTCTTCTTAAGGCTTAGGAATTGCAAGTCAGAATTCTTATACAAACGACGAACGAATTATTCTCTTTTCTAATCCATCTTTGTGAGTACAAGTTCTTTCACAAAATAATTAGTAAATTAATTATGATGAATTATAATTGGGATTATGAGAACATGCCTGTTGAGTCATGTGACGTTACTTAATTTTGTTATCGTCTGTTTGTGAACATATGACAGTTTTGTTAACTTATGTTAGTAGATCTATTTCATATGCCCAATCACATATGTTTAACTTGATTCATTTTATGACATCATTTTATATGCAAGTCTGTATGCGAATTATACACAAGTTTATATGTGAATTTAGTATATATATACCTGCGAGTTTATATGTAAAACATGTGATATTACTTTACATGTTTAAATTCATGATGATAGTTCATATGTCTAAACACATAGGCTAGATTTGATTCATTTTGTGACATTAATTTACATGTCTAAATCATATGCAAGTGTAAATGTAAATCTTAATTTACATGTCCAAATTATATATGCAAGTTTATATATAAGTTTGGATGTGAATCATATGCTAGTTTATATGAAAGATTGTATGTGAATCATATGTAGGTCTTAGTTTACATGTCTAAATTGAATATGCAAGTTTAATACAAGTTTGTATGTAGATCATATGCAAGTTTATGCGAAAACCATGTTCATATATGCAAGTTCACCTTTATGTGTATAGATATATGCAAATTATATATTATATAATTTGATCCATGCTAGTTTGTATTTTATCCAAATTATGCCTATTTCCATGCAAGTTATTGATTATGAAAATGTATGATTATGTAAATTATAATCATGAAAGTTTTGATCCATGCTAGCCTATTCTTATTTGCAAGTTAGATCTATTTTATGTGTTATGCAAGTTGCGATGTTTCTTTTCTTTTTATGAGTTAGACTATTTGCGGGTCTAACATATTTCATATTAAACGTGCGAACGACGTAGGGGCAATGGGAATATATTAAATATTAATATTGTGAATTGGCATAAAAATGGCTTAAAATCATATAATAAATTTGAGACTTTAATTAGCCTAATTTATATGCATAAAAATTATGGACATAATTTAGGTGACAATTATGGACATAGATTAATTTGGAAATTATTGACAACTTGAAATAGGGATATTAATTCAAATTGGGGTTGAATAATAATGTGTCATAATAACTGCCTAAGACACGAGGTTAGACTCGTTTGTGGTATAAGACTGCCCGGACCCGCCCGACAAATCCAGCAACCACAAACGGTAGTCTAATGTGAGAGGTCAAAGGCATAAATTAAATGCGTAATAAATGCCTAAGACACGAGGTTAGACTCGTTTTTGGTATAAGAATGCCCGGACCCGCCCGGCACATCCAGCAACCGCAAACGACAATCTAATGTGAGAGGTCATAGGCAAAATTAAAAGATGCTTAGACACGAGGTTAAGTCTGGCTTGTGGTGGAAGTCTGCCCGGAACCGCCCGACATATCCAGCGGCCACAGGCAATCAACTTAATGTGAGAGGTCTGTGCATTAATAATTAATAAATGCTGATCAAAGACGAATATGAATGACAAACAGAAGTTTGGTTGAGTTGAGTAATTCTCTGAGTACCGATTTGATGTTGATTTCGGTCTTCGAGGTTGATAATTAGAGAGTTATTCTCTTAACCAATGTATTTGTGAACTAAGATGTACTTAATCATAAATTAAGTAAAACATGTTATACGACATATATATGATACATAAAACATGATAAGTGGATAGGGTTAATGCTAGCTTAACCAATAATCTGATAAGTGGATAGGGTTAAGACCAGCTTAACCAATAATCTGATAAGTGGATAGGGTTAAGGCCAGCTTAACCAATAATATATAAGTGGATAGGGTTAAGAGCTGCTTAACCAATAATTTGATAAGTAGGTAAGGTTAAGACCGGCTTAACCAATAATATATATTAATTTGATAAGTGGGTAGGGTTAAGACCAGCTTAACCAGTAATATATATTAATCTGATAAGCGGATAGGGTTAAGACAAGCTTAACCAATAACACATGTCGATTTGATAAGTGGGTAACATAGGTGACATGTGGGATATAATTATAAACACTTAACCAAGTTGAAACATGTAAGAAGACATGAATAAGAGGGGGTTAAGTGGGAAATCCTAGTGGGGACCAAGCAGAGGTGGAAAGCTTGTGTCAAGTGTGGGGACCCTTTTCAACCAGTAACCCATTTAGTATCTAAGTGAGCTCGATCTAGATCGAGGACGGGACACACTTACTGGGTTTGATTGTAAGAGGTCAAAACGGGTTAGCGGTGGCAACGCAAGTCCAACGGGGTCATGTGCGTGCGTGGGCTCGGGCTGGTAGGTAAGATGTTGTTGCATCGTGTAGGTATAAGCCGTGCATCTTTAGTGGTATCGGGTTGCCACTTTGGGGAGTGATACACCCCACTGTGGTACTAGCTCGGGTATCTACGAGTTAGAGAGCCGATCGAATGAGGAAGTTAGTGGGTACGACTAGCGGATATAGGAGCAGGCGGCACCAATGAAGATAGTTAGGAGTACAACTACCATATTATGAATAAATATTTGGGAGGGTAGTGGGTACTACTAGTGGACATAGCATCATGCGGTACCTATGAAGACAACTAGGGGTACACGAAACTACCATTATTATTATTTTGTTCAATAGGCGGGATCAACTTTTAGGGTGACTAGTAACGGTGCAATATAGTAATTATCCTATAGTGTTGGAGACGCAATTAACGTTATCTTATTCCTCTTGTTTGTTTTATCTTGCCCATTTGTTTCACAATCATTCCTTGTTTTACCAGTTTATGCCTTATCCTAATTACTTTAATATATATATTGTTAAAGTTATTGGACTCGCCAGACTTTATGTCTGACCCCCTTTGTTTCCGCCTCTTTTCTTCCTTCCCCCCCCCCCCACCCTAGGTTCTCAGGGTGGGACTAGTACTAGTGGAGCTTGATTTGGATCTCCTTCTCCCTCTTTTGGAAGTGCTTGGATTGCTGAAAGTAAAGTTCAGTCTATCTCTTTTATGGCTACTTATGTTGGGGTTATGCTTTTTACTTTATGTACTCAGAAAACAATTTGACAAGATGGATATTAAGTTTACTTGGTTTTACTATTGGTTTATGACGTTGTTGTAATCAAACTATTTCTCCGCTGCAATAAAAGTTGTTTTAAATTTTTCATGTACCAATATATGTATCTGTCTTGTTATATTCTGTTCTATACACCAATAATACTCCATGAAAGTTATTGCATTCCTTTTGAGAGTGACATTAATGGACGTAGGGTGTTACACGTGGTATCAGAGTTGAAGGTTACCAGAACAGATAAGAGATTTTGAAAAACTATTTTTCAAAAACATTTTTATAAAGAAATACTTTCAAAAGTATGTTTTAAGGAATGTATTTTCAAGAGAAAATTTTATTTTGAAAAACATAACCCCCAAGAGCCATATATTTTTCCTTCGATTCTCCGTTTTAAATCTCTTCCTCTTTCCTTTTTGAATTTCTTCCTCCACATATAGACGCTTTTTATAAGATATGTAAGAACTTCCGTACGGAGGGCGGAAAACTGCTTCATGGGACTAGGACGTTTATCAAAGCTAGAAGGAAGTGGAGGACTTGTTGGTACCTTTAAGATAGACGATGGGAGGAAGTTCAATTAGTTGCTTGGTTAATGAAGGACGGAGCCACATTTTGTAGGAGGTCACGAATGTAAAATGTGAAGGAGACACATGGATAGGACACACGATAAGAAAGTAGATCCAAAGAAAGGCGGTAAGGATAACAAGGGGCCAAGAGAAAAGGAAGGGCCACACTTGTGAAATACCTGACTACTTAAATAAAGACGTTAGAAAGAAGAAGAAGAAGACTAGTTGTTATCGTTACAACAGGACATCTTATTAGGATCAACAAAGCAAAAGGCAAAGGTAAGGACAAAGTACAGGATCTTCTGGAGGGAAGACGCGTTCCCACACGGCTGGCATACCTGATAGAGGTAGAAATATCTTGGTTGGAAGTTTTTTTTTTCTTTTTGATCATCCTGTTCGAACCTTGTTTGAATTCTGCCGCTTCACACTCGTTTGTATCTGCTTTGCTAGTTGAAACACTGCACCTAAATACTAGTCTAGTTACGGATCCCATAGAAGTCTCAAATCCTATTGGTGGTTCAGCTCATCCTTCGTTGATTTGTCAGGATTTGAGAGTGTCTATCTTGGGCGTTGGGTTTGAATGCAACGCCTTCGTTCTTGGCTTCATGGGCTATGGCTTTATTCTAGGCATGGATTTGCTAGCCAGATACGGTGTCATCCTAGACTGTGAAAGAAGGGTAGTTAGATTGTTGACTCATTGTGGAAAGACCCTTGATATTTCTTGTGACCCTAGAGGTCCGGTGATGCTTAGCTACCTAGAATCACTTGACGCATCCAATGATGACTTGGAATCTGTTCGTGTGGTCCGTGAATACGGTGACGTCTTCGATGAAGTTCGGGGTTTACCCCCGAGGCGCGAGATAGACTTTCGTATATACCTAGTAGATAATGCAAAGCCAGTTGCATTACAAGTGCTCCACATGGCTCCGAGGGAGAGAAGAGAACTTAGTAAGCAAGTGAAAGAGTTGCTTCAGAAGGGGTTCATAAGAAGAAGTATTTCGGAATGGGGTGCTCCGGTTGTTTTTCTACGAAGGCTAATGGTTCACTTAGATTGTGTGTGGACTAGAGAGAGCTGAATAAGCTCACAAAGAAGAACAGACACCCATTGCCGAGGATAGATGATTTATTCGATCAGCATAAAAAAGACTACATTTAGAACTCCTGACGGTTTCTTCGAGTGGCTCGTCATGCCTTTTGGTTTGACGAATGCACCTGCATACTTCGTTGACTTAATGAGTAGGGTGTTCAGGGAGTTTCTAAACAAGTTTGTGGTAGTCTTTGTGGACGATATCTTGACTTTCTCTAGAAGCGAGGAAGAGCATGTCCTACATCTTAGGGAAGTCTTAGAGACCCTACGAGCGCATCAACTCAAAGCTAAGTCCTCCAAATGCCATTTTTGGAGAAAAGAAGTGAGGTTCTTAGGACACGTTGGGACAACCCAATTCCAGATAAGACGGTGGCAAGGGTAATCTTTGGAATATAACACATAAACAGATAATAACAGAACAGAAATAGATAAATACACCAGATAATTCACAATAGAATACACTGGATAAATATAATCATCGGAGTTGCACAGTATATAGGATCATACTCAGTACCAAATACAGTTCAACTATACATAAATGTCTACTGCGGAAAAGAAAACATAGTATGTACAAAAGGAGTTGAACAACATAAAAAGAGATAAATGATAGAATCCATCTTCAGCTCCAGCTATCCAGAAAGAGCCTGCTAAAACCTGAATACAAGGCTGCCCGTGTAGAAAAAGGGGCACCCGAGTTTGCAAGTGAAACAAACTACGAGTCAGTCATGGGACTGGTATGAGAAATCTACTTAACACATTTTCAAATATGGCTAATCACAGGACGACGCCACTTTCCTGGAACGGGTTTACTCCATTGGATTGCAAGTGCTTTAAAACAAATAATTCTTTTAAACATCGCAATGCTTTTTATAAAAATGAAGCCATTATAAGACTCAGTTCCCATCACACAATGCAATACACACCAGAGGATAGAGTTTTACCTTATAATGGCCAAAATATGCTTGATACGAGCAAAACAAATCATTTGATATTATTGCTAGCGTATATATGTTTCAAAAACAATTTCAATCATAACTATCAATCATAGGCGGCATTAATGCCCCATACCACTATGTCGCCACATATAGGTATACAATCAAAACCACACGATGTCGTATTTGGAAATTGGATTTCCGTCATGAACCAAGGCAACAGATAGTCCTTACCGATTCGAGACTCTCTAGCCCGAGCCTCAAGCTACAACCGCAACAGCACCTAGGAGCCACAGGGTCGGTCCACCGATGTGGATTAAAATGCCTGAACACTGCATTTCCCTGCCCTTTGGGGCGTAAATGAGCCCAATGACTCCATCGGTCCCGGATCGACCGATATATCCGAGGCGCCTCGCAACAGCAACAACCACACAGGTGAAAAGTATATAAATGTCAGGGCTGGTAGGTCACTGACACCACCCTAGCTAGAAAGAAACGCATGTCCTCCCTGGATCCTTCTCCCGTTTCTGGTCCATCCCGGGGTGTGAGGCTCGCGAATTCACGTTATACACAAAGCTATGCCACACAGGCTGTGCTTTGATCATTAACCACAAGACTTTGTTTTTCAACAGAAACCTTGATCATCTATCACTTAGGCGTGCTACACAGGCAATTCACTCCGTGCGACTGATTTCTATCGATATATAACCTCTGGGCTCGTACGTCTCAGAGAAGGGCGTTAAGCAAGAGAATAAATTCTCCGCCGCTAAACAGATATATATTTAATGGAGATCAATCAGCACAGAACAAAATCCAATGTCAGACACATAGTCCATTTACACGTTCGTTCTGGGTCTGAACGAAACCGGAGGCACTCAATACCTCGCATACCCGTACAATCAACAAGTACGTCCGGGTGGCTACTACTTCAACCCCCTCAAGGTAGCTACTCCCATCATGAGCATCAACAGCACCCCTCCTTTCGACGTGAAGATTATCGGTCTTGCACCGTCTTCATACCTTCGACTTTCAATCGTCGGTCAATTATTTGAAATGAGAATTAACTCGGCCTTTTCAATTAATTCACGTATATTTAGAATTTCAAATCAATTTATTTCAATGGTTAAATCATTCGACAACACCAATTTTGTTCTTTAATGTAATTTTCACACCAAACACATTCAACCATCAAATATCACATAAATCGAGCAAATTCAGTTTATTTCCATTCATATCGTTTATGATATTTTATCATGATTTATCGCTATTTTTATTTATTTAAAAATAGCCAATTCATTAAAACGACGCTTCAGGCCATAACGCGGCCGTGGCGCTGTTTTTCTCCAGATTTGATTTACACATATCTAAAAATCTAACCGTTGGATCTTCACAAAATTTATATCATTAGAAAGATCTTTTCAAAACGAATCCAACGGTTTCAGTTTTGGGAAAATCCGACGGTCGGATCTCCCGCACTAATCATTTGAAGTTACGATTTCAAAATACGAACTACAGCGTCGTTATTCGATTTAATTTAATTATATTTATATATATATATATATAATCGATTCTGGCGCTATTTTTCTTCAGATTTGAATTAAACATTCCAGACAATCCAACCGTTGGATCTTTACAAAGTTGGTGCCGTTGGAAAGATATTTCCTAGGCGAACCCAACGGTTGTGGTTTCGGGAAAATCCGATGGTCGGATCTCCCGCACTAATCGTTTGAAATCACGGTTTCAAAACACGAACTGCAGCGTCGTTATTCACTATATTTTGATTATATTTATATAAATATATATAAATATAATTCTTTCATCGATTTCAAAACACTATACACTTTATAGATTTGATAAAAATAATATTTTTATCTAACATACATTTATTTCAACACTTCACTATTTTCAACAATTCATGTATCTAATAAAAATGTGATTTTTATTGTAAAACAATTTATTTCAAAACACGACTATTTTATATAGTTCATATAGATGATAAAAATATGATTTTTATTATAAAACAATTTATTTCAAAACATGACTATTTTATATATTTCATATAGATGATAAAAATATGATTTTTATTATAAAGCAATTTATTTCAAAACACGAATATCGTTCAACACATGAATTTCTATTCAACACATGAATATAGTTTCAACATACGAAAATAATTCTAACACATGAATATTATTGAAAATTTCGGCAGCATAACGGCAGGGTAGTTAAAACCGGGACCGTCCCTAGTACGGCTCCTTGCTCTACCTTAAAACCTCGCGGTTTTTGACAATGGGGATTTATGCATCTAGTTCACACGCAGGCGGCATGTTTTATTTTCATTTCCACAATCTATTCTAATTTTGTTTCAATCACCAATGGGTATTTTTCAACCACAACCAATCAATTTCCACCACAAACAATTCTAATCAACCATTCGCTATCAACCAAATTTCACACCAATCACAAAGAATAAATATCGTCCATGGTCTGTGGACGAGGGGAGTATATATATATATATATAATTATATTTCGATTCACTTTAATTCATTTCAATGCACATACAATTTTTACAATGCATATATAACTTATACATCGAACATACAACTTATACAACGCTTATACAAGAGATGTACAACGCTTATATAACTGATACATCGACTATATAATTTATACATCGTTGTTTTCTATATCGTTTATAAATTAGAAATCTCACTTTGGGTTCCACTCCACCAAAAATAGCAGAAGGCTCAGAAAAATATGCGGTCTCTTCTAGAATGTAGAAGACGTCCACACGAGTCCACTGTCTCTTGTTTCACTGAATTTCGTCAAGAAACGAAAAAGATATGATTTTTACAGTGAAAACAAAAACAGTAGTGCTTTAAACTGCTATTAAATAGTTAAAAATAAAAACAGTCGTACCTTCACAGTTTCGTTCAAAACTAGGTTAGAGATTATCTCAAAATCCGAGCGACTAAAGGATGATCGGCCGATGCTACGACTTAGGGCTTCGAAACCCGCGCCAGGGGGTCCCCACCGCAGTCAACTCGAGTGCCTCCTGAGGGAGATTTTTGATCACGAACGGCGGCGATAGAGGGGCTCGATCCGCCTCCGACAGTCCACGATAAGGTTCGAAACTGGTATGGATGTGACGAGGAGGAGTACTACAAAAACCCTAACTGGAGCACTTGATTTCGTGGAGAGAATTAGGAGAAAAAGAGGAGGGAAGTGATGAACGATAGCCGCCGTTCGTTCCTGATGTCGGGGGAGAGAGAATAATAAAAGGGCCAATGAGATTTTTTTGTTTATTTATATATTTTTAAAAATCCGAAATTACCCTCTTTCACACACGAACACCAATTCAAACCCAACGACTGTCGCCCCTAGCATTTTACCCCCATTCCGAACACAATGGGATATGTTTCGTAGGCCCATTCGACTGTTTCTGTCAGTTTTCCTTCAAATTAAAATATAAAACATTCAACATTCGATTTGAATGTACATTTCAATTTCCCGGGGCCACATATTAATTCTAAAAATTCCCGAAAAATAAATCTAGCTATGTTTTGATGATATGGTCCCAAAAAAACTAGTTTCGTCGAACTCTGAGCCCGTTTGCAAAAAGGCCCATTTCTGGTCGATCCAATTTAACTGTAATTGATCAAAACACGTTTTCCTTTGCCACGTTCTCATACTAGCTTCAAAAATTATGAAATATGAAACCTAGCAATAACTGCACATCCCGGATCCAACAAAAGTGGTTTCGTCGAATTCCGAGGTCGTTTGCAAAATGGCCAATTTCATGGGCTATATAAATTCCATAGCGACCTTTCTGAAAATTCATTTGGCCATAACTTTTGCTTTCCGTTATGAAACTTCGATTTTTCAGATTCGTTAGAAAGGTATTCACTAACAGATTTAAATATTTTTGGTTTCACTCAAATCCGTTTTGTTTTGCACCCGGTACAGTCTGACAAAGTTTGAATTCAATTTTTGAAACTGCAGCGCCATTTCAGGCCTTGTTTGTAATTAGAATTAATTATATTTGTTTTCAAACGTCGACTCAAACTCACTTTTCATTGCTATTATTTAAAATAATTATTTTGAATATTTAAAATTTACTATTTTAGCCAATTTAAAATTTTTAAATTGGTTCAGATTTTTCCGGGTCGTTACAATCTCCCCCACTTAAAACTTTTCGTCCCCGAAAAGGAACAAAGTCGAAAGTGGTTTGATTAATCCACTCTACGTTCGATCTGGCTTCCATTCTCCAACTTTTTAGTTTTTGAGAATTTTCAAATTCTTCAAAAATTTGGCTAACACCCGGAATTTTCGAAAAATTTCGCCATAACCTCCTTTGTACGTGGAGGGGTTTGGAAATTTATTGGGCCGTATTAGGTACCCAATAAATCCTAATAAGCATACACATATTTATAGTGATATATTCTAGTGTTTACAAGGGAGCATGTATTGATAATAACTTCGGAGAATAAATTCTCGTCACCCTGTCAAAGCCTGAGGGAGTGTGTATTTTAAATGCTCCAGAGGATGAATCCTCGTCACCTCGTCTCGTGTGGGAAATAAATAGTCCATGTGCCGTATCTAATAACTAGAGAGACGTGATTATTGTCAACTCCAGACCCGTATGGGTTTTTTTATTAATCTGGCAATTTTCTCGTTACAATTTAAATAGTCCATATCAGTCATCAGTTCAACCTGTAAAATATAGTCATCGCCATACAAGCCTCTCGCTCATATGGTAAATCTTCCCCCTCGTCACATAAGGTCCAAATAATTATGTGGTATATGATGAAGTATGCCTATCTTCAAGAAGTATGCCATGTAGTGCAGTTCAAAATTAATTGTTACTATCCTATAGCGACATTTATTAATTACACACAGAATAACCAACACTCCGCATCCAATGACATTCACAGGAGTTGATATAATATTATTTCGCATCCAACTCATTAAGGTTTACCTATTTGTCGGGCACGCAAATAATTTCTTTACTCAACAGCCAATCCAATTACATGTTCAAACATATATAATGCACAAGTATATATATTTGTATCTATTTTCTAATCAGTTCAATGTGTGATTTAAATGAATAAATTCTACCATTATTCTCTTATTGGTTAAATTAACTATCGTTTTAATAATTTTAATTAATCAAATCTACAATCACACAACGCAAACAACAAGCAATTTTTTTTAATTTTTCAAACATATATCTTTTATATATTCAAAAATTATATTTCTAAAACCAGACTATATATATAATCACAAATACGTTATTTAAAAACATATTACGCTCGACTCGTTCTGAGGCACTTCTGACCCCATCTCTAACGAGTTGTTCTGATTCTGCTGTACTCATACTAGGATATTACTGATCCTATCTGTACAGAGTTACCCGTCCTAGAACACTACTGGTTCTATTTCTGACGAGCTCGTTAATATGTTATATTCCAGAACTAAGCTTAACTAAAGCCCTGATACCACGTTTGTGACAATCCCATTCCCGATAAGACGGTGGCAAGGGTAATCTTTGAAATATAACACATAAACAGATAATAACAGAACAGAAATAGATAAATACACCAGATAATTTACAATAGAATACACTGGATAAATATAATCATCAGAGTTACACAGTATATAGGATCATACTCAGTACCAAATACAGTTCAGCTATACATAAATGTCTACTGCGGAAAAGAAAACATAGTATGTACAACAGGAGCTGAACAGCATAAAAAGAGATAAATGATAGAATCCATCTTCAGCTCCAGCTATCCAGAAAGAGCCTGCTAAAACCTGAATACAAGGCTGCCCGTGTAGAAAAAATGGCACCCGAGTTTGCAAGTGAAACAAACTACGAGTCAGTCATGGGACTGGTATGAGAAATCTACTTAACACATTTTCAAATATGGCTAATCACAGGACCACGCCACTTTCGTGGAACGGGTTTACTCCATTGGATTTCCAGTGCTTTAAAACAAATAATTCTTTTAAACATCGCAATGCTTTTTATAAAAATGAAGCCATTATAAGACTCAGTTCCCATCACACAATGCAACACACACCAGAGGATAGAGTTTTACCTTATAATGGCCAAAATATGCTTGATACGAGCAAAACAAATCATTTGATATTATTGCTAGTGTATATATGTTTCAAAAACAATTTCAATCATAACTATCAATCATAGGCGGCATTAATGCCCTGTAACGACCCAGAAAATCTGAACCAATTTAAAATTTTTAAATTGCCTAAAATAATGGATTTTAAATATTTAAAATAAATATTTTAAATAATGGCGATGAAAACTGAGTTGAAATCGACAATTGAAAACGAATATAATTAATTATAATTATATATAGAATTGAAAATGGCGCGGTAGTTCGATAATTCGATTTCAAACTTCAATTGAATATACCGAGTGCAAAACAATCCGGATTTTAGTGAAACCAAAAATATTTAAATATGTTAGTGAATATCTTTCTAACGAATCCGACCAATCGAAATTTGATAGCGGGAATCAAAAGATATGTCCAGTTGAAAATTCTGAATAGTCGCTGTGGAATTCAGGCCCTTAAAAATGGACATTTTGCAAACGACCTCGGATTTCGATGAAACCACTTTTGTTAGATCCGCAGTGTCAAGTTATTGCTAGGTTTCAAATTTCATAATTTTTCGAATCAATATGTGAGCGTGGCAAAGGAAAACGCGTTTGACCAGTTTTAGTTGATTTTAATCGACTAGAAATTGACCATTTTTCAAACGGTCTCAGAATTCGACGAAACTAGTTTTGTTAGGACCGTATCGTCAATACAAAGCTAGAAAATATTTTTCGAGAATTTTTCTAGTTAGTATGTGACCCCGGTAATTTGAAATGTACGTTTAAAATTCAATATAGTGATTTAAAGGTAAATTCAACGGAAACTGATTGTAACGATCAAATCAGCTTACGATACATATCCCATTGTGTTCGGAATGGGGGTGAAACGCTATGGGCGACAGGCGGTGGGCCTCGTTTCGAGGTCATATGTAAAAGTCAACCTTTTTGCAAAAATTTAATAATTAAAAAAAAAAATTCCCTCCCCCCTTTATCTTCGTTCTGCCCCCCCCCCCTCCCCCGTAGCTCATTACCGATTCATATAAACGGAAATAAAAAAAAACCCTAAAATCTAAATCGATCGACGCCCCGAAGCCATCGCCACCTCGTTCGAACTCCGAGCGCCGCCCACCGCCTTTCTCCGTTCGAACCCCCGATGTCGCCCACCGCCTTTTCTCCATTCGAACCCTCGAAGCAGCCTCCCCCTGAAGCCTCGCCACCACCACCGAGATCCAGTGCCCCCGCCTCCGACGAACTGCAGAAAACACCCCCCCCCCCTTGTAAGTTTTTCATTTTGCTATTTTATTTTTAAAGATTAAAACTGATTTTATAAAAAGGTTTAAACTGTTTTTTTATAAAGATTAAAACTGATTTTATAAAAAGGTTTAAACTGTTTTTTTTATAAAGATTAAAACTGATTTTATAAAAAGGTTAAACTGATTTTAAAAGCATTTTTAAAACTGATTTTATAAAGATTTTTAAACTGATTTTATAAGCATTTTTAAACTGATTTTAAAAGCATTTTAAAACTGATTTTATAAAGATTTTTAAACTGATTTTATAAGCATTTTTAAACTGATTTTAAAAGCATTTTTAAAACTGATTTTATAAAGATTTTTAAACTGATTTTATAAGCATTTTTAAACTGATTTTAAAAGCATTTTAAAACTGATTTTATAAAGATTTTTAAACTGATTTTATAAGCATTTTTAAACTGATTTTAAAAGCATTTTAAAACTGATTTTATAAAGATTTTTAAACTGATTTGTTTTTAAAAGAAAAACTGATTATTTAAAAGATTTAAAAAAAAACTGATTTTTAGAAAAGAAAAACGGATTATTTAAAAGATAAAAAAAACTGATTTTTAGAAAAGAAAAACTGATTTTTTTGAAATAGTAAAAACTGTTTTTTTTAGAAAAGTAAAAACTGAATTATGTAATAGTAAAAACTGATTTTTTATAAAAGTAAAAACTGATTTTTTTATAAAAATAAAAACTGATTTTGTTTTAAAGGAAAAATCAGATTTTTATATATTGATAGTAAAAGTAAAAATCATATTTTTATATATTGAATAGCGTAGTAAAAATTCGATTTTTACATATGTAGAGAATACGGGCGAAAGCGACAAAAGGCGAAGATTTCTGTAAAGGAAGAGTCGTGAAGTTGGATAGCTATTGGTGAGATTTCTGATTTAAAAATATTAGATATGTGTGAAATGAAAGTGAATTGCTATATATAAATATCTATATATATATATATATATATATATATATATACGCCCCTCGTCCACAAACCATGGACGATATGTATTGGTTGAAATCGTTGTGAAAATTGGTTGATAACGAATGGTTGTTTGGGATTGTTTGTGATTGATATTGGTTGATTGAGGTTGAAAAATACCCATTGTGGTTGAAAAATATTTGGTTGAAACCACATAGGATTAGTTTGTGGAAATGAAATAAATATATACATGCCGCCTGCGTGCGAACTAGATGCATGATCCCCATTGTCAAAAACCGCGAGGTTTTAAGGTAGAGCGAGGAGCCGTACTAGGGACGGTCCCGGTTTAACTACCCTGCCGTTATGCTGCCGAAATTTTGAATAATATTTGTGTGTTTGAATTATTTTCATATGCTTAAACTATATTTATTCATTGTATAGAAAACATTCATGTGTTGAATTGATATTCATTCGTTGTTTAGAAATTCATGTGTTGAATGGTATTCATATTTTGAAATAAATTGTTCGATAACAAAAATCACATTTTTATCTATATATAGAAACTATAGAAAACATTCATGTGTTGAATTGATATTCATTCGTTGTTTAGAAATTCATGTGTTGAATGGTATTCATATTTTGAAATAAATTGTTCGATAACAGAAATCACATTTTTATCTATATATAGAAACTATAGAAAACATTCATGTGTTGAATTGATATTCATTCGTTGTTTAGAAATTCATGTGTTGAATGGTATTCATATTTTGAAATAAATTGTTCGATAACAAAAATCACATTTTTATCTATATATAGAAATTATAGAAAACATTCATGTGTTGAATTGATATTCATTCGTTGTTTAGAAATTCATGTATTGAATGGTATTCATATTTTGAAATAAATTGTTCGATAACAGAAATCACATTTTTATCTATATATAGAAACTATAGAAAACATTCATGTGTTGAATTGATATTCATTCGTTGTTTAGAAATTCATGTGTTGAATGGTATTCATATTTTGAAATAAATTGTTCGATAACAAAAATCACATTTTTATCTATATATAGAAACTATAGAAAACATTCATGTGTTGAATTGATATTCATTCGTTATTTAGAAATTCATGTGTTGAATGGTATTCATATTTTGAAATAAATTGTTCGATAATAAAAATCACATTTTTATCTATATATAGAAACCATAGAAAACATTCATGTGTTGAATTGATATTCATTCGTTGTTTAGAAATTCATGTGTTGAATGGTATTCATATTTTGAAATAAATTGTTCGATAATAAAAATCACATTTTTATCTATATATAGAAACCATAGAAAACATTCATGTGTTGAATTGATATTCATTCGTTGTTTAGAAATTCATGTGTTGAATGGTATTCATATTTTGAAATAAATTGTTCGATAATAAAAATCACATTTTTATCTATATATAGAAACCATAGAATACATTCATGTGTTGAATTGATATTCATTCGTTGTTTAGAAATTCATGTGTTGAATGGTATTCATATTTTGAAATAAATTGTTCGATAATAAAAATCACATTTTTATCTATATATAGAAACCATAGAAAACATTCATGTGTTGAATTGATATTCATTCGTTGTTTAGAAATTCATGTGTTGAATGGTATTCATATTTTGAAATAAATTGTTCGATAATAAAAATCACATTTTTATTGAATGCATAAATCGTTGAAATGTGAAGTGTTAAAAATAGCCACTTGTTCAAAATAAACATATATGAGTTGAAATATTCATTAATTGGCTAATGAAATGATTTGCACCTATTTATGTAACATCAGAATGAATGGAGTTTTTAAACCAAATAGAAATCAAATATGAAGTCGAATAGAAATTGATAAATGATAAGAACTGTATATATATATGTACATGCAATATTCATTGAACATGTTATAGCAAAGGGGCTAGAGAAGAGGAATAAAATTTTGTGCCCGACAAATAGGTACACATTTACTGATTTGTTTGGGTGATGATTTTGAGCCTGTTGGCTAGCCGCTTGGCTTTTTCTTTTTCTTTTTGAGATTAGAAGGACCGGGACGCTATTTGCGATTTCCCGATGCTCCCGGTGCAGGGGAGGTTATGGCGAAATTTTTCCAAAATTTAAGGCGTTAGAAAAATATTTGAAGTGAAAACGATATTGAAATTGTTGAATGAACTATATTTATATAAATATATAAATATAAATAAAATTAAAACGAAACGAGGCCGTGCAGTTCGTATTTCGAAACCGTGATTTCAAACGACTAGTACGGGAGATCCGACCATTGGATTTTCCCGAAACCTCAACCGTCGGGTTCGCCTTGGAATAATCTTTCCAACGGCACCAACCTTGTAAAAATCCAACGGTTGGATTGTCTGGAATGTTTTAATCAAATTTGATGAAAAACAGCGCCAGAAGCGATTATATTTATATATATATATATAAATATAATTATATATTAAATCGAATAACGACGCTGCAGTTCGTATTTTGAAATCGAAACTTCAAACGATTGTACCGGGAGATCCGACCGTCGGATTTTCCCGAAACTGGAACCGTTGGATTCGTTTTGAAAAGACCTTTCTAATGATGTAAATTTTGTGAAGATCCAACGGTTAGATTTTCAGATATGTGTAAATCAAATCTGAAGAAAAACAGCGCCACGGCCGCCTTATGGCCCGAAGCGTCGTTTTGAATAAAATAGCTATTTTAAAATAAATAAAAATAGCGATAAATAGTTATAAAATATCATAAGCGATATGGAATGGAAATAAACTGAATTTGCTTGATTTATGTGGCTTTTGATGGTTGAATGTGTTTGGTGTGAAAATTACATTAAAGAACACAATTGGTGTTGTCGAATAATTTAACCATTGAAATAAATCGATTTGAAATTCTAAATATACGTGAATTATTTCAAAAGGCCGAGTTAATTCTCATTTCGAATAATCGACCGACGATTGAAATTCGAAGATGAAGACGATGGTCGAAGACCGGAGATCTTCACCTCGTTTGGATGGTAACCGAGGTCCTGATTGGGAGGCATCCCGAAATATGGATAATGAGTGGTGATCGTCCAGACGTACGTGGTGATCGATGGGTTTGCGAGGTATTTAGTGCCTCCGGTTTCGTTCAGACCCAGAACGGACTTGTAAATGGACTGTGCGTCCGACATTGGAATTTGTTCTGTGTGATTGATAGCCATCAGTTGCACGGTATGAATTGCCTGTGTGGCATGCTAAGATGCAGTGATCAGGGCTTCTGTTGAAAAGCAAAGTCTTGTGGTGATGATCAAAGCATCGCCTGTGTGGCGTAGCTTTGTGTATAACGTGAATTCGCGAGCCTCACACCCCGGTATGGACCTAAAACGGGAGAATGACATCAGGGAGGGCATGCGTTTCTTTCTAGCTAGGGTGGTGTCAGTGACCTACCAGCCCTGACATTTATATACTTTTCACCTATGTGGTTGTTGCTGTTGCGAGGCGCCTCGGTTTGATCGGACGATCCGGGTCCGATGGAGTCATTCGTTGGCTCGTTGACGCCCCAAAGGGCGGGGAAACGTATTGTTCAGGCATAATAATCCACATCGGTGGACCAGCCCTGACGATCCAAGGCTTGCCTGCGCGCTTGCCTGAGACACGGGCTAGAGCGTCTCGAATTCGGTAAGGACTATCTTTTGCCTTGGTTCATGACGGAAATCCAATTTCCAACTACGACATCGTGCGGTTTCGATTGTATATATACATTTGGCGACATAGTGGCATGGGACGCTCATGTCGTCTATGATTGATAGTTATGATTTGAAATTGTTTTCAAAACATATAGACACTAGTAATAATATCAAATGCCTTTATTTTATTCGTATCAAGCATATCTTGGCCGTTATAAGGTAAAAACTCTATCCTCCGGTTTGCGTTGCATTGTGTGATGGGAACTGAGTCTTATAACGGCTTCATTTTTTTATAAAAAGTATAGCGATGTTTAAAAGAAAGATTTGTTTTAAAGCACTGGCAATCCAATGGAGTAAACCCGTTCCACGAAAGTGGCGTGGTCCTGTGATTAGCCAATTATATATGTGTTGAGTGGATTTCTCATACCAGTCCCATGACTGACTCGTAGTTTGTTTCACTTTCAAACTCGGGTGCCCCTTTTTCTACACGGGCAGCCTTGTATTCAGGTTTAGCTGGTTCTTTCTGGATAGCTGGAGCTAAAGATGGATTCTATCATTTATTTCCTTTTATGCTGTTCAGCTCCTATTGTACATATTTTGTTTATTTCCGCTGTAGACATTTATGTATAGCTGAACTGTATTTGTACTAAGTAAGATCCTGTATACTGTGTAACTCTGATGATTACTTTTATCCAGTATATTTTGTTGTTCATTATCTGGTGTATTTATTTAATTCTGTTATGCTATTATATGTTTCTGTGTTATATTCCAAAGATAACCTTGTTTCCGTGAAAACGGGAATTCGGGTCGTCTCATGCCCCATACCACTATGTCGCCATATATAGGTATACAATCAAAACCGCACGATGTCGTATTTGGAAATTAGATTTCCGTCATGAACCAAGGCAAAAAATAGTCCTTACCGATTCGAGACTCTCTAGCCCGAGCCTCAGGCTACAACCGCAACTGCACCTAGGAGCCATAGGGCCTGTCCACCGATGTGCATTAAAATGCCTGAACACTGCGTTTCCCCGCCCTTTGGGGCGTAAATGAGCCCAATGACTCCATCGGTCCCGGATCGACCGATATATCCGAGGTGCCTCGCAACAACAACAACCACACAGGTGAAAATTATATAAATGTCAGGGCTGGTAGGTCACTGACACCACCCTAGCTAGAAAGAAACGCATGTCCTCCCTGGATCCTTCTCCCGTTTCTGGTCCATCCCGGGGTGTGAGGCTCGCGAATTCACGTTATACACAAAGCTATGCCACACAGGCTGTTCTTTGATCATTAACCACAAGACTTTGCTTTTCAACAGAAGCCTTGATCATCTATCACTTAGGCGTGCCACACAGGTAATTCACTCCATGCGACTGATTTCTATCGATATATAACCTCTGGGCTCATACGTCTCAGAGAAGGGCGTTAAGCAAGAGAATAAATTCTCCGCCGCCAAACAGATATATATTTAATGGAGATCAATCAGCACAGAACAAAATCCAATGTTAGACACAAAGTCCATTTACACGTTCGTTCTGGGTCTGAACGAAACCGGAGGCACTCAATACCTCGCATACCCGTACAATCAACAAGTACGTCCGGGTGGCTACTACTTCAACCCTTTCAAGGTAGCTACTCCCATCATGAGCATCAGTAGCACCCCTCCTTTCGACGTGAAGATTATCGGTCTTGCACCGTCTTTATACCTTCGACTTTCAATCGTCGGTCAATTATTTGAAATGAGAATTAACTCGGCCTTTTCAAATAATTCACGTATATATAGAATTTCAAATCAATTTATTTCAATGGTTAAATCATTCGACAACACCAATTTTGTTCTTTAATGTAATTTTCACACCAAACACATTCAACCATCAAATATCACATAAATCGAGCAAATTCAGTTTATTTCCATTCCATATCGTTTATGATATTTTATCACGATTTATCGCTATTTTTATTTATTTAAAAATAGCCAATTCATTAAAACGACGCTTCAGGCCATAACGCGGCTGTGGCGCTGTTTTTCTCCAGATTTGATTTACACATATCTGAAAATCTAACCGTTGGATCTTCACAAAATTTATATCATTAGAAATATCTTTTCAAAACGAATCCAACGGTTTCAGTTTTGGGAAAATCCGACGGTCGGATCTCCCGCACTAATCATTTGAAGTTACGATTTCAAAATACGAACTGCAGCGTCGTTATTCGATTTAATTTAATTATATTTATATATATAATCGATTCTGGCGCTGTTTTTCTTCAGATTTGAATTAAACATTCCAGACAATCCAACCATTGGATCTTTACAAAGTTGGTGCCGTTGGAAAGATATTTCCTAGGCGAACCCAACGGTTGTGGTTTCGGGAAAATCCGATGGTCGGATCTCCCGCACTAATCGTTTGAAATCACGGTTTCAAAACACGAACTGCAGCGTCGTTATTCACTATATTTTGATTATATTTATATAAATATATATAAATATAATTCTTTCATCGATTTCAAAACACTATCCACTTTATAGATTTGATAAAAATAATATTTTTATCTAACATACATTTATTTCAACACTTCACTATTTTCAACAATTCATGTATCTAATAAAAATGTGATTTTTATTGTAAAATAATTTATTTCAAAACATGACTATTTTATATAGTTCATATAGATGATAAAAATATGATTTTTATTATAAAATAATTTATTTCAAAACAGGACTATTTTATATAGTTTATATAGATGATAAAAATATGATTTTTATTATAAAACAATTTATTTCAAAACACGAATATCGTTCAACACATGAATTTCTATTCAATACATGAATATAGTTTCAACATATGAAAATAATTCTAACACATGAATATTATTGAAAATTTTGGCAGCATAACGGCAGGGTAGTTAAAACCGGGACCATCCCTAGTACGGCTCCTCGCTCTACCTTAAAACCTCGTTGTTTTTGACAATGGGGATTCATGCATCTAGTTCGCACGCAGCCGGCATGTTTTATTTTCATTTCCACAATCTATTCTAATTTTGTTTCAATCACCAATGGGTATTTTTCAACCATAACCAATCAATTTTAACCACAAACAATTCTAATCAACCATTCGCTATCAACCAAATTTCACACCAATCACAAACAATAAATATCGTCCATGGTCTGTGGACGAGGGGAGTATAAATATATATATATATATATAATTATATTTCGATTCACTTCAATTCATTTCAATGCACATACAATTTTTACAACACATATATAACTTATACATCGAACATACAACTTATACAACGCTTATACAAGAGATGTACAACGCTTATATAACTCATACATCGACTATATAATTTATACATCGTTGTTTTCCATATCGTTTATAAATTAGAAATCTCACTTTGGGTTCGACTCCACCAAAAATAGCAGAAGGCTCAGAAAAATATGCAGTCTCTTCTACAATGTAGAAGACGTCCACACGAGTCCACTGTCTCTTGTTTCACTGAATTTCGTCAAGAAACGAAAAAGATATGATTTTTACAGTGAAAACAAAAACGGTAGCGCTTTAAACTGCTATCAAATAGTTAAAAATAAAAACAGTTGTACCTTCACAGTTTCGTTCAAAACTAGGTTAGGGATTATCTCAAAATCTGTAACGACCCGTGTTTTTCGACCATTTGAATATGAATATTTATTTATTTTAAATATTATATTGGGAATACAATGAAATTTAATTTTTAATTCGTTATTTAAAACGAAGTTTGAACGTTATATTTATATAATTATAAATCGAGCTTGGAAATGGCGTGCAGTTCGTGAAATGAAGTTTTGAACTTCAACTGAGAATACAGAATTCGATATAAGTCGGATTTCTGTGAAACAAGACACGTTGGGACCGTATTGACGATAATTTTCATATGAAAGAGAAAAATCTAGATTTCGTGCTATAGGTTGATATTTATGGCCAAATCAAATTTTGAAATAGTCGCTATGGAAAATCGTTATTAAATTATAGGCCTTTAAAATGGCCGTTTTGCAAACGGACTCAGATTTCGACAAAACCAGTTTCATTAGAACCGTATCGCTAAATTATTGTACGGTGGTGAATTGCGTGAAAAACCAATGTCGTATGTGACCACGGTAGCCGTAAACGCCCGTTCAATTTCTATAGCGCGTATTTAAATAAATAAAGGGGTATTTGAGTGTAACTTGAGCAGACAATCGAGTTAGGCCACGAAACCAGTTCCGTTGAATTCGTATCGTCGATTAGAGTCAGAATAAGTATATAGTTTGTTATTTTTAGAGACCGGAAAATTTGGTGTTAAAAAGGGTAAGGCGGTTCAGGGTAAAAATAGCCTTCCAGGGCAACAGTCTCAGAATGCGACGAAATTAGTGTCGTTGGGTTCGTATCGAAAAGTTATTGTCGATGTTCGCAGTTTCAAGTGGATTTGATTTATCTGGTGACCGTGGAAAAATTAAACGTATGTTCATTTCTGGTTTCATAAAGGAAATTTTTTCATATGACCTCGGATTTCGACGAAACTTGTCCCATTGGGTCCGGAATACCTTTTTACACTAAGATTAGCCTTTTTATCAGAAAACGAAAGTCGTATAAAAGGATTGTTTGTGGAAAGCTTCGTGTAAGTGGGGATATGTTAAAATAATAATATAATTATGTCCACATTCACCATTCTTGTCCCGCAAACCTTTTATTCTTGTCTGCCAAACTACCATACCGTGCCGACCAAGGTATTGAAATTGTCACCCAACATAACAGCTAAGCTATGAATTTCTGCAAATCCTATAAACTAAATGACTTGGCTTCCACGTTGTTTCTCTTATAAAAAGGACCTCGCCACTTCTTTTCTCTTTAATCCTTCGTCCTTCTGAAGTCAGAAAAAAAAAAAAAAAAAAAAGGAAAAGGAAACCGCAAGATACCGAGAAGAATGGGAGGGAGGGACATTTGGTTTTGTTTGCCACCAAGCGTTGGAGCGTGGGTGTACAGATGGGCCAAATAGGGTTCAAGCAGGGGACAGGAGAAAGAAGAAATGAAAGTGGGAATGTTTTGAACTTGCCTAGCAAATGAATGGACGTGGGAAGAAGTGGGGCGTGAGGGGCCATTCGTGTTTGTATGGGAAAGTTGAAAAGGAAAGTGGGGTGTTGAACTAAACAAGGAAGTGCGTTGGAAGCTTGCATGGTTTGCTGAGGGTATGGAGCAGTGTGAAGTGGGTTCATGCGTGAACCAAGGGGATTGCGGAAGAAGAAGAAAAAAAAAAAAAAAAAAAAAAAAAGAAAAAAAAAAAAAAAAAAAAAAAAGAGAGAAAGGAAGTGGCGAACGGAAGCTGAGGGTCTTGGTGTGGTTGGTGAATGGACGTGGAGGAAAGGCATGTTGTGGTGGGAAGGTTTTCGTAGTGCGGCTCCAGGAAATGAAAGAACGGCAACCGATGGGAATAAAGGGTAAGTGCCTAGTCGATTGAAATTTACATTCCTAATGTTTCGTATAAACGACCAATTTCGTTTAATCATGAAATTAGCAGTTTAATTAGGGTTAAACTAAAAGGTTTATTTATTTAAGATAAACAATGAAGTCACAGTTTCTCAGTAAGGAAGAAGCAGTATTGGCTTGGTCGTTTTGAACGTGCGACTAGGTGTATAAATAGTGATTAATGCTAATTAATTTCAATTAGGAATGTTAGTAAATTAATTTAAAATCAGGTAAACTAAAATATAAGAAATTTTCTTTGATTGATGTAACCAGAATCCAACGAAAAATATACAGGGATTTGTCGGGATCGTGTTGACGAGCGCCGTACTATGGAGCAAATCTGAACAAAATGGGAGCCAGTGGAAATGTACAGTCAAAGTTAACTGGAACATGCCGGTTTACTGATAGAATAAAATCAAGTGAGTTAAACTCACTCAGTTACCCTTTTTATATTTTATATAAATTGGGTGTTTTTATTTTGTGTGCTCTGCTTGCCAATGGTTGACTATTTTGCTAATTATACATTGATCTTTTGATTTAACCGATGAAATTAAACTGTGTTTAATTTCAGTGAAATATCCAAATCGTTATTTTTAACGATTGGTTCCAATAAAGGTAACTCACCTTGGTTGGTCACGTTTATAAAATAAACGTGTTTTGGGTTGAACTGGAGGAACTGATGAAAATGTTTTATTGGTTAGTTGATATAAAATGGTTGCTAATTGCTATGATATATCCGTTAAATGGGATTGTTTGACCTGGTTTGTGATAACCGTTTTGAATACAGGGAAGAACAGGTTGGAGGGATCCAACCGGATTCCTCAAAATGTATTTTTATTTTCATATTCTCATATATGAACTGATCTGTTTGTGTGATTGATTTGATGGTTGATTATTGACTGGATATTCAACATCTGTTTGGTTTAAACCAATGGGCGATATTGGTTAAGTGTTTGGCAGAGTATGGCCTTTAAAACCAATCGAGTTATAGATATTGATTCACCGTCAGGTGAATCGATAGAGTTGAGGTTATAAAAATTTATTTTATAACCAGAGTTAGATTTGAATTATATTATTTGAATAAAAGTTATTTAAGAGAAATAAATAAATATTTTATTTGTTTAAGACTTTGATTTGTTATGAATTTATTTTGCAAAACAAATGCTGATGTTAATCAGAATTTACCAGTAAGAGAATAAGAAATGAATCGGCTGGTTAAACTTTGATACTTGGTAAAGAAACCAATAAATGGAATTTATTTAAAATGATTTAATTTTAAATCATTTAAAGTGGGAATTTATTTGGAATCGGTTAGTGAAATAACCACAGTTTAAGTGAATTTAATCGACCGTTTTGAATTGAATGGATTATCCAATCCATGTGTTTTGATTAAATTAGTTAAATGAATATTGTTTGAAATTTAATAAGGTTTTTAAAGAGATTTACCATTTACTTTAGTTGATAAAGATTTAATGACTGAAGTAGTTGATAATCGAAAGAAATTATTATTGTAATTAATAATAATTTAGAGAATTACTTTTCGAAAGTAATCAAAGTGAAATGAAATCAAAGAGATAGTGAAGGGAATTAGTGAACGGGTTTTATATCTAAAACCCGAGATTTTTATAACGATGTTACAAAGAGGATTTCAAGCAAAGACGATAACTTGAAATAAATGTTACTTAATTATTTGAAATTAAGTTAAAAGGTTTATAATAAACCAAGGTTATGTAAATAAGGTATAAAGTTGAAGCGTTAATTTATATTAACGATACTTGAATAAAATTAAGAAAAAGGAAATGGAAATGAGATTTCCAAAGTGGAAATGGTCGAATAGAATTTAAAAGGGCGACTGGAATAGAATATTGGGAGGATTATAACTTATATTTATCTAAAGGTAAGAACGTTGTTAATCAAGGTCTGAGAGGTAATTAAAATACCCCAACTTGAGCAACATCAGGATTATCTGAAGATGATATTAGTTGGTAATCGTAACAGAGGCTGGCGATAATTTATTATTTCCATTAGAGAAATAATAGGGTGATGTTGGTGGAAATTTGAAGGGTATACGAAGCAAGTATTCAAATATCGTATTTGAAATATTAAAAGAATTGGAAGTTTCAATTTAACAAGAAGGAAATTAGATTGTCAAAGGCCAAATGATGCTAAATACTGAATCAGTGAACTCATTGGAGTGTCATGTCTGAAACACTGTATATTTTGATAGTTAAAACACCGACTATCAAATCTGACCAATACGATTGTTGGTATGGAAAGACCGGGATCGAATTTATATTCGAAAACCATTCCGACCAACAAATACGTGAAGATCTCAGAAGATGATCGAGATGGTGCTGTGAAGACCGTGGGTTTCCATGAACGGAAGGACCACTACTATTCTCCGCCTGGCAAGCCGAGATAAGCTGTGATTCTGTCGTGGTTGGAATCTACGGGTTGCAAGGACTTCTCGCTATTGATCCATGGGGTGATTCCTATATTGGATGCAGTAGGAGAGTGCCTTCGGTTCATCCTGTTCCTGGATGACGTATATGGACGAATGTCTGACAGAGTATTTCCAAAGGATCACGTACGTTGATTTCTTCAAACGTACGATAGTTGTTGGCGGAGAATCGCCGTTCTCTAGCTTTCAGCTAGAGTATTTTTGTGGACGTCAATTAGTGATATCTGACGGATCTGACAATGTGGCATTCAAAGTAAATGGTGACCAGATGATCAGAAGTTAATTCTGGCCTCAAGCCTCATCAACAGGGAAATGACAAAAATCGGGCAGGCAGCATGGCTATGTGGGTCGCTCCCATTAGGGTGTATGATCACCTATCTAGAGGAAATCCTATTGTTTCTTAAATCTATGTTTCGATGCTGTCCCTTGTCGGGAGACGGTTGCTGATCCCAACCGTCGGTGATATACATTCGATACACTCAAGCGAAATGAGTGGTCGGTCATGTGAGGGCCGGGTTGCAAGAAGTTCTTGTTGAACCCAGTGTATTCGTCTCTAGAGATACACTATCGGAAGGTGGACCCATACCTTGTCAAGTTGGAATCCAATCTCCAATAAGCGCCTGCGGGTTTTGATTGTATACTATATATGTGGAACGTGAGATGCAAGCGTTCCACTAGATTGCTATTTACTTGTATTTAGACATTATTATAATATCAGAAGAGATATTGGTTTCAAACTGTTTTGGGTTATCGTAAGGTAAAAACCGTCCGTATTTATGTGTGGATTTGGTCTTACGATTATCCTTTTCTTTTGAAAAGATTTTTGAACTTTAAAATCATGATTGGATGATTTACCTTTATACTGTGCGAGTTTATCTCACTCTGGTTCACCAGACTGACCCGGTGTTTTGTAAATGCTCGGGTTAGACCGGGTTGTACAGGTTCAGGTTATCGACTGCTGTGAAGAGACAAGCTGGAAGAGTCCAGACGTATGATATTACTAGTATTCCGCTGTGTGTTGTATGAGGACAGATTTTCACTGTCCAGATGTGTACTCTGATATTGTAAGTATTTCAAAGGCTTTCAATAAAGATTTATTTCTGTATTATATTTTGTTCCGCTACGATGTGAGACTCTGTGTGGTGTTCTTCTCCTCCTTCTATTCTAATATTTCTATCTTATCTATTCTCACCCTCTAACTTCTTTCTATTAATGATCTGGAATGTTCGATGTCTGAATGGTCAACATGGTAGTTTGATGTTGATTTTCGGAGTCGAAAATCCCGGTTCGTTACAGTGGTATCAGAGCTTAAGGTTAAGTAATTACCTTGGCTCTGTGGCGTGATTCAGTAGAGATGGGGTTAGTAATACCCTAGACTGAGTTTGAGTGTATATATACGAGTGAACGTATTTGTAGATTTTATAAAAATTGTTTTATATTGTGTTGATTGGTTTGTCGAGTAGTTTATGAATTCTGGTCGATACAGTAATGCAAACTGTGTCGATAAGTGTTTCTAAACTCTTGAACAGAATAATTCGACACAGTATGTTTTTGAAAGAGGGTAAATGAAATAATTTTACCCAAATTATATTTTGATATAAAGAATGATATATATTTGAAGTGTTATAGTATATTGGATGTGTTGGTTGATTATAATGGTTATATAAATAACCAATTAGAATTCGTATAATATGAAAACAAATGAATTAAATCTGGAATTAAAATTCCCAAAAGTGGAAAAGGGGACTGCAAATGAACTTGGATTGAATATATGAGAATTTTTTTAGATCCTGGGAGATTTCAAATTTGGTTTACAAGCATCGTGAGTGATATTTTGAAATAAATTTCAAAATGGAAGTGTTTAGGAATTGTTGTGAAAGTGGTATAGTATTGAACTCACTTCGACAGCTGGAAAATAGATTCCGATGATGTGCGCGCCATTATCGGTGTTCATTTTCGAGTGGTAAGTGACGGATTACTACCAAAGCTTTTGTTTTGAATTGCTTTGAGAAAGACAAGTTTGAATCCTGAAAAAGAATATTTGATTTTTGGAAAGAACTGAACTGTTTAAAAACTCCCAGGGAAAGTGTTTGAACAAGAACAAGATTAAATCGAATTTGTGAAAGCAAATATGAATTGAATTGAAACCAATTAACTGGAAATTGAATCGAGATATATTATATCGAGCAGAACCAGATTTTGAATTGCGAGACAGGAATCTGAAAGGGTGTTGGACTGGTAAGTCAAGAGTTGAAATTGGTAATGGATGGAAATTGAGTTAAGAATGATATTTGGCTTGGACGCGTGAAGGATTTGGTTGGAATTTTGGTTGGAGAATACATTTGTATAAGCTGACAGGTAGCAGATGGAAGAGGTATAGTGATTTGCCCGACAAAAAGGTACACGTTTATTTTTATGTGGATTTGGAAGTTTATGAGCCTATTGGGCAAGCCGCTTGGCTATTTTATTTTCTTTTGGGATTGAAGAAGGCCCAGAAAGGCGAGTTGGAGTTGTACCGATTGAACCATACAGAGGAGGTGCTGGCGAAATTTTTCGGAAATTTAAGGTGTTAGAAAATTTTCAATATTTTTAAATATTTATATACGGTATTGAATTGGTTTCTAATTTAAAATAAATTAGATTTGGAAGTTAATGAATTTATAACGTTTTTTCTTACCTTAGCAATTTCGAGGACGAAATTATTTTAAGGGGGGAAGAATGTAACGACCCGTGTTTTTCGACCATTTGAATATGAATATTTATTTATTTTAAATATTATATTGGGAATACAATGAAATTTAATTTTTAATTCGTTATTTAAAACGAAGTTTGAACGTTATATTTATATAATTATAAATCGAGCTTGGAAATGGCGTGCAGTTCGTGAAATGAAGTTTTGAACTTCAACTGAGAATACAGAATTCGATATAAGTCGGATTTCTGTGAAACAAGACACGTTGGGACCGTATTGACGATAATTTTCATATGAAAGAGAAAAATCTAGATTTCGTGCTATAGGTTGATATTTATGGCCAAATCAAATTTTGAAATAGTCGCTATGGAAAATCGTTATTAAATTATAGGCCTTTAAAATGGCCGTTTTGCAAACGGACTCAGATTTCGACAAAACCAGTTTCATTAGAACCGTATCGCTAAATTATTGTACGGTGGTGAATTGCGTGAAAAACCAATGTCGTATGTGACCACGGTAGCCGTAAACGCCCGTTCAATTTCTATAGCGCGTATTTAAATAAATAAAGGGGTATTTGAGTGTAACTTGAGCAGACAATCGAGTTAGGCCACGAAACCAGTTCCGTTGAATTCGTATCGTCGATTAGAGTCAGAATAAGTATATAGTTTGTTATTTTTAGAGACCGGAAAATTTGGTGTTAAAAAGGGTAAGGCGGTTCAGGGTAAAAATAGCCTTCCAGGGCAACAGTCTCAGAATGCGACGAAATTAGTGTCGTTGGGTTCGTATCGAAAAGTTATTGTCGATGTTCGCAGTTTCAAGTGGATTTGATTTATCTGGTGACCGTGGAAAAATTAAACGTATGTTCATTTCTGGTTTCATAAAGGAAATTTTTTCATATGACCTCGGATTTCGACGAAACTTGTCCCATTGGGTCCGGAATACCTTTTTACACTAAGATTAGCCTTTTTATCAGAAAACGAAAGTCGTATAAAAGGATTGTTTGTGGAAAGCTTCGTGTAAGTGGGGATATGTTAAAATAATAATATAATTATGTCCACATTCACCATTCTTGTCCCGCAAACCTTTTATTCTTGTCTGCCAAACTACCATACCGTGCCGACCAAGGTATTGAAATTGTCACCCAACATAACAGCTAAGCTATGAATTTCTGCAAATCCTATAAACTAAATGACTTGGCTTCCACGTTGTTTCTCTTATAAAAAGGACCTCGCCACTTCTTTTCTCTTTAATCCTTCGTCCTTCTGAAGTCAGAAAAAAAAAAAAAAAAAAAGGAAAAGGAAACCGCAAGATACCGAGAAGAATGGGAGGGAGGGACATTTGGTTTTGTTTGCCACCAAGCGTTGGAGCGTGGGTGTACAGATGGGCCAAATAGGGTTCAAGCAGGGGACAGGAGAAAGAAGAAATGAAAGTGGGAATGTTTTGAACTTGCCTAGCAAATGAATGGACGTGGGAAGAAGTGGGGCGTGAGGGGCCATTCGTGTTTGTATGGGAAAGTTGAAAAGGAAAGTGGGGTGTTGAACTAAACAAGGAAGTGCGTTGGAAGCTTGCATGGTTTGCTGAGGGTATGGAGCAGTGTGAAGTGGGTTCATGCGTGAACCAAGGGGATTGCGGAAGAAGAAGAAGAAAAAAAAAAAAAAAAAAAAAAAAAAAAAGAGAAAGGAAGTGGCGAACGGAAGCTGAGGGTCTTGTTGTGGTTGGTGAATGGACGTGGAGGAAAGGCATGTTGTGGTGGGAAGGTTTTCGTAGTGCGGCTCCAGGAAATGAAAGAACGGCAACCGATGGGAATAAAGGGTAAGTGCCTAGTCGATTGAAATTTACATTCCTAATGTTTCGTATAAACGACCAATTTCGTTTAATCATGAAATTAGCAGTTTAATTAGGGTTAAACTAAAAGGTTTATTTATTTAAGATAAACAATGAAGTCACAGTTTCTCAGTAAGGAAGAAGCAGTATTGGCTTGGTCGTTTTGAACGTGCGACTAGGTGTATAAATAGTGATTAATGCTAATTAATTTCAATTAGGAATGTTAGTAAATTAATTTAAAATCAGGTAAACTAAAATATAAGTAATTTTCTTTGATTGATGTAACCAGAATCCAACGAAAAATATACAGGGATTTGTCGGGATCGTGTTGACGAGCGCCGTACTATGGAGCAAATCTGAACAAAATGGGAGCCAGTGGAAATGTACAGTCAAAGTTAACTGGAACATGCCGGTTTACTGATAGAATAAAATCAAGTGAGTTAAACTCACTCAGTTACCCTTTTTATATTTTATATAAATTGGGTGTTTTTATTTTGTGTGCTCTGCTTGCCAATGGTTGACTATTTTGCTAATTATACATTGATCTTTTGATTTAACCGATGAAATTAAACTGTGTTTAATTTCAGTGAAATATCCAAATCGTTATTTTTAACGATTGGTTCCAATAAAGGTAACTCACCTTGGTTGGTCACGTTTATAAAATAAACGTGTTTTGGGTTGAACTGGAGGAACTGATGAAAATGTTTTATTGGTTAGTTGATATAAAATGGTTGCTAATTGCTATGATATATCCGTTAAATGGGATTGTTTGACCTGGTTTGTGATAACCGTTTTGACTACAGGGAAGAACAGGTTGGAGGGATCCAACCAGATTCCTCAAAATGTATTTTTATTTTCATATTCTCATATATGAACTGATCTGTTTGTGTGATTGATTTGATGGTTGATTATTGACTGGATATTCAACATCTGTTTGGTTTAAACCAATGGGCGATATTGGTTAAGTGTTTGGCAGAGTATGGCCTTTAAAACCAATCGAGTTATAGATATTGATTCACCGTCAGGTGAATCGATAGAGTTGAGGTTATAAAAATTTATTTTATAACCAGAGTTAGATTTGAATTATATTATTTGAATAAAAGTTATTTAAGAGAAATAAATAAATATTTTATTTGTTTAAGACTTTGATTTGTTATGAATTTATTTTGCAAAACAAATGCTGATGTTAATCAGAATTTACCAGTAAGAGAATAAGAAATGAATCGGCTGGTTAAACTTTGATACTTGGTAAAGAAACCAATAAATGGAATTTATTTAAAATGATTTAATTTTAAATCATTTAAAGTGGGAATTTATTTGGAATCGGTTAGTGAAATAACCACAGTTTAAGTGAATTTAATCGACCGTTTTGAATTGAATGGATTATCCAATCCATGTGTTTTGATTAAATTAGTTAAATGAATATTGTTTGAAATTTAATAAGGTTTTTAAAGAGATTTACCATTTACTTTAGTTGATAAAGATTTAATGACTGAAGTAGTTGATAATCGAAAGAAATTATTATTGTAATTAATAATAATTTAGAGAATTACTTTTCGAAAGTAATCAAAGTGAAATGAAATCAAAGAGATAGTGAAGGGAATTAGTGAACGGGTTTTATATCTAAAACCCGAGATTTTTATAACGATGTTACAAAGAGGATTTCAAGCAAAGACGATAACTTGAAATAAATGTTACTTAATTATTTGAAATTAAGTTAAAAGGTTTATAATAAACCAAGGTTATGTAAATAAGGTATAAAGTTGAAGCGTTAATTTATATTAACGATACTTGAATAAAATTAAGAAAAAGGAAATGGAAATGAGATTTCCAAAGTGGAAATGGTCGAATAGAATTTAAAAGGGCGACTGGAATAGAATATTGGGAGGATTATAACTTATATTTATCTAAAGGTAAGAACGTTGTTAATCAAGGTCTGAGAGGTAATTAAAATACCCCAACTTGAGCAACATCAGGATTATCTGAAGATGATATTAGTTGGTAATCGTAACAGAGGCTGGCGATAATTTATTATTTCCATTAGAGAAATAATAGGGTGATGTTGGTGGAAATTTGAAGGGTATACGAAGCAAGTATTCAAATATCGTATTTGAAATATTAAAAGAATTGGAAGTTTCAATTTAACAAGAAGGAAATTAGATTGTCAAAGGCCAAATGATGCTAAATACTGAATCAGTGAACTCATTGGAGTGTCATGTCTGAAACACTGTATATTTTGATAGTTAAAACACCGACTATCAAATCTGACCAATACGATTGTTGGTATGGAAAGACCGGGATCGAATTTATATTCGAAAACCATTCCGACCAACAAATACGTGAAGATCTCAGAAGATGATCGAGATGGTGCTGTGAAGACCGTGGGTTTCCATGAACGGAAGGACCACTACTATTCTCTGCCTGGCAAGCCGAGATAAGCTGTGATTCTGTCGTGGTTGGAATCTACGGGTTGCAAGGACTTCTCGCTATTGATCCATGGGGTGATTCCTATATTGGATGCAGTAGGAGAGTGCCTTCGGTTCATCCTGTTCCTGGATGACGTATATGGACGAATGTCTGACAGAGTATTTCCAAAGGATCACGTACGTTGATTTCTTCAAACGTACGATAGTTGTTGGCGGAGAATCGCCGTTCTCTAGCTTTCAGCTAGAGTATTTTTGTGGACGTCAATTAGTGATATCTGACGGATCTGACAATGTGGCATTCAAAGTAAATGGTGACCAGATGATCAGAAGTTAATTCTGGCCTCAAGCCTCATCAACAGGGAAATGACAAAAATCGGGCAGGCAGCATGGCTATGTGGGTCGCTCCCATTAGGGTGTATGATCACCTATCTAGAGGAAATCCTATTGTTTCTTAAATCTATGTTTCGATGCTGTCCCTTGTCGGGAGACGGTTGCTGATCCCAACCGTCGGTGATATACATTCGATACACTCAAGCGAAATGAGTGGTCGGTCATGTGAGGGCCGGGTTGCAAGAAGTTCTTGTTGAACCCAGTGTATTCGTCTCTAGAGATACACTATCGGAAGGTGGACCCATACCTTGTCAAGTTGGAATCCAATCTCCAATAAGCGCCTGCGGGTTTTGATTGTATACTATATATGTGGAACGTGAGATGCAAGCGTTCCACTAGATTGCTATTTACTTGTATTTAGACATTATTATAATATCAGAAGAGATATTGGTTTCAAACTGTTTTGGGTTATCGTAAGGTAAAAACCGTCCGTATTTATGTGTGGATTTGGTCTTACGATTATCCTTTTCTTTTGAAAAGATTTTTGAACTTTAAAATCATGATTGGATGATTTACCTTTATACTGTGCGAGTTTATCTCACTCTGGTTCACCAGACTGACCCGGTGTTTTGTAAATGCTCGGGTTAGACCGGGTTGTACAGGTTCAGGTTATCGACTGCTGTGAAGAGACAAGCTGGAAGAGTCCAGACGTATGATATTACTAGTATTCCGCTGTGTGTTGTATGAGGACAGATTTTCACTGTCCAGATGTGTACTCTGATATTGTAAGTATTTCAAAGGCTTTCAATAAAGATTTATTTCTGTATTATATTTTGTTCCGCTACGATGTGAGACTCTGTGTGGTGTTCTTCTCCTCCTTCTATTCTAATATTTCTATCTTATCTATTCTCACCCTCTAACTTCTTTCTATTAATGATCTGGAATGTTCGATGTCTGAATGGTCAACATGGTAGTTTGATGTTGATTTTCGGAGTCGAAAATCCCGGTTCGTTACAAAATCCGAGCGACTAGAGGATGATCGGCCGATGCCACGACGTAGGGCTTCGAAACCCGCGCCAGGGGGTCCCCACCGCAGTCAACTCGAGCGCCTCCTGAGGGAGATTTTTGATCATGAACGGCGGCGATAGAGGGGCTCGATTCGCCTCCGACAGTCCACGATAAGGTTCGAAACTGGTATGGATGTGACGAGGAGGAGGAGTACTACAAAAACCCTAACTGGAGCACTTGATTTCGTGAAGAGAATTAGGAGAAAAAGAGGAGGGAAGCGATGAACGATAGCCGTCGTTCGTTCTATATGTCGGGGGAGAGAGAATAATAAAAGGGCCAATGAGATTTTTTTGTTTATTTATATATTTTTAAAAATCCAAAAATAACCTCTTTCACACACGAACACCAATTCAAACCCAACGACTGTCGCCACTGGCCTTTTACCCTCATTCCGAACACAATGGGATATGTTTCGTAGGCCCATTCGACTGTTTCTGTCAATTTTCCTTCAAATTAAAATATAAAACGTTCAACATTCGATTTGAACGTACATTTCAATTTTCCGGGGCCACATATTAATTCTAAAAATTCCCGAAAAATAATTCTAGCTATGTTTTGATGATATGGTCCCAACAAAACTAGTTTCGTCGAATTCTGAGCCCATTTGCAAAAAGGCCCATTTCTGGTCGATCCAATTTAACTTTAATTGACCAAAACACGTTTTCCTTCGCCACGCTCTCATACTAGCTTCAAAAATTATGAAATTTGAAACCTAGCAATAACTTCACATCCTGGATCCAACAAAAGTGGTTTCTTCGAATTCCGAGGTCGTTTGCAAAATGGCCAATTTCATGGGCTATATAAATTCCATAGCGACCTTTCTGAAAATTAATTTGGCCATAACTTTTGCTTTCCGCTATGAAACTTCTATTTTTCAGATTCGCTAGAAAGGTATTCACTAAAAGATTTAAATATTTTTGGTTTCACTCAAATCCGTTTTGTTTTGCACCCGGTACAGTCCGACAAAGTTTGAATTCAATTTTTGAAACTGCAGCGCCATTTCAGGCCTTGTTTATAATTAGAATTAATTATATTCGTTTTCAAACGTCGATTCAAACTCACTTTTCATTGCTATTATTTAAAATATTTATTTTAAATATTTAAAATCTACTATTTTAGCCAATTTAAAATTTTTAAATTGGTTCAGATTTTTCCGGGTCGTTACACACGTGGTCTCTAAGGAAGGGATACTTGTGGATCCCGCAAAGGTGGTGGCAATCCAAGATTGGAAGATTCCTAAGAACGCAACATAAGTAAGAAGCTTTTAAGGGCTGGTGGGCTATTATAGGAAGTTCATTAAGGACTTCGCGAAGATATCAGCCCTACTTACTAGGTTAACGAGGAAGAACTTGACTTTTGCTTTGGATGTTGACTGTGACGATACTTTCCAGCATTTGAAGAAGGCTTTGACGATAGCTCCAGTTTTAGTTTTTCCAGGTGGAAGTAAGCCACTCATAGTGCATACTGGTGCTTGCGGGAAAGGGCTTGGAGTAGTTTTCGATGCAAGAGGAAAAGGTGTTATGCAAAAGGCGGCAAGTACGAGTATCGCTTATCATCCACCGACGGATGGACGAACAGAAAGGGGTGAACAGAATCCTTGAAGATCTTTTGAGTTTATGTATCCTAGATATTGGAGGGACATGAGAAGAGTCAACGAGCTTAGTGGTGTTCATGACGTGTTTCACGTTTCGCATTTGCGTAAGTGTTTACATGATACAGCGGAAGTGGTGGAGCCGAGCACGCTCAAAGAAGTGGAAGTAAAGCGAAATGCCACGGTTAGACGAGCTCCTACACGCATTCTCGGATCGGAGGTCAAAAAGCTATGGAACAAAGAGGTCAAGTTGGTCAAAGTGCAATAGGGAGATGATCAAGGAGACGCGACTTGGGAAACGGAAGATAAGATGCGTACGCTGTACCCTTTCCTTTTTGAGGGTATGTTTTTAACTTCTCCTTTTTCTACCGCTTTGTTGATACTTGTCCTATCATTTAGTATGTCTTTGCGATGATATCTTCGGTCTTTAGTTAGGAAAAACCCTATGGAAGTAAACATGTGTTTGAGACATGTTATGGTTGGTGGTTGAAATGGATGCAAGTGGTTGCTAGTGAAACACCCCAACCTCCATTAAGGTCACTCACAAGGGACTGCCATAACTTTGGTGGAGGTTTTTAAGTAAAAGTCACAGATAAAACACAAGACAGATATAAACACACACACATATATATATATATATATATAAGCAGTGGAAAACAAACAGACTTTTTATTTCATAAATACGTGTTCATACAAAGACATTTTCATAACTGTCACATAAAAACTTCCAAAATATTACAGCATCATTTCTGTCTTGGTTATTAAATAAAGAAGCATAAAACATAACTAAAATTGCATAACTCCCTATGATTTTGTCCAACTGCCATAGCCAAAACAAGAGAATCCAAACCGTACATCTGCTATCCCGAAGCTTGCAAAGAGTCTGACTAAGCAGAGTTGTTTCCTCCCTGTGGACCTGGGGGGAAGAAACGAAAGAAAATAGGGTCAGACATAAAGCCTGGTAAGTCTAGTGACTCTTCAGTATGAGAATAAGAATAAAGGCATGATAAGTATAAACTGGAAATATGAGAGTGTCATAAACTAAGACAAAGCAGTTTGAATCGAATATACTATCGCACCCCATACTATATCTCTGCACCTACTTGTATCATCTTAACTGTCACCCCATGCTGGAGGTAAAGTGATCCCCTTTTCTAAAGATCGGCTCCTACTCGCATAATCATCTGTGTCTTGCGGCCCCTAAAGATTGTAGATACCTATGCTGGCCCCACCATGGGGTGTATCAAGTCCCATGGTGGCGACCCGACACAAAACTAGAGATGCATAGGTTATACTATTGGTGCCCCCAGTGCCCTGTTTGTCTGCTTCGAAGTGTGTGCACGCCCGCACTCCGTTAGAACCCACACTGTTGCACCCACCGCTGTCTCTTTTGACCGCTTACAATCAACCCAGTAATCGTGCCCCACCCTACCTAGTTTCAGGGTACCATGATACCTAATTGGGTTACTGCTGAAATGGGTCCCCGTTACTAGGGTTTTCTAGTCAAACATGTTAAGTGGTTAAGTGCCTGTATTTACCTAACCCCACCCATTAATTTCATTAACATGTTGAATTGGTTAAGTGTTTTAGTTAACTTAACCCTACCATCCTGACAGTCTGTCCTTAGCTTTTAAAGCACCGACCTCTCACATTAGACAGGTATTGTTATGGTTACTGGATGTGCCGGTCGGTTCCGGGCAGATTTACACCGTAACTCAGTCTAACCTAGGGTCCTTATTGGGCTTCATGCTTAACCACCCACATTGGATAGGTATTGTTGTGACTACTGGACAGCTGGGCGGGTCCGGGCAGGTTTACATCACAACTCAATCCAACCTCTTGTTAAGCATACTCGTATTTTCTAAATTTACATATTTGTCTTTATCACTTAATATATGTAAATTTGTCAACAATTAAATGTTGTGGCCCACTTTCCAAGTTTAACATTTTTGGTATAAAGAATTTATACCATTCAAGTGCCACCAATTTTTGGCATGTGACAAACATGCCAATTTCATATATTTTTATGATAAGTTTTTCTAATATTCCCAACGTTACCCCGTTTAAACATTAGGCTAACAATCTTAGCCTAATTTTCGATCGCATAGTTTTTAACATATAATATTAGGCCAAAAACTTAGCCTAATTTAGCGCATACAAATTGGCACAGGGGAATTCATAAATATAAACATGACATAGGTGTAAACTTGGCATTTTTGGCAAAGTCAATATGAACATCATAGGTGTGAACTTGCAAAATAGTCAACATGAATGTGAACTTGCAACATAGCCTAAATCAACGTATATGTGAACTTGCATTGAAATAGGTATTTATCCAAATAGGTGTCACATAATTTAGCATATGATTTAGATAACATAAGTCTAAACTTGTTTTTGGATCTAGGCATAACATCGAACATCACTAGCATATGACAAGAATATGGCATTTTCATAAATATGTATAACTTTATGACAAGGGTGTGAACTAGATCCAATCGCATAACTAATTACAACATGAAACATGTACTAAAGTGGATCTTGACATGGATCCAATTAGGAACTTGCAACTTTTGTATAAACATAGAAATATGTATATGAACATAACCATTTAGGCATAAAGGTTCTAGCATAAAGTATATACATGAGGTTCTAATCACAAACAACCTATATAATCACATAAACATGAACTATACAACTTGCTTGTGATGTTGTTGTCATTCTAAAAGTACAATAGGATCAACATCAATCTTAATTATACCACAAACATCCCAATTTCATTCGCAACACAATCATTTCAATACATAGATATGAATTAACATCGTCGTTACATAATAGCACAATTCCACTTCCAATTTACATCGAATCAAGTCTTAGTTTTATTCTCCTCGGAAAAATCACTATACTTACAACGAACGACAAACTTGGATTCTGGATTCTGAATTTTGAATTTGATATGCTATCCTTTGGGTAGACTAACGCTGTTTTGATTCGTGTTTTACTTTAGTATTGGCTTGTCTCTAAGCTTTCTAACTGACGGCCACTCCTAGTTTCTTTCCAGCAGCATGACGGCTTTAGTTCTATAATATTTGTGTGAATTTAGGTTTAGACTTGAGTTGTATTTATAGAATTTTAAACTGATTAGAGCCATCGATGAAGCTAGAGTGAATCCAGACCATCCATCTCAAGAGAAGCCAATCAGAAAGCGACATGTAAGCCCTAGTGACTCAGCCAAGCCTCAAAAATCGACTAGAACCCAACCAGGCCAGCCAGGGCCTGACCAAGCAAGTTTTCTGGCCTGGACGCACTTGGCAGGTGCACCAGTGCAATTTTGTACTGGCGCACTTCCCAAGTGCGCCAGTGCAATTTTGTTCTGGCACACTTCCCAAGTGCGCCAGTGCATTCTGACCCGTTTCTGGTTTTTCTGCCCAACTTTGTTCGTCCATATCTTCTTCATACGATACCCGTTTTACGCAAACTCAGACTCTATCTCAAGCAGAATTCCGAGAAGAACGCAATGGCGTAACCCATTTTCCTTAATTCCATCATTTAAAATTAATTATACTTTAATTTGTTAAGTTACAGTTAACAGAAAATTTGGGGTGTTACAGCTAGTGGTTGCTCGTGGATGCATGTACACACACATTAGGCACTAGATCGGCTCAATCACTTTCATACTGCATATAAATGTGTGTGCTTATTTAAATTAATGGATGTATAATGGTTATGTTATCATATGGACGCTGCATTTAGATGAATGGTTGTGCACACATGTAGAAATAATATGTATCGTTCGGATTCTTTCGCATACATAATGGACGCATGGCATTATCACGATTAGCATTAAGGAGGTCAACTGAATCAGTAGACCACATAATTTTGCATTATATAAGGAACATATACACACACGTTTTGCATTTGTTCATACGACATTATAAATCTTGTAAGGACAATGGATGCCTGTGTTTGATGGTTGAGTAGATGGATGATTGGATGTTAGGATATACATTCTCCTCAACTTGGAGATTTCGGGGGCGAAATCCTTTAAGGAGGGGAGAATGTAACACCCTATAATCTTAAATATTAAATTTAACATATTTAAGAACACTTAATTTTTAAGAGAAGAATTAAGGGAAATGGGTTACGCCATTGCGTTCATCTCGGAATTTTGCTTGGAATAGAGTCCAAGTTTTCGTAAATTGGACTTCGTATGAGGATGTTACGGCCCTCAGAAGTTTCAGGAATTTATATAAGATAAAACAGCTCAGATTTAAAAATTCAAAATTCGAAATCAAAACAGAGAAGCGGGCTGGGCGGGATTTTTCCCGCCTCAGGCCAAGTCGATCAGGGGGTCGACCTCCCCTATACAGGTGACCTAGGGGTCGACCTACCCCCTCGGGCAAATCAGAAATCTGACGATTTCTGACTTGTAGCTGAGTCACTAGGGCTTAGGTGGCAGTTTTTGGATGGTTCCAATTGGTCTGAATGGTTCTGATTGCCCCTATCTTAATCTAACGGCTTATATTAATCTAAAACTCTATATAAGCACGCATAGACTCAAGCTCCAAACCTAAACTAAATTAGTCTCATGGCCTCCATGCTGATGTTGGAATAGTTCTCCTTCTTCTTAAGGCTTAGGAATTGCAATTCAGAATTCTTATACAAACGACGAACGAATTATTCTCTTTTCTAATCCATCTTTATGAGTACAATTTCTTTCACAAAATAATTAATAAATTAATTAAGATGAGTTATAATTGGGATTATGAGAACATGTCTGTTGAATCATGTGACGTTACTTAATTTTGTTATCGTTTGCTTGTGAACATATGACTGTTTTGTTAACTTATGTTAGTAGATCTATTTCATATGCCCAATCACATATGTTTAACTTGATTCATTTTATGACATCAGTTTATATGCAAGTCTGTATGCGAATTATACACAAGTTTATATGTGAATCAAGTATATATATACATGCGAGTTTATATGTAAAACGTGTGATAATTAGTTTACATGTTTAAATTCATGATGTTGGTTCATATGTCTAAACACATATGCTAGATTTGATTCATTTTGTGACACTAATTTGCATGTCTAAATGCAAATGTAAATGTAAATCTTAATTTACATGTATATATAAGTTTGGATGTGAATCATATGCTAGTTTATATGTAAGATTGTATGCGAATCATATGTAGGTCTTAGTTTACATGTCTAAATTGCATATGCAAGTTTAATACAAGTTTGTATATAGATCATATGCAAGTTTATGCGAAAACCATGTTCATATATGCAAGTTCACCTTTATGTGTATAGATCTATGCAAATTATATCTTATATAATTTGGTCCTTGCCAGTTTGTAGTTTATGCAAATTATGCCTATTTTCTATGCAAGTTATTGATTATGCAAATTTATGATTATGTAAATTATAATCAAGCAAGTTTTGATCCATGCTAGCCTATTCTTATTTGCAAGTTAGATCTATTTTATGTGTTATGCAAGTTGTGATGTTTCTTTTCTTTTTATGAGTTAGACTATTTGCGGGTCTAACATATTTCATATCAAACGTGCGAATGACGTGGGGGCAATGGGAAAATATTAAATATTAATATTGTGAATTGGCATAAAAATGGCTTAAAAGCACATAATAAATTTGAGACATTAATTAGCCTAATTTATATGCATAGAAATTATAGACATAATTTAGGTGACAATTATGGACATAGATTAATTTGGAAGTTATTGACAATTTGAAATAGGGATATTAATTCAAATTGGGGTTGAATAATAATGCGTAATAATAACTGCCTAAGACACGAGGTTAGACTCGTTTGTGGTATAAGACTGCCCGGACCCGTCCGGCAAATCCAGCAACCACAAAAGGTAGTCTAATGTGAGAGGTCAAAGGCATAAATTAAATGCATAATAAATACCTAAGTCACGAGGTTAGACTCGTTTGTGGTATAAGACTGCCCGGACCCACCCGGCACATCCAGCAACCGCAAACAGCAGTCTAATGTGAGAGGTCATAGGCAAAATTAAAAGATGCTTAGACACGAGGTTAAGTCTGGCTTGTGGTGGAAGTCTGCCCGAAACCGCCCGACATATCCAGCGGCCACAAACAATCGACTTAATGTGAGAGGTCTATGCATTAATAATTAATTAATTCTGATCAAAGACGAATATTAATGACAAACAAATGTTTGGTTGAGTTGAGTAATTCTCCGAGTACTGATCTGATGTTGATTTCGGTCTTCGGGGTTGATACTTAGAGAGTTATTCTCTTAACCAATGTACCCGTGAACTAAGATGTACTTAATCATAAATTAAGTAAAACATGTTATACGAAATATATATATATATATATATATATATATGATACATAAAACATGATAAGTGGGTAGGGTTAAGGCCAGCTTAACCAATAATCTGATAAGTGGATAGGGTTAAGACCAGCTTAACCAATAATATATAAGTGGATAGGGTTAAGACCAGCTTAACCAATAATCTGATAAGTAGGTAAGGTTAAAACCAGCTTAACCAATAATATATATTAATTTGATAAGTTGGTAGGGTTAAGACCAGCTTGACCAGTAATATATATTAATCTGATAAGAGGATAGGGTTAAGACAAGCTTAACCAATAACACATGTTGATTTGATAAGTGGGTAACATGGGTTACATGTGGGATATAATTATAAACACTTAACCAAGTTGAAACATGTATGAAGACATGAATAAGAGGGGTTAAGTGGGAAATCCTAGTGGGGACCAAGCATAGGTGGAAAGCTTGTGTCAAGTGTGGGCACCCTTTTCAATCAATAACCCATTTAGTATATAAGTGAGCTCGATCTAGATCGAGGACAAGACACGCTTACTGGGTTTGATTGTAAGAGGTCAAAATGGGTTAGCGGTAGCAACGCAAGTCCAACGGGGTCATGTGCGTGCGTAGGCCCAGGCTGGTAGGTAAGACGTTGTTGCATCGTGTTGGTATAAGTCGTGCATCTTTAGTGGTATCGGGTTGCCACTTTGGGGAATGGTACACCCCACTGTGGGACTAGCTCGGGTATCTACGAGTTAGGGAGCCGATCGAATGAGGAAGTTAGTGGGTATGACTAGCGGAGATAGGAGCAGGAGGCACCAATGAAGACAGTTAGGAGTACAACTACGATATTATGAATAAATGTTGGGGAGGGTAGTGGGTACAACTAGTGGACATAGGAGCAGGCGGCACCTATGAAGACAACAAGGGGTACACGAAACTACCATTATTATTATTTTGTTCAATAGGCGGGATCAACTTTTAGGGTGACTAGTAACGGTGCAGTATAGTAATTATCCTATAGTGTTGGAGACGCAATTAACGTTATCTTATTCCTCTTGTTTGTTTTATCTTGCCCATTTGTTTCACAGTCATTCCTTGTTTTACCAGTTTATGCCTTATCCTAATTACTTTAATAATTATATTGTTAAAGTTATTGGACTCGCCAGACTTTATGTCTGACCCCCTTTGTTTCCGCCTCTTTTCTTCCTCCCCCTCCCCCCTCAGGTTCTCAGGGTGGGACTAGTGCTAGTGGAGCTTGATTTGGATCTCTTTCTCTCTCTTTTGGAAGTGCTTGGATTGCTGAAAGTAAAGTTCAACCTATCTCTTTTATGGCTACTTATGTTGGGGTTATGCTTTTTACTTTATGTACTCAGAAAACAATTTGTCAAGATGGATATTAAGTGTAGTTGGTTTTAGTATTGGTTTATGATGTTGTTGTAATCAAACTATTTCTTCACTGTAATAAAAGTTGTTTTAAAATTTTCAAGTACCAATATATGTATCTGTCTTGTTATATTCTGTTCTATACACCAATAATACTCCATGAAAGTTAATGCATTCCCTTTGAGAGTGACATTAATGGACGTGGGGTGTTACATGTTATAATTTGTATAGGGGTTCCTAAAACGAATAATAATTTGATTAGGAATAAGTATATCACAACATTCTTAGAAACTGTTCATTATAATAAGAAATATATTTTTAAAAGGTACACTGAACCCTCTTGGGTTTGGTTTCCTAAGACCTAACTCTTAGGACCCTAACGGAGGAAGTGGTTACTAACGTCACTACGTATTTTTTGCAAGTCCCACTCAAGAAACGAGGAAAATGGATACTCGACAGTGGTTGCTTGTAATAGCCCGCAAATCCGTAAAATTTGAGTTAACTAAATACAACACACGTCCAACCCAAATTGCACAGAATTACAAATCATTATGGGTTAAAGAAGAAAAAGGTAGAAGAAGAACAGAAATAACAACATAGAATCTCACATCGTAGCGGAATAAAATATAATATATAAAAATTCTTTGAAATACAAAATTTGTACTTACATAAATCATCAGAGTACATCACATATAAAACACATCGGAAAATAAACAGTAAATATCTAACGCTGAAGCCTCTTGCTCCATGCTCCTCCATGGGTATCTTTACTTGACTGCCCGTACAAATTTGGACACTAAAGAGTTTAGGGTAAAACAAAACAAAATAAACTTTGGGTCAGTTATGGGACTGGTGTGAGTAAACTCCAACCACTTGGTTAACTTTTAAAAATCCTTTTAAAAGAAACGATAACCGTAAGACCAATCCACACATAAACACGGTTGGTTTTTACCTTACGATAACCCAAAATATTTCTTTAAAATCAAAATTATTATGATATTATAATAGCGTCTAAATCAAATAAATAGCAATCTAGCGGAACACTTACATCTCACGCTCCCTATAAATAATATACAATCAAAACCGTAGGCGCTTATTGGGTAATGGATTTATTACTATGATAAGGTATGGAACGACCTTCTGATAGTGTATCTCTAGAGGGGAATACATGGGTTCAATAAGAACATCCTGCAACCTGGCTACACATGACCAACCTCTCATTTCACTTGAGTGTATCGAATGTATATCACCAACGGTTGGGATCAACAACCATTTTCCAGAAAGGGACAACATAGAAAGATTTAAGAAGGAAATAAATCTTCTCTAAATAATTGATATACATCCTAATTAGGAGCAACCCATTTAGCCATGTTGCTTTCCTGATTTTTTTCATTTCCCGGTTGTTAACGCCTGAGGCTACGATTACTTACCTTTTATTGATAGCACAATCACTTTTAATGCCACATTGTCAGGTCCGTTAATCATTCATTGATTTGGACAATTATATTATGGATATTATGCTAAGAGAATAAATTCTCCACCACTATATGTATATTTGTACAGACCAATATATGCGATCATTGGAAATACTCTGTCAGACATTCGTCCATACAAGTTCGTTCTGGGACTGAATGAAACCGAAGGCACAATTTCAATTAATCCATCTTAAGCAATTTCTACCTAGTATTAATAGAAAAAAATCCCTTGAACTTTACTCCGTCTTCGATTGTCCTCGTATAATTTTATTCTCCATGCTGCTGCTAATATGAAGTGGTTCTCGGATAATAATCCAATCCGTCTCTCCATATTGACAACAATATTGGCCAATACTTCGATAGTCAGTTATTTAACTATAGAAGGAAAACAAACATTCATCCAAAACATCAAATAATTACTGGTCCCCTTAATTAATTTTCCTTAATTAAATTTGTCATTTTCCAAATTCTCTTCAATATCTTTACCCAGATATTTCTCCAAACCCGTTTAGCCTCTCAAGATTCTTGGAAAAACATTTCCATTTATCATAACTATTTATTTTCTATATTCTAGAAAATATCTCTTTTTAACATTGGAAAACATTTCCATATATTTACACATCACTATTCTTCCACATTTATCACTCCCTAACCGTAAACTAGTAAGAAAACAACTCCTAAGTATCAACCCCAAAGGCCGAAACCAACATCAGAACGACATTTAGAAATCCATTCAACTCTACTAATCTACAGTCTATTTCTAATTTCCTTAACTTAATTTCTTAACTTCTTATCAAAAAAATCATTTCAATTTGCAAAACATTTATTTTAAATCATCATTCACTTTAAGATGTGTATACGATTCTCTTTCCCACCTCTCAAGATTTAATTTCATAAATTCCCTCTTTTACTTATAAAATTTCATTATACATTTATTTTCTTATTAAATTTTAAATATAATTGATAAGTAAATTTCTAGTTATCAAACTTTCTTAAAAAAAATTCTAACTCCTTAAATTTTTGGAAAATTTTGTCATCTTCTCCTTTGTACGTGTCGCTTGGTACAACTACAAATTGCATCTCTGGGCCCTTTCCATTTAAAAAGAAAATCAAAAGCCAAATAGGCTAATAAAATCTCATATTAAATTAAATACGTACATCTTTTGTTGGGCATTCAATTTATATCCCTTCATACACTTCATTCCAAACGTGCTTAACATATATCTAACCATTCCCAATTTATTCCAATTCAAACCAATCATTTTTAACTCAAACTGATAATTCATTCTCTAATTAGCTCGTTTGCCTATTTTACTTGTTATTTGAACATATCACGTTCATACATATTTTTAATTTGCTTATAAATCAATCGAATGCCATTTCTAACTTGAGTTTCATATTCGATTTCGAATATCAATTCACAAATCCAATTCACTTACCCAAATTCCAATTTTGATCCAAAACTCCATTAGAAAACTCTATTCAATAATTAAAAATCGGATTTTTGTTTCAAAAAAATCAATTGACTTACTCCACTTGAATTCATATTTATTTTATAACTCATGTCTTGATTTTTTTACTAATGGAAATCCAAATTTGATTAACTTTAAATCCTTCGATTTTATTTAATCGTTATAATTTATTAATGATTATACCGCTGTTTTTCCCAAATTTTTGATTTTAACATGACTTAAAATCTATAAGGCGAAATCCAGATTTTTCTCTTCCATTAGAAAAATATTATTCAGTAGATTCGGATGATTCTTGTTTCAAAGAATTCCGACTTAAATTGAGTTTTATATACTCGATTGAAGTTCGAAACATCAAATTACGAACTACCGCACTACGGCGAGTTCGTTTTAATTATATTTAAATATAAACGTTTACACTTTGTTTATTTTAAGTTTCAGTCTCGTTCTTATATATTTTAATATATATTAAGTCAATTTTCCAAATCCAACTTAATATTTCCAATTAATCAAAATCGTCGATAATTTCGTAACCCAATTATAAATTTATTTACAATTCAATTTTCTATTTTAAATTCCAAATCCTCTGAAAATGAATTATTTTATAAAATTCAATGTAATCGAATTCCAGTTTTAACTTACTTGGATTTAACTCAATTCATTTTATATTCCAAATTCCAAAATAAAATCCATCGTTCCCTTTTCGAAACAATTTCCAGTTCCTTTTAAATTCATGCTTGAATTTAAATTTCCAAATTAACCTATGATAATTATCCCACTTTATTTATAAATATCATTTTTAAATTTACTATTTTGTTTTATACATTAAAACAAGTTTCATTTTGAAATCTATTTTAAACCCAATTCTTATTTGGGAATATTTTATAATAATAACTTATATGTATATATACACAATTGTAGAACCTATTTTCATATTAAATTTTAGTTTCTATCTAATATAATTTAAATATGATTTATAGAAATAATTTATTTTTATAAATTCAACATAGTCGAATTCCAATCATAAATCCGTATGGATTTATTTTAATTCAAATTACATTCCAAATAGATTTCACCAAATCGAAATAGTTTTCATTGTTTCTTTTTTTAAATAATTTCAATCCCCCTTTTAAATTCACATCTGAATTTACATTCCCTACATTATCCAATGAAATTTATTCCATTTAATTTATAAACACCGTTTATAAATTCACTACTTGTTTTTATTATCCAAAATAAGTTAATATTTCCTAGCCCATTTGAAATTCAAATTTTATTTTAGAAAAATAGTTTTTCCCTTTTAAATCTAAAAATCCTTTTCATGACATTTTTATATATCAATATTTAGGGCCAGTGATATTCAAACATCCAAAACACCCAATTATCAATCTTAGGTTTTCTAACACATCATATATGATAATATATATGAAAACAAGCAAATAATAATTTTTGAGGAATCCAGTTGGACCCCTCCAACATGTTTTCCTTCATCTACAGACGTTAGCCAACATAAATAATGCCCATCCTCCTTCAAGGCAAGATATCGCGGTATAGAAGGTCATCCACTATATATATTGTTGGGGCGCATAAGGAAATCATCCGCTAATGGTACTGCGAGAAATGTCATATATATATATATATATATATATATATATATATATATATATATATATATAATAGCCACAACTACCCAGCCTATATAACTAATATATATGTAATAGCCACCATAATATTTCAATGAATCCAAACAACTAAAAACTATATATAAAAATGATTTAAAATAAAAATTCATTTATAATAAAATTATAAATGAATCCAGAGAGTGAGTTTACTCACCTTGATTTTATTTTCTAAATATCCCAATTTAAATTAATCGAACGCCATTCAATTTAAATTAAATCTTCGTTAATTCTGATTGACTCTAAATGTTTTACTTCATGCTTTTCCAACCTTGTAATGACCCGCATTTGCAGAGGTATTATAATTAATTTATTTAATTATATAAATAGTGATATAGTGAATTAAATGGTGGTTTAATTAAATAATGGTGAATATTTAATAAAAATAATAAATTAAAAATATATTTAATTCTGAAATAATTAGAATTGGCTGAAATAGCGATATGGCGTGAATTGGTCAATTCAAAAGATGTAATTCAGTTTAGAATTGAATTACGATTACGAATATATATAAATAACGATCGTTGAACGTATACATTATAATATAATTATAATCGAGCTCGAAATGGCGCTGTAGTTCGCGATTTGGCGATTTGAACTTCAACTGGATATACATAAGCCGTTTTAAATCGGATTTCTGTGAAACAAGAAACGTACGGAGCTGGTGGAGTATATCTTTCTAGTGGAAGAGAAAAATCGGGATTTCTTCGTGTAGATTTTGATTTGTGTCCAAATCAAATTTTAAAATAGTCGCTATAAAATCGTTTATCGACCGTAACGGTTTATTCGATATAACTAGATATCGGTTGTGAATTTTGACAAGGTTCTTTTGAGACATAACGATAATTTAATTTTTAGAATTTTACTGTAATTTTTAATTAGTTAAATAAGCAACTTTTTATTTGGAGTATTTTGCACTCTTAATCAGCGATTTTGGGGTTTCACAATATGAGTTGAACTACCGATATTATTATATATTTGGGATCGTGGGACATCGCTCGTCTCACTGATATTTTTATTTTTGTTGGCAGCAGTCCATGAAGTAACAGAATTATATAAATTAGAAAAAAGGGATATTATTATACCCTTAAAAATATCCTAAGTGGTTCTAGGCCAAAAACAAGGCCACCAATAGCTCTTCTCATCCGCAAGTTCCTATGGACTCAAAGCAACAACGTGGTCCTCCAAAAAATCCACACCGTTACACTATAAAATCAACTTAACTCCTCCCTCCTTAGAACCGAATAATACCCTACTTTTATAAATAGTCTGCACTATCTTAAACCTTCATCTTTTTCATTCGGTGGTCAATGGAAAATGGGCCGCCATCGTTCTTTCCCAGAAAAATAAATATAACAAAATCCATCCACTTTAAAATTCATATAAAATCCTCCCTTTAAAATAGCACAATAACCTAGGGAAGACATTGCACATCGAAAGGGGTAAAACTGGTTCAAATGAATGGCGGAATCGAACTCAGGGCGAGCAGACGCATCAGGGTGCGAAGTCTAGGTAGGTACGGTGCCAAAAGGGTTCGCAACTTTTACTGGAATGGGCGAAACTGAGATCGATGTCGGAATGTTTGAGTTGGATGGAGTTCAGAGTTAAAGGAGATAACGTTTCTGATGAGGGTTATCACAATGAGCGGATTCGAATTCGGTTGTCTAAAGATGGATTGAAGTATTTGTCGGCTGTAAGTGTTTTCCTGAAACCGTGCTTTTGTAATCGGGGAAGAAGAGGATGGTTTGGGTTTTAAGGGAGCGGTGGATTCAGTAAATGGGCTGAAGGAATTAAGGTTGAGGCCCAATAACCATATATATTTGAATTTAAACTATTTTATTTCTGTCCAACTTCGAAATATCATAACTATCTCATATGTGGTCGAAACTCAGCAAAACAAGATCCGATAGGATCGCATGGACGGACTCTACCCAATGGGACTAACTGGACTCAATTTGAGCTCATTACAATTTATAGCAAAATAAATTGTCCGTCTGAATCAAGCGATGGTTGTCGTTATTAACGATGATCGTCCAATGTGAGTAAATCTCACTAACTTTGAACAGATTATAATTTCATGTTGTATTTTTAGAACTGTTAAATATTAGCTGATTGACTGTGTGTTGACTGTTTGATTGAATTGCTAGTCAGTTAGTTGAATTTTTATATTTGATTCTGTTTAACAGAACATATCATATGGAACTGAAAGTGATGTTGATTTTATTGTGTAACATCTGTGGATGCAAGGAAACAGGTTGGAGGAATCCGACTGGATTCCTCAACAGTTATTTTATTGTTTTTCATATATTTTGATATATGATGTGAATTATAACCTGTTGTTGATTGTGTGTGTATGGACGATATTGGACATCGTAATGTGATATGTTAAACACCATAACATACCGGGATTTGGAGAAAAGGGGAATTTGTCAAAGTGAATATTGAAAAGAGAATATTTATAAAATCAGAGGATTTTATAAAATAGAAATATTTATAAATGGAATATTTATAAATAGAAATATTTATAAATAGAATATTTATAAATAGAAATATTTATAAATGGAATATTTATAAATAGGAAATACGTTTAAAGTGGGAATTATAAATGAAGGAAATCTTTATAAATAGAATATTTATAAAGTGGATTACTTACTTAGAAAAGTAATAGGATAAGATAATGAGATATTTATTTGTTAAATAAATAAGATACGATTAATGGATTATTTATTTGTTAAATAAATAGGATGAGATAAGGAGATATCTATTTGTCTAAATAAATAGAATTAAAAGGAGATATTTATTTGTTAAATAAACAGAGTTAAATGGGAGTTATTCGAATATAGTTTAATCGAATAGAGTTAAAAGAGTAAATCAGTTAGAGTTAACCAGTGAGTTAATCAAATAGAGTTAAAAAATATAGAGTTAAACAAGATTAGAAACTGACTAGAGATTAGTTAAGTTGAATAGTTTTCTGAGTATCGATCTGATGTTGGTTTCGGCCTTTGGGGTTTATACTTAGAGAATTGTTTTCCTACTAGTTTACAGTCAGGGACTGATAGTTGTGAAATGATAGTGATATGTAGATAAGTTATGGAAATGTTTTCCAGTGTTAACGTTTATTTTCTAAACGTAGAAAATAAGGATATATATATATATATATATATATATATATATGATTGATGATTGATTGATAGAATTTCCATTTGGAAATAATATCGTTGTTTGCACACCTGTTTTTCTTTAATAGTTAACTCACTGACTATCGAAGTTTTTGATTATTTTAACGTTGTTAATATGGAGAGACCGGTTGGATTATTATCCAAAGAACCACTCTGTATTGGCATAAGCGTTACGAATCATATATGCCAAAGAAAATTGAAGACGGGGTAAAGTGCAAGGGCAGTCGCATAAATCTTAGATAACAGTGCCTAAGACGGATGTACTGAATGGTGCCTTCGGTTCATCCTGTTCCTGGATGACTTGTATGGATGAATGTCTGACAGAGTATTTCCAGAAAGGTCGCGTACATTGATTTCTTCAACCGTGCCAAGAGTGGAAGTGGAGAAGGAAACTTCTTTAACTAACACGTAATGTACTGTTGTGGACGTCAATTAGTGATTTTCAATGGATCTGACAACGTGGCATTCGAAGTGAATCTGATGTAATGATAAATCATAACCTCAAGCCTCATCAACCGGGAAATGACAGAAATCGGGCAGGTAGCATGGCTATGTAGGTCGCACCTATTAGGGTGTATAATCACCTGATCTAGAGTTTCATTTACTTCTAAAAATCTATTGTTGATGATGTTCCATTTGGGAAACGGTTGCTGATCCCAATCGTTGGTGATATACATTCGATACACTCAAGCGAAATGAGTGGTCGGTCATGTGTGGCCGGGTTGCAAGATGTTCTTGTTGAACCCAGTGTATTCCTTTCTAGAGGTACACTAGCGAAAGGTGGTTCCATACCTTGTCATTGTTGAAAATCCATTAACCAATACGTGCTTGCGATTTTGATTGTATACTATATATGTAGAACGTGAGATGAAAGCGTTTCTGCTAGATGGTTATTATATTGTAGTCGATAGATATTATTATAATATCAAAAGGTTTTTGATATAAAGATATTTTGGATTCTCATAAGGGAAAAACCCTGTTCCACTATACGGCGTGGTCTTATGAGATATCGTTTAATGGCTCAAACTGTTTTAAATTGTTTTACTCATACCAGTCCCATGACTGACCCGGAGTTTATTTTGTTTTGTTTTCCCTAAACTCTTGGGTGCCCAATTTTGTACGGGCAGTCATGTAGTCAAGATTTACAGATACTTGAAGAGCTGGAGCAGGAGGCTTCAGGATCATATAGCTATAGTTTATTTCCGCTGTGTTGTAAGTGTTGTACTTGATGATGATATGTATATTCAAGTACAATCTTTTATTTCAAGGATATGTTATCTATTATATGTTATTCGTTCCGCTGTGAGGTTCGTGTTACTCTGATGTTGTGTTTTTCTTCTTCTTCTATTCTAAGTTTCTATCTTATCTATTCTCACCCTCTGTCTTCTTTCTATTAGTTTCCTGGTTTCCAGTGCAATTTGGGGTTGGACTTGTGTTATTTAGTCAGCTCAAATTGGACCGGATTTTCGGGTCATTACAAACCTTGTATAAATTTAATATATTACATTATAAATTTGATACAATTTTAACCAGTCATTAATTTGTTAATTAAAAATTAAATGAAAATTTTAATTTACCTTAATTTACATTTTCATATCTTCTCCCTCAAATGCAAACTTCGGTCTCTGTCATCTCCTGAATTGCTACTGCATCACAAACACATCTCCTTTATGATCTACTAAATGAAGCCATAGCCGACTTCGAAGAACCCAAATCTCCCTTCTATCGACCTCGACATCTAATGAAATCATAAACAAATGCCTCTGCGTCGAGCTCGGTTACCTCCCCTTTTGTGATCCTGATGACATCGTACATGGCTACAGGTACTTGCAAAATATTCTAGCGTCATTCTCCTTCAAAACTACACATTCTCAGCACCTTCAGCTTTAGAGATTATCGCACCATCTCTCGAGGCCAGCCCTATCATCCACACCCTTTTTTCCTTCAGATAACCCCCTTCGATGCCAACAACTCCCCTCAACCCAAGCCCAACGCGCTCGAATTAATCAAGCTCCAAAAACACATACATCGCCCCCATATGATTTTGATTTCATTGAATTCTTCAATTTGCTAAATCGAGTTTCGAAATGAAGAAAATAGTCATGATCGTTTTAATTTATTTGAGGCTTTGATTTTCTGAAGAAGTAACGAAAAGAGGGGGAAACATTGCGAATTTAATTTGAGGAATGGCCTTTTTTTGATTTATATTTGTTTGCCTGAGGAACAGAAATGAAAAGAGGAGAATTAGAGAGGGATAAGGATTCGAAGATTTCAGTTCAAATTGGTTTTAACTCACGCCATTTTTATTTCATTGAAGCTTCGATTTTAATTTACAAATGGATGAATGATGTGAGAAATAAAAGAAGAGAAAGAGGGGTTAGTCACGTTTATATAGATGGAGTAAAGGAACAAAAAGTACGCAGTTTTAAATGGTTTGTCCCCATAAGTACAAGCACCTTTAATTTGGTTTGATTTCTTTTTTAATTCGATTAGATATAAAGGGAATTTTATTGTTTTATTTAAATAGATATCGATTTGATTTCGAGCTTATCCACAAATTTTATTATTATAATATAAACCTGAAATTTACGCATGATGTAACACACCCAAATGAGCTCCAATCGCAGTGAAAATCGAGACACTGTTATGGTTTGACGTTTCGAACTCGATAAAATTGGTTTCATCGAAAACACAGGTCGATTGAAAATTAACTATTCATAACTACCATACTAAATCAATACAATATAATTTGAATTAGGAAATAATCAATTCTTCGATAATAAATTATTAATATTATTCAAATAGAATTTATATTAATCATCTAGAATGTTTTGATTCGGTTTTAATTTCGAATCCAATTATATTTGGTTTCCATATTACGATAATTTAATATGTTCAAAAATAAATCGTATATTGATTATAAAATTGCTAAACTCCATGTAAAAAATCATTTATATAACCAACTCAACATTTAAAACAATATTAAATGTTCAAAATTAATCGACCAAAACCTGGGTCGTTACATTCTACCCCCTAAAAAGAATTTTATCCCTGAAATCACTAAGGTAGGAAAAATGCTACAAACCCGTTTACTTTTCAAAATCCACTTATGTTGAATCTTAACTCTTTATATTTATACAATTGTAGTTCAAACAAAACTTTTGGTTTTCATTCATATTGCACACCATTATGCTTACATTCATTTAATTCAAATGATTTACAATCAAGTTATTCACATTCAATTCAAATTCCATTCATAAGCATTCAAATTTATCCAGATTGATTCTAATTAATTTATTCACTTCGATTCATTTAACTTACCTATGTTAAACTTAAATTCCAACATTCAAATTCCCGGATTTTTATTTCAAATCCTTTTGAAATCACATAGATATATACACATATTTATCACCATCTCAAATTCCAAACTTTTGAATTTTTAAATTAACTTGTCTTCCTTCTAACAAATTTCCATCAAAATTTTTCTAAGGTAGCAATCCATCACTTAGAAACTCAAAAATGAATATTGATGATGCTGAAATCATCATCAGAATTATTTTCTAGAGGCTGAAGTGAGTTCAGTGCTTTATCACTTCCAAAATCTACTCAAAATGATTTTTATATTAAAAATCCTTCCAAAACGAAGCTATATTATTTTAATATACTTTAGAAAATATCTTCCAATCTCACGGGTTTTAAATTCCCAATTCTGGTTTGAATCCAACTTTAACTCATCTCATTTGTATATTTCATTCATATACAAATTCTATTTGGTTATATATAACCATTCAAATTTTTATAATCTCATCTGATTATAATAATAACAACCAACTCATCCATATATTGTAATAATTTTAGAAAAATATTCTTTCTATATGAAAATAGAATTTTTGGATAAAATTGTTTCATTTACCCACTTTAATACAAAATTACATCGAATTTCTATGTTCAAGTGTTTATAAATTCCTATCGACTTTGTGGCGTCCCACGATTTGATCAGAATTCATAACTCACTCAACCAATAAATCAATACAGTATAAAACTACTTTTATATCAACTAACAAATACGCGGTCTCGTGTAATACACTCAACTCATTCTAGGGTACTACCGACCCTATCTCTAATGAGTAAAACACCACCAAAGCCTAGGTATTCGCTCAACCAAAGCTCTGATATAAACTACAATGGCCCGCAAATCCATACAATTTTATTTGACTAAATACAACACACGTCCTACCCAAATTGCAAATAAATACGAATCATTATGGGTAAAAGAAGAAAAAGGTAGAAGAAGAATAGAAATAACAACATAGAATATCACATTTCAGCGGAATAAAATATAATATATAAAAATCTTTGAACTAAAAAAATCTGTACTTACATACATCATCAGAGTCATCCTATATATAACACAGCGGAAAATAAACAATAAATATCTAATGCTGAAGCCTCCTGCTCCAAGCTCCTCCAAGGGTATCTATAAATTCCTGAACTACTTGACTGTCCTTACAAATTTGGGTATCCAAGAGTTTAGGGTAAAACAAAACAAAATAAACTCTGGGTCAGTCATAGGAATGGTGTGAGTAAACTCCAACCACTTGGTTTAACTTTTAAAAATCCTTTTAAAAGAAAGGATAAGCGTAAGACCAATCCGCACTTAAACACAGATGGTTTCTACCTTACGATAACCAAAAACTTTTTTATTAAATTAGTACTATTCTGATATTATAATAGTGTCTAAATCAAATAAATAACAATCTAGCAGAACGCTAGCATCTCAAGCTCCATATACATAATATACAATCAAAACCGCGGGCGTTTATTCATTAAAGGATTTACAACTATGACAAGGTATGGAACCACCTTACGATAGTGTATCTCCAAAGGGGAATACACTGGGTTCAACAAGAACTTCTTGCAACCTAGCCGCACATGACTGACCACTCATTTCGCTTGAGTGTATCGAATGTATATCACCAACGGTTGGGACCAGCAACTGTTTTCCCGAAAGGGATTGCATCGAAAGATTAACGAAGGAAATAAAGTTTCTCTAGATAGGTGATATACATCCAAATTGGGAGTGACCCACTTAGCCATGCTGTCTGCCCGATTTTTGTCATTTCCCGGTTGTTGTGGCGTAAGGCTATGATTATTTACCTTTCATTGATAAAACAATCACTTTGAATGCCACATTGTCAGATCCGTTAATCATTAATTGATTTGCACAGTTATATTCTGGATATTATGCTAAGATAATAAATTCCCTACTACCATATGTATATTTGTACAGATCAACATATGGGATCATTGGAAATACTTTGTCAGACTTTCGTCCATACAAGTTTGTTCTGGGATTGAACGAAACCTAAGGCACAATTTCCATTAATCCATCTTAGGCAATTTCTACCTAGGGTTAACAGAAAAAAAATCCCTTGCACTTCACTACTTCTTTGATTTTATTCATATAATTTGATTCACCATGCTACTGCTAATATGGAGTGGTTCTCGGATAATAATCCAACTGGTCTCTCTATATTGATAATTATATTGGCCAATACTTCGATATTCAGTTATTAACTACCAAAGAAAAACAAACATTCATCCAAAACATCAAACAATTATTTGGCCCCTTAATTAATATTTTATTTATCAAATTTACCATTTCCCAAATTCTCATCAATATCTTTATCCTGATATTTCTCCAAACCCTTTTAGCCTCTTACGATTCATGGAAAAACATTTCCATCTATCATAACTATTTATTTTCTGTATTCCAGAAAATATCTCTTTTTAACATCGAAAAACATTTCCGTATTTTCACACATCACTATTCTTCCACATTTATCACTCCCTAACCGTAAATTAGTAATAGAGCAACTCCTAAGTATCAACCTTGATGGTCGAAACCAACATGAGATCGACATTTAGAAAGTCATTTAACTCGACTAACCTACAGTCTGTTTCTAATTTCCTTAACTTCATTTCTTAACCTCTTATCAACAAAATCATTTTAAACTACAAAACGTTTGTTTTTAAATCATCATTCACTTTACGAAGTGTATACAATTCTCCTTCCCACCTCTCAAGATTTAATTTCATAAGTTCCCTCTTGTACTTATAAAATTCCATTATACGTTTATTCTCTTATTAAATTCTATATATAATTGAGAAGTAAATTTCTAGTTTCAAACTTTCTTAAATATTTTCTAACTCCTTAAATTTCCAGAAAATTTCGCCAGCGTCTCCTTTGTTCGGGTTGCTCGATACAACTACAAATTGCCTCTCTGGGCCTTTTCATTCAAAAAGAAAATCAAAAAGCCAATCGACTTGCCAAATAGGCTCATAAAATCTCATACTAAATTAAATACGTACCTCTTTTGTCGGGCATTCAATTTATATCTCTTCATACACTTCACTCCAAACCTACTTAACATATATGTAACAACCCGAATTCCGATAGATCGATTTTTTTTCAAAATTCTAATCTATCGAATCCCGTGTTGGTTTGTCTGGTATCCTGCAGAAAAGACAGAGATAATAAACATATCAAAGCTCAGAAAACATCACACATCATAATGAAATAAAATATAATATAATCAAAATACAGCCTGACCTAGATAATAATACGGCCTAACCAGAATCCAATGCTGTCATATCTCTGCTTAAAATCTAACCTGCAAGTATTTTATGAGGAGGGGGTCAGAACACAAATTCTAGTGACTGGATTTAAACTACACATTTTGGATTACCCTAAATATACCGTTCAGTTACATTTTCTTATTTATTAGGTTACTTGGGTTAACATCACTCAAGGCTTACACACAGATCGTACCCATCTACTCCTCAGTAGATTAACCTAATACAGTATATATGTAGCTACCCCCAATATTAAGGTACGCCCCATGGTACCCGACTCGCACGGTCTCCTTCGTAACACCACAGAAATATATGCAGTTCTTTATCCTACGCCGAAGCGATGTACAGATCTCTATATAACAACGCTACGTTCCACATAGAACTGCCATCACCATGCTACGTAAGAGTATGGACTGCCACCTTCGAACCATTCAATCGAATCAGATTCCATCATATAGTAATGCCCTAGAATCAACGATACACCACCCAACCCCTCCCTCAACTACTGAAAGACAAACATAATTGAGAGCTAGTGACGTGGCCTAAAAAAACAACAAATAATAAATCCAAATTAGCCTGTCCCTCACCCAAAGCCTTGACGGTAAGAGGTCGATGATCTATTGGTTTAGCTCTCCGTCTTTCCGCATCGCGCTGACTAACGAAGACCGGTACCCGACGATTACTATCAATCAGATGGTTAGACCCACCTAAGGCAAATAGATGAGATGGTCGTAAACCCACTTAGTCACAAAGATCCAGATTCGTCGAATCACCTAAGCCACCCTACAACCTTTTGACTGCCCACTATTGAGGAAATTAAGGTATACTCACCGAGTAGTAACGTGTAGACCCCACCTCTGTGAGCACATCTTAAACGCTGCCACCGCACAGAGGACTACCAGGAGTACCCTCCACATCCCAGGAAGTCGCTTGCTTCCCCTTCCAGTCCTTTGGAACTAGGAGAATATCAGCAAAACAACAAGAAGAACAGGTAGAATAATCAGATGGATGTGCGCTCCCCTTGTTTCTCATGACAGCACGATGATCTACCCCGTTGGGTTCTTCACTTTCAGACGTACAGACTAGTCCTAGTGCATTAGGTTAACATGCAATTTGACCCTATGTTTAAATGTTCAATCACGCGCTTGCTCTACCTTATCTGATTTCCAGTTAACTTGGTTATTTCAAGTCATATTAACTTCTTATTCAGGTTACCAAGTTCTTCTTGCTTATTAATATCAGTTATATAACTTACCCCATTTAAGTTCATTAATAAGCTTTTAACATATTATTCTTATCAGCAGATTTCAGATACTCAGATTTTCAGATAACATTTTCTTCTTATCAGCAGAATTCAGATTCTCAGGTTTACAGATTACTTAATTTGTAATTAAGTACAACTTATTGCATTTCATAAGTTTTCCCTTCTTTTCTCTACTTATTACAAACAACAGATTTCAGGTTTCCAGATTTGCATATTACTTAATTTACAATTAAGTACAACTTATCTTATTAAATAACTTATCTCATCTTCTCTATCGTTTATTGTAACCTAAGTTATAATTTCCACTTGTCCCTAGGACAAACCTACCTATTATCTTCCTTTTTCCCATTTACGATTATTCATAATAGGTTATTATCATTCTGCATTCATTCCAATTCTCTTACTATTGTAGGATTCACTCATTTCCATTAATTTTAATTAATTCCATTTATTTCTATCTTGTTATGTATATATATATATTCATATATATATATATATGTTTATGCACCGGACCTCTCACATTAAGCCAACCACTTGTGGATGCTGGATTTGCCCGGTGGTTCCGGACAGACTTCTACCACAAGTTGACTTAACCTCGTGTCTCAACATCATTATATGTATGTTTACACACCAGACACCTCACATTAACTTAACCACTTGTGGATGCTGGATTTGCTGGGCGGTTCTGGGCAGACTTCTGCCACAAGTTGAATTTAACATTGTGTCTAAGTGTGGTTACAATTTTCTATTTACTGTAAATTTAGGCATATTCATTCTTTCAAATTTTACTGTAATTCTTATTTACAATCTTTTGGCATAATTTGATTCTTAAACAAATATTCATGTTCATTGTAAATTCCACAATTACAACATTTACAGTAAATCCTAATTCAGACAGATGATTAATGGAAACAAGTCTTATACAACAGAAATATCCTCAGCAGATTTAATTTCAAATACCACAATCATTCCAAATTAATAAGTTATTAAAACAGGTTTATATACAACAATAATCCTTTTCACATATTCTAACAGGTTTATACATTTCAACAGATTTACTTTTCAGCATATTTATATATTTCAGTAGATTTTACATTTCAGCAGATTTACACATATTTACGGGGAATGCCAAACGATAGATATACCATTATCAAAAAGTATAATATAAATCCACTAACCTAATAGCTTTCCAATTCATGAATCTGGTCCAGACCTAGCATTCCATGGCTCCCCTAACTGAATCAAGAATTTAAATAACCATGGATCCATAATTCTCAACTAAAGAAAAAGGGAAGAAAGAGGAGAAAATTAAATTGACCAGATTTAAGAATTTACCTCTCTTCGATCAGAATTCTGAACACCCGTTTGTAGGTATACATTCTTTTCCTCTAGTTCTTGAACCAAATTTCCTTAGACTAATTTGTTGGACAATGGAGTTTAGATGAAAACAACCTTATTTCAATTATCATTGATTATAAAATATATACTAACATATTTATCTAGAATATATATATATATATATATATATATATATACATATACATATGTAGGATTTGTATACAGGAATTAATATTGAAGACTGTACAGTTTAAGAGCTTTTAGAGATTCAGAATCCAGAGTAGATTCAGGCTCATGAGTAATCAAGATTTCAAGAGTTCAAGATTAATAAAATTTAGAGTCTAGATTTTGCAAGACTCTAAATAGCACTCCAGGTTCAAGTTCAAATTCAAATTCTGATTTTTCAATTCTTTCCTCAATCCTCTCTATTTTGTTTTTCTATTTTATTCTCAATCCTCTCTATTTTTTTATATCTATTTCTATTATTCTTCTTCTTTGTTTATCAAATTTAAGTTTTTATATACTTTATTTATATTTTATAGTTTAAAACCTTATAATTTTATAAATATATTTACATAGTTTAAAAATATGTTTTCATATGTTTTTCTATCATATAATATTGATTTACAACATTAGAATTTTACTCAAGAACTTTTAGAATTAATTTTATATCAAAAAACTTGAAAAAATGCTTTGAAAATGAAAATTACACATGACTATGTCGACATAGAAAAATATGTATGTCGACATATAACAGCTATTTTTCTAATTTTGAAGGGAAGTGTCTTTTCACTATTTGAAATGCTCCAGAACCGTTGCAACCCTTCATACTCTATAAAAAGAGGTTAAAACCGAATTTTTTAACATATCTTCTTCTCCATCTTCATCCTCTTTCATCCTACCATTATTCTTAATCATTTTTATGGTTTTTACACATATACTCTGCCGAATTCACTTCTGATTTGGTCAAACTACTTCTCTCTGCACTCTCTATCTCTACTCTCTGAATCAAGTGCTATTGAAGAGTTATAAGGCTATTTGTAATTGCTTGGGTTGAATAAACCCTGTTTGTAAGGCAAAGAGTAATCCCTGTATCCTTATAGCCGTGAAATCAAATAATAGGAGTTGGTTTGCCCTTATTGAGTTGTGAAATCAAGGGATAGGAGTCGGTGTCTCCTTGTTGAGCCGTGAAATCAAGGAGGTTGTATTTGACTATTGGAAATAGTAATAAAACTCTACACAATCCAGCGTTGTGCGGGACTGGACGTAGGATGAGACCAGTATAAAATTCGGTGTGTTCTTTCCTTTTCTACACTTTTATTTTTGTTTATTTTGCATTTATGTTTGAATTTGTGTCTGTGACTGTGTTTGTGGTGTTTGATTCATCTCATAGTTCTCTCTAGTTTTAGTTTTGTTTAAATTCTTACAAACATTATTCACTCCCCCTCTAGTGTTTGCTTTACCTGAACGATCCATTCCGTAGTCCCTAGCATAATTATTCTATTTTCTGAAGAGATTTTAGGAGGAAGAAGAATGGCAGAGTCTAGACATCCTCTCAGAAAATATGAGATTTAGGCTAGTCTCTACTAGCCTATTTATAGGTGTTTAAGATCTTACCGTACACGCAGCGATGAGTCAGCAACGAACATGGTTTGAAAAACAATCCAGATTCATCAAATGAACATGCCCGGATCAGGGGTGGGTCAACCCATAGGTCGACCCAACACTCCTTGGGTCGACCTAGCCAGGTGTGGGTCGACCCATTTTGGGTCCAGCGAGCTGTTTTGTTAACGTTCTTAATTTTAAACGTTTGTCACTTTTTTGTTTTACTTCTCTTGATTTATTTACATATAAAGTCCATATATGTGTACAAAACTTCTAATGAACATTTTACATGTATATATATACACATATATGCACAACTTTTATTTCATTTTAAAAATTCAAACGGTGTTATGCCGTTATTTAATTCTTACCAGATTTCTTTGATTGCAGCCTTATTTTTAACTTCCCTCTTCTATATATATATTTGCACATATATATGCATATACTTACATATCCATGTATACATATATTTTTGTTCTTCCTTATATGTATATTTTTCCTTATATGTGCATATATACCTATTGTCTTCTTAGAACATGTATTATTTTTGTCGTTCCCCTAAAAAAAATTGCCGTCGGCAGGAATCGAACTTGCGCCACTCCCTTGAAAGTCACATTCTCTTTCCAACTGGACTACATAGGCTTTTGTTAAATGTTAGATCCAAAAATTGCTCTAACACCCAAACTAGCAATAATTCTAATAAAATGAAATCAAAAAGCAAAGGGAAACACACGATTTATAGTGGTTCGGCGTTAAAGAGCCTACACCCACTTTCTACTTTTTAAATTGATGATTTGGATATAAGTACACTAATGATTCTCACTCAAATTCACTGATACAACACGTAGATTCACCCAATTCTCTCAAAAATATAGTTTGAAAGATGATTATAATCTGAATATGGTGATGAAATTCTGTTGACTAGAGGGTTTGAGTTATGAATTTGTCAAAAGATCCCTTCAAATAACCCTTGGAGGTGTATTTATAGGTGAAAAGTCTCCCAGGAGTGTCTCCGGGTTGAGGACACGTAGCAGGCATCCCACGATAGTCCGGTTCGGATAGAGCGAGATGATGACAGCATGACTACATCATGGGGGAATGTGGGGAAATGGTTATCTAATCGCTCCGAGTTTTCAGGAGTTATGGGGGTGTAACTGTTGTTTATTTGTCTCGCCTCGGTTCGGATGCACAGCGAAAAAGATGGGAGGATCGGGCTCCCTCGACCCGACCCAACCATGTCCCTGCTTCTCTGATTTCTGCTTCGCCTCCATTTGCTTTGGTTTGGCTTGGTAAATCCGATCCGATCCGAATCCCCAGTGCACGCTCTTCTGATTAATACTCTTCATCAATTCCCCTTTTTAACTTTGTGTAGCCTAGTTCACAAAGTAGGCTAACATTTTTCCCCTTCAAAGTGCACTTCTATTGAAGATGGAGTGTGCTTCGAAATTTTCTGTGTATTGGTTTCTGAATCTGAATCATCGAATAGTCGCTTCCATTCGTTTGTAGGGTTGTGTCGTTTTGTAAAGTCACAACTCCTATTGTCTATTTATACACCACATAATGCACAAATTGCTTCTGTTGTTTCAAATAACTTCTAGAACTTTTCTTGATGTCCAGGAGCTCTTCCAATTAAACTTTTGCATGTTCCTTTTTGGGTTCAATTCATATGTTGAATTAATGCTTGCGGTTCTTCTTGGGTTCAGATCTGATCTGTGTGGCCTTTCCTGCATCACAAAGCCGTTAAGCTAATGGGCCAGCCTTCCGGTCCGAGCTTAGCGGGATGTCACATTGGTAGGAATACAAAGGGGCGGCCCATACCCATATAAATTTACTACTTCCCCATTTCCTTCCTCTTCTTTTCACTTCCGTCTCCTTCCAAGTTTCACCCAAAAAGAAAAAAAACCTAGTTCCTACAATTCCAAAATTCCCCTTCGATCCTCAAATTGATTACATAGGTGGGTCAAATAACTTCAATTGACTCCATTTTAATTGACTCCAATTCGGATTCATGATTAGTTTGAATGATTTTAGTATGATGTTTTGTTGACCTTAACGCCGCGCCTCCCACCTCCTCGCCATCGTCGTTGATGGCATTGTCGCCATCTCGAGACGGTCGCGGAGGAGACTCAAAGTTAGAGCTGGCCACACCAAATCATAAGTACTCAACTTTGATTTGACTTTTGGCAAGAGGCTGGGTAGTGCCAAAGAAGCGGAGAGGAAGAAGAAGGGAGAAGCGGGATCGGGTCGGGTCGAGTGCTTCAGAGGGATAGGAAGGAGTAGCTAATGATGGTGGGAAATTGGTTCGAGTCAGAGAAGGAAATTGAGACTATTGAAGGAGGCTGAGTTGTACGGATAAGTCTTGGGATGCTGATTCGAGTCGGGTTGATATCAACCAATCCAAATAGAATTTTTTTCTCTTGACCCCCTCCAACTCTATCCCTTCTCTTCTCCCGTTCCGGCCTGACCCTTTTAAGTGAATTATCTGAACCAATTTGCTCATTATCTGGACACCGGACCAATCCGACTTTAAACACAGAAGAAAAAGGACTTAAACTGAACCGACCGTAACATGCATATTCAAACCGATCCGACAACGTTCACTTAATGTGCAATTTATGGTTCAACTAATTCAATCAACGTTGACTGATGCTTATGACTTTATGGACAGTTAGGATAGGGCCCTATAATTATGATGAATCTTTCATGACTATTATAAGCACTCAACTACTTTGCCACTTTTCTTCATTGTGTCTTTATATACTCTTTGTAGCTCTTTAATTCTTGTCACTGCACACACATTGGCACACACATGTATGGGGGACATGGGCAACCTTACTCTAATCCTTGCTATTGTTTCTTCAATAATACATCAAATATGACCAAGAGACGCTCGTCTAGATTAGCAGAAAGAAGAGAAGTTGCGGGGACATCTGAGGATCCCGTCATTGAGGATGTATCTTCTACCTTCGACCCGGACTGGGATAGCGAAGGCCCAGATTATGAAATGGGGACTCAGGATAGTGAAGCATCATCCGGGAGTAATGTTTCCCGAGGCAAGGAAGAAGAAGGAGGGGTAGGAGATAACCATGCCCCTGACGAATTTAGGGATGCAATTATCTTGGAATCTCCTAAAGACTCGGTCGAATCGACGATTGATAATGACAGACTTGCCAGAATATGCTTAAAACATGGGATTCTCCAAAGAGATACTGATGTGCCATCAAAAACAGATCGTCCTTATAATCCACCGGAAGGGTATGTGGCCATCACTAGACTAATGTGTCTTGTTGGAGCAATACCTCCATTCCCACCATTCGTCGTCGATTTTCTAAGACAATTAAAGATTGCCCCTATGCATCTTCTTCCCAACTCTTACGCCTATTTGTATACTCTATGCGTAGCCTATAGAGAAATTCTTGGCGAAGAGTTTACTTTCGAAGATGTTCATTTATTTTACAACTTCAAGCATTGAAACAATGACAACCCGTCCTTCGTATATTTCGAATCATTGCCGAAAAGGAAAATTATCACCGTTCCGTTTAGTAGCAATGCTGGGGATCCAAAACCCGAATGGCTTTATATCAAGTAGCAGCCAGGGTGTGCTAGAAGACGGATCAAATCAAGTAAGGACTTAGATTTTTTTCGAGTTTTAGTTCCCGCCTTTATCTTACGTTCATTAAGCGTTGTTTGTTTTCTTTTTACAGTTCCTAATCCTCCACAAGAGAAGTTTCCAATACAATTTAATCGTTTGAATCAATTACTTAATGGTGACCAATAGTTCTTGACCATCAAGGATTGTTTGGTGGATGAATATCTACATCGGCACCATCTACTTGCCATAACCCGTAGCATAGGACATGGAGAAGGCCCTTATGTGTGCATACACTGTAACACCCCATATTTTCTATTCACATTATAATTATGAATCCTAGAATACTTAATTTAAAATGTAAGAATTAAGGGAAACGGGTTACGCCATTATGTTCGTCTCGGAATTCTGGTTGAGGTAGAGTCTGAGTTTGCGTAAATTGGACTTCGTATGAAGAAGTTATGGCTGTCGGAAGTTTCAGAAATTCAAATAAATTCAAACAGTTCGAAAATGAGTTCAAAATTCAAACAGAAGCCAGAAGCGGGCTGGGAGGCAAAATTCCCGCCCAGGAAGGTCGACCAGGGGGTCGACCCTAGTGTCGACCTCCCCCCCTAAAGGTCGACCTGGGGGTTGACCTTAGGGTCGACCTGGCCCCCGGCCAGATCTGAAATTTGAATGACAGCTGACTCGCTGCTGAGTCACTAGGTTTTCTGGATGGTCCTGATCCGGTCTGAGTGGTTGTGATTAACCCTAGGTTCATCTGATGGCTATAATCAAATTGAAATTCTACATAAACAACTCAATGCCTAACCTAAAAACACACAGAAAAATAAACCTAGAACTGAAATGCCATCTGACGACTATAATCATTGTAATTAATCATGTCTATATGCTTGTGGCGATGAACATGTTGTATATTTCATGTCTATATGCTTATGGCGATGAATATGATGTATATTTCATGTCTATATGCTTGGGTGATGTACAACATTGTATGTTATTACGATTGGGTAAAGAACTTATTATGCCAACAAAATGGTGAAACATGTCATGTTGAAATTTGATGGTTATTTGCAAGTCTAGGATCTAAATCACATGCCTACATGTAGATTAACATTCATGAATAGTTAGAACCATGTCAAGTTGAATCTATTTATGTTTTAAAAAGTTGGATTTGCAATCCTCTTATGTTTAACACACATAAGTTATCATACTAAGTTTCAATTTAAAAATGGTTAGAGTAGCTTTCTTATGTTTTGACATACATAAGTTAGTATGTTAAATTGCGGTTTAAATCTTGTTTATGTGTTAAACCTCCATGTTAGACCCATATCAAGTTTACATGACTCAGTCACAAGTTCACCTTTACCTGTTTAGTTGAGATAATGATACATCTATGCCAAGTTACATGTGATAAGTTTATTGTATGCTATTTTATGTTTATGTCATGTTCCTTGACTTTTACCCCTTTTTGTCTATGGGTTTGGGCTAATTTGTTAGCCCAACATTATGTAATTCATACATACGTTCTACGGGGATAACGAGGGGGAAACATAAAAATTCATGGCATAGGATTGTTCGTAAAATGGTATACTTGATATACCATTTATTGTGAGCAACATTTGAAAAGGTAATTATGGCATGAGTAAATTAAAATTAATTTACATAAAGAAATTTGACATATATAGAAAAATATGAATTAAGAAAAGACGAATATGCCTAAACCGAGGTTAGACAGAATTGTGGTGTTTATCTGCCCGGAACCGACCGGCATATCCAGTAACCACAACAAGACCAGTCTAATGTGGGTGGTTAGTGCATCAAGCCGAAAAAGAACCCGAGGTTAGACTGAGTTGTGGTGTAAATCCGCCCGGAACCGACCGGCATATCCAGTGACCACAACAAGACCTATCTAATGTGAGTGGTTGGTGCTTTAAATTAAAGCTAAATCAGGATTGATAGGGTTAAGTAAATTAGGAAAACACTTAACCGATTCAACATGTTAACTAAAACGAATGGGCTGGGTCAGGTAAACTTGGACACTTAACCAAATAAACTTGTTGATTTGAAAACCCTAATAACAGGGACCCATTTCAGCAGTAACCCACATAGAGGTATCATGGTACCCTGAAACTAGGCAGGGTGGGTCACGATTACTGGGCTGGATTATAAGCGGTCAAAACGTCAGTGGTTGGTGGGCCAGTGTAGGTTCCGACGGAGTATGGCGGTCACGTACTCCGGAGTATAAAAAAATCAGGCACTGGGCATCAGTAGTGTACTCTGTGCATCTTGAATCGTATCGGGTTGCCACCAGAGGGACTGATACACCCCATGGTGGGACCATCATAGGTGACTACAATCAAGCGGGTCCGAAGGACACAGGATTTGAATACATGTGAGTAGGAGCCGATCATTTAGGGGATCGTTTGTTGTAAACACGTGGGCTAGTTGAACCAATGGTTAAGTAGGTGCAGAGACTATAGTAATGGGTGCGATCACACGTCCCTCTTATCTTATATTAGAGTGTTGTCCTATGTTCTGTTATCACTGTCATGATCCCTTTTCTTGTTTAAATACTAGTAACCACTGAACTTACCAGACTTATTGTCTGACCCGTTTCCTTTTGTCTTCTTTTCTTCCGTTTCCCCCTCCTAGGTCCACAGGGAGGAAATACTCCAGCTTAATCAGACTCTTTACAAGCTTCAAGAAAGTAGATGTATGACTTGGACTCTCTTGCATTGGCTATAGCTTTGGATATGATCCTTGGGGATTTATGCATTTTTACTTTTTGGTTTATGCTTCTTTATTGAATAATCAAGACAGAAATTATGGTGTAATGTTTTGAAGTTGTTTTGAGACAATTTGATGAAATGCTTTTGTATTTAACTACGTATGAAATAAATATTTGGATTCCGCTGCTTAAATTTATCTGTCTTGTAAATTTTTCTGTGTCTTGTACCTATAACTCTCCACCAAAGTTAAGGCATTCCCTTTGTGAGTGACCTGAATGGAGGTGGGGTGTTTCACTTGGTATCAGAGCAAAGATTTACTAGATTGGATAAGAATTTTTGAAAAATTATTTTCAAAAGAAATATAAAGAAGCATTTTACAAGGAAAAGTGTTGTTTTAAAATTTAAAAAGGCATAATCCCCAAAGCCATATGCACTATCTTTCTATCCTTCGTTTTGAATCTTTTCTTTTTCGTTTCAGCATGTCTGGGAATCTTAACCTTCCAGAGGGTATGCCAATACCTGGCTGGTTCAGGAGGTACTTAGAGGCTAGGGCCAACGATGTAGGCCCAGCAGATATTCCTCCTCCAGCTGCAGCAGTTCCTCCTCCTCCTCGTGCAAATGCTTTCTCAAAGATCTGTAGAGATTTTAGGGCCATGGGTGGAAAGGATTTTAAGGGGACTGAATCATTCGTAGAAGCAAGGAACTGGCTCAAAGAAACTGAGGATCTGTTCGTTATCTTCGAGGTGGACGATAGACAAAAGATATAGTTGGCAGTGTGGTTGCTCAAAGACGAAGCTTCATATTGGTGGGAAGTCACTAACGCTGAGAGGCCTGTTGAAACATGGATGGATTTCAGAATAAGGTTTGAGATGAAATTCCTCTCACAAGCTGAACGAAGTTTACAGCTGGAAAAGTTCTTATCCCTTAAGCAAGGAAGTATGACGGTCAAGGAGTACGTCAATCAATTCAATCAGCTGACCCGGTTTGGACTGGACTTAGTGAATACTCCTCATAAGAAGGCTCTCCATTTTGTCAAGGGATTGAGTGAGCCACTTCACAGCTTGGCTATGACCCACATACCTATGGGGGCTACTTACGAAAGGTTAGTGGACATGGCACTCTTTAATGAGGAAGACAAGGGCAAGAATGAGGCAAAAGCAGAAGTGCCTCAAGATAAGAAGGGGGAAGGGTCACAGAACAAGAAGGTTGATCCAAAGAAAGGCGGGAAGAACAACAAACCCCGTGAAAAGAGAAAGTGTAATTTCTGTGGCATTCCTGGACATCTGGTCAAAGACTGCAGGAAGAAGAAAAGGAAGATGGGTGGCTGTTTCCACTGTGGTGAGACAGGAGACATGGCTAGGGCTTGCCCAAAGAAGGAATGGCAGGGAGCTGGACCTTCTTCGGGAGGACAAGTTCACACTCTCACAGCACCTCCGCAAGAATGAGGTAGAAATATTTCTGTCGAAAGTTTAGTCTATCTTTTTGATCATCATGTTCGTACATTGTTTGATTCTGGTGCATCGCACTCATTTGTATCTGTTGATTTAGTCGAATCTCTGCACCTAGACACTAGTTCAGTAGAGGATCCCTTGGTTGTTTCAAATCCAATCGGGGGCTCAGCTTATTTGTCAATGGTTTGTTTGGATTTGAAAATATCTATTCTAATTGTTGAGTTTAGGTGCAATGCCTATGTTTTGAGCTTCACGGTCTATGGATTGATTCTAGGCATGGATTAGCTATCCAGTAATGGTGCCATCCTCGACTGTGAAAAAAGAGTAGTTAGACTCCTGACTCGCCTTGGTAACACTCTTTAAATTTCTTGCAATCCCCTGAACTCTGTTATGCTAAGCTATCTAGAATCTCTTGATGCGTCTGTTAAGGACTTGCGGTCTGTAAAGGTAGTACGTGAATATTCTGATGTGTTTAAAGAGGTAAAGGGTTTACCCTCGAAGCGGGAGAAAGACTTCCGCATATAACTCATTGACAATGCAAAGCCCATTGCTTTACCCGCTAGGCACATGGCCCCAAGGGAGAGAAAGGAGCTCAGCAAGAAAATCAAAGAGCTGCTTGAAAAGGGGTTCATAAGATGGAGTATTTCTGAATGGGGTGCTCCGGTAGTGTTCGCAACCAAAGCTGATGGTTCGCTCCGCCTGTTCATTGATTATAGGGAGCTAAACGAGCTGACCAAGAGGAATAGACACCCACTCCCAAGAATAGATGATTTGTTTGATCAGCTTGTAGGTGCATCGGTTTTCTCCCAGTTAGATTTAGCTACTGGGTTTCATCAGCTAAGGGTGGCTGAAGACAGCATTGATAAGACCGCATTCAGAACTCCCGATGGTTTCTTCGAGTGGCTTGTCATGCCCTTCGGCTTGACAAACGCACCCGCTTACTTCATGGATTTAATGAGCAGGGTGTTCCGAGAGTTCCTCAATAAGTTTGTGGTAGTCTTCGTAGACGATATTTTGATCTACTCAAAGAATGAGGAAGAACATGCTCAGCATCTAAAGGAAGTCATGGATACCCTCCGGGCACATCAGTTGAAGGCGAAATTCTCCAAATGCCATTTCTGGAGAGAAGAAGTTAGGTTCCTTGGACATGTGGTGTCCAAAGAGGGGATAGCTGTGGACCCCGCAAAAGTGGTTGTCGTGCAAGATTGGAAGGTTCCTCGAAACGCAACCGAAGTCCGAAGCTTTCTCGGGCTAGCAGGCTTTTATCGAAAGTTCATCAAAGATTTTGCAAAAATCTCAGCTCCACTAACAAGATTGACAAAGAAGAACCTAGCTTTCAATTGGGACTTGGATTGCAATATTGCTTTCCAACGTTTGAAAAGGGCTCTAACAACAGCCCCAGTTCTGACATTGCCTGATGGAAGCAAGATGTTTACAGCATACACAGATGCATGCGGAACAGGACTAGGCGTTGTTCTGATGCAAGAAGGGAAGGTAGTGGCTTATGGTGGAAGATGGTAGTGGCTTATGGTGGAAGACAGTTGAAAGTACATGAGAAAAACTACCCGACCCACGACCTAGAGTTGGCAGCCATCGTTTTTGCGCTTAAGTCTTGGCGCCATTATCTCCTAGGTGATAAATTTGAACTGTATACTGACCATAAATCATTGAAATACCTATTCTCGTAGAAAGTTATCAAATTGAGGCAGCAAAGGTGGATGGAGTTCCTCGGCTCGTACGATTTTTAGATTTCCTACACTCCTGGCAAGGGCAATGCAGTAGCAGACGCCTTAAGTAGAAAGAAGCTAACCTTAAGCCCTCTCTTTGTGGAAAGGCAAAGCTTGGAGTTCATAGCAAGCTTTAACTTCAGAGCCTCCACTAACTTTGTACCCGGCTTGATAGTAACATTAGAAGTGCGACCAACTCTATTAGACTCAGTCGGAGCCGCCCAAAGAGAAGACACTCAGCTAGCCGAAGTAATGGACAAATTAATTAGGGGTGAGACTTCTAGTCACCTCAATAGATACTCCATGGATTCTAAGGGCTAGTTGAGATGAGATGGAAGACTATGTGTCCCACAGGCAAGGGGCTTGGTAAAGACGGTTCTAGAAGAGGCACACCATTCCAAGCTGACCATTGACCCAGACGGAGACAAAATGTATAAAGATATCAAAAGAGTTTTCTTTTGGAATGGCATAAAGAAAGACGTAGCTGAATTTGTTTCTAAATGTTTAATATGCCAACAAGTCAAGGCTGAGCAGAAGAAGCCTGGTGGTCTGCTCCATCCTCTAGAGATCCCACAGTGGAAATGGGATAGCATCTCAATGGACTTTATAGATGGGTTTCCTAGGTCAAGAAGGGGCAATACTAGCATTTGGGTAATAGTGGACAGGCTCACAAAAAGCGCCCACTTTATACCCGTCAAGAGTAGAAGGACTGCCTCATCTCTAGCATCCATATATCTTAAGTAGATAGTTCGACTCCATGGGATACCCTCCAGCATAGTGAGTGATCGAGACCTTATCTTCACGAGCGAGTTTTGGAAGAGTTTACAAGAGGCTGTAGGCACACAGTTATGCTTAAGCACGGCCTATCACCCTCAAACTGATGGCCAGACAGAAAGAGTCAACAGAGTATTAGAAGACCTCTTGAGGTTATGCATTATTGACTTCGGAGGTACATGGGAGGATCATTTACCTTTGGTGGAATTCGCTTACAACAATAGCTACCAAGCCACCATAGGCATGGCATCTTTCGAAGCTTTATATGGAAGACCGTGCAGGTCACCAACTTGCTGGTGGGAGTCAACAGACAAGCTCATACTTGGGCCAGACATGATTAGGGAGACTTCAGAGAAAGTAGACTTGATACAAAGAAGAATGAAGACTGCCCAAGATAGACATAAGTCCTACGCAGACAAAATAAGAACTGACCTTGAGTTCGAAGTTGGAGACAAGGTGTTCCTTAAAGTATCTCCTTTGAGGAACGTCGTTCGCTTTGGATCCGCAGGAAAGTTAGCACCAAGATTTGTAGGGTCGTTCCCTATCATGGAGAAGATTGGGAAGATGGCTTATAGGGTACAACTGCCTGAAAGATTTGCCGGGATTCATAATGTCTTTCATGTCTCTCACCTACGGAAGTACTTACACGAGTCTGCGGAAGTGGTAGAACCAAGTATGCTAGAAGAAGTTGAAGTTGAATGAGAAGCAACTGTGAGAAGAGTTCCAACCTGTGTCTTGGGAACAGAGGTCAGAAAGCTATGCAACCGTGAAGTTAAGCTCGTCAAGGTTCAATGGAGCGACGCTGAGGAAGACGCGACTTGGGAAACTGAGGACCGTATACGCACAACCTACCCTTTTCTTTTTGAGGGTACGTCTTTAATCTCTTTTTCCTCAAGTTTATGCCTGTATCTATCTTTTTAGGTATATCTCCTCGATCCTGTCCTTTATCCTTAGGTAGGAACCTATTTGGATGTAAACATGTAATTGAAACATGTTATGATTGATGGTTGCAAGTGGTTGCTAGTGGATGCATATACACACACATTAGGTACTAGATCGGCTCAGTCACTTCCATATTGCATATGCATATATATGTATTGGTTTATGGATTAAAACTTAATGTGTTATCATATGGACGTTGCATTTGTATGAATGGTTGTGCACTCATGTAAGAAATTTTGGGTAGGAAAATTTGCATTCATAATGGACTCATGGCACTGATATAATTTGCATTAAGGAGGTCAACTGAATCAGTAGACCGCCTGATGGTTCGCTCAAACCCATGCATTAGATAAGGACATATACACACACTATGCATATGATTATGAAGCATTAGAAATCTTTTAAGGACATTGGACGCCTGTGTTTGATGGTTGAGTAGATGGTTGATTTGATGGTAGGATATAAGTTTTTCTTGGCTTAGAGATTTCGGGGACGAAATCCTAAAAGGAGGGGAGAATGTAACACCCCGTATTTTCTATTCACTTTATAATAATGAATCCTAGAATACTTAATTTAAAATGTAAGAATTAAGGGAAACGGATTACGCCATTGTGTTCGCTCGGAATTCTGGTTGAGATAGAGTCTGAGTTTGCGTAAATTGGACTTCGTATGAAGAAGTTATGGTTGTTGGAAGTTTCAGAAATTCAAATAAATTCAAATAGTTTGAAAACGAGTTCAAAATTCAAACAGAAGCCAGAAGCGGGCGGGGCGGGAAAATTCCCGCCCAGGCAGGTCGACCAGTGGGTCGACCCTAGTGTCGACCTCCCCCTTAGAGGTCGACCTGGGGCTCAACCTGGCCCCCGGCCAGATCTGAAATTTGAACGACTGCTGACTCATTGCTGAGTCACTAGGGTTTCTGGATGGTCCTGGTCAGGTCTGAGTGGCTGTGATTAACCCTAGGTTCATATGACGGCTATAATCAAACTGAAATTCGATATGAACAACTCAATGCCTAACCTAAAAACACATAGAAAAATAAACCTAGAATTGAAATGCCATCAGTAGAAGACTTGGAGTAGCCGTCACCATTTCCAATTCAAAGACGAGTTAAAGAACTTGAATCAAAAATCAATTTAAAGCGAGTCTAATTCAACGAACTTCTTCAAAGGAGCACATCTCCAATTTAAGAATTCAGATTTCAGAACGCAAGAATTCTTTTTAGTTTGTAAGTTAGTTGTTACACAGATTTAAATATTCCTTTAGACTGAATTCATGACATGTTGTAATTGGAATATAGTACGATGCTTATATATAAGATTTCATTCTCGTTCGTCTTAAAATATCGTTGTAATTAATCATGTCTATATGCTTGTGGCGATGAACATGTTGTATATTTCATGTCTATATGCTTATGGCGATGAACATGTTGTATATTTCATGTCTATATGCTTGGGTGATGTACAACATTTTATGTTATTACGATTGGGTAAAGAACTTATTATGCCAACAAAATGGTGAAACATGTCATGTTGAAATTTGATGGTTATTTGCAAGTCTAGGATCTAAATCACATGCCTACATGTAGATTAACATTCATGAATAGTTAGAACCATGTCAAGTTGAATCTATTTATGTTGTAAAAAGTAGGAATTGCAATCCTCTTATGTTTAACACACATAAGTTATCATACTAAGTTGCAATTTAAAAATGGTTAGAGTATCTTTCTTATGTTTTGACATACATAAGTTAGTATGTTAAATTGCGGTTTAAATCTTGTTTATGTGTTAAACCTCCATGTTAGACCCATATCAAGTTTACCTGACTCAGTCACACGTTCACCTTTACCTGTTTAGTTGAGATAATGATACATCTATGCCAAGTTACATGTGATAAGTTTAATGTATGCTATTTTATGTTTATGTCATGTTCCTTGATTTTTACCCCTTTTTTTATGGGTTTGGGCAAATTTGTTAGCCCAACATTTTATGTAATTCATACATATGTTCTGCGGGGATAACGAGGGGGAAACATAAAAATTCATGGCATAGGATTGTTCGTAAAATGGTATACTTGATATACCATTTATTGTGAGCAATATTTGAAAAGATAATTATGGCATGAGTAAATTAAAATTAATTTACATAAAGAAATTTGACATATATAGAAAAATAAGAATTTAGAAAAAACGAATATGCCTAACTCGAGGTTAGACTGAGTTGTGGTGTAAATCTGCCCGGAACCGACCGGCATATCCAATAACCACAACAAGACCTGTCTAATGTGGGTGGTTAGTGCATCAAGCCCAAAACGAAACCGAGTTTAGACTGAGTTGTGGTGTAAATTTGCCCAGAACCGACCGGCATATCTAGTGACCACAACAAGACCTGTATAATGTGAGTGGTTGGTGCTTTAAATTAAAGCTAAGTCAAGATTGGTAGGGTTAAGTAAATTAGGTAAACACTTAACCGATTCAACATGTTAACTATAACGAATGGGCTGGGTTAGGTAAACTTGGATACTTAACCAAATAAACATGTTGATTTGAAAACCCTAGTAACGGGGACCCATTTCAGTAGTAACCCACATAAAGGTATCATGGTACGCTGAAACTAGGCAGGGTGAGGCACAATTACCGGGCTGAATGATAAGCAGTCAAAACGTCGGCGGTTGGTGGGCCAGTGTAGGTTCCGATGGAGTATGGGCATGCACGTACTCCGGAGTGGAAAAAAATCAGGCACTGGGCATCAGTAGTGTACTCTGTGCATCTTAAATCGTGTCGGGTTGCCACCAGAGGGACTAATATACCCCATGGTGGGACCAGCACAGGTGACTACAATCAAGCGGGGCTGAAGGACACAGGATTTGAATACATGCGAGTAGGAGCCGATTATTTAGTGGATCGTTTGTTGTAAACACGTGGGCTGGTTGAACCAATGGTTAAGTAGGTGCAGAGACTATAGTAATGGGTGCGATCACACGTCCCTCTTATCTTATATTAGGGTATTGTCCTATGTTCTGTTATCACTGTCATGATCCCTTTTCTTGTTTAAATACTAGTAACCACTGAACTTACTAGACTTATTGTCTGACCTGTTTCCTTTCATCTTCTTTTCTTCCGTTTTCCCCCCTCAGGTCCACAGGGAGGAAATACTCCAGCTTAATCAGACTCTTTACAAGCTTCAAGAAAGTATATGTATGACTTGGACTCTCTTGCATTGGCTATGGCTTTGGATATGATCCTTGGGGATTTATGCATTTTTACTTTTTGGTTTATGCTTCTTTATTGAATAATCAAGGCAGAAATCATGGTGTAATGTTTTGAAGTTGTTTTGAGATAATTTGATGAAATGCTTTTGTATTTAACTACGTATGAAATAAATATTTGGATTCCGCTGCTTAAATTTATCTGTTTTGTAAATTTTACTGTGTCTTGTACTTATAACTCTCCACCAAAGTTAAGGCATTCCCTTTGTGAGTGACCTGAATGGAGGTGGGGTGTTTCATACCCCCAGTTGACATTATTCCTGAGACGGGAGGAAGCTCGAAAGATCCAACAGCACCCCTTAAGTATCCCCTTTCACCATCTTCCACTCAGGATGACGAATTAGCAAACATAACTAAGAAAGACAGAGATAGATATATCCGTCCTGAGGACGCTACTACTCCTGAAAGCCTAATTTCTCCAAAAGAGTTGGCATTAGTCATTCATTTAGGAGATAATACTACCGCGGATGACTCTATATATCGGGGTTTAGGATATCTTCCCTTACCTGATACTCTTTATACTGCAGGAGATTTCACAACAAACCCTCTTTCTCTTACTTCTGAGCAAGAAGTTACTCCCGTAATGTCCAGGGAAACTGCACATACCAGACTCAGTCCGGGCTCTGGTCTATTTCGGGGGGGGGGGGGGGGGTCACCACTTAGGAAACACATTGCACTCTAGCACTTCACGTCACAGCACTTGAGTTTTATGTTAATGTTTATTCTAATATTCTCTCATTTCTTTTTGTAGGATAAATGGTGAGACAACATTACTATATGAGGGATGTTCGTTCGAGTATGCCCCCAAAGGATCCCAATGAGAGGCATGACCAGCATAAGAGTAGGGGCAGAGATAATAGGAGGGATCGACCTCCGAGGCCTTATCAGTCCTCCCGTTCTCGATCCCCACACCACAAGGACTCAGATAAACGTAAGAGTCAACCTTCACAGCATGAGAAGAATAAACACAACACTAAGCCGCCTACTCCATATAAAGACAAGATTCCTTAAGACAGTACTTCAAAAAGGGTTCCTGATCCGAAAGAGAAACAACTGGAGCCGGGGAGAGATGCAGGAAGGAGCAGACCTGTCGTGAAGCTATCTCGTCGTACTGTCAACATACTACTACAAGGCCGGTTATACTCAACGACGAGAACCAAGCCAGATTGGAAGTTTTGGGGCAGCAGTTTCCTGAGCATCACTTCGGACACATGCACTTCGTCCCAAAGCACAAACCAGTGAATCCTGATTGGACCAATGAGATCAAAGCCTCCATAGACTTCGTGGATGAACAATATAAGGAGATGAAGAGATATTCGAAGAACCTCTCAAAAATCATAAGTGATCTGGTAGCAAATGTTAAAATCATGCAGGACGCAGCTGAATATGACATAAAAGCTATTGAAAACACTGAGAGAGAGCTTGAGGATGCTCAGGCCCGACTTGCACTCGTACAACGCGATACAAACAACTATAAGCAACAATTCGAAGAACTGCAACAGCGCTATCATTCCGAGCTTAAGTCCCATAGTCGGGAGCGAATAGACTTAAAGAAACAAGCTGAAGATGCTAAGTCTAAGAACATTCGCCTCGAGCAAGAGAAAGAGGACTTTGCCAAAAAGAACTTAGAGCTTGAGGCTAAACTGCTGGAGGCTGGAGCGAGGGCGGCTCTTGCCGAAGGGAATCCAAACACAACTCTACAGCAAGTTGAGAAAGTCAATGAGACGCTCAAAGGGAGCTGGACGAGAGTGGTGAAACCATGGTTGGATTTTTTGCTCAGGTGATTCATCACTGAAACCTTGCTTGGCTCAAGGACTATCCTATTCCTCTCGTGTATGCATGGGACCAATTGGTCGAACATGAGAGAGCGGAACTTGGAGTGGACTCGATTGACGAGGACAAGGTGATGGAGAAGTACCTGAGGGGCGAGGAGACAGCCCGCCTTGTCGAAGGGCGAAAACTTATCGTTGCCGCAATGGAGGAGGAAAGGCGTCAGGCCAAGGTAAAGGATACCCTTGAAGTTTGTTTTTCTTTTGCCACACTTGAGGCTGCTGTAGTAGAAGGGTATGATCCAGAAAGACCAGAGATCCCTGGGGCTTCTTCTTTACTTTTTGCTGCCGGATTAACTCCCGAAGTTGCTACCACTCAAGTCGAGAAATCTACTGAGCGTATTTCTACTTTTTCACCTCAATTTGCCAAAGCTATCTCAACCTTTCGTCACATTATTAGTCAAACAATTGAAGGTCCTGCGTTTTCTCCTAAGTTAATAACCATTACTTCCCGTTCTGTAGGTATCAAGCCAGCTAAGAAGACTGATGATTCGCAAAAGACAACTGCAGGTGGAAAGTCTACTGAAGAGACTCGGGAGGAACGGGATGGAGCCACTGCTATAAAATTTGGAGGAGGAGCCAAGGACAAGAAAGAGGAGGCAACTGATAAAAATCCCGCTCCACCCATCACCGAGACTTCTCACCATAGGGAGATGATTGGTGCTCTGATAGAAGATGAAGGTGACGATGGACATGAGGAGGATGACTTTGTTATGAGTAGAGATTCGAGGAACGTCGATGACATGACTTTGTCTAAGATGAAGGCCAAATAGGACAAGCGCATGCAGTTGAAAGTTGAGGAAACAGACCTGAAAGCCTTAAGCCTCTTGCGGTGGTGACTCCTGGATCAAGGTTAGTTGTCAAACTTTCAACGAGATCAATTATGGAGGAACTTGCTAAAAAATCTTCTATTGATCCAAGTGCTCCAATTCCTGGGAAGAAATCCGTCGACTCCAACATCACAATTTTGGAGAAGAAGAAGCAAAAGCATATTATGTCCGATGCTGAAAAGAAGCAAAGACGCTCTGAAGGCTGCTAAGAAGGCTTAGTCTACCCCAAAGACCAAGTGAAAACGTATTTTGTCTTTTGTTTTGATATTCCGCTGGTCTGCTATTGTTGAAGCGAGTGCTGCCCTCGCATCTTTTGCTTTGTTTTCCTGTACAAACTCATGTGTTTGTGAATAAAGTAGTTTATTCCCTGTAATGTCAAATGTTTGCAAATCCTCCATTTAAGAAAAAATGCAGATAAACAAAATGTCATATTATAATTGTACAATAAAGCCATCGTTACTAAACAGTAGACAGTATACATTGGGGACATGTGTGTTATGCCCCCAATCAATCTTGAACAGACTGACTGGCCAAGGCTTGTTCGAGATTGATTAAGCTTAGCGTTCAGTTTCCCCAGACTCTCTGGCGGGGCTAACTTTCCTTCATCGTTGATGCTTGCCCTCATAGCATCTTTATACTCTCCTGTCTCATAACCAGGTTAGAGTAACATTGCGGCGGTCTCTTATCCGGGTATACCTTCACGCCTCAAGGGACGTCGTCTTCCCGTCCTTTATACTCTCTCTCGTTTCATGAGAGTCAGAGTTAGGAATGTCGTCTTCCCATTCCTTCCATCCTATTATGAAAACGGTCGTTTCGTTTCCCCCTGCACGTGAATTGTCCTCAATCTTTTTTAAAAAATAAATTAATTCAATGTTTAGTATTTCATAATCAGGACAGAACAGTCACATAACATAAGAATAGTGCAAAAAATAAATGACACATGATGTTTTTATAGTGGTTTAGCTAAATCGTAGCCTACATCCACTTTATAATCCTTTGTTCGTATAAACAGACTTTTCAAGGCAACTCATGCCACTATACATAGTTCATAAAAAACAAAAGAAAGTAGTACATATCTAACTCAAATATCACCGCAAATGCTGAGCATTCCAAGCTCTGGGAATTTCTTCACCATCCACGGTAGTTAGCTTGAAGGCTCCTGTATCAAGCTTCCGTTGGATGGCATATGGCCCTTCCCACTTTGGACCCAGTTGGGTTGGAGGCGGGAAGGCTCATTTCAACACTATGTCCCCTGGTTCGAAGGTCCAAATGCGAACCTTTCTGTCATAATAACGTGCTACTTGGCGTCGATGCCTTGAAGCACACAAGTCTGTTTCATCTCTTTTTTCTTCAACCATGTCGATGGACTCTAGGAAGAGTGATGTATTCGTCATTGGGTCATAGTATCTCACCCTATGAGAGGGGACTTTGAGCTCCACCGGGATCACTATCTCTGATCCCAAGGAGAGTGAAAAGGAAGTATGGCCAGTTGTCGTCTTAAAGGTTGGTCTGTAGGCCCACAAAGCTAGCGACAACTCACCTACCCACTTGGCTTTGGCCTGCTCCAACAGCTTCTTAAGAATAGATTTAATGACTTTGTTTATCGCTTCAACCTGTCCATTCGACTGCGGGTGAGCTACAGCGGTATACCTCTTATCAATCTTGTATTTCTGACAGAAGTTTCTAAATTTGACACTGTCGAATTGGGTTCCATTATTAGTTATAATGGTTTTTGATATCTCAAATTGGCATGTAATATTTCTGACCACAAAACTTATCACCTTCCTTGCTGCGATCGTGGTTAAGGGTTCGGCTTCCACCCACTTCGTGAAATAATCCACGGTGACGATCGCGTACTTTGCTCCTCCTTTGGCGATGGGTAAAACTCCAATAATATCAATTTCCCACGTGGCAAACGACCATGGGCTTACCATTGATTTGAGCTAGGTTGGAGGTGCTCTGGGAATTTTAGCGAACCTTTGACACTTGTCGTAGCGTCGTAAGTAATCAGCCGCATCTTTGTTCATAGTAGGCTAAAAATATCCATAACACAACACTTTCTTTGCTAGGGTTTGACCCACGGTGTGGTCCCCACACTCACCCTCATGTACTTCTTGCAGTACACGTTTGATGTCGTCGTGTGCTATACACCGTAGCAGGGGCATGGGGAACCCTTGGTGATAAAGGACGTTGTCCTGTAAAACGTATCTTACAGCTTTACGTGTTACAGCTCGTCTCTCACTCTTTTTCGATGGGAGAATTCCGCTCTTGAGGAAGTTCTTAATTGTGTCATCCATGACTCCCTTTCTGACCCAGCTTCTAGGGCTAATTAGACTTCCATTAGGTCGAAGCTCGGCATCTCCAATATCTCTATTATAACCATTTTGGTTTCTTCAGGGTTGTCAGAAGTTGCTAGCTTTGCCAACCGGTCTGCCTTCTGATTCTCTACTCTTGGAATGTGTTTTATGCTGTAATGCTCTAAATTGCCCAGTAACTCCTTTACTTTTCCAAGATAAGTTACAATCCGAGGTCCTTTGGTCACAAACTCCTCCTGCACCTGACAGACAACTATCTTGGAGTAACAGAATATGTCCAATGTTTTTACTCCTAATTCATTGTCGAGTTTCAGCCCGACAATCAGGGCTTCATACTCTGAATCGTTATTGGTAGCAGGAAATTCCAGTCGTACGGCGTAGTAAATGGATCATCCTTCAGGAGTGATTAAAATTACTCTGGCACTGAATCTTCGATCATTCTTGGCCCCATCCGTATATAACTTCCATGGACTATGCTCTAACTCGTGTTCTGAAGCAACCACCTTGTCATCCACTGTTTCTTCTTCGGGGATCGTGAATTCTGCTATGAAGTCGGCTAAGGCCTGCCCTCTTATTGATCTCCGTGGTTGAAAATTCAAATCGAATTGGCTCAACTCGATATTCCACTTAAGTAATCGCCCCGATGCTTTGGGTCTTTGCAACACTTGTCTTAGAGGTTGGTCAGTGTATACAATTATTGGATGAGCTTGAAACTAATGACGGAGCTTTCAAGAGGCAATCAGGAGGCTATAAGCAAGCTTTTCTATTTTTGGATAATTACGTTCTGCAGCGGCTAGCTTCTTTCTTACGTAGTATACAGGCCTCTGGACCTTGTCTTCTTCACGCACCAATGCGGTGCTGACAACATGAGACGACATCGCCAGATAGACGAACAAATCCTCATGGTCCACAGGTTTTGACAATATTGGGGGCTTCTCTAATAAGTCTAATAGATTTTGGAAAGCCTCCACACAATCGAGAGTCCACTTGAAGTTACGTTTCCCCCGTTTTATCAAATCAAAGAAAGGGACACACTTGTCCGTGGTTTTGAAGATAAACCTGCTTAATGTGGCAACCTTCCCTGCCAGGATTTGAACGTCCTTAATCTTCCGTTGTTCTTCAATGTTCCTTATTGCTTCTATCTAGCTAGGATTAATATCAATGCCTCGAGAACTTACAATGAACCCAAGGAATTTCCGTGATGTGACCCCAGGCGAGCATTTTATAGAGTTCAACTTCATCCCATACCTTCGCAAAATGCCAAACATCTCTGCCAAGTCCTTTGTATGATCGGAAGACTATTTAGACTTCACGAGCATGTCATCCACATAGACTTTCATGGTTTTTCTGATTTGATTATAGAACATGCGGTTGACCAAGCACTGATATGTGGCTCCTGCATTCTTTAATCCAAATGGCATTACCACGTAGCAATATAACCCCAAGTCTGTGATGAAACTTGTATGCTCCTGATCTGGTATATTGATGGGAATTTGACTGTATCCCGAATAGGCATCCATAAAGGATAGGAGCTCGTGTCTGGCCATTGAATCCACCAGTTGATCAATCCTGGGAAGAGGAAAGCTATCTTTCGAACAAGCCTTGTTCAAGTCAGAGAAGTCAATGCACGTTCGCCACTTCCCGTCAGATTTTTTTGACCAGGACAGGATTCGATATCCAGTCGGGATATTTCGAGTCCTTGATGAATCCATTATCCTTCAATTTCTCCACTTCTTCCTTCAAGGCTGCTGACCGCTCCGGGCCTAACATCCGCCTCTTTTGCTTGACCGGTGGGTGTTTTGGGTTGATACTCAAAGAGTGGCTCATAATAGCGGGCGATATCCCACACAAGTCAGCGTGAGTCCAGGCAAACACATCCAGATTTTCCTTCAAAAAGTCAACCAACTCTTTCGCTCGAATTGGATCTAGATGCATTCCAATCTTCAATACTTTTGTCGAATCTACATCATCAATGGAGATGTCCACTGTCGTTTCATTGGGAGTCGCCTTTCTGTCCCCAGGTTCCTTATCCTCTCTGGGATCTATATCCCCGAGCACATCTCTAGGCGACTCTCTTAGGGCTGGACCCATTAATTGCTATGCTGAATTTTCCTTCGAAGGAGGAGAAGCATCTTTAGGTTCTATATTCAAACCCTTCATCGGCATCTTCAATTCCATTATGCAGCAGGCTCGTCCTGTAGCTTGATCACCTCTCATTACACCTACTCCCGCGTTAGTTGGGAATTTAAACAATAGGCACCAGGGTGCAATACATGCCCTGAATTCTGCAAGGGCCAGTCAGCCCAAGAAGGCGTTGTAGGGTGACTCAACGTCTAAAACTACAAATGGGAGGATTCTCACTCTCTAGCGATCTCCCTGCCCCAATGTCACTAGTAATTCTACATATCCCATTGGAGTCGTCGACGCCCCATTGAAGCCTCGTATCCATCCTTCGCAGGGATTCAAGTCTTTCGCTTCGAGTTTAATTTTTTCAAAGGCTTTCTTAAAGAGGATATTAACTGAGCTTCCATTGTCCACAAACACCTTGTGAACCATAGCGGGGCCGATGGCTGTAGTAATTACCAGCGGGTCTTCAGTGGGCGATTGAATTCCAGTATCGTCTCTACCATGGAATATGACATCGTCTGACATCATCTTCTGTTGCTTTACTGGAGTGATGTCTTCAAGGTTAATGCACTCTCCTACTTCAAAGTGCTTGGCGGCATTAACATACTGATCCATTGCTTTATAGCTATGGCTAGCTAGATGGGGCCCGCCTATAACGTTATTGATAACGGTCCCTTTACCTTTCTGTTGGGCCGTGGGTTTGGAAGTAGGCTGGTTTTGGTTCGAGGCTTGCCCTCCTTGCCCCCTTTCCCGTGGGGCAACCCTTTACTCATCTAGCTTCCCTTCCTGTAGCAATTTCTCAACTACATCTCTCAAATAGCGGCATTCGTTGGTAGAATGACCGTGAGTTCCATGGAACAAATAAAACTTTCCCGTAGCGATCTCTTTTTCGGTTGAGTCTCTGGGTGGTGGCTTTTTATATTGCAATACATTGCAAGTACCTAGGTAGATGTTTTCCAATGTGTCACTCAACAACAAATAGTTCTCAAAAGTTTGGAATCGAGGTCTTTTGCTGGAGTTGTTCCCTCGGTTCCTATTCCTCCTATTGTCGTTTCCATTCCTGTTGTTATTACCTTCGTTCTTGTTGTCGATTTCACCTCGGCCTTCCCCGAGCTATCGCCGGACTGCTTCACAGCGGCATTGCTTTGAATATCTTCCTTAGAAACCCCTTCATACTTTCTATTTGCATAGGCTTCCTCTTGCCTCAAGCGAATATTGGCCTTTTCGTAGAACAATTCCCTAGTGGGGGGTGGTTTTCCGGATAAGTAGTCCCCGAATTCTATGTCAGGGTCAACTCCTTTTATTAAGGCCATCAAAATAGTGGGTTCGTGAGGGTCACTGACCTTGGTAATAGCCAAGTTGAAGCGATCTAAGTATGATTTAAAAGATTCGCCTAGAACCTGCTTAATCCTCGACAACTCAATAACGCTCTTCGATTTTCGATCATGAAGTCAAAATTGGTTCATAAAGCGTTCACTCAGTTCTTTAAAAATTGATATCGACTGTGGGGGGAGTCGGGTGAACCACATCAATGCCACATCTTCTAGATAAATCGGGAAGGCCTTGCATTTTACAGCGTCTGGGGCTGCTGCGGCATTCATGAACCATGCATACCTCATCAAATGTTGTCTCAGGTCGGTTCTCCCAGAATATCAATCCTTTTGTGGCAAATTAAATCGCCGAGGGAATTGGAAGTCCAGTATATCATCTGTAAAGGGGGTGTGGCTTCGTTCAATGCCCCAGTCCTCATTGGTGTAGTGTCGACTTTTGGACATGATTTGGCGCACCATTGCCCATACATCATCATTCGTTAATGTTGGCTCAGGCTTTCTGGCCTTAATGTTCGGATTACCACTATGCTCCCGATTAGGGGATGTCCTCCTGTTTCTAGCGGCATATGCTTTACTCTGTTCCTTATGTTCCCGGTCATTCACGGGAGGAAGGTGTTGGAGGAGTTGTCCTTGTGTGGGATTAATAATATTAGGATCCCTGGCAAGGACGTGAGATCCACGCATCGGCAGCAGCATGGGCTCTCTCAGGCTTGGGTCGTCGGGCCCTAGCACACGAGCAGTGTCTTCACGGGATCCCAAAGATCCAAAGATCAGTTGGTCAACGTTTTCAGGTCGCTCAAGCGGCCTTCTTTCACGAGGGCGTTCTTCATCAGAAGAAGATGAATGATCTACTGCAAGGCGGCATGTTGGAGAAGGTGTCTTCTGCCTCCTAAGCTCAATAATTTTCCTACTCATAGTGATCATGTTTTCTTGCATACGAAGACTGTCACATTTGTGGGCTTCCAAAGCATCTCTAGTACTCTCAAGCATGTCAAGAAAGCGCGAAAAGTCTCGATGCGTGATGGGTGTAGATGGAGCGGGTTGATCACTAGTCGTAGCGGCCGGTATCGGAGCATTGGTAGGTGCTCAAGTAGATGTACCAGCTTCAGCCACGATCGGATCGGATCAGAGTAGGGAAGTGGAACCGGTTTGGTTCGGAGGGGGGTACGAGCAGCATTAGCGTTTCCATTTCGGTTCAGGGTCGAGTCATCCATTCTGTTCGGAGTAATTGGTTCGGATCGGCCTGCATCAGTGTTCCGTCCCCGCGACCTCGTCACGATCATGGCTTGTGAATCTTCGTTAGCCTCATTCTCTTGAGCACCTTGCACTTCTTTTTCTTTTCCTTTAGCCATATTGTCCAATTCTTCAATGATTAATCGGCAAATACTTGAAAATGTCGAAAATAGAGGATTAACTTCTTTGAACTTGAAGGTCCAAATAGTAGAACGATAATCCAAAAAAGCGGAGAATTCAAAGAGTTCTTAGTGAAAGCACCAAAATGTTAGATCCAAAAATGGCTCTAACACCCAAACTAGCAAAAATTCTGATAAAATGAAATTAAAAAGCAAAGGGAAACACACGATTTATAGTGGTTCGGCGTTAAATAGCCTACATCCACTTTCTACTTTTTGAATTGATGATTTGGATATAAGTACATTAATGATTCTCACTCAAATTCACTCATACAACACATAGATTCACTCAGTTCTCTCAAAAATATAGTTTGAAAGATGATTAGGATATGAATATGGTGATAAAATTCGGTTAACAAGAGGGTTTGAGTTCTGAATTTGTCAAAAGATCCCTTCAAAAGACCCTTGGAGGTGTATTTATAGGTGAAAAGTCTGCCAGGAGTGGCTCTGGTTCGAGGACACGTGGCAGGTATCCCACGATAGTCTGGTTCGGATAGAGCAAGATGATGACAACGTGACTACACCGTGGGCAAACGTGGGGAAATGTTTATCTAACTGCTCCGAGTTTTCAGGAGTTGTGGGGTGTAACTGTTGTTTATTTGTCTTGCCTCGGTTCGGATGCACAGCGAAAAAGATGGGTGGATCGGGCTCCCTCGACCCGACCCAGCCGTGTCCCTGCTTCTTTGATTTCTGCTTCGCCTCCATTTGCTTTGGTTTGGCTTGGTAACTCTGATCCGATCCGAATCCCCAATGCACACTCTTCTGATTAATACTCTTCATCAATTCCTCATTTTAACTTTGTGTAGCCTAGTTCACAAAGTAGGCTAACATTAACCAGAATAAAAACAATGGTGGTCATTGTTCTTTTTCTTTTGCCTTCTTTTCATATTGTTACAGTATTTCATTTAAAGGTATCTCTTTCATCTTAAATCGGTTTTCTGCAATCCATAGGTCTAAATTGACCAGAAAATTGCCATGGATGCAATGACGCTAACCTCGTGATCAAAATCTGGAAGGTCTTCAAATTTTATTTTATTTTACTTAATTAAAAATGCGGGGTGTTAAAATATATCTAACCATTCCCAATTTATTCCAACTAAAACTAATTGTTTTTAACTCAATTTGCTATTTCATTCTCTAATTATCTCCTTTGCCTATTTTACTTGTTATTTGAAAATATCACATTCATACATATTTTTAATTTGCTTATAAATAAATCGAATGTCATTTCCAACTCGATTTTCATATTCAATTTCAAATATAAATTCACAAATCCAATTCACTTATCCAAAGTCCAATTTCGCTCCAAAACTCCATTAGTTAACTCTTTTCAATAATTAAAAATCTGATTTTTGTTCGAAAAAATCAATTCACTTACTCACTTGTGTTCATATTTATTTTATAACTCATGCCTAGATTTTTTTTACTAATGGAAATCCAAATTTGATTAACTTAAAAACCTTTGATTTTATATATTTAATCATTATAATTTATAAACGACTATACCGCTATTTTTTCAAAAATTTGATTTTGACATAACTCAAAATCTATAAGGCAAAATCTAGATTTTCCTCTTCTATTAGAAAAATATTATTCAGTAGATTCAAACTATTCTTGTTTCATAGAATTCCAACTTAAATTGACTTCTTATACTCAAGTGAAGTTCGAAACGTCGAATTACGAATTACTACGCTGCGACGAGTTTGTTTTAATTATATTTAAATATAAATGTTTAAACTTTGATTATTTTAAATTTCAATCTCGGTCTTATATATTTTAATATATTAAGTCAATTTTCCAAATCCAACTTAATATTTCCAATTAACCTAAATCGTCGATTATTTCGTAACTCAATTATAAATTTACTTACAATTCAATTTTCTATTTTAAATTCCAAATCCTTTGGAAATAGATTATTTTATATAATTTGATGTAATCGAATTCCAATTTTAACTTACTTGGATTTAACTCAATACAATTTATATTTCGAATTCTAGAATAAAATCAGTTGTTCCCTTTTTGAAACGATTTCCAATTTCTTTTAAATTCATGCTTGAATTTATATTTCCAAATTATCCTATGATAATTATCACACTTTATTTATAAACATCATTTATAAATTTACTTCCTTAGTTTATACATTAAAATAATTTCCATTTAAAAATTTATTTGACACCCAATTTTTATTTTGGAATATTTTATTATAATAACTTTTATATATAATTGTGGAACCTATTTTCATAATAAATTTTAGTTTCTACTAATACAATTTGAATATCCTTTCTAGAAATCATTTATTTTTATAAATTTGAAATAGTCGAATGTCAATCATAAATCCGTATGGATTTATTTTAATTCAATTTACATTTTGAACATCGGAATAGATTTCATCGTTTCCTTTTGAAACTAAATTCAATCCTCCCTTTTAAATTTACATCTGAATTTACATTCCATACATTATCCAATGGAAATTATTCCATTTAATTTATAAACACCGTTTATAAATTCACTACTTATTTTTGTTATTCAAAACGAGTTAAAATTTACTAGCCCAATCGAAATTTAAATCCAATTTTAGAAAAATAGATTTTCCCTTTAAAATCTCAAAACTCCTTTTCATGATATTTTTATATATCAATATTTAGGGATAGTGATATTCAGACATCCAAAACACTGAATTATCAATGATAGGTTTTCTAACACATCATATATGATAATATATATGAAAACAAACAAATAACAAATTTTAAGAAATCTAGTTGGATCCCTCCAACTAGTTTTCCTACATCGACAAACGTTAGCCAACATAAATAATACCCATCCTCCTTCAAGGCAAGATATCACGGTATAGAAGGTTATCCACTATATATATTGTGGGGGTGCATAGGGAAATCATCCGCTAATGTTACTACGGGAAGTATCATACATACTTATATATATATATATATATATATATATGTAATACCCACAACACCAATCCTATATAACTAATATATATATAATAGCCACCATAAAATTTCAATGAATCCAAACAAACAACAAACAACATATAAATATTGTTTAAAATAAAATTTCATTTATAATAAAATTATAAACGAATCCAAAGAGTGAGTTTACTCACCTTGATTTTATTTTCTGAATATACCAATTTAAATTAATCGAAAGGAATTCGATTTAAATTAAATCTTGGTTAATTCTGATTGACTCCAAATGCGTTACTTCACACTTTTCCAAACCTTTTATAAGTTTAATATATTGCGTTATAAATTTGATACAATTTTAATCAGTCATTAATTTGTTAATTAAAAATTAAATGAACAATTTAATTTACCTTAATTTACATTTTCATGTCTTCTCCTCCAAATGCAAACTTCGATCTCTGTCATCTCCTTTATGATCTGCTACATGAAGCCATATCCGACTTCGAAGAATCCAAATCTCCCTTTTATTGACCTCGACATCTAATGAAATCATAAACGAATGCCTTTGTGTCGAGCTCGATTACCTCCCTCTTATTGCAATCCTAATGAAATCACACGTGGCTATAAGAACTTGCGAAATATTCTAGCATCGTTCTCCCTCAAAACTACACATACTCAGCACCTCCGGCTTTAGAGGTGATCGCACCATCACCCGTGGCCAATCCTATCACCTGTGCCCTTTTTCCGTCAGACAAACCCCTTCGATGCTAGCAACTCCCCTCAACCGTAGCCCAACGCGCTCGAATTAATCGAGCTCCAAAACACATACATTGCCTTTATCTGATTTTTATTTCAACAAATTCTTTGATTTGCTGAATCGAGTTTTGAAATGAAGAAAAGAGTCAATGTCGTTTTAATTTATTCGAGGCTTTGATTTTCTGAAGAAGAAATAAAGAGGGGGGAAGGTTGCGAATTTAATATGAGGAATGGTGTTTTTTCAATTTATATTTGTTTGCCTAAGGAACAAAAATGAAAAGAGAAGAATTAGAGAGGGATAAGGATTCAGAGATTTTAGTTCGAATTGGTTTTAACTCAAACCAAATTAATTTCATTAAAGCATCGATTTTTAATTTATAAAGGAATGAATGATGCAAGAAATAAAAGAAGAGAAAGAGGGGTTAATCGCGTTTATATAGATGCAGTAAGGGAACAAAACGTAAGCAGTTTTAAATGGTTTATACCCATAAGTACAAGCACCTTTAATTTGATTTGATTTCGTTTTTAATTAGATTAGAAATAAAGGGGTTTATTTTATTTTATTTAAATAGATATCAATTTTATTTCGATCTTCTCCACGAATTTTATTATTATAATATAGACATGAATCTTACGCGTGAAGTGACACGCTCAAATGAGCTCCAATCGTAGTTGGAACACTGCTATGGTTTAACATTTCAGACTCAATAAAATTGGTTTCATCAAGACCAGAGGTCATTTTAAAATTAACTATTCATAAGTACCATATTAAATTGATACAATATAATTTGAATTCAGAAATAACTAATTCTTCGATAATAAATTATTATTATTATCACTTACCTCTTATGACATGGGCCAACTCTTATTTTTGATGTTTTATTTACAAACACATATCTACGAAATAACTTATAATTGGTTATTTAAAGAATTGGTTATTCAAAGAATTGGTTATTTAAAATAATAATTATTATTATTAAAATTAACTATTCAAAAGTTCTTGAAATTATAATTTGAATTCAGAAATAACCAATTCAGAAATAACAAATTCTTCGATACATATCCAATTCCAATGGACATATCTAATTTACCTCTTATTTTTGATGTTTTATTAGTTAAAAACTTAAAACATAATTTGTTAAGTATTTATCAGTTATGCGATAAAGGATTTAAAATATCATTTTTTGAAAATAATTTTAGTATTTTCAATAAAAAAATCTTATTTTCGAATGTATAGAGATAAAATATTTATATTTTAAATATGAAAATTAATAATAATCCAGATATGTGCTTACTAGCCAATGATAACGATCCTTGGTTATGGCACAAGAGATTTGGTTACATAAATTTCAAAACCATTAATAAGATTTTGAAAAACGGAATTATTAGAGGTTTATAAAAAATAAATTTAAACCTGAAAATTTATGTGATGCATGTCTATTAGGAAAATTAACTAAATCATCGTTGAAATCTAATAGGTCATTTCAACTTTGCAACCATTGGAATTACTACATACAGATTTATTTGGGCCAACTCAAATTCAATCCATAAATCATAGTAGATATGTGTTTGTAATAATTAATGATTTTTATAGATATACCTGGACAATATTTTTTGAAAAATAAAAATGATACTTTTGATCATTTTAAAACTTTGTAAAACAAATTCAAATTTTAACAGATTTAAAAATAAAAAAATATACAAAATGATCATGGAGGAGAGTTCGAAAATGAAAATTTTGATTTATATTGTAAAAAGAAAGGTATTTTCATAATTTTTTCTTTCCTAGAACTTCACAACAAAATGGAGTTATAGAACGGACAAACCGTGCGCTAAAAGAATGTTTGAGAACATTATTGAATGGTAGTTTATTAACAAAACATTTCTGGGAAGAAGCAGTCACAACATCCTGTTATGTTTTGAATCGTGTTTCCATTCGACCACTTACGAAAAATACTCCATATGAACTTTTAATGGAAGAAAACCAACATTTCATATTTTACGGTTTTCAGTTCAAAATTCTATATTTTAAATACTAAAGATCAGCTTGGAAAACTCAATTCGAAATCCAATGAAGGTATATTTCTAGGATATTTAGATCGAAGCAAAGCTTATCGTGTTTTTAATAAAAGAACAAATAAAATAGAATAATCACTTCACGTCTCTTTTGACAAATATTATATTCAAAATTCTTATAATACTGAAGTTTTAAAAATAGTTTTTCTCAAGATGAAGTTAATATAATTTATAATTTTAGAGAAGATGAAAACATTGTTCCTTATAATATAAATGAAAATATTACTGAAATACAAGAAATATCCGAAAATATCGATCAACCTGGGAATATTACATAAAATAATAATGGTAATAATGAAAATATTATTCAAAATAATGAAAAAATATTACGAGATCATCCATCTCAAAATATTATTGGTGAAATTAACTCAAATGCAAGAACAAGAAGTCTGTTAAATTTAGTAAGTCATGTTGCTTTCTTATCTAATATTGAACCAAAATATCCAAAAGAAGCATCTACTGACGAAAATTGGATTATAGCAATTCAAGAAGAATTAAATCAAATTGAACGCAATGAAGTCTGGGAATTAGTACCTAGACCAAGTGATCAAGCTGTCATAGGAACAAAATTTGTTTATAAAAATAAAGCAGACGAGTTAGGAAATATAACTAGAAATAAATGTAGACTTGTCACACAAGGATATGACCAAAAAGAAGGAATAGACTATGAAGAAATGTTTGCTCCTGTAGTTAGACTAGAAGCAATTCGGATCCTATTAGCTTATGCATGTCATCAAAATTTCAAATTATATCAATTGGACATGAAAAATACCTTCTTAAATGGTTACATAAAAGAAAGAGTATACGTCGGACAACCACCTTTATTTGCACATGAAAAATATCCTGATCATGTTTATAAATTGAAAAGGGCATTGTTATTGACACTCCAAATATTATTAAGGGGGCGCCAATTTTTTTTCTTTCAAAAATTGTTAAGGGGATTAGCAATAAGGAAAGTATTCCCTTAAAAAAAGTAATTTTACCTTATTAACCATTTAGCCCCTTAACAAATAAAGATAATTTTACATTATCAAATATTGCAAGGGCCGTAGTATTTTTTTTTCGATTCGCATATATAGCTTTTTTTTAAACTCTAAAGGATGAGCATTTTCAAAGGAATATGATCGAACTTTGTTTTTGGTCAACATAAATATGCTGAATTTTATAATTACGGAAGCAATGCACTGAAATGATTATTAGTTTTCAACATATCACTGTTGAATACATATATATAATTGATTATATGCTGCATTCGATGTAGTGGTGAAAAATTGTTTATTTTAATTCGGTTTCTATTTTCAGATAAGTTTTTTTAAAATCTAATTTGAAGGGGCAATCCAGGAATATTGAGTAATGTGAAATAATATATTTGTGTAGTCCCTTAACAATTTTTCAAAGAGTGGAGTGTTTTTTAAAAATGCCCCCCCCCCTTTAACAATAGTTGGACTGTCAATAACAATACCCATTGAAAAAGGCGTTATATGGATTAAAGCAAGCTTCAGTGCTTGGTATGAACATCTTAAGAATTATTTAATGGATTCAGGATTTTAAATTGGAAAGGTTGATCAAACATTATTTATAGAACATGATTATTAAGATATTTTAATAATTCAAATTTATGTCGATGACATTATTTTTGGTTCCACTAATGAAAAATTATGTCAAGAATTTACGAAAATAATGACTAATGAGTTTGAAATGTCTCATATGGGTGAATTATCATATTTCTTAGGATTACAAATTAAAAAACTACCAAATGATATTTTTATAAATCAAGAAAAAATACTGTACTAATCTAATAAAACATTTTGGAATGGAAAATACATCAAGTAAAACGACATCTATGAGTATAACAAAGCACATAGAAAAAGATGAATATGGTAAAAGTGTCGATCAAAAATTATACCGTAGTATGATAGGTTCACTATTATACTTAGCAGCAAGTCGACCAAATATAATGATGAGTGTTTGTTTATGTGCTCGTTTTCAAGTTGATCCTAAAGAATCACACTTACGAGCTGTTAAATATAAATTATGTTATCTAAGCAACACCAAATATTTTGGAGTTTTCTATCTGAAAGATTGTTTTGATGTCATACACCGATGCTGATTTTGGAGGATCACGGACGGAACGAAAAAGTACAAGTGGTACTTGTCATTTTATTGGAAAATCACTAATATCTTGGTTTAACAAGAAACAAAATTGTGTTTCACTATCTACCTGTGAATCTTAATATGTGTCAGCAGCATTGGCTTGTGCATAAGTAATATATATGCAACAAACACTTAACGAATTTAACGTAAATTTAAATAATTCAATTATTTATTATGACAACACAAGTGAAATAAGTTTATCTAAAAATCCAATAAACCACTCAAGAACTAAATATATTGATATAAGACATCATTTCTCACGAGATATTATAGAAAAACAAATTATAAATTTAGAATTTGCAAATTCTAAAAATTAAATCATTGACATATTTACTAAACCACTACGCGAAGATACATTCATTAACCTTTGACGAGAACTAAGAATCATTTCGTATAAGGACTTATAAAAATAAAACTTTATAAAAATTTAGCTTATCAAGAAAAAGAAAAATGTATGACTCCAAGGGGTCTCAAACCTAGGTTCCTTGATACTAAGCTAAATGTTCTTACCAAATGAGCTATGTTATTTTTTCTATTGAACATATAAAAAGACTACGTGTTATATAATGTATGCTACATAATCTATTTTTGCCTTAACAAACTAACAAACTTAACTAACATACTAAAATTAATAAAAGGCTGAAATTAAACCTATGTATCATTTAACCTCTCCAGTTGCTATTTCTAAGGATTGCTTCCTTATAGATATCCCTGAGTCTTCACTTTTTCTACACAATTTTCACAATAAAATTCCTATAAATCAATAAAAGTATGTCAAACTCACACAAGTCTTCACCATTAAAGAAAACTTCATCAAAATCAATTGAGAAGGAATCCTCTGAGTCAATTGAAATTACTTCTAAAAATCCAGATAAACAACCAAACAAATGGAAAGACTACAATACCGGTTACATGCCGGATTCAAAGAAAAACAAGAGACACTTCTCTGTATCTCCAAGTACGAAATACAAAATTGATGAAATCCATCATTACCAGCCACAACAGTTGGATTTGCAGCATGAACTGTTCTTTGAACAGAAAGTAACATCGCGGCGTTTAAGTTTCTTGGAACAAATTTATCCATACAGGTTTGTGGAAGATCAAATATGGTTTATCCACTTTCAACTACTCCATAGCAACCTACAACATCTTGAAGTCCACGGAAAAATACCCCTACTCGACCATAATACATCCCCAACTCATAGGATAAGAACTACAAGGCAAACGATGGATCTAAACATAAGTCGCCTAAAAAGGAAACTACATCTTCGGACTCCGATTAAGTAGTTTTCATGGTTTTAAATTTTGTTCCAGCGTTTAAATAAGTGTTGCATTGAGAATAATGCAATTAGATAAGTATTGTATTCTTTGACGTTACAACAATAGAAATGTTTAAGTTTTTTCTTGATATATAAAATATATAACTCCAAAATAAGATGGATTATATTTAAACGAAAGTAGTGTTAAGTAATGTAAAACCAAAAATAAACTTATAAATTATAACAAAGAAGTGTATACTATTTATATACATACATATACAACTCATTTGGGGTGAACGCTTGTTAATAGCGACAGGCGATTTTCTCTTTGCCTATTTTCGTTGTACGTAAGCTTCCCCCAACCCTAATTTCAGCTTCTACTTTAAATTGATTTCCTTTCAATGATTACAAATCGCTCACGATTTGTATTTAACCTTCAATGAATTCCATTTCATTGACAAGTCATCATTTATTTCATTTTATTTCCACAAGTAAAAGCCTTCTACTATTTCATCGTCTTTCGCAATTAAAATCAGATCTGGGAAGTTCTTCGTATCCAACTTTCAATGAAATTTCCTTCCGTTTCGTTGATAATCCATCGGTAATTTCATTTTTCTTCCTGTCACAAATTCACAACCAGATCTAATACTCATTAACACCGCAACTTTCCATTTTTGCTATTTTGTTCACTATCCCGCTGTTTGGTCTGAAGATAAGCGATGTTGTTCGATTTAGGAGGATTAAGCCATTAGGGATCTAGGTTCTGGCATTATCCAGCGTTAGTGATTTAATCTCACTTCCAGTATCTCGTAACTGATCTTTCTGGTTTCTCAAAAAAGTTCTATTCTCTATCTCGGCCGTCGGGATTTGGGTAAGAAATTTATTATGTTAGATCTGGCCGATTTCGTGGATTAATGGTTTAATTCAAATAATGCAAATTTACGTTGTTTGTGTAACAATTTATGTTTTTCTAAGATGCATTTATGTAATCATTTAGAGATTGATCAGATTCTTGTTTGCCATATTATCATGAGTAATCAGAGAATGTTTCAGATATGGAAAAGTCAATATTCATGTTAGGAAAGTACTGTTAATGGGATAATGGAAGATGCTCAGTTACTGCATTGTATAGGATCGTGGGAATCGACATGTGGTTATGTTAGGGGATTCTTTACAGAATAATGGAGCAGTTTTTATAGTAGTACCTTTGATGAAAATGCATGTATTCAACCAAATCAATGATTAATTTGAGGCCAAGGCCTTCTAAGTCAACCAAGTATAATGAAACAGTTTTAAATAGTAGCTTGCATAGGTAGATCCAATTGTTAATCTCTTCAGGAAGAAACTACTAGTTGTTTGCACATGAAGATAGTGGATACTAATGGACGATATTTTTGCATAAGACGTTGATTTTTTTGGTAGATTATTCCATGAATGGAAGGTCTGCAGGTTTTATAAGTTCTTAAACTGATATATCTAGTTTCTAAGTATTTGAAATTCTGCTAATGCTTATGTTTGTGAAGCAGTTTGAGTATGTGTTCTGAATATAAAAATAAGTTCTTTACTCGTATTTCACACGTAATTCATCAAAGGAAATTCTAATGAGTCTTCCAGCAGAATGGAAGCCTCCCACGTTGAGAATGTGATGATAACTGCGCTATTTTAGCACTGGAAGTGGAGCGTTAACTACGATGAAGTCATGGAAGTTTATCCCTTTTTTTTAAAAAAAAAATATGAGTTTGTTGTTGTATACAACAAGTTCTCATAAGCCATCTGGTTAGAAGTATGAAGAGAGTTGCACGTGCAACTGTGGAGATTTGCGGCCTCGTCATAGGCCCATTTTGTTTGATTTAGCATTTTCTTTCGGCTGTACTTTTTATTTCCTTATTTCGGTTAGTATGCTAACCTGTATTATGTACGATTATATTTCTAGTTAATAAAAGCGTACCAGTTTTCAAATATATATATATATAAGTGCAAAAATAAAGTTCTGGAAACCAGATTGACATTCACCAGTCGACTGGTGAAATAATATCGGTCGACTGGTAGATCGAATCAGGAATTTTTTTGGCCTACCCGAAACCTATACTTATATTCCGTAAACCCCTTTTCTCCTTCATTTCAAAAGCCCCCACTTTCCAACCCAAAATCCCTAGTTTTCCAGCAGTAAAATTTCAGTTTTTCCTTTCCTAAGTTAATCAATCAATGGCTCCTCCAACCAAAAGATCAAAAAAGGATCTTCTTTAACAGAAAAACCCATTGATCCTTATATAGCTGAATGGCTATACAATTATACTGCCATTGAAAGATGGCATAAAATGGAGAAGGTTAAGTTTATTGAAGGAGTATTCGTCAATTTCCCGGATTTTGAAGCGTATGGTTTGCAAGTTTTGGCAAGAAGAGGTTACCTCAAATCCTTAATGGATTATGAGAAAAACAAGTTGAAAATTAACGTGGTTATGGTGAAATTATTCCTTGCCAATCTTAATTTAGATCATTATACTCCTAGAAATCCTAACAGATGTGTATGGAGTTTAGTTTGTGGAAAACCAATTTTCCTTTCTATCGCAAGAATGGATCACATTTTACATTCCCATACTGATGGCATAGATCTTGAAGAATTAAGTTGTGTGCTTCATATGTGTGATGAGATAAGTCACTTCTTTATCGACGGTGACTCGGATAGTTCAAGAACCAAAGGCTTACGTCCTAGTGCTCAATTATTACACCATGCGTTAACACACACTATCTTACCACGAACAAGAACTTTTAACCTGGTATGTAGAAACTTTCCGAGCTCTATATGCATTTTACGGTGCACACAAATCAATTGGATGCAAACCATCATGAACAATATACTACTATTTACTACCGGAACTCTGAACTACTTTTACTATAGAGAGTATCTCATATGATTTCTTGCTCATGAATAAATTGCTAAACCGGCATCCGATAAAATAGACGTAAAAATTATGGATAGCAAGAATTTGAAGATGATGAAGCTACCTCGGCCAACCTTAAGCATTATGAGCTTGGAAGAGTGGAAACAAAGGGGTAGCGGACAATCATCCAGTACTACTTCTCATGCAAATCCAGAAGATGTGCAACTTACCACTCAAGCTCAAACTACACGTGAGGCCGTCGACATTGTGGCACAGAATCAACTCTTATTAGAAGCGTGTCTTAAGCGTATGGATAGGAATATGGATAAGAAGTTTGGCAAGGTCAAGACATGTCTTGGTAATATGTGGAATACAATGGTATGCACAACTTTTTCATCCACTCAGGCACAAGAAACTAAAAAAAAGGCCCATATCCCAATTTAACTAGACTACCTCAGAAAGCACTAGTTCAGACACCTTTTGATGATGGTTACGATAGTAAGTTATCTTACTTTATTCTATGAACATTAAAAAGACTTGTACTAAATAGTCTTTCTAGTACTTTGAACATTATTTTCTACTTGCTTAGAACACTATTATCTTGCTTTATGAACATTATATACTGCTTAGTGATGAACTCTCTATGTGATTTCTTAATTATCTCATTACATGTTAGTTTTTAATCGATGACAAAGAGGGAGAAAACGGTAAGTGCACTAACAATTTGTTGTAGGAAAGATATAATCATACATTCACGGGGAATAAGATAATACATATAAATCATACATTCAGGAGGAGAAATAAGTTTTTACAAGAGAATGCAAGAGGTTGTCATCAATCAAAAAAGGGGGAGAATGTTGATTCATGAGATTTTTGATTCATGTCAACGAAAAAATGAAGATCAATCGAAGAGTTAGTTGATATATTTATTTGTGTGTTAGTTGTGTTAGAATTTATCAAAATCTATCCTCATATATCTTAACGCAAACAAAATTTTTTATGTATATATATATGGCTCATAAGTGCCATTACTTGGCAGTTTTACACTAACCAGCCGACTGGTTAGAAACCCACCAGTTGACTAGTTGGGTAAAGTTAGCTTAGTAATGGCTACTTGTGTGAATATTCAAATATATATACACACACACATTTTTATTTTCAACCAGTTGAATGATGAATTTTTAATTAGTCGACTGATCCGACAATAATGGTCATTTTTTATGAACAGATATCTCCTTTCATGAATGGTTTTTATCCATTTCTGAATAGAAAGAGCTGCTTCTTTTCATTAGAATTTTTCATGAAAGGTTATAACTCTTCAACTTTTATATATGCATCAAAAACTTGATTTCCAAATCACCGATTCTTCTTCTATTTTCTGATCTTAATTTCTGTATGTTCTTGCATTCTAAAAAGATCTCTAAATATTCAAATTGCTTTTGAATCATTGAATTTATTTCATATCACTTAATTAAATAAGCATCCAACTTCCTTCAATCTTCACATACATATAAAATATTTGAGGATAAGATTATAGGAAGGGTGTACTCAAATCGTTGGCAATCAGTGTTACTTAGAATACAATCAAAAGTCAAAACTCTTATAGTATCATTAAAGTCCTGTTCGGTTGCTCAGGCATGGTGTTTAAGTCCTGTTTGGTTTACTTAGGTGTGAAATCTCGTTGTTGGTTCATGGGTGTGTTGTAAACCTATTCTTCCTGGTGAAGTGAGGGTGTTGCCAGCGAAAAGCCAAAAGAAGTCTGGGACTGGGCATAGGACGGTGCTCCGAACACGTATAAAAATTCTTAGTGTCATTTACTTTGCTTTTCTACTTTTACATATTGCTTATTTGTGATATCAATATATTAAGATTATTAAATTTTTACTTGCATAACTATTGTATAAGATTAATATATATCACATTATATAAGATTTTGTATTTTCATATCAATACATATTACTCGATCCTACTATAGCAATCTTTTCAGGTGCATGGTGGTAAGGTGCACCTACTGGTGAAGTTTCGTGCCCGGTAGTGGCTTGAGGCAGCGGTTTTTCATTCGAGGTGGGTTCTCTTATCGTCGACGGCGAGAGGAGGGGTCGACAACTCCATGCGTGGCGGCGGCGTAGAAAGGGGAGCACGACGGTGGTGAGCGGCGGCGTCGGTGCATTGTAGTGATGGCGGCGAGACTCTGATGGTGGTGAGCACGAACGCGATGGGGTTGAAGAAGGATAATTAGAAGGTTAATTATTTTATTAATTTAAACTAATGAATTACATTTATAACTCAAATTGGTTATTCTATTGTTTCTATATATCATTTAAATGAATTTTTGAAAAGTTTGGATTCCAAAAGATTTAATTTTGAAAAATATTATTATTCTAATATTATAATAATAAAATATTCAATTTTGATTTATAATTGAATTTGAAGTGGGAATCGCTTTTAAACGAGTTTATAAACGTTTTATAAAAATATATTTGTATTGACTTGGACAATTTTTATTTTAAATAATAATATGGTTTGAATAAGACGTGTCACGTAGCGACAATTCGCGAATTTCGACAATAAACTTCAAATGACCATAACTAATGAAATTTAAATTTGATTTCCTTGAAACAAGAAACATTTGTTTTCTATTGATAATAGCTTTCAAATGAAAGAAGAAAATTTGAATTTCGACTTGTAGATTTCAAGTTATGATTAAATCTATTTTTGAAAAGGTCATTGTAAACACAATTCGATGACCGTAATGGGAAGTTGATCGAAATGGCTTTTAAAAATTATGAAAAAATTATGATAAATCATGATAAATGATTTTAAAGTGCTTTGTTTAATAAATATGAAGTTTTCATCTATATTTTGATTTTTGCGTTTTCAGCCTAACTTGTCGAATATGGTAAAATGACAATTTGGGAATATAAGTTAAATGAACTAAAGATTTCCAAATTTACTTAACCGAAGTTGGATAGGAATGATCCTTCGATATTTGGTATTGATTTCCGTTGTATAGACATTTACTATTTTGATCAATCTGGAAGATGTTTATATCGTTATTCCACTTATAGTATTCGTTGATTACAAGAATTGGTGTTGAATATAAGTTAATGTGAATTTTGTTTGAAACACATATTTAATATCAATTGATTAGGGGTTTACTGGGGCTGCTGTCTTCAATAACAATATTCTTTAACCCAGTTAAAGATAAAGTTATGCTTGGAATTTTAGAAAATTATAATCTTCATTAAGATTAATTGAATCTTTATTTTAAGATTTAATGAAGTTTCCAAAGTTAAGTTTTTCCAATTAATGAATTAAATTGGAATTGAACGGGAATCAATTTGGTGATAAATGGATGAGTCCCTGTGGATTAAGACCTTTAATGTTTAAGAAATTAAAAAGGCCTTGCCATTATTCTGCTTAAAGTATTATCCCGATATAGGAATTCATATTATGAGTTGATATGATTTCCATGAAGATTTCATTCAATTTGAAAGTATGATTTTAGGTTTATTGTGAACGATGTCTTAACTAACATTATTCTTTAACACATTTAAAGGACAAGATGATTTCCCAAGTTAAGCTGAAGAGTAATCTTTATTCAATTTGGATATAAAGATTTAATGAAAGAGTTTCCCATAGCAAATGATAATGGGAACAAAGTTTGAAGATCTCTGAAAAGATGGTAAGAGTGTTTTTCATGTGATAAGATTAAGAAATTGTAAGTACGATTTTTTCTTAGAGAGATGACTAAAGAATTGTAACAACCCAGAAAATCAGAACCAAATTAAAAAATTTATTTTGGCTATTTTAATGAATTTTGAATATTTAAAATGATTTATTTTAAATAAAAATGACAAGAAATTTATATTGAATAGAATTAGAACATATATATTTATTTAAATCGAAGTTAGAATATAAATATTTATTTTAATTATAAAAGGAATTGAAAATGGCCCGGTAGTTTGAAATTTCAAATTCAAATTTTAATTGAATGTACAGGATTCAAAATAAACCGGATTTTAGTGAAACCAGAATTATTTAAATCTGTTTGAAAATATCTTTCCAACAAATCTGAAAAATCCAAATTTCATAGCGGAAATAAAAAGTTATACTAAGTTGAAAATTCAGAATAGTCGCTATGGAAATATAGCCCTAAAAATTCCCATTTTGCAAACGACCTCCGTTTTCGACGAGACCACTTTTGTTGGATCCGGAATGTCAAATCATTGCTAGGTTCCAATTTTAATAATTTTAGGGATCAATATGTGAGCACGGCGAAGTTAAACGTGTTTTGACAGTTTCAGTCAAATTAGATCGACCAGAAAATGGCCATTTTTCAAACGGTCTCCAAATTCGATGAAATTAGTTTTGTTGGGACTGTATCGTCAAAACATAGCCAGATTTATTTTTCTAGAATTTTTGAAGTCAGTATGTGGCCCCGGTAAATTAAAATGTTCGATTAAAGTTAATATATATTGATTTAAATTTTAATTTTAGTGAAAACTAGTCGAAACAGCCGAATTGGCTTACGAAACATATCCCATTGTTTCCAGAATGGGGGTATTGAGTTAGGAACGACAGTCGTTGGGTTTGATTTGGAGTTCGAACTGATAAACATGGATTTTTGGAAATTAAAATAATCAAATCTATATATATTTATATTGGTCAAACCCTATCATTTATTCAAGGCGCGATCAAACCCCAAGAGCCGCCGCTCTTAGGTGATCAATGGCCGAAAACTTCCAACCTTTCTCCCTTCTTTTCTCCAAACTAATTCATTAATCCCCAATTCTTCTAAAGCGAAAATGGAAGAGCTCAACAAGATCTACTAGTTCAACGGTTAAGATCATAAATGGTGAAGTATTTTGAGCGATTTTCGATCCTAATGTTCATCCGTTCGCAGCCGGTTTTGGGTCGGGGGGGGGGGGGGGGACCGCGACCGGCGCTGGTCCGGGCGGTGGAAGGCGCCTCCACGGCGGTCGAAGTGGGCCCCTCTGATCATTGGCCAGTCATCTATAGAGCGTGCAAATTAAAACCCTAGGGGTTGACCTTTTTCACGATGAAGCCGATGCCTGGAGTGTTTAGTGAATGGTAGGGAAGGATTAATGAAGTAATTACTTTAATTATATGTTTAATTAGCAATTAATGTAATTAAATGTTTAAAATACGACATTTCCTTCATACGAGGTCGGATTTACGAACCGTCGATTGCGTTGAAATCATGTTGAAGAGCTCTACATTTCTGAACAGACCAGAACCAAAACGGAGCATGATGGAATTTCATGCAAATTTGAACGCGAACAAAATCAAAACAGAAATTCAGAAATAAAACCGATCAATTTGAGAACTCCTCACTATAATTTTCTTTATATGGTTGTTTATTTTATAAATGCATATATATGAATGCTTCCCGTCGTCCATAGACCATGGACGACTTGTTTGTTTAATTGTGTTGTGAAAATTGTTTGTGATGTGAAATGGACTGCATAAAATATTCAAGTGTCGAATAAAATATTTTAACGTTAAAAATATAATTTTTAACGTGTATATGAATAAAATAAATATTCATTTACAAATCCGACGATCTGTTTATGTACACACATTTGACTGATATAGATTGGGACAATAAAATTTTACACATCGCCCAACTGCACAAATAATAATCAGTGGTTGTTGTTTGAAAGCCCCACACAGGTATTGGGATGATATTGGACATACACTAATCCCAATATTTAGGTGTATGTTAATCGATTGGTTGACAGGCTGTTATAAGCGTTGATTATTCATATTTGACGCTTATGCAGTTGTGTAGTGCACTCTGGATGATGGTTGATTGTTTATCATTGTTGTTCGATACATGTGTTGTATGAAATCCATATAAATAACATTATATGGTAATTGACCATGTCTGATTCCAGTTAAGAAAGAATAAATATTTTAAAATAACGAATATTTTAAAATAATGAATATTTTAAAATAATATTCAGTAAAAGACCAAAATCTAATTTTGATGTCCAATTTGGATGGACACGAACATATTCAAATATGTAAAGCCGTGTTGATTAGATTAACGCCATTTTGACGTGAATGATATTTATATCAATTTTATTCATTTTTATAATGAATATCGAAAAGGAAATGATTTCAAAATCTAATATTTTGAAAATATTATCATTTATATATTATAATGATAAGGAATATTCAATTTTGATTTAAAATTGAAAATGAAGTTAGAATCGTTTTTAAAACGAAGTGAAAACAATTTATAAAATACGTTTTAAATGGAAATCGACGAAATATATAATATATATATTATATATTTAATGGCCTTAATAGAATGCACCGCGCCGCGGCAGTACGCGAATTTCGACCATTGACTTCAAATGGACATTATGGGAGATCCGACCGTCGGATTCTCCAAAAACTGGAACCGTTGGGTTCGTATCAAAAAGAGCTTTCCAACGAATATAAGAGATTTGAAATCTATCGGTTGGATTTGGAATTATGTCCAAATCAAATTCGAAAAAGTTCATTGTAAGTGTAGTTCGATGACCGTTTATGGAAATCGACTGTACGGGCCTTGATAAAATTATTAAAAATATTAATAATTTATGTAAAATCATAATAAATGATTTGGAAAGAATTGGGATGAAAAATTCCATATTTTAAAAGAAAAAATATATTTTTATCGAAATGAGCTAGTTATAAACTAGAGTTATAATCCAATATTTTTAAATAAAAAAATTGGATTTGAAATGGTTTTAAAAATAACCTGAATTTCGAATATTCAGAATTGGAATGGATTTGAATCGAAATTATCTTTGGAATATTTCAATATTGGATTCCGTGATTATATGGATATCGTGGAGGAATTTGGAAGATATATATATTGTTACCAATATGATATTTGTTGGTTTCAGAATTTGATATTGATTATAAGACGATATATTTTCTATTCAGAGCCTTGTATTTAATATCAAATGGGATTTTATGTTTGTCGTGAACGGTGTCTTCACTAACATAGTTCTTAAGCCCAGTTGAGAAAAGATTAAATCTTTTTATTAAGATTTAATGAAGTTTACCAATTAATTAATATCTAATTGGAATTGAATTGAATTTCAGGTTTGTCGTGAATGGTATTTTTAATAGTACTGTTTTTAAACCCAATGGAGTTAAGAAAATTAGAAACTAACTGGACATTAGTTAAGTTGAGTGGTTTCCTGGGTATTAATCTGATGTTGGTTTCGGCCTTCGGGATTAATACTTAGGGAATTGTTTTCTTACTAATTTACGGTTAGAGACTGATGAGATGGGGTCTTCAGTAACACTGTTCTAGAACCCCATGTGAAGAGAATAAATCTTTTAATTAAGATTGTTAGAGTTTCCAATTATATTTAATAATTGGAATAAAATGGAATGTGAATTGGGTTTATTGTGAACTGTGTTTTTAACGACATTCGTTCTTTAACCCGATTTACAGTGAAATGTGATTTGGAATTTATAAATCTTTTGTTAAGATTTAAAGGAATTTTTCCAAAGTAAAGTTTTCCAATTTAACATGTTAAATTGGAATTGAATGGAATTCGATTTGGTAATAATCGAAGTGAGCTTCTGTAGAGAAAGACTGTTAATATATATGGAATTTAAAAGGCTTTGTCATTATTCCATTTATATTATCGGTTGTATATGAGAGTTTATATCGATTATATATACATATATATATATATCGATCTGTTTTCCATGAAGATTCCATTGTTAATGGAATGTGATTTTGGGTTTATTGTGAGCTATCTTTTAAATGACATTAGTTCTTTAACCCAGTTAAAGATAAGATTAATTCCTTAACTTGGAATAATCATTAAGTAATGATTTTTGGAGATTAAAACTGAATTAGAGTTATAACGAATCTTTAATTAGATTGAAAGGTGAATTTGAAAACTAAAATTGTCAAATTCGAGAAGTGGTCGAAAATGGAGTACCACCAGTTTAACTCTAGGCAATAGTTAAATCTTTAATTAGAATTGAACGTGAAATGGTAATTGAATTTACTGATAACACCATGGTGTTAGATATGAAGTGTTACCAGTTTTGCTTCATGGGATGAATAGGTTGGGATTGGGAAATTAAACAAATTATTACTTCGGTAAGGTGCGTTAATCCCGATTAGTTTGGTTAAACCTTAATTTGGTTTGAATTGATATCCAAAGGAAGATTAAAGAATAAATTTAAAGAATTTATCTTTGATAAAATTAATGGGAACCTTTCCCAAAGTATAAGAATATTTGAATAAAAGAATATTCTGAATTGGAATGAGGCGTATGTTGTGTTTTTATAGCACTTGTTTATAATATACGCGAGTTATTCGGAAAGACCGGGTTTATCCCATTCTGAATAACTGAATTGGCGATGAGTCGACGATGAAGACGGTGGTTGAAGACCGGAGGTCTTCACATCGTTTGGAAGATTACTAATGTCTTGATTGGGTTGTACATCCAAGACAAGGTAATAAGTGGTGATCGTCCAGACGTGCTTGGAGATCGACCGGATATACGAGGACCTCTATCTTGTATTGGACATACGGGACGAGGAATAAGGTGCCTCCGGTTTCGTTCAGTCCCAGAACGAACTTGTAAATGGATGTGTGTCTGACATCAGATTTCATTCTGTGTGATTGATAGACATCGGTTGCACAGCGTGAATTGCCTGTATGGCATGTTGAGATGCAAATGATCAAGGCTTTTGCTGAAAAGCAGAGTCTTGTGGTTGATGATCAAATCACGCCTTTAATATAGCATAGCTTTGTGTATAGCGTTAATTCGCGAGCCTCACACCCCGGTGTGAACCAGAAACGGGAGGGGACATCAGGGAGGACGTATGTTTCCTTCTAGCTAGGAGTGGTGTCTGGGTTTGCACGCCCAGATATTTTCCTTATGTGGATGATGGATAGCGAGCCGCCTCGGATATATCGGTCATACGGGCCGATGGATGGTATGGTCTTTATACAGACTAATTTTACGCCCCATAGGGTGGGGAAACGCATTGTTCAGGAATTTTAATCCACTAACGTAAGTGTGGACCGACCCTGACGATCCAAAGGCTTGACTGAGTACTTGCCTGAGACATGGGCTAGATTGTCTCGAAGCGGTAAGGACGATCCCTTGCCTTGGTTCACGAATGGAAATCCAACTTCCAATATGACATTTTGCGGTTCTGATTGTAGAGCCTAGTATGGCGACATAGTGGGATGGGGCACTCATGCCATCTATGATTGATAAATTTATATTTGAAATTGTTTTGACACTATACACTTATAGTAATTGTAAAATATGAAATTTCACGTACCAAGCATTTTCGGCTATTATAAGGTAAAAACTCTATCCTTCGGCTTGCGTTGCATTGTGTGATGGAACCTGAGTCTTATAATAGCTTCATTGTTCTTTATTTAGCATTGCGCTGTTTGTTTTATGCACTGGTATTCTTAGGGGTAAACCCATTCCGTGCTATACGGCGTGGTCCCTTGATTTAACTAACTTTAAAATCAAATTAATAACTGTTTTAGTTCTCACACCAGTCACATGACTGACCTGGAGTTTATTGTTTTAACCTAAACTCTGGGTACCCTTATTTTCCACACGGGCAACTAGTAGTTTTGGTTTTGCAGATTTATATTCACAGGATCCTGGTTTACAGCTGGAATGATATTCGGAAAGCTCTGTATCCGTATATTCTTTTCAGTTGTGTTTTGTATTATTTTATGCTGCATTGTAATTTGTAAATCTCTGATATTTATCTAATGTATATTATTTGTTCATACTCTATATATTCTTGTACTCTGATGTAAATTGTTTTTATAAGCAATGAAATGTTCTTCTGTTTGTGTTCTAATTTGTCGTGTTCTCATTACAATACTGGCTTTCTTTTACGGGGAAGTTCGAGTTGTCATAGTTGGTATCAGAGCTTTGGCTTACAGAGCTCGGAGAACAAGACACATTAGAATCAAATGAAAGAATTCATCAGGGATTGGATTAGTAATATCCAATGAGAATGACTCATTAGAGATAGGATCAGAAATATCCTAGAACGAGTGTGAAGAGCGAAAATTTTAAAATCAAATTTAGTTTTGAAAATTTAATCTAATTATACGTATTTGAGTATATTATTTTATTTTATTTTGGACAATCAACTATATGAGATTTTGCATATACAAGTCATGAACGTATATTCGAAGTTTTAATATATTGGATAGATATAGAATCACACTATAGGTGCCCGAAGATGATTCTGGTGATGCCGCGACATCAGTATTTATGTTCAAATTTCAAAAGTGGGATATCTATATATTTCCAATTGACTGGTGTGAGAACCAAATTTAAATAGGGTCTAGTGTTGTAAATTGGCATCAAAAACATGATTTTTTTGTATTTATGTCAAAATTATGAATTTGAAACGCTAATTCACCAATTGATTGATGGTTGTGTTGTACGATTATTTATTATCTAATAAAACCATTATGTGAAAGAACGGTACATATAACCCAATTGTATCAAATATTGAACTAAATTGGAATTTGTTTGAAAATGCATACATATACATGTATATACATTGAACAGGTCATAGCAAGGAGGCTAGAGAAGAGGAATAAAATTGTATTCCCGACAAATAGGTACATGTTTACAAATTTCGTGGGTTTGGATGATTTTATGAGCCGATTGGCTTTTTCTTTTTCTGTTTGAGATGAGAGGGCCTGTGTGGCAGTTTGGGGATTTTCCCGGTGCTCCCCGTACAAAGGAGGTTATGGCGAATTTTTTTCGAAAATTTAGGGTGTTAGCCAAATTTTTGAGAAATTGGAAAATTCTTAGAAACTGAAAAGTTGGAGAATGAAAGTTGAATTGATTAGTAAAAAAACTTTCAGCTCCGTTCCTTTTCGAGGATGAAAAGATTTTAAGTAGGGGAGATTGTAACAACCCGGAAAGTCAGAACCAATTTAAATTTTTTATTTTGGCTATTTTAATGAATTTTGAATATTTAAAATGATTTATTTTAAATAATAACTACTAGAAATTTATTTTGACTAGAATTAGAACGTATATATTTATTTAGATCGAAGTTAGAATATAAATATTTATTTTAATTATAAAAGGAATTGAAAAATAGCGCGGTAGTTTGAAATTTCGAATTCAAATTTCAAATGAATGTCTAGGATTCAAAATAAATCGAATTTTAGTGAAACTAGAAATATTTAAATCTGTTTGAAAATATCTTTCCAACGAATAAGAAAAATCCAATTTCATAGCGGAAATAAAAAGTTATGTCCTGTTGAAAATCCAGAATAGTCGCTATGGAAATATAGCCCTTAAAAATGGCCATTTTGCAAACGACCTCCGTTTTCGATGAGACCACTTTTGTTGGATTCAGAATATCAAATTATTGCTAGATTCCAATTTTCATAATTTTTGGGATCAATATGTGAGCTTGGCGAAGTTAAACGTGTTTTGACAATTTCAGTCAAATTGGATCAACCAGAAAATGTCCATTTTTTAACGGTCTTCAAATTCGACGAAATTAGTTTTGTTAGGACCGTATCATCAAAACATAGCCAGATTTATTTTTTGGAGTTAGTATGTGGCCCCGGTAAATTAAAATATATGTTTGAAGTTAATATATATTGATTTATATTTTAATTTTAGTGAAAACTAGTCGAAATAGCCGAATTGGCTTACGAAATATATCCCATTGTGTCCGGAACGGGGGTATTTAGTTAGGAACAATAGTCGTTGGGTTTGATTTGGAGTTCGAACTGATAAACATGAATTTTTGGAAATTAAAATAATTAAATCTATATATATTTATATGGGTCACACCCTATCATTTATTCAAGGCGCGGTTTTCCAGGAGCCTCCGCTCTTAGGCGATCAGTGGCCAAAAACTTCCAACCTTTCTCCCTTCTTTTCTCCAAATTAATTCATTAATCCCCAAATCTTCTAAAGCGAAAATGGTAAAGCTCGACAAGATCTACTAGTTCAATGGTTAAGATCGTAAATGGTGAAGTATTTTGAGTGATTTTCGATCCCAATGTTCATCCGTTCGCAGCCGGTATTGGGTCGGGGGGACCACGACCGGCGCTGGTCCAGGCGGTGGAAGGCGCCTCCACGGCGGTCGAAGTGGGCCCCTCCGATCGTTGGTCAGTCATCTATAGAGCGTGAAAATTAAAACCCTAGGGGTTGACCTTCTTCACGGTGAAGCCAATACATAGAGTGTTTAGTGAATGGTAGGGAAGGATTAATGAAGTAATTAATTTATTCATATGTTTAATTAGCAATTAATGTAATTAAATGTTTAAAATACGATATCTCCTTCATACGAGGTCGGATTTACGAACCGTCGGTTGCGTTGAAATCATGTTGAAGAGCTCTACATTTCTGAATAGACCAGAACCAAAACGGAGCACATTGGAATTTCAAGCAAATTTGAACGTGAATAGAATCAAAATAGAAATTCATAAATAAAACCGATCAATGTGAGAACTCCTCACTATAATTTTCTCTATACGGTTGTTTATTTTATAACTACATATATATGGACTGCTCCCCGTTGTCCACAGACCAAGGACGACTTGTTTGTTTGATTGTGTTATGAAAATTGTTTGTGATGTGAAATGGACTGCATAAAATATTCAAGTGTCGAATAAAATATTTTATCGTTTAAAATATAATTTTTAACGGGTATACGAATAAAATAAATATTCATTTACAAATCAGACGATCTGTTTATGTACACATATTTGACTGATATGGATTGGGACAATAAAATTTTACACATCGCCCAACTGCACAAATAATAATAAGTGGTTGTTGTTTGAAAATCCCACACGGGTATTGGGATGATATTGGACATACACTAATCCCAATATTTAGGTGTATGTCAATCGATTGGTTGACAGGCTGTTATAAGCGTTGATTATTCATATTTGACGATTATGCAGTTGTGTAGTGCACTTTGGATGATGGTTGATTGTTTATCATTGTTGTTCGATAAATGTGTTGTATGAAATCCATATAAATAACATTATATGGTAATTGACCGTGTCTGATTCCTGTTCAGAAAGAATAAATATTTTAAAATAATGAATATTTTAAAATAATATTCAGTAAAAGACCAAAATCTGATTTTGATGTCCGATTTGGGATGGACACGAATATATTTAAATACATAAAGCCGTGTTGATTAAATTAACACCATTTTGACATGTATGATATTTATATCGATTTTATTCATTTTTATAATGAATATCGAAAAGGAAATGATTTCAAAATCTGATATTTTGAAAATATTATCATTTATACATTATAATGATAAGGAATATTCAATTTTGATTAAAAATTGAAAAAGAAGTTAGAATCGTTTTTAAAACAAAGTTAAAACGATTTATAAAATACGTTTTAAATGGAAATCGATGAAATATATATATAATATATATATATATATATATTATATTTAATGGCCTGAATAGAAAGTGTCGTGCCACGGCAGTTCGCAAATTTTGACCATTGACTTCGAATGGACAATACGGGAGATCTGACCATCGGATTCTCCTAAAACAGGAACCGTTGGGTTCGTATCGAAAAGAGCTTTCCAACGAATACAAGAGATTTGAAATCTATTGTTTGGATTTGGAACTATGTCCAAATAAAATTCGGAAAAGGTTGCTGTAAGTGCAGTTCGATGACCGTTTATGGAAATCAACTGTACGGGCCTTGATAAAATTATTAAAAATATTAATAATTTGTGTAAAATCATAATAAATGATATGGAAAGAATTAGGATGAAAAATTCCATATTTGAAAAGATAAAAATATTTTTTTATCGAAATGAACTAGTTATGAACTAGAATTATAATCCAATATTTTTAAATAAATAAATTGGATTTGAAATGGTTTTAAAAATAACCTGAATTTCGAATATTCAGAATTGGAATGGATTTGAATCGAAATTATCTTCGGAATATTTCGATATTGGATTCCGTGATTATACGAATATTATGGAGGAATTTGGAAGATATATATATCGTTATTCCAATACGATATTTGTTGGTTTCAGAATTTGATATTGAATATAAGCCGATATATTTTCTATTCAGAGCCTTGTATTTAATATCAAATGGGATTTTGGGTTTGTCGTGAATGGAATCTTCACTAACACTATTCTTAAACCCAGTTGAGAAAGGATTAAATTTTTTTATTAAGATTTAATGAAGTTTGCCAATTAATTAATATTTAATTGGTATTGAATTGAATTGAATTTCGGGTTTGTCGTGAATGGTATCTTTAATAATACTGTTCTTAAACCCAATGGAGTTAAGAAAATTAGAAACTAACTGGAGATTAGCTAAGTTGAGTGGTTACCTGGGTATTGATCTGATGTTGGTTTCGGCCTTCGGGATTAATACTTAGGGAACTGTTTTCTTACTAATTTACGGTTAGAGTCTGTGGGATGGGGTCTTGAGTAACATTGTTTTGGAACCCCATGTGAAGAGAATAAATCTTTTGATTAAGATTGTTAGAGTTTCCAATTATATTTATTAATTGGAATAAAATGGAATGTGAATTGGGTTTATCGTGAACTGTGTTTTTAACGATATTCATTCTTTAACCCGATGTACAGTGAAATGAGATTTGGAATTTATAAATCTTTTGTTAAGATTTAAAGGAGATTTTCCAAAGTAAAGTTTTCCAATTTAACATATTAAATTGGAATTGAATAGAATTCAATTTGGTAATAATCGAAGTGAGCTTCTGTAGAGGAAGACTGTTAATATATATATGGAATTTAAAAGGCTTTGCCATTATTCCATTTATATTATCAGTTATATATGGGAGTTTATATCAATTTTATATATATATATATACATATATATATCGATCTGTTTTCCATGAAGATTCCATTGTTAATGGAATGTGATTTTGGGTTTATCGTGAGCTGTGTTTTAAATGACATTAGTTCTTTAACACAGTTAAAGATAAGATTAATTTCTTAACTTGGAATAATCATTAAGTAATGATTTTTGGAGATTAAAATTAAATTAGAGTTTTTGTGAATCTTTAATTAGATTGAAAGGTGAATTTGATAACTAAAATTGTCAAATTCGAGAAATGATCGAAAATGGAGTACTACCAGTTTTACTCTAGGCGATGTTAAATCTTTAATTAGATTTGAACGTGAAATGTTAATTGAATTTACCGATAACACTATGGTGTTAGATATGAAGTATTACCAGTTTTGCTTCATGGGATGAATAGGTTGGGGTTGGGAAGTTAAACAAATGATTACTTCGGTAAGGTGCATTAATCCCGACTAGTTTGGATAAACCTTAATTTGGTTTGAATTGATATCCAAAGGAAGATTAAAGAATAAATTTAAAGAATTTATCTTTGATAAAATTAATGGGAACCTTTCCCAAAGTATAAGAATAATTGAATAAAAGAATATTCTGAATTGGAATGAGGTGTATGTTGTGTTTTTATAGCACTTGTTTATACTATGCGCAAGTTATTCAGAAAGACCGGGTTTATCCCATTCTGAATAACTGAATCGGCGATGAGTCGACGTTGAAGACGATTGTTGAAGACCGGAGGTCATCACACCGTTTGGATGATTATTGATGCCTTGATTGGGTTGTACACCCAAGACAAGGTAATAAGTGGTGATCGTCAAAACATACTTGGAGATCGACCGGATATGCGAGGACCTCTCTCCTGTACTGGACATACGGGACGAGGAATAAGGTGCCCCCGGTTTCGTTCAGTCCCAGAACGAACTTGTAAATGGATGTGTTTCTGACATCAGATTTCATTCTGTGTGATTGATAGACATCGGTTGCATAACATGAATTGCCTGTGTGGCATGCTGAGATGCAAATGATCAAGGCTTCTATTGAAAAGCAGAGTCTTGTGGTTAATAATCAAAGCACAACTTTAATGTAGCATAGCTTTGTGTATAGCATTAATTCGCGAGCCTCACACCCCGGTGTGAACGAGAAACAGGAGAGGACATCAGGGAGGACATGTGTTTTCTTCTAGCTAGGAGTGGTGTCTGGGTTTTGTACGTCCAGATATTTTACTTATGTGGATGATGGATAGCGAGGCGCCTCGGATGTATCGGTCATACGGGCCAATGGATGGTATGGTCTTCATACAGACCAATTTTACGCCCCATAGGGTGGGTAAACGCATTGTTCAGGAATTGTAATCCACGAACGTAAGTGTGGACTGGCCCTGACGATCCAAAGGCTTGACTGAGTACTTGCCTGGGACATGGGCTAGATTGTCTCGAAGCGGTAAGGACGACCCCTTGCCTTGGTTCACAGATGGAAATCCAACTTCCAATATGACATTTTGTGGTTTTGATTGTAGAGCCTAGTATGGCAACATAGTGAGATGGGGCATTCATGCCGTATATGATTAATACATTTATATTTGAAATTGTTTTGACACTATACACTTATAGTTTTAGTAAAATATGAAACTTCACGTACCAAGCATTTTTGGCTATTATAAGTTAAAAACTCTATCCTCCGGCTTGCATTACATTATGTGACAGGACTTGAGTCTTATAATGGCTTCATCGTTCTTTATTTAGCATTGCGTTTTTTGTTTTATGCACTGGTATTCTTGGGGGTAAACCCGTTCCGTGTTATGCAGCGTTGTCACTTGATTTACCTAACTTTAAGATCAAATTAATAACTATTTTAGTTCTCACACCAGTCACATGACTGACCTGGAGTTTATTGTTTTAACCTAAACTCCGGGTGCCCCTATTTTCCACACGGGCAGCTAGTAGTTTTGGTTTTGCAGAATTATATTCACAGGATCCTGGTTTACAGCTAGAATGATATTCAGACAGCTCTGTATCCGTATATTCTTTTTAGTTGTGTTTTGTATTATTTTCCGCTGCATTGTAATTTGTAAATCTCTGATATTTATCTAATGTATATTATTTGTTCATACTCTGTATATTCTTGTACTCTGATGTAAATTGTTGTAATAAGCAATGAAATGTTCTTCTGTTTGTGTTCTGATTTTTCTTATTCTCATTACAATCTAGGCTTTCTTTCACGGGGAAGGTCGGGTTGTCAAAATAATGATAAAGTAACTTGCCCTAATCAATTATTCACGAATGGGTTGGGTTTGGGATAAATATGTTTTACCACAAAGATAATCAAAATCTTTAATTAGATTTAAATTAAAGAATGAACTGGTAAAGACAATTAAACTTACCAAAATACGAGGTCAATTAGATATGGAGTATTGCCACTTTTGCTCCATGGGATGAATAAGATGAAAATGGGGTAACGATTCGAGAAATTATCCTTTTCACAAGGCTCAATAATCCCGATAAAGCGAAGAAACCTTGGTTTGAGTTAAATTTGTAAAATGTGATTTTATAATCATTTGAAATGATTTCCATGGAAAGATTTAAAAAAGAGTTTAAAGTATGAAAATCTTTGATAAGATTTAAACGGGCATACCCAATATAAAGAATAATTTGAGTAAAATAATATTCCGAAGTGGAATGAGACTCATGATACCCTATACATCTATTAATTGTAAAGATGCGCAAGTTATTCAGAAAGACCGAGTTTCAATCCATTCTGAATAACTATACGACGAGTAATGAAGATTTTGAAGATGGTGGTTGAAGAATGAGGATCTTCACATCGTTTGGATTAATTGTTGATGTCCTGATTGGGCGTACACCTAAGACGAGGTTATAAGTCGCAGTGGTCCGGACGTACTTGTAGATTATTCGGATTTGCAAAGGCCTCACTCCTTTATTGGACAAGGAATAAGGTGCCTTCCGGTTTCATTCACAACCCAGAACAAACTTGTAAATGGATTTGTGTCTGACGTTGTATTTTATGGCATAATAAATTGATTTTTATCGATGATATATCAATTGGTGGCGGAGGATTTATCCTTTTAGCTTAACACCCTACTCTAAGACATATGTACTTAGAGGGTTATATATTAATAGATATTGATGATATGTTGTCAATTGATAATGTGGCACGTTAAGTGTTGAGCTTTTGATGATCAAAGCTTTCGTTGAAAAGCAGAGCTTTGTGTGCAAGCTTGACTTCAGGGCCTCACAACCAAAATAAGTCGAAACAGGATGAATTATCACAGTGTTAAGGACTAACTTTTCCTTCTAGTTGAGAAAGTGATGCTATGGTATGGAGCCCATAAAATTTACTTTATGGATGATAGATTGAAGCTCCTCGGACAATGTTCGACAATGATCGGTAGACATTATGTTTAGGAGAAACCCGAACTACACTTGGTATAGGTGGGCTGGCTTTGCCGATACAGAATGAGCATTTGTTGATCCTAAGACATCCCACTAGAGGTGAACACAAATCGCAATTAACCAAGATCCTTTTCCTTGGTCATTGATGGAAATCAACTTCCACTACGAGCCTTTTACGGTTTTAGTTGTAATCTACGTATATAGACATAATATATGGGTACTATGTCTGCTAGGATTAATACACTTACTTTCAAAAGTGATTTCCATACTATGAACTAGTGATAATAAAAGAGACTTTCACGTACTAAGCATATTTTATTATCATAAGGTAAAACATGCTCTTAATGGTGTGTGTTTGCATTGTGTAATAGGATGTGAGTCTTATGGTAGCTTCATTTTCAAAAAGCATTAGGAGTTGTTATGACTAATATTCATAAGGGGAAACACGTTCCGTATTATATGGGGTGGTCTTATGATTTACCCAACTTTAAAATAAAGTAAATAACTGTTTTATTTCTCATACCAGTCTCATAACTAACCTAGAGTTTATTATTCTTTCCCTAAACTCTCAGTGCCCATATTTTCAACAGGGCGGCCTAGTAGTTTTGGTTTGTAGGCAGTTTATAGAGCAGATGCTGGATTGAAGCCTAAGTTGTGTCCAGAGCATTTTATATCTTCTCCTGAGCTGTGTGTTTTCTGTTGTGCGTGTATTTTTTTTATTGTACTCTGATATATGTTGTATTTCGATGTACAATTTATTATCTTATATTATAATGCAAAACCTTTGGTCAAAGTTCAAAGTGAAGCCTTTTTCGGATTACCTAAAATGCCTATGTACCACCTCGCTTTCATGGCCATCACACCATCTGCGTTTCCAACAAAATGCCCTCATTGTTTATGTGCTTCAATCAGTTAATCGTCCCACCATCTCCATTTTCCTAAATAATAGTTGCCTCATCTTCCCCCAATTCCTCCTTAATCCCCATTTAAGATCTCTAAAATTCCTGTCCCCAAATGATTCGACTACAGAAAAAATTATATCAACGTTTCAGATCTAAAAAACACCTATCCCCAAATGATTTTATTATGAAAAAAAATTCTTTTGAAGTGACTTGGACTAGCGCGGACGATGAGATATTGGTCGGCGACTGGCGATGTGGAAAATGAAGGATTTTTGTATTTCGAATCACGTATTGGCATACGTGGATCTGGCAACGGTATGAGTTTTGCATTAAAAATAAATGTGAAAAAAATAACGAATCTATCCTTGATTATTTGTGCACGATTTGTGTTTTGATTCTTCTTGCCTTACATTTAACTGCTGCTTATTTCTACTATTCTACCCGAAGGACATATATCTACGACAGCATTACCATGGAACTAAAAATACATTATTATCAAACACTTTTAGATGGTAGATAACTGACAAGGATTTATATATTTTAATCGTGTTTTGTGTTTTGCAGAATTCTTGATGTAGAAAGTGTAATTAGCTTTTAGACAGTGGTCATCTCTCTACAAAGTAGTACAAGATCTTGCTATAGTGGATAGACTGGCATGAAACTTACTTTAGCATTGGCATTTTATGATATATGATTGCTATCTCTCTACAAAACGTAAGAATAGTACCTTTTATAATCTGCTTTGCTCATTTTGTGATGTGTGTCATTGCACGCTTTTTCATGCTTTTATTCATAGTTCATGCCTTATTTAGCAACTTAAATTTGGATATTATCCAGAGTAGATTGGTATCCTTGATTCAAACTTTTATTCACGTATTGACGATAACATGATCATGCACCATATGTGCTTATACAAAAGAACTCATTTGAGACGGTACAGTAAACAAATTGTAATGTATACTCTGGATATGGAAAAACACTTATGATGGTTTAGTTAATTAGTTATCTGATTTAACTGAACTAAAAATGTCTATGTGCAGATTGTCGGTAATGTTGTACTCATTTAAGTTGTCAAAAAATAAAGTAGGATTTATTTGAAATAAATCATGGAGACAAAAAATAAAGATGCTTAATTAAAGAAAAAGTAGAATTGAACTTCATGCGGACAAATTTCCTTTCTAACCAAGTTATGTAAATTGAAGCTTAAAGATGCGTTGACTGAGGATATTCATTCCATTTATGTGCAGATTGTCGGTAATGTTGTACTCATTTTAAGCAAGATCGTTTGAACTGAAGAATCATTATGCTTTATTTTTTATGCTACAAGAATTATCCTATTGGATCTTTAAGTACTAAAATGTGCATATAATCTCTCTTTCTTTTATTAATACATAATATAACATTACTTGAAATTAGAATTAACTTTCTATTTTCAAATTGTAAGGTTTTCTGGCTCAAAAGACATGATCGAATATTATCTTAATTGTATACTTATTGATTGATTTTTTTTTTTTTACATTTCTCTTTGGTTTTTTCGAAGGAAAATCGAAAGCATGGTTTCAAGAAGCGTTATCTATCATGGAATCACTGAAGACTGTCAATTAAGCGTAAGTTTCCTGGAGCCAGTTGAAGATAGAGGTACATACCATGTTTTTAGGTTAGAGCTAACTAGGCTGTCAACTGAACAATTATGTAATGAAACATGAGTATTTATTGTTTCTTTCTATTTACAACTTTATACGTAGAGTCTGTCAATATTTAGCAATATTTATGCAGGTCGTTTGATTAAAACTGCGGTTTAGAATGTGAATGGACCATTATCTATAACGAAATTATTTCTTGTGTTTGTCTTTCCTAATTTTAATATAATTAAAGCTTTTGTCTTTATTCATTTGCACTTACAAATTTACATAATGATGACCATGATATTATTCTTCATATGTTTAGCATGACTCACAGAAAAGTTTAATTCAAGTTTGTTGCACTTCTTTGACTATTTTTACTTTATCATTTGCCAGCATGTACGTTTCCATAATTGTTATTGACATGTCCATCTCTTTGGCTCATATTATGACTACGATGTAAAAAAGGTTGATAGTACATCAAGAATTACAATAATCTATTTTGTATGTAACAACGAATTTTAAAGGTAGCTATAGCAACTATCTTACCATCTTTCTATTCATAATAAAATTGTATATTTTTATTGTATTTTATTATTTGTCGCCTCCACAAAGAAGGCTATGCTATTTTAACTTACATTTAATTATTTATTTTTTGGTCTCCTCACAAACTATGACTTCACCAGATTAAAGGGATTTAAGTATAGAAGTATATTAGTTTCGAACTAAACTATTAATACCTTTTGATTTGAGACATATTATATGATTAAGATAGCATTCTAGATTGTGCATTTGAAAATTTTGTCGGAATCATGAATAATATAATATGTTATCTTACTAAATGTTGATATTTCATACTTCTTTTATCGACAATGCAGTATAACTAAGGAAATGAGGAGTTAGGGCTGCGGTGAGGAGCGAATCTAAAGGGTGTTTTTCTTAAAAATCTGAAAAAGGATAAACGCAGCACAAAAAAACTAAATGAAGATGCAAGGGTAGAGCTGATTATTGATGTAATATGAGAAGCAACCACCAAGCATGTTGTAGAACAACCATGTAAAGAATCTTCAACCTCGATGCATATAAAGAGCTTGGATGATGGGTGGCAATGCAACATTAGAAGCATGTGCTGCACAAGGAAACAAATTCAGAACTCTATGTTGAAAAGCTACAGGACCATGTTGAGTAAAATAGGTCAAATAGGTCATCAAGAGTGTAACTAAGAAGATGTTGTGGAGAAGAGATGGAGCATGCCTGATGTTGTAGATTGTCGAAGAATTTCACAAAATACAATGGCTTTGGAGTGGTAACATGTCGACTTGGGTGGAGAAAGGAGGTAGGCAGAATGAGGTGGAAGGAGGTGAGCTAGAGTAACACTTGAAATCTGGGTCTCTTAGAAGCTGGGAAGAAGAAAAACTTCCTTTTACGTGTTAAATAATATGAATATATATATATATATATATATATATATATATATATATATACACATATATACACAAGACACATATTAAATTAACAAATTATGGGATATGAATTCCCTGCAAATGAGGTATTGATAGTTTTTGTATAGGAATCTATATTTTTTTACAATTATTACGTATTTTTTCCCTTTAACGGTGTTGTAGCGACAATTCAAATTTCAACTTATTTCCAACTTCGGACAAATATATCTATGCACACGTCCATCGGACGTGCCTGCGTACTGGTGATGATAATGAAAAAGTTATTTTATTCAGATCTTATGCGTTATAGCCCCAAGCGATAGGTCTTTTTGAATAGTTTAAGTCGGTTCAATTATCGGTTTGAACTGGTCAAAAAGGCAGGTTGTCACAAATAGGTTAAGAGAAAATCATGTTTTGAACTTAAGAAATTTGGGAAGAACTTAAATTTAAGCCATTTAAGTTGGAATAAAGAATTGAAATTATCAACGGTTTTGGACGGTTGATAAATTATGTTATAAGTTGTATAGATAAAAGTAGTTTGAATACCTTATGAATTCAATTTCACAATTTGACTATAAGGTATTTAACAACATAAGGGTAAGTGAGATCTTGAAATTATGATAGAATTGTAAGAACTATATCATGTGGACTAGTTACTAAGGGATAAGCCAGAGAATTTAAGTAGGGAGTAACCTAGACTTTTCAAATAAAACTAACAAATGAATTACCCAAGGATTGGCCAAAAAGTTAAAAACTAAATTAAGGAAATGATTATGGGAAGTCTGTTAAACCTAAAAATTCGAGTAAGGATCAGAATTCTTAATAATGTTGGATAGTCAATAAATTCTGAAACATATTTATATAAGAAAATAAAATGTTTAAATAGGTTTCAAATACCATATGAATTAAATTTCATGATTTTGACTAAAGAGTATTTGATAAACGAAAGGAATTGAAAGTTACGAATTTATCTAAAATAAGGTAAGCCAAACTGAAAGATAGTGTAATCTTTCCATATTTGATAAGTAAAGGTGAGAAATTAATCCAAATCAAGGTACTTTTATAAGTTAAAGATAGTGGAATCCTTCCATGTAACAACCCGCATTCTACACATCGGAGGATCGTAGAATATTTATTTCTTTCCCATATGAGGTTGTATGGTCATGTAACTTTGGGAAACAACCATTAGAGTCATTTCCCATGTTCATGATTTTTGTCGATTTTTAAATGACCATTTAGCCCCTAGCTGATCTTGTTTTGGCCATAACTTTTGATTGGAAAGGAATTTTGACCTGAAACCACTTCCATTAGATTCGTTTGATGGTTTACCTTTCCGTAGAGTGGTCATAATAGCCAAACGGGCTTACCGTTTGGGAGATATGGCTGAAATAAGGTTTGGAAGGTGAAAAACTGCTTAACCGGGCCAAATAGGGTGATTAGTGAATAGGCCCATAACCCATTTCGGGATTAGGGTTATGGGGAAGCTGAAATGAGTTAGAGAATCATTCCATTTCAATTTTCTAGCCTCCACTTACCTCCAAGAAACCCTAAAAATGGCCTCCAACCTCTAAATCACCTCCAAATCATCTTTTAATCAAGGATTAAGCTTAGCAACATCGAATCAAGGGAGATCTACACCAACTCGACATTGGAGCTGCTGTTTAGCATTGGGATTTGCATCAAATCAGAGATTTATTTTAGATCTTAGTTTATTTGTGGCTAAGGTGAGTGATTTGCATAGTTCCTCACTAATTATGGCTAATTAAGGGTAATTAGTGTTAATTAGCGAATTTAAACATGATAAAATTCTGGAAAAATGTTCATAAATTCTTAAATGATGTTTTAGACCTCTGATATGAATTTGGGTTAATTTGGTTAAGTTTTGCTAATTCTATCATTAGTTTCACCTAAACATGTTTACGGGGAAATACGGGGTTTTGGGTATGTTTGATCCATTTTAACCTATCATGTTGATGTTTTGATGTTTGTGGTTGATTATGCATGTTGCTATGACTGTATGATATGCTTTGTGATTGATTTCAATAGTTAGAATGGTCGAAAACGTCGTCGAATGGCGTAACACACTTGCTGGAAAAGGTTCAGGAAACAGTGTAGGTTTTCGGATCGGATCGGATATGGGGGCTCGGATCGGATATGTTGAACTGGGAAAGGGATTCGATCAGATCGGAACTTGACACTTGAGAAACCTGGCAAAAAGGAAGGCCATGCTAATTGAACTGGGATCGGATCGGCTAAAACAGGGGGATCGGATCGGAGCATATGAAGAACGAGGGAGCTGATCGGCGCGGGAGCACGAACTGGATGGGATATGGCAACCCGACCAGAAGTGGGACACCCGACCCGAACCAATGCAAAGCTGTGAACCCGAACCGAACCACACCAGAGGAAGATCATGAACCGACGCAACATAGTTGACCCGACCCGAACCGATAGCTTGAAGGGAATCCGACCCGACCCAGTATTGACCAATAACCCGAGATGCAAAAGTAGTCCAATATGGGAAGTTAGAGCTCAGGATCCAATTGGGAACCGATGAGTTCACTTCATGTTTGGGCTTTGCTGCGGTACGTGTGCGAAGGAGTTGTCGACGTTCATAACTTCGATTCACCACTGAAAATGGATGATGGGCTACTTATCAGTGCAGTAGAGTCATTATGACTCGAGGGGCAAGGTGATGGTAGCAAGACTACGTTATCAGTGCAGTAGAGTCATTACGGCTCGAGGGGCAAAGTGATGCGTAGTAAGACTATGAGCCAGCGCAGATGGGGTGAATAACTCCATGGGGCAAGTGGACATAGTAAAGGATTGGTAAGACTATGAGCCAGCGTAGATGGGGTGAATAACTCTATGGGGCAAGTGGACATAGTAAAGGATTGGTAAGACTATGAGCCAGCGCAGATGGGGTGAATAACTCCATGGGGCAAGTGGACATAGTAAAGGATTGGTAAGGCTATGAGCCAGCGCAGATGGGGTGAACAACTCCATGGGGCAAGTGGACAAAGCGAAGGATTAGTGGCTACGTTGTCTGTGCAGTGAAGCCATTTATGACTTCATGGGGGCAAAGTGATCGTAGCAAGGTATGTTGGGTGATCGAAGTGGTGAATATCTTATGCTTTACGCACTGAGTGAAAGATGTGAGGATGGTTACTATGCTTGATTTTTTGCCATCACCATGACATGCACACCCCACCTCCGTATCTTTACACCATTTGATATGGCACCTTAGAGTGTTGTACAGTATGTAGTGCTAACTCTTTGGTTGTAGGTCCAGGTTTAGGTATGTTTTAGACTACCTGTTATTGTTCTGTTTAGATGCTTGTCGCTCATACCAGGCTTTATGTCTGACCCAGAGTTTTATGTCTCCTCTTATTACTCTGGGTGCTCACACGAGCAGACTAGAGACAGGTTAGCTGGTGATGCGCGAGTAGCCGATTCGGAGGCGGGCAGGAGGCTTCCGCGTATGATATATAGATATTCTCCTTGTGTCATTGGTGGTCGCTACTTGGGCATTAGTAGTGTACCTCATTTATCTTGCTTTTGTTTTGAGACAGTTTGAAAAGTTGTAATAATGTTTAACTTTGGATCACAAGCTGTACTTGGATTTTCCGCTGCTATGTTAGTTGTTTCTGCTTATGCACTGTCTCACCTATTTTATGTCAAGTATGTTATTATTATATTTTATTCTATGCGCTGTGAGACATTCTACAGGTTCTTTGTTAGTTCATTTCCTTCTTTCCTTTTTTCCTTCTGACGACCCGTTCCATGCTAACTGGACATGTGTTCAGCGCACTTTTGGAGTAAATGTCGGTTGGTGCGCGGCGGGCCCTCACATTTGGTATCAGAGCTCTAGGTTGCGTAGTTAACCTAGGGAAAGACACTAGGGAGAGATAGTACGTATATGAGAGCGCGTATTTGTGATTACTTTGGTTTTCAAAAGCTATATATATACTATTAGTAGTATAAGAATGAAGTCGTACTGCACTAGCACCACTATGGGGTCGTTAATCGTTTCCCTTTTACAGATTGACGATGAGTCGAGACACGAGGTGTGCTGGTAGAGGGACCAACCATGGGAATGCTGCTGACATGAGGGCGATGTTTACTGACCTCATGAGAGACATGCTTAGAGAAGTGCAAGGGGCAGTTCCCAATCCCAGAGTTGGTGTTGGCCCAGTAGTGCAGGCGCCTAGGGTCGATTTCGCCAAGTTGTGCAAGGATTACACTAACCTTGGTGGGAAGCTGTTCCACGGGACGGAGTCGGCCACAGATGTTCAAGATTGGATGGATAGCTATGATCGTATCTTCGATGACTTGGGTCTTGAGGATGCGATGAAGAGAAGGCTAGCGTCTCGTCAGCTGCAAGGGCGAGCGATGAATTGGTGGATTGCCATTAAAACATCTACTCCAGAAGATCAGGTTACTTGGGATCAGTTCAAGGCTCGCTTTAGCGAGAAGTTCATTCCAGCTGCCCAGAAGTCAGTATTGTTTAAGAGATTCTTGGAACTCAAGCAGAGTGGTAGGGCAGTTTCTGACTATATTGCTGAGTTCGACACCTTGTCGAAGTATGGACTATCTCTTATCGATACTCCTGAGAAGAAGAATGAGAAGTTCAATACTGGGTTGGATGGATACTTGGGGGAAAAGGCTTATCAACCATATCGATGAGACTTTTGAATCGATTGTGGGGAAAGCTTTGAGATCAGAGAGTCTTTACCCTAAGTCAAAGACTAAGGCTGCATCTGCAGAAGGACCAAAGCCGCAAGCAGGCGGTGAAGGCAAGAATAACTCTCAGAATAAGAGGAAGCAGGACCAATCTAAGGGTGGTCAGAAAAAAATAAAACTGTATGTTTCGTAGAAGGGGCACCTTCTTAATTGCAAGGTCCCAGGCCTGGTTCTGACAAATCATGGTAAAACCCGATAAAATGAACTGGCGTCTGCCCCTAGATACCTCGCAGTTTTAAAACCAAAGACCTCCTCGACGGGCACACAGTTGATTGCCAATGCCGTTGATACATGGTTGGATAGCGACGTGAACACTGGGTTTTAAAACCAAAGACCTCCCCGAGGGGCACCCGGTTCATTGTCAATTCCATTAATACATGGCTGGATAGTGATATAAACACTGGGCTTTGAAACCAAAGACCTCCCTGAGGGGCGCTCGGTTGATCGTCAAAGCCATTAATACATGGTGGGATAACGATACAAATACTAGGTTCTAAAAGACCGTTCGAGGGTATCTGATCAGATGCTGGGTCTTCCAAATCCAGTTATTGATTCTGGGTCTTCCAAATCAGTTACTGACGGACCCAAAGCCCTTTTTCAAGGCGCCCTACAAATTCTACAAGCGGCCGAGTCATTCAGTCACAACGAATAACGAGTTTACGAATAACTCCTCGGAAGGACGAAATATAAGACCTCTCAAGTAGGGGCACAAAAGTAGGCATCCATATCCATAAAAGGGCATGAGTGAGACCAACAAAACCGGAAATCTTTGATCGGAATGGAGCCAAGAAATCCAACAAAGGCAAAAACACATGGTCAAAAGATTCCAAATAAAGTTAGTCACATAACGCTGCACTTAACCTTTAAAATTGTAACGAAATTCGGTATGGGGGCATCACCACCGCATTAAAGAAATTTAGCGATGCTCACTTGTTGAGACATACCACAAACTCGTCACAATTTCAAAATTAAGGGTTAAGCACCTACAATAACTAATTTGACCAATAAAGTGGAACTTTGAAATGACGAAGGCAAAATCGATAACCCCGATATTATGACAAGCATAAAGGTGGTTATCCATATAAATCTCAAAAATTTCCATAGTCAGAATCAAGGAAATCCAGCAAAATTTGTCAAGTTATAGTTCCAACCAATGATGATTTGTGGTTATAACCGAAAAATCAATTTTCCAAAAGTGCCGCAAAATCATTTCAATACAAATGGCTTGTGCTAAGCAGAATTCGAGATGCAAGCATGAAAAGAAAACAGGTGCGGAATGCAGAACAACAAGGTACAACAAAGCTAAAAGTAAAAGCTCAAGTACAAAAAGCAGAACATATTTTCCGTTTCAGCATCACATAATCAGACAGTAGAATCACAAAGTCATAAATCTAGCACATTAGTATCAGACACAGAGAAACATAAAGTAGTAAGCAGGGATCGGCAACTGCATATACAACAGGTCTGAATACAACACATAGAAGGGAATAATCGAGAAGCAAAATAAGTTTGTACCAAGCGCTACTTCTTCTTCCTGTCACCAGACCTTAAAGCTGGTTTGTTTAAAGAAGTAAGAGGGGTCTCTTCCACATTATCCAGATTTTCTTGAGAAGATAAAGTAATAGCTTCCATGTCCCTCTTCTTCTTCTTCTTCTTCTTAGATGATGAGGATTTGATAGTCTTCTTTCCTTTACCCGTGGAAGTATCTTTGGGATTTCATCCGCTTCAGTGGCTGCAAGGTCATCACTAAGATTATAATCAACAACATCTAAGACTGAGAAAGCACCAATTCATGCATCCTATGACCCAGGAACTGTAATCATAAGCAGGGAAGTGTTACTAGGAGGAGGAGGAGGAGTAATAACATAGGTAAGAGGAATGGTCATTGTAACAACCCGGAAAATCTGGGCTAGTTTAAAATTTTTATTTTGGCGAATTTAGCGAATTTTGATATTTAAAATAGATTATTTTAAATAATAACGACGAGAAATTTATTTTGAATATAATCCGAACGTATATATTTATATCGATCATCGTTAGAATACATAAAATTTATTTTAATTATAAAAGGAATTGAAAATGGCGCGGTAGTTCGATAATTCGATTTCAAACTTCAAATGAATGTACCGGGTGCAAAACAAACCGGATTTTAGCGAACCCAAAAATATTAGAATCTATTTGAGAATATTTTTCCAACGAATCCGAAAAATCAAAATTTCATAACGGGAATCAAAAGTTATGTCCAGATGAATTTTCAGAATAGTCGCTATGGAATTCTGGCCCTTAAAAATGGAAATTTTGCAAATGACCTCAGATTTCGACGAAACAACTTTTGTTGGATCCGGGATGTCAAGTTATTGCTAGAGTCCAAAGTTCATAATTTTTCGAATCAATATGTGAGCATGGCAAAGGAAAATGCATTTGACCAGTTTTAGTTGATTTTAATCGACTGGAAAATGGCCATTTTGCAAACGGTCTCAGAATTCGGTGAAATCAGTTTTGTTAGAACCGTATCGTCGATACGAAGCTAGAAAATATTTTTTTACAATTTTTCGAGTTAGTATGTGACCCCAGTAAATTGAAATGCACGTTCGAATTCAATATATAGAGTTATATGTTGATTTTAACGAAAACTGATCAAAACGATCAAATCAGCTTACGATACATATCCCATTGTGTTCGGAATGGGGGTAATTAGCTATGGGCGACAGTCGGTGGGCTTGATTCCGAGTTCAGATGTAAAGTCAACCCTTTGGAGGAATTAATTAATTAATTATATATATATATATAAACCCTAAACTAACCCTATTTCTCCCAGACCTAAATCAAGCCCCAAATTTCAAAAAAAAAACCCGACGCCTTAATGGACCATCACCCTCCCTCCAACACTTCGCCATCGTCGCCGACCTCCTCCCCGCAAGCGCCACCCACTCCCTCTCGTGTCTCTTCTCCCAAACCCCTCTTCTTACTGTCGCCCCCAAATCGAGGAAGAGACCCGCACCCCCTCTTCCACCGCCGTTCAGGCAAGGGCTGTGCCGCCCCTCTGCTACCCCGCCGCTGTTCTGGCGAACACCCTCCAGCCTCCACCAACCTCTGACGCAGCGAGGCCCCTCCCTTCCTGTTCGAGATTAGCGAGCTTCAGAAACCCCTTCGAACGATGAAAAGAACGGTGAGTTTTCCCATTTCTATTTATATAAAATCTAATTTCTTATACATGAAAAGTATAGATTTTTATACATGAAAAAAATCGGATCTTTATAGATACTTTAGCAAACGAAATATCAGATTTTTATATGTATGTAGAATAAATAAAAACCTGATTTTTTAAAATAGAAAAGGTTATATTTTTAAAGAGGAATAAATTATATTTTTAAATAGAAGAAAAGGTCGATTTTTTTATAAACAAGAAAGGTTGAACTTTTATAAACCATAGATTTTTTTTATAGAGATCCAAAGATTGGATCTTTCATATGTAAAAGAAGAGATTTTTATTATGTAAATAGAGAAATAAAAATTTGATTTTCATTTAGTGAATTAACATGAAAAAGATGTGATCTTTATAATATTTGTAAAGAAATAAGAAGTCGATTTTTATATGAGTAGCGGATTAAAAATATGATTTTTATATATTGAATAGTAAAGTAAAAATTCGATTTTTATATATTGAATAGCAAAGTAAAAATTCGATTTTTATATATTGAATAGCAAAGTAAAAATTCGATTTTTATATATTGAATAGCAAAGTAAAATTCGATTTTTATATATTGAATAGCGAAGTAAAAATTCGATTTTTATATATGTAGTGGCTACAGGCAAAGAAAGTGACAAAAGGCGAGCACGACGAAGATTTCTACATATGAAGAGTCGTGGCATTGGTTTAGCTAGTCGGTGAGTGATTCTCACCTTTAATTTAATTTTTCTAGTTAAAATATATACTAGGATGCAAACGGTGTTTAGTAGCACCCGACACCCGTCGTCAACAGACCATGGACGACTTGTTTGTTTGATTTATTTGTTTGGTTGATAAATGTGATTGAACTGATTGTGTGATGTGGAATAAAATAAAATATTTATATAGTTAAAAATATTTTATCGTTAAAAATGTAATTTTTATCGTGAATATGAATAAATAAATATTCATTTACAAACTGGATGGTTTGTTTATGAACACCTATTTGAAGGACATTAATTAGGACGATAAATTTCACACATCGCCCAACTGCACTAATAAAATCTATGGTTGATTGTTTGAAACCCCATACGGGTATTGGGATGATATTTGGCGTACACTAATCCCAATTATTTAGTTGTATGTCGATCGACTGGTCGACAGACTGTGTAAGCGTTAATTATTTATATTTGATGCTTATCCAGTTGTGGGGTGCACTTTGGATGATGGTTGATTATTTATCGTTCTTATTTTATACATGTGTTGTATGGAATCCATATAATTAACATTATATGGTAATTGATTAGGCCTCATTCCAATTGGGAAAATAAAGAATATTAGAAAATAAAGGTTCATGTGTTGACAGTACTCATTCATTGAGATTAGTCATGTGTTGAACGAAATATTTTAACAATAAAATTTACATCTTTATCATATATAAAATTAGAAACTAACTGGAAAATAGATAAGATGAGTGGTTTCCTGGGTATTGATCTGATGTTGGTTTCGGCCTTAGGGTTAATGCTTAGGGAATCGTTCTCTTACTAATTTACGGTTGGAGTCTAATTAAACATTTAACGATAGAAATCAAAATTTTATAAAATATATTGAATAACAAAAATAGTCACGTGTTGGCAGTACTCATTTGTTGAGATTAGTCAAGTGTTGAAAAATATATATCATTTGTTGAATAGAATAAATATTCATTTGTTGAATAAAATAACAAGGTTATTGAAAAATATACAGCCGTGTTGATTAGATATGCCCTATTTTGACGTGAACGATATTTATATCGATTTTATTCATTTTTAATGAATATCGAAAAGTGATTTCAAATTGAAATTGAATTGAAAAGAATTCAAATTGAAATTGAATTGAAGTGATTTCGAATTGAAATGGAAATGAAATTGAATTAAAAATCGATTTGAAATGAAATCAAATAGAAATGAATTCGAATTGAAATGAAATAGAAATGAATTCGAATTGAAATCAATTTGAAGTGAATTTAAAACGAATTATATGGAATATTCAAATTTGATTCGAAATTGAATAGGAAGTTGAATTTGTTTTGAAAACGAATTTAAAACGATTTATAAAATTCGTTTTAAAAGGAAATCGACGAAATATATAATATATATATATTATATATATAATGGCCCGAATAGAGCGCGCCGCGCCGCTGCAGTTCGTGAATTTCGACCATTGACTTCGAATTGACATTACGGGAGATCCGACCGTCCGATTCTCCTGAAACCGGAACCGTTGGGTTCGTATCGAAAAGAGCTTTCTAAGAATATTAGAAATTTGAAATCTAACGGTTGGATTTGGAATTATGTCCAAATCAAATTTGAAAAAGGTTGTTGTAAGTGCAGTTCGATGGCCGTTGATGGAAATCAACCGTACGGGCCTTGATAAAATTATTAAAAATATCTATAATTTGTGTAAAATCATGAGAAATGATTTGTGAAGAATTGTGATGAAAAAATCCATATTTGAAAAGATAAAAATAGGTTTTTATCGAAATGAACTAGTTTGAACTAGAATTAAAATCAATTTATTTTTGAAATAAATAAATTGAATTTGAAAGTGGTTTTGAAAATAACCAGAATTTCCAATATATGAATTGGAAAGGATTTGAATCGAAATTATCTTCGGAATATTTTGATGTTGGATTTCGTGATTATACAGATATGGTTGTGGAAATTTGAAAGATATATTAATATCGTTATTTCCAATACGATATTTGTTGGTCGTAGAATTTGATATTGAATATAAGCCGATATATTTTCTATTCAGAGCCTTGTATTTAATATCAAATGTGATTTGGGTTTGTAGTGAATGGTGTATTCATTAACACTGTTCTTAAGCCCAGTGGAGAAAAAGATTAAATCTTTTTATTTAGATTTAATGAAGTGTACCAATTAAATAATATTTAATTAGAATTGAATTTGTATTGATTTTTGGGTTTATCGTGAACAGTGTTTTAAATAACACTTGTCCTTTAACCCGATAATTAATGGAATGTGATTTTGGGTTCATCGTGAACCGTGTTTTAAATGACACTGATTCTTTAACCCAGTTAAAGATTAAAACTAAGTGGAGTTTTAATGAATCTTTAATTAGATTGAAAAGATCGAGAATGGAGTATCACCAGTTTTGCTCCAGAGCGATAGCTAAATCTTTAATTAGATTTAAACGAGAAATGGTAATTAATTTTACCGATAACACCGTGGTGTTAGATATGGAGTATTACCAGTTTTCCTCCAGGGGATGAATAGGTTGGGACTGGGAAATAAAATAAATAATTACTTCGGTGTGGTTCGCTAATCCCGACTAGTTTGAAATGATATCCAAAGGAAGATTAAAGAGTAAATTTAGAAGAATTTATCTTGGATAAAATTAATGGGAACCTTTCCCTAAGAATGTGATTTTGTGAATAAAAGAATATTCTGAATTGGAATGAGGCGTTTGTTGTGTTTGTGTAACATTTGTTTATTATATACGTGGGTTATTCAGAAAGGCCGGGTTTCTACCCATTCTGAATAACCGATTCGACGAGATGTCGAAGATGAAGACGGTGGTTGAAGACCGGAAGTCTTCACATCGTTTGGGTGATTACTGATGATCTTGATTGGGCTGTACACCCAAGATGAGGGAATCAGTTGGTGATCGTCCAGACGTACTTGGAGATCGATGGATATGCGAGGAAAGTGCCTCCGGTTTCGTTCAGACCCAGAACGAACTTGTAAATGGACTGTGTGTCTGACATTGGATTTTATTCTGTGTTGATTGATCTCTATTAAATATACATCTATTTGGCGGCGGAGAATTTGTTCTCTTGCTTAACGCCCTTCTCTGAGACGTACGAGCTTAGAGGTTGTATATCGATGGACATCAGTCGCATGGCATGAATTGCTTGTGTGGCACGCCTAAGTGGCAGATAATCAAGGCTTCTGTTGAAAAGCAGAGTCTTGTGGTTGATGATCAAAGCACAGCCTACGTGGTCCAACTTTGTGTATAACGTGAATTCACTAGCCTCACACCTCGGTATGAGTCAAAAACGGGATACGGACCGTTGGGAGAACACGACGTTTCTTTTTAGCTATGGGTGGTGTCAGTGCTTAAACTGGCTGACATTTATCTATACTTTTCACCTTTGTGGTTGTTGGATGCGAAGCGCCTCGATATTAGGTCTGATAGGACCGGGAAACGTGTGTTCAGGAATTGCCAATCCTCAAACGTAAGAGAGGACCGGCCCAACCGATCCAAGGAGTTACCCAGAGTGTGTAGTCCTGAGGCATTTGCTAGAGTGTCTCGAAGCGGAGAGGAGCTTGCCCCTTGCCTCGACTCATGACGGAAATCCAATTTCCAACACGAGATGTTTCGGTTTTATTTGTAGAGCCTAGTATGGCGACATGATAGATGGTACCCATGCCACCTATGATTGATATTTATGATTGAAATGTTTTGACACTATACACTTATAATAGTATCAAATGATTTGTTTTAAACGTACCAAGCATGTTTGGCTATTATAAGGGAAAACCCTATCCTCTGGCTTGCGTTGCATTGTGTGATGGGACCTAGGTCTTATAATAGCTTCATTTTTCCAAAAAGCATCGTGCTGTTTTGCTATATGCACTGGTATTCTTGGGAGGAAACCCGATCCGTGTTATACGGCGTGGTCCCTTGAATTACTCTCTTTTAAAGTAAAGTTTTAATAACTGTTTTAGTTCTCACACCAGTCACATGACTGACCTGGAGTTTATTGTTTTAACCTAAACTCTGGGTGCCCCTATTTTCGACCCGGGCAGCTAGTAGTTTTGGTTTTGCAGATTTATATTCACAGGATCCTGATTTGCAGTTGGAACGATGCTCGGAAAGCTCTGTATCCGTGTATTACCTTCAGTTGTGTTTTGTATTGTTTTTTCCGCTGCTATGTAATTTATTGTAATCTCTGATATTTATCGAATGTATTTTATTCATTTATACTCTGTATATTCTTGTATCTGATAGAATTGTTGTAATAAACAATGAAATGTTCTTCTGTTTGCGTTCTATTTTGTCGTGTTCTCAAGGTAATCCAGGCTTTCCTTTATGGGGAAGTTACGGGCTATCACAGTCATCAAGGGTGAATCAATTGTATCAATGGTGAATCAGTTATAGCAGCTTCAATTGTTGTGGCATTGCCTATAGAGGGAGAAGATAGAGGTGAAATCAAACCTAGATTATGGAGATAATGAGCATGAGAGGTAAGAGACCCAGGGGAATTAAAAATGGACTCTAAGTATGACATGGTATAATTGGTTTCGATTTACCTGCATCCAGAAGATTTTCCTGGGCTATCCTATGCTCAATTCTCTAGTTCTCAGTGTTTTCTTCAATAACTTCATCATCTCCACTCTGCTCCTCAGTAATATTCTCTACGTTGGCATTCCCCTTAGTAACTACCTTTTTCTCTATAGGAACCTTAGGAGGGTTAACCAATGTCTATGAAACAGAAGCTCCAAGGATCAGCATAAGGGCTAGTATCAGGTTGATTTTGAATTTGCTCTCCAGAAGTACCGGCCCTCTCCTTCGCTAGTTGAGCTTTTCCCTCTGCCAAAGTCTTCTTAGAATTATCATCTAAAAGCCTGGTAATAAGTTCATCCTCACTGCAATTATCACCATTGATTTCAAGCACTCGTTCCCAAACAAGCGCCAAAGTAGTTGGAAAGCTGTCTCCTAAATAATGCAAACTCCCGCGACTCATGACACTGAAGACGTAAAATCGGAACATGTCATCATCGGCCTCATCCATGGCTTTCTTAAGAGTCTCCTCAGCAGTTGCCTTATCTTCCTCGAATGACTCAACCTTGGCTGTCAATATTTAATTAGAAGTCTTTAAGGAGTCAATGGTTTTTCTGAGTTGGGTAGCCTCGTCCTGATACTTCTTAGAGAAATCCTTTTCCATAGGTAATGTAGCTTCAACATTGCATTTGGCGGTTAGGGCTTCCTTTTCTCTTTGTTTAGCAGCTTCAAGTTCTTCTCGGAGTTTCTTGTTTTCATTATGTAATGCTTCTAACTCCGCAACTCTTTTATTCACTACCGCAATAGTGGCATCACGAGAATCCAAAATTATTTCCCATTTGGCCTTATCGATCTCCAACTCGGCGGTTTTAGCAAGGTTAGTGTCATGACGTTTTTGGAGATCATCACCAAGTTTATTCCATCCCTACAATTTTCTCCTAGCACTGTCTTTGACAATATTCCACTTTGTGTCAAGTTGGCTCTTGGCAGTATGAAGCTGAGTATGTGTTTGACTTATTACTGCATCTACCTCCTCAGATAGGTCATCAGCGTCAGTTAAACTCACACCACGATCAAACATAAGCCCTTGTAAATTCTAGTCCGGGAGTCGTTCGGAGAGAGGGACATTTACTGGTCTAGGATCATGGCGAGGCTTACAAATGATTGAGTGGATCTCGGCCGGAGGGCCAGGGGGACCAGAGGATGACCCCAATAGGGGCCTAATGGGAAGCTTCTCCATTCGGGAATATTTGTGCGAGCCACCTTTTACTGGATCATCCCTTCCCCGTTTCTTCCCTCGGCCCTCTTCATCAGGTGTATCTTCTCTGAGCCAAGAACGTCTTCTTGCTTCCTCCTCCTTATCCTCACGTATCTTCTGCCTCTGCTCCTCAGTCAAGTCTGGCTCCGATAAGTGTGAAGGTTGATGACAGAATTTCGAGGGTGGAGGAGGATGGGGTTGTTCATGATGATGTGATGGTCGTAGAAAATCAGATTGTAACAGATACTTTGGATCAATGGCTTTGCTTCTCTTACTAAAGTCTGATTTGAAACCTGATGAACATTTCTTTTGCATATCTGAGCCTGAAATAAGATTAAAATGAATTTTAGTGATTGACTTATGTTAAAGGCAAGTTATAAAAATATGTTCATTATAAATATGATGTGTTAGAAATGTTTTCTAAAAAGGAAACTACTATTAACAAACCGGTTTTCCTAATTGGTTCTAAGGGAATTCCTTAGGATTTCAGCAACTTTCCTATTTTGGAGACAGGATTTTCCATTATGTTGGCTGCTATGATTACGGTTTGAGGATCAAGAGGCTGGGTGACAACGTCATCCTAACTAAGATACTTGACTATGTTAAGATCACCAAATTGTCACAGGTACCTGGATAACCTTCTTCAGTCTCATCTCTTGCAGGAAGTTCCCCAGTTGTCGTTTCAACATTCGGGTTCACTTCTAGTACAGTTTCATCTTCTTCAGTATGTTCAGTTTCATGAGCAAGTTCTAAGTTAATGCCTTCCCTCTCATTTCTCTTAGCTTGGTCAATTAAATCCTTGTCATGATCAGGACCCCTTCCTTAACGGAGGCCAATTTACTTTTAGAAGTTGTTTTACTGCTACTCGCAGTATTCGAACATTTCTATAGAGAAGTTTTTGAAGCAAGAGATTTAGTGGTAGCTTTTCCTGTAAGCATCAGGTCCAATACGAGATTACAAGAAGAATCAAGTAGAGAGTATTAGCGGAGAAATTCTTCTGTGATAAAAAACCTCATACTTCTCTCATTTTCATCAACATTCCTTAAAGCATCCAATAGGCCCTCCTCCATGGCAAAGTCTGGATCGATAGAGGGAATTTTTGTATAATAGATGAAGAGTGTAAGATTCGGTATTAAACGCAAAGGGAAACAGAAAATTTTTAAACGAGTGGACCTTTACCCCCTTCCATCCATCTACTGTAGAATTTGTCGAAGAATAAGATGAAGCTATAATTCTCTTTAAATCCCTTGGCACTGTACGGTAATTCAGTGATGATCTTGGAATGCCTCGCTTCCATGAATAGATTTGGTCCTGGGCTTTTTTTAAAGGAATAAAGAAAGCAGATTTCTTGGAAAGTGGGTAACGATGCTTAACCCTCATGAAAAGCACACATAAGCCAATTAAGATGGCATAACCATTCAGGTGTAACTGCATGAGGGCAATGGCAAAGTGTTTAAGGACCATTTCTAGGAAAGAATTAAAAAGGGGAACAACTCCCGATGATAGCATCTGTCGGTTAACAGCAACAAACCCTGGGGGTGGGGAATCAGCAAATTCATTATCCCTCGGAAGTTTAGCGTCATCCTCTGAAATCTTAAATTTAGCACACAAACTTTCATAAGTCCGCTTAGAGAGTACTGTTGATTTCCTTTCATTGGACGGTATAGTAATGGATTTTGGCTCGGGAAATTCAGGAATAACCTCAAAACCAGGGGCATTGGCCATTGTAGTTTGAGCGGAAGATCCAACTTGAGCAGGTTCAAATGTTTTCTTAGGTTGTTCGCACAACTATTTTCGAGTCATCATTCTACACAGAGGACAGACTAGTAACGAAATAAAGTTATTATTAAAGGGAAAGCTATGGAAATGGCATGAAACACAAGGGGACGACCAACGCTGCCTATAAGTCGATCGGTACCCTCTACCGGATGGAAATCGACTAATCGGTCCATGTGACCAAGACTAACCGGTCGGTATTCCCAATATTCCATGGAATTCCAACACCAACCAATGTCAAGGACGAACCGATCGGTACCATTAGTTCCCCAAAAGATTAGAGCTAACTGATCGGTATTCAATGGTAAACCGGTCGGTACCTCCAATTTCCCGGAAACCTGATGCCGACCGGTCGTTCAGGCAATGCAGTTAATTCCCCAAGACAGACGGTGATGACCGATCGGTACCGATCTGTTTCTGAAATTTACAACTACTTCTAAATCATGCATGCTTTAAATAAAAAGTGTTGATGACGCAAGGTTTGCGAGGATTAAAGTAGAAGTTTAGATGGTCAACATGGTTCCACAACAACAAAGCAAAGGAATGTACAAGATGGACAAAATTGAAAAATGTTATTGAAACATTTCAACAAACACCATATATGCATGAAACTATAATAGAGTTCAAAGAAGGCCAATGCACTTCGCACCTCTCAAATACAACCCCAAACCGATTAAGTACAAAATATGAGTCCAATTCATATCGTCCTAATACTGAAAATCAAAACCCTAAAAATCCGAAGACAATTCGATTCGAGATTCATCACCAACCAAGTCCAATTCAGTCCAGGCCTAATGTCTACACAAAGCGCGTGAAATTTCATTATAATACATGAGTACTGATTCGAATTCGAAGGAGCGGGTTGAGAAAAGATTGAAAGTTGCTCGATCGGCCTTAAATCGCGACGATGGAATTGGAGTTGAAAGCCTCCTGATTGATTTTGAATCATAGTGATTGAAGTTGACTGAATCAATGTTGGATCGCGAGAGCCGCCACCATTAATAAGAGTTTTTCGATCGGTTGAGGAAAATAAGGCAAATGGGAAGTGTCAATAAGAATAATATATAGCCCGCGGCCAGATAGGCCGGTCGGTCCATAAAAGGTTCGTTCCATCCAACCGATCAGTCATTTCTCAGGATAGTTCAACCTAACCGACTGATAATTCAGTTTGATGAGGCGAACGATAGTGTGTTGGTTCAATGCAGCTCCGTGAAAATGATCCATCAACTTGTAATTTAGACGTTTATTTTGAAGCTCACTATTTTCTCAAGCATAAAACTATAAACTTCGAGGGGCAAATGTTTCCACATTGATGGATCAAAATATAGAGAATGACCAGAAGTGCCCTACTTCAATGTGATGAATACAAGTACTGATCGGATGGTTCTCACAGTGTAAGATATATTCCATCACTGCTATATCGGTCGGTCATAAAGATGCAAGACCGACACGCCATGTTTTGGGGCTTCATAGCATCAGTTAACAATAATATGAAGCAATTACACCGCCCGGTCAGGACAAAGCACAGTTGACTGGTCGTACCGGAAGCAACTTACTCCATCAAGTCCTGTCATACTGATCGGTTGGGAAGGACCACCACCGGTCAGTCATATCATGAAGGGCAAGTCGACCGGCTTCACAAAAATGGAAGATGTACCAGTCGGTCTAAGTGAAAATACCCAGCGCCTTCATCTTCATTTAGCGAAGGCCGATCGGTCGGTCTTAAGTTGATAATTGTAAAAATGGAAATAACACTGGTCGACTAGCAATGACTTGGAACCATCATACCGATCGGTCATGGAAGGAATGGCTCATCTTGATGCAACCTCACCACGTTGATCGATCAAGAAAATAACACTGACCGGTCTCCCTTGGAGCAATTCATCTTATTCAAACGTTATCATACTGGTCGGTCAAAGGGGCAGACCACCGATTGTTCATGGTATGAAACCCATCGCAGACCATCTTTGTAGCAAAGGAGATACACCGACTGGTCGGTTCTAATTTGGACCGTGTAATGACCCAAACTTCCCCGTAAAGGAAAGCCCGGATTGAGTTGAGAACACGACAAATCAGAACACAAACAGAAGAACATTTCATTGTTTATTACAACAATTTACATCAGAGTACAAGAATATAATAGAGTATGAATAAATATTATACATTTGATAAATATCAGAGATTTAAATTACATTTAAATACATAGCAGTGGAAAAATAATACAAAATACAACTGAAAGAAATACATGGATACGGAGCTTTCCGAATATCCCTTCAGCTATAAACCAGGATCCTATGAGTATAAATATGCAAAACCAAAACTACTAGTTGCCCATGTGGAAAATAAGGGCTCCCAGAGTATAAGTTAAAACAATAAGCTCCAGGTCAGTCATGTGACTGGTTTGAGAACTAAAACAGTTATTATTTTGGTTTTAAAGTTAGGTAAATCAAGGGACCACGCCGTATAACATGGAATAGGTTTTAACCCCAGGAATACCAGTGCATAACAAACAGCGCAATGCTAAATAAAGAACAATGAAGCTATTATAAGACCCAAGTCCTATCACACAATGCAACGCAAGCCGGAGGATAGGGTTTTACCTTATAATAGCCAAATAATGCTTGATACATGAAATTTATCTTTTTATTATTACTATAAGTGAAGAAATCAACTTCAAATATAAATGTATCAATCATAGACAGCATGGGTACCATATATCGTGTCGCCATACTAGTTCTACAATTAAAACAACATGATGTCGTATTGGAAGTTGGATTTCCATCATGAACTAAGGCAAGGGATCGTCCTTACCGAATTCGAGACTGTCTAGTCCCAGCATCGGGATACAGCGGCAACTACTCCTTAGGAGCCACATAGCTGGTCCACACTAAGCAGATTAATAATACCATAAACTATATGCTAGCCTGCCCTATTGGGCATAAACGAGCCAGATGACTCAACATCCATTGGCACAGTAGTGACTGATATATCTGAGGCGCCTCTCTATTCATCCAGTAATAATAAGCAACATCCACATCAGTAAAATGTCTGGGCTCCATACCATGACACCACTCCTTGCCAGAAACTAGCATATGTCCATTTCCCTGGATCCTCCTCCCGTTTCAGGTTCACACCAGGGTGTGAGGCTCGCGAATTAACGCTATACACGAAGCGACGCTATATTAAAGCTATGCTTTGATCATCAACCACAAGACTCTGCTTTTCAACAGAAGACTTAATCATTTTCCACTTAGGCATGCCACACAGGCAATTCACGCCATGCGACCGATGTCTATCGAAATACAAATTATAAGCTCATACGTCTCAGAGAAGGGTGTTAAGCAAGAGAATAAATTCTCCGCCACCAAACAGATGTATATTAGATAGAGATCAATCAACTCAGAGTAAAATCCAATGTCAGACACACAGTCCATTTACAAGTTCGTTCTGGGTCTGAACGAAACCGGAGGCACCTTATTCCTCGTCCCATATGTCCAATACGGAAGAGATGTCCTCGCATATCCGGTCGATCTCCAAGTATGTTTGGACGATCACCACTTATTACCTTGTCTTGCGTGTACAGCCCAATCAAGACATCAATAATCATCCAAACGATGTGAAGACCTCCGGTCTTCAACCAACGTCTTCATCATTGACATATCATCGTATCAGTTATTCAGAATGGGTATAAACCCGGTCTTTCCGAATAACTCGCGTATTTTATAAACAAGTGTTACAAAAACACAACATACGCCTCATTCCAATCTAGAATATTCTTTTATTTAAATATTCTTCTCAAAATTTAAACCAAATTAAGGTTTTCCAAACTAGTCGGGATTAGCGAACCTTTCCGAAGTAATCATTTGTTATATTTTCCAATCTCAACCTATTCATCCTATGGAGCAAAACTAGTAATACTCCATATCTAACACCACAGTGTTATCGGTAAAAATTAATTACCATTTCTCGTTCAAATCTAATTCAAGAATTAACAATCGCTTGGAGCAAAACTGGTGATACTCCATTCTCGATCATTTCTCAAATTTGATAATTTGAATTATCAAATCCTCGTTTCAATCTAATTAAAGATTCATTAAAACTCCACTTAGTTTTAATCTTCCCAAAAATCAATATTAATGATTGTCTAACTTTGGGAAATCGTATTCTGTCTTTAACTGGGTTAAAGAACCAATGTCATTTAAAACACGGTTCACGATAAACCCAAAATCACATTCCATTAATTGTGGAATTTTCACAGAAACAGATCAATATATAATCGATATCAATTTCCGTATCTGACTAATAATATGAATGGAATACCGGCAAAGCCTCTTAAATTCCATATATATTAAAAGTCTTCCTCCACAGAAGCTCACTTCGATTATTACCAAATCGAATTCCATTCATTCCCAATATATTAAATTGGAAAACTTTACATTGGAAAATTTCCATTAAACCTTAATAAAAAGATTTATAAATTCCAAATCACATTTCTCTGTTAATCGGGTTAAAGAAGGAATGTCATTAAAACATAGTACACGATAAACCCAATTCACATTCCATTGTTAATCGGGTTAAAGAACAAGCGTTATTTAAAACACCGTTCACGATAAACCCAAAAACCAATTTCAATTCATTTCCAATTAAATGTTAATTAATTGGTACACTCCTTTAAATATTATTTAAAAGATTTATTCTTTTCTCGTTTGGGTTTAAGAACAGTGTTAATAAATACACTGTTCACGACAAACCCAAAATCCAATTTGATATTAAATACAAGGCTCTGAATAGAAAATATACAGGCTTATATTCAATATCAAATTCTGAAATCAACAAATATCGTATTGGGAATAACGATATACATATCTTCCAAATTCCTCCACAATATCTATATAATCACGGGAACCAATATCAAAATATTCCGAAGATAATTTTGATTCAAGTCCAAACCAATGCATTTATTGGAAAAATTCTTGTTATATTAAAACCATTTTCTCAATCCTTTTTATTTATTTTAAAATTTATTGGATTCTAATTCTAGTTAATAACTAGTTCGTTTAGATAAAAATATATTTTTATCATTTCAAATATGGACTTTTTCATCCAATTCTTTCCAAATCATTTATTGTGATTTTACACAAATTATTAATATTTTTAGTAATTTTATCAAGGCCCGTACAGTCAATTTCCATAAACGGTCATCGAACTGCACTTACCATGACCTTTTCCAAATTTGATTTGGACCTAATTCCAAATCCAACCATTAGATTTCAAATCTCTTATATTCATTGGAAAGCTCTTTTCGATACAAACCCAATAGTTCTGGTTTTAGGAGAATCCGACAGTCGGATCTCCCGTAAAGTCAATTCGAAGTCAATGGTCGAAATTCGCGAACGGTCGCTGCGCGGCACGTTCTATTCAGGCCATTAATATATAATATATATATTATATATATTTCGTCGATTTCTATTTAAAATGTATTTTATAAATCGTTTTAAACTCGTTTTAAAAACGATTTTAACTTCATACTCAATTTTAAATAAAAATTGAATATTCCATATCATTAATATATAAATGATAATATTTTCAAAACATTTGATTTTGAAATCACTTCCTTTTCGATATTAATTATAAAAATGAATAAAATCAACAAAAATATCGTTTACGTCAAAATGGCGTTAATCTAATCAACACGGCTTTATATATTTAAATATATTCGTGTCCATCCCAAATCTGACATCAAAATCAGATTTTGATCTTTTACTGAATATTATTTTAAAATATTCATTATTTTAAAATATTCGTTATTTTAAAATATTCATTCAATCTGAACTGGAATCAGACATAATCAATTACCATATAATGTTATTTATATGGATTTCATACAACACATGTATAGAACAACAATGATAAACAATCAACCATCGTCCAGAGTGCATTCTACACAGCATAAGCATTAAATATAAATATTTAACGCTTACAACAGTCTGTCAACCCATCGATTGACATACAACTAAACAATTGGGATTAGTGTACGTCAAATATCATCCCAATACCCATGTGGGGTTTCAATCAACAAATACAGATTTTATTTGTGCAGTCGGGCGATGTGTAAAATATATCGTCCCAATCAGTATCAGTCCAATGGGTGTACATAAACAAATCGTCCGATTTATAAATGAATATTTATTTTATCTCAGTAAATATTTTATTTCATTCATTTATACAATAAAAATAATATTTTTATTGTTCTAACACTTTATTCAACACATGAATATTTTATATTCCATTCCATTCCACATCACAATCACAATCAATTTCCACAACACAATAAAATCAAGCAAGTCGTCCATGGTCGGTGGACGACGGGTGTCGGGTGCTACTAAGCACCGTCTGCATCCTAGTATATATTTTACTAGAAAATAAAATTAAAGTGAGAAGTTCTCACCTTTGGTTTCCACTCCTCCATTCTATATTTCTGAATTTCTGAATTGTTTGGATTTGCCAAAAATTCCAACGCAGTCCTTTCCACGCAATTCATAATAAAAATCACATTTTTAATATGATGTTTATATATTAAAAATCATATGTTTATTTCTAATCTACATTATAAAAATCAGATTTTTACAATGCCACTTTCTATATAAAAATTACATTTTTATATCGCTATTTCATATATAAAAATCGAATTTTTATTTCTCTACAACATATATAAAAATCGCATTTTTATATTGTTATTCATATGACAAAAATCATATTTTTATTTTTTCACTTTCAATATAAAAATCATATTTTTATTTGTTCATTTTCAATATAAAAATCATATTTTTATTTGTTCACTTTCAAAATAAAAATCATATTTTTATTTGTTCACTTTCAATATAAAAATCATATTTTTTATTTGTTCACTCTCAATATAAAAATCATATTTTTATTTATTCACTTTCAATATAAAAATCATATTTTTATTTGTTTACTTTCAATATAAAAATCATATTAATATATTTCTAAAAAAAATTTCATTTCTACGATAAAAATCATATCTTTATATGCTTAAAATCGAATCTTTATATGCATAAAAATCATATTTTTATCACTACTTCTCATAGATAAAAATCATATTTTTATCGCTCCATTGTTATAAAGATCATATTTTTATACCGCCATTCATATCATAAAAATCATATTTTTATTTCAAAATTATACATATAAAAATCGGATTTTTATTTCAAAACCATATATGTAAAAATCAGATTTTTATTTCAAAACCATACATGTAAAAATCGGATTTTTATTTCCATACATAAACAAAAATGGAATTAAAAACTCACAGGGGGCAGCGCCGAGGTCAGCAGGCGGGGGGGGGGGGGGGGAGCTGATGGAAGGTGGTGGCGGTTGAATGGTGGTGATGGCGAAGGGTTTCAGTGGGTTTTGAGGTTGTTTGAGGGCAGATTTGGGTTTAGAGGGAGGTCGGAGGGAGAGAGGGGGTCGGAGGGGGTGGAGCTGGGCTGTGGGCGGCGCAGCTAGGTGAAGGCGGGTCCCTAGTGGCTGGACGCGGTGGCTACAAGGGGGTTTGGGGGCTGTTTTGAAATGGAGGAGTTTAGGGAGGAAGGAGAACAGGAGGGAGGAGCTGGGGGGGGGGGGAAGCTGCCGATCGCCGGAGGTGAGGGATAGGGACCGCGCCGGCCTGGCGGCGCCGGCCAAGGGGGAACGACGGATTTCGTGGTTACAGTTTTTTTTCTTTATTTATTTCTTTTTCCCGCTGAACGGGATAGTGAAAGGAAGGGGGTAAATTTCTAGGGTTTTATAATATTTAATATTATATTTAATTTCTATAAAAAGTTGACATTTTTATTCGACTTCCAAATCGAACCCAACGACTGTCACCCCTAGTTAATTGCCCCCATTCCGAACGCAATGGGATATGTTTCGTAACCCAATTCGGCTGTTACGATCAGTTTCCGCTAAATTAAAAATATAAATCATTATATTTTAAATTCAAATGCACATTTTAATTTACCAAAGCCACATACTGACTCTGAAAATTCCAGAAAAGTAAATCTGGCTATGTTTTGACAATGCGGTCCTAATAAATCTAGTTTCTTCGAATTTGGAGACCGTTTAAAAAACGGTCATTTTCTGGTCGATTAAATTCAAACTGAATTGACTAAACATGTTTAAATCTGCCACGCTCACATATTAATTCCAAAAATTATGAAAATTGGAATCAACAAATAATTTGACATTCCGGATCCAACAAAAGTGGTCTCGTCGAAAACGGAGGTCGTTTGCAAAATCGTTATTTTTAAGGGCTATATTTCCATAGCGACTATTCTGAATTTTCAACTGGACATAACTTTTTATTCCCGCTTTGAAATTTGGATTTTTCGATTCATTGGAAAGATATTTTCAAATGGATTCATATATTTTTGGTTTCACCAAAATCCGGTTTATTTTGAATCCTGTACATTCATTTGAAATTAAAATCTAAATTTCAAACTACCGCGCCATTTTCAATTCCTTTTATAATTAAAATAAATATTTATATTCTAATTTCCATTTAAATAAATTCATACATTCTAATTCTATTCAAAATATATTTCTAGTCGTTATTATTTAAAATAAAACATTTTAAATATTCAAAATTCATTAAAATTGCCAAAATAAAAATTTTAAATTGTAACTGATATTCCGGGTTGTTACAAACTGGTCGGCTCTGCTGCCAGCTGTTGACAGGCTGGCCGGCGGCAATTTCCGTAAATAAAGCTCCGACCGACCAGTATCCTGCACATGATATCCTAGCTCTCCAACATTCCTATATATAGGGGACCTATCCCACTTTAATGGGGGACGAATTCTCTTGCCATGAAGTGATGCTAAAATCTTTCCACAACTATTTCACATAATTCTAACACTCATCCATCATCCTCAAGTGAAGATTCATTCATTCATTGATAATGGCTTACATCAAGTTCATCCAAGTGATCTAAAAGTGGAAATCTAACATCCAAGTTCGAACGCTTGAGGAAATCACTCCAATTCTCCTCCAATCGTGTCTTGTCTCCGCTGGTCATCCCATTTCTTCATTACTTTTTATGAATTAAGCTGTGATCTACAAGTGAGAGAGTGAGAAAACTTGTTGTAAGAGTGTAATTGATAAATTTGTAATGGACTTCTATATGAAAGTGGATGTAGATCATTCGAGGATCGAACCACTCTAAAATTGTTCATGTGTTTTACCTTAATGTTTTCTATGCTTGCGATTGTGGCTCCACATACTTTTTGTTGAAGTACCTAAAAGTGTACCTTTGGTGTTTTATACCATTTTTTGGTATAAATAGAAGCATATCGCTTTCAAACCTGATAGAAATGGTCCTCTACCATCAATCCTTCCCCCTCTAGGAAAGTTGGCGCTATTGGGAAGCATTCTTTGATTTCGTCTTAGGAACAAGTAGACACTATTCTCCAGGATTTCGGGATTTCAGGGGTTGATGCCATTCCTCCTTGTGGAAACGACATAATTTCCTCTCCTCCGGAGGGTTACTTTGCTTTTTCTGCAGTCCGTATTTGGCATGGAGGTTTTATTCCTTTTCCAGATTTCCTTTATCGTTACCTACAGCACTTGCAGGTCTCTCCTATTCAATTGTCTCCCAATACCTACATCTACTTGTTGGACTTAGAACTTTTGTCTTTAAAATCTGGCAATTGTTCTCTGAGTCCCTCAACTCTTGACTATTTGGTTCGTCCTTCCAAACTTAGTGATGCCAATCCTCAGATTTTTCGTGCAAACCCTACGAAGAAATTGTTGTTGGAGGGAACGACGAGGTTCACAGATTAGGAGAATCAATTTTTCTTTATCCGATGTCCTCCGGGTATTACTGGCAATTTTCGCACTCTAAGTATGCTCACCCAAAAGTCCCTTTTTTTAATCATGTCTTCCTCTTCGCAGATGCTGTCCCCAAATTGCCAAGTTTCGCAGATAAGGAACTAATCAATGCCCTGGGTGCGGCCTTTGGGAAGTTCGAATGTATTTGAGTTTCCAGCAGTATGCTTTCAGTTATAAGCTTCGGGATATAGGCTTTTGGTTTTTCTCATGAATACTTAGAGAAGCTTGACCTCATAATATATGTTGATAGCTGCCGGTTCGGAACCACTGTTGGCGTCTGGACAAAGTGGACTAGTATGGATAGCCTGTATCCCTTCTAGGGTTTCGGCTTATCTTCCGGTGGAGCTTTTGGAATAGTCTGGTCTTCCATAAGGTAGCTCCCGGTGATGTCACTACAACAAAACAGTCATTTTACAACGGGCAAAAACCGTTGTTGTATGCTTTTCACAATGGGCAAAAGCCCGTCCTAATATGCGTCGTTGTAATAGGTCCTCACTAAATTACAACGGTCAGTGACTGTTGTAAAAGACCGTTGTAATAATGTGGCCTGTCACGTGCAACGACTCTATGACAATGGCTACAAACCCGTTGTAATAGCTAATAAATTACAAGCGGCTTCTGCCCGTTGTAATACATTATATTACAACAGGCATAGCCCGTTGTAAAAAGTCTGTTTTTTTTAAAAAGAAAAATCTGATCATAGTAATACAAAAATATTGCATAAATTAAAATATTGAACTCAAAATTTCTTATTTTAATATAAATATGTTATTACACTCTTGAACAATACATAGTTTTATTTCTTTCTATTACACAATTACTATGCAAAATATGAAAATACTCGTTTGTACAAATATTATTTCACTACATACACTTAGTTACACTCATTCACACCCTCTCATGCTCAATGTCTTCGTCTTCGGTGATTGATCCAAAATGTGCATTACAAGAATTGGATGAAGAAGAACAAACAAGTTAAAAAATGTGTATTGAGCACAGCAACGTACATTAAAAGCTTGGTATCCATCTTGAGATAATATAAATATATCAACCATAAGTAGATAGAAACCCAACGTTTAAATGATTTACCGTATAGTTCATAGAAATTTGAACTAAACTAGGGATGGTTTCATTCAAGAAAAATAGATACTATTAGACCTCAAAGTCAAACATCTGGCAGGAAACTTTTATGAGTACAATTAGTTCAAATCATTGTCAACTATATTTATATACTCATAATCTGTGTAGGGAGTAAGACAAAGATCAAGATTGGGTTGGGCATAAGAAACAAAAAGTGAAAAACCTTTTGTTGGCAACCCCTAAGAAGACACGTTTCAATCTGAAAGCAATTAAAAAATAAATGAAAATTTACCTGCTTGGCCAAAGTGCATGCCCTCTCTGGTGAGTTAAGAATCTCATATTAAAAGACATAAGAATCATATATTAAAAGACAGAGAAGTTGGGTGCCAATTCTAAACAGGGCACACTATCACAATGCAATATCTGCATGTTACTAAATGCATGGATATCACATTCGTCTCAAAAAAATCCACTATGTACTAATTTTATTTATTACTTGTAATGACCATTCATTAGCATCAACTATATTTCTAATTTATACTACAGTTAATCAACACAGCGTGCTAAGAAGACACGTTTCAATCTGAAAGCAATTAAAAAATAAATGAAAATTTACCTGCTTGGCCAAGTGCATGCCCTCTCTGGTGAGTTAATAATCTCATATTAAAAGACAGAGGAGTTGGGTGCCAATCTTAAACAGGGCACACTATCACAATGCAATATCTGCATGTTACTAAATGCATGGATATCACATATGTCTCAAAAAAATTCACTTTGTATTAATTTTATTTATTATTCGTAATGACCATTCATTAGCATCGACTATATTTCTAATTTATACTACAGTTAATCAACACAGCGTGCTAGTTATTAAAAAAAAGAGGAGGAGAAGAAGAGAGAAATCTTCAAAACCTGGCAGGTATGGCAATAGTTCGTCAGAGCTTGGACAACTTGACATCAACGGAATATGAGGAGTTTTCAGAACCTGTCTTGGCTCCACCAGTTCCAGATAGCGAGGCTTCTGCCCAAACAAGGCATGCGACTTAATATCATTTACTACTGTTATTATGTTAAAGTTTTTTTTACCAAAAATTAGAAAAATAGGAATTTGCCTGAACTTGACACTTGTTAAAAAACTGCAATAATCATAAAGCATCAATTGAAATGCTACAGACATTCAGAATTTTATAAAACTTGTTCTGTATATGTGCCTGGTCTTCTTTCAACATTTTTTTATAACAGATCCATATTCATTGAACTAGAAGTCGCTCAGGATTGCCGGATAAATAATCTAGCAATACTATAACAATGTCAAGATCATCCCTATCCAAAGACAAAAGATAATCACCATTAGTATTATTGCAGTGCTAACAAGTAGTTTTATTTCACACTGTTTTGCCAAACCAAGTTTTAATTCATTCAGAGTAACATTGCTAAATGAACACAAATTATCAAGAGTAAATTTTCCAATGGTAAAAAATTTCTAAAATTTGGCATTGGTAAGAAGAAAATCTGACCCATTATCTTTTCTAAGAAGCTTGATAGTAAGCAAAAATTGTTAATGATACATGGGATGAAGTCAAATAACCGATATTGGTGTACAGCATATGATAGATAGTACAAAATGAACAAGGCTAAGCAAATTATTTTAGTAGACTGTAGATAGAACTCAAGGCAAACAACAATAACAGAAATCAAGGCAAAATGTCAGTAGTTTGTAGACAGAACTGATATATGACATATTTTTATGAAATACAATGAAAGTAATTTTATTATGAATTTGAGAAAATTATCCGTGATGTACAAAAAATATGACCGTATTTGTAAAAACAGACCACTCTGAAATTATACGTTTGTGAGAGGAACTTTCTATAAACTAACCACTCCTTCTCTAACATTGAAGCTTTTAACACTTGGAATAATACACACAACCACTGAAAAGAAAAATCAATATTTAAAATTTTGAATATTTGGTATACTCAACATTATTTTCTAGATATTGCATTACAGGGCTAGCAAGTTCTTGCATCTGTTAATCCTTACATCTTACAAATGAATTTGAAAAACACCAAAAAAAAAACAAGCTCAAAGAGTGGGGTAGATCTAGATTTGGACGTGGTTGTAAGGCTTCTGATTATCAAAGAATTCAACTCCAAAACATACTACAGAACATGATCGATAACCCCCATAATATTACCCTATCTGACAGAAAACATGAACTACAAAATAAAATAACCATTGCATTACAAATAGAGACTGAAATGATTAAACATAAACATATTACCCTACGATTGAGAGACAACACATCAGGAAGTCTAACCTTCCCAATATCAATCATACTTAATGTTCAAGCCATGTTACCAGACTTAAAGATGAAGAAATTTAATTTGCTTTGCATAAACTCAAGTCAAACAGTGAGACTAAAAATGCATTGAACTAAAGAAAGTGCCAGTGGTAAGGAAATTAAAAATATCGTTTCAGCCGTGGAGCTACTTTTGTCAATTCTATCATTTGTATTATTCTCATATGGCATATTTTAGTTATGAGGCATGCACAACACTGGATATTACATATTACATATTTAAGTTATGCAGGTTGACAAGTGCTGTATTTATTATATTTATCTTAGTTTAACTACAAAGTGCAAGAATTTGATTAAAAAAGGCAGCAACTCAAATATAAATTGCTTCAGAAGTTTTACATCAGTTTTCTCCACATCCTTTATAACTCGGTATATCGATATATACATACATGTTTTCAGACAATTAGCACCCCAATTCTGAGCAACCCAACAGACTCAATCTGATTCACTACACCTATCTATACCAACTCGGCCCAACAATTACCCCACAACTAATCAGCCCATTCCCCATTTGGCTCATGGCATTTATCTCATGGGCATTACAGGTAAAGGGGTTAGCATAAAAACGACATAGATTTAGGCAAGAGAACTTCAAAATGAGAACTATAGAAGGAAGCAAATGCTAGGAGAGGAATGGATCGGGTGAAGTTAGAGGTTAGGTCGAAGAACCATAGCCTAAAGTAGCGATTTTGGTAGGGAGAAAAATATATCTGAAGAGAAGAAATGTGGTGGAAGAATGAATGTCGTCCCCATTAAAAGATCAATAATCTATTGGTGAATTTCTCAAATCTTTTAACAATTTTACTTACTTGAAAGATCTAGAGCCTGTAGGTACTAATTTCAGAAGCCAGATACCATCATCAATTTTTTCTCTTCCTATCAGTCTTCGTCAACTCTGTTTTGATGATAATCTTCATCGTAGCCTAGTTCCTGCATGCAAATATATCAAACCTTTTAAACCTTTAAATGTCTAAACTAAATGGATCGATACCACCTGATAGATCAAAGTTGAGGAGATTGGAGCAATTATATCTTCCAGGTGACTTTGCCTTTTTGGTTCGATGAGATTGAAACAAGAACGGCTTTTCGGTTAGGGTTATGGAAAACCTAATTTTATCTGAAGGATGTGGAAGCGGTAGAGAACTTAATTTTATGTCGTTGATTTAGAGTCCGGTAAGCATTTTGATAGGCTGCGCTCTGTAGGTAGATAATTTGTCACAGAACCTGAAATTTTCACCACTTGAAAGTGGGAAAAAAATTGATCCGTGTTTATCAGTATTTATGGATTACAAATATTTATAGCAAAGCGTTTTAGTTATTTTAGTTAACTATTATTATTTATTTAAAGTATTATTCATTTAATTACTACTTATTTAATTATTATTTATTTACATATAAACACGTTGTACTTGTTACAGAAATAATAAAAATAATAACCAAAATTGTAGTTAAATAAGACCTCAACATAGAAAGTGGTAGATATTAATATAACTAAAGTTAGTGGAAATTCTAAAGAAAACAGTAAAATGAAAAATCTTAAATAGTATATTTTCAAAGGATATACTATTTGGAAAAAAGTCAGCTGAAATAATTTTTTTTTAGGAACAAGTTCAAAAGTTCTATAGAAATTTAAAACAAATAGGCTACTCCTAAAATTAAGAAGGACTCAAATGGCGGAGGAAAAATTATTAAATAATAATAAATCTTTGAAATTTTTGAAAAATTGAGTTCTATCAAAAATTTCAAAAGTATTTAGTATTAATTATTATTTATTTAATATGAATAAGTGTATATTATGAAACAATAACTAAAATATTACTTGTTAATTGTTAAAAATATTAATCATAATTCATTATGTTATAAATAATTAATTCAATTTATTAATCACAATTATGGATTATTAACTATGAATTATAATAAATTATTAATAATTAATTATTTAATATTAAGTTTATATTGTTATTTATTCATTTTTCTTAATTATTTAATCATAATTATTAATTGGTAAAAAAATATTATTAAATGTTACTTCATATTTATTAATTATAATTTAATGTTAATTATTAACTGTTAATAATTTATAATTAATATGTAAATATTATTAATTTTTAATATTAATTATTAAATTTAATAGCAATTTTTAATGTCTTGTTAGTTATAAACTATTATATATTAAATTTAATTACTCGATGTTACTTACTAATAAGTAGAAAGTAAACTTTAATCTGTTGGAATAATATCAATTAGTAGTTAATGATTAGTAATATAATATTATAATTAGTAATTAGTAACATAAGATTAATACAATATTATTAACGATTAATTATAAAATATTAATAAATAATAAGTATTAGTTTTAAGATAACGTTGTGATTACCAATTATTGATTGTCAATTATTACAACGGGCATAGCCACTTGTAAAATTGGCACCTATTACAAGGGGCGTTTTTAGCTCGTTGTAAAATTGGCATCTGTTACAACAGACATTAAATGACCATTGTAATTGCACTCTATTACAACGGGCAACCATTTCCCGTTGTAAAAAGGGCATTGTATGGGTATTTATTACAACGGTTCTTAAGGAACCGTTGTGATATCCTTCTATTACAACATGCAATTAATGCCCGTTATAAAATGAGCGTTGTAATAGGGTATTTTTGTTGTAGTGTGTGTCTGTTGTTTATCAATATGACCTTTCGATGCTTATGTAGTAAGATGTTTCAGAAGCGGGTTCCAGATAATCTCTATGTACTTTTGGCTTTATACTCTTGATGTCTTTACCTCCTGGGGTATCAATATTAAGGAGGTTGATACTAGTAACCCTTCTGCTGTTCCGGGTTTCCGTTAGTGGAGCTCTTGCTTCTTTCTTCCATAGCTTCTGACTTAGGTGAGCTTTCATTATAGAACCCCTTATCCGGTGCGCCTTACCGGATAGACTGTGCCAGTATTCTGTAGACTTTGAGCCCCTTTCCCCTAAGAAGGTAATGGTTTGTGTAGCTCTCGGATCATTCCTTCGTGCTTGTGCTCACTGGATACCCCTTCACTGTTAGTTGGTTTCAGAGTTAATTTTGGTAGTAACACCTCTCCTTTTTTAGGACGAAAAGTTTTAAGGGGGAGAATGTAACGACGTAGAATTTTTATCAATTTAAAATCTGAATATAAAATAATTTTATACGAAATTGGGATTAATAAAGTTATTTTTGAAGTTAAATTTACTTTTAAATATGGATTATAATATTAAATAATTATTTTTTAGCAATTGAATTTAGTCAGGAAAATACGTCGATAACAATATTTATTTTTGTCAAAAAAGGTTTCTTCAATTTATAGTGTTTAACCAATTTATCGAATCAAAATAGGATTTTATTACTCGTCGAATTTGATTTGGTTTAACTATTTGAAATTCTAATTTGATAATTTTAAGTTGGATTTTGAATTCGGTTTGAATAGTAAAATAGTTGTCTTAAACTATAGAATATAACTGCAAAATAGATTGACAAAAATATATCATCTATTGTCAAAATTAGTTGTTCAAATATGTGTTAGCAAAATCATTTTTGGGTATGATCTTTTTAGTCATTATAATTTTTTATATAGATTATAAAATAAAGTAGTTATTTTGAATTATTAAATTTAAATGGAGAATTAATTGACAATATTGTCGGGTCTTTGTAATACTAGGTTCTGATTGACGGAATAGCTAAATCGGCAACCTAGATACTAAAATTTAGTCACAAAAATAAGTTATTGGGAATTTGTAGCACCTTAAAATGTTGCAAATAATGTTACAAACCAAAACCATGCCTTATTTCATGGCTTTTCTTAAGTAGTTTTAAGTAGTCACTTTGCATGTCAATGTAAGCCATGTGTCGTATTATGTGCTAGCTTCCTAATGTAATTAAAAACCTATAAATATGTACCTAGTCACCTCTCGTCTCTTCATCCTAAACCACTCCATTTCTTTTCCTTCTTCATGAGCTTCTTCCTTCTTCCATGGCTTCCTAAGCCATTACCTTTCCGTCTTCTCCCCCCTTCTCTTCCTTTTTCCTTCCTTCCTCCGCCTCTCTTTCCTCCTCCTCCTTTCCTCCAACTTTCGGCCTCCCCCTCCTTCACCATCCCCTCCATCATCACGCCATCACCTTGCCTTGGCCCATACCAAACTCCACCCTCCTCCACCCTTATCCCATGGCCACGCCCACCTCCATCCTAGGCCGTGCCCTTCCCCTCCACCCCCAATCCCTTGCGCCACCCCTAACCTAGGCGCCACCCTTAGCCTCGGCTTCCTTTTATTAAAAAAAAAAGAAATATGTATATATATATTTCGATAGAGGGAAAACTATAGCTCGATATACGGTTATGTTGTCCGTTCGTGCGATCAAATTCCTACATTAAGGACTGACGTAGTGAAACCCACGGTGGGAACTATTTTGGTATTTATTATAATTATAGTTTGATTATATTGGTCGCTTCGTGATTGTTATGGTTGCTTCGTGGTTGTTATGAATGTCATTACAGTTATCATTAACCATGTGTGTATAAGCGTTAATTAGCGTAATGCTTATATTATAAATATTGTGTTATGGATGAATGATTGCTATGAATGTTATTATGGATGTCATTAGCAATAATGTAACACGCTACACCCACATATATAGATTATATGGGTATGGGTTGAGTCTCGTTCCATTTAAATAATATAAATGAATATTTTATTCATTTATGTGAAAATAAGGCATAAAAACAAAGGATGGAATTTTATATTCGAAACTGAATAGAAATGAAATTAAAGTAATTTCGAATTTTTTTGCGAAGGTGGAAGTTTATTTGAACAAGGTTTTGATATAAAACGTATGTTTAAGTAAAATCGGTAAAATCGATTTCGAATTTGAAATTGAGTTTGAGTTAACTATGTTAGTGATGTTTTAAAATCAAACTAAATGTTCCATTAAGAAAAACTAATTTTTAATTTGGGTTTTTAAAAGTTTGGGTTTCAAAAAGTTAATTTTTGAAAAACAATAATATTTTATTAATTAAATTATAGTATAAATAATTAAATAATTTTAAGTTAAAATATAAGAATATTTTTTTGAAAAGTTCTAATACATGTTTTAAAAGGATTTCAAACATATTTTGAAGTAAATTAGATTTGTTTCAAAATAAAGTTAAAATATAGTTAGAATAGGGCTTGTCCCGCTGCGGCGGTTCACGAATTTCGACCGTAGACTTCAAACTAGTATAACAAATTCATTTTAAATCGGATACACCTTAAAAGAAAAATGTTTTCTTTATAATAATAATAGTTTTCAAATGAAAAATAAATTTTCAAAATTTAAAGTATATATTTCAAGTTATGTTCAAACCAGTTTTTAATAAAAATCGCGGTAGTATAGTTCGTTGACCATAAAGGTTAATGATTATTTTTAAATTGTTACAATTATGGAAAAATCATGATAGATCATAATAAATTATTTAAAAGTAATTTGAATTGAAAATATTAAGTTTTGGATAATATATGGGAAAATTAAATCAAAGTAGCTAATAAAAGCAATTTAGAAATTCATTTTCAACGCTTTTTACCAATATAGAGATTTAATGATTTTAATGATAATCTGGATGCCTATTCTTGATTATAATATAGAGATTCATTGATGCCTATTATTGATTTGTATGGATTAATTTACTAAAATCAAAGTTTGAAACATACAATACTATAATGCAGTTTGTTGCCAAAGTTGAAAATCTAACTGGTCATAAGGTAAAAACCTTTCAAACCGATGGTGGAAAGGAATTTTTACTACTAGGGGACAACACATAAAACCACATGCCCCTACACCTTTGAGGAAAATGATATAATAAAAAGGAAATAAAGGAACTTAGTTGAAATTGGGGAAACCTTACTTGCATAGTGCCATTAAAATATTGTCAAGAAGCAGTTTGATTAACTTGCTACCTACTAAGGTACTCAAGTAATATTCAAAGGAGGTTCTTTTTAACACTAAACCTGATTACCAGTATCTAAGGTGTTCCATATAACAGTATGATTTTTTGTTTGATGATAAAAAACATATATTACTCTATAAATGTGTTTTATATTGTACTATTTCATATTACATCTCATACAGAAATAAATATTTATTTTTGGATAAAATACTATTCCACAGAATTTAATATTTAAAAAGTGTTTTTATTCAAATAACTGTTTTATTACAATATGAATTGGTACATATTTCTAGCTCCACTATTGCACTTATCACTGTGATATAATACATTCAATTTCATATACATTGGTTCCTAACTACGACTCTCAGAATTCACTCAGTTACATACACTCCGTCACATATTCACCCAGTTTCATGTACAGACTCATATACATTCATACACTAATTCACTGAATCTTCAGTTTCTTCAATATTCAATTATGTCATCTGTATACCTATCACAGAAACACACAGAGTAAAATGGAACAAAAATAGAATATACTGTAGATAAATATAAATTTATTTTTAAAATTTATTTTCTTTTGAATTTTGATGTGGTTCTCCTCATTTTCTAGACTTGGTTAAATGTTTATGTTTATTTTTATCTGAGTCTAAACTACTTGTGATATTCATAGTGATTCACTATTAATACCACAAGGAAGACTGAATCACATAATTGCATAAGCATGATACATGTATACTCATACATGCGTATGTATATACATATATATTGATAATGTGCAGGGGAATGCATGAAGCATGCATGCACAGAATGGCAACAACAATTGAATTATCTCAAGTACATATAAAGCTCAGCATGGACCATATAGATCACACAAGTCAACAAGCATGGGTACTGCACAAAGAAAGAAATGGTCGAGCTAAAAACTAAATGAAAACAACAAGATGAAAAGAGGACAACAAAATGTACATGTAAAAAGGTGATCAAGACAACAATTGTGAAATACAAACAAACCTAGCAAGCATAATATACAATGCAAGCAAAGATCAAGTCCAATCAAACTTATGTGCACCAACCAACTGCGCACACATACATATATACACATAAATGCACATACATACATACATACATACATACATACATACATACATACATACATATATATATACACACACACATGTATATTGCAGTACCACAAGTCAGGCCAAGCATGGTTCAGGATAAACAATGCAACCTTCATTTCTGGTTAAGAACACAAGTCCAGGTTAATGTGCATTAACATGGCTTCAATTCAGGAAACATTTGAGTGAAACAAGCAAGTGAACACAAATGGGCCCAAATCCCAAGAAATCCAAAATCAAGACAGGTGCAAACTACTCAAGCCTGGTCAACAACACAAAATAGAGCACACATGTGTTTACAACAGTGACGACCCGCACATCCCGGTCGGCCTAAACCGAACAAGAAGGCCGACTACTTTGAGAACATGACACATCATAACATGAATTTGAGAACATGACTCATCAGAGTACAAGATATCAGAGTTCAAATAAACAATATACAACGGAAAATATCAGAGATTTAAATTACAAAACAGGGAAAAATATAATAAATGAATAAAATGTGCAACGAAAAACATCAACTATCACAACTGAAAGAAATACATGGATACAAAGCATTCCGAATATAGCTCCAGCCGTAATCCAAGATCATGTGAAGAGAAATATCTGCGAAAGCCAAAACCACTAGCTGCCCGGGTGGAAAATATGGGCACCCAGAGTTTAGGTGGAAACAATAAACTCCAAGTCAGTCATGGGACTAGTGTGAGAACTAAAACAGTTATTAAATTTATTTTAATGTTGGGTAAATCAAGGGACCACGTCGTATGACACAGAATGGGTTTTCTCCGAGAATATCATAAAACAAACAGTGCAATGCTAAAAGGAAAAATGAATCCATTATAAGACTCGGGTCCCATCACACAATGCAAACACAAACAAGAGGATAGAGTTTTACCTTATAATGGCCAAACATGCTTGATACGCGAAATTTATCTTTTATTATTACTATAAGTGAAGAAATCAAAATCAAATATAAATGTATCAATCATAAACGTCACAATACCCCATCCTGCTATGTCGCCGTATAGGTTTACAACTGAGATCGAAAGTGGTGTATTGGAAATTGGATTTCCATCTATGAACCAAGACTAGGGATCTTCCCTTCCGAATTCGAGACACTCTATCCCGTGCCTCAGGACTCACCCGCAATTGCACCTGGATCAGGCAGGGTCGGTCCATACCTAACGTTGTGGATTGGTAATTCCTGAACAATACGTTTTCCTACCCTATGGGCATAAAATCTGGTCAGTACGTCGACCATCAAAGGCCTTTTAGTCGGCCATATCCGAGGTAGCTCGCTATCCGTCATCCAAATAAGTAAGATGTCTGGGCCCCATACTATGACATCACTCCTAGCTAGAAAGAAATGCATGTCCTCCCTACGGTCCTCTCCGTTTCTGGTTCATACCAGAGTGTGAGACTTGCGAATTAATGCTATACACAAAGCTGCGCTACTTAAAGCCGTTCTTTGATCATCAACCATAAAGCCTTATTTTTTAACAAAAGCCTTAATCCATGCAACTCAGCATGCCACATTGTCATTCCATACCATACCACTGATTTCCACCAATATATAACCTCTGAGCTTGTACGTCTCAGAGAAGGGTGTTAAGCAAGAGAATAAATTCTCCACCACCAAACAGATATATATTTAGCAGAGATCAATGAATATATCGTGGAATACAGCGTCATACATACAATCCATTTGCATGTCCATTCTGGGTCTAAACGAAACCGGAGGCACCTTATTCCTTATCCCATATGTCTAATACATGAGAGAGGCCATCACATATCCGATCGATCTCCATGTACACCTGGACGATCACCACTTATTACATCGTCTTGGGTGTACATCCTAATCAAGATATTAGTAATCATCCAACGATATGAAGATCTTTGGTCTTCTTCGACTTTTAGTCATCGTATCAGTTATTCAGAGTGGGTTAAACCCGGTTTTTTCGAATAACTCGCATATCTTATAATCAAGTGCTATAAAAACACATCATACGCCTCATTCCAATCCAGAATATTCTTTTCACAATTTAAACCAAATTAAGGTTTATTTAACTAGTTGGGATTATCGAGCCTTACCGAAGTAATCATTTATTTTATTATCCCAATCCCAACTTATTCATCCCATAGAGCAAAACCGGTAGTACTTCATATCTAACACCCATTGTGTTATCAGTAAATTTAATTACCATTTAACGTTCAAATCTAATTAAAGATTTAACTATCGCATGGAGTAAAACTGGTGATACTCCATTATCGAACATTTCTTGAATTCGGTAAATTTAATTACCTCATTCCCATTTCAATCTAATTAAAGATTCATTAAAACTCTACTTAGTTTAAATCTTGAAAAATCATTACTTAATGATTATTCAACTTTAGGAAACTAATCCTGCCTTTAACTGGGTTAAAGGACCAATGTCAATTAAAATAAAGTTCACGATAAACCCAAAATCATATTCCATCAAAATGGAATCTTCACGGAAATCATAATAGTATATAATCGATATAAATTTTCGTATCAAACTAATATTATAAGTGGAATATGTAAAGACCCGCAAATCCCCACCCTTCGAATCGACCATAAACCACACAGGTCTGATCCAAAAAGTGGAAACCTACGAATACTTTAACTTTGGGCATACAACACAATACAACAAATAACAGAAGACTTTTATAACACTATAATAAATGTTACATCAAAGTACAGAATATACATATCAGAGTACATTGGAATTTAATTCCAGCGGAAGATAAATACAAAAAATGTAATATACTGCAACGGAAGAACACAGCGGAAGACTCTCTATCTCTGGACACAGCTTTAAGCTTCAACCCAGAATCCTGCTTAATATATCTGCAAAAATAGCTACTCGACTGCCTGTGTGGAAAATATGGGCACCCGAGTTTGCCAGTGGACAAATTACAGGTCAGTCATGGGACTGGTGTGAGAATTCTACTTAACCTATATAATATAATAAGGCTAATCACAGGACCACGCCACTTTCGCGGAACGGGTTTTCTCCTATAGATTGCCAGTGCATGACTAAAGTAAATCGTCAAAATAACGCAATGCTTTTTAGAAAAATGAAACCATTATAAGACCCAAGTCCCATCACACAATGCAACGCAAACCGGAGGATAGGGTTTTACCTTATAATGATCAAAAGATGCTTGATACGATAAACACGGTATTATATAATAATAGTGTGCAACCAATTTGAAATACATCAAAGTAAATGTATCAATCCTAGACGGCATGAGTGCCCCATCCCACTATGTCCCCATATATAGGTATACAATCAAAACCGCGTGATGTCGTATTGGAAATTTGGATTTCCATCTGAGTCAAGGCTAGGGAGGAGATCCTTACTGATTCGAGACACTCTAGCAAATGCCCCAGGATTGGTACTCTGTCCAACCCTTGGATAGCTGCAGGACCGGTCCACACTTACTTTTGTGGATTAGTTATGCCTGAACACACGCTTCCCAGTCCTTTTGGACCTATAATACGGCCAGTGGCGACCGCATAACCCGAGGCCTCGAAAAATCCAACAACCACAATGAATAAATGCCAGCGCTGGTAGGTCCCTGGCACTACTCTAGCTAGAAAGAAACGTGTGCACTCCCTGCGTTCCCTTCTCCCGTTTTAGACTCTACCGGGCTGTGAGGCTCGCGAAGTCACGATATACACAAAGCTATGCCTAAATAGGCTGTGCTTTGATCATCAACCACAAGGCCTGCTTTTCAACAAAGCCTTGATCAATTGCATCTTAGCATGCCACATTGTCAGACTCTACCATATCATTGATCATCTACCAATATATATATAACCTCTAAGCTCATACGTCTTAGAGAAGGGGGTTAAGTGAAGAATAAATTCTCCACCACCAAACAGAAATATATAATCAGTAGCGTTCAACAAATACAGTAGAAAAGAATACAATGTAAGACACGCAATCCATTTACAAGTCCGCTCTGGGTCTGAGCGAAACAACGTGTCCGTCGATCTCCAAATACGTTTGGACGATCATTACCAAATACCTTGCCTTGGGGTGTCCAGTCCCAATTCAAGATACCAGTCATCATCATCCCAACGATGTGAAAACTTCGGTCTTCAATTGCCATCTTCATCTTCGACTCTTGATCGTCGTGATGATTATTCAGAATGGGTTAAACCCGGTTTTTCTGAATAACTCGCGTATTTTGTGATTAAAAATCAAATATTGGAAAATCACACATTACGCCACATTTCCCACTCAGAATATTCTTTTAATAAGATATTCATATTAAAAGATTCTCATAAATTTTATCAAAGATAAATTAATAAATTTAATCATAAATCTTCGTTAAAAGATTTATTAAAAATTCTAAATTTGATTTAATATCAAAAATCATTTTCACAAGATTATTTATTTTAAAGAATAAATCTTCTTTTAAACGGGTTAAAGAACTCGTGTCATTTAAAACACAGTTCACGATAAACCCATAAATCAATTTCCAAAATATGGAATTCCACAGAAATCAATCAATACATAATCGATGTGAATTTCTGTATCGGACTAACAATATACATGGAATAACGGCAAAGCCTCTTAAATTCCATATATAATATCGGTCTTCTATTACAGAAGCCCATCTCGATTATTACCAATCGAATTTTCCACTTAATTCCAATTTAATTTTATTAAATTGGAAAACTAGATTTTTAGGAAATGCTCTTTTTAAATCTATAAAATAGATTTATAAATTCCAAATAATAATTTCAATGTAAATTGGATTAAAGGAGAAATGTCATTTAAAAACACCGTCCACGATAAATCTACTTCACATCTCAATTTATTTCATATCATAAAATGAGATTTGCAAATTCTAATAATCTTAAATACAAGATTTCTCTTTAAATATTTATTATTATAAGAAAAACGTATTTTAGAGATAATCGTTAAAAATATTCTTTATATAAAAGATTTTTACCTTTTACAAATATTCTTTGTTTAACATATACTTAATCAATATATATATATAAATATATTTAAATAAAAAGAATTTCTATTGTAAAAATATTCTTATTTAAAAGAACATCTGAATCGAAATGCGACTCAACCATTTACCATATAATTTGGATTATATGGATTTAACACACATCATATATAACAATAAAAATGTAATTATCAAGTCATCCATTTACATCCAAAGTGTAAATTCCAACTGTGTAAGCGTTTAGAATTAAATAAAAACGCTCATCACAGCCTGTCGATCTAACGATCAACATACAACTAAATATTGGGATTAGTGTATGTTAATTTTCATCCCAACACCCGTGTGGGGTTTCATCCAACAAACAAATAATTAATTCATTTGTGCACTTGGGCGATGTGTGAAAATTATCGACCCAATCACATAAACAAGTCAGGTAACTTATCTATGGCAGTGTAATACACAATATATAACATGACGATAAAACTGTCTCTTTTTATTTCTATTCTTTTTATTGCATGTAAAATGTCAATAAAGATGAATTCTTTATTTCTATTCTTTTATTGCATCTAAGATGACGATAAAAATAAAATCTTTATTTCAATTCCTTTCATTGTAAATAAATGAAAAGAAAAATGTAATCTTTTAATTCCATTTGTACTAGGGAATACAATCAATAACAAAAATATAACTTCTCATTTCATGCTTCATTTGCAATAGAGAATGCAAATAAAGATTCAACTTTTTAATTTGATGTTTATTTACCTAAAGGAATGTAAATAAAATTGTGACTCTTTATTTCATAAATTATTTGCATTAAGGATTTCAAATGAAAATGTATCCTTTATTCTCATATTTTTATTTGCGTTGAGTAATGCAAATAAAAATGTAATATTTATTTTCTAGTTTTATCTACATCAAGAAATGTAAATATACTACTTCTTATTTTATGTTTATTTACATAAAGTGAAGTAAATAAATAAAAATTATAACCTTTATTTTAATGTTTTGTTCGCATTTAAAAAACATGCAACAAAAATGAAACATTTGTTTTTAATAAATTTGTCTGCAACTAAATTTGCAAACAAAATATAAATGTAATTTTTTTTTATTTTCTTGTTTGTTTGCAACTAAGGTTGCAAACAACAAATGAAATTTTATCTCTTTGTTTATTTGCATGATGGAATGCAAATAATATAAAAAATATAAATTAGTTTGCATCTAAATTTGCAAATCAAAAATGCAAATTTTATTTTCTTGTTTGTTTGCAAACAAAGTTGTAAACAAAGAAAAATGTAAATTTTTTCTTTCTTCTTGTTTTATTTGCTTGGTAGGATGCAAATAAAATGTATTTTCTATTTTCTACGTTTCGTTTGCATCAAAAATTGCAACCAAAAGATATATTTTTCCTCTACTTTTGTTTGCATCTAAAATTGCAAACAAAAAGATATTATTTTCTTTTTTCTATTTTTGTTTGCCTCTAAAATTGCAAACAAAAAGGTATATTTTTTTCTCTACTTTTGTTTGCATCTAAAATTGCAAACAAAAAGATATTTTTTTCTTTTTTCTACTTTTGTTTTATAAAATGTAATCATAAAATAAAACTGTCTCTTCCCTCTTACATGTAGTGTTCGCATTTAATTGCAACGCGAAAATGTAAATTTTAAGAAACGTTTTCATACAACACAAAAATGTATGTTTTAATTTTATGAAGCGTTTGCATATGTATGTAAACACAAAAATGTAAATCTTTTTTTTTTATGAAGCGTTTGCATATGCATGCAAACATAAAAATGTATATTTTTTATATGAAGCGTTTGCACATGTATGCAAACACAAAAATAATGAAAATCATATATATTATTTCTTTCTATATTGAATTTTTATTACGAATTGTAATGAGATGAGTTCCTATACTTTGTTGACATTAAGGAATGCAACAATACACTTTCCTTTTCCATCATATAAAATTTTTGTTTGAAAACACAAATTAAAATGTTAATCATTTAACGATGTAAATATTTGTGTTAGGGACACAAGTGAAATACTTTCGATGTACGGTACATGTATTTGTGTTGGGAACACAAGTAAAAATAAATAAAATAAAATTTCAATGGCGGTGCATTCATTTGTGTTTAAGACAAAAATAAAAATAAAACTTTGATGACGAAGTATTTATTTGTGAAAATAAAGCTTTGATGACGAAGTATTTATTTGTGTTTAAGACAAAAATAAAAATAATTCATATTCCTGTGTAAATGTATGTGCCAATATATATAAATAAAAAGACAATTTTTTTATAAACTTTTATGTTTAGACATTTCTTTTGAATATTGTTATTTGTGTTGAAACACAAATATAAAATGAACATCTTTCATGCATGTAGATTTTTGTGTTGAAACACAAAAATAAAGTAAATTTTTTTTTTTCATGTAGATCTTTGTGTTGGAACACAAAAATAAAATAAACATTTTTTCTTGTGTATTTTTGTGTTGGAACACAAAAATAAAATAAACACATTCCTTCCTCATGTATACTTTTGTGTTGGAACACAAAAAATAAAATAAAATAAACAATTTTTTTTTCTCTATGTATAATTTTTCCATCGCAATATGAATATTGAATTGATTATCAAACTCAATTCAATAAAAACCAAATTTGAAATAAACGTATCCAAGTTCGCACAACAACCAATACGACAATACATTGATTAAACAGAAAATCAACATAACATACTATACAATTCAGATCTGAACGAATATTATATAATAAATAAATTAATCAACTAATTAATTTAAATTAAAGAAATCTCACCTTCCGTTAATTCAGATCTAAAGATTCAACAGTCCAGAAAATGTTCCAATCAGTCTCAAACTGTTCTATTTGCTGTTACGATTCCAATGTTTTTGAAATCGCCAAATTCTAAGTTGAAATGAATGAGTCATGGTCAAAACAAGTCTTTAAATTAATTAAATTAATTAATAAGTTAATTAATTAAGATAATTACCCTTCTTCCTCCTCAAATAGGATCGGCCGTACTTATGAGAATGGAGAGGAGAAGATGGTGGCTCCAGAGAAGATCTAACCTTATGAGAATGGAGAGGAGAAGATGCTCTTTGATTTGGTATAGGAGTTAGGATTTAATTTTGAAGAGAAGAGGGAGAAAGTGGCACAAGAATTTTCGGCCATGAAGAGAATAGGGGTCGGCGGCTACTAATTGAAGAAGATGAATAATGATTTAGTTAGGGTTCTCCTTATTTTTATATATATTATATAATTGTTGATTTTTCAAAAAAACCCATTCCTCTCAAATTATTTTTCAATGATCTTGTTTAACAAATGTTACTTTTCTTTCAGCAGTCAAGTTTGATAAAACTATTATTTTAATAAATCAAATTTTTAACAAAGTTGTGATTTTTATTACACACTAATCAAGTTTAAATCAAAATGTTACCTTTATTCTTCTTGCACCAATGTTTTAACAAAACAGAATATTTTATTGAAACATCACGTTTTAACAAAATCAATATCCGGTTTTAATGATCATGTTTTGTTGAGTTAAGAATACAAATAAAAGAGTGAACTCATTTCCTTGTCATGTTTTAGTGTTGAAAACACAAGAGAAAAAAAAGGATAGTTCATTTTCTATGTTTTATATTTGTGTTAAGAACACAAATAACAATAAAAAAAATGATTCAATTTAATGTGTTAAGAGCACAAACAAAAGGAGAATTCATTTCCTATGTTTATTTTTGTTAAGGACATAAATATAAAGATAATCCATTTGAAATCTTACTTTCTATACCATATTTGCATTGCAAAAGCAAAAAGGGGTGATCTCATTACCTATGTATTTTTGCATTGAAAAATGCATATAAATAGATAATTCATTTTCTAAGTTATATTTGTGTTGAAAAGCACAAATAAAAAGAATACTGTGAACAAAATGTAATTCTTTAAAGGGGTTTTCATTTACATATGGAATGTTAACAAAAATATAAATTTCAAAAATGAAATCTTATTTACATACCAAAAATGTAAACAAAATAGATTTCTCAACTATTTCTTTTTATTTACACATAATATGTAAATAAAGGTATGTTAGTCAATTATGGTTTTTATTTACAAATAAAATGTAACCAAAAATGTGTTTATCAATTATGTCTTTTTATTTACAATTAAAATGTAAACAAAAAGTCAATTCAAGATGTGCTCTTAGATTTATAAACCAAATGTAAATAAATATGTGTTTACCAAATATGTCCTTAAATTTAACCAAAAAAGGTAAATATAAATATGTTAACCAATTTTTATTTACACATGGAATGTAAATAAAAATATAACGAACAATTTTGTCTTTTTTTTTATCTATACATAGGATGTAAATAAAATGTGTCTTTGCACTTGTCTTTTTATTTCTGCAAATAGAATACAAAATAAAATATGTAACCTAGTCTTATTTTTAATATTGTTATCATTTTCTTTTTCTTTTATTTTGTTTTGTTTTTATTTGTTTTGTTTTCATTTGTTTTATTTGCAAAGAAAATGCAAATAAAGGAATAGACGTATTTTCTAAGCCTGCAACTTTTTATTTACACATGATATGTAAATAAAAATAAAATTTTGATATTCCTAAACAAATATGATATTAAAATAATTTGCCTCAATTTGACAAATTAATTTAACATAATAAAATTTATTTTAAAACACCATGAATTGTAACCGATTTATACAGATCTAAATCTACAAACACCGATCTATACAATATAGCATAATACTCATCATACAATCCATCAAACATTCAACACAATACATCACATCACAGATTTGATTAAATAACATACAGATAAATATTAATGGAATAAATTAATAAATAAAATTAATTGAATTATGAAAATCAGAGATTCTCATTTCGCATTTCTGGCTGAAATTCAAAGTGCTCCGTTTCAACTCTGGTCAGTGCCATGATGTAGATCTCGTCAATACGAGTCCAACGGTTCTGAAATCATCGAATTTCGTTAAGATTTGAAGAAGTTACGAAGTTTTAAACTTTAAACAATTAAAATATAAAATTAATATTAAATTAATTTACATCTTTTGTTAATTAAAATTAAATCATTCATTCTAACTTCGATTTAAATCAAATTTATGATCATTATTATTTAAATAAATAATTTTATATTGTCAAAATTCATTAAAATTTTCAAAAATAAAAATTTTAAATTGGTCCTGATTTTTGCGGGTTGTTACAATCGCCCCCACTTAAAAACTTTTCGTCCTCGAAAAGGAACGTAGCTAAAAATTGTAAAATTAACTATCTTAATTTTAAATTTTAATGGTTAATTATATTTTCAAAATATATATAAAAATCATATTTCAAAGAATAGATTATAAATATCAAAAATACGTTAATTATAAATTCGTAACTCTTAACTCGTTCTAGGGCATTACTAACCCCATCTCTAACGAGTTTACTCATTCTAGGATACTGCTGATCCTATCTCTAATGAGTATTCTTATTGGACATTACTAATCCAATCTCTGATGAGTCTTTTGTTCAGTTCTAACAAGTTGTACCCCAAAGATTTGAGCTAACCTGGCTCTGATACCAACTGTAAAGACCCGCAAATCCCCACCCTTCGAATCGACCATAAACCACACAGGTCTGATCCAAAAAGTGGAAACTTACGAATACTTTAACTTTGGGCATACAACACAATACAACAAATAACAGAAGACTTTTATAACACTATAATAAATGTTACATCAGAGTACAGAATATACATATCAGAGTACATTGGAATTTAATTCCAGCGGAAGATAAATACAAAAAATGTAATATACTGCAACGGAAGAACACAGCGGAAGACTCTCTATCTCTGGACACAGCTTTAAGCTTCAACCCAGAATCCTGCTTAATATATCTGCAAAAATAGCTACTCGACTGCCTGTGTGGAAAATATGGGCACCCGAGTTTGCCAGTGGACAAACTGCAGGTCAGTCATGGGACTGGTGTGAGAATTCTACTTAACCTATATAATATAATAAGGCTAATCACAGGACTACGCCACTTTCGCGGAACGGGTTTTCTCCTATAGATTGCCAGTGCATGACTAAAGTAAATCATCAAAATAACGCAATGCTTTTTAGAAAAATGAAACCATTATAAGACCCAAGTCCCATCACACAATGCAACGCAAACCGGAGGATAGGGTTTTACCTTATAATGATCAAAAGATGCTTGATACGATAAACACGGTATTATATAATAATAGTGTGCAACCAATTTGAAATACATCAAAGTAAATGTATCAATCCTAGACGGCATGAGTGCCCCATCCCACTATGTCGCCATATATAGGTATACAATCAAAACCGCGTGATGTCGCATTGGAAATTTGGATTTCCATCTGAGTCAAGGCTAGGGAGGAGATCCTTACCGATTCGAGACAATCTAGCAAATGCCCCAGGATTGGTACTCTGTCCAACCCTTGGATAGCTGCAGGACCGGTCCACACTTACTTTTGTGGATTAGTTATGCCTGAACAAACGCTTCCCAGTCCTTTTGGACCTATAATACGGCCAGTGGCGACCGCATAACCCGAGGCCTCGAAAAATCCAACAACCACAATGAATAAATGCCAGCGCTGGTAGGTCCCTGGCACTACTCTAGCTAGAAAGAAACGTATGCACTCCCTGCGTTCCCTTCTCCCGTTTTAGACTCTACCGGGCTGTGAGGCTCGCGAAGTCACGATATACACAAAGCTATGCCTAAATAGACTGTACTTTGATCATCAACCACAAGGCCTGCTTTTCAACAAAGCCTTGATCAATTGCATCTTAGCATGCCACATTGTCAGACTCTACCATATCATTGATCATCTACCAATATATATATAACCTCTAAGCTCATACGTCTTAGAGAAGGGGGTTAAGTGAAGAATAAATTCTCCACCACCAAACAGAAATATATAATCAGTAGCGTTCAACAAATACAGCAGAAAAGAATACAATGTCAGACACGCAATCCATTTACAAGTCCGCTCTGGGTCTGAGCGAAACAACGTGTCCGTCGATCTCCAAATACGTTTGGACGATCATTACCAAATACCTTGCCTTGGGGTGTCCAGTCCCAATTCAAGATACCAGTCATCATCATCCCAACGATGTGAAAACTTCGGTCTTCAATTGCCATCTTCATCTTCGACTCTTGATCGTCGTGATGATTATTCAAAATGGGTTAAACCCGGTTTTTCTTAATAACTCGCGTATTTTGTGATTAAAAATCAAATATTGGAAAATCACACATTACGCCACATTTCCCACTCAGAATATTCTTTTAATAAGATATTCATATTAAAAGATTCTCATAAATTTTATCAAAGATAAATTAATAAATTTAATCATAAATCTTCCTTAAAAGATTTATTAAAAAATTCTAAATTTGATTTAATATCAAAAATCATTTTCACAAGATTATTTATTTTAAAGAATAAATCTTCTTTTAAACGGGTTAAAGAACTCGTGTCATTTAAAACACAGTTCACGATAAACCCATAAATCAATTTCCAAAATATGGAATTGCACAGAAATCAATCAATACATAATCGATGTGAATTTCTGTATCGGACTAACAATATACATGGAATAACGGCAAAGCCTCTTAAATTCCATATATAATATCGGTCTTCTATTACAGAAGCCCATCTCGATTATTACCAATCGAATTTTCCACTTAATTCCAATTTAATTTTATTAAATTGGAAAACTAGATTTTTAGGAAATGCTCTTTTTAAATCTATAAAATAGATTTATAAATTCCAAATAATAATTTCAATGTAAATTGGATTAAAGGAGAAATGTCATTTAAAAACACCGTCCACGATAAATCCACTTCACATCTCAATTTATTTCATATCATAAAATGAGATTTGCAAATTCTAATAATCTTAAATACAAGATTTCTCTTTAAATATTTATTATTATAAGAAAAACGTATTTTAGAGATAATCATTAAAAATATTCTTTATATAAAAGATTTTTACCTTTTACAAATATTCTTTGTTTAACATATACTTAATCAAAATATATATATATATATATATATATATATATATTTAAATAAAAAGAATTTCTAATGTAAAAATATTCTTATTTAAAAGAACATCTGAATCGAAATGCGACTCAACCATTTACCATATAATTTGGATTATATGGATTTAACACACATCATATATAACAATAAAAATGTAATTATCAAGTCATCCATTTACATCCAAAGTGTAAATTCCAACTGTGTAAGCGTTTAAAATTAAATAAAAACGCTCATCACAGCCTGTCGATCTAACGATCAACATACAACTAAATATTGGGATTAGTGTATGTTAATTTTCATCCCAACACCCGTGTGGGGTTTCATCCAACAAACAAATAATTAATTCATTTGTGCACTTGGGCGATGTGTAAAAATTATCGACCCAATCACATAAACAAGTCAGGTAACTTATCTATGGCAGTGTAATACACAATATATAACATGACGATAAAACTGTCTCTTTTTATTTCTATTCTTTTTATTGCATGTAAAATGTCAATAAAGATGAATTCTTTATTTCTATTCTTTTATTGCTTCTAAGATGATGATAAAAATAGAATCTTTATTTCAATTCCTTTCATTGTAAATAAATGAAAAGAAAAATGTAATCTTTTAATTCCATTTGTACTAGGGAATACAATCAATAACAAAAATATAACTTCTCATTTCATGCTTCATTTGCAATAGAGAATGCAAATAAAGATTCAACTTTTTAATTTGATGTTTATTTACCTAAAGGAATGTAAATAAAATTGTGACTCTTTATTTCATAAATTATTTGCATTAAGGATTTCAAATGAAAATGTATCCTTTATTCTCATATTTTTATTTGCGTTGAGTAATGCAAATAAAAATGTAATATTTATTTTCTAGTTTTATCTACATCAAGAAATGTAAATATACTACTTCTTATTTTATGTTTATTTACATAAAGTGAAGTAAATAAATAAAAATTATAACCTTTATTTTAATGTTTTGTTCGCATTTAAAAAACATGCAACAAAAATGAAACATTTGTTTTTAATAAATTTGTCTGCAACTAAATTTGCAAACAAAATATAAATGTATTTTTTTTATTTTCTTGTTTGTTTGCAACTAAGGTTGCAAACAACAAATGAAATTTTATCTCTTTGTTTATTTGCATGATGGAATGCAAATAATATAAAAAATATAAATTAGTTTGCATCTAAATTTGCAAATCAAAAATGCAAATTTTATTTTCTTGTTTGTTTGCAAACAAAGTTGTAAACAAAGAAAAATGTAAATTTTTTCTTTCTTCTTGTTTTATTTGCATGGTAGGATGCAAATAAAATGTATTTTCTATTTTCTACGTTTCGTTTGCATCAAAAATTGCAACCAAAAGATATATTTTTCCTCTACTTTTGTTTGCATCTAAAATTGCAAACAAAAAGATATTATTTTCTTTTTTCTATTTTTGTTTGCCTCTAAAATTGCAAACAAAAAGGTATATTTTTTTCTCTACTTTTGTTTGCATCTAAAATTGCAAACAAAAAGATATTTTTTTCTTTTTTCTACTTTTGTTTTATAAAATGTAATCATAAAATAAAACTGTCTCTTCCCTCTTACATGTAGTGTTCGCATTTAATTGCAACGCAAAAATGTAAAGTTTAAATTTTAAGAAACGTTTTCATACAACACAAAAATGTATGTTTTAATTTTATGAAGCGTTTGCATATGTATGTAAACACAAAAATGTAAATCTTTTTTTTTATGAAGCGTTTGCATATGCATGCAAACATTAAAATGTATATTTTTTATATGAAGCGTTTGCACATGTATGCAAACACAAAAATAATGAAAATCATATATATTATTTCTTTCTACATTGAATTTTTATTACGAATTGTAATGAGATGAGTTCCTATACTTTGTTGACATTAAGGAATGCAACAATATACTTTCCTTTTCCATCATATAAAATTTTTGTTTGAAAACACAAATTAAAATGTTAATCAATTAACGATGTAAATATTTGTGTTAGGGACACAAGTGAAATACTTTCGATGTACGGTACATATATTTGTGTTGGGAACACAAGTAAAAATAAATAAAATAAAATTTCAATGGCGGTGCATTCATTTGTGTTTAAGACAAAAATAAAAATAAAACTTTGATGACAAAGTATTTATTTGTGAAAATAAAGCTTTGATGACGAAGTATTTATTTGTGTTTAAGACAAAAATAAAAATAATTCATATTCCTGTGTAAATGTATGTGCCAATATATATAAATAAAAAGACATTTTTTTTATAAACTTTTATGTTTAGACATTTCTTTTGAATATAATTATTTGTGTTGAAACACAAATATAAAATGAACATCTTTCATGCATGTAGATTTTTGTGTTGAAACACAAAAATAAAGTAAACTTTTTTTTTTCATGTAGATCTTTGTGTTGGAACACAAAAATAAAATAAACATTTTTTCTTGTGTATTTTTGTGTTGGAACACAAAAATAAAATAAACACATTCCTTCCTCATGTATACTTTTGTGTTGGAACACAAAAAATAAAATAAAATAAACAATTTTTTTTCTCTATGTATAATTTTTCCATCGCAATATGAATATTGAATTGATTATCAAACTCAATTCAATAAAAAACCAAATCTGAAATAAACGTATCCAAGTTCGCACAACAACCAATACAACAATACATTCATTAAATGAGACGACCCGATTTCCCGTTCTCACGGAAACAAGGTTATCTTAGGAATATAACACAGAAACATATAATAGCAGAACAGAATTACATAAATACACCAGATGTGAACAACAAAATATACTGGATAAAAGTAATCATCAGAGTTACACAGTATACAGGATCTTACTTAGTACAAATACAGTTCAGCTATACATAAATGTCTACAGCGGAAATAAACAAAATATGTACAATAGGAGCTGAACAGCATAAAAAGAAATAAATGATAGAATCCATCTTCAGCTCCAGCTATCCAGAAAGAAGAACCAGCTAAACCTGAATACAAGGCTGCCCGTGTAGAAAAAGGGGCACCCGAGTTTGAGAGTGAAACAAACTACGAGTCAGTCATGGGACTGGTATGAGAAATCCACTCAACACATATATAATTGGCTAATCACAGGACCACGCCACTTTCGTGGAACGGGTTTACTCCATTGGATTGCCAGTGCTTTAAAACAAATCTTTCTTTTTAACATCGCTATGCTTTTTATAAAAATCAAGCCATTATAAGAATCAGTTCCCATCACACAATGCAACGCAAACCGGAGGATAGAGTTTTACCTTATAATGGCCAAAATATGATTGATACGAATAAAACAAAGGCAATTGATATTATTGCTAGTGTTAATATGTTTTGAAAACAATTTCAAATCATAACTATCAATCATAGACGGCATGGGTACCATATATCATGTCGCCATATATATATACAATCAAAACCGCACGATGTCGTATTTGGAAATTGGATTTCCGTCATGAACCAAGGCAAAAGATAGTCCTTACCGAATTCGAGACTGCCTAGCCCGAGTCTCAGGATCAGAGCTCGAGTGACCCTAGGAGCGACAGGGCCGGTCCACACGGAGTGGATTAAAATGCCTGAGCACTACGTTTCGCCGCCCTTTGGGGCGTAAGCGAGCCAACAAGTGACTCCATCGGACCCGGATCGTCCAATCTAACCGAGGCGCCTCGCAACAGCAACAACCACATAAGTCAAACTCGTCAGGGCGTGTAAAACCACTGACGCCACTTTTAGCTAGGAGGAAACGTAGGCCCTCCCTGAGGTCCTTTCTCCCGTTTCTGGTTCATACCGGGGGGTGAGGCTCGCGAATTCACGTTATACACAAAGCTACGCCACACAGGCGGTGCTTTGATCATCACCACAAGACTTTGCTTTTCAACAGAAGCCCTGATCACTGCATCTTAGCATGCCACACAGAATAAATCCTATGTCAGACACACAGTCCATTTACAAGTCCGTTCTGGGTCTGAACGAAACCGGAGGCACTAAATACCTCGCAAACCCTTCGATCAACACGTACGTCTGAACGATCACCACTCATTATCCATATTTCGGGATGCCTCCCAATCAGGACCTCGGTTACCATCCAAACGAGGTGAAGATCTCCGGTCTTCGACCATCGTCTTTATCTTCGACTTTCAATCGTCGGTCAATTATTTGAAATGAGAATTAACTCGGCCTTCTCAAATAATTCACGTATATTTAGAATTTCAATTCAATTTATTTCAATGGTTAAATTATTCTATAACACCAATTTTGTCCTTTAATGTAATTTTCACACCAAACACATTCAACCATCAAACATCACATAAATCAAGCAAATTCAGTTTATTTCCATTCCATATCGCTTATGATATTTTATAACTATTTATCGCTATTTTCATTTATTTTAAAATAGCCATTTTATTCAAAACGACGCTTCGGGCCATAAGGCGGCCGTGGCGCTGTTTTTCTTCAGATTTGATTTACACATATCTGAAAATCTAACTGTTGGATCTTCACAAAATTTACATCATTAGAAAGGTCTTTTCAAAACGAATCCAACGGTTCCAGTTTCGGGAAAATCCGACGGTCGGATCTCCCAGTACAATCGTTTGAAATTTCGATTTCAAAATACGAACTGCAGCGTCGTTATTCGATTAAATATAATTATATTTATATATATAAATAAATATAATCGTTTCTGGCGCTGTTTTTCTTCAGAATTGAATTAAACATTCCAGACAATCCAACCGTTGGATTTTAACAAGGTTGGTGTCGTTGGAAAGATTATTCCAAGGCGAACCCGACGGTTGAGGTTTCGGGAAAATCCAATGGTCGGATTTCCCGCACTAGTCGTTTGAAATCACGGTTTCAAAATACGAACTGCACGGCCTCGTTTCGTTTTAATTTTATTTATATATTTATATAAATATAGTTCATTCAACAATTTCAATATCGTTTTCACTTCAAATATTTTTCTAACACCTTAAATTTTGGAAAAAATTCGCCATAACCTCCCCTGCACCGGGAGCATCGGGAAATCGCAAATAGCGTTCCCGGTCCTTCTAATCTCAAAAAGAAAAAGAAGAAGCCAAGCGGCTAGCCAACAGGCTCAAAATCATCACCCAAACAAATCAGTAAATGTGTACCTATTTGTCGGGCACAAAATTTTATTCCTCTTCTCTAGCCCCTTTGCTATAACCTGTTCAATGAATATTGCATGTACATATATATACAATTCTTATCATTTATCAATTTCTATTCGACTTCATATTTGATTTCTATTTGGTTTAAAAAACTCCATTCATTCTAATGTTACATAAATAGGTGCAAATCATTTCATTAGCTAATTAATGAATATTTCAACTCACATATGTTTATTTTGAACAAGTGGCTATTTTTAACACTTCACATTTCAACGATTTATGCATACAATAAAAATGTGATTTTTATTGTAAAACAATTCATTTCAAAACACTATTTTTCTATATAGTTCAAGTTGGTGATAAAAATGGGATTGTTATCATAAAACAATTTATTTCAAAATATGAATACCATTCAACACATGAATTTCTAAACAACGAATGAATATCAATTCAACACATGAATGTTTTCAATAGTTTTTATATATAGATAAAAATGTGATTTTTATTATCGAACAATTTATTTCAAAATATGAATACCATTCAACACATGAATTTCTAAACAACGAATGAATATCAATTCAACACATGAATGTTTTCAATAGTTTTTATATATAGATAAAAATGTGATTTTTATTATCGAACAATTTATTTCAAAATATGAATACCATTCAACACATGAATTTCTAAACAACGAATGAATATCAATTCAACACATGAATGTTTTCAATAGTTTTTATATATAGATAAAAATGTGATTTTTATTATCGAACAATTTATTTCAAAATATGAATACCATTCAACACATGAATTTCTAAACAACGAATGAATATCAATTCAACACATGAATGTTTTCTATACAATGAATAAATATAGTTTAAGAATATGAAAATAATTCAAACACACAAATATTATTCAAAATTTCGGCAGCATAACGGCAGGGTAGTTACACCGGGACCGTCCCTAGTACGGCTCCTCGCTCTACCTTAAAACCTCGCGGTTTTTGACAATGGGAATCATGCATCTAGTTCGCACGCAGGCGGCATGTATATATTTATTTCATTTCCACAAACTAATCCTAAGTGGTTTCAACCAAATATTTCACAACCACAAATGGGTATTTTTCAACCACATACAACCAATATCAATCACAAACAATCCCAAACAACCATTCAATTTTCACAACAATTTCAACCAATAAATATCGTCCATGGTTTGTGGACGAGGGGCGTATATATATATATATATATATATATATATATATATATATATATATATATATATAGATATTTATATATAGCTATTCACTTTTCATTTCACACATATATATATAAATTTTAAATCAGAAATCTCACCAATAGCTATCCAACTTCACGATACTTCCTTTATAGAAATCTTCGCCTATTTGTCGCTTTCACCCGTATTCTCTGCATATGTAAAAATAGAATTTTTACTATGCTATTCAATATATAAAAATCGAATTTTGACTTCGCTATTCAATATATAAAAATATGATTTTTACTTTTGCTTTCAACCTATAAAAATATGATTTTTACTTTTGCTTTCAACATATAAAAATATGATTTTTACTTTTGCTTTCAACATATAAAAATATGATTTTTACTTTTGCTTTCAACATATAAAAATATGATTTTTACTTTTGCTTTCAACCTATAAAAATATGATTTTTACTTTTGCTTTCAACATATAAAAATATGATTTTTACTTTTGCTTTCAACATATAAAAATATGATTTTTACTTTTGCTTTCAACATATAAAAATATGATTTTTACTTTTGCAAGTTCAAATCTTTTTCTACTAAAAGATTAAACCTTTTTCCTATTTTAAAGTTCAAAATAAAATCAGTTTTTCTCTTTTATAAAAATGCAGTTTTTAGTTTCTTTTTAAAAAAAAACAGTTTTTAAAATCTTTTAAAAATTCAGTTTTAAAGTTCTAACAAATCAGTTTTTAAAATTATAAAAAAAATCAGTTTTTTTTTTCTCTTTTAACAAAAATCAGTTTTTAACTTTGAAAATCTGGTTTTAAAATTCTTTTAAAAAATCTCAGTTTTACTTTATAAATAAATTTAATTTTTACTTTATAAATAAATCAGTTTTATTCTTTTTAAAAATCTCAGTTTTTATACTTTTAATAAATCTCAGTTTTTATACTTTTAATAAATCTCAGTTTTTTTTATACTTTTAATAAAAACAGTTTATATATAAAATAAAAATAAAATACAATTAAAAACTTACAGAGGAGCGGGGGGAAGGAGACGACGTCGGCGGCTCAGGTGGCGTTCGTGGAGGTGTCGCGGCAGGGTTACAGGCTTCGACGGGGGGGGGGGGGGGGGGGGGGGTTGCTTCGTCGATGATGTCTCGAGGGGGGGGGGGGCTGCTTCGTCTGGGATGTCTCGAGGGGGGGGGGGGCTTCGAGGTACGGCGGCGATGTCTGGACTGCGGCGCGATTTTAGATTTAGGGTTTTCCCTTTTTTTTTTTTGTTCTGTCGATTTAATTTTTTTTGAAAAGGGGGGGGGGCCATAACGAAGGATAAGGGACGGAAGGGGGAATTAAAATTTTTTTTTTTATTTAATTATTTAATTTAGCAAAGAGTTGACTTTTACATACGACCTCGAAACGAGGCCCACCGCCTGTCGCCCATAGCGTTTTACCCCCATTCCGAACACAATGGGATATGTATCGCAAGCCGATTCGATTGTTACAATCAGTTTCCTTTTGAATTTTCATTTAAATCTCTATATTGAATTTTAAACGCACATTTCAAATTACCGGGGCCACATACTAACTAGAAAAATTCCAGAAAAATATTTTCTAGCTTTGTATTGACGATACGGTCCTAACAAAACTAGTTTCGACGAATTCTGAGACCGTTTGAAAAATGGTCAATTTCCATTCGATTAAAATCAACAGAAACTGGTCAAACGCGTTTTCCTTTGCCACGCTCACATATTGATTCGAAAAATTATGAAATTTGAAATCTAGCAATAACTTGACACTGCGGGTCCAACAAAAGTGATTTCGTCGAAATCCGAGGTCATCTGCAAAATGTCCATTTTTAAGGGCCTGAATTCCATAGTGACTATTCAGAATTTTCAACTGGACATATCTTTTGATTCCCGCTATCAAATTTCGATTGGTCGGATTCGTTAGAAAGATATTATCAATTAGATTCCATTATTTTTGGTTTCACTAAAATCCGGATTGTTTTGCACCCGGTATATTCAATTGAAGTTTGAAATCGAATTATCGAACTACCGCGCCATTTTCAATTCTATATATAATTATAATTAATTATATTCGTTTTCAAATGTCGATTCAAACTCAGTTTTCATCGCCATTATTTAAAATATTTATTTTAAATATTTAAAATCCATTATTTTAGCCAATTTAAAAAATTTAAACTGGTTCAGATTTTCTGGGTCGTTACAATCTCCCCCACTTAAAACTTTTCGTCCCCGAAAAGGAATAAAGTCGAAAGTGGTTTGATAAATCCATAATCATACAACACAACAACCAATCCAATTGTTTTTAACCTTTAAAAATATACTAATCCAATCCTATACCCCTTGAAAATCATTCAGACCATTTAATTAAAAGTGTATATCTATGAAAAGTAAATATCAATAGAGTAGAGAATTGAATGGTAATGCAAAGTAGGGTAAATGTACCTTGCACCAGAGTCAATCAGAGATATCTACTCGGCATCTAGGATAAGCTTTCTGAATGCTCTCCTCAGTTTCCCAAGTACAATCTCGCGGATCTCCACTCCATTGCACTTTGACTAAGTGAACCTTCTTGTTCCTCAGCTCTTTGGTTTCTTTGCCGATAATCTTTAGCGGCTCTCGCCTCACGGCTGATTCTGGAGTAATTTCAATATCCTGCTGAGCTGCTTCTTCCATGATCAAGTCTGGATCATGAACGTGCTTTCGAAGTTGAGATATATGAAATACATCATGCACTCCAGGCAACCAATCAGGAAGTTTGACCCTATAAGCGAGAGTTCCGATCCGTTCCAGAATAGGAAACGGACCAATGAATTTGGGTGCCAACTTTCCAGTTTTACCGAACCTGATAACTCCTCTCATCGGCGATACTTTCAAATATACATAGTCGCCAACTTCAAAGGATATATCTCTTCTTCGTTTATCGGCATAGCTCTTTTGTCGGCTTTGAGCGGCGAGTAATCGCTTCTTAATAAAATCGACTTTGTCGGCAGCTTCTCGAATCATATCAGGACCCAACACAAGTCTATTCCCAGGCTCGACCCAACAAGCAGGAGATCGGCACGGTCTACAATACAATGCTTCGAATGGCGACATTGTCAGACTCGCCTGGTAGCTGTTGTTATAAGAGAACTCAGCCAAATGTAGATTGTCTTCCCATGATCCACCGAAATCTATAACACAAGCCCGCAATAGATCTTCTAGAATGCGATTCACCCTCTCAGTCTGACCGTCTGTCTGAGGATGATAAGCGGTGCTCAAGTTTAACTTCGTTCCCAGCTCGACTTGAAATGCCTCCCAGAATTTACTAGTGAATATTGTATCTCTATCACTGACTATACTGAGTGGCACTCCATGCAGTCTAACTATTTCCCTGAAGTAAATATGTGCCAGACTCTGAGCGGTTCTATTTGATCTGACAGGTATAAAATGGGCGGTCTTCGTGAAGCGATCTACGATCACCCAAATACTGTCATTTCCCTTTTTGGTTCTGGGCAAACCATCAATGAAATCCATAGAAATATGTTCCCACTTCCAGCCAGGAACTTCTAGCGGTTGTAATAATCCAGCTAGTTTCTGCTGGTCGCTCTTGACTAGCTGGCAAGTAGGGCACCGGCTAACATATAAGGAAATGTCCCTTTTCATCGACTTCCACCAGAAAGTGCGTTTGATGTCATTATACATTTTGCTTACTCCCGGATGGATACTGAGTTTCAACTTGTGGCATTCATCCAGTACTTCCTTTCGAAGTTCAGGAATGTTAGGAACGCATATTCGACCTTTGAGCCTTAGAATCCCCTCATTGTCTACTTGAAAACTCGAGGGCTCGCCTTGTTGAATTATCCCTCTGATCTTCTGAATGAAGCAATCATCCTCCTGAAGAGCAGATATCTTATCTAGTAATGAAGTCGTGATAATAAAACTGGCGATCATTACATTCTTTCTGCTTAATGCATCGGCCACGACATTGGCTTTTCCTGGAGTATATATAATTTCAAAGTCATATGCTGCAAGAAACTCCAGCCAACGTTGATGTCTCAGATTTAGGTCCTTCTGAGTGAACAGATACTTTAATGACTGATGATCTGTAAATAGTTCGAATCTCTCACCGAGAAGATAGTGTCTCCAGATTTTCAAAGAGAATATGATAGCCAATAACTCAAGATCATGAGTTACATAGTTTTTCTCATGTGGCTTAAGTTGACGGCTAGCATAAGCAATTACTTGGCCTCTTTGCATTAACACTGCGCCAAGGCCTTCTCTAGAAGCATCAGTCCATACTTTTAAATCTTGGTTGCCATCGATGATGGTTAGCACTGGAGCAGTTGTTAATCTTAACTTTAGCTCTTCGAAAGCCTCCTCACTTTCTTGAGTCCATTTGAACTTAGAATGCTTCTTTGTAAGCTTTGTTAAATGACCAGATATCTTCGAAAAGTTTTTAACGAACTTCCGGTAATAGCTAGCCAATCCGAGAAAACTACGGACTTCAGTGGGAGTACTAGGCTGTTTCCAGTTCTGAATGGCTGTGATTTTGCTTGGATCCACAGCAATTCCTTCTTTCGATACAACATGGCCCAGAAATTTCACTTCATCTTGCCAGAATATACATTTGGAAAACTTGGCTTTCAATACATTCCTTCTGAGGATTTCTAGAACCTGTTCCAGATGCTTTTCATGTTCGGCCTTTGATTTAGAGAAGATTAGAATATCATCAATGAAAACCAGAACAAATTTATTCAATACTCCTCTGAACACTCTATTCATCAGATCGACGAAATAAGCTGGAGCGTTACATAAGCCGAACGGCATTACTAACCACTCGTAGAATAAGTCGGGGCCTCTGAACGCTGTCATTGGAACACACTCTTCGGCAATTCGAAGTTGATGGAATCCTGTAGCTAGGTCCATTCGTGAGAATACTTGTGCTCCATTTAATCGATCTAACAAATCATCAATCCGCGGCAATGGATACTTGTTCTTTATTGTCTGTTTGTTCAAATCATGATAATCCACACAAAGACGTAGAGTACCGTCAGATTTTGGGACAAACACCACGGCCGCACCCCAGTCAGAGAAACTAGGCCTGATCAGACCTTTCCATACGAGCTGTCGTGTTTGATTGTCTAATTCCTCCTTCTCTTTCAAGGACATTCTTCGAATAGCGTGAACTACCGGCCTTGCATTGGGAATCAAAGTAATCTTGAAATCTATTTCTCTTTGCGGAGGTAAGCGAACAACTTCTTCAAACACATCCGCATAGTTCTTGACGACAGGAATGTCTTTGATGAGGTCAGGAATGTCCTCTATGACTTCAGGGACATTTTCTATTTGAGCTGGGGAAACGTCCAAAGCTGCCCAGAAGTCTTTTCTATTTGAGGTCGGGCCTTCACATGGTATGGTTATATAATTCCCCGATTGGGCCTTTGCTTTAACCACCCTCTCGGCACATTTAACTTCAGCTTCATACATGGTTAGCCAATCCAATCCCAGAATAAGATCGAATTCATTAAAGTTCATGACGATAGAGATAATAGGGAATTTATAGCAAGAAAAAGAGACGGGTACTGCACAAACCCAACTGAGATTAATGGAACCTCCCACTGGATTTTGGACAGTCATTGGCTCTTTGAGCTTTTTCAGATTCAAATCCAGTTTCTTGACTGCACTCTTTGCAATAAAGCTTCGTGACGCGCCTGTGTCAAACAGTACTTTAACTGGAATGTTTTTGACATTGAGCGTGCCTTCTAAAACATCAGACCTTTCCTGATCAGACGAAGAGGTCGGTACTTCTACCACTTCATTTACATGTACTGCTTTAGGTTTTCTGAATAGCGGGCAGGCCTTTGAAAGATGACCGAACTGATGGCATTGACTGCACTTTCTATTCTCTCTAAACTGGTTATCGGGCTTAGACCCTCTCTTTCGTTTCCTCGAGGTTTTACACTTCCTGGTCAGATGCCCCTGTTTATTGCAGTTAGAACATGTGGCAGTCGTTGCCCGCTCTTTTTCAAATTTAGCCCTTTTTCGATTTGCTTTGGGCTCTTTACTGTCCTCAGACCTTCTACTGGCTTCAGGAATATCAGTTTCAGACTCTGCTTTGTCACTACAACAGACTTCATCTTCGTCGCGTAACATTCCTTTCTTATGGAGATCTTCATACTGATAGGCCATATATATCATTTCAGAAAAAGGAAGCTTCACATGCCCCAATACCTTATTCTGGTATTTCCTTTGAAGCCCGTGAATAAATCTCATATTTTTCCCCTTCGGATTTTGAATTAGATGAGGGGCAAAGTGAGAAAGTTCATTGAATTTCTTATGATATTCGGGGATGGTCATATCACCTTGTATTAGATAAGAAAATTCATCACATAATCTCTCGGTTGCTTCGGGAGGAGTAAATCTCTCTAGGAAAATCACTTTGAATCTGTCCCAGGTGATATCACCTTCTGGATTATCTTTGATGATTGTTTCCCACCGGATTAAAGCTTCTTCTTTGAGCGCCCAAGATGCTACTAACCGTTTCTGGTCATCTCTCAGCTGGACATGCTCAAAGATTCTTTCGACAGAACTCAACCAAGCTTGAGTTTGAATAATAGATTCATTACCCGAGAATTGCGCTCCGTTCAGATTTCGATATTTCTTTAATAGAGCCTCTAGATCGGGTTCTGTATTCCTTCTGTTTCTGGCACTCATTTTTCTAGTACTTCTGCAATTAGCAGATCAAGTGTCAGGTCACAGAAAAGAAAATTTAAAATATAGAAACACATACTTCAATGTAAATGTGTCTATCGAGGTGTAATTTCATTCTGCTTTACTCATACTAGGATATTGCTGATCCTATCTGTATAGAGTTACCCGTCCTAGAACACTACTGGTTCTATTTCTGACGAGTTCATTCAAATGTTATATTCCAGAACTAAGCTTAACCAAAGCTCTGATACCACGTTGAGACGACCCGATTTCCCGTTCTCACGGAAACAAGGTTATCTTAGGAATATAACACAGAAACATATAATAGCAGAACAGAATTACATAAATACACCAGATATGAACAACAAAATATACTGGATAAAAGTAATCATCAGAGTTACACAGTATACAGGATCTTACTTATTACAAATACAGTTCAGCTATACATAAATGTCTACAGCGGAAATAAACAAAATATGTACAATAGGAGCTGAACAGCATAAAAAGAAATAAATGATAGAATCCATCTTCAACTCCAGCTATCCAGAAAGAAGAACCAGCTAAACCTGAATACAAGGATGCCCGTGTAGAAAAAGGGGCACCCGAGTTTGAGAGTGAAACAAACTACGAGTCAGTCATGGGACTGGTATGAGAAATCCACTCAACACATATATAATTGGCTAATCACAGGACCACGCCACTTTCGTGGAACGGGTTTACTCCATTGGATTGCCAGTGCTTTAAAACAAATCTTTCTTTTTAACATCGCTATGCTTTTTATAAAAATGAAGCCATTATAAGACTCAGTTCCCATCACACAATGCAACGCAAACCGGAGGATAGAGTTTTACCTTATAATGGCCAAAATATGATTGATACGAATAAAACAAAGGCAATTGATATTATTGCTAGTGTTAATATGTTTTGAAAACAATTTCAAATCATAACTATCAATCATAGACGACATGGGTACCATATATCATGTCGCCATATATATATACAATCAAAACCGCACGATGTCGTATTTGGAAATTGGATTTCCGTCATGAACCAAGGCAAAAGATAGTCCTTACCGAATTCGAGACTGCCTAGCCCGAGTCTCAGGATCAGAGCTCGAGTGACCCTAGGAGCGACAGGGCCGGTCCACACGGAGTGGATTAAAATGCCTGAGCACTACGTTTCGCCGCCCTTTGGGGCGTAAGCGAGCCAACAAGTGACTCCATCGGACCCGGATCGTCCAATCTAACCGAGGCGCCTCGCAACAGCAACAACCACATAAGTCAAACTCGTCAGGGCGTGTAAAACCACTGACGCCACTTTTAGCTAGGAGGAAACGTAGGCCCTCCCTGAGGTCCTTTCTCCCGTTTCTGGTTCATACCGGGGGGTGAGGCTCGCGAATTCACGTTATACACAAAGCTACGCCACACAGGCGGTGCTTTGATCATCACCACAAGACTTTGCTTTTCAACAGAAGCCCTGATCACTGCATCTTAGCATGCCACACAGAATAAATCCTATGTCAGACACACAGTCCATTTACAAGTCCGTTCTGGGTCTGAACGAAACCGGAGGCACTAAATACCTCGCAAACCCTTCGATCAACACGTACGTCTGAACGATCACCACTCATTATCCATATTTCGGGATGCCTCCCAATCAGGACCTCGGTTACCATCCAAACGAGGTGAAGATCTCCGGTCTTCGACCATCGTCTTTATCTTCGACTTTCAATCGTCGGTCAATTATTTGAAATGAGAATTAACTCGGCCTTCTCAAATAATTCACGTATATTTAGAATTTCAATTCAATTTATTTCAATGGTTAAATTATTCTATAACACCAATTTTGTCCTTTAATGTAATTTTCACACCAAACACATTCAACCATCAAACATCACATAAATCAAGCAAATTCAGTTTATTTCCATTCCATATCGCTTATGATATTTTATAACTATTTATCGCTATTTTCATTTATTTTAAAATAGCCATTTTATTCAAAACGACGCTTCGGGCCATAAGGCGGCCGTGGCGCTGTTTTTCTTCAGATTTGATTTACACATATCTGAAAATCTAACTGTTGGATCTTCACAAAATTTACATCATTAGAAAGGTCTTTTCAAAACGAATCCAACGGTTCCAGTTTCGGGAAAATCCGACGGTCGGATCTCCCGGTACAATCGTTTGAAATTTCGATTTCAAAATACGAACTACAGCGTCGTTATTCGATTAAATATAATTATATTTATATATATAAATAAATATAATCGTTTCTGGCGCTGTTTTTCTTCAGAATTGAATTAAACATTCTAGACAATCCAACCGTTGGATTTTAACAAGGTTGGTGCCGTTGGAAAGATTATTCCAAGGCGAACCCGACGGTTGAGGTTTCGGGAAAATCCAATGGTCGGATTTCCCGCACTAGTCGTTTGAAATCACGGTTTCAAAATACGAACTGCACGGCCTCGTTTCGTTTTAATTTTATTTATATATTTATATAAATATAGTTCATTCAACAATTTCAATATCGTTTTCACTTCAAATATTTTTCTAACACCTTAAATTTTGGAAAAATTTCGCCATAACCTCCCCTGCACCGGGAGCATCGGGAAATCGCAAATAGCGTTCCCGGTCCTTCTAATCTCAAAAAGAAAAAGAAGAAGCCAAGCGGCTAGCCAACAGGCTCAAAATCATCACCCAAACAAATCAGTAAATGTGTACCTATTTGTCGGGCACAAAATTTTATTCCTCTTCTCTAGCCCCTTTGCTATAACCTGTTCAATGAATATTGCATGTACATATATATACAATTCTTATCATTTATCAATTTCTATTCGACTTCATATTTGATTTCTATTTGGTTTAAAAAACTCCATTCATTCTAATGTTACATAAATAGGTGCAAATCATTTCATTAGCTAATTAATGAATATTTCAACTCACATATGTTTATTTTGATCAAGTGGCTATTTTTAACACTTCACATTTCAACGATTTATGCATACAATAAAAATGTGATTTTTATTGTAAAACAATTCATTTCAAAACACTATTTTTCTATATAGTTCAAGTTGGTGATAAAAATGGGATTGTTATCATAAAACAATTTATTTCAAAATATGAATACCATTCAACACATGAATTTCTAAACAACGAATGAATATCAATTCAACACATGAATGTTTTCAATAGTTTTTATATATAGATAAAAATGTGATTTTTATTATCGAACAATTTATTTCAAAATATGAATACCATTCAACACATGAATTTCTAAACAACGAATGAATATCAATTCAACACATGAATGTTTTCAATAGTTTTTATATATAGATAAAAATGTGATTTTTATTATCGAACAATTTATTTCAAAATATGAATACCATTCAACACATGAATTTCTAAACAACGAATGAATATCAATTCAACACATGAATGTTTTCAATAGTTTTTATATATAGATAAAAATGTGATTTTTATTATCGAACAATTTATTTCAAAATATGAATACCATTCAACACATGAATTTCTAAACAACGAATGAATATCAATTCAACACATGAATGTTTTCTATACAATGAATAAATATAGTTTAAGCATATGAAAATAATTCAAACACACAAATATTATTCAAAATTTCGGCAGCATAACGGCAGGGTAGTTACACCGGGACCGTCCCTAGTACGGCTCCTCGCTCTACCTTAAAACCTCGCGGTTTTTGACAATGGGAATCATGCATCTAGTTCGCACGCAGGCGGCATGTATATATTTATTTCATTTCCACAAACTAATCCTAAGTGGTTTCAACCAAATATTTCACAACCACAAATGGGTACTTTTCAACCACATACAACCAATATCAATCACAAACAATCCCAAACAACCATTCAATTTTCACAACAATTTCAACCAATAAATATCGTCCATGGTTTGTGGACGAGGGGCGTATATATATATATATATATATATATATATATATATATATATATATATAAAGATATTTATATATAGCTATTCACTTTTCATTTCACACACATATATATAAATTTTAAATCAGAAATCTCACCAATAGCTATCCAACTTCACGATACTTCCTTTATAGAAATCTTCGCCTATTTGTCGCTTTCACCCGTATTCTCTGCATATGTAAAAATAGAATTTTTACTATGCTATTCAATATATAAAAATCGAATTTTGACTTCGCTATTCAATATATAAAAATATGATTTTTACTTTTGCTTTCAACCTATAAAAATATGATTTTTACTTTTGCTTTCAACCTATAAAAATATGATTTTTACTTTTGCTTTCAACATATAAAAATATGATTTTTACTTTTGCTTTCAACATATAAAAATATGATTTTTACTTTTGCTTTCAACATATAAAAATATGATTTTTACTTTTGCTTTCAACCTATAAAAATATGATTTTTACTTTTGCTTTCAACATATAAAAATATGATTTTTACTTTTGCTTTCAACCTATAAAAATATGATTTTTACTTTTGCTTTCAACATATAAAAATATGATTTTTACTTTTGCTTTCAACATATAAAAATATGATTTTTACTTTTGCTTTCAACATATAAAAATATGATTTTTACTTTTGCTTTCAACATTTAAAAATATGATTTTTACTTTTGCAAGTTCAAATCTTTTTCTACTAAAAGATTAAACCTTTTTCCTATTTTAAAGTTCAAAATAAAATCAGTTTTTCTCTTTTATAAAAATGCAGTTTTTAGTTTCTTTTTTAAAAAAAACAGTTTTTAAAATCTTTTAAAAATTCAGTTTTAAAGTTCTAACAAATCAGTTTTTAAAATTATAAAAAAAATCAGTTTTTTTTTTCTCTTTTAACAAAAATCAGTTTTTAACTTTGAAAATCTGGTTTTAAAATTCTTTTAAAAAATCTCAGTTTTACTTTATAAATAAATTTAATTTTTACTTTATAAATAAATCAGTTTTATTCTTTTTAAAAATCTCAGTTTTTATACTTTTAATAAATCTCAGTTTTTATACTTTTAATAAATCTCAGTTTTTTTTATACTTTTAATAAAAACAGTTTATATATAAAATAAAAATAAAATACAATTAAAAACTTACAGAGGAGCGGGGGGGGGGGGGGGGGGGAGGAGACGACGTCGGCGGCTCAGGTGGCGTTCGTGGAGGTGTCGCGGCAGGGTTCCAGGCTTCGACGGGGGGGGGGGGGGGGTTGCTTCGTCGGTGATGTCTCGAGGGGGGGGGGGGGGGCTGCTTCGTCGGGGATGTCTCGAGGGGGGGGGGCTTCGAGGTACGGCGGCGATGTCTGGACTGCGGCGCGATTTTAGATTTAGGGTTTTCCCTTCTTTTTTTTTTTGTTCTATCGATTTAATTTTTTTTGAAAGGGGGGGGGGGCATAACGAAGGATAAGGGGAGGGAAGGGGGAATTAAAATATATTTTTTTTTTTATTTAATTATTTAATTTAGCAAAGAGTTGACTTTTACATACGACCTCGAAACGAGGCCCACCGCCTGTCGCCCATAGCGTTTTACCCCCATTCCGAACACAATGGGATATGTATCGCAAGCCGATTCGATTGTTACAATCAGTTTCCTTTTGAATTTTCATTTAAATCTCTATATTGAATTTTAAACGCACATTTCAAATTACCGGGGCCACATACTAACTAGAAAAATTCCAGAAAAATATTTTCTAGCTTTGTATTGACGATACGGTCCTAACAAAACTAGTTTCGACGAATTCTGAGACCGTTTGAAAAATGGTCAATTTCCATTCGATTAAAATCAACAGAAACTGGTCAAACGCGTTTTCCTTTGCCACGCTCACATATTGATTCGAAAAATTATGAAATTTGAAATCTAGCAATAACTTGACACTGCGGATCCAACAAAAGTGATTTCGTCGAAATCCGAGGTCATCTGCAAAATGTCCATTTTTAAGGGCCTGAATTCCATAGCGACTATTCAGAATTTTCAACTGGACATATCTTTTGATTCCCGCTATCAAATTTCGATTGGTCGGATTCGTTAGAAAGATATTATCAATTAGATTCCATTATTTTTGGTTTCACAAAAATCCGGATTGTTTTGCACCCGGTATTTTCAATTGAAGTTTGAAATCGAATTATCGAACTACCGCGCCATTTTCAATTCTATATATAATTAATTATATTCGTTTTCAAATGTCGATTCAAACTCAGTTTTCATCGCCATTATTTAAAATATTTATTTTAAATATTTAAAATCCATTATTTTAGCCAATTTAAAAATTTTAAATTGGTTCAGATTTTCTGGGTCGTTACATTAAACAGAAAATCAACATAACATACTATACAATTCAGATCTGAACGAATATTATATAATAAATAAATTAATCAACTAATTAATTTAAATTAAAGAAATCTCACCTTCCGTTAATTCAGATCTAAAGATTCAACAGTCCAGAAAATGTTCCAATCAGTCTCAAACTGTTCTATTTGCTGTTACGATTCCAATGTTTTTGAAATCGTCAAATTCTAAGTTGAAATGAACGAGTCATGGTCAAAACAAGTCTTTAAATTAATTAAATTAATTAATAAGTTAATTAATTAAGATAATTACCCTTCTTCCTCCTCAAATAGGATCGGCCGTACTTATGAGAATGGAGAGGATAAGATGGTGGCTCCAGAGAAGATCTAACCTTATGAGAATGGAGAGGAAAAGATGCTCTTTGATTTGTTATAGGAGTTAGGATTTAATTTTGAAGAGAAGAGGGAGAAAGTGGCACAAGAATTTTCGGCCATGAAGAGAATAGGGGTCGGCGGCTACTAATTGAAGAAGATGAATAATGATTTAGTTAGGGTTCTCCTTTTTTTTATATATATTATGTAATTGTTGATTTTTCAAAAAAACCCATTCCTCTCAAATTATTTTCCAATGATCTTGTTTAACAAATGTTACTTTCCTTTCAGCAGTCAAGTTTGATAAAACTATTATTTTAATAAATCAAATTTTTAACAAAGATGTGATTTTTATTACACACTAATCAAGTTTAAATCAAAATGTTACCTTTATTCTTCTTGCACCAATGTTTTAACAAAACAGAATATTTTATTGAAACATCACGTTTTAACAAAATCAATATCCGGTTTTAATGATCATGTTTTGTTGAGTTAAGAATACAAATAAAAGAGTGAACTCATTTCCATGTCATGTTTTTGTGTTGAAAACACAAGAGAAAAAAAAAGGGATAGTTCATTTTCTATGTTTTATATTTGTGTTAAGAACACAAATAACAATAAAAAAAAATGATTCAATTTAATGTGTTAAGAGCACAAATAAAAGGAGAATTCATTTCCTATGTTTATTTTTGTTAAGGACATAAATATAAAGATAATCCATTTGAAATCTTACTTTCTATACCATATTTGCATTGCAAAAGCAAAAAGGGGTGATCTCATTACCTATGTATTTTTGCATTGAAAAATGCATATAAATAGATAATTCATTTTCTAAGTTATATTTGTGTTGAAAAGCACAAATAAAAAGAATACTGTAAACAAAATGTAATTCCTTAAAGGGGTTTTCATTTACATATGGAATGTTAACAAAAATATAAATTTCAAAAATGAAATCTTATTTACATACCAAAAATGTAAACAAAATAGATTTCTCAACTATGTCTTTTTATTTACACATAATATGTAAATAAAGGTATGTTAGTCAATTATGGTTTTTATTTACAAATAAAATGTAACCAAAAATGTGTTTATCAATTATGTCTTTTTATTTACAATTAAAATGTAAACAAAAAGTCAATTCAAGATGTGCTCTTAGATTTATAAACCAAATGTAAATAAATATGTGTTTACCAAATATGTCCTTAAATTTAACCAAAAAAGGTAAATATAAATATGTTAACCAATTTTTATTTACACATGGAATGTAAATAAAAATATAACGAACAATTTTGTCTTTTTTTTTATCTATACATAGGATGTAAATAAAATGTGTCTTTGCACTTGTCTTTTTATTTCTGCAAATAGAATACAAAATAAAATATGTAACCTAGTCTTATTTTTAATATTGTTATCATTTTCTTTTTCTTTTCTTTTATTTTGTTTTGTTTTTATTTGTTTTGTTTTCATTTGTTTTATTTGCAAAGAAAATGCAAATAAAGGAATAGACGTATTTTCTAAGCCTGCCACTTTTTATTTACACATGATATGTAAATAAAAATAAAATTTTGATATTCCTAAACAAATATGATATTAAAATAATTTGCCTCAATTTGACAAATTAATTTAACATAATAAAATTTATTTTAAAACACCATGAATTTTAACCGATTTATACAGATCTAAATCTACAAACACCGATCTATACAATACAGCATAATACTCATCATACAATCCATCAAACATCCAACACAATACATCACATCACAGATTTGATTAAATAACATACAGATAAATATTAATGGAATAAATTAATAAATAAAATTAATTGAATTATGAAAATCAGAGATTCTCATTTCGCATTTCTGGCTGAAATTCAAAGTGCTCCGTTTCAACTCCGGTCAGTGCCATGATGTAGATCTCGTCAATACGAGTCCAACGGTTCTGAAATCATCGAATTTCGTTAAGATTTGAAGAAGTTACGAAGTTTTAAATTTTAAACAATTAAAATATAAAATTAATATTAAATTAATTTACATCTTTTGTTAATTAAAATTAAATCATTCATTCTAACTTCGATTTAAATCAAATTTGTGATCATTATTATTTAAATAAATAATTTTATATTGTCAAAATTCATTAAAATTTTCAAAAATAAAAATTTTAAATTGGTCCTGATTTTTGCAGGTTGTTACAGAATAGCAGCAAGGCCTTTTAAATTCCATAAATAGTAACGGTCTTCCTTTATAGAAGTTCATCTCGATTATTAAATCGAATTCCATTCAATTCCAATTTAATATATTAAATTGGAAAACTTTACTTTGGAAAGTTCCATTAATCTTAATTAAAAGATTATACATTCCAAATCATAACTTCCCTGTTTATTTGGGTTAAAGAACAAATGTTATTTAAAACATTGTTCACGGTAAACCCAAAATCAACTTTCATTTCAATTCCAATTGAATCAATTAATTGGTAAACTTATCTAAGATTTAATTAAAAAAATTATTCTATTCTCAACTGGGTTTAAAACAGTGTTATTGAAGCCACCATTCACGATAAACCCACAATCTAATTTGATACTAAATACAAGGCTTTGAATAGAAATCATATAGGCTTATATTCAATATCAAATTCCGAAACCAAAAGATATCATTTTGGGAATAACGATATCTATATCTTCCAAATTCCTCAACAATATCCATATAATCGCGGGATCTAATATCAAAATATTCCAAAAATTATTTCCATTTAAATGCAATCCAATTTTTATATTGGAAAATTCTTGTTAGATTAAAACCATTCAAAATTCCTTTTTGTTCTTTATTCCAGTTGTTAATTAGTTCATTCAGATAAATGTCTTTTATCTTTCCAAAATTTGGAATTTTTAATCCAAAATCTTTTTAAATCATTTAATATAATTTAGCACAATTTATCCAAAGTTTTAACAATTTTATGAGGGCCATTTAAGTCGATTTCCATATACAGTCATCGAACTGCATTTACAGCGACATTTTCCAAAACTGATTTGACATATTTTAAAATCTAACTGTTAGATTTCAAATCTCTTATTATCATTCGAAAGATATTTTTGATACGAACCCAACGGTTTCTGTTTTAGGAGAGTCCGACGGTCGGATCTCCCATTACGTCCATTAAAAGTCGATGGTCGAAATTCGAACAGTCGTTGCGCGATAAGTTCTATTCAGGCCATTTAAATATATATAATATATTTCATCGATTTCCATTCAAATCGTATTTTATAAAACGTTTATAAATTCTTTTTAAAAATGATTCCAACTTCCATTTCAATATTAAATCAAAATTAAATATTCTATATCATTATAATATTCAAAATGATAATATTTTCAAAATATCAAATTTTGAAATCAAATCTTTTCGATATTCATTATAAAATGAATAAAATCAACAGAAAATTCCGTTCGAGTTAAATAGGCGTATATCTACTTAAGTCGACTTCATATTCATTTCAGTTATGAGTATTTCAATCTTTTCGTGCCCATCCAAAATCAGACATCAAAATCATATTTTGATTCTCACTGAATATTATGTTAAAATATTCGTTATTTATGAATTGTAATCAGACTCAATCAATTACCATATAATTTTATTTATATTTATTCCATACATTGCATGTATTCAAAAATAGTGATAAACAACTATTAAACATTTCATTCACATCCATAGTGCAATTTATAACTGTATAAGCATTAAATAATTAAATGACGCTTACAATCTGCTAATCAATCAGTTGACAAACAATTAAATCCAAGGTAGATGTGAATTAATTATCATCCGAAGACCCGTGTGGGGTTTTCAACCATCACACGGATATATTTATATATATATAAACAGTTTAATAACAATAACATTAAAACTGTAAACATCCATCAATCACCAAACAAATATTGCAATCACGGGCAATAAATATATATTCGGTTATAAAAATAAATAACTGTACAAATAAATTGAGTGAGAGAGTTCTCACATTTATATCCACTCTGTCAGTCTTTTATTGAGGATTTATTTTTAAACTAAATTAAATATGCGTTTAATTTAGCTCAAAATTCAACTTCCTCCATTTCTCTTTTGGTAAGTTCCATGTTGTAGTATTTGTTGTCACGATTCCAACGCAATTTGTTTCGTCTGATTCTGTGTCCATTTGAATAAGATACATGGATTTAAATTTAAATTACACCAACAAATTAACTTAGGATAATCAAATTTAAATAACCCACTAATTATTCTCCTTCTTCGTTCTGTTTAATTTCTAGGCATCACGAATCCTTGCTAACCGTTGGCACCAGCTTGTGCAAGCCCCCAAAGGGGATCGGATCCCCATCTAACTCCTCCACGCCATTCTCCTTCGTGGCGCCTCCCCATACCCTGACCATCTTGAAACTCGAGCCTCACTCCTACTCAGAAAACATCATCGAACTTCAAACCTTTGAGCCCCAAAATCTACCAACCAACAAGCTTAAATCCGATCATATCGGGTCAAAATTAGGAGCTCGACGAGCTTAACCCTTTCCTAGTATAAATTTTCTAATATTGATCAATGATTTATGTTCAAAAATTAAGGAGGAAGAATTGAAGTATTTATTCGTTCCTTTCGTTAAAGACGGCGGCATAAGCAGGTTGACCACGCTGCTGAAAGAATTATGGTTTTGACCTTACAAATGGATATATATATACTAAGTTATATTATTATTAATTCATACTTTGGTCGTTTAACACTCCGAACTCCAGATGAATCCCAACGACTTTCGCCCATAGCCAAATACCCCTATTTTGGACACAATAGAATATGTTTCGTAAGCCAAATCTACCATTTCGATCAGTTTTTATCAAAATTAAAATATAAATTAATATAATGTTCAATATTGGATTTGAACGTACATTTTAATTTACTGCGACCACAAATTGACTCCAAAAATTATGAAATTTTAAATCTCGCTATGTTTTGACAATACGATCCTAAAAAAATTAATTTCATCGAATTTGGAGACCATTTGAAAAATGACATTTTAACTAGCTTATTAAATTCAACTTAATTTACAACACACGTTTAAATTTACTATGCTCACATACTAATTCCAAATGACTTGAAATTTTAAACCTGACAATAATTTGACGTTCCGGATCCAACAAAAGTGGTTTCGTCGAAAACGGAGGTCGTTTACGAAATGGAAATTTTTAAGGGCTATATATATTATAATATAAATAAATTCTATAGTGACTATTTTGTATTTTAATCTGATCATTATTTATAATTTATAAAGTGAAATCTAAATTTTTCACATTCGTTAGAAAGATATTATTAAATGGATCCTAACGTTTCTTGTTTCATCAAATTCTGATTTATATTGAATTTTGCACATTCATTTGAAATTTAAAATCGTATTTTCAAACTACCGCGCCATTTCCAGCTCGTATTATTATAAGTTCTATCTTCGTTTTTAAATTATTTTTTCTTCATTAATTCTCAAAATAAATCATACAAAATATTTAATTTCTATTAAAATCAATTAAAAATAAAACTTAAATTGGTTCCAAAAAATAAGGGTTGTTACAACCTCCCCCACTTAAAGCTTTTTCATCCCCGAAAAAGAACGAAGCGGAAATTTGTTTAACTAACCAACTCAACTTTCATTCTTGAACCTTTCAGTTTCTAAGAACTTCTAAATTTCTCTGAAATTTGGCTAACACCCTAAATTTTTGAAAAATTTCATCATAACCTCCTTTGTACGGGGTGGTCTGGAAAAATTTATTGGGTCATATTAGGCACCCAATAAATCAATATATCGCATACAAAACAATGGTGCACACCCATTATGATTTACAAGCCCTGCTCCCCCTCATACCCACGCACGGTAATTAAAACAAAAGAGACGTGACGTGTGTATATTCTTGTCATCTCCAGACTGGTGTAGGGTTTGCTATTAAATCCTGCAATTTACCGTTATAGGTTATTAAGTCCATAATCAGTGTTTAGTTAAACCTATAATTCAGTCCTCGCCGTACAAGCACCTAGCTCGTATGGTAATCCAAACCTCGTCATATAAGCGCCAAATGATTATATGGAATACGATATGATGTCTTCAGTAGTATGTTATGCGGTGTGATCCATAATTATTGTTACTACCCTATGGCGTTTGTTTTAATTTCACACAGAACAACCTCACAGCGCATCCAAATCACTCACAGTAGTTATACTATAATAATAAAATTGCGCAACCAACTTATTAAGGTGCACCTATTTGTCGAGCACACAATTTATTTCTCTACTTAACATCAAATCAATAACCTGTTTAACAAATATATGTATATATCCATGTACATAAATCCAATTCGAACTAATTTTCAGTTCAATTCAATATTAAATTTGATTTGGCTTGATTTATCTTTCATTCTCGTATTGGTTTTATCATTCCAATATTTTCATTAGTTAAACTAATTATCAAACATCACACCATCAATCAATTAGTTGATTAGCTTTTCAAACATATATCTTTTATATATACTCAAAATCACATTTTTAATGCCAAATCACAAATGTTAAATTCTAAGTTTTGGTTCTCACACAAGTCAATTGGAGATATATAGACATCCCACATTCGAAACTTGAACATAAATTTTGATGATGTCTAGACTATTGTCAAAATCATTTCGGGCGACTAGAGTGTGATTCTATATCTACCCAGTATATCTGAGACTTCGTATACATGTGGATTAGAAATATATGCAAAATCTTTTTATACTCGATAGTCCAAATTCAATATAAAATAAAATAATCAAATACGTATAACAAGATATAATTTTCAAAACAAAATTCGTTTTTAGAAATAATACTCCTCAAACTCATTCTAGGGTATTACTAACCCTATCTCTAACGAGTTATTCTTATAGGATATTACCAATCCTATCTTTGATGAATTCTTTCATTTGGTTCTAATGTATCTTGTTCTCGAGCTTTGTAAACCAAAGCTCTGATACCAAATGTGACGACCCGCACCTCCCGGCCGGCATAAACCAAACAAGAAGGCGGACTGCTTTGAGAACAAGACTCATCAGAACACAAACACGAAAACATTTTATTGCTATTGCAACAATTTACATTAGAGTACAAGATATTAGAGTTCAAATAAATAATATACAGCGGAAAATATCAGAGATTTAAATTACAAAGCACGGAAAATATAATACATGAATAAAATATGCAGCGGAAAACATCAACTACCACAACCGAAAGAAATACACGGATACAAAGCATTCCAAATATAGCTCCAGTCATAATCTAGGATCCTATAAAGAGAAATATCTCCGAAAACCAAAACCACTAGCTGCCCAAGTGGAAAATATAGGCACCCAGAGTTTAGGTGGAAACAATAAACTTCGAGTCAGTCATGGGGCTGGTGTGAGAACTAAAACAGTTATTAAATTTATTTCAACGTTGGGTTACTCAAGGGACCATGCCTTATGACTCGGAATGGGTTTTCTTCTGAGAATACCACAAAACAAACAGCGCAATGATAAAAGAAAAAATGAAGCCATTATAAGACTCAGGTCCCATTACACAATGCAAACACAAACCATAAGATAGATTTTTACCTTATAATGGACAAACATGCTTGATACGCGAAATTTGCCTTTTATTATTACTATAATTGAAGAAATGAACTTCAAATATAAATGTATCAATCATAGACGGCATAGTACCTGTAACAACCCGAAAATGCGAGCCAGTTTGAAATTTTTATTTTGGCAATTTTAGCGAATTTTGAATATTTAAAATGAATTATTTTAAATTATATCAATGAAGAATTTATTTTGAATATAGAATTCAACGTATATATTATATACGTCGTCGTTAGAATATAAATATTTATATATAATTATAAATAGAATTGAAAATGGCATGGTAGTTCGATAATTCGATTTCAAAATTCAGTTGAATGTACCGGGAGCAAAACAATCCGGATTTTAGTGAAACCAAAAATGTTAGGATCTAATTGACGATATCTTTCCAACGAAGTTAACAAACTGAGATTTCACTTTATAAATGAAAAGATATGTCCAGTTGAAAATTCTGAATAGTCGCTATGGAATTCAGGCCCTTAAAAATGGACATTTTGCAAATGACCTCGGATTTCGACGAAACCACTTTTGTTGGGTCCGTGATGTCAAACTATTGCTAGGTTTCAAGTTTCATAATTTTTCGAATCAATATGTGAGCGTGGCAAAGGAAAACGCGTTTGACCAGTTTCAGTTGATTTTAATCGACTGGAAATTGGCCATTTTTCTAACGGTCTCAGAATTCGACGAAATTAGTTTTGTTAGGACCGTATCATCAATACGAAGCTAGAAAATATTTTTCTGAAATTTTTAGAGTTAGTATGTGACCCCGGTAATTTGAAATGTACGTTAAAATTCAATATAGTGATTTAAATGTAAATTAAACGGAAACTGATTCAAATGATCGAATCAACCTACGATACATATCCCATTGTGTTCGGAATGGGGGTGAAACGCTATGGGCGACAGGCAGTGGGCCTCGTTTAGAGGTCGTATGTAAAAGTCAACTTCTTTGAATTTAAAATAATAAAATAATAAAATATAAAAAAATAAAACCCCCTTTTTCTCCTTAACCAGCCCCCCCCCCCCCCCCCCCCGTTGAAATCATTTCAGAGCAAAAAGAAGAAAAAAAACCGCGTCTGTCCTCGTCCCCCCTTCTTCCGCCACCGCGCCGCCGTAGGTAGGAGCGCCGCCCTCCGATCGACCGCCCTTCCCCTCTGACCCCCTCTCCTCTTTTTTAAATCTTCACTTGGAAACCATTTCAAAAGATTTTGTATTATCTTTTCACAACTTTAAACCAAATCAAGGTTTATCAAACTAGTCAGGATTATCGAGCGTTACAGAAGTAATCATTTATTTTATTTTCCATTCCCGACCTATTCATCCCATGTAGCAAAACTGGTAGTACTCCATATCTAACACCCACTGTGTTATTGGTAAATTCAATTACCGTTCCACGTTCAAATCTAATTAAAGATTTAACTATCGCATAAAGTAAAATTGGTGGTACTCCATTTTCGAACATTTCTCAAACTTGGAAAATTTAATTACCACATTAACATTTTAGTCTAATTAAAGATTCATTAAAACTCCACTTAGTTTTACTCTCCAAAAATCATTATTTAATGATTATTCAAATTTAGGAAATAAATCCAGCCATTAACTGGGTTAAAGAAAGAATGTCATTTAAAACATCATTCACGATAAACCCAAAATCATCTTCCATCAAAATGGAATCTACACGGAAAACATAACCGTATATAATCGATATAAATTTCCATATCAGACTAATAATATAAATGGAATAACGGCAAAGCCTTTTAAAGTCCATATATAGTAACTATCTTCCTTTATAGAAGCTCATCTCGATTATTATCAAATTGAATGCCCACTTAGTTTTAATCTCCAAAAATCATTATTTAATGATTATTCAAATTTAGGAAATAAATCCAGCCATTAACTGGGTTAAAGAACGAATGTCATTTAAAACATCATTCATGATAAACCCAAAATCATCTTCCATCAAAATGGAATCTACACGGAAAACATAATCGTATATAATCGATATAAATTTCCATATCAGACTAATAATATAAATGGAATAACGGCAAAGCCTTTTAAAGTCCATATATAGTAACTGCCTTCCTTTACAGAAGCTCATCTCGATTATTAGCAAATTGAATTCCATTCATTTCAAATTTAATATTTTAAATTGGAAAACTTTTCTTTTGAAAATTTCCATTAAATCTTAATAAAAAGATTTATAAATTCCAATTTATAACTTAGCTGGTAATTGGGTTGAAGAACAAGTGTTATTTAAAACACCGTTCACGATAAACCCAAAAATCCAATTTCAATTCAATTCAATTCCAATTAAATATCAATTAATTGGTAAGCTCCTCTATATCTTAATTAAAAGATTTATTCTTTTCTCAACTGGGTTTAAGAACATTGTTATTTAAGACACCATTCATGACAAACCCAAAATCCAATTCGATATCAAATACAAGGCTCCGAATAGAAATTATATCGGCTTATATTCAATATCAAATTCTAAAACCAATGGATATCGTATTGGGAATAACAACATATGTATCTTACAACAATATCCGTATATTCACAGAATCCAATATCGAAATATTCCAAAGATTATTTCCATTCAGATCCATTCTGATTTATATGTTGGAAAATTATGGTTATTTCAAAATCGTTAACAAATCCAATTTATTATTTAAAAACATTGGATTATTATTCTAGTTATTAACTAGTTCATTTCGATAAAAAAATATTTTTATCTTCTCAAAACTGGAAATTTTCATCAAAAATCTTTCCAAATCATTTATTATGATTTTACACAATTTTTCCATATTTTTAATAATTTTATTAAAGCTCTTACAGTCGGTTTCCAATAATGGCCACTGAATTGCATTCATAGCGACCTTTTCCAGAAATTGATTTGGACATAATTTGAAATCCAACTGTTCAAATTTAAATATCATATATTAATTGGAAAGATCTTTTCAATACAAACCTAACGGTTCCGGTTTTAGGAGAATCCCGGTTGGATCTCCCGTTACATCAATTTGAAGTTAATGGTCGAAATTCGTGAACTGTCGCTGCACGGCGCGTTCTGTTCAAGCCATTTAATATATAATATATATATATATATCGTCAATTTCCATTTAAAACATATTTTATAAATTCATTTATAAATTTATTTCAAAACGATTTCAACTTCATTTTCGATTTTTAATCAAAATTGAATATTCCGTATCATTATAATATTAAAATGATAATATTTTCAAAATATCAGATTTTGAAATCCATTTCCTTTTCGTATTCATTATAAAATGAGTAAAATCGATTGATAAACCCATTTGGGTTAAAATGACATTTAGCTACTTACTCGGCTTCATATATTCCAATATTTCCGTGTCCATCCAAAATCAGACATCAAAATCATATTTTGATTATTCACTGAATATTATTTTAAAATATTCATTATTTCTGAATTGGAATCAGACTCAATCAATTACCATATAAATTTTATTTATATGGATTCCATACATCGCATGTATTCGAAAATAGTGATAAACAACTATTAAACAATTAATTCACATCAAATTGCAATTTACTACTGTATAAGCATTAAATAATTAAATAACGCTTCTCATAGTCTTTCGATCAATCGATTGACATATAATTAAATTCAGGGGAGATGTGAATAAATTATCGTCCCCAGACCCGTGTGGTGTTTCCAAATAACAATAGTAGATTCAAAATAATCACTGGGTAATAATTTTAACCAGTTCTAATTCGATTTGAATTATTTTTCTAATTAGCCAATTTTCACTATTTAAATTATAAATAGATATTTATAATTTAATTTCAACTACCACAAAATAATATTAAATTATTTTTAATATTTTAAACATTTCAACATCACAATCAAAACACAATACAGTCAATTAAATCGTCCATGGTTTGCGGACGAGGGAGGTGAGCTAATAGGCACCGTATACAATTTTTAATGATTAAAACTGATAAAAATCTACACTGGCAATTCTATTTATTTTTATACATGAATACATTAACATGACAAGATATAATTTAGTGAGAAGGAGTTCTCGCATCGATCGGTTTTAGAAATCGTTTAATAATGATTATTTTAATCAAATTAAACAAGGCTTTTAATTTAATCAAAAATATCAACTAGCTCCAAATTCCTTCTGGTCATTTCCATCGTGTAGATCTCGTCAATGCGAGTCCAACGCATCCAATTTTTTCGAATTCTGATGTCATATGTACAAGATATTAATTTTTGAAGTTGAATATGAATTATAATATAATAATTTTCCTTAATTACACTCATTAACCTTAATAAACAATTAGGCCGTCGTTCTTCTTTCTATTCTATCTGCCGATGCTCAAACCTATTGTCGAATTTAGGGTTTCCAAATTGATTGTTCTACGATTGACAGAAGACAAATTAGAGGGGCCCACATCGTAGGGTTACGCGAGCGCTTCCCCTAGCCGGAACATCGGCCAACTGGCTGGTCCACGGTGGCTTAGAAATGGCCCCAACACCGGCGCTTTTACGCGCTGATTTCACCCAAACGAGGAGATTAAACTCCATCTCCTCCGTTGAATTTATAGATCTTGAAGAGGTATTCCATATTCATGTTTTAAGTGTTTGAAATTATTGCGCAATCGAAGAAGAAATAGCAAAGAGGAATGGAAGAGAACGGCCGTCGATGGGGAAAGAGCGGCTCCAAGAAGGTTTGACCATGAATGAGCATTAAGCTAGTGTTAGAGACAAATAGATATTTATATATTTATATAATTTAATAGTTAATTCCCAAATTTATTCGTTTTGTGTCCAAACTCGAAACGAATCCTAACGACTGTCGTTTCTAACCAAATACCCCCACTTCGGACACAATGGGATATGTTTCGGTCAGTTTTAGTCAAAATTAAAATATAAATTAATATATATTGAATTTAAACGTACATTTTAATTTATCGGGGCCACATACTGACTCCAAAAATTACAGAAAAATTAATCTAGCTATGTTTTGACAATACGGTCCTAACAAAACTAATTTCATCGAATTTGGAGACCGTTTGAAAAATGTTCATTTTCCAGTCGACTAAATTCAAACTGAAATTGCCAAACACATTTAAATTCACCAAGCTCACATATTAATTCCAAAAATTATGAAATTTGAAAGCTAACAATAATTTGACATTCCGGATCCAACAAAAGTTGTTTCGTCAAAAACGGAGGTGGTTAGCAAAATGGCAATTTTTAAGGGCTATATGATATATTAAAATATATATAAATTCCATAGCGACTATTGTAAATTTTAAACTGGACATAACTTACAATTTATAAAGTGAAACCTCAGTTTCTTACATTCGTTAGAAAGATATAGTTAAACAGATTCAAAATTTTTTGGTTTTACTGAAATCCGATTTATATTGAATCTTATACATTCAATCGAAATTTAAAATCGAATTTTCAAACTACCGCGCCATTTCTAGTTCGTTTTATAATTAAAATAATTTTATACATTCTAACTTCATTTAAAATAAATTTTTAGTCGTTATTATTTAAAATAAATCATTTTAAATATTCAAAACCCATTAAAATAGCTAAAATAAAAATTTTAAATTAGTTTAGAAATTCCGGGTAGTTACACTTATCGTATTATTGATCAGTTTAAACGTATCTCTCATTGTTCAACTACGTAGAAAATCTTGAACGATCTCAATGCGATGTATGGTGGAAAAGACATCAGGAGCTCAAAACCCTCGAAATTCAACTCAAGTTCAGAAATATGCTTGAAAGGAGTCACAAATGAAGAAACAGATGAAGATAGCGATGGATACTTTTCATATGAAGATTTAGTTCATCTTTGTAATGGTTTAACTAAAAATGCTGATAGCCTAAAATCAAAAAATAAAAACTTGAAATCGGAAAACTTTGGGTAGCGATGTAAAATCGATGTTTTGGAATTAAAACTTGAAAACGTCAAGAAATTTGAAAACTCCAATTGCAAAAAATATTCAAACTTAGAAAAGGATTTTGCTTATTTTAATGATAATTTTAGACATCTTGAAAATGAAATTTTGATTTTGAAAAATCATGAGGATGAGCTAATTCATAAAAATAATGTTTTGCAAAAGGATTCGAATTTTTTTAAGATAATAAAAATTCCAAAAATGAAATTGCTGAGAAAGAAAATCTATTGAAAACTAAAGTAATTTTGGGTGAACTTGGAGATGAAATCGAGAAAATGAAATATCTCAATTGCAATAATTGCGTGACTTTTTAGAAAGAGTTGTTTGAAATCAAAAAGAATTTAAATTTTTTGAAAATGAAAACGTGACTTTAAAAAGTAACAAATCTGAAATCACTTGAATAAATCACGGTTTGAAAAAGGAATTTGAAATATTCAAGAAGTCTGAAAAACTTGAGATTGTAAAGTGCAAAAGATTCGAAACTGGTATTTCTATGTCCTAGGCTAAAATCAAAATACTTGAAAATGAAATTTTATTTTTAAAACAAACTGATGCTGAAAAGAGAAAAGGTCGATATTAATCATTGTTCAAATTTGATGACCGAAAATAGAGATCTTAAGTCTAAAATTCAAGGACTTAAATAAACTTTGGCTAAATTTTCTGGTGAAGAAATCATTGAATATGCTGTTAAAAAACCAATTTTCTCTTGGAAATAAGAGTGAAATTTATTTTGTGAAAGGTGATCAAATTGAAAATTTGAGCTCAAATAATTTCAAAGGATTTGTTAATCATAAACGTGATGAGTAGTCATGTAGAAACAATCTAATCAAACAAATGTGGGTCCCAAATGGAAATAAAATGAGCTTGGTTAAATTTGAACAAATTTATTTTCTTAAAGATACATTGGTAAGTGCTAATGGGTTGTTATATAAACAGGTTTGGGTACTAAAACACTTAAACAATGATTTGAGTGGTAAAATAGTTTTTGTTAGACAATCGATCCTATATACAACTAGATATTGAAGGTGGTTAAGAAACAACTTTAAGAGAGATAGACTTCAAGTTGTTCCAAATATTTTGATGAACTATATTTTCAAAGGTTCCTTAGCCACGATGGTCGAGTTAGAGAATCCATATCATCAATGGTAAATCATGTATGATCTCTAAACATATTTTTTTCCACTGTTTCTTTTCTTTCTTTCATTCTTCCTCTTATTCTTCCTTTTATTCTTTCTTCTGTAATTGATGATTCACTTTGACAATGCCATAACAATTTTGACATTTCTTGAGCTTTCTAGCTTCAAATTGAAAAATTCTTGATTATCTAGGAATTAGATTCATTTATCTAGAATTTCATGTTTTGAAGATTTCCAGATTTTGAACCTAAAATTGGGAATATCTCAATTCTTTTGAAGTTCAACTTTTTTTGACAGCTCCCTGAATTTTCTAATAGTGCTATTATATTTTGTACATATCTTGAACACTTTTTCTTTGAATTTTGAAATTCTTGAAGCTTTGAAAAGCTTATGAAATTTCACACAACTTTGTTGTTCCGAGTTTCAGCTAATACATCTTGCAAAGTCTTGAAAATCTTTTGATATGGATTGTTGTGTTTCATCTTGAATCAATCATGATCTAAACTCACTTTTAAATTTGGAATTGAAATTGATAATCTTGTGTTATGTTAAGTCTCATGGATCATTATGTTAAATTTTGAAGTAAACATACCTCATCAAGTAATTTGAAATGAGCGGACTTTTAATCTTGGATCAAGGATTATCTCTTGGGCTTGATGAAAATATTGTAAAAATTCACTTATTTTGCTTGTCCTGATATATTTCTACTCTGAGAAAAGATTTTTAAATGTTATTGATAGCTGCTCGATATGTTGAAAATTCAGTGTTCTGTTTTCATTGACTTCCATGGGCATTCCAGACCTACAAGTGGAATTGGTCTTAGAAGTATTGAAAATTTTCTCATTTCACTAATTGATTTTTGAAACTTATTTTTCAACTTGCATAGCTCTTTCAGAATCCTTCTTGAACTTTATATTTTCAATTTTAAAATCGTTTCTAATTATTAATTCAAAAATTGAAATTATTAACCAGTTGAACTATTTTTTTGGAACTCATCAAAATTATATTAGATTTATGTAATTTTGATGAGTTGTGACCATACTATATTTCATAACAAGAGGATATATTTTTTAAGTTCTCACGATGATTAGATAGATTTTGTAATACCATTAAATTGGTGCTTGTTTCATGATCATCTTCTTTTTCTACCATTCGTCATGGTTTTATATAATGTAAAGGTTTTTTTTGGACATCATTAAACAAAGTGTAGATTTTTTAAAAATTAGTTGTGAACATGTGACTATACTTTTTTTAGAAGGAGAGAGAGAGCTGAAAATTTTCAAAACTCCTGGTATGGTTAAATATATTTCATAATATGATTAAGTTAGAAATTTATTTCACGACATTCTCTATTCCTACCATGTTTCTATCATTCATTATGGTTTTATATATACTGAGGGAATTTCTATATAATAAGTGTTACTCCAACCTCATTTAAAAAACCTAGATACGGTCATGCATGGTTAGAGAATGCTTATAATTTAAATTGCAACTGACCTCATTTAAAAGTCCTTATGGTTATGTATGGTTAGTATGCTCTTAAAATAAAAAAGAAGGAAAAGAAAAATAAAAAAGAAATCAAAATAGAATAAATTATGTATACATGAGATCCTCCTCGTTATGTAAAAATCGGCCTATCAATCCATTTTCTGATCTGTGAAATGTTTTTCTATATTATGAATTATTATGATTTTTTGTTTGATTGTTTTTTTGGGATTTTTAATATTTGATTTTGTTTCTTGATTTGAATTTATAATTATAGTCCAAAGCCATCACTATTTTGTGCTTAATTTTGAAATTAATTTGATTTTTTATTGGAATTCAAACTCGTATATTTTAAGATTTATAATTCTCTCCATTTTATAAAATTCATCGTAAATCCATCATCCTGAAATGTGAAATTTTCTTCTAGTTCAATGAATATTATGATTTTTTTCTGATTGAATGAGGTTTACGATATATATTCTCTCTCTTGATTTGAATTTATATTTCTAGTCTATACTTATCACTACTTCGATTTCGATTATTCTTTTGATGATAACAAAAGAGGAAGAATAGTTAATATTTTGATTGATGAGTGAATATTTCATGAATATTTTGATATTTGATATTCAATTTGTTTAAACTAACTCATATGCACATTTATAGGGGGATTTTACTTGTAGGGGGAGCATATAAATTGGGGGAGTTCTGTACTTCACATTCAAACACATTTATCATTTTCAAAGTCATATGTATATGTTTGTTATCATAAAAAATCACTATTTCATTATCCTTTTGATTATAAAAAAAGGGAGAGAATAGTTAAGATTATGATTGATGAGTGAATATTTCAAGAATATTTTAATATTGGATAGTCGATTTTTTAAAATCACTCATATGCACATATATAGGGGGATCTCAGTTGTAGGGGGAGCATACAAATAAGGGGAGTTATATACTTTACATTCAAACACATTTATCATTTTCAAAATATTATGTGTATGTTTATCATCATCAAAAAAGGGAGATCATTGAATATAACAATATGATTTTTTGTTTGATGATAACAAACATACATTACTCTATTAATGTGTTTGTAATTATACTATTCCATATTACATCTCATGCAGAAATGTACATTTATTTTTGGATAAAATACCATTGCACAGAATTTAATATTAAAACAGTGCTTTTATTTAAATAAGCATTTTATTATAACATTTGAATTGGTGCATATTTCCAACTCCACTACTGCACATATCACTGTGATATAATACATTCAATTTCATATACATTGATTCCTCACTACAACACTCAGAATTCATTCAGTTACATACACTCAATTACATATTCAATGAGTTTCATGTACAGACTCATATACATTCATACACTCATACATTGATTCATTGAATCTTCAATTGCTTCAATATCCAATCCTGTCATCTGTATACCTGCCATAGAAACACACACAGTGAAAATGAACAAATTGGAATGTATTGTAGAAATATAAATTTGCTTGCCTCAGAATTATGGTGTGTTTCTCATCATTTTCCAAACTTGGTCAGATGTATATATTTATTTATCTAAGTCTAGACTACTTGTGATATTCATAGTGATTCAGTGTAAATACCACAAGAAAGACTGAATCACATAACCACACAAGCATGATATGTGTACACATATACATGTGTGTGTATATACACATATATGTTGATAATGTGCAAGAGAATGCGTGAAGCATTCATGCACATGATGACAACAGAAAATGAATCATCTTAAGTACATATGAAGCTCAGCATGGACCATATAGATCACACAAGTCAACGAGCATGGGTATTGCACAAAGAACGAAATCGTTAAGTAAACAACCAAATGCAAAGCAGACCAGCAAATGCAAGATGCAAAGAGGACAACACAATATACATATACTAAGGTGATTAAGAGAACAATTGTGAAACACCAACAAACTCAGCAAGCACGATATACAATGCAAGCAAAGTTCAAGTCCTAGCAAACTTATATGCACCATCCAAACACATATATATTCACATAAATGTGTGTGTGTGTATATATATATATATATACGCACACGCACACATGTATATGGTAGTACCACAAGTCAGGCCAAGCATGGTTCATGATATATAATGCAGCCTTCATTTGAAGTCAAGAACACATGACCAGGTTAATGTGCATCAACTCAGGCAGCATTTGAATGGAACAAGCAAGTGAACACAAATGGGGCCAAATGCCAAGAAAGTCAAAATAAAGAAAGGTGCAAACTACTCAAGTCTAGCAACAACACAAAATAGAGCACATATGTGTTCACAAACATGGAAATGGAACCTAAAGAAGCATGACATAAAACTCACAAGTCTAGTTAACAACACAAAATAGAGCACATATTTGTTCATAACCATGCAAATGGAACATAAATCAGCATGACATAAAACTCACAAATAACAGCAACATGTAAAAATGGCCAAGCATTTACACAAGGTCAAATGATGTCATATACATGTGTAAACAATAGGGTAGCACAGCAGTTTGGATGTGCAAATGCACATAACTTAGATTAGAAAACACATACTGTGCATGCATGAAAGTTAAGGAAAAGAAGACATGCAAACTTGCATGAATGTGAGGTGCAATAGCTTATAGTGTCAAATACAACAGTAAGAAAGAAGAGGCAATAACATGTGAAAGTGGGTCAACACAACAAGGTGCAACACATTATACAAGTGGCAAGTTCAAACCAAAGCCAAAAACAGAGTTCACATGTAACACATAAAGTGGCAACTGGATATATACAAGTATATGACACATGTTGCTTCAGTAGCATGAAGCATGGCAAAGCAAAAGAAGTTACAAACTAGATAATATGAATTAACAATTATATGCAAAGGCATGAATAAGACATTAAATAAAGCAGTATATCAAAATTTAGGTTCGAGTCAAGCAAAAGCACAAATGTGCACAAGACCACGTACACACAGTTGTGCACAAGTTCAACATAAGTGCAATGACATGAGCAGGAAGCTTTGTTTTGAAAAGTGTGTACATAAGCAAGCAAGGTTCAAGAACACAAGAATATGGCAACAAGCACAAGAAGTTCTAAACACAAAGTAAGAGCTTCAGGAAATCAATTTCAGTGGAGCAACAAAGAAATTCCCAAAACAGCATGGCATAATTTTTGGCAAAAAGAAATTCCAATGTTCAACACATAATGAATACATTTAGCAAGAAAATATTTGGAAAAGTTCAATCATGCAAGAAGTTATTAATGCATTCAATGGTATGGTTTTTAGACAAAGAACGAATTCACGTTTCAAAATCTTTCCAGATAATCACAAGAGTAAAATTGGAAAGAACATTGCAAATTCCAGAAATCAAATATGGTCATTTTTGCATGAGTTAAATTTGGCAACAATCTTTCCAAGAAATCACAGCTGATTAATGCTATTATTTCCTAAATTCAAAGTGAGAAAATTGCTAGAGCACATTTTGGGTAAGATTTTCAATCGGACATTTCCTAAAATCAAATGGATGACCACGACCAAATCTACATGCGAAATCAAAACCCTATATATACAACACCCATTCATCGTTGGCCAGCATCAAAATACACAAGAAAATCAGTCGAGAAAAACAACTTAGAGATACTCACATACTATCTATGTTTCGATCGCAAGACCGAACCGAATGAGCAGAGAGGAAGAAGCTATCCAATCCATTAAAGAATAAATTCTAGAGCAAACGAGGATCATGACTTAGGGCAAAACCTAATTTCTTATCAATCACCAATGAATTAAAAGAAATCCGAAGTTTCAAGGGACATAACATAAAAATCAAAAGGGGGGCCGATTTTTTTATTTAATTAAGTCTAATAGGATTTTTATTCTTTAAAGTATCTCCTTCTTTTGTAATCGATCCATAGTTTTTCTAGTTTCTATACGCTAGGTTATAACTATCAGGTTTATAATTAGGGAAAATCTAATCTTGAGGTTTGAGATTAGTACGAGGCTTTGAGCATAGGATTAGAACGATAGCGAGGGGTCGTGAGTGTACAAGTGTTGTATGCATGATATTGTTTTAATTCTTAGTAGAAACCTTGAGGAATGCAATAGTAACCAGGGGTTTGTCAAAGTTGGGTAAATTCTGTGTCGTTTATTTTATGCATTTATTTATTGTAACGTCCCGAAATTATAGCGATTTAATAATTTATTAATTTGATTATTTTAATATAATGGTTTGGGAATTTAATTGGTTTTAATTTAAATATTTTGAATATTTGATAAATATAATATTTATTGGGATAATATAATTATTTCTGAAATGGTTGGAAATAGTTGAATTGGCAATATTGTGTAAATAGGATAATGTAAGGAATTTAATTAAATTTAAATTCGAGTTATATATACAAATATATCATTTAAATTACAGTTGAATGTATAATTTATAACATAATTATAAACGAGCTTGTAACGTCATAGTGTTCATAATATTGAGTTTTCAACTTTAAGTGAATATACATGGTTCATTTTAAGTTGGATTTCTTTGGAACAAGAAACATTCAAATCTATTGAATTATATTTTTGTAATGGAAGTGAAAAATGGAGACTTCATATTATAGATTGTGAGTTTGTCCAAATCAATTTTTCAAATAGTCGATATTGAATTGTTCGTAAGCCATAACGATTTATTTAATATAATAAAATTTTGCTTTCGAATTTGGATAAGATTTGTAAGACGTATTGTTAATTTAATTTATAGAATTTTTCTGTAATTTTTATTTTGTAAAATAAGCAACTTTTCCGCTAACATATTTTACACCATATATCATCATTTTTGGAACTGCACAATATAAGTCAACTTGTTTATTTTAGTTTAATTTTGGGATGGTGGCACATTGCTTGTCACGAGGATATTTTTATTTTTGTCGATATCAGTCCGTAAGTGTATGTATCAGGGTACATATCTATATTAATAAAACTAAAATAAAAGAGAAAAAATATGATACCTTAGGTAATAGTACAACATCCTTTCATCGCAGGTCTATATTCACAGCTACGTTTAAAAAGCTGGAGCCACTCTAAAAGCCATGCCTACCTTATATTGCCTATACCTTAAGCATTAAGCTTCCATCATTTATAAATATGAAAGCATTCCATCGTTTTTTGGGCTTCCTGAAATCAAACAGAGTGTAAATGGCCTCTCAATAAATCAAAGACAAATTCTGTTCCTCATTAAAAATCTCGAAATGCAAAGCTCTGAAATCCTCTTAAACTCCTCTTCGCCCTCATCTATATTTTTCTGGTTCGATGCAGTATTTATGTGGATGGAAAAATACCCAGTTCGCCTAGGTCTCAATAGTATGGGAGGGGGATGGAGCAAAAATTTGAAAAGCTGGCATTGTTTTGAAGTTTAGTGGTTGATTATAAGCTAGTTGAAAATTTTTGTGGATTAAGTGGAGAAAAATTGCCGCACATTGTACTGGTGCATGGAGAATGACCGAGCAGTCGCACTTCAAAGCAGTTCTCTACTTTACTGTAGCGAGTAGGGGGTACCTCGACGCAGTGAAAGGGGAAGCGCGAGTCAGACCTGTCGGTACTCTGAGAGAGGCCGAGGAGAGAAGGTAGATGGTGATTTCGTTTGTGATACAATGCGGCGGAAGGATGGCGAAGGAAGGGAATACATGCGAGTTGGACATGGATCATGCACTGGAACGTGGAAAATACATGGAAGGCATGCATGGAGATTTCATCTCGTACAGGGGAAGGTGAGAGGCACGCATGCATGGGAGATGGCTTTCGAATATAACCTGGAGCGGTGTCATATGGGGATGATATTAGAGAGCTTGGGAAGACAAGCTGAAAGGTGGTGGTTTCATAGGGAATGGTGGACGGCAAGGGGAGAACGAGATGGATAAACTATTGGCCATAGTGAAATATTTATATAGTAGGAGCCTGGACTATGTACTGCAATTTAATTCAAGAAGATGAAAACTTTTAAAGCGGGGTGAATGTGTATGGGCCGATCTTTGGAATGGTAAAGCCCATCTTAAATTTAATTAAGTTTAAATTTATTTATTTAAGTATAAACTAGAAAGTATTATACTATGTTCATACGTTCTCCAAATTCAACATACCAGGATTTGTTGGAACCGTATAATTATAGGCTACACAATGGAACTAGTCAAGGATGATTTGGAGATCACTACAATTTTAGACAAATTCAAACGCCTGATTTAAACTAAATGATGTTAATCATATTTAATGATTAACGATCAAGGTGAGTAAACTCGCTAACTCTATCCAGTTTTATAATTTTATAAACGTTATTTAATATTTATAAATATGACTGAATGTTGTGTGATGGTTGTTTGGATGAATTACTTATTAATTGGTTGAAATAATATATATAGTTATTTGAATACTGATTTTATTTATTTTAATATCTGACATTGGTATGAATTTAGTGTTATTTATGTTGACTAACATATGTGGATGCAGGGAAACGGGTTGGAGGGATCTGACTGGATCCCTCAATAATTATATTGTTGTTTTTCATATATTGCATTATATGATGTGACAAATAATCTATGGTTGATTATTGTGTGGTTGGGACGTTTGAATAACATTGACCCTGAAATAATTGGCATTTAAATACCGTAAAATATATTCGAATATATTGGAAATGAATTTGAGGTATTAAAAAGGGGAAATCTATTTTTAAATAGAAATTGAGTTTTGATTGTCTAGAATATAATAACTTGTTTAATTATATGAAAACAAGAAGTTTGGTTTATAAATGATATTTAAAAATGGGGTGAAATAATATTCATTTTTTAAAATTAGTAATGATTTAAAAGTAAACATTTTTCAGATTTAATTAGCTATCAATGGAAACTGGTAAATATTGGAAATGAAAATTTCAAAAGTGAGTTTAGAAATTGAGTTGATCTGAAACGGTGAGTTTATTTTGATGTTTGGAATGTTAATCGAATAAAGTTTATTAGAAAGAGAGTTATACATTAAAGTTTTGATTATATCAAATTTGGGAAAGTACTATTTACTTTTTGTTCTTACCAAGATTTATTTATTTATCTATTTATTTTTTATTTATTAATCTATCTATTATTTATCTCTTTATTTATTCAAATTAATGAATAAGTGCTATATTTTAAAGTTAATATTTTGGAAATAGGGATTATAATGCTATCGTTATAATCAATAAGTTTCCATTGAAGAAGTGGATTCGTAAACTGAATCCGAGAATCATGTGAGAAACGATTTGATAAGGATTTTAGAGATGAAAAAGGAAATCAGAAACTGACTGGAAATTAATTGATTTTAATGGTTCATTAAGTATTGATCTGTTGTTATTTAGGCTTTCTGGGTTGATACTTAGGGAATTTGTTCTCTTACTAGTTTACGGTTAGGGGTTGATGGATGTGGATGAATAGTGATGCGAGAATAAGATATGGAAATGTTTTCCAATGTTAATAACGTATATTTTCGAAATATAAGAAATAAGGATTTGTGAATATATGGAAACGTTTTTCCAAGAATCGTGAGAGGGTAAACGAGTTGGAGAGATATTTGGGTAAAGATGTTGAAAGGAAATTGGGAAATGAATTAATTTTTAATAAATTAATTTACAGGGCTCAGTGTTGATTGATGGTTGATCGATATAATTTCCACTTGGAGATGAGATCGTTGTTTGTATGGATGTTTTCCTTTGATAGTTAAATAACCGACTATCGAAGTTTTTGACCATTTATTCATTGTCAATGCTGAGAGATTGGGATTAGTTTTATTATCTGAAAACCACTCCGTATGGGCATTAGCGCTGTGAATCAACTATGATGAAGTTAATTAAAGACAGAGTTATGCAAGGAATTTTCTGGCGATCCTTGGTAGAAATTGCCTAAGATGGATTTGCATAATAGTTCCTTCGGTTTGTCTAGTCCCAGGACAACTAGTATGGATGAATGTCTGACAGAGTATACCTAATAAATCGCGTAAGTTGATCTTTTCAAACGTATTTACTGGTGCGAAGGAATTCGTTTCTCTTAGCTTTATACCTGTGGTATTTTTGGGGAAATCAATTTGTGACTTGTAAGGAATTAAGATGTGGCATTCAAAGTAAATGGTGATGTAATCTGTCTAAGGGTAAGTTATGACCTCAAGCCTCATCAACTGGGAAATTACAAAAATCGGGCAAGCAGCATGGCTAAGTGGGTCGCATTCAATTAGGGTATATTGTCACCATCTAGAGAATATTCATATTTGTTACTTATTTCAATTCTGTATCTCCCGGGAACGGTTATGTTGGTATACCAACCGTAAGGTGACAATATATTTAAAAAAATAAAGAGAAATGAATGGCCGGTCATGTGCGGCTGAGTTACCAGATGTTCTTATTGAACTCTAGTGGATCCCCTCTAGAGTACATTGATCGGAAGGTGGTTCCATACTTTGTCATAGTTGGAAATAAAATACCCAATAAGAGCCCGCAGTTTTGATTGTATATTATGTATGTAGAATGTGAGATGCAAGCGTTCTGCTAGATTGCTATTTACTTGTATTAGACACTATTATAATATCAGAAAGTATTGTTTTAAATATTTTGGGTTATCGTAAGGTAAAAACCATCCGTTTTATGTGTGGATCGGTCTTATGATTATCATTTTTTTTATAAAGATTTTTAGAAGTTAAAATAAGTGGCTGAAGTTTACTCACACCAGTCCCATAAATGACCCAGATTTTTTAGATATACTTGGAGGATCCTGGAGCAGGAGGCTTCAATGTTAAATGTATAGAGAATTTATTTCCGCTGTGATGTTATGAGTTGTACTCTGAAATGGTATGCATATATAGTTATGAGTTTGTATTTCAAAAGTTCTGTTATATAATATTATTCGTTCCGCTGTGAGATTCGTTGTAATGACCCGAAAATCCCCGCCCTTTGAATCGACCATAAACCACACAGGTCTGATCCAAAAGTTTGAAATTCTCGAATGCATTAACTCTGGGCATACAACACATAAGAACAATAACATCAGACTTTTATAAACATCAAAATAATGTTACATCAGAGTACAGAACATCAGAGTACATCGAATAAAATAAAATACAGCTGAAGACTTATTATAATAAATTTAATACATTGCAGTGGAAGACTAAAATGCTCTGGACACAGCTTTAAGCTTCGATCCAGAATCCTGATCAAGAGATAAATATCTGCAAAATGCTACACGACTGCCGTGTGGAAGAGAGGGCACCCGAGTTTGCCAGTGAACAAACTACAGGTCAGTCATGGGACTGGTGTGAGAAATCTAACTTAACTAATCTTATAATAGGGCTAATCACAGGACCACGCCGCTAATGCGGAACGGATTTACTCCATTGGATTGCCAGTGCATAAAATAAAGTAAATCGTTAAACACCGCAATGCTTTTTAGAAAAATGAAACCATTATAAGACTCAAGTCCCATCACACAATGCAACGCAAACCGGGGGATAGAGTTTTACCTTATAATGGTCAAAAATGCTTGATACGATAAAAACGGATTTGATATTATTACTAGTGTATATATGTTTCAAAATAAACATTTCAATCATAATGTATCAATCATAGACGGCATAGTACCCTATCCTACTATGTCGCCATACTAGTTCTACAATCAAAACCGCACGGTGTCGTATTGGAGATTTGGTTTCCCTCATGAGTCGAGGATAGGGATCGTCCTCCCGATTCGAGACACTCTAGCAAATGCCTCAGGATTCAGACTCTGGCGAACCCTTGGATCTTCAGGGCCTGTCCACACATAACGTTAGTGGATTGGCAATTCCTGAACACACGCTTCCCGGTTCTTTTGAACCTCTATATGGCCACTAACAACCTATAAAACCGAGGTACCTCATAATCCATCACCCACATAAGTAAAAATGTCAGGGCTGGTAGGTCACTGACACCACTTCTTAGCTAGAAAGAAACGTGTGCACTCCCTGCAGTCCTGATCCCGTTTTTGACTCATACCGGGGTGTGAGGCTCGCGAAGTCACGCTATACACAAAGCTATGCCTAAACAGGCTAGGCTTTGATCATCAACCACAAGGCTCTGCTTTTCAACAAAAGCCTTGATCATGCATCTTAGCATGCCACATTGTCAATCCATACCATACCATTGATTCCTACAATATATAACCTCTAAGCTCGTACGTCTTAGAGAAGGGTGTTAAACACCAAACATATTTATATTTAGGAGAGATCAACGAATACATCATAAAGGAATACAACGTCAGACCTACCATCCCTTTACAAGTCCGTTCTGGGTCTGAACGAAACCGAAGGCAACTTATTCCTCGCGTATCCGAACAATCAACAAGTACGTCTGGACAACTACCACTGAAGCCCCTTCAAGGTAGCTACTCAAATCATGGCCCTCAGTAGCAACACATCCATTCGACGTGAAGATCGTCGGTCTTCAATCACCGTCTTCAAATCTTCGACTTAGATCATCGTATAATCATTTGAAATGAGATTGAACTCAGACTTATCAAATGATCCTTGCATATATATATATATATATATTAAAATCATTTCATATTGTTATTATTATTTAATAACGATTAATAGCTATTTATATATATATATATATATATGTATAAAAATAGCTAAATTTATTTAACGACACTTCGGGTCAATGGGCGGCCCTAGCGCTGTTTTCAACCAAATTTGATTTACACATTTCTCGAAATCTAACCGTTGGATTTTGACGAAATTTATATTGTTGGGAAGATTTTCCCAAAGCGGTCCTAACGGTTCCTGTTTTGGAAAAATTCGACGGTCGGATCTTTCGGTATATTCGCTTAAAGTTACGATTGCCGAATCGCGAACTGCCGCGCGCGATTCGTTTAATTTTAATTTTAATTTATATATATATATATATATATATAAATCTTTTGGCGATTTCAAATTATTTATTCTTTAAATAATTTTCTACACTTCGTATTCAAGTTATGTTCTATTGTGATCTTCTTCTTCTTATATTCTAATTTTCTTTCTTTCTATTTCTCTCCCTCTAACTTCTTCCTCTTAATGATTTGGTGGTCTAATGCTTGAATAGTCAACATGGTGTTTTATTTTGACTTTCAGGGTTGAAAATTCCCGGGTCATTACATTTATTCTGCTGAGATCTGTGCTATGATAATTTTTATATTCTGCAAAACTGCAATAAACCCTATTCACCCTCCTTTAGGGTTAATTTAGATCCTACATAAAGGTATTTGGGTGATAGTATTTTCCTTTTATAATACTCTACAACAAACAAAAACTACAGTTTAGATCTAACCCACGTACATTCTTGGGGTGCTGTAATCAAAAGGGTTGTAAGTGCCTTGACAGCAAGAGAAAAACAAATATCTCTAGACATGTGGTGTTCAATGAAGGTATGTTTCCATTTAAGAGAGCAAAAATCAAGGCTACTAATAAATTGTATAATCCAAGACAATTCAACTCTACCCTAACTAATGAACTACAAATTGAAATACTGGTGCAAAAGAGGAAGCCTAACAGCAACAATGACTCTTAACTCATAATGCCTACAGGTGAGTTAGGTCAAGAGCATCGAAGTTCAATTATGAGTGCTAACAATAGTGCTCAACCTCAACAAAATATTAATGACATGAATGAAAATTAGATATTAGAATCAGGTGACAAAACAACATGCAATACTGAAAAAAATAATACAACATTCAAAAATGGTAACCAACATCCAATGATGACAAGGGGAAAATGTGGTATATTCAAGCCTAAGGCATACGACACTAACATAACTAAAGAAGAACCAACTTCCTATTTGGAAGCCATTCACTTCAACATGTGGAGAGCAGCCATGTAGGAGGAATATAATGCATTAATTAGAAACAAGATATGGACACTTGTTGATTTACCATGCCATAAAAAATTGATTCGGTGTAAATGAACATCTAGACTTAAGGAAAATGTTGATGACTCAACATCTGAGCATAAGGCAAGGTTGTAGCAAAGGTATATTTGGAAAATGTTGATGACTCAACATCTGAGCATAAGGCAAGGTTGTAGCAAAGGTATATTCACAAAAGTGTGGATTAGAATTTTCAAAAACAATTTCACCTATTCTAGATTAACCCTAGAGGGGGTGAATATGGTTTATTGCAGTTTTGAGTAATATAAATATATCTCAGCACAGATCATAACATAATAAAATAAATGCAAAAAATAAATGACATGGATTTTACCCAGCTTTTGCAAACTCCTGCCTACTGCTACATTCCCTAGAATTAAAAAATACCTACGCTTCGTGACACCCGCTCCCGATTGTTCTAATCCTATACTAAAAACCCTGCACTGATCTGTATCCCCAAGATCAGATTTTCCCTAACTATAAATCTTATAACTAGTACCTAGTTTATAGAAAAACTAGAAAACTCTATGAATCGATTATAAAGAATTAAAACAACTTAAAAACAATAAAATAAAAAAACCTTAAAATTAAAATTAGTCGGTCCCTTTGTCACATTAAAAATCGGGTTCTTCTTCACTTCAATGGGCACCGAACAGAAAGATTAGGGTTTTCTTTATTCCCCAAATTGCAACTTCTGAAAATTGATGTAATTGATTCTCTGATTGCTTCAATGCTTGCTGCTCTCTATCGATTTGATTTGGCTTTGGCTTTGAGATCGAAACTGTGAGTATTCTATAATTTGTTTGATTTCTCTCATGCACAAATTTGTTTGCTTCATTTTGATACTAAACGCCAGTGATGAATGATGTAATTTATAGGGTTTTTGAACCCTTGATTCTCTAATTTCATGTGTGATTTGGCCTTGATAATGTGTGATTGTTTCTTGATTTCCACAGCTTTGTATATCTGATAAATTGATATTGTCCCTTTGTGAATTTCTTGCGGTATATACCAGAATGATTTTTGGAAATGATTGAATTAAATTCTTTCCCTTTAAATGCAGACTAAAATGTTTTTTGGAAATAAGTGATAATGTTCTTGCCAATTTTATTATATGGAAAGATTTGAAATGTGTAATCATTCTTTGCCACAGACAAATTCATTGAACACGAGATTGAAACCAGTTCCCAATATTTCCTTGTTGATTTAACAGATATCAATTCTGGAAGTTCTGAGATATTATCTTGCCAAAAATACTTGTGCCATAGTGAAAATTTGAAACCAGTTCCGCATTTAAAACTAGAGGAAATGCCTTTTCTTTTGAAAATATTCGAACTGTTTTTACTATGATCTTTCACCTGAAAAGCCTTGTTTTGATGGCCATTTATAATCTGCAATACACGCCAGTTTGCTAGTTCCTCATGCCAATTTGCTTTCCATGCAATTTCACTGTTTGAACTTCCTTCTCTTCTGGTGCACTTTGGCTCACTGTGTAGTTGCACTATTGTAGCTTGTTAGCACCTTAGTCATTTTCCTGAAGCTATGTTGTCACTGTTTTTGCTCACTTTGTTTTCTTGTTTATTTACACTTTGCATCCATATATGTATGTATACTGGCATGTCGGGTTCCATACATGTATATATCTTGGCTTGTATCTTAGCTTATTTAATCCATGCAGCTCTGCATTGCGTGTTGCATTGCCTCTGTTGTATTGATGTTGTAACAACCCGTATTTTAATAACATGTTAAAACCATAAATTAAGGCATAATTAAATTTTAAAATAAGAATCAAGGGGAACGGGTTGCGACATTGCGTTCTCCTCGAAATTCTGCTTGGAAATGAGTCCGAGTTTTCGAAAAACGGGTTCCGTATGAGGGAGATATGACCCTCCGAAGTTTCAGGAATTTTCAGAATCGAGAACAGATCGAAATCCGAATTCGAAATTCGAATTCAAACCCCAGCGCAGACTGGGCGGGAATTCTCCTGCCCAGGACAAGGTCGACCTGGGGGTCGACACTATGGTTGACCTCCCAGGGGCCAGGTCGACCCTATGGTCGACCTGGGGGTCGACCTGGTGCCAAAACCCAGTTTTGAGCCTGAGTTCATTCTGATGTTTTTGGTCTCGTTTTCAGTCTAGATTTTTTCGCCTAATCCTATATAAACAGCCCCCTAGCCCCATTCTCTTTACACCATTCTTCTCAAGACTTATGCTGCACAAATTCTTGATGGACATGGCTTCTTCTTCTTCGCCAAAATTAAATTAAAAATAATTTAAAATAAAACACGAAGACTATTTCTTGAAGACTACGGCTAGGAATTGCATATTGGGGATTTTCTTGTACAATCAAATCGAGATTCAACGATTCAACGATTCGACGACTAATTTCTAGATTCGACTTCTGCATCTCAATTTCTTAGTCCACGATCTGTAAGTTCTAGTTACTTTGAGATTTAAACTTGTTAATTGTAATTTGGACATGAGATAAAGTGAAATTGTACTTAAGTATGATAATCGATTCACATCTATTCTAGTTTCCATCTTGGATCTTGACATTTGGGAATATTGTTATGAAATCAGTTTGGACCTATTCATGTTGTAAATCAAACTCTTTCATGTCCATAACATTATCATGCCTGTGATGTTGAATCAGTCTATTATTTACAAGATTGGGACTATCACCTTATGCCATGACTATCACCTTATTATGCTAGATTTGAAATCCTATTATTTACTACATGCTAGTGATGTTGTAACCAATTATCTCAAGTAATATCATGCTAGTCTTGTAATCCCTTTTATCACTTTATGCTCGTCCTTTTTGCCTATCATAGTTTTGATGTTATTCCCATTATTTCTGGATTAGGATTTACTTGTAATTTATATCGATTCACGTTTACGTGCGATGGGAATACGATTTGGGTAGATTAGGCAAAACATGAATTAGTTATGAACATGAATCATGAACTTGATAATAGGCATAAGTTGAAACTTGACAAGAAACTTGCCATGAAATTTGACACGAACTTGACATGAATTTGAATATGGACATGACACTGGAATGAACTTGAAAATGGCCAACTCGAGGTTGGGTTGAGATTGCAGTGTAATTCTGCCCGGAACCGCCCGACAAATCCAGTGACTGCAAATAATAGGATCCAATTTGGGTAGTTGGTCATATCGTGCTTGAAACCCGAGGTCAGACTGAGTTGTGGTATAAATCTGCCCGGAACCGCCCGGCATATCCAGTGACCACAACAACAGGTCTGATGTGAGAGGTTGGGGTGCATTAATGAATTAATGCCACATGATAGGGTTAAGTCATGAACATGAAAGACAACACTTAACCAACTTGGCACATGATTAGTTGGGTTAAGTCATGAAATTGAAAGACAACACTTAACCAACTTGACATGCTAGACTGATAAGGGTTAAGTCACGAATTTAAATGACAACACTTAACCTATTGGACGGAAATCCTAGTTACGCGGTCCATTTCAGCAGTAACCCACTTAGATGTATCGTGGTACCCTGGAACTTGGCAGGGTGGGGCACGATTACTAGGCTGATTATGAGAGACCAGAACGACGGCTGAGTTGGTGCGCCAGTGTAGGTTCAGGCGGACTATGGTCGTGCACGTACTCTGGAGTTGAAAATGCAGGCATTGGGCATCAGTAGGTTTACACTGTGCACGCTTGATTCGTGTCGGTGGTTGGCACCCTAGGGCTTGATACACCCTATGGTGGACCTAGCACAGGTGACTACATTCGTGATAGGGCCGTATGACACAAACACACGACAAGCTAGAACTTGTAGGGAGCCGATCGATTAATGGATCGTTCCGTAGGACCCCGAAATGGGTCATTTCATGAGTTTGGGCCAAGGGATCATTTCAGGGTTAATATATGACATGAGTTTGGGATACTAGTACAGTTGGTGCAACGAATCTTGAACATGCGATGCCATACTTGATTTATACTTGAATTATCGTGCTATGTTAGTCTATCTTGCCCATCTTGACAGCATCCTTATGTTTACTTTCAGTTTATACATGTCATGTTACCTTTACCTGTTTTTATGCTGAAAGTCATTAGGACTTACCAGTCTTTATGACTGACCCATTTTCTTTCGCCTCTTTGTCTTTCGTCCCCCCCAGGTTCTCAGAGAGGAAACTCTAGCACTTAGCTTGGATTTCGCTTGCTTTCGGTTCAGCTCATGTACGGTTTGATCTTGAGCTATGCTATGGCTGCATTTCTGCTACCTATGGGGAATTAAGCTACTTTTGTTGTTTTAAGTTTTATTCTTCTTTATTTATTCAAGGCAGAACTTGTTGTAATGGAAAATGATAGTTGGTACTTTGGATGTAAAAGGTTTTGACTCTTTTTGAAAGTAATGAAATTTAGCTTTTGATTCTTCCGCTGTTTTATTTATGTTCTGTCTTGTAATATTTCTGTGTTTGTTTACCTCGATAACGCTCCTCCAAAATTAGTGCATTCCCTTTGTGAGTGACCCTAGCAGAGGTGGGCTTTTACACTTGGTATCAGAGCAGAAGGTTACCAGACTGGGAAAAAGTTTTTAAAACCATCTAAAAACTATTTTCAAAACTGTTTACAAAGAAGCATTTTTCAAGAAAAAGTCTTGTTTTATTTAAAGGCTATTCCCCAAAAGCCATTAGCACTATCCTTTGTTTCCTCGTTTTGAATCTCTTCTTTTTTAATTTCAGCATGTCTGGGAATCTTAACCTTCTAGAGGGTGTGCCAATACCTGGCTAGTTCTGGAGGTACTTAGAGGCTAGGGCCAATGATGCAGGTGCAACGGATATTCCTCCTCCAGCTGCAGCGGCTCCTCCTCCTCCTCGTGCAAATGCTTTCTCAAAGATCTGTAGAGATTTTAGGGCCATGGGTGGAAAGGATTTCAAGGGAACTGAATCATTCATAGAAGCGAGGAACTGGCTCAAAGAAACTGAGGATCTATTCATTATCTTCGAGGTGGACGATAGGCAGAAGGTACAGTTGGCAGTATGGTTGCTCAAAGATGAAGCTTCCTATTGGTGGGAAGTCACTAACGCTGAAAGACCTGTTGACACATGGAAAGATTTCAGGATAAGGTTTAAGATGAAATAACTCTCACAAGCTGAACGAAGTCTAAAGCTGGAAAAGTTCTTATCTCTTAAGCAAGGAAGTATGACAGTCAAGGAGTACGTCAATCAATTCAATCAACTGGCCCGGTTTGGACTGGACTTAGTGAATACTCCTCATAAGAAGGCTCTCCATTTTGTCAAGGGATTGAATGAGCCACTTCACAGCTTGGCTATGACCCACATACCTATGGGGGCTACTTACGAAAGATTAGTAGACATGGCACTCTTAAATGAGGAAGACAAGGGCAAGAATGAGGCAAAAGCAGAAGTACCTCAAAATAAGAAGGGGAAGCGTCACAGAACAAGAAGGCTGATCCAAAGAAAGGCGGGAAGAACAACAAAGCCCATGAAAAGAGAAAGTGTAATTTCTGTGGCATTCCTGGACATCTGGTCAAAGATTGCAGGAAGAAGGAAAGGAAGAAGGGTAGCTGTTTCCACTGTGGTGAGACAGGACACATGGCTAAGGCCTTCCCAAGGAAGCAAGTGCAGGGAGATGGACCTTCTTCTAGAGGACAAGTCCATGCTCTCATGGTACCTCCGCAAGAACGAGGTAGAAATATTTCTGTCAAAAGTTTAGTCTATCTTTTTTACCATCCTGTTCGAACCTTGTTTGATTCTGGCGCATCGCATACTTTTATTTCTTCTGATATTGTTGAAACTCTGCACCTAAGTACTAGTCTAGTAGAGGATCCCGTTATCGTTTCAAATCCTATTGGTGGCTCCGCTCATTTATCTATGATTTGTGTGGATTTGAGGTGTAACAACCCGTATTTTTAATAACATGTTATAACATAAATCAAGGCTGAACTAAATGATAAAATCTGAATCAAGGGAAACGGGCTGTGCCATTGCGTCCGTCTCGGAAAAATACGCGAAATAGAGTACGAGTTTTCGAAAATCAGAGTCTGTATGACCCAGTTATGGCCCATAGAAGTTTTCAGAAAAATTCAAGTTTAAAAACAGATTCAAATCCGAATGTTTAAGTTTCAACTCAGACAGGCCAGGCGGGAAGATTCCCGCCAACCCCCATGTCGACAAGGGTGTCGACACACCCAGGGCCGTGTCGACTGCCAAGTCGACACGGGTGTCGACATGGTGGTTCGGCCGGTTTGGCCTGGGTGCACCTGACTTGTTCCTCAAGACATGTTTTAAGGCTTGTGACGGATTTTAAAGGCTCAGATCTGAATTAGGGTTAATCCTATGGCCTAAACTAACCTAAACTTCTATAAAAGGGCCATAATACCTAGCCTAAACCATCATAAATCAATCCTACAACTAGGTTATGCCAAAATGTTTAATCATGGCCTCCACCCTCTTGTCATAGTCTCCATCTTCATTCAAATGAGAGTTTCTAAGCTTGTTTGAGAGTTTCTAAGTTTGATTCAAGGCCAAAGTTCAATCTTTCTTCATCAAAGCAAGGATCTTCTTCTTATTTCTCAAGGGTTTTCATTGGAGCTTATTATTTGGGGGTTTTTAGAGTTGCTAGTGGCTTTGTCTCAATCTTATTTTATTTTATAAGTCTTCATAGCATTGTAAGCCCTACTCTACTCTTAGATTCTAACTATGAAGTTAAATATGACATGTTGCAAGTTTGAGTTTGGGCCTAAGTATGATTTGTGCTTTGATTCTATCATGTTATGCATAGATTTATTCTATGCATGTTTGTAAAGCTATCACCTTGACTTTGTGCATAGAAAGCTATAAGCTTTGATTTGAAATGTGGCATAAAGCAACATAGAAACTCTCATAATCCTTATGTTATCTTGCATATGATGTTATATGTGAATCACTAGCTATCATTCTATGTCATTTATGACCATGTTTCACCTATTTTGCTAAAGTTGATATCATGCATGTTTTGAGGCTTATAATGTAATATGCAAGTTTATGAACACATTTGCCTCATATGCCACCATGTTTAACTTGTGGCCAAACCTTATTAATTATGTCATGCTTCTAAGTTCCCTCTTTGAGATCTATTTGCGTTTATGCGAACTTACATGCGATGGGGTTACGTTATGGGTAAACTAAAATGACATAAAAACATGACTTGAAAAGATGACACGAAATATGACATGTGATTATGCTTGAAACATGAACATGAACTTGGACATGACTTCTAGAAAACATGAGAATGGCCAATTCGAGGTTGGGTTGAGTTTGTAGCATAAATCTACCCGGAACTGACCGGCTTAACTAGTGGCTACAAGCAATAGGACCCAATGTGAGTAGTTGGTCATGTCGCACTTGAAACCCGAGGTTAGACTAAGTTGTGGTGTAAAGCTACCCGGACTCGCCCGGCTTAACTAGTAACCACAACAAGGTTTAATGTGAGAGGTTGGGTGCATTAAATTAATTAATGCCACATGATAGGGTTAAGTCATGGACCACTTGAATACTTAACCAATTAAACACGATGGGTTGATAGGGTTAAGTCATGAACCTTGGGTACACTTAACTTGATTGGATAGGGTTAACCACGCTTAACCCGTTAGAAACCCTAGTTACGTGGTCCTTTTCACCAGTAACCCTCTTGGTTGTATCATGATACCCTAGGGACTAGGCTAGGGTGGGGCACGATTACTGGGCTGACATGTAAGCGACCAAAACGACGGCTGAGTAGGTGCGCCGGTGTAGGTTCAGGCGGACTATGGTCGTGCACATAGTCCGGAGTTGAAAAAGCAGACACGGGCACCAGTAGGTTTAGACTGTGCGTGCTTGATTTGTGTCCGTGGTTGGCACCCTAGGGCTTGATACACCCTAGGGTGGACCTAGCACAGTTTGACTACACTTCGTGATTGGGCTGTATGACACCGACACTTGACGAGTTAGGCTTTTAGGGATCCGATCGACTAGCCCGTGTTGTTGGACCTTGATTTAGGTCATCTCGTGATATTGGGCCAAGATTGGGCCAAGGGATCACTTCTTGTTTATACTTGACATGGGTTGGAATACTAGTACACTTGGTGCAAAAACTTAACCTTGTATATGCGATGCCACACTTGATCTATCTTGTTAACCTTTCACCATGCCAGTTATCATCCTATGTTTCATCTCTGTTTTACATGTCCAGTTAACTTTATTAGTTTTTATACTATAAGTAGGTAGGACTTACCAGTCTTTTTGACTGACCTGTTTTCTTTCGCCTCTTTTCTTCCGTTCTCCCCCCCCCCCCCCCCCCCAGGTTCTCAGGGTGGGAATACTAGCACCTAGCTTGGATCTTTAGCTGCTTTTCTGGATAGCTCATGTACGGTTTGGACTTGAGCTTGCTATGGCTTCATCCTACTTTGGGGATAGTTACTTTATGTTTTTTTTCAGTTTCCAGTTTATGTTTCTAGAATTTGTTTTGTGGGAAAATAATGACCAAGTACTTTGATGTAACTTGACTATGGTTTGAAATGTTAGTTTTTACCCGCTGCTTTATTTACTCTGTTTTACTTATATGTTCTGTCTTGTGATATCTGTGCATGTTTACCTTATTTAACACCCCTCCAAAGCTAGTGTGCTTGCAAGAGTGACATTGGCGGAGGTGGGGTGTTACATTTGGTATCAGAGCATAAGGTTCTACTAGTCCGGACAAAAGTTTTAAAACCCTTTTGAAAAACTATTTTCAAAACCAATTTAAGTATTTTCCAAGAAAAGTCTAGTTTATTTTAAAAGGCTATTCCCCAAAAGCCATTAGCACTATCCTTTGTTTCCTTGTTCTAAATCTATCTTTTCCCTTTTTTCAGCATGGCCGATCTTAACCTTCCCGAGGGAGTAACCATTCCCAGATGGTTCCGGAGGTACTTGGAAGCTAGGGCCAACGATGTGGGCCCAGCAAACACTCCCACCGTAACTGAGGTTCCTCCTCCTCCTCCTCAGCGTCCACAAGCAGATTTCGCAAAGGTTTGCAAAGACTTTAAGGCGATGGGTGGCAAGAATTTCATTGGGACGGAGACTTTTGTTGAGGCAAGAAATTGGTTAAAAGAAACTGAAGACCTCTTCGCCATCTTTGATGTGGAAGACCGTAGAAAAGTTCTGTTGGCGGTATGGCTATTAAAAGAGGAAGCTGCTTATTGGTGGGAGGTCACCAACGCTACTAGGCCTATAGAGACTTGGGCCGACTTTAGGATGAGGTTTGGGCTTAAGTTCCTATCATCTGCTGAGGAGAATCTCCAAATGGAGAAGTTTATATCTTTGAAGCAAGGGGACATGACAGTGAGGGAGTATGTGAATAAGTTTAACCAGCTTGCTCGATTCGGTTTGGACATGGTTAATACTCCCCAGAAGAAGGCTCTACGCTTTGCACGAGGGTTGAATGAGCCATTACAAGGTTTAGCCATGTCTCATATACCCATGGGGGCCACTTTTGAAAGCCTAGTGGACATGGCATTGCTTCAGGGAGACGATAAGAATGGCAAGAAAGAAGTCAATCCTAATGAGACTCAAACCAAGAAGGCGGACTCCAAGTGGGGAGGAAATCAGAACAACAATAACAACAAGAACAAAAAGGGTAATAAGGCCAACAACAACAAGGCAAAGGACACAAGAAAGTGCAACTTCTATGGGATTGTTAGGCACATAGCCAAAGATTGTAGGAAGAAGAAGAGGAAGTTGGGCGAATGCTTTCATTGTGGGGAGACTGGACACTTTAGCAAGGATTGCCCTAAGAAGCAAGGGCAAGGGCAGACTCAGCATGCAGGACCTTCTGGAGGGCAAGTGCATGCTCTCAACGCTGCTCCAGTTCAGGACCGAGGTAGTATTTCTGTAGAAAGCCTTGTTTACATTTCTGATTTTCCTGTTCGAACCTTATTTGATTCTGGCGCATCGCATAGTTTTATTTCTTCTGATCTTGTTGAAAAGTTGCACCTAAGTACTAGTCTAGTTGAGGATCCCGTCAGTGTTTCAAATCCAATTGGGGGTTCCGCCCATTTATCTATGATTTGTGTGGATTTGAAGATTTCTATCTTGACCGTAGAATTCATGTGTAATGCTTATGTTCTCGGGTTCATGGGATACCGGTTGATTTTGGGCATGGATTGGTTGTCCAGTTATGGAGCCATTCTCGATTGTGAGCATAGGGTAGTGAGGCTCATGACTCGCCTTGGTAATACCCTAGAGATTTCTTGCAACCCGCTGGATCCCGTCATGTTATGTTATCTTGAATCTCTTGACTCGTCCATCGATGATCTGCAATCTGTAAGGGTGGTCCGAGAATATCCTGATGTCTTTGAAGAGGTTAAGGGGTTACCCCCTAAACGAGAGATAAATTTCCGCATTTATCTGGTTGATAATGCCAAGCCAGTGTCATTGCCCGTTAGGCACATGGCCCCACGAGAAAGAAGAGAGCTCAGTAAGCAAATCAAGGAGTTGCTTGAGAAGAATTTTATTAGGCGAAGCATTTCTGAATGGGGTGCTCCTGTGGTGTTCGCTACTAAGGCGGATGGTTCGCTTCGTCTATGTGTTGATTATCGAGAGTTGAACAAGCTGACAAAGAAGAATAGGCACCCGTTACCGAGGATTGATGACCTCTTTGACCAGCTTTTTGGTGCTTCTGTTTTCTCTCAGCTCGATCTAGCCACCGGATTCCATCAGCTTAGAGTGGCTGAAGATAGTATTGATAAGACTGCGTTTAGGACTCCAGATGGATTCTTTGAATGGCTTGTCATGCCATTCGGTTTGACTAATGCACCCGCCTACTTCGTAGATTTGATGAGTAGGGTGTTCAGGGAGTTCCTTAACAAGTTTGTGGTTGTCCTCGTGGATGATATTCTGATCTTCTCAGAGGATGAGGAAGAACATGCTAGACATCTCAAGGAAGTGATGGATACGCTTAGAGCTCATCAGTTGAAAGGCAAGTTCTCCAAATGCCATTTTTGGAGAGGGGAAGTTCGGTTTCTTGGACATATAGTTTCTAAGCAAGGCATAGCTGTGGATCCCGCGAAAGTGGTTGCGGTTCAACACTGGAAGACTCCTAGGAATGCAACCGAAGTAAGAAGCTTTCTCGGTCTGGCAGGCTACTATAGGAAGTTCATTAAGGACTTCGCTAAGATTTCAGCCCCTCTTACTAAGTTGACGAAGAAGAACTTAGTCTTTTCATGGGACTTAGAGTGTGAGCTTACTTTTCAAAGGCTCAAGAGGACCCTTACCACAGCTCCAGTTTTGGCATTACCCGATGGCGATAAGATGTTTACCGTGTACATCGATGCATGTGGCACGGGGTTAGGTGCTGTTCTGATGCAAGAAGGAAGAGTGATATGTTATGGGGGTAGGCAACTTAAAGTTCATGAGAAGAACTATCCCACTCATGATTTGGAGTTGGCGGCGATCGTCTTTGCACTCAAATCCTGGCGCCACTATCTTCTAGGCGAAAGGTTTGAGTTATATACTGATCACAAGTCGCTCAAGTACCTCTTCTCGCAGAAAGATCTGAATCTAAGGCATCAAAGGTGGATGGAATTCTTAGCATCATATGACTTCGAGATAGCTTATACCCCTGGCAAGGGTAATGTTGTGGCAGATGCACTAAGCAGAAGAAGGTTGACTTTGAGTCCCCTGTTTGTTGTGATGAAGAGCCTAGAGTTCTTGGCAACCTTTGATTTCACAACAGCTGTTGAGTCGATGACGGGTTCGTTAGCATCTCTTGAACTTAGACCTACACTTCTTGATCAAGTAGGGACTTCGCAGAAGGAAGACCCGCAGATAGTCGAGATCATGGACAAGTTGATTCGTGGTGAGACGTCTAGTCACCTTGCTAGATATACTGTTGATGACAAGGGTTGGCTAAGGCGTGATGGAAGGCTATGCGTTCCACAAGTGGGAGACTTGGTGCATAAAGTTCTCGAAGAAGCGCATCACTCGAAGATGACTATACATCCTGGAGGAGATAAGATGTATAGGGATATGAAGTGCATTTTCTTTTGGGCTGGAATGAAGAAGGATGTGGCAGAGTATGTTTCAAAGTGCATGGTGTGCCAACAAGTGAAAGCCGAGTCGAAGAAACCCGGTGGGCTATTACATCCATTGGAGGTCCCGCAATGGAAGTGGGAAAGTATATCTATGGATTTTGTGGATGGATTGCCTAGGTTAAGAAAAGGGAATACGAGCATATGGGTCATAGTTGATAGACTTACGAAGAGTGCTCATTTCATTCCAGTGAAGAGCAAGAGGACCGCATCATGGCTAGCATCTATTTATCTTCGAGAGATAGTGCTATTGCATGGAGTTCCTTCTAGCATAGTTAGCGATCGTGACCCAATCTTCACTAGCCAGTTCTGGAATAGTTTGCAAGAAGCGATGGGTACGCGATTGAATCTAAGTACAGCCTATCACCCCCAGACGGACGGCCAAACCGAAAGGGTGAATAGAGTGCTAGAAGATCTTTTGAGGCTTTGTGTTCTTGACTTTGGTGGTACTTGGGAAGACCACCTTCCTCTTGTAGAGTTTGCTTATAATAATAACTATCAAGCTAGCATAGGGATGGCACCATTTGAAGCTTTGTATGGGAGGCCGTGTAGGTCACCATCTTGTTGATGGGAGACAACGGATATGCTTATACTTGGGCCCGATATGATACGGGACACATCCGAGAAAGTTGAATTGGTGAGAAAACGGATGAAAACGGCCCAAGACAGACAGAAATCCTATGCTGACAAGCGAATGATAGATTTGGAATTCGAAGTTGGAGATATGGTTTTCGTGAAGGTTTCTCCTTTGCGTAATGTGGTTCGTTTTGGAGCAGTTGGGAAGCTGGCACCAAGGTTCGTAGGACCCTTCCCTATCATAGAGAGAATTGGGAAGATGGCTTATAAGGTGGAATTGCCCGAGAAGCTGGCCGGAGTGCATAATGTCTTTCATGTCTCGCATCTCCGAAAGTGCCTACATGAGTCTGCTGAGGTGGTTGAACCAAGCATTCTTGAAGACGTGGAGGTAGAGAAAGAGGCAACCTTGAGGAGAGCTCTGATTCGTATCTTGGGAACGGAGATCAAGAAGCTAAGGAATCGAGAAGTCAAATTGGTGAAGGTTCAGTGGAGTGAGGCCGAAGAGGATGCAACTTGGGAAACCGAGGAGAAGATGCATGGGATTTATTCATTTCTTTTTGAGGGTACATTCTCGATCTCATTTCCTTTTTAGCATATCTTTTGTTTTGCTATCCATGTTTATCCTGTTTATCTTGTAACTTCGTCAATCTTGTCATGAGAACCTTAGGTAGAAACCCTTTGGATGAAACATGTATTTGAAACATGTTATGTTTGATGTTTGCAAGTGGTTGCAAGTGTTTGCAAGTGGATACTCGTGGATGCATGATACACGTTAGGCACTAAGATCGGCTCACACAATTTCATGTTGCATAGGCATGAGTGCTCATACTTATTCATGGATGAAACTTGTTATTCTTTCACGTGGATGTTTCATATGGATGAATGTTATGTGCACTCATGTAGATATTATGAATCATGCTAGGAATTTGCATACATAAGGACTCGTTATACTAACATACATATGCATTAAGGAGGTTTACTGAATCAGTAACCGCCTGATTTTCGCATTAGATAAGTACATATACACACACCTTTGCATATGATCATACAGCATTTAGAATTTGTTGAGGACAATGGTTACTTGTGTATGATGTTGTGAGTAGATGGATGATGGATGGTAGGATACGTTCTTCCAAACTTAGAGATTTCGGGGACGAAATCCTTTAAGGAGGGGAGAATGTAACAACCCGAATTTTTAATAACATGTTATAACATAAATCAAGGCAAAATTAAATGAAAAAATCTGAATTAAGGGAAACGGGCTGTGCCATTGCGTCCATCTCGGAAAAATACGCGAAATAGAGTCTGAGTTTTCGAAAATCGGAGTCCGTATGACCCAGTTATGACCCATAGAAGTTTTCAGAAAAATTCAAGTTTAAAAACAGATTCAAATTCAAATCTGAATGTTTAAGTTTCAACTCAGACAGGCCAGGCGGTAAGATTCCCGCCAACCCCCATGTCGACAGGGGTGTCGACTGGGGTGTCGACACACCCAGGGCCGTGTCGACTGGGCAGTCGACACGGGTGTCGACATGGTGGTTCAGCCGGATTGGCCTGGGTGCACCTGACTTGTTCCTCAAGACATGTTTTAAGGCTTGTAACGGATTTTAAAGGATCAGATCTGAATTAGGGTTAATCCTATGGCCTAAACTAACCTAAACTTCTATAAAAGGACCCTAATACCTAGCCTAAACCATCATAAATCAATCCTACAACTAGGTTATGCCAAAATGTTTAATCATGGCCTCCACCCTCTTGTCATAGTCTCCATCTTCATTCATATGAGAGTTTCTAAGCTTGTTTGGGAGTTTCTAAGTTTGATTCAAGGCCAAAGTTCAATCTTTCTTCATCAAAGCAAGGATCTTCTTCTTATTTCTCAAGGGTTTTCATTGGAGCTTATTATTTGGGGTTTTTTAGAGTTGCTAGTGGCTTCGTCTCAATCTTATTTTATTTTATAAGTCTTCATAGCATTGTAAGCCCTGCTCTATTCTTAGATTCTAACTATGAAGTTAAATATGACATGTTGCAAGTTTGAGTTTGGGCCTAAGTATGATTTGTGCTTTGATTCTATCATGTTATGCATAGATTTATTCTATGCATGTTTGTAAAGCTATCACCTTGACTTTGTGCATAGAAAGCTATAAGCTCTGATTTGAAATGTTGCATAAAGCAACATAGAAACTCTCATAATCCTTATGTTATCTTGCATACGATGTTATATGCGAATCACTAGGTATCATCCTATGTCATTTATGACCATGTTTCACCTATTTTGCTAAAGTTGATATCATGCATGTTTTGAGGCTTATAATGTAATATGCAAGTTTATGAACACATTTGCCTCATATGCCACCATGTTTAACTTGTGGCCAAACCTTATTAATTATGTCATGCTTCTAAGTTCCCTCTTTGAGATCTATTTGCGTTTATGCGAACTTACATGCGATGGGGTTACATTATGGGTAAACTAAAATGACATAAAAACATGACTTGAAAAGATGACACGAAATATGACATGTGATTATGCTTGAAACATGAACATGAACTTGGACATGACTTCTAGAAAACATGAGAATGGCCAACTCGAGGTTGGGTTGAGTTTGTAGCATAAATCTACCCGGAACCGACCGGCTTAACTAGTGGCTACAAGCAATAGGACCCAATGTGAGTAGTTGGTCATGTCGCACTTGAAACCCGAGGTTAGACTAAGTTGTGGTGTAAAGCTACCCGGACCCGCCCGACTTAACTAGTAACCACAACAAGGTCTAATGTGAGAGGTTGGGTGCATTAAATTAATTAATGCCACATGATAGGGTTAAGTCATGGACCACTTGAATACTTAACCAATTAAACACGATGGGTTGATAGGGTTAAGTCATGAACCTTGGGTACACTTAACTTGATTGGATAGGGTTAACCACGCTTAACCCGTTAGAAACCCTAGTTACGTGGTCCTTTTCACCAGTAACCCTCTTGGTTGTATCATGATACCCTAGGGACTAGTCTAGGGAGGGGCACGATTACTGGGCTGACATGTAAGCGACCAAAACGACGGCTAAGTAGGTGCGCAGGTGTAGGTTCAGGCGGACTATGGTCGTGCCCATAGTCCGGAGTTGAAAAAGCAGACACGGGCACCAGTAGGTTTAAACTGTGCGTGCTTGATTTGTGTCCGTGGTTGGCACCCTAGGGCTTGATACACCCTAGGGTGGACCTAGCACAGTTTGACTACACTTCGTGATTGGGCCGTATGACACCGACACTTGACGAGTTAGGCTTTTAGGGAGCCGATCGACTAGATCTTGTTATTGGACCTTGATTTAGGTCATCTCGTGATATTGGAACAAGATTGGGCCAAGGGATCACTTCTTGTTTATACTTGACATGGGTTGGAATACTAGTACACTTGGTGCAAAAACTTAACCTTGTATATGCGATGCCACACTTGATCTATCTTGTTAACCTTTCACCATGCCAGTTATCATCCTATGTTTCATCTCTGTTTTACATGTCTAGTTAACTTTATTAGTTTTTATACTAATAGTAGGTAGGACTTACCAGTCTTTTTGACTGACCCATTTTCTTTTGCCTCTTTTCTTCCATTCCCCCCCCCCCCCAGGTTCTCAGGGTGGGAATACTAGCACCCAGCTTGGATCTTTAGCTGCTTTTCTGGATAGCTCATGTACGGTTTGGACTTGAGCTTGCTATGGCTTCATCCTACTTTGGGGATAGTTACTTTATGTTTTTTTCAGTTTCCAGTTTATGTTTCTAGACTTTGTTTTGTGGGAAAATAATGACCAAGTGCTTTGATGTAACTTGACTATGGTTTGAAATGTTAGTTTTTACCCGCTGCTTTATTTACTCTGTTTTACTTATATGTTCTGTCTTGTGGTATCTGTGCATGTTTACCTTGTTTAACGCCCCTCCAAAGCTAGTCTGCTTGCAAGAGTGACATTGGAGGAGGTGGGGTGTTACATGAGGATTTCTATCTTAGGCGTAGAATTCACGTGTAATGCTTTTGTTCTCAGATTTATGGAATACGGTTTGATTCTAGGCATGTATTGGCTGTCCAATAATGGAGCCATTCTCGATTGTGAACGAAGGGTAGTTAGACTCGTGACTCGCCTTGGTAATACCCTTGTAATTTCTTGTAATACTATGGGTCCTTTCATGTTATGTTATCTAGAATCTCTTGACTCGTCTATCGATGATTTGCAATCAGTAAGGGTAGTCCGAGAATATCCCGATGTCTTTGATGAGGTTAAGAGGTTACCCCCTAAATGCGAGATATATTTTCGTATATATCTTGTTGATAATGCTAAGCTAGTTGCATTTCCCGTTAGACACATGGCCCCGCGAGAGAGAAAAGAGCTTAGTAAGCAAGTTAAGGAGTTGCTTGAGAAAAATTTCATTAGGCGAAGCATTTCTGAATGGGGTGCTCCGGTGGTATTCACTACTAAGGCGGATGCGCTAATTAGGAAAAGGTTGACTTTGAGTCCTTTGTTGTTGAAAGGAAAAGTCTAGAGTTTATAGCAACCTTTGATTTCACACCTGTTGTTGAGTCGTTGGCTAGCACATTAGCATCTCTTGAGTTAAGGCCTACGCTTCTAGACCAAGTAGGGACTTCACAGAAGGAAGACCCACAGATAGTCGAGATCATGGACAATTTGATTAGAGGTGAGATGTCAAGTCACCTCAGTAGGTATGCCACAGATGATAAGGGATGGCTAAGGCGTGATGGTAGACTATGTGTCCCACAAGTTGGAGACTTAGTAAAGAGTGTTCTCGAAGAGGCGCATCACTCATAGATGACTGTACATCCCGGAGGGGATAATTTGTACAAGGATATGAAGCGCATTTTCTTTTGGAATGGGATGAAACAGGACGTGGCGGAATTCGTTTCTATGTGCATGGTGTGCCAACAAGTAAAGTCCGAGTCGAAAAAGCCCGGTGGGCTATTGCATCCTTTGGAGGTTCCGCTGTGGAAATGGGAGAGTGTCTCGATGAATTTCGTGGATGGATTGCCGAGGTCAAGGAAGGGCAATACTAGCATATGGGTTATACTAGATAGACTCACGAAGAGCGCTCACTTCATTCCTGTGAAGAGCAAGAGGACCGCATCATGACTAGCGTCTATATACCTTCGAGAAATAGTACGGTTGCACGGAGTTCCTTCTAGTATAGTTAGCGATCGTGACCCGATTTTCACTAGCGAATTTTGGAATAGTTTATAGGAAGCAATGGGTACACGACTAAGTTTAAGCATGGCCTATCACCCATAGACAGATGGACAAACCGAAAGGGTAAATAGGGTATTAGAGGATCTTTTGAGACTATGCATTCTTGACTTTGGTGGTACTTGGGAAGATCACCTACCTCTCATTGAGTTCGGGTATAATAATAGTTACCAAGCTAGCATAGGAATGGCACCATTCAAAGCTTTATACGGAAGACCGTACAAGTCACCAACTTGTTGGTGGGAGTCGACAGACAAGCTCATACTTGGACCCGACATGATAAGGGACACTTCCGAGAAGGTTGAGTTGATACGAAGACGGATGAAAACGGCCTAAGATAGACAGAAATACTACGCGGACAAGAGAAGGACAGACCTAAAGTTTGAAGTCGGAGATATGGTCTTTATAAAAGTTTCTCCTTTACGCAATGTGGTTCGCTTTGGAGCGGTTGGAAAGTTAGCACCGAGGTTCGTAGGATCGTTCCCTATCATCGATAGGATTGGACAGATGGCCTATAAGGTAGAGTTACACAATGTCTTTCACATTTCGTATCTCCGAAAGTGCTTACATGAGTCTGCCAAAGTGGTTGAGCAAAGCATCCTTGAAGGTGTAGAAGTGGAAAAGGAAGCAACATTGAGGCTAGTTCCGATTCGTATCTTAGGAACGGAGATCAAGAAGCTAAGGAATCGAGAAGTCAAGCTAGTTAAAGTACAGTGGAGTGAAGCCCAAGAAGACGCAACTTGGGAAACCGAAGAGAAGATACGCGCGCTATACCCAATTCTTTTTGAGGGTACATTCTCGATCTCTTTTTCCTACAAGTTTACACACCTTCGTATCATGTACATGCTTTTGCTATCCATGTTTGTCTTGTTATCTTCTCGATCCTATCTTGAGAACCTTAGGTAGAACCCTTTTGGATGTAAACATGTGATTGAAACATGTTATGGTTGATGATTGCAAGTGGTTGCTAGTGGTTGCTTGTGGTTGCATAACACACATTAGGCACTAGATCGGCTCAGTCACATATCTCATATTGCATATGCATGGGTGCTTATACTTGTATATGGATGGAAACTTGATATGCTATCATTTGGATGTTGCATATGAATGAATGTTTGTGCACTCATGTAGAGATTATAAAGTATGTTAGGAATTTGCATACATGTTGGACTCATTACACTAACATATTTTGCATTAAGGAGGTCTACTGAATCAGTAACTGCCTGATATTTTGCATTAGATAAGTACATATACACACACTCTTGCATAAGTTCATACAACATTAGAAATCTTTTAAGGACAATGGTTTCTTGTGGATGATGGTTGAGTAGATGAATGATTGGATGGTAGGATGCATTCTTCTTAACTTGGAGATTTCGGGGACGAAATCCTTTAAGGAGGGGAGAATGTAACAACCCGTATTTTAATAACATGTTAAAACCATAAATCAAGGCAGAATTAAATTTTAAAATAAGAATCAAGGGGAATGGGTTGCGCCATTGCGTTCATCTCGGAATTCTGCTTGGAAACGACCGAGTTTTCGAAAAACGGGTTTCATATGAGGGAGATATGACCCTCCGAAGTTTCAACAATTTTCAGAATTGAAAACAGCTCGAAATTCGAATTCAAACCCCAGCGCATACTGGGCGGGAATTTTCCCGCCCAGGACCAGGTCGACCTGGGGATCGACACTATGGTCGACCTCCCAGGGGCCAGGTCGACCTGGGCGTCGACCTGGTGCCAAAACCCAGTTTTGAGCCTGGGTTCATTCTGATGTTTTTGGTCTCGTTTTCAGTCTAGATTCGTTCGCCTGATCCTATATAAACAGCCCCTTAGCCCCATTCTCTTTACACCATTCTTCTCTAACCTTATGCTGCAAAAACTCTTGATGGACATGGCTTCTTCTTCTACTACAAAATTAAATTAAAAATAAATTAAAATAAAACACAAATACTATTTCTTGAAGACTAAGGCTAGGAATTGCATATTGGGGATTTTTTTCTACAATCAAATCGAGATTCAAAGATTCAAAGACTAGTTTCTAGATTCGACTTCTTCATCTCAATTTCTTAGTCCACGATCTGTAAGTTCTAGTTACTTTGAGATTTAAACCTATTAATTGTAATTTGGACATGAGATAAAGTGAAATTGGACTTAAGTATGATAATCGATTCACATCTATTCTAATTTCCATCTTGGATCTTGATATTTGGGAATATTGCTATGAAATCAGTTTGGACCTATTCATGTTGTAAATCAAACTCTTTCATGTCCATAACATTGTCATGCCTGTGATGTTGAATCAGTCTATTATTTACATGTTTGGGACTATCACCTTATGCCATGACTATCACCTTATTATGCTAGATTTGAAATTCTATTATTTTCTATATGCCAGTGATGTTGTAACCAATTATCTCAAGTTATATCATGCTAGTTTTGTAATCCCTTTTATCACTTTATGCTCGTCCTTTTTGCCTATCATAGTTTTGATGTTATTCCCCTTATTTTTGGATTTGGATTTACTTGTAATTTAGATCGATTCACGTTTACGTGCGATGGGAATAAGATTTGGGTAGATTAGGCAAAACATGAATTGGTTATGAACATGAATCATGAACTTGATAATAAGCATAAGTTGAAACTTGACAAGAAACTTGACATGAAACTTGCCATGAAACTTTACACGAACTTGACATGAATTTGAACATGGACATGACACTAGAATGAACTTGAAAATGGCCAACTCGAGGTTGGGTTGAGTTTGCAGTGTAATTGTAACAACCCGGAATTTTGGGGCCAATTTAAAATTTTTATTTTAGAAATTTTAATGTATTTTATATATTTAAAATAATTTATTTTAAATAATAACGACCAAAATTTTATTTTAAAACGAATAAATTTAATTATAAAAGGAGTTTAAAACAGTGCTGCAATTTGAAATTTTGAATTTGAACTTTGACTGACTGTACATGATTCATTTTAAATCTGAATTGAACGAAACAAGAAATATTTAAATCTGTTTAATAATAGCTTTCTAGAGAATCTGAAAAACTGAAATTTCACTTTAGAAATCAAAAGTTATGCCCAGTTTAAAATTTAGAAAAGTCGTTATAGAATTTATATATATTTTAAAATAATATATTGGCCTTAAAAATAGCCATTTTTCAAACGACCTCGGTTTTCGATGAAACCACTTTTGTTGAAACCGGAATGTCAAATTATTGTTAAGTTTAATTTTACAGAATTTTTCGAATTAATATGTGAGCGTGGCAAAAGAAAATGTGTTTTGACTATTTCAGTCAAATTTAATCGGCTTGAAAATGGCCATTTTTCAAACAGTCTCAGAATTCGACGAAATTAGTCTCATTAGAACCGTATCGTCAAAACAAAGCTAGAAATAATTTTTCTGTAATTTTTAGAGTCCGTATGTGGCCCTGGTAAATTAAAATGTACAATCAAATTAAATAATTAAATGATTTATATTTAAATTTGAAGAAAAGCGGGCTGAGACGATCAAACGGGCTGACGAGACCTAGTCCATTGTGTTCGGAATAGGGGTATTTGGCTAGGGGCAACATTGTTTGGGCTGGATTTGGAGTTATTAAGAGTTATCAGGCTTTCCATGACTGGGAAGTTTGGGTCGTTTCATTTGGTATAGAGCTTTGGTTTACATAGCTCGAGAACAAGACACATTAGAACCGAACGAAATAATTCATCAGATATTGGATTAGTAATATCCAATGAGAATAACTTGTTAGAGATAGGATCAGTAGTATCCTAGAACGAGTGTGAAGAGTATTATTTTCTTTAAAATAAATAAAAACAAATTCAGTTTTGAAAATTTATCTTAAAATACGTATTTGAGTATATTATTATATTTTCATGTGGACAATCGAGTATATAAAGATTTCAAATATACGAGTAATTAACGGATATTCGAAGTTTTAATATACTGGGTAGATATAGAATCACACTCTAGTCGCCCGGAGATAATTCTTATGATCGGTGCACCATCACCAGTATTTATGTTCGAGTCTCGAAAGTGGGATTTCTATATATTTCCATTGACTGGTATGAGAACCAAAACGTAGTTATTACACATTGCTGTGATTTGCACAAAAATATGATTTTTGACTATATATAAAACTTATATATATTTGAAAAGTTAAACACCTAATTGATTGCTGGTTGTGATGTTTGATAATCAGTTTTACTAATTAAAATATTAGAAGGATAGTCAATTAAAACAATAAATAAGATTTTAATTAAGTTAGCTAATTAAACAATTTTTAGCTTCGTTCCTTTTCGAGGACGAAAAGATTTTAAGTGGGGGCGATTGTAACAACCCTGAATATTGGGGCCAATTTAAAAATTTTATTTTAAAAATTTTAATGGATTTTATATATTTAAAATAATTTATTTTAAATAATAACGACTAAAATTTTATTTTAGAACGAATAAATTTAATTTTAATTATAAAAGGAGTTTAAAACAGCGCTGCAGTTTGAAAATTTGAATTTGAACTTTGACTGACTGTACATGATTCATTTTAAATCTGAATTGAACGAAACAAGAAATATTTAAATCTGTTTAATAATAGCTTTCTAGCGAATCTGAAAAACTGAAATTTCACTTTAGAAATCAAAAGTTATGCCCAGTTTAAAATTTAGAAAAGTCGCTATAGAATTTATATATATTTTAAAATAATATATTGGCCTTAAAAATAGCCGTTTATCAAACGACCTCGGTTTTCGACGAAACCATTTTTGTTGAAACCGGAATGTCAAATTATTGTTAAGTTTAATTTTCCAGAATTTTTCGAATTAATATGTGAGCGTGGCAAAAGAAAATGTGTTTTGACTGTTTCAGTCAAATTTAATCGACTTGAAAATGGCCATTTTTCAAACAGTCTCAGAATTCGACGAAATTAGTCTCGTTAGAACCGTATCGTCAAAACAAAGCTAGAAATAATTTTTCTGTAATTTTTAGAGTCCGTATGTGGCCCCGGTAAATTAAAATGTACAACCAAATTAAATAATTAAATGATTTATATTTAAATTTGAAGAAAAGCGGGCTATGACGATCAAACGGGCTGACGAAACCTAGTCCATTGTGTTCGGAATAGGGGTATTTGGCTAGAGGCAACATTGTTTGGGCTGGATTTGGAGTTATTAAGAGTTATCAGGCTTTCCTTGACTGGGAAGTTTGGGTCGTTTCAGTAATTCTACCCGGAACCGCCCGGCAAATCCAGTGACTGCAAACAATAGGATCCAATGTGGGTAGTTGGTCATATCGCGCTTGAAACCCGAGGTCAGACTGAGTTGTGGTATAAATCTGCCCGGAACCGCCCGACATATCCAGTAACCACAACAACAGGTCTGATGTGAGAGGTTGAGGTGCATTAATGAATTAATGCCACATGATAGGGTTAAGTCATGAACATGAAAGACAACACTTAACCAACTTGACACATGATTAGTGGGGTTAAGTCATGAAATTGAAAGACAACACTTAACCAACTTGACATGCAAGACTAATAAGGGTTAAGTCATGAATTTAAATGACAACACTTAACCTATTGGACGGAAATCCTAGTTACACGGTCCATTTCAGCAGTAACCCACTTAGATGTATCATGGTACCCTGGAACTAGGCAGGGTGGGGCACGATTACTGGGCTAATTATAAGCGACCAGAACGACGGCTGAGTTGGTGTGTCAGTGTAGGTTCAGGCGGACTATGGTTGTGCACGTAGTCCGGAGTTGAAAAAGCAGGCATTGGGCATCAGTATGTTTACACTGTGCATGCTTGATTCGTGTCGGTGGTTCGCACCCTAGGGCTTGATACACCCTATGGTGGACCTAGCACAGGTGACTACATTCGTGATAGGGCCGTATGACATAGACACACAACGAGCTAGAGCTTGTAGGGAGCCGATCGATTAATGGATCATTCTGTAGGACCCCGAAATGGGTCATTTCATGATATTGGGCCAAGGGATCATTTCATGGTTAATATATGACATAGGTTTGGGATACTAGTACAGTTGGTGCTGCGAATCTTGAACATGCGATGCCATACTTGATTTATACTTGAATTATCATGCTATCTTAGTCTATCTTGCCCATCTTGACAGCATCCTTATGTTTGCTTTCAGTTTATACATGTCATGTTACCTTTACCTGTTTTTATGCTGAAAGTCACTAGGACTTACCAGTCTTTATGACTGACCCATTTTCTTTCGCCCCTTTGTCTTTCGTCCCCCCCCCCCCAGGTTCTCAGAGAGGAAACTCTAGCACTTAGCTTGGATTTCGCTTGCTTTCGGTTCAGCTCATGTACGGTTTGATCTTGAGCTATGCTATGGCTGCATTTCTGCTACCTATGGGGAATTAAGCTACTTTTGTTGTTTTAAGTTTTATTCTTCTTTATTTATTCAAGGCAGAACTTGTTGTAATGGAAAATGATAGTTGGTACTTTGGATGTAAAAGGTTTTGACTCTTTTTGAAAGTAATGAAATTTAGCTTTTGATTCTTCCGCTGTTTTATTTATGTTCTGTCTTGTAATATTTCTGTGTTTGTTTACCTCGATAACGCTCCTCCAAAATTAGTGCATTCCCTTTGTTAGTGACCCTAGCAGAGGTGGGGTGTTACAGATGTGATTAAGCCTGACCTGATCTATTTGTATGCATTGTGATCATGTGTAACTTGATGCTGCAGTAGCACTTGTAATTGTACTTCTTGTCATGTATTGTGTTGCTTCACTGATGTGCCATGCTATATACTTTCTTCTGCACTTCCAGACCCTTGAGTTGGTGCCACACCATTATGTTCGGTTGTAGACAAGGCTAGTTGTGTAGTTGCTTTGTGGCTTTATTCACTTGAATCTTTGTGGTGTTGTGCCATGCTTGTACATGTGTACTTGTATGGTTTGATCTGCCTCACTCTTGAATTAGCATTGTAATTTTTTTTCTTAAAAATACTTGTTGCACCATTGTGCCAGTGCACTCTCACTAATGCATATGTTGCTTCATGTTCCCCCCGATTGGTCATACATGAACCATGCTACGCACCATTGTTGAGATTTTTTCACCTTGCTTGGATCGTGCATGCTGGCTTTGATCATTTGCTTGTGTACTTTCCCATATACATAACTGCACCAGACTGTTGGGGTTGACTTGTTTGACCTATGTGATTCATACCTTGTCCATTTTCAATTTAACTTGCTAGCACATGAGCATGTTGTAGCTCCATCATGTTTGACTGCTTTGTAATTTGTGAGCACATGTCATCATCTATGTGCATTCACTTGATGATACACACTACTATGCTCCCAACTTGTTTGCCTTGAACTATGCACTCACTGACGTTTGACCATATTTCCCCTGCACATTATCAATATATATATATATATATATCTATGTATGTATGTATGTATGTATGTATATGCATACACATGTATGTGTATACATGTATTGTGCATGTGTAATTACATTTTCTATTTACATCATCATACCACTATACAATGTGTCGTGGCTGGTCAAGATCAGCAGGCCACAAATGCGAGTTGAGGCTGGTCTTGATCAGCAGACCACTATAGTTGTGTTGAGGCAGATCTGCAGGGACGTGTATTCAGTCTATCTTGTGACATTTACAGTGAATCACAGTGAATATCACAAGCAGTCTAGACACAAATAGATATATATACATATTAGACCAAGTTTAGAAATATGATGAGAAACACATCAAAATTTTAAGGCAAATAAAATTTAAAATAAATCTATTTTTCTATAATTTAAATCTATTTTTTTTTTCATTTTACTGGGTGAGTTTCTATGATAGATATGCATGTTACTGGACTGAATTTGAAGCAAACTAAAGATTAAGTGTGTCTGTGAGTATATGAGAGAGTGAATATGAGACAGAGTAAAATGAGTGAATTGTAGTGAGGAATGAATGTAATAAATGGAATCTGAGTATTGTAGTGAGGAAACAATGTATATGAATATGAATGTGAATTGAATGTATTATTATAGTGAAATGTACAATAGTGTAGTTAGAAATATGTACTATTAAAAATGTTGAAATAAAATATTAATTTGAATAAAACAATGTTTGAATATTAAATTCTTGTGAAATAGCATTGTATTCAAATTAAATATTTATTTATGCATGTGATGTTGTACAGAATAATACAGTTACACACACATTTATATTATAATATATATGTTTGTTATCATCAAACAAAAATTATATTGTTATATTCAACAATGTCCCTCTTTTGATGATGACAAATATACACAAAGATTGAGTGTGATAAATGTGTTTGAAAGTGAACTGTAGCACTCCCCATATATGTATGCTCCCCCTACAACAGAACTTGTGTTTGACAGTGAAGTGAAGTACTCCCCTATATGTATGCTCCCCATACAACTAAACTCCACTATATATGTGTATATGAGTGAGAATAAAAAATAATTGAATTTCCAATATTAAAATATTCCTGAAATATTCACTCATCAATCAAACTCTTAGCCATTCTCCCCCTTTTTTGTTATCAACAAAAGGATATAGAAATTGAAATATTGATGAATATAGACAAGAAAAATAATTTCTAACCAAGAGAGAGAATAGATACCGTAAACCTCATCTAATCAAACAAAAATCATAATATTCTTTAAACTAGAAGCAAATTTCACAGTTTAGAATGATGGATTTTATACAATGGAGAGAGTTATAAAACATATGAATTCCAATTATTTTCAAATAAATTTTAAATTAAGCACAAAATAGCGATGGATTTGGACTATGTGTTATAAATTCAAATCAAGAAAAAAAAAATCAAATTTCGCATATCCTAGATCTATCAACCTGAAAATCATAATATATCATAAAATAATAACACATTTCACATTTTAGAAAATGGATTTATAGGTCGGTTTTTAAATAACAAGGAGGATTTCGTGTGTGTGTGTGTGTGTGTGTATATATATATATAATTTATTCTTTTTATTTTATTTTCCCGTTTTTATTTTATTTAAGAGCACACTAACCACACATAACCATAAGGACTATTAAATGAGGTTGCAACTTAAATTATAAGCATTCTCTAACCATGCATGACCATACCTAGGTTGTTTTAAATGAGATTAGGGAAACACTTTTTATATAAAAATCTCCTCATTATACAAAACCAAAATAAACGATAGAAATATGGTAGGTATAGAGATGGTCATGAATTAAATTTCTAAAATTAATCATATTATGAAATATGTTCAATCGTAACAGGTTTTTTGAAAATTTTCAGCTATCTCTTATTCCGACAAAATAATATAGTCACATTTCCATCACAAATCTTGAAACTATACTTTTTCTAATGATGTAAAAAAATTAACTCTCCACATTATATAAAACCATGATGAATGACAGAAAGATGATAGAAAAAGAAGATGTTTGTGAAAAATTGTGACAGCCCGCCCCGCACCAGCCGACATTTCCCTGAAATGCGCTGTACCGATGTCCAACCGGCACGGAACGGTCACCAAAAGAAAGGAAAAGAAAGGGATTTAAAACATTGAACCAACAAGGAACCTGTAGAATATCTCACAGCACATGGAATAAAATATAATAACAACATACTTGACATAAAATAGGCGAGACAATGCATAAGCTGAAACTAAAACTAAACATCATAGCAGCGGAAGTCCAAATACAGCTTATGTTCCATAACCATCACTATTACAACTTTAAACTGTCTCTAAAGCAAAAGAAAGCAAAAGAAGGAGGTACACTACTAATGCCCAAGCAGTGACCTTCAACAACACAGGGAGAATATCTATATATCATACGTGGAAGCCTCCTGCTCGTCTCCGGTACAGCTATTTGTGCATACCACCTAACCTGTCTCTAGTCTGCTCGTTTAGGAGCACCCAGAGTAATAAGAAGAGACATAAAACTCTGGGTCAGACAAAAGTCTGGTATGAGCGATAAGCAGCAAAACAAAACAATAACAGGTATAATCCAATCATACCTGAACCTACAACCAAAGAGTTAGCACTACATACCGTACAATACTCTAAGGTGCCACTAACATAGGTGTGAAGAAATACGGGGGTGGGGGTGTGCATGTCATGGTGATGGCAAACAATCAAGCATAGCAACCATCCTCACATCTCTCACTCAGTGCGTAAAGCATAAGATACCTGTTACTTTGGTCACCTAATTCTTTGGGCCATGACGAAGTCCAACCCCGTATAACTATCACTACAAGCCCCTAATCCGTCTCTCAGTGGTGAACAAAAATTATAGGTATCGATAACCCATTTGCATACGTCCCGCGGCAAAGTCCAACCATGAAGTTAACTAGTTGGTTCCCAACTGGATCCTGAGTTCTACTTCCAATTTGGACTACCACTACATCTCGGGTTTTGGTCGTCTCCGTATCGGTTCGGTCTTCTCTCTTCACTTTGCTTCAGATCGATTCGTCCATGTCAACTCCTCTGGTTCAGATCGTGGGCACCCATTGGTTTCGGGTCGGATCGTGGTGCTCGCCCTCCATCGGATCGGTTCGTGCTTCCTCCGTCAGATCGGGTCGTTGCACCTGACCAGCACGTGGCACCTCCTCTCAAGCGGATCAATTCAGATGAGTACACAGGTTCGGAGGCGGGTCGGATCGTGACTTCGTGGCGCACTCCAATAGAACGGATCAGGTCGGAGCTGCATGGTGCTCCACGGTTCAGATCGTGCTCCCCTTCTCCGATCCGATCTGGTTCGGCTAATTTCCTGCACTTCTTTCCAACGACTGTTTTATGCAATTCGACGGCGTTTTCGACCAATCTAACTTTTATAGTCAATCACAAAACATACCATACAGTCATAGCAACATGTATAATCAACCACTAACACCAAAACAATAATTTGATAGGTTAAAAGGGATAAAACATAGCCAAAAACCCATATTTTCCCTTAAGCATGTTTAAACAAAACTAATGATATGATTAGCAAAACTTATCCAAATTAGCCCAAATTTCTATCGGAGCCCTAAAATAATATTTTAGAATTTTACAAATTTTTCCAGATTTTTCTGAGGTCTAATTTTCGCTAATCTTCGCTAATTACCCTAATTAGCCGTAATTAGTGAAAAACAATGCAAATCACTCGGTTTTGCCACAAATTAAACTATAGATCTGAAATATCATTTATTTTGGGTCGAATCCCAAGCAGCAGCTCCAACTCTGATTTGACACTAATCTTCCTTGATTCAGTGTAGATCTTCTTAATTAGTGATTAGAAGGTGATTTGGGGTGTTTTTAGAAAGTGGAGGCCATGGCTAGGGTTAAAGATATGTTTGTGGCGGCTGGAAAAAGACTAAAAACCGAAATTCCTAACCCTAGCAGCCTTTAAATACTTTTAATCCCGAAATTCCCATTGGGCCTAGTTGTTAATCACCCGGTTAAGCCCGCTAATGCTGTTTTCACCTTCTGAACCTTAATTCCGCCACATCTCCCAAACAGTAAGTCCGTTTGGCTAATGTGACCACTCTACGGAATTGTAAACCATCATCTAAATCCAATAGAAGTGGTTTTAGGTAAAAATTCCTTACCAGTCAAATGTTATGGACGAAACAAGATCAGCTAGGGGCAAAATGGTCATTTAAAAATTGGAAAAAATCATGAAAATGGGAAATGACCCTAATAGTCGTCCCCCAAAGTTACATGACCATATGACTTTCTATAATGATGAAATAAATATTCTACGATCCTCTGATGCATAGAATGCGGGTCGTTACAAAAATGCACCAATTCAAAGATATTATAAAATATGTTCAATTATCATGAGACTTTAAATAAAAATATCCTCTTGCTGTTAAATATACTATCATCACAACCCATCACAATTTCTTAAATAAATCTAATAATAATTTTGATGAGTTCCGAAAAAGTTCAGCATTGTCAACAATTTCAATTTTTTGAATAAATAATATAAAATGATTTTAAATTTGAAAATATCAATCTCAAGAGAGATTCTGAAAGAAGAATACAAATTGAAACCATATTTAAAAACAGATAGTTAAATATGAAATACTTCTAAGACAGATACCACTTGTGGCTCTGGAATTCCCATAGAAATTAATGAAGTCTATACACTGATTTATCAGAATAAATCACCAAGCCCTAGCAAGTAAATCTATAAATTAAATTCAACTTATCAGAGAAGCAATCTTTCAATTTCAGAACAAGATTCATAAGAGAACTTTTCAGAATATTTACAATAAGCCCAAGAGACGATTTACGATCCAAATCAAAAGCAAGTTATTTGAAATCACTTGATGAAATTTATTTTCAAAAATCAAATCCAAATATGGTTTCCGTGAGATTCAATGTACAATCAATCACAAATGATTTCAAAAGACAAGATAGTCAAGATTACTATGGCAGTGACAAAAGAAAGCAACAGTATTAGAAGGAAGAATAAAGAAAGAATGGAAGGAAGAATAAAAGAAAGAATAAAAAATAGAAAATAACATGTGTTTAGATATCATACCTAAAACTGATGTAAACCAATGAATCTCTAACTCGATAATCATGGCTAAAGAACTCTAAATGATTCAATAATATGGAATAACTTGAATTAAATCTCTCTTTCACAAAGTTGTTCTTCAGCCTTCTCCGGTACCTAATTGTTTATAGGATCGAGTGGTCTAACAAAGGTTGTTTTACCACTCATAGCTTCGTTACATGTTTTGGCACCCAAACTTGTTTGTACAACAATCCATTAGCATTTACCAATGTACCTTTAGGAACCCAAATCTTTCTGAATTTAACCAAGCTCGATTTATTTCCTTTTGGGACCCACATTTTTTTAATTAAATTGTTACTAAACAAGTGCTCATCTCATTTATGATTTAAAAATCCTTTGAGATTATTAAAGTTCAGGTTCTCAATTTTATCGTTTCTATAGAAATTTCAACAATTCATTGAATCATTTGAACTTCGTTTTTCAAACTCTTCAATTTTTCCAAATCCAGACCATTTTTATTTCCAATATAAAATTGATTTTTCAACAACATATTCAAAGATTTTTCTCCGGTTGAAAATCTTTTCAAATTTAACTCAAGACCATTGATATTGGATTTCAAAAGATCATTCTCATTTATTATCTTTGAACATCGAATCATAGCAAATTCTCTTTTCTAAGCATCATTTTGTTTCAAAATCAAATTTTCATTTTCAAGCAATTTGATTTTATCCTTAGTCCAGAAATCTGAAATTCAAAATGTTTTTGCTTTTCAATATCAAGTTTTTCAAAAAATCTTGAATTTTTCAATTTCATTTTCAAGTTCATTCAAAATTGATTCAGTTTTTAGCAACTTTTATTTCTCAGCAATTTCATGTCTGGAATTTTAAGTAATCTTATAATTTTCAAACTCCTTTTGCAAAATACTATTTTTACAAATTAATTCATCCTCTTTTCCTTTTAAATTCATGATTTCTTTTTCAAGCTTTTGAAAATTTTCATTGTGATGAATTGGATTAGTTTTCAAATTGAAACAACTTTTGCAATCAGAGTTTGAAGAATTTTAGAGCTTTAAAGTTTTAAATCCAAATCATTAATTTTGCTAATCAACTCAAGTTTTCCAAATTTTAGATTTTTACTTTTGGTTTTGAGACTATCAATAGCATTAGATAAATAATTACAAAGACGAACTAAATACTTATATGAAAAATCAACAATCTCCTCATCTGTTGATTCTCCATCGATATCGTCATCTGTTTCTTCATCTCTAACTCTTGTTAAGCATTCATCTAAGCTTGAGTTGGTAATTGAGGGTTTTGAGCAACTATTATCGTTTTCATCATACATCGAGTCGAGAGTATTCCAAATATCTTCTGAAGATAAACAATGAGAGATGTGATTACATTGATCACCATTAGTATAAGATTATAAAATATGTTTAGCATGAGAATTAATAATAATATCATTCTTATCTATCATATCACCTCCAATGATAATAGTATACTAACATTTAATATTAACAGATTTTAAATAGAATTAAATTTTTAATTTCCAATTTAAAAAATCTGTTCCAGCGAAAATATTTGGAATATTATTGGACTAACTAGGCTGACAACTAGAACAATTACCTCTTGGGAGATCCATAAGTCCAGAGTTTTAACAAATACTTGCTCTGATACCATTTATAGGATCTAGATTAACCATAGAGGGGGGATGAATGGGGTATATTGCAGTTTTGAGGAATATAAAAATATATCAGCGCATATCACAGCAAAATAAAATAAAGGCATAAAATAAATGACACATATTTTACCCAGCTTCGGAAAATCCTGCCTACTGTTGCATTCCCTAAGGTTTCTATGTAGAATTAAAACAATCGCTATTCTTACAATTTCAGGTAAACTAACGACACCCGCTCCCGACTGTTATAATCATATGCTCAAAACCATGCACTGATCTTTATCCCCAAGATCAAAATTTCCCTAACTATAAATCCGCTAGAACCTAGTTTACAGAAAAACTAGAAAACTCTATGAATTGATTACAAATAAATTAAAACAACTTAAAAGAATTGATACCATGAAATGTATAACATGGATGTTGTTACTTTCCGATGGAGGCTGACTTTTTGTCGACTAGTGGCCATCAATGCATTGACTCAACTGTGTTGTCTGGTTAGATTGCTTGAGGACATACAGCTTTCTGATGAAGGGGATGATGAATTTGATTGGAGGCTTGAGGGAAATAACAAAACTTTTCGTGTTGGTCACCTTTATAAGCTGATGAATTTTGCAGGAAGGAGATATATTGGTTTTGAATGTATGTGGAGTTTTAAAGCGGTGCCTACCAAAGTTAAAATTCATATGTGGACGATCATGCATAATAGGCTTAATACGGTGAGCAGATTGCATCAAAAAGGAGTCCATGTCGCTGGTGGTTGTGTCTGCGATGAAGATGACGAAAACTACTTGCACATGTTCGTTGGATGTGATTTCGCTTTCTATGTTTGGATGAAATTCTTTGTTAGCCTTAATATTAGTTTAGACTGGTTTGAATTCATCACCGACCAATTTCATTTTTGGCATACTATTTTTACTTCACTCCCAGATACAACCATGCGGCACCTGTTTGCTGCTTTGAATCTTGCTTATGTTTGGATTCTATGGCATGAAAGAAACTCACAAAAATTTAAATGTAAAACGAAAACGCCCAATACTGTTATTCATTGTATTCTCGGATTTGTTTCTTTATGGTCAGGCAGTGGTGAAGTGAAGTTTGTGGACACCATAGCTGCAAGAGTTATGGATCGCGCTCGCGGCAGACGAGTTTAATGACTTAGGTTCAACTTGCTAATTTCTATGTGGTTATGTAATTCTATTTTTTGGCTACTGTATTACCGTGCCTGCGAGCATGTGATATTTTTTGGGCTGTATATAATCTTTTAAATACACGCATGCTAGAAACTACTATGTATTAGTCTCTTATGTTTAATGAAGTAAGGCGTGAATCTTGCAATTCACTACCTTTTGCATCAAAAAAAACAACTTAAAAACATTAAAACAACCCTCCCTCCCCCATTAATATTAAAATTAATCAGTCCCCTTTGTCACTTTGAAAATCGGGTTCCTCTTCACTTCAATGGGAACCGAACAGAAAGATTAGGGTTTTTTTATTCCCTAAATCGCGACTTCTGAAAATTGATGCAATTGATTCTCTGATTGCTTCGTTGCTTGCTGCTCCCCGTTGATCCGATTTGGCTTTGGCTTTAAGATTAAAACTATGAGTATTCTTTGATTTTTTTGATTTCTCTTATGCACGAATTTGTTTGCTTCATTTTGATACAAGAACCAATGATGAATAGTGTAATTTATAGGGTTTTCGAAACCCCTTATTCTTTGATTTCGAGCGTGATTTTGCCTTGATAATACATTATTGTTGCTTGATTTCCATGTCTTAGTATATTTGATAAATTTATATTATCCCTTCGTGAATTTCTTGCCGTATATACCATAATGATTTTGGAAAATGATTGAATTAATTTCTTTCCCATAAATGTCGATTGAAATGTTTTTTGGAAACATTTGATAATGTTCTTGCCAATTTTACTCTAATTATTAAATGGAAAGATTTGAAATGTGTAATTATTCTTTGCCATAGAAAAATTCATTGAACAAGTGATTGAAACCAATTCCAAATAATTTTCTTGCCAATTTAACAGATATTAATTTTGGAAGCTTTGAGATCTTATCTTGGCACAAATACTTATGCCAATAGTGCAAATTTGAAACCATTTCCACATTTAGAACTTGAAGAAATGCCTTTTCTTTTGAAAATATTAGAATTGTTTTTACTATAACTGTTCATTTGAAAAGCCTTGTTTTGATGGACATTTAAAATATGTAGTACGTGCATGTTTGGTTGTTCCTAAGTCCAGTTTGCTTGCCATGCAATTCACTATTTGAAATTCCCTTCTTTACTGGTGTACTTTGGCATATTGGTTAGTTGCACCATTGTAACTTGTTAGCTCCCTAGTCATTTTCCTAAAGCTATGTTTTCACTGTTTTTGCTTACTTTGTTTTCTTGTGTATTTACACTTTGCATCCATGTATATATGTATACTACCATGTCGAGTTCCATACATGTATATGTCTTGGCTTGTGTCTTAGCTTTTCTAATCCATGCAGTACTGCCTTGCATGTCGCATTGCCTCTGTTGTATTGATGTGCTTAAGCCTAGCATGATCCATGTGTATACATTGTGATCATGTGTAACTTGATGCTGTAGTAGCACATATATTTATACTTCTTGCCATGTATTGTGTTGCTTCACTGATGTGCCATGCTATATACTTCTTGTGCACTTCCTAACCCTTGATATGGTACAACACCGTTATGTTCAGTTGCACACCATACTAGTTGTGAGCCATGCTTGTACATATGTACTTGTATGTTTGAGCTACCTCACTCTTGAATTGGCATTGTAAGTTTTTTTGCTTAACCATACTTGTTGCACCATTGTGCTAGTGCACTATCACTTTTGCATGTGATGCTCCATGCCTCCCCTGACTGGTCATACATGAACATTCTGCCATACTTGAGATTTTGTCACCTTTCTTGGATTATGCATGTTTCCATTGATCATTTGCTTGTGTACTTTTCCATGTACATAGCTTCATCTGACAATTTGGGTTGACTTGTTTTGTAATGACCCGGGAAATTTGCGATCCTAGATATCGGCATACAACATTATGTCGACTATTCAAGCATCGGAAAATACTGGATAGTCCATGAAAGAAATTAGAGGGTGAGAATAGAAAAGATAGAAACTTAGAATAGAAGAAGAAGAACACAACATCAGAGTAACACGAACCTCACAGTGGAATGAATAGCATAAAATATATATCATAACATTGAAATATAAATCTGTACTTGAATATACATATCATTTCCAAAGTATAGCACTTACAACACAGCGGAAATAAACAATAGCTATATGATCCTGAAGTCTCCTGCTCTAGCTCTTCAAGTATCTGTAAATCCCGACTACTTGACTGCCCATATAAAATTGGGCACCCAAGAGTTTAGGGAAAAAAAAAAAACTTCGGGTCAGTCATGGGAATGGTGTGAGTAAAACAGTTTAAAACATTTTGAGCCATTAAACGATATCTCATAAAACCACGCCGTATAACGGAATGGGTTTTCCCTTATGAGAATCCAAAATAAACTTTATATCAAAACTCATTGATATTATAATAGTGTCTATCAACCACAATATAATAATCATCTAGCAGAAACGCTTTCATCTCACGTTCTACATATATAGTATACAATCAAAACCACAAGCACGTATTGGGTAATGGATTTCCAACTATGACAAGGTATGGAACCACCTTTGCACCTCTAGAGAGGAATACACTGGGTTCAACAAGAACATCTTGCAACCCGGCCACACATGATGTATCAAATGTATATCACCAACGGTTGGGATCAGCAACCGTTTCCCGAATGGGACAACATCGACAATAGATTTTTAGAAGTAAATGAAACTCAGGTGATTATACACTCTAATAGGTGCGACCTACATAGCCATGCTGCCTGCCCGATTTTTGTCATTTCCCGTTTGTGAGGCTAGAGGCCACGCTTATCTCTGACAGATCACACATTTATTCACTTTGAATGTCACATCTCATACCCGCTAAATCACAAATTGATTTCCCTAAAAATACCACGGGTATATAGCTAAGAGAAACGAATTCCTCCGCCACCAAACGTAACTACGTTTGAAGAGATCTACTTACGCGATCCTTTAGATATACTCTGTCAGACATTCGTCCATACAATTTGTCCTGGGACTGGATAAACCGAAGGCACTATTCAGTACATCCATCTTAGGCAATCTTTACCTAAGATTTATACAACAGCCCTTGCACTTTACTCCGTCTTCAATTATCTTTGGCATATATGATTCGCAATGCTTATGCCAATACAGAGTGGTTCTTCGGATAATAATCCAACTGGTCTCTCCATATTAACAACGTTAGAAAAACTTTGATAGTCTGTGATTTAACTATCAAAGAAAAACACGTGTGCAAACAACGATATTATTTCCAGATGGAAATTATATCGATCAATCATCATTTAACATTTATCTCTTTAGTTCATAAATTTACTTATCTCCTGTTTCCATATATTCTAAATTCTTATTTTCTATTATTAGAAAACATTTCTGATTCTTATTTGGGAAACATTTCCAAAACTCCTTTGCTGGATTTAAACTGATGTTTGAACCAAACATCGCCATGCCAACTCAAACCATTTCATGCATTACTAAATTCACGTGTCCATCCTTCACTATCAAACCTTACCATTCCTTAGTTAAGAAGGAAGTCAATCAAGTTAGGGTATAATTACCTCTTAGACCTTAACTGAACAACATTTTAACTTCGTAATAGTCAAAGTTTATCTTTTTAAATCTTTAACAAACTTCCTTACGTAACTCTTGGATTCTATTTACGAATCCACATCTTTATTGAAAACGTTGATTATAATGCTAACTTTTTAAATCCTACTTCTGAAATATCTAACTTAACATCTAACTTTTTATTTCTTACTTTGAATAATTAACCTACTCTAATTTATTTATAAAGAAATAAATCTTGATTTAAAAACCAGAAAGTAAATAATACTTTCCCGAATTCGATATAATCGAATTCGACGATTTACTCTCTGCGAATAACTAATATTTGATTAACTCACTTCGAATAACTAATATTCGATTAGCTCACTTCGAATAACTTATATTCGATTAACTTTCTTCGAATAACTTATATTCGATTAACTCACTTCGAATAACTTATATTCGATAACTCTTTCTTTCGAATAAACGATATTCGATAATCTCTCTTTTCGAATAAACTATATTTGACTAATCTCTCTTCGAATAAACTATATTCGATTACTCCTTTTCGAATAACTAAATTCGATTAACTCCTTTCGAATAACTAAATTCGATTAACTCCTTTCGATTAAACTAAAATCGATAACTCCTTTTGATTAAGCTATACTCGATACTCTTTCCTTAACTCTATTCGAATAAACTATATTTGATACTCCTTTCAATTCTATTCGAATAAACTATATTCGATACTCCTTTAACTCTATTCGAATAAACTATATTCGATACTCCTTTAACTCTATTCGAATAAACTATATTCGATACTCCTTTGGATTAACTCATTTGGATTAACTCGGTTTGATTAACTCATCTTGACCAACTCAACTCGATTAACTCAACTTAATTAACTTAACTTAATTAACTCGAATTATTTAACTCAACTTGACTAACTTGACTTATTTAACTCAACTTGATTAACTCCTTATTTAACTCAACTTGATTAACTCCTATCGAATAACTAATATTCGATTAACTTATATTCGAATAACTATGTCTGTTTTAACTCTATCTCGAATAACTATATTCGATCAACTCTCATTGAATAACTAATATTCAATTAATCCTAATTCGATCAACTATGTTCAATCAACTCTATCTGGTTAATTTAAATCGATTAACTCTAACTGGTTAACCCTATCCAATTTACTCTTCGTCCAAATTCAGTTTCAAATATCAATGTTGAAATCGATTCTTACTTCCCTATATAAGTCCCGACTTATATATTCTATTTATCCAATGATAAATATTTTATTTAATTTATAAAACCTTATTTATAAATTAATCTTCTTACTTTATCTGTTAAAACATATTTATTTTTAATTCCACTTTAAATATATCTTTTCCATTTATCTGTTAAAAACAGATTTCCATTCTCTATTCATTTTCTAAATATTCCTTTGATTTAATTCTATTTATTTTCCAAATAAATATTCGTTTGATTTAATCCTATTTATTCTATAAATAAATATTTTCATTTAATCTATTTGTAAATGTTTTACAAATATTTCCTTTTAAATTCTATTTGTAAATGTTTTACAAATATTTTCTTTCCAATTCCATTTGTAAATGTTTTACAAATGTTTTCCCATTTTATTTTATTTGTAAATGTTTTACAAATATTTTCTCTTTCTATTTGATTTGTAGATGTTTTACAAAAAAATTCTCTTTCTATTTGATTTGTAAATGTTTTACAAATATTTTCTATTTGATTTGTAAATGTTTTACAAATATTTTCTCTTTCTATTTGTCTTACAAATATATTTCCCTTATATTTGTTTTACAAATATATTTCCCTTATATTTGTTTTAAAATATATTTCCTTTATATTTGTTTTACAAATATATTTCCTTTATATATGTTTTACAAATATATTTCCTTTATAACTATTTTGATTTTATAATTATTTCCTTTTATAAAATCCGTTTCCTTTTATATATAAAATCCATTGATTTTATATAAATAAATTATTTTCAAAATATACTTTGAAAAATCCCTTTTTTACATCCCACTATTTCTTACGGTATTTAAAATACCAAACATAGTGATCGATATCATCCAAGCACACTTAATCCACAACAGATTATATATCACATCATGCATCACAGTATATGAAAACAGTCAAATAAATGTTGAGGAATCCAGTTGGATCCCTCCAATATGTTACCCTGCATCACCGATGTTAAACAATATAATTAACATCGATTTCATTTCAATATGAAATATTTGCTAAACAGAATCAACATTTGATTAACGATTTATATATATATATATATATATATATATATCGTTATCTATAATTTCAACCAATACACAAGCAATTCAACCAAACAGTTAACATACAACAATCAACAGATAATTATCAATTCTAAGAATACGTTATAAAAATATAATTGTTCAGAGTTGGTGAGTTTTACTCACATTTCGCGTTAACCGTTAAATAACGATTTGCGTCTGTTGATTCAGACGGACAATTTATTTTTCCATAAATTGTAACGAATCCCAATTCACTCCTAGTCAGTTCCATGGCGTAGCCACCGTCCATACGATCCCAACGGATCTGACCGTTCGAAATTCTGACCATATACGAACGAGATATTGAATTTACAAGATTGTATAGCATTCAAATATTAATTAAACCAATTTTTCCTTTATTTACTTGGGCTTTACCTCAGGATATCGGCCCACCCATACGTTAAAAACCCAACCCTCTCCTCATACCTTCTTCTTCCTAAACCCAGGTCGCTAGCTTCAGGAAATGTAACACCCCACATCCGTTAAGGTCACTCACAAAGGGAATGCCTTAACTTCAATGGAGCATTATGGGTACTGGAACAGAAATATTATAAGACAGACATATATAAAAACAACGGAAAGAAAAGTAGAAGTACTTCAAATCTTATTAAATATAATTGTTTACAATAAAAGCCCATCAACTTCCAATATCCAATTACATAGCTAAAATATCTGTCTTGCTCAAAAACAAAGAAGCATAAAAATAAACTGTAGTATTCCCCAATAAAGCAAAGCAAGCCATAGCCAAGAGAAATCCAAGCCGTACATAAAAGAGCCTTGGAGCTTGGTAAGATCTGAACAAAGCTGTATTCCCACCCTATGAACCTGGGGGGGGGGGAACGGAAGAAAAAGAGGCGAAACAAACTTGGTCAGTCATAAAGACTGAGTAAGTCCTAGTGACTTTCAGGATAAAAACAGGTAAGATAACATGGCATGAATAAACTGAAAGTAAACATAAGCATGATGACAAGATGAGCTACAGGCACGATAACTAAGAATAACATCTTATGATTTTTGTCATGTATAACATTGCAAGGTTCCCATTCAAGATGAACCAAGTATAATTTCGCAAGATTTCTGTCAAACATCGCAAGATTTCTCTGCTTCACCATTAAAATGACATCTATTTGCTCTGCACCACCTAACTAGTGTCCCAACTAGTGATCCATATAAAATGATAAAATCATAACGTGATCCCAATCCCCGAAATTAAGGTTGCTTTCACGTGTACATCTGTTACCTAGATCTAATCTAGAGTTTTCTATCGAGCGCTTCCTAGATTCAACCAGGATTTATGCCACCTAGGTCCAACCTAGGGATTATGCTACCTATTGAACGCTTCTCGGATTTAGGGTTTATGCCACCTAGGTCCAACCTAGGGATTATGCTACCTATGTGTATCATACGGCCCCCAGTGATTGTAGATACCTATGCTGGTCCTACCATGGGGTGTATCAAGACCCATGGTGGCGGCCCGACGCAATTCTAGAAGGCATAGGTTATACTACTGGTGCCCCTAGTGCCCTGTTTGTCTGCTCCGAAGTGTGTGCAAGCCCGCACTCCGTTAGAACCTACACTGTTGCACCCACCGCCGTCGCTTTGACCGCTTACAATCAGCCCAGTAATCGTGCCCCACGCTGCCTAGTTTCAGGGTACCGTTGATACCTGATTTGGGTTACTGCGGAAATGGGTCCCCGTTACTAGGGTTTCCTACTGGTTAAGTGTGTGGGCCTATATATACAGATATTACCCACCTTCCCGTGATGTACTTAACCCACCGATTCAAGCATGCTTAATAATGGTTTAGTTTGTGGGCCTATATTTACTAATATTACCCACCAACCCGAAATGTACTTAACCCTCTCCGTCCATTACGTTAAGTTGGTTAAGTGTTTTCTCTTGTTTTACTTAACCCTACCACACATAATGTTATATTGGTTAAGTGTTGTTCCTTGTGTTACTTAACCCTACCGCAAGCCTTGTTATACTGGCTAAGTGTTCTCCCTTGTGTTAACTTAACCCCACCGCATGTCATGTCATATTGGTTAAGTGTACATTGACTTAGCCCACCTACTTATCATGTTGTGACGATTAAGTGTTACCCTCTGTTATTACTTAACCTTACCACGCATCAGGTTATACCGATTGGGTGTTATCAACCTATTCAAGTTAACCCAACCCATCCGCTAGTCATGTTATAACGGTCAAGTGTCATTAGCCTAGCTATGTTACTTAACCTACCCATTGGTCTGATTAACAGTTATGTTGGTTAAGCCCACATTTATAAGTTTTACATGTTCTTAACTCATACCGGTTAGGTCCATATTCACATGTCAAATTTCCATGTCATCCCACCTAACCCTCTAACTATACCCACGTCTTATTATGGTTAGTATTCCTTAATTCATTCATTATGACGAACGAATCATGACCTCTCACATTAGACCGTGCATTTTGTGGCCACTGGATTTGCCGGGCGGTTCCCGGCAGATTTACACCACAAACAGGGTCTAACTTCGTGTCATAAATCGTTACGCCTATAATTCAACCTTCGACCTCTCACATTAGACTGACACTTTGTGGCTACTGGATATGTCGGGCGGTTCCGGGCAGATTTACACCACAAACCGAGTCTAACCTCGTGTCAAAGGTTCATTAATGGTCGTATTCCACCCAAAACCCCAATATCAGTTCATGTGTTTAACATATAGAAATGTTCATGGTTCACGTTTTTGCCCCAAAACGTATTCCCAAACTATTACCATAATTCACTATAAGGTTATGCCACGTTATAGCCTTTTATTTACAATACATGCCAATTACCCAAAACCCAACTTAGGCGCGTTCATATTAAACCTCTACTAAGTCATAAATTACCATATATGTTTCAACTCCAAATTTTACATAATTAACATATGCCCAAGTTTTAGATTACATGTAAATTTTACATATGCCCAATTCGTACCAAATTTACATATGTTCAATTTATGCCGTTTTACATGTATGTAAATTTTATGCCATTTTACCATATCAAGTTCTAGCCAAAATTACATGTATCAAGTTTCATACCCAATAAACCCAAATCATGATTCATGATGTAGTTATCCCAAACTATAATCTTTTTTATTTCTGTACATGTCAGTTGCCCAAGTTCATAATACATGTTTATGCCAACTATCAAGTTTACGATTGCTTTCATGTTCAAATTCCCAATTCTACATATGCCTAATTAACATAAGTCCAAATTTGTTGATTTAAACTTACATAGTCCCAAACTCGTGATTTAATTTACATGCCAATTCATGTATGCCCAAACTTGCAATTTCAATTATATTGACAATACCCAAATATCCAATTTCATGTTAATGGTAGTAATACCCAAATATCCAATTTTTATGTTAAGCCATCAATTCCACCAAACACATATATTCCACTAGGCAATATTCCAATATTTCCCCCGTATACCATCGCACGTATATCGTAGTTTAGGCCTAGGTCCGAAATTGACCTAGGTTCATCAAAAGAAAATAAATAGGGGAAGGTAGAATTTTGCAAAAAAATAAGATCAGAGAGAAAAACATCATCACAGGCATGAAGATTACAACTTGGTAATAATATCAATATGAATCAAGAAAACTGATTTACAACAGGCTGAATAGATCGTAAACTAGACATGGGAATAAAGATAGACAAGTCTCAAGATCCAAGAAGAAACAAAAATAGATAAACATACTTAAATCCAATTTCACTTCATCACATGCCCATATTATATTTAAATATTTTAATCTGAAAATAACTAGAACTTACAGGGCATGGCTAACGAATTAAGAACTGAAATTGTCATAGAACGTTGTAGTAGTGTTGATTTATTGTTTGAACCATTGTTGAAGCTTTGTTCTTCGAATTGATTTGAGTTTGAATGCCTGTACTTTGATTTGGAAACGGCGGCCATGGTTCAAGAGGGAGTTTAGCGGCATAACAGTGTAAGAATGATTTGTTTTGAATTAGGCTAGGTCTAAGGGTATTTTTATAGGTGTAGCAAATAGTTTAGGCCCTTAGATTAACCCTAGAATTCATCTGAACCGTCAAAATTCGTCACAGGCCCGAAAAACGCACCCACGAATCAACACAGCCGACCTGGGCTAGACCCAACACCAGGGAGGTCGATTGGGTGGTCGACCACCATTGGCCAGGTCGACTACATGGTCGACCATGTAGTCGACCTGCCCCTACCCAGGTCGACTACCCAGTTGACCTGGGTCCTGGGCGGGAAATTTTCCCGCCCAGCCCGGGTACTCGTTTTTTCAAAATTCGAAATTTGAATTCGGACTGGTTATATTTTCTAATTTTAATTCAAATCTCGAGGCCATAACTCCTTCGTCCGAACTCCGATTTTCGAAAACTCGGACTCTATTTCATGCAGAATTTCGAGACGAATGCAATGGCGCAACCCATTTCCCATGATTCTTACCTTGAAAGTTAATTATACCCTGAGTTCTAGTTTCAACATGTTATTAAAATTCGGGTTGTTACAGGAAACAACCGGCCGCTACTGTTCTTCCACCAACACCATACACTTCATTTCTCTATGGATTTAAAAACCGTAATCACCATCAGTGTCCTCATCAAAAACTACATCGTCCCATACCAGTTTTAGCGAACCCGCACTCCTCCATCATCCCGCGACTTTGAGCTTCAACCGCCCAGTTCAGAGAAGCTCTGAACCTTTTATCCACCGAAACAACCCATACTTTGCAGACAAACTCGGTTTCACTCCCTGAATGCAAGTATCATCTTCAATTTGGGAATTACTGTCTCGATTTACAAAGGGTCTGAACCCTAGCTCGCTGTTCACAAAACGAGTGACGGAGAATTGATGTCGAGTCCCTCAAAAGCCACCTCATCTTGAAGAACACACTTCGATTTACTCAAAGAATCACACGACATTGATTTTAGTTGAGTATTTGATTTTTAAGAATTATTTGAAGATGGAACTCTCAGGTTTTGAAATGAGAAACTATCGGCGGAAAAATTGATCGACCGTAGAATTAGGTTTAGGATGTAAAGGTATTATATAGAAAGATTTTAATTGTTTTTTTATTCAATATTTTATTTTAATTATAAGCTAACGCTATTTGTATATGTCCTTTAAAAATTCTTGTGATCGCACACATTACCCAAAAATCATGAAAATTGGCATGTAGCTACAGTTCGATATTACGGTCCCAACGAAACTGGTTTCGTCGAATTCCGACTTCGTTTGCTCACACAGCATATTTTTAAAGGTCGAATTATTGACTATTTTTCACATTAAAATCCCGTATGGCCACACACTGACTTCAAAAATCACAGAAATTGAAATCTAACAATAATTTAATATTGCGGATCCAACAAAATTAGTTTCGTCGAAAACAGAGGTCGTTTGCAAAACTGGCTATTTTTAAAGCTCTAAACAACCCATTTAAATATATAAATATATTTAAAAATAATTAAATTTAATATTTAAAAATAAATATTATCGTATATATTCACAATAGAATATCATACAGCTCCACTGGGATTTACAACTCGATATTCAAATCCCGGTTGAATCGATATTCAAATTTATATTGAAATTCCTTATATATATCATTATAAATTATAAAGGAATTTCATAGCAACTTTTCTAAAATTTGATTTGGACATAAATCAAAATCTACATGACTAAATCTCAATTTTTCTCTTCCACTAGAAAAATATACTTCACCAGCTCTGAACGTTTCTTGTTTCACAGATATCCGATTTAAAACGGCTTCTGTATATTCGTTTAAAGTTCGAATCGCCAAATTACGAACTGCCGCGCCATTTCGGGCTCGATTATATTTATAATATAATTAATACGTTCAACTGTCGTTTATATAATATATTCGTTAATACAATTCAACTCTAAACTGAATTATATATTATAAATTGTCCAGTTCACATTATATTGTGAATTCCACTAATTCTGATTATTTCAGTATTATTTAATTATTATTTTAATTAAATATTCAAAGTTATTTAATTAAACAACCAATTAAATCTCCAAACCATTATTTAAATAATTAAATTAATTAATTATTATCCCGTAAAAATGCGGGACATTACATGTTTGACCTGTTGGAAATGAATGAGCAAGAGAAAGGAATTTGGGAAGAAGAAGAGATAGCAACATATAAGTCTTACATCATAAAAATATTAACTCAATCTCTCCTAATATATAAGAAGCCAATAGGCTTATATAAAATAAAAGAAAGAGGGATTATATGGGAATGTGTGGGCTTGGACATGACATAATAATACATTAATATGTCACAGATTAGGCCTTGGGCCTTGGGGCTCTTGGGTCTCTTGATTGAATATGGCCAACGGTTGCTGATTGGGCTAGTGCACTGAAACGAGAATTTTCTTCTTAGAATTTTAAAGGTGTGTCCGTTCAGTCCAGAATTCGAAAGGAATGTCTGTTAGCTGAATGAATACAACCATTTGAATTCTTAGCGTACACACGTTAATGACCGGGCGGTTAAAGGGTCGCAAGCTTTCCAATTCTGACGGTTACTAATGCATGCGAACAGGCACTCCTCCTTGCCTATAAATAAACCGCCCAAAACAAGACATAATTAACATTTTTTGCTCGCATTACTTCTTCTTCTTCAAAGTAATTCTCTGATCTAGTTTCTATAATCTACTTCAGTTCGTCAGAACTCTATTTGCTAGCACTACGCTGCGGAATTGGTCCATTTTATCATGGGAAACAAATTGCAACTACGTCAACCAGTGCATATGACGACAATATTTTTTCAAGGAAACAGAATATTTCTGGACTTGATTTGGAAAAAAAATACTTTCCGTATATCTTTAATATATTGCACAATCAGTTGCGCTTTCTGTGATTATTGTAAACATAGTTGGACACGACAATTGTGACACAATTGAATAATACTGATTGATGTCGTTGTTTGTTTATAATACAATTGTGTATTTACAAAAGTTCTAACAATCTTGAAACAATATTTTTGTTGTAGATGACGCAAAATAGCAATAGTGATTCTGCACCGATTCAGATAGTGACAAACGCTCCGCCAGCGCCTGTGCATCCGGCAGTGACTCTGATCCATGGAGAAAGGCCAGAGAAATTCAACAGAATTAATTTCAAGCATTGGCAATAGAAATTGTTGTTTTATTTAACAACATTGAGCCTTGCCAAGTTTCTGACTGAAGTGTCTCCTATGGTAGATGAACTTGAACCTGATGCTACCAAAGTAGAGGCTCTGACTATTTGGACAAACTCGGGTTTCATGTGTAAAAACTATATTCTGAATCATTTGGATGATACCCTCTATAATACTATTGCAACATCCAAGCAACTCTGGTTGGCTCTGGAAAAGAAGTACAAAATTGATGATGCCGGCATGAAGAAATTTATTGTTGGAAAATTTCTTGACTTCAAAATGGTTGACTCAAAAACGGTGACAAGTCAAGCTCAAGAACTGCAACTTATCATCCGTCAACTAGAAGATGAAAAGATGACTCTTAGCAAGACTTTTCAAGTTGCCGCAACTATTGAGAAATTGCCTCCTTCTTGGAAGGACTTCAAATTTTACCTTAAACACAAGCTTAAGGAAATGACAATGGAAGATCTCATAGTTCGGCTATGCATTGAGGAAGATAACAGAAATTCTGAGAAAAAGATTTCTCAGAATATTGCTGCCAAAGCAAATGTTGGTTAGTCAGACAAGGCTAACAAAAAAAAGAGAATGCTCCTAAGAAGTCAAAGAAATTTCCGGGTTCTTGCCACAATTGTGGAAAGAAGGGGCACAAAGAAGTCGAATGTCGTGCACCTAAAAAGAAGAAGTTAGAAGAAAACACGGTTGATGTTTCGAAAGGCAATTCTGATCTTGATTTATGTGCAGTAATATCAGAATGCAACCTTGTTGGTATCTCAAAGGAATGGTTTGTAAACACTGGAGCCACTCGACACATGTGTGCTAACAAGTGGATGTTTATAACCTATAAAACTGCAATTGATGCTGAACAACTTTTTATGGGAAATTCTTCAACTTCAAAGGTAGAAGGCAAAGGAAAAGTTGTGTTGAAACTGACTTCTGGAAAGGAATTGACTTTAAATGATGTTCTCTATGTTCCAGAAATTAACAAGAATCTGATTTCAGGACCGTTACTGAGCAAGCAAGGTTTCAAATTGACCTTTGAAGCTGATAAATTTGTGCTTTCCAAGAATGGAGTGTATGTTGGAAGAGAATATGTGTGTGATGGTTTGTTTAAAGCAAATGTAACCACTATTGTACCACACACTGATATGAATGAAAGTGAATCTTCTGCTTATATTGTTGAATCTTCTAACATATGACATTCTAGATTAGGGCACGTAAACTTTGATACATTGCGAAAATTGATTAATCTAGAATTTATACCAAAATGCAATATAGATTCAAACTATAAATGTCAAGTTTGTGCAGAAACAAAATTGACAAGAACCTCGTTTCATCATGTTGAACGAGATACCGAAGCTCTAGACTTAATACATATTGATGTATACGATTTGAAAATGTGTCAAACTAGAAGTGGAAAAAGGTACTTTATTACATTCATTGATGATTGTATCAGATACTGTCATGTATATCTGTAACACCCCACCTCCGCTAGGGTCACTCAAAAAGGGAATGCACTAGTTTTGGTGGAGTATTATCCAGGTAAACATACATAGAGATATCACAAGGCAGAACATAAATAAAGCAGCGGTAGAAATTAAAAACCGAATTTCATTACTTTCAAGAAAAGAGTCAAAACATCATATTTCCAAAGTACAAATTATTCCATTACATCAAGTTATAAATAAAGAAGCATAAACTTAAGATAACAAAAGTAAATTATTCCCCAAAAATAGTAGAAGTGCGGCCATAGCATAGCTCAAGACCAAACCGTACATGAGCTGACAGAAAGCAAGCTAAATCCAAGCTAAGAGCTAGTGTTTCCTCCCTGAGAACCTTGGGGGGGGGGGACGAAAGAAAAAGAAGCGAAAGAAAAAAGGTCAGTCATAAAGACTTACCTAGGAAGATAACTAAGATAACAAGATAAATCAAGTCTAGCATCGCATATTCAAGATTTGTTGCACCAACTGTACTAGTATTCTAACCCATGTCAAGTATTAACCACGAAATGATCCCTTGGCCCAATATCATGAAGTGACCCATTACGGGGTCCTACGGTACGATCTACTAGTCGAACGGCTCTCTACAAGTTCTAGCTCGTCATGTATCTATGTCATACGGCCCAATCACGAAATGTAGTCACATGTGCTAAGTCCACCATAGGGTGTATCAAGCCCTAGGGTGCCAACCACCGACACGAATCAAGCACGCACAGTGTAAACCTACTGGTGCCCAATGCCTGCTTTTTCAACTCCGGACTACGTGCACGACCATAGTCCGCCTGAACCTACAATGGCGCACCTACTCAGCCGTCGTTCTGGTCGCTTACAATTAGCCCAGTAATCGTGCCCCACCCTGCCTAGTCACAGGGTATCGTGATACATCTAAGTGGGTTACTGCTGAAAAGGACCGCGTAACTAGGGTTTCTAATGGGTTAAGTGTTGTCATTCAAATTCATGACTTAACCCTATCCAAATCATGTATCAAGTTGGTTAAGTGTGTTCAAGCGGTTCATGACTTAATCCTATCAAATCATGTATCAAGTTGGTTAAGTGTGTTCAAGCGGTTTATGACTTAACCCTATCAAATCATCGTGTCAAATTAGTTAAGTATATTCAAGTGGTTCATGACTTAACCCTACCCTGTAGCATAAATTCATTAATGCACCCCAACCTCTCACATTAGACTAGTTGTTGTGGTCACTGGATTTGCCGGGCGGTTCCGGGCAGATTTACACCACAACATAGTCTAACCTCGGGTTTTAGGTGCGATATGACCAACTACCCACATTGGATCCTATTGTTTGTAGTCACTGGATTCGCCGGGCGGTTCCTGGCAGATTTACACTGCAAACTCAGCCCAACCTCGAGTTGGCCATTTTCAAGTTTATTCTAAGTGTCATGTCCAGGTTCAAGTTTCGAGTCTAAATTCATGTCAAGTTTTCATGTCATGTTTCATGTCAAATCGTGTCAAGTTCATGTCCATATCCAGGTTCAAGTTATAACAATGTTCACATTTCAAGTTTATAGTAAATTCATGTTTGCCTAAACTACCCAAATCGTATTCCCATCGCACATGAATTCGAATCGATACAAACAAATCTAATTAGGGAATAACATAGAAAGAACAGGCATAAGGTGGAAAAAGTGATTATAAGTCAAGCATGGTATAACTTGAGATAAATGACTACAACAATACTGGCATATGGAATAGTGGTCTCAAATATCTAACCTAGCAAAATAGGGTGATAGTCATGTTAACAGTTGACATAAGATAATAACCCCAAAATTGTGAATAACAACTAATTCAACATCACAGGCATGTTAACATCATGGACATGAGGGGTTTAGGTTTACAACATGTTTAGGCCCCAAATAAATATCATATAAATATTCCCACAAGTCAAGATTCAAGGTGAATAGGTCCAAGGTGAATAATAGTAGATCAAAAATAATAGATCCAAAAGGAACAATAATAGACCCAAGATATACAATGACAGATATAAGATTATTATCATACTTAGGTTCAATTTCAATTTACAACATGTCCATATTAAGTTAAAGGTTTAGATCTAAAATTAATTGGGGCTTACAGATCATGGTTTGAGAATTAGAAAACATAGAGGCGATGTTGAATCTCGAGTCTAACAGAAATCCCCCAAACAGCAATACTCTACACGTAGCCTTGTTGGAGAAGAAGCAAGTCCTTTTTCTCCAACTTTTCAACCAGAGTTTTAGCAGCATAAGACCAGAGAGAATTTGTGTAGAGAGACTAGAGTTAGGGGCTGTTTATATAGGGTCAGGCCAACGAATTTAGACAGAAATCGGACTAGAGTCGTCAGAGTGAACTCTGACTCAAAAATGGGCTCGGCAACTAGGTCGACACCCAGGTTGACTCTATGGTCGACCTGGTCCTGGGCAGGTCGACCCCCAGGTCGACCTGGTCCTGGGCGGGAAATTTCCCGCCCAGTCCGTTCTGGGGTTTGAATTCGAAATTTGAATTTGAATTCTGAGCTGGTTTTTAACTTGAAATTTTTGAAACTTTAAAGGGTCATAACTTGGTCATACGGACTCCGATTTTCGAAAACTTGGACTCGTTTCTAAGAAGAATTTCGAGACGAACGTAATGGCATAACCCTTTCCCCTTGATTCTTATTTTAAAAATTAATTCTGCTTTGATTTATGCTTATAACACGTTATTAAAATACGGGTTGTTACATTCTCCTCTTCTTAAAGGATTTTGTCCCCGAAATCTCTAAGTTAGAAAGAATATATCCTACCATCCAATCATCAATCTACTCAAAACATCATCCACAGGCAACCATTGTCCTTAAAAGATTTCTAGTGATGTATGAACATATGCAGTAAGTGTGTGTATATGTACTTATCTAATGCAAAAGATCAGGCGGTTACTGATTCAGTAAACCTCCTTAATGCAAAATATGTTAGTGTAATGAGTCCAACATGTATGCAAATTCCTAACATAATTTATAATCTCCACATGAGTGCACATAACATTCATTCATATGCAACATCCAAGTGATAGCATAACAAGTTCCATCCATATACAAGTATAAGCACTCATGCATAGGCAACATGAAAATGTGACTGAGCCGATCTAGTGCCTAATGTGTGTCATGCATCCACTAGCAATCACTTGCAAACACTTGCAACCATTTGCAAACATTCACCATAACATGTTTCAATCACATGTTTACATCCATATGGTTCTACCTAAGGTTCTCAAGATAAGATCGAGAAGATAACAAGGCAAACATAGGTAGTAAAAGCATGTTACAAAAGGTTTTCAAGTTTATAGGAAAAGAGATCGAGAATGTACCCTAAAAAAGAAATGGGTAAAGTGCGCGTATCTTCTATTCGGTTTACCAAGTTGTGTCTTTTTGGGCTTCACTCCACTGTACTTTAACTAGCTTGACTTCTCGATTCCTTAGCTTCTTGATCTCCGTTCCTAAGTTACGAATCGGAACTCGCCTCAATGTTGCTTCTTTTTCCACTTCTATGCCTTCAAGGATGCTTGGCTCAACCACTTCGGCTGATTCATGTAAGCACTTTCGGAGATGCGAGACATGAAAGACATTGTGTACTCCGGCCAGTCTCTCGGGTAATTCTACCTTATAGGCCATCTGCCCAATCCTCTCAGTGATAGGGAACGGTCCTACGAACCTTGGTGCTAGCTTTCCAACCGCTCCAAAATGAACCACATTGCGTAAAGGAGAAACTTTTATAAAGACCATATCTCTGACTTCGAACTCTAGGTCTGTCCTTCTCTTGTCCGCATAAGATTTCTGTCTATCTTGGGCCGTTTTCATCCGCTTCGTATCAACTCAACCTTCTGAGAAGTGTCCCTTATCATGTCGGGCCCAAGTATAAGCCTGTCTGTCGTCTCCCACCAACAAGTTGACGACTTGCACGGTCTTCCATACAGGGCTTCGAACGGTGCCATTCCGATGCTAGCTTGGTAACTATTATTATATGCAAACTCCACGAGAGGAAGATGGTCTTCCCAAGTACCACCAAAGTCAAGAATGCATAGCCTCAAAAGATCCTTTAGTACCTTATTTATCCTTTCGGTTTGTCCATCCGTCTGCGGGTGATAGGCCGTGCTTAAGCTCAGTTGTGTACCCATTGCTTCTTGCAGACTATTCCAAAACTGGCTAGTGAAAATTGGGTCACGATCACTAACTATACTAGAAGGAATCCCGTGCAACCGTACTACCTCTCGAAGGTAAATAGACACTAGCCATGATCCGGTCCTCTTTCTTTTCACCGGAATGAAGTGAGCACTTTTCATGAGTCTATCAACTATGACCCATATGCTAGTATTTCCCTTCCTTGACCTAGGCAGTCCATCCACAAAATCCATCGAGATACTCTCCCATTTCCATTCCGGAACCTCCAAAGGATGTAATAGCCCACCGGACTTCATCGACTCGGCCTTTACTTGTTGGCACACCATGCACTTTGAAACGAACTCTACCACGTCCTTTTTCATTCCAGCCCAAAAGAATATGCGTTTCATATCTCTGTACATCTTATCCCCTCCAGGATGTATAGTCATCTTCAAGTGATGCGCCTCCTCGAGGACTTTCCTTACTAAGTCTCCCACTTGTGGGACACATAGCCTTCCATCACGCCTTAGCCATCCCTTGTCATCTATGGCATACCTACCGAGGTGACTTGACATCTCACCACTAATCAGCTTGTCCATGATTTTGACTATCTGTGGGTCTTCCTTCTGTGAAGTCCCTACTTGATCTAGAAGTGTAGGTCTTAACTCAAGAGAGGCTAACGTAACAGTCAATGACTCAACAACAGGTGTAAAATCAAAGGTTGCTATAAACTCTAGACTTTTCCTTTCAACAAACAAGGGGCTCAAGGTCAACCTTTTCCTACTTAGCGCGTCCGCCACCACGTTACCCTTGCCAGGAGTATAAGCTATATCGAAGTCATATGATGCCAAGAATTCCATCCACCGTTGTTGTCTTGGATTCAAATCTTTCTGTGAGAAGAGATACTTAAGCGATTTGTGGTCGATATACAGCTCGAACCTCTCCCTTAGAAGATAATGGCACCAAGATTTAAGTGCAAAAATGATCGCCGCCAACTCCAAGTGATGTGTGGGATAGTTCTTCTCATGAACTTTAAGTTGTCTACCCCCATAGCAAATCGCTTTCCCTTCTTGCATTAGGACTGCGTCTAATCCCATGCCACACGCATCTGTGTACACCGTAAACATCTTACTTCCGTCGGGTAATGCCAAAACTGGAGCTGTGGTGAGGGCTCTCTTGAGTCTCTGAAAAGCAATCTCACATTCTATGTCCCATGCAAACATCAGGTTTTTCTTCGTTAACCTAGTAAGGGGATCTGAAATCTTAGCGAAGTCCTTAATGAACTTCCTATAGTAGCCTGCCAAACCGAGAAAGCTTCTCACTTTAGTTGCATTCTTAGGAACTTTCCAGTCTTCCACCGCAACTACCTTTGCGGGGTCCACGGCTATGCCTTGCTTAGAAACTACATGTCCAAGAAACCGAACTTCCTTCCTCCAAAAATGGCATTTGGAGAACTTAGCCTTTAACTGGTTGCTCTAAGCGTATCCATGACTTCCTTGAGATGTCTAACATGCTCTTCTTCATCCTTTGAGAAGATCAAAATATCGTCTACGAAAACCACTACAAACTTGTTAAGGAACTCCCGAAACACCCTACTCATCAAATCTACAAAGTACGCGGGTGCATTCGTTAACCCAAACGGCATAACGAGCCATTCGAAGAACCCATCTGGAGTCCTAAACGCAGTTTTGTCAATGCTATCCTCAGCCACTCTAAGCTGATGGAATCCTGTGGCTAGATCGAGTTGAGAGAAAACAGATGCTCCCACAAGCTGGTCAAACAAATCGTCGATTCTTGGTAGTGGGTGTCTATTTTTCTTAGTTAGCTTGTTTAACTCACGATAATCTACGCATAGACGAAGCGAACCATCCGCCTTAGTAGCGAATACCACCGGAGCACCCCGTTCAGAAATGCTTCGTCTTATGAAATTTTTCTCAAGAAACTCCTTAACTTATTTACTGAGCTCTCTTCTTTCTCGCGGGGCCATGTGCCTAACGGGCAGTGAAACTGGCTTGGCATTATCAACAAGATAAATACGTAAATCTATCGCGCGTTTAGGGGGTAACCCCTTCACCTCATCAAAGACATCTGCATATTCTCGGACCACTCTTACAGATTGCAGATTGTCGATGGACGAGTCAAGAGATTCAAGATAACACAACATGACCGGACCCTTAGGGTTACAAGAAATTTCAAGGGTATTACCAAGGCGAGTCATGAGCCTCACTACCCTTCATTCACAATCAAGAATGGCTCCATAATTGGACAGCCAATCCATACCCTAGGATCAAACCGTATCCCATAAATTTGAGAACATAAGCATTACACATGAATTCTACGCTTAAGATAGAAATCATCAAATCCACACACATCATACATAAATGAGCGGAGCCCCCAACTGGATTTGAAACACTAACAGGATCCTCAACTAGACTAGTACTTAGGTGCAGATTTTCAACAATATCAGAAGAAATAAAAGTATGCAATGCGCCAGAGTCAAATAAGGTTCGAACAGGAAAGTCAGAAATGTAAACAAGGCTTTCTACAGAAATATTACTACCTCGGTCAAGAGCTGGAGTGGTGTTGAGAGCATGCAACTGCCCTCCAGAAGGTCCTGCTCGCTGGGTCTGCCCTTGCCCCGGTCCTTGCTTCTAAGGGAAATCCTTGCTGATGTGTCCAGTATCTCCACAATGAAAGCATTCACCCAACTTTCTCTTCTTCCTTCTACAGTCTTTAGCTAGATGTCCCGTAATCCCACAAAAGTTACACTTCCTTGTCTCACATGGTTTGCTAGTATTGTTGTTGTTGCCCTTGTTATTCTTGTTGCCTCCCTTCTTGAAGTCAACTTTCTTATTCTGAGTCTCATTAGGCTTAACCTCCTTCTTGTTATTCTTGTCTTCCTCATGAAGTAGAGCCATATCCACCAAGCTTTCAAAGGTCGCCCCCATGGGTATATGAGTTATGGCCAAACTGTGTAGTGGCTCGTTCAATCCTCGAGCAAAGCGTACAGCCTTTTTCTAGGCCGTGTTGACCAAGTCCAAACCGAACCGAGCAAGCTGATTAAACCTATTCACGTACTCCCTAACAGACACGTCCCCTTGCTTGAGTGCTAGGAACCTCTCCATCTGAAGGTTCTCTTCTACTGACGATAAGAATTTAAGACCAAACCTCTCTCTAAAGTCTGCCTAAGTCTCAACTGGCCTGGTAGCATTGGTGACTTCGCACCAAAATGCAGCTTCCTCTTTCAACAACCATGCTGCCAACTGAACTTTCCTATGATCCTCCACATCGAAGATAATAAACAAGTCTTCAGTCTCCTTTAGCCAGTTTCGTGCCTCAACGAAGGTTTCAGTTCCAACAAAGTTCTTGCCGCCCATTGCTTTAAAGTCCTTGCATATTTTGGCAAAGGCGGTACCAGGAGGAGGAGGAGAAACCGCGGTCACCGGGGGGGGAGGAGGAGGGATATCTGTCGGGCCCGCGTCGTTGGCCCTAGCTTCTAAGTACCTTCGGAACCATCCAGGTACGGGTACTCCCTCAGGAAGGTTAAGATCAGACATGCTAAAAAACGAAAAGAAAAAGATTCAAACGAGGAAACGAAGGAAAGTGCTAATAGCTTTTGGGGAATAGCCTTTTTACACATAAAACTTTTATTGAAAAATGCTTCTTTATAAACGATTTTGGAAAATAGTTTTAGAAGGTTTTTAAAACTTTTGCCCCGTCTGGTAACCTTCTGCTCTGATACCAAATGTAACACCCCACCTCCGCTAGGGTCACTCACAAAGGGAATGCACTAGTTTTGGTGGAGTATTATCCAGGTAAACATACACAGAGATATCACAAGGCAGAACATAAATAAAGCAGCGGTAGAAATTAAAAACCGAATTTCATTACTTTCAAGAAAAGTGTCAAAACCTCATATTTCCAAAGTACAAATTATTCCATTACATCAAGTTCTAAATAAAGAAGCATAAGCTTAAGATAACAAAAGTAAATTATTCCCCACAAATAACAGAAGTGCGGCCATAGCATAGCTCAAGACCAAACCGTACATGAGCTGACAGAAAGCAAGCTAAATCCAAGTTAAGAGCTAGCGTTTCCTCCCTGAGAACCTAGGGGGAAAACGAAAGAAAAAGAGGCAAAAGAAAAAAGGTCAGTCATAAAGACTGGTAAGTCCTAGTGACTTTCAGTATAAAAACTAGTAAAGTTAACAAGACAAGAGTAAACGGAAAGTAAACATAGGGATGATAATAAGTCTGGGAAGATAACTAAGATAACAAGATAAATCAATTCTAGCATCGCATATTCAAGATTTGCTGCAACAACTGTACTAGTATTCTAACCCATGTCAAGTATTAACCACGAAATGATCCCTTGGCCCAATATCATGAAGTGACCCATTACGGGGTCCTACGGTACGATCTACTAATCGATCGGCTCCCTACAAGTTCTAGCTCGTCATGTGTCTAAGTCATACGGCCCAATCACGAAATGTAGTCACCTGTGCTAGGTCCACCATAGGGTGTATCAAGCCCTAGGGTGCCAACCACCGACACGAATCAAGCATGCATAGTGTAAACCTACTGGTCCCCAATGCCTGCTTTTTCAACTCCGGACTACGTGCACGACCATAGTCCGCCTGAACCTACAATGGCGCACCTACTCAGCCGTCGTTCTGGTCGCTTACAATCTGCCCAGTAATCATTCCCCACCCTGCCTAGTCCCAGGGTATCGTGATACATCTAAGTGGGTTGCTGCTGAAAAGGACCGCGTAACTAGGGTTTCTAATGGGTTAAGTGTTGTCATTCAAATTCGTGACTTAACCCTATCCAAATCATGTATCAAGTTGGTTAACTGTGTTCAAGCGGTTCATGACTTAATCCTATCAAATCATGTATCAAGTTGGTTAAGTGTGTTCAAGCGGTTCATGACTTAACCCTATCAAATCATCGTGTCAAATTGGTTAAGTATATTGAAGTGGTTCATGACTTAACCCTACCCTGTAGCATAAATTCATTAATGCACCCTAACCTCTCACATTAGACTAGTTGTTGTGGTCACTGGATTTGCTGGGCGGTTCCGGGAAGATTTACGCCACAACATAGACTAACCTCGAGTTTTAGGTGCGATATGACCAACTACCCACATTGGATCCTATTGTTTGCAGTCACTGGATTCGCCGAGCGGTTCCGGGCAAATTTACACTGCAAAGTCAACCCAACCTCAAGTTGGCCATTTTCAAGTTTATTCTAAGTGTCATGTCCAGGTTCAAGTTTTGAGTCTAAATTCATGTCAAGTTTTCATGTCATGTTTCATGTCAAATCATGTCAAGTTCATGTCCATATCCAGGTTCAAGTTATAACAATGTTCACGTTTCAAGTTTATAGTAAATTCAGATTTGCCTAAACTACCCAAATCGTATTCCCATCGCACATGAATTCGAATCGATACAAACAAATCTAATTAGGGAATAACATAGAAAGAACGGGCATAAGGTGGCAGAAGTGATTATAAGTCAAGCATGGTATAACTTGAGATAAATGACTACAACAACACTGGCATATGGAATAGTGGTCTGAATATCTAACCTAGCAAAATAGGGTGATAGTCATGGTAACAGTTGACATAAGATAATAATCCCAAACTTGTGAATAACAACTAATTCAACATCACAGGCATGTTAACATCATGGACATGAGGGGTTTAGGTTTACAACATGTTTAGGCCCCAAATCAATTTCATATAAATATTCCCACAAGTCAAGATTCAAGGTGAATAGGTCCAAGGTGAATAATAGTAGATCCAAAGGGAACAATAATAGACCCAAGATATACAATGACAGATCTAAGATAATTATCATACTTAGGTTCAATTTCAATTTACAACATGTCCATATTAAGTTTAAAGTTTAGATCTAAAAGTAACTAGGGCTTACATATCGTGGTTTGAGAATTAGAAAACAAAGAGGCGATGTTGAATCTCGAGTCTAACAGAAATCCCCCAAATAGCAATACTCTACACGTAGCCTTGTTGGAGAAGAAACAATTCCTTTTTCTCTAACTTTTCAACCAGAGTTTTAGCAGCATAAGACCAGAGAGAATTTGTGTAGAGAGACTAGAGTTAGGGGCTATTTATTTAGGGTCAGGCCAACGAATTTAGACAGAACTCGGACTAGAATCATCAGAGTGAACTCTGACTCAAAAATGGGCTCAGCAACTAGGTCGACACCCAGGTCGACACCCAGGTCAACACCCAGGTCGACTCTATGGTCGACCTGGTCCTGGGCAAGTTGACACTATGGTCGACCCCCAGGTCAACCTGGTCCTGGGCGGGAAATTTCCCGCCCAGTCCGTTCTGGGGTTTGAATTCGAAATTTGAATTCGAATTCTGAGCTGTTTTTGAACTTGAAATTCTTGAAACTTTGAAGGGTCATAACTTGGTCATACGGACTTCGATTTTCGAAAACTCGGACTCGTTTCTAAGAAGAATTTCAAGACGAACGTAATGGAGTAACCCATTTCCCTTGATTCTTATTTTAAAAATTAATTCTGCTTTGATTTATGCTTATAACACGTTATTAAAATACGGGTTGTTATAATATCTCCTTATAAGTAAGTACGAAGCATTCGAAATGTTTAAACAGTATAAGGCAGAAGTTGAGAATCAACTCAACAAGAAAATCAAATCTTTAAGAAGTGATAGAGGAGGAGAATATGAGTCTCCATTTGAGGAATTCTGTGCTGAGCATGGAATTATACATCAAACTACAGCTCCGTATTCACCTCAATCCAACGGTACAGCCGAATGAAAAAATAAAACTCTTAAGGAAATGATGAATGCCTTACTAATTAGCTCTAGCTTGCCAGATAATTTTTGGGGAGAAGCTATTCTTTCGGAAAATCATATTTTAAATAAAATACCCCAAAGGAAAGCATTTAAAACTCCTCATGAACTTTGAAAAAATAGACCACTATCCTACAAATACCTAAAAGTGTAGGGGTGTCTTGCCAAAGTAGAGGTACCAAAACCAAAGAAGGTCAAAATTGGACCAAAAACTATTGATTATGTATTCATTGGATATGCACAAAACAGTGCCATATATCGATTTTTGGTACACAAATCTGAAATTGGTGATATTCCTGAATATACCATCATTGAGTCGAGAAATGCTAGATTTTTTGAACATATATTTCCCTTGAAACATGGTACATAAAATAATACACCTAAGAGATCAAGGGAAGATGAAGTTCCTCATAATTCTCTTGAGAATGCTGAACAAAATAACACTCAGCAAAGTAGTGCTGAACAGCAAGTGGAGGAACCAAGAAAAAGTAAAATGTCAAGACTTCAAAAACCTTTGGACCAGACTTCTATACATTTATATTAGAAGATGATCCATTGACATACATACAAGCTATGTCTTCCAGCGATGGTCTTTACTAGAAAGAAGCAATTAACAATGAGATCGAATCCATTATGTCCAATCATACATGCGAATTAGTTGATTTACCTCAAGGATATAAGCCCTTAGGTAATAAATGGATATTTAAAAAGAAATTGAAACCTGATGGTTCAATAGACAAGTACAAAGCTCGTCTGGTAGTTCAAGGATTTAGACAAAAGGAAGGCCTGGACTATTTTGATACATATTCACTTGTAACGAGTATAACGTCAATTAGAATGCTAATTGCAATTGCATCCATACATGATTTAGAAATACATCAAATGGATGTTAAAACTGCATTCTTGAATGGTAAACTATAGGAGGAAATCTATATGAAACAACATGAAGGATTTGTAAACTCCGAAAATGAGAATAAAGTTTGCAAACTGGTAAAATCATTTTATGGCCTTAAGCAAGCTCCAAAACAGTGGCATGAGAAGTTTGATTATGTTATCAAATGGATTCACGATAAATGAATCAGATAAATGTGTGTACATATAACATACACATATTGGATATGTCATTATTTGCCTTTATGTTGATGACTTATTGATCATAGGCAATAACAAGGCCATAATAACATCTACAAAAGACACGCTATCCTCTAGATTCGATATGAAAGACCTAGGGCTGGCTGATGTGATATTGCATGTAAAAATTCTGGGAACACCACAGGGATATGCATTATCCCAATCACATTACATCACCAAAATACTTGAAAAATTCAAGCAATATATTGTAACTATTGCAAAATCACCAATAGATATGAAAAAAAATTAGGTAGAGAACACTGGTGATGGTATCTACCAATTGGAATACTCTCGTATACTGGGAAGCATCATGTATATTATAAATTGTACTAGGCCTGATATCTCATATGCTGTAAGCAAACTAAGTAGATTTACCAGCAGTCCTGGTAAGCATCATTGGAAAGCGATGATCAGAGTTCTAGGAAATCTAAAGTATACGCAGAGTTATGGTCTATAGTATACAAGCTATCCTTCAATAGTGGAAGGATACAGTGATGCAAATTGGATCATTGGATCAAATGATACAAAGTCTACAAGTGGATACGTGTTCACATTAGGAAATGAAGCAATTTCATGGAAATCATCCAAATAGACTTGTATTGCTAGATCTACGATGGAATCAAAGTTTATTGCACTAGATAAGACTGCAGAAGAAGCAGAATGGATTCAAAGCTTCTTGGAATACATTCCTAATTAGAGAAAACCTATGCCTCCAATATGTATACATTGTGATAGTCAATCAGCTATTGGAAGAGCTAATAGTACACTATACAATGGTAAATCTAGGCATATTCGTCATAGACATAAAACGATAAGACAACTTCTCTCTAACGGGGTTATCATAATAGATTACATTCGATCTAAAGATAACTTAGCGGATCCACTTAGAAAAGGCTTGCCAAGAGAGAAAGTTCAAACCTTATCGATGGGAATGGGGCTAAGGCCTATTGACTAATGATTTTTCTAAAATGGAAACCCACCTAGTTGACTGGAGATCCCAAGATCTAGGTTCAAAGGGACAACAAAGTTTAAGAGAGAAACTTGATGGCACTGTTATACACAAACCGTTCCTATGATAAGTCAGTAAATTATATATTGGATAAGGATAAGTATTAGTACTTTTATTGATGTTTGTATCTGAGGAATTAGAGAATACCCTTTTACAGAATCACCTACGTAAGTGCGAAGGCGCTGCTTCAAAGAGAATTATAAGGCCAAATTCTCTAAGCACTTATGAGAAAAGGCAGGTGTTCAAGGCAAATACGAACACATACAGAGAACGAAGGGTTATAAGAACATTTATCGTGTGTTATCTACTTTGGAATTACACGAAAGGCTTTACAGTTCAAGGACAGTCTATGTCTACTGAATCGCCTATGATTCAAATCGGTAATTACTAGGAAAGTTCAAGGCCCATATGCTACTTTAACCGATGCGATAAATGTTTCATGAAACTAAGATCGACTGCTCATTCATGTGGGGGATTGTTGGAAATGAATGAGTAAGAGAAAAGAATTTGGGAAGAAGAAGAGATAGCAACATATAAGTCCCACATCATAAAAATATTAACACAATCTCTCCTAATATATTAGAAGCCAATAGGCTTATATAAAATAAAAGAAAGAGGGACAATATGGGGATGTGTAGGCTTGGACATGACATGATAATACATTAAAATGTCAAAGATTGGTCCTTGGGGCTCTTGGGGCCTCTTGATTGAATATGGCCAACGGTTGCTAATTGGGCTAGTGCACTGAAATGAGAATTTTTTTCTTTAAATTTTAAAGGTGTGTCCGTTCAGTCCAGAATTCAAAAGGAATGTCTGTTAGCTGAATGAATACAACCATTTGAATTCTTAGCGTATGCACATTAATGACTGGGTAGTTAAAGGGTCGTAACCTTTCCAATTCTGATGGTTACTAATGCATGAGAACAGACACTCCTCGTTGCCCATAAATACACTACCCAAAACAAGACAGAATTTACACTTTTTTTCTCGCATTACTTCTTCTTCTTCAAAGTAATTCTCTAATCTAGTTTCTATAATCTACTTCAAGGAAACAGAATATTTCTGGACTTGGACATTTCTGGAAAAAAGAATACTTTCTGTATATCTTTAATCTATAGCACAATCGGTTGCGCTTTCTATGATTATTGTAAACACAGTTTGACGCGACAATTGTGACACAATTGAATAACACTGATTGTTGTTGTTGTCGTCTGTTTGTAATACGATTGTGTATTTACAAAAGTTCTAACATGACCTTTGTGGGTTCACACCTTGTTCGTTTTCAATTTAACTTGCTGGCCCATGTGCATGCTGCTGCTTCATTCATGTGTGACTGCTTTGTAGTTTGTGAGCACTTGTCACCTTGTATGTGAATTCACTTGACGATGCACACTACTGTGCTCCCGATCTGTTTGGCTTAAACTGTGCACTCACTGATGTTTGACCATGTTGCCCCTGCACATTATCAGTATATATATATATGTGTGTGTATATACATACTCATGTATGTGTATACATATATTGTGCATATGCAATTATATTTTATAATTAAATCAGAAGACCATTATACGATGTTTCATGGCTAATCAAGATCAGCAGGCCATAAATGTGAGTCGAGGCTTGTCTTGATCAGCAGACCACTACAGTTGTGTTAAGGCAGATTTGTGGGCACTAGTATTCAGTCTACCTTGTGGTATTTATTGTGAATCACTATGAATATCACAAGTAGTCTGGACATAGATAGATGTATATACATATCAGACCAAGTCTGAGAATATGATGAGAAACACACCAAAATTCTGAGGTAAATAAAATTTAAAATAAATCTTTATTTTCTAGAATTTAAATCTATTTTTGTTCCATTTTACTCTGTGTGTTTCTGTGATAGGTATGTAGGTGACTGGACTAAATTTGAAGCAGACTAAAGATTAAGTGTGTCCATGTGAGTATATGAGAGAATGAAAATGTAACAGAGTAAAATGAGTGAACTATAGTGACGAATGAACGTAAAAAGTGGAATCTGATTGTTGTAGCTAAGAAACAACGTACAATATGAATGTGAATTGAATGTATTATCATAGTGAAATGTATAATAGTGTAGTTAGAAATATGTACTATTGCAAATGTTGGAATAAAATATTAATTTGTGACTGTTTGAATATTAAATTCTTGGGCAATAGCATTTTATTCAAATTAAATATTTATTTTTGTAAGTGATGTAGTATAGAATAGTACAATTACAAACACATTTATATTATAATATATATATGTTTGTTATCATCAAACAAAAAACATATTGTTATATTCAATAGTGAAACCATCTTCTATTAGAATTATTCTAACTATTGCCTTATACAAGAAGTGGTTCATAAAACAATTAGATGTAAATGATGCCTTTCTGAATAGTGAAATCCCGAAGGATTCATTCTTAAAGGAAAAGAGAAACTTATCTTCAAATTAAATAAAGTCGTTTTTGGGCTAAAGCAAGCACTAAGGGTGTGGTTTGACAAGCTTTAGGCAACACTTGTCAAGCATGGTTTCAAGTACAAAAAATATAACACCTCAATTTTACAAAATTTACTGACAACACTGTTACAAGTATACTAATTTATGTTGATGACCTTATTATTATATGTAGCAGTGAAGTAGGAATTCAAAATATCAATCAATTGTTGGACTGTGAATTCTCCATTAAAGATCTTGGTAAATTAAATTACTTCTTGGCATTGATGTCAAGAGGACAACAACCTCAAAGATGCATCATAGCCAAAGGAAATACATCTCTGAAATACTATCTAAAGACAAAATGAGTATAGCAAAAAGTTTACCAACACCTGTGATCTGCAACCCACACTTTTCAAAATAAAGGAAAAGATATTCAGAATGAGAAACTGTATAGATGAATTACGGGAGCCTGACAAGATGTAACTATTACAAGACCTGACATTTCCTTTAGCGTTAATAATGTATGTAAAGTCCTTTAGGTGAACATTAGAGAGCAGTAAAAAGAATTCTTAGGTATCTAAAAGGGACCATCAATCAAAGACTTATACTAAATACTAGCAAGTCACTCAATCTAAATGCATATATGGATGTAGAATGGAGGTCAAATCAAGATGATAGGAAATCAACAACTAGTATTGCATCTTTTTAAGAAATAATCTAGTGTGGTGCGTAAAACAATAGTGCACCGTATCTAGATCTAGCACTGAAGCAGAATTACAAGTGTCGCAAGTACTACAGCTAAAGTCATGTGGATAGAATCATTACTAAGTGAGCTCGTAATACAAACAAATAGAAAAGCAACAATCTTGTGTGATAATACAAGTTCAATTGCACTAACAACAAATCATGTTCTACATTTGAAATCTCAGCATACTGAACTGGGCTTACGCTTCATCGGAGAAAATAATAACGTGTGTTATGTACTTCGGTTGTGTATACTTGTGTGATTTAGGCATACTATTTTGAGCCTCATTCTTTCTTTTAGCCCATGTAACTTTGTGTAAATATGTTGCATACGGCTGTAGCACATTATCACAATATTAATATATCATTTCAAGCCTTCTCTTACATTTCTATACAACAAACATTCTTTCACATTTCAGATCATCGAAATATAATTTTTTAATTAGGATCCTATTTTTGAGAAGGGACGGTTTTGTTTTAAAATTTATCAATGTTGATTTTAGGAAATTTCCCCTTAAAAAATACACAAGTTCAAAACATCATATATATTATTAATTATAGAAATCTTCACATGTAAAAAGTAGTTCTGATATAGGTTATTTCAATCCACGTAACAACGAATTTTTACATGCGTTGTAGAAAAATCTACAAAACAAAACATGGATATCTTAGTGGACATTATTTTTACAATTCAAAGTACATGAAATATTTCATGAAAGTAGTGGAAACAAAGGAATGAAAGAACAATTAACTGCACTATCCAACATTACGAGGCATCTTTCAGATTAATCAATATGGTATGGTTTGTCATATACCGGCTCCATTCCATATAAATCATTGTGGGCATTCAATGATACAATTAAATTCACACCAGGCGAATGTGTTAATCGTACCTTGAAGTTCATTGTCTTAATGTTCTCTAATTCTAACCACTAATTTTAATATTGCGTATGTACTAGGTACTTCCTTATTTTTTATGATCTGTGATCACATGATGTATTATTATTGAATGAATATATTAATGAAATCAAACTGTATAAAATATATTCTCTTTCTAGAATAGGTATTCTTCTAAATTAGTTTTCATGTAAGATGGTATCTTTGAGAATGCTAACGATTGACTGACTTCCAAACTACGAGTAGAACCAATTAGTACTCTTGAACTATTACATCATACAATCCCATATCCTGCCATTAGTGATGCCTCATTCAACCATGTTGTCAGTATTCTCATTGTAAATTACAGTATAACTAGAAGATGTAATGAAATTATTTTTATGCTACTAGTAGTATAAAGTTGAGTTGAATTTTAGTTATGAGAAAATATAGTAACTATGAAGTACTCTGTTACATACCGAAATATAGTAAAATACAAAATACAGTTGATAAAGCATATATTCAACCACCCTAGGAAATTTTTTAGAACAAGAAAATAAATAACTTCAAATTTTCAACTTCCTTTAAAGCTTAGTTGGCAAGTGCTACGGACAAACCACAAACCAGTCTATATTATTAAACGACTTCCCACAATAAACCATTTTTTAACCAGGTAACATTTGTAAAATTCCATTTACGTTTTCAAATGCATAATTTTCATTCCTTAAAAGCATTTATGGAAACAGGAGTAACTTTTTTGTGTTTCGCCAAGTAATATTTGAATTTTAGTATTGAAAATATAAAGCTATACTACCAATTTTCATAATTTATGCCATAAATTTTTGCACCATCTTAACCCGTAAAGAGTTTCATTGAAAATGATTAATTTTTGTACATTTACTGAAAATTTATAACAAAATAAAATATAATCATTTTTTATTGAATAAAATGCATATTAAAATTTTTGAAATGGTTAAAGTTTCGCAAATGTAATTCAAGGGTTTTAAATGTAAACTTATTTTGTAGATGTCTTTCCTTATAATAAATACACAAGTAAATTAATGATACGAAATTATAATTTTTATCGAGACATAAAATTTGTAGTTTATGACATCTAAAGTAATGTAATGATATCAACAATCCTATTTTATTACCTTGGTCGTCTTTTCTCCTCCAAACTTTTTCTTTGAATTCACTACAATATTTTGGAATACTTCATGCTATATTCTGCATCATTCTATAGACAAACCGTATTTTCATAGATAAATGGATCTAAAAGTATGGTTTCGTCTAAAGCATGATGTACAATATACAATGCTTCTGAATCTTTTTGTTTGTTATCTTCCAATAGTTGCTTCTGAGTTTCTTTAAGCATTGCATCTAGAGGAATCACAAAACCTTCTTATTTATATTCCATAGTTTTTGGGAAAGAAGTTTTGAGCATAAAATTGAAGTGCTCCAAAAACAATGGAATGTAATGGAAGTAGGATTTGTATTTCTGCAGATGCAATGCTTAAAGAAACGTTGAAGCAAATGTCGGAAGATAACAAACGAAAAGATTCAAAAGCACTATATATTCTACATCCTGCTATAAACGAAACCATACTTCTATCTCCGTTTATCTTTGGAAATATGATTTTGTCTATAGCTCCAAAATTCATAATTCTCGCCTTCGAAAATGGGAATTTGAAAAGATGAGGGTTCACCGATGTCTTCCATTATCATAGTTTTTATCCGAAGATGAGTAAAACAAAAGAAAAGAGATTTTTCAATGTTTCGATGGTATTTGCAAATTTAGTGTCTCTATTTATAAGTGTCATGAAGTGAATTTATTTTGTTAAATGATGACTTTATAACATTTCATTTCTTGACATGGGAGATTAATGCTTATTAATTCTATCATTTTATCTCTTCCCATAAATCTACTTATTAAGTTTATGCTTATTAATGCTTATTAAGTTTACTAATGATTATCCCTGAAATTAAGTTTTTTAATACTTTTCCTTGAAATTTAGTTTATTAATGCTTATCCATGAAATTAAGTTTATTAATGCTTATCCTTGAAATTAAATCTATCATAGAGGAAATTAATCTTATTAATGCTTATTAACATTTTCACTTAAATAACATTTTTATTCTTCTTAATGCTTATTAAGTTTCTCATACATATACATAAATACCTCTATAATAAAAAAAAGAATAGGAGAAAACAACATTACAATTAATCTAATGTTTTTATATTGATATTATAACCAAACTTACCGTTTCCATTTTGACATTTTTAATATTTATTCTTAGTGTAATGCATAACCTTGACACTCATAAATATTTAGGTAATGTATACATATATCATGTTATATTTTTTTTTAGTATACAAATATAATTGTATTAAGTTCCAATTTATATTATATATAATGCAAATACTAAAAATGTTGCTTATAGAGATGTACTTGCATATGCTAAAAGAAAAAAAGTTGATTAATATTTATTAGTCATAAAAATGGTTAACACCCTAAATCAATGGATTTTGGTCAATCCAAAAGGGTGGTAACCATTCCTTTGGTTGTCATATTAAAAAATATTTTGAGAGGTCCAGAACTGTGTCTTTTGAATTTTCTAAAGCCTTTTTAGTTAAAATATTGTGATTTAATAGAGTTTCGGTTTTCAGATTACCTAAGGCTTAAGGTTCAGATATTTGTCAAATTTTAACTTATAATAATAAATAAGCTCGAATTTCATCCCCTTTTGTCAATCATTTCCTCTATCGACGGATTTTATCTCAAACCTAATCTTAGGATAGGTAATAAAGAATCTCATATTATAGGACCTACTAAAAAAAGAATGAATTGAGTGCGTCCCTTAAGAAGGCTTTCGGGTTTCAACAATAACTAATTTCCCTTTCCCCTTCCGACAAAGATTCGTTATCGTCAGTTCCCCCTATTTCATTCTCTATAGGTCCCTAGGACTTTGGATATAAATAAAAAAGTGATATAAATCATATGTAATTGGCTATTAGATGAGCTTATAGCTAATATTTTTTATCCTTCTCGTAGAATTAAAATTCGTAAGTCGTTATTCTCAATTTTCCTTCTTTATTAATTGTAGAATTAGATTATAGGAATTGATAAACTCCCAAATTGATTTATGAAATTAGGGTTTTCACTCTATAATTGTAGTAACAAATTTTAAAATGAGATCAATCTGCCTAAATTCTGGACACCTAGGGTAGTATTTATAGATGCAGGTTTGAGCTCCCCTCCCCTTTTGTTGTATATGCTTTATTTTGATGCTTTTCTAGAGGCAGATTTGAAGGCTTATTAAAGGTGCATCATGAAAGATACATCCAACGCTTCCGATTTATCCTGAGGTGATAACTTCTCTTTCATATGCTTCTCTGGGGTAGCCATTGAGATGCTTTCATGTTCTCCGAATGGTCTCTTATAAATAATGGACCTGGCAGCTGCAGAGAAATGAGCATTCGATGCTACTGATAGACTGTATTTTCTAAGTGAAGTTCTCCTTATGCAGTAGATACCATGTGAATGGTTCTTTGTGCGGCAATCAGATATAGTGTGGGTCTTGGTGAATACTTTCCCATAACCTTTTCTTTGAGGTTTGCTAAAAGCTATGTCTTTTCCTTGATGTGAAAGCTAACTTTTTAGGAGGATATGTCCTTTCGTTTTACCGAAAGAGGCTTTCTCTTATAGTTTCAGAAACCATTTGTCCTTTATGCCATTTGATTGCAACTATACTCTTTATTTTTTATTCAGGTTAATACATCCTTCGACTTCGGTATGGGACCCACGATTTCTTCAGAAGTTTTTATTCTGTTTTAGTTACTTTACACGAATTTTGCTTCTCTTGGTTTCTTTTAGAATTTACCTCTGTCTTTTGATCTTCTTTCATGCTTTTTTGCTTTACGGAATATTTTTGGTCAACTTTTAGCATCCCCCATAGTTTTAAAGAAGCTTTTGTTCTTTAGGGAAACAAATGCTTTCATTTTAATTTACCTAAAGAGAGTTCTGAACTATCTTTTAGTCATAATGGAAGTTCAGATGATAGAAACTATTTTCGATATCAGATAACTTGAGGCAAATTTTAGGCATTCAAATAATAGAGGTCTAGAAATTTCTTTTGTGAATTGGAAGATTCTAACATTTGGATTTGAGTTGTTATCATTATTGAAATCCAGAAATACCCTTTTGGAAATAGTAGACACAATAAAACCCCTTTTGGCTTTTTAAAGGGCCGAAACACATATTCTACTATTAAGATAATAAAAGTCCATAAATCCTCTTCCAAAATTAATAGAAGTTTTGAAAACGCTTTCGATTTTAAAAAGACCTAAACCCCCGATTCAGCCATTAAGATAATGGTAGTCAACAAATCCACTTCTAGAAATAATGAGAGATCGAAACCCAGATTTGGATATTAAAATATTAGAAGTCCATAAATGCACTTGTAGAAATAATAAGAGATCAAAACCCTTCTTCGACATTAGAAAACCAGAATGCCAGATTCGTGTATAAAATGTTAGAAGTCCAGAAATCCACTTCTAGAAATAACGAGAGCCCGAAACTACTTTTCGGTATTAGAAAACCCAAAATCCAGGTGTAGGTATTGAAATATTATAACTCCAGAAATCAAATTCTAGGAATAATAAGAGACCGAAACCCTCTTTCAGTATTAAAAAATCCAAAACCCAAATTTGTGTATTAAAACATTAGAATTCCAGAAATCCACTTTTGAAAATAAAAACTCCTGAAACCACTTTCGACTTCATTAAATTTGATATATGTTTCAGGCTATGCTAATTTTAGGTTTTTTCCTTAAACCAAATGTATGGCATTTTTTTCTTTCGAACAGAGGCATAACATACATTAAGTATCATCAAGAAGTGGACTTAAATGATTCTCATTCCCACATAGATTAGCAAAGTATAGAAAAAATGCATTTTGAATATCATACATATTCGTTTGTACCTGGTCGTTGTGATCAATCATAGATTGTATGTCTTGATTTTTTTTGTTTTGCTTTTAACGCTACATGGAAGTAAGCTGTATTCCGATCCCCATCTTCAAAACAACAGATCATGGACTTCTATTTTTCATGTTTGCTTCAGTCTGAAGAGCATTCACGTGCTTCAACAAGAGTTCAGTTTCCAAATGTGCAAGAGATCAATTGGTGGGATCGTTGAGCATTTGATTCTGAATTTGGGACAACTGATTCAACCACGAGGTTGAGAGTAAGCTACCATTACCAAATCTATTCTTAGCACAAGGCTTAAGGGCTTCTTTGAGTGCTTTCAGTTTTTTGCGTAGAATGTACATCAGGTTACTAAAACAAAGGGAACACTAGGCAGCATTTACAATATCATTGAAGTCCGGCTCAAATAACCAAGATTTGAAATTTTGAAGCAAGGTTTCCTTATATTTATTTGTTCACTAAGATGGATTAATTGTGGAGAGTGATCGAATAAAATAGGTAATAAGAGTTCATTAAATAAGGTTGGCGCCATTGGTTAAGAGCACTAACGTTGCAGAAAGCGTGATCACTTTTAGAAAAGTTTCTAGTGCCTTCACGTTTTCTGTTGTTCCAAGTAAATTCAACACCAACAGCCTTAATTTCATGTAATTCAGAATTACTAATGGCAATGTTAATTGGCCTAACTTCATGAAGCAAAATAGGTGCACCCCCTAACCCATTAGCTAGTTTGAGAGGAGAATTAAAATTCCCACAAACAAGCCATAAATCAGAGGGTTGTTTCAATGTGGGTAACAAGTTGAAGAAAGTGTCCCTAGCAGCAGTAGAATTAAAGGCATACACAAAAGTGCAGTAAAAGGAGGTAGAGGAAGGAATGCGTACTCTATAACAATGAAAGAGCTGACTAGATGAATTAACTATGGTAAAAATGAAAAAAGATGGATCGAATAGTAGTAGAATCCTACCATAGCTAGCATCTGAAAGGTTGTGTAACATGGACCAATTAGAGTTGATATACTTGGCTACTCTCCTAGAAAGTGCTTCATTCAATTTGGTTTCAAGAATTGCAAGAGACAAAGGCTGTATTTTCTTACTAGAAGCTTACATTGGTCAAGTTTGTGGTCCAAATGAGCACCTCTAATGTTCAAGGCACAAATGCTTTGCATCATTAACATTCACTATGTTTTTATTACCACTATTTGCAATAGATCTGGTCTGGATCTGAGATGCTTCTAAGGTTATTGTTCCTTGACACAGGTGATTCCACGGTAGTAAGCTTTCCTAGCTTAAAGCCAATATCGACTTGCATGTCTTTAAATTTCTTTCCAACCTCATAATGATGGGAAGTTGTCGGGGATTTGTACCCTGGTGGTAGGGAAATGTTGCATGTGTTAGTGTTTGATGAAATGTTGTCTTTGCTATAGTTGGAGTTAATAGATGTAATGCTTGCTTCATCTTGGTTAGTGTGATTTTGTTGATCTTTCACCTCATTTTTTCTGCTTTCTTGACTTCAATAGATCGCTAAGTGTAATTATTTGAAGTAGTACCTTGGTTGTTCTTGAATTAGAGAATCTAGTACTTTGTCTCTCATGATGTCAACCGCATGTTTGTCATTCTATATCAGGCTATAAGTGAGTGGAAAAACTTTGTGCATAATAAAGTGTAGCAGATTAGAATCATTAAAATCCTCATTTTATCAATTTGTTGCTTGCTAGACTCGTTCTCGTTATTGATAGAAAATTGTTTGCATGCATGGTCACTCTCTTTATTTAGCACGGGCATGCCAATATGAAACACCCCACCTCCGTTAGGGTCACTCTCAAAGGGAATGCCCTAATTTTGGTGGAGGTTTATAAGTACAAGTCACAGATATACAAGACAGATATAAGTACACATATTTGTAAACAGCGGAAGAACAACAAACTTTATTTCATAAAGTCAAATACGTGTTACAACAACATCCTTTCCAAAAACATAACATAACACTTTCATAATCTGTCTTGAGTACATTATTTAAAGAAGCATAAATAAAACATAGATAAACTGCAAAAGTCCCCATAGTGGATTGTCCAAAGTCATAGTTCAAACAGGAAAGTCCAAGCAATACATTTCTCTTCTTCAAGCTGGATGTTAAGGTAGGTCAAGCTGCTGTGTTCCCTCCCTGTGGACCTGGGGGGGGAAACGGAAGAAACAAGACGAAAGAAAAGTAGAGTCAGACATAAAGCCTGAGTAAGTCTAGTACTATTTTGTCTATGAATAAAGAACTGGGTATGATAAGTAATAACAAGAAGTGGGCAAACACTATAACTTGGTTAAGTTGTCTAGGGTCGAATATACTATCGTACCCCATGTTAATCTCTGAACCCATATAAACTAGTTTCCAATTTGCACCCCATAATCAGGGTGATGTGATCCATTCAATGATGATCGGCTCCTACTCGCATAGTTACATGTGTCTTACGGCCCCCGATGTCTGTAGTTACCTATGCTGGTCCCGCCATGGGGTGTATCAAGTCCCATAGTGGCAACCCGACACAACCTTAGAGTGCACAGGTATGCTACTGGTGTCCAGTGCCTTATTTTTCTGCGCCGGAGTGTGTGCACGCCCGCACTCCGTTAGAACCTACACTGCTACACCACCGCCGTCGCTTTGACCTCTTACAATCAGCCCAGTAATCGTGCCCATCCCTGCCTAGTTTCAGGGTATCATGATACACCTTTTAGGGTTACTGCTGAAAAGGGTCCCCCGTTACTAGGTTTTCTATCTCTAGCCAACATGCTAAGTTGGTTAAGTGTTTCTAACCTAACCCCACCAGTCCGTTTAGTTTAGCATGTTCCATTTTGATCAAGTCTTTAGTCCACTTAATCCTAACAACCCTGACTCTGCCTTAATTGTCTTATTAAGGCCCTGACCTCTCACATTAGACAGGTATTGTTGTGGCTGCCTGTTGCCGGTTGGTTCCGGGCAGTCTTACGCCACAACTCAGTCTAACCTCGGGTCCTTGCTGGGCTCCATGTTTAACCTCCCACATTGGATAGGTATTGTTGTGACTACTGGACAGCCGGGCGGTTCCGGGCAGGTTTACATCACAACTCAATCCAACCTCGGGTTAAACACATCGTATTTTCTACATTTACATATCTTGTCATTCTTCTTTATTTATATGTAAATATTTGCGGCCCATTATTAAGTTAATGGTGTAAAGATTACACCAATCACGGGCCCAACCCATACTTGAATTTGGGCCCTTCTATTTTATATTTTCATTCATTAATTCATTTTAACCCAACGTTATTTTTCCCCGTTTTACACGTCCGTTCATATATATTGGGCTTAGCCTTTTAAAGCCCAATTTAGCCATGCGAAAGAGGAGGCTTATGGCGTATACACAAAGAGGGGAAGGTGAGCGCATGAACTTGCAATACGACGTTGGAAATAGATATTGGTGTACTTGCATAGTGGCAACATAGGTGACATGAATCAAAGCATGTGAACTTGCATAGGTTTAACTACAACATGAACCTATATTCTTATTTAGGCATAATGTCAAACATAAGCATGGCATAAGTAAAGTTAAATTTGTTCATGGCATAAACATAAACAAGTCATGTCCATAAGGTTCCTACATGTTTACAAAGGGGATACTTTGTTACTAACACAAAAGCATAGTTCAACTTAATCATGGTTTAAGTCTAATCACATAACGATGGTATAAACATACTTATGCATAAAAGTTCCTAATCATGGTTTTTGCTTAAACTTGCAAAAAGGGATTTTTGAGTCTAACCTAGCCATGTCTCACATATGTCATCATGTAATTCTTTTAAACAAGATAGACTTAATCATAGATTTCAATTATGCCAAATATCATTCATAGCCTAGCCATATTCATAAGCATGACTTAATACATGGATTATGGTGTCAAAATTCCAACATAGTTTCATATGAGCTATAACAACCAACTTGTCTCAATTGCTTGCAAAACGATTTATGCACAAAATATACATCATGACGACATAATAACAAAGCCCCAAACTTGCATAAATTTCACTCAACTACATACATGTAGCTTCAACATAGATTACATAATTTGCGCAATATTCCAAACGTATATTTGCATAGAACTACCGCATGTAGTTCTTTATAATGAATAACATAATTTTGCACAAACACGAATTACTTCCATTGCCACAATTCAAGCATACACATAAACACAGTTGTTTATTTATACCAAAGTAATACTCTACTTACAATGGTTGCGGCGAATTCTCTAATTAAGAGACACGATTCCTTTGTTGAATTAATTAGCTTTAGGTTGCTTGAATTGCTTTAGGCTTTAGAACTTTCTTCCTAACTCTCTCTCTAGTCGGCGGCTACTCTTTGTCGTTCCTCAGCAACATGGCGGCTATAATCTTATTTTGAATGAATAGATTAGGGTTTAGTCTAGGGTTGTTTATATAGAGGTTAGGAATTGATTAGGACCATTGATGTTGCTAGGTTAGATCGTAGCCATTCATTAGGAAGAGAGACCAATAAAAACCCGCCACCTAACCCTAATGACAAAGCAGACCACAGAAATTCGACCACACACCGACCTGGCCAGCTAGACCAGACCTGGCCAGCAGGTCATTTTTGACCTGGGCGCACTTGGCAGGTGCGCCAGGTCAAAAATGTACTGGCGCACTTCACAGGTGCGCCAGTTCATTTTTGTTCTGGCGCACTTCCCAAGTGCGCCAGTGCATTCTGGCCCTTTTTCGGTTTTTCGCCTAACTTCGTTCGTCCATAACTTCTTCATACGATATCCGTTTTTCGAAAACTCGGACTCTATTTCGCGTATTTTTCCGAGACGAACGCAATGGCGTATCCCGTTTCCCTTAGTTCTTTGATTTGAAATTAATTATACTTTAATTTGTGAGTTTCACAGTCATAGAATTCACGGGGTGTTACATTCTCCCCCACTTAAAAGGATTTCGTCCCCGAAATCTTCAAGTTAGGAGGAATGTATATCCTAACATCCAATCATCCATCTACTCATCCATCAAACACGAGCATCCATTGTCCTTAAAAGACTTCTAATGCTTCATGATCATATGCGAAGTGTGTGTGTACATGTACCTATCTAATGCAAAATCAGGCGGTCTACTGATTCAGTTGACCTCCTTAATGCGAATTATGTAAGTGCCATGAATCCATCATGTATGCAAATTTTCCTATTCTTGATTCTACATGAGTGCACAACCATTCAATACAAATGCAGCATCCATATGACAACACATTAAAGTTCAACCACATACGAAAGAAAACATATATGCATATGCAATATGAAGTGACTGAGCCGATCTAAAACCTAGATTGTGTGTGTAAATGCAACCACGAGCAACCACTAGCAATCACTTGCAACCACTTGCAACCATCATACATAACATGTTTCAACTACATGTTTCCATCCAAAAAGATTCTACCTAAAAGATAAGGTCGAGGAAATATACCTAAAAAGATAGATAAAAGCGCAACTTAAGGAAAATGAAAGATCAAGGATGTACCCTCGAACAGAAAAGGGTAGGCTGTACGGATTCTAGCTTCAGTTTCCCAAGTCGCGTCTTCCTCGGCGTCGCTCCACTGAACTTTGACGAGCTTGACTTCGCGGTTGCGTAGCTTCTTCACTTCCGTTCCTAAGATGCGGGTTGGAACTTTTCGTATGGTTGCTTCGCGCTCCACTTCGGCCTCTTCGAGTATATTTGGCTCTACCACTTCAGCAGACTCATGTAGACATTTTCGAAGATGTGAAACGTGAAAATCGTTGTGGACTCTAGCCAACTTCTCGGGTAGCTCTAATCTATAGGAAATTTTCCCAATTGTTCCTATCTAAAGGTATAGTCGAAGTAAAAGCTTTGTGCCCATTAGGCAATGTCAAAACTGAAAACCTAAGCCACATATATATTGATTAAGAGAAGAACTCCCTAAGCATCAGCCCCGAAGACCGAAATCAACATCAGACTGTCACCCAAAGAGTTACTCAACCCAACCACCATATATGATTCTAGGCAACTAAGCATGATGGACTCCTTTTAGGTCATAAGGGAGTCCCTTCCTAAGACCAATCTGTATCATATAAAACCCAAAAACTTTAGTCAAACCGATGAACACGCTCGAGCCCCAACATGTGTTACTAACAGATGAGTCATACTCCCTATGAGGTTTGCAACAGAAATTGGATTGAGAATGGGACCGAGAGGATATACCTAAAAGATACTATGCAAGTAAGCTCTACAGGAAGAGAGGAATCAAGGATATACTCTTAAGAAGAGATATTATGCACGAATTTAGTCTTCAATCTTCTAAGTCGCATTTCTTGAGCTTAACTCCATTATGCTTTGTCCGTTTTTAACTTCACAATTTCGTAGCTTCTTAATTCTTGTTTCCAAAATATGAGTTGGAACCTATTTCTCGTTCCTCTTTCACTCATTCTCCTTCTAGTATACTTGGCTCAAGCCTAACTGCGTACTCATGGTTCCATGCAAGCTCTCCAAAATTCATTAGTGAATCCTGGATCTTGTTCACTTACAAGAAGGTATTCCACATAGATGAATTATCTCTTGAAGATAAACAAATGTCAACTATGTTGCCAAATGTACTTACTAAGGTGATTCTTTACAACTCATGCATCAGCGAAATGAACCTTCAGCCTTAGTGGCGAACACTACTGGAGCGCCCTATTCTGAAATGCTCCTCCTAATGAACCCCTTTTCTAGAAGCTCTTTAATCTGTTTACTGAGCTCTTTCCTTTCTCGTGGAGCCATATGTCTAACGGGCAACGCAACGGGCTTTGCATTATCTACAAGCTATATGCGGAAGTCTATTTCCCGCTTCGGAGGCAAGCCCTTCACCCCTTCAAAGACATCCGGATATTCCCGGACCACTCTAACTGATTGCAAATTTTCAACAGAGGCATCTAGCGATTCAAGATAACTAAGCATAACCGCATACGAGGGATTACAAGAAATTTCCCAAGTATTACCGAGCTTGGTTAGGAGCCTAACAACCCTTTTCTCACAATCAAGGATGGCCCCACTACGGGATAGCCAATCCATACCCAAAATCAAACCATACCCCGAAAAGCCCAAAACAAAGGCACTACATAGAAATTCTACGCTTAGAATAGAGATTTTTCAATCCCACACAGATCATAGACAAATGAGCTGGGCCCCCAATTGGGTTTGAAACAATTAAGGGGTCCTCTACCATACTAGTTTTTAGGTGCAGAGATTCTACTAAAGCAGACGAGATAAAGGAGTGTGATGCGCCAGAATCAAATAAAGTGCGAACGGGGTGATCGTAAAGATAAACTACACTTTCTACAGAAGTGTTTGTACCTCGCTGTTGCAAAGGTGGTGCTTCTAGCACATGAACTTGTGCCCCTGGGGTGGATCTAGCGCCCTGCCCCTGTCCTCGTTTCTTTGGGCAGTCCTTAGCCCTGTGGCCTGTCTGACCGCATGAAAAGCACCCACCATTCTCCTTGGCCTTCTTTTTCCGGCAGTCCTTTACTAAGTGCCCCACTTTGCCACAGAAATTACACGTCCTCTTCTCTTTGTTGCCTTCCCCGCCTTTTTTCAAGTCCGCCTTCTTAGGCTGCAAACCCTCTTTCTTCCCTTGAGAGCTTTCTGCCTTTGTCTCCTTCTTGCCCTTATCCTCTTCATTCAGCAATGCCATTTGCACCAATCTTTCATACGTGGCTCCCATGGGTATATGGGTCATGGCCAAACTGTCTAATGGCTCATTCAACCCTTTGACGAAACGGAGAGCCTTCTTGTGCGGGGTGTTGACTAGGTCAAGCCCAAACCTAGCCAGCTCATCAAACTGATTCACATATTCTCTAACTGTCTTGTCCCCTTGTTTAAGAAATAAGAATTTTTCCAACTGCAAACTTCTTTCTGCATCTGAGAGAAATTTGGTCTCAAACCTTGCCCTAAAGTCCTCCCATGTCTCCACTGGTCTTTCAGCATTAGTGACTTCCCACCAGTAGGAAGCCTCACCCTTCAATAGCCACACTGCCAACTGTACTTTTTGTCTATCTTCTACCTCAAAGATGATGAATAGGTCTTCAGTTTCTTTCAGCCAATTTCTGGCTGCCACGAAGGACTCAGTTCCATGGAAATCCCTTCCTCCCATAGCTTTAAAATCTTTACATATCTTAGCGAATGTGTTTCCCCGAGGAGGAGGTGGAGGAAAAGGTGCTGCCGCAGCTGGATGATTTCCTTCCGCTGGGGGAGGAGGAACGGTAGGACCTGGCTGAGTGGCCCTTGCTTCTAAGAACCGTCTAAACCAACCAGGTATTGGCACCCCTTCCGGCAAGTTAAGTTCTTGGGACATGCTGAAAGAAAAAGGATAGATTCAAAACGAAGGATAAGAGATAGTACCTATGGCTTTGGGGAGTGGACTTTGCCTTTTTAAAATAAAATAATATTTTTCTTTTAAAAATGCTTCTTTAAATTTCCTTTTTGAAAATAAATTTTTTCAAAACTTTTTATCTTATCTGGTAAACCTATGCTCTGATACCAAGTGAAACACCCCACCTCCGTTAGGGTCACTCTCAAAGGGAATGCCCTAATTTTGGTGGAGTTTTATAAGTACAAGTCACAGATATACAAGACAGATATAAGTACACATATTTGTAAACAGCGGAAAAACAACAAACTTTATTTCATAAAGTCAAATACGTGTTACAACAACATCCTTTCCAAAAACATAACATAACACTTTCATAATCTGTCTTGAGTACATTATTTAAAGAAGCATAAATAAAACATAGATAAACTGCAAAAGTCCCCATAGTGGATTGTCCAAAGCCATAGTTCAAACAGGAAAGTCCAAGCAATACATTTCTCTTCTTCAAGCTGGATGTTAAGGTAGGTCAAGCTGCTGTGTTCCCTCCCTGTGGACCTGGGGGGGGGGGGAAACGGAAGAAAGAAGACGAAAGAAAAGTAGAGTCAGACATAAAGCCTGAGTAAGTCTAGTACTATTTTGTCTATGAATAAAGAACTGGGTATGATAAGTAATAACAAGAAGTGGGCAAACACTATAACTTGGTTAAGTTGTCTAGGGTCGAATATACTATCGTACCCCATGTTAATCTCTGAACCCATATAAACTAGTTTCCAATTTGCACCCCATAATCAGGGTGATGTGATCCATTCAATGATGATCGGCTCCTACTCGCATAGTTACATGTGTCTTACGGCCCCCGATGTCTGTAGTTACCTATGCTGGTCCCGCCATGGGGTGTATCAAGTCCCATAGTGGCAACCCGACACAACCTTAGAGTGCACAGGTATGCTACTGGTGTCCAGTGCCTTATTTTTCTGCGCCGGAGTGTGCGCACGCCCGCACTCCGTTAGAACCTACACTGCTACACCACCGCCGTCGCTTTGACCTCTTACAATCAGCCCAGTAATCGTGCCCCACCCTGCCTAGTTTCAGGGTATCATGATACACCTTTTAGGGTTACTACTGAAAAGGGTCCCCCGTTACTAGGTTTTCTATCTCTAGCCAACATGCTAAGTTGGTTAAGTGTTTCTAACCTAACCCCACCAGTCCGTTTAGTTTAGCATGTTCCATTTTGATCAAGTCTTTAGTCCACTTAATCCTAACAACCCTGACTCAGCCTTAATTGTCTTATTAAGGCCCTGACCTCTCACATTAGACAGGTATTGTTGTGGCTGCCTGTTGCCGGTTGGTTCCGGGCAGTCTTACGCCACAACTCAGTCTAACCTCGGGTCCTTGCTGGGCTCCATGTTTAACCTCCCACATTGGATAGGTATTGTTGTGACTACTGGACAGCCGGGCGGTTCCGGGCAGGTTTACATCACAACTCAATCCAACCTCGGGTTAAACACATCGTATTTTCTACATTTACATATCTTGTCATTCTTCTTTATTTATATGTAAATATTTGCGGCCCATTATTAAGTTAATGGTGTAAAGATTACACCAATCACGGGCCCAACCCATACTTGAATTTGGGCCCTTCTATTTTATATTTTCATTCATTAATTCATTTTAACCCAACGTTATTTTTCCCCGTTTTACACGTCCGTTCATATATATTGGGCTTAGCCTTTTAAAGCCCAATTTAGCCATGCGAAAGGGGAGGCTTATGGCGTATACACAAAGAGGGGAAGGTGAGCGCATGAACTTGCAATACGACGTTGGAAATAGATATTGGTGTACTTGCATAGTGGCAACATAGGTGACATGAATCAAAGCATGTGAACTTGCATAGGTTTAACTACAACATGAACCTATATTCTTATTTAGGCATAATGTCAAACATAAGCATGGCATAAGTAAAGTTAAATTTGTTCATGGCATAAACATAAACAGTCATGTCCATAAGGTTCCTACATGTTTACAAAGGGGATACTTTGTTACTAACACAAAAGCATAGTTCAACTTAATCATGGTTTAAGTCTAATCACATAACGATGGTATAAACATACTTATGCATAAAAATTCCTAATCATGGTTTTTGCTTAAACTTGCAAAAAGGGATTTTTGAGTCTAACCTAGCCATGTCTCACATATGTCATCATATAATTCTTTTAAACAAGATAGACTTAATCATAGATTTCAATTATGCCAAATATCATTCATAGCCTAGCCATATTCATAAGCATGACTTAATACATGGATTATGGTGTCAAAATTCCAACATAGTTTCATATGAGCTATAACAACCAACTTGTCTCAATTGCTTGCAAAACGATTTATGTACAAAATATACATCATGACGACATAATAACAAAGCCCCAAACTTGCATAAATTTCACTCAACTACATACATGTAGCTTCAACATAGATTACATAATTTGCGCAATATTCCAAACGTATATTTGCATAGAACTACCGCATGTAGTTCTTTATAATGAATAACATAATTTTGCACAAACACGAATTACTTCCATTGCCACAATTCAAGCATACACATAAACACAGTTGTTTATTTATACCAAAGTAATACTCTACTTACAATGGTTGCGGCGAATTCTCTAATTAAGAGACACGATTCCTTTGTTGAATTAATTAGCTTTAGGTTGCTTGAATTGCTTTAGGCTTTAGAACTTTCTTCCTAACTCTCTCTCTAGTCGGCGGCTACTCTTTGTCGTTCCTCAGCAACATGGCGGCTATAATCTTATTTTGAATGAATAGATTAGGGTTTAGTCTAGGGTTGTTTATATAGAGGTTAGGAATTGATTAGGACCATTGATGTTGCTAGGTTAGATCGTAGCCATTCATTAGGAAGAGAGACCAATAAAAACCCGCCACCTAACCCTAATGACAAAGCAGACCACAGAAATTCGACCACACACCGACCTGGCCAGCCAGGGCTAGACCAGACCTGGCCAGCAGGTCATTTTTGACCTGGGCGCACTTGGCAGGTGCGCCAGGTCAAAAATGTACTGGCGCACTTCACAGGTGCGCCAGTTCATTTTTGTTCTGGCGCACTTCCCAAGTGCGCCAGTGCATTCTGGCCCTTTTTCGGTTTTTCGCCTAACTTCGTTCGTCCATAACTTCTTCATACGATATCCGTTTTTCGAAAACTCGGACTCTATTTCGCGTATTTTTCCGAGACGAACGCAATGGCGTATCCTGTTTCCCTTAGTTCTTTGATTTGAAATTAATTATACTTTAATTTGTGAGTTTCACAGTCATAGAATTCACGGGGTGTTACACAATATGTCCCAAATTAGTATCAATAACTTGAGAAGCAACGACCACATCAGTTGCCATACTCTTCATATTTGCAGTAACCTTACTACTTGTAGCTCTGTTGTCTATTGCTTGTTTAATATTGTTTCCTTGTTGCTCTTCATTTATATTTTGTATGCTAGCAAATTTATTGCTGATTTTAGTAATGCCAAGCCTACTTACTTCAAGTCCCTCACTCATTCTTACTTCCTTGTTTATCTTAATTTTTTCCGAAACATTGCCTTCACTTTGCATCTCTTTGTCTGGTATCTCCCCTTCTTCTAAAGAACTTTCTACGTGGTAAGTAGTTACTTATTTCTTCTTTTGCCATTGAATTTTCTTGGCATTATTCATGAAATCACCCAGTGGCTTTTACTTATATAATTCTTAAAGTTATTTTATTCTGATTGTGCTCCACATTCTACTAAGGATGCACTCTAGTTGAAGTCATTCTCCTTTGGTTAGTTACTACATTGGTATGTTGTTATCTACATTTGTCACTGGTTTTTGTTGAATTTCCTTTTCTTTTGCCATCGAGTTTTCTTCTCGTTGTTTCCAATACTTTCTCCCTTTGCCTTACCTGAATTCACATTATAATTCTCCATACAGTAGCCAAAAACCTTGCAACTAGTACATAATAGAGGTTTTCATAAGTACTTCACTCTGATTCTCTTAGTACCACCATTAGGTGCAACTACTAAGAAATCATCTACTAGTTCGTCGTTTGCTTTTATTTCTATCAAGCATTTAGCATAGTGGAGTCTTTCTAACTTCCCTGTAATTTCATCTAAACAAATTAGCCTTCCTAATCTACAAGCAAGCCATTTAATCATCGGATCTGACCAGGCGAAAATGGGGTTGTTTGAGAATTGTACCCATATAGGAACGGCCTTAACTGATCCACATACATTACTTACTACGGGGTCAAACATTTTAATAATGGACAACTTGTTTCTCATATTAATCGGATCCCCCATTATTATCGTTTGCTTATCTTCAGGATTCGAAAATTGAAAGATAAATATAATACCATCTGATTTTACTCTGAGAGAGCCTTTCAGTTTCCAGCTCGAGTTGACTTTTTGAACTACTGCAGACAATGAAAGCGGATGATCTAAGAAAAAACCCCCAAGTGATTCCTTCCATACTTTATTTCCTTCTTCTACAATAGCTTCTGTGTGCCTCATAGCATTACCGTCGAAGGTAGGGAGCATTTCTACTGGTTTGTATTTGCTAGCATTGTGCGGCAAGTGTTGAAAAAGATAAGTCCATTGTCATTGTTGTTCATGCAAGGGAGGTGTTTGAGATAAAGGCGAAAAGGAAGAAGAGTAAGTGAGTGGATCTGGCCGAACAAGAGGAGGATTTGGTTGAGGATCGATAGAAGGAAGACGCATAGGAGGAGGATCGACAGAGGAAGGATCATCAGTGGCTACACTGGTGACTGAGCTTGAGGTGGAAGGCATGGAAGAAGAAATCACTTCAGCAGTGGATATGGATATTACAATTGGTAAAGTTGCGTGTTTTTTTAGTTATAATTTCTATTATGATAACTTTGTAGATTTAACACGTTTGAATCTTTATTTTTCAAAATAGAGGATTTGAACATATTATTTACATATATCTAAATATTTTCATATAAACAAACATAAGAAAAGAAATTTATTCAAAATAGGAATTATAAACAAACATGCATATTTCATGTTATGTTTAGCTTTTATTGTTGCAATAATCAAAACCTCGTTTGCACATTTATATGTTGATGTGATTGTTTTTCCCATTTTATTATCATATGTTAATATGTACATTTATGCTATGGTTGAGGAAAATATGGGAAATGACTTGTACATCTTTAATAATTTTATAGGGATTGACATTTCAAAAACATGGTAAGGACGCTAATCTTGTTCGATTAATTTACGTATATATATATATATATATATATATATATATATATATATATACACACACACACACACACACATACATACATACACATATATAACGTAATCAGCTTAATACATATTTAGTGTGCAATAGAGACGATTAAATTAGGAATAGAATTTGAATAACCCCATAGGAATTTATATGTTTTTATGTATGTGGGTTAATGGCTTAATTAATATTAATGACACATAGGCACGAGGTGAACTGTTACTTATAGTAGAAGTCTGTCCAGAACCGACTGGCATATCCAGCATCGACAACTAAACCTGGTTAATGTGAGAGGTCTAGGTGCCATGTGCCATTATAATTAGTACACTATGATGCGAGGTTAGACCCAACTTGTAGTAGAAGCCTTCCCGGATCATCCCGGCAAATCCATCATCTATATGTAGGCCTAAAGTGAGTCGTCTAGTGTGCATACATACATACATATATATATATATGTATATATATATATATATATATATTGTGTGTGTTGGATCTAGACTAACCCAAGATGGGGGTTAATAGGGTTTATTAAAAATTAAGCGAGATATATAAAAATAATAATCAAATCACAGAATGTAGCAGAAAATAAAAGCAGAAAAGTAGATGACACACGATATACCCAGCTTCGGCAAAATCTTGCCTACTGCTGCATTCCTAAGGTTTCTACTAGGTAATAGAACAGATCCCGCTACAAGACCGTGTAAACTCGCGAACTCCTCGCTCCTATTCTAATCCTACGCTCAAAACCATAGACTGACCTATATCCCCTAGGTCAGATTTTCGATAGTTTTACAGACTCTAGTAAATTGCCTAGTTTTACAGACAAAACCAGGAAACCCCCTAGATTTTACAGACTCTACAAACTGTTCGATGTCTTACAAAAGAAATTGAAAAATACAAACAAATAAAATTAAAACCAATAAGAAACCCTAGAAACTAATTTAGTTTTCCCCTTTGATAAACTTGGCTTAGCCAAGTGTAAGTAGGCCGGCCCGTTTGAAAATTTTTTTGCCCGGTCTCTTATCGTTTGCTCTGGAGATTAAAAATGGCGGCATGGCTAGGGTTTCTTCATCGATGCTTCAAATCTGCTTCAAATCGCAACTTAAATTGCTTGAGAAAAATTTGATACTCTGATGCTCGATTCCTTGATTCTTCGATGGCTAGCGATTTGAGCCTCTGGCAATTGAAAACTGTAAGTATGAGAAAAATGATTTTCTTCGATATGCTTTAGGGTTTTGTTGCTTGGTTTCCCAAAAAAAATTATTTTGCCAGTGATGTAGAGGTGATATTTAAAGGGTTAAACAAACCCTAGTAAATCTGATTTCCTCGTGTGTGATTCGATTTGATTTGGCCCTAAATTGTGCGGTTTCCACTTTTGAAATGGTTTGATTGAATTTGAATTTTGCGTGGCTCTTTAAAAACAGATCTTCCCCTTTTTTGAATTAAAAACCTTTGGCTTTGATTAAATCAAATCTAGAAAAAAATAGTTTGATTGCTGTCCACTTTAGATAGTTGCCAAAACTAGTTGCTTCATTTCTAGAAATAAAAATAAAATCTCGCCTAATATTTGCTATGATTTTTCCCACTGATTTGTTCGATCTTTGAATTCCTGAAATTATTTATAGAAAATATGGAAATGTTAAATAGGCTGCCTTATTTAAAAAATTGCCGAACATCCTTGATTCATTCTGCTTTCTTGAACTGGTTTTCATTCGAAATTCCTCATTAAATCAATTGCCAAGTATGCTATGATATTTTTGATTTTCTGGAAAGAAACAGTGGACCAAATTTTGCCTGAAATAATACTTGAACATGCTAAATATATTGACAATTTTGTAGCACTCTGGCCATGTTCCCTTATGCTCATGCATGATCCCCTCTGGCATGTTGGGCTGCCTTGTTTATTTCCTGAAATTGCTCACTTCCCTGTTTGCATCAATATTATTCATGCTGATTTGTTTCATCTGTCTTGATGTATTTGCTATCTTGCAATGTGGACTACTTAAACCATGCTGAAATGAGTCATGACATTTTTGTGGCATGTTCACTTGCTTACCGCTTGGCTTGATCTGAACTGATTTGGCTGCTCCAGTTTGTTTTTCTTTATTCCATTCATATTGCAATCATGCATGTTCACCAATATATATAGATGTGCGTGCCATATGTTTAGTTGTTGCTCGGGATATACATGCTCCATTTTTTTTTGCATGAGCTCTGCTACTTTGAGCTTGTTGTCTTGATGAATTGATCTTTGCTGCATATAGACTTGTTGTAGCTCCTTTGTGAGCTGCACTTGTAAAAATGTGAAACTACTTTAATCTTTTCTGAGCCATGAATCTTGCTTGTACATCACCTTGTGCTCGTGCTCGGCCATTGATGTTGAGTTGCGTTGTACATGTTAGACTCGACCACTTTCCATTACTGCTTCCATTTTGGTCTTGATCATGTTTGTTTTTGTGTTGACTTTGTTGCTTTTTAGATGTGCACTGAGTCGAGATGGTCCACGTGGCTACTCCTCAGTTGCACACTGGATTGGCGAGGCAGTGCACACGTGTATATATATATATGCACGTGTGAATATGCAACCATCCAGATAGAGTTTCCTGCCCCTGTACTGAATTTTTTTATATATACACTGACTGCCTTGTGGTATTTACAGTGTATCACTGTGAATATCACAAGCTATCTAAACACAGTTGGATAAATTGATAAATCAGATCGAGTTAGAAAAATGATGAGAAAACACACCAGAAAAATGAGACAAATAAAATTTTAAAAATAAAATTTATATTCGCATTTATTCAGTTTAAATTCTATTGCAGTGTACTCTGTGTGTGTTTCTGCATGTAACAGGTAAGCAGATGGTGATTGGACTGACTGAGCTGTGAAGACAGAAGACTGAAGATGACAGAAGACAAAAAAAAGAAGCATAAGACACTGTTGTCAATTTGTATGTATATGAGTCAGTGAATGTATAAATGTCAAAGTGTCTGTATAGCTGAGTGTGAGTGTTGTAGTGAGGAGCTGTGTATGAAAAAGAACATCATTGTATTGATATTTGTAATAAACAAATTTGATTGAAATTATTTTATTGTTGTCAAACAAACTTGTCTATCGTATTCAGTTTAGTTATAAGTACAATCTCATGTGAATGTAGAATGTAGTATATATGAAAGAGGATATGAAGTTAAATGTATATCAGTGATGTATTCAAATAGTGGAGTTATAAAAGGTTGTACTTTTCGAATGTTTGAAATATAATATTCAATTTAAATAAAATATTGTATGAATATAAGAATGTTTCTACAGTCGTATTCTATTTAAATATAAATATTATATTCCTGTATGTGATGAATATATGAAATGGTACAATAACAATCACATTTATATTAATATATATTTGGTTGTTATAATCAAACAAAAATCATATAATTGTGTATACAACAACGTTATATACAACAATCTCCCCCTTTTGATGATGACAAACAAATAAAAGATTTTGAATACAACAAATGTGTTTGATAGTGAATATTGAACTCCCCCTATTTATTAGCTCCCCCTACAACAAAAACTCCCCCTATAACTATGCATGAGTGAGATGAATGTAAATTTTCAAAATTAATAAATTTTCAAAATTAAAAATATTTATAAAATATTCACTCATAAGTCAAAATCTAATCCATTCTCCCCCTTTTGTTATCATCAAAAGGATTCAGAATTTAAAATATAGATGAAAAAATGACTAAAGATATAATTTCAGCTTAAGAGGAAGAACGATCATCATAAATCACAATCAGTCAAACAAAAATCATAATATTCTTAGAAAAGGTGACATATTTCACATTGTAGATAATGACGGATTTACGATGAATTTTATATAAAATGGGGAGAGTTAAAAAAAATGAGTTCCAATTATTTTCCAAATATTTTTTATAAAAATGAGGTTAAAAAACAGTGATGGATTTTGGACTACAATTAATAATTCAATTTAAGTGACAAAATAAAATACTCTCAAATCCCAATAGCTATCAAACAACAAATCATAATACGTCATAAAATATTAACACACTTCACAGATTAGAAAGATGGATTGATAGTCTGGTTTTTATACACCAAGAAGAATTTCAGATTAATTTCAACTTATAGAACAATGTTTCCTTTTTCTTTTTATTTTATTTAAGAGCACACTGACCATGCGTAACCAGAGCTTGTGTAATAACCCCGAAAATATGAGCCAATTTAAAATTTTTATTTTGGCAATTTTAATGAATTTTGAATATTTAAAATGAATTATTTTAAATAATAACGACGAGAAATTTAATTTGAATAGAAATAGAACGTATATATTTATATAGATTATCGTTAGAATATAAATAATTATTTATAATTATAAAAGGAATTGAAAATGGCGTGGTAGTTCGATAATTCGATTTCAAAGTTCAAATGAAAGTACAGGATTCAAAAAAATTCCGGATTTTAGTGAAACCAAAAAATATTGAATATAATTGATAATATCTTTCCAACGAATCCGAAAAATTGAAATTTCATAACGGGAATCAAAAGTTATGTCCAGTTGAAAATTCAGAATAGTCGCTATGGAATCTGGCCCTTAAAAATGGGAATTTTGCAAACGACCTCGGTTTTCAACGAAACCACTTTTGTTGGATCCGGGATGTCAAGTTATTGCTACATTCCAAATTTCATAATTTTCTGAATCAATATGTGAGCGTGGCAAAGAAAAACGCGTTTGACCAATTTTAGTTGATTTTAGTCGACTGGAAAATGGCCATTTTTCAAATGGTCTCAGAATTCGACGAAATTAGTTTTGTTAGGACCGTATCGTCAATACGAAGCTAGAAAATATTTTTTGAGGATTTTTCGAGTCAGTATGTGGCCCCGGTAAATTGAGATACGCGTTCAAATTCAATATATAGAGTTATATGTTGATTTTGACGAAAACTGATCGAAACGATCGAATCGGCCTACGATACATATCCCATTGTTTTCGGAATGGGGGTAATTAGCTAGGGATGACAGGCGGCGTGTCTCATTTCGAGGTCGAAATAAAAAGTTACTTTTAGTGGAGACAAAATTAATTAAATATATAATATTAAAGCTTGGTCAACCCCCTCTTATACCTTCTTCCCTTTTTCCCGTTCATTCAGTTATAAAATAAAAAAACTGGGGGGGGGGGAATGGATCTCGTGCCCCGATGTTCCACCGCCGCCGCCATCTCCAAGCGCACCGCCACCGCGTCCAACTCCCCTTCCACCCCATGCTCGAGCGACGCCCCGTTTAGCCCCCCTCGACGTGAAAACCCAAGCCCTAATCACCCCAAAACCCGCCACCATGAGTCGTCGAGGGCCCAGCCCCACCCCTTCCGCCTCTGACCCCAACGCGCCTCCTTCTCCTTCTTCCTCCGTGCCCTCCCCCTCCTTCCTCTGACTGAAACCGCAACCCCTCCATCCCCTCGATTTCAACGCCGAGCACCCCCACCCTAAACCCGACGCCCTGTAGTCGCCTTCTCCGACCAACTTCCACCTCCCTACGCTGGTGAGCCTCCTTGTTTAATTATTTTATCGTTTTTATTTATGTAGGTAAATAAAAATTTGATTTTTAAATTATTTCATTATACAAAAGTATTCATGGCATTGTTTTAAAATTATATTAGGGCGTAGTAGAAGTAAAGTTTGAATTATTTTTATATAGAAGTAAAATTTGAATCTTTAAGGAGAGTTTAGATTTTTAAAAATAGAAAGACAGGATTTTTGTTAGTAGAAAATGAAGAAAGGCGAGATTGTTATATAAGCAAAATAAAAATTCGATTTTTATATGAGTAGCGGATTAAAAATAGAATTTTTATATAATAGAGAATATAAAAATATGATTTTTATATTATATAACAAATAAAAATTCGATCTTTATATATGAAGAAGATATAAAAATATGATTTTTATTTATTGAATTAGCGTGATAAAAATATAATCTTTATTATATGAACACCATTATAAAAATAGAATTTTTATCTATATATTAGCGGTGTAAAAATAGATTTTTTATCTACATAGCAACAATATAAAAATGTGATTTTTATATATGTAGTGGCTACGGACAATGAAAGTGATAAAAAGGCGAGCACGACGAAGATTTCTACATAAGAAGAGTCGTGGCATTGGTTTAGCTAGTCGGTGAGAACTTCTCACTTTAAACCTTCTTTTCTAGTAAAAATATATACTAGGATGCAGACGGTGTTTAGTAGCACCCGACACCCATCGTCCACAGACCATGGATGGCTTGTATGCTTGTTTGTTTGATTTTGATAAGTAGTTGATTGTGTGATGTTGAATGAAATAAAATATTTTATAGTGGAAAATATTTTATAGTTAAAAATATAATTTTTAACGTGTATACAAAATAAATATTTATAAACAAATCGGACGATTTGTTTATATACACTAATTTGACTGATATTGATTGGGACGATAAATTTTACGCATCGCCCAACTGCACAAATAAAATCTGTGTTTGATTGTTTGAAACCCCACACGGGTGTTGGAATGATATTTGACGTACACTTATCCCAATTATTTAGTTGTGTGTCGATCGATAGGTCGACAGACAGTGTGAGCATTAACTATTTATATTTGATGCTTATGCAGTTGTGTGGTGGACTTTGGATGATGGTTGATTATTTATCGTAGCTATTATATACATGTGATGTATGGAATCCATATAATTAATATTATATGGTAATTAATTGGGTCTCATTCCAATTGGGAAAATACAGAATATTATAAAATAAAGGTTCATGTGTTGACAGTACTCATTCGTTGAGATTAGTCATGTGTTGAAAGAAATATTTTAACAATAAAATTTACATCTTTATCATATATAAAATTAGAAACAAACTAGAAAATAGATAAGATGAGTGGTCTCCTGGATATTGATCTGATGTTGGTTTCGGCCTTCGGGGTTAATATTTAGGGAATCATTCTCTTACTACTTTACGATTGGAGTCTGATTAGAAATTAAACGATAGAAATCAAAATTTTATAAAATATATTGAATAACAAAAATAGTCACATGTGGACAGTACTCATTTGTTGAGATTAGTCATGTGTTGAAAAATATAGATTCATTTGTTGAATAGAATAAATATTCATTTGTTGAATAGAATAACGAAGTTATTGAAAAATATAAAGTCATGTTGATTAGAGATGCGCTTTTTTGACGCGAACGATATTTATATCGATTATATTTGTTTTTTTATAATGAATATTAAAAAGAGATTTAAAAATCGGATATTAAGATAATGAATTCGAATTGGATTGAAAAGAAAAAGAAAATGAATTCGAATTGAATTGAAAAGAAAACGAAAACGAATTCGAATTGAATTGAATTGAAAATAAATTCGAATCGAATTGAATATAAAACGAATTCGAATTGAATTGAATTGAAAGTGAATTCGAATTGAATTGACTATAAAACGAATTTGAATTGAATTGAATTGAAAGTGAATTCGAATTGAATTGAATATATAACGAATTCGAATTGAATTGAAATTGAATTCGAATTGAATTGAATTGAAAATGAATTCAAATTGAATTGTAATCGAATTGAAATCAATTGAAAATGAACTGAAATAGAATTGAAATCGATTTGAATTGAAATCAAATAAAAATGAAAGTAAAAAGAATTTATAATGGAAAATTCAATTTTGATTTGAATTTAAAATGAAAGTTGAAATTGTTTTTGAAAAAAATTTGAAACGATTTATAAAATTCGTTTTAAAAAGGAAATCGTTGAAATATATATAATATATATATTATATATATAATGGCCAGAATAGAACGTGCCGCGTCGTGGCAGTTCGTGAATTTCGACCATTGGTTTCGAACGGACATTATGGGAGATCCGACCGTCGGATTCTCCAAAAACCAGAATCGTTGGGTTCGTATCGAAAATAGCTTTCTAACGAATACAAGAGATTTTAAATCTGACTGTTGGATTTGGAGATACGTCCAAATCAATTTCAGAAAAGGTCGCTGTAAGTGCAGTTCGATGGCCGTTGTTGGAAATCGACTTGCAGGCCTTGATTAAATTATTAAAAATATCAATAATTTGTGTAAAATCATAAGAAATGATTTGTGAAGAACTGGGAAGAAAAATCCCACATTTGTAAAGATAAAAATAGATTTTTATTGAAATGAACTAGTTTTGAACTAAAATTAAAACCCAATTATTTTTAAATAAATAAATTGGATTTGAAATGGGTTTTAAATAACCAGAATTTCTAATATATTTAATTGGAATTGAATTAGAATTGATTTGTGGGTTTATCGTGAATGGTGTTTTAAATAACACTTGTTCTTTAACCCGATAATAAATAGAATGTGATTTGGGTTTATCGTGAACTGTATTTTAAATGACATTAGTTCTTTAACCCAGTAAAAGGAGTTTTATTGAGTCTGTAATTAGAGTAAAATGTGAATTGATAATTTAAATCATCAAATTTGGAAAGTGATCGAGAATGGAGTATTACCAGTTTTGCTCCAAAGCGATAGTTAAATCTTTAATTAGATTTGAATGTGAAATGGTAATTAATTTTACCGATAACACCGTGGTGTTTGATATGGAGTATTACCAGTTTTGCTTCATGGGATAAATAGGTTGGGATTGGGAATTAAAATAAATAATTATTTCGGTGTGGTTCGCTAATCCCGATTAGTTTGGAAAACCTTAACATGGTTTGAAATGATATCCAAAGGAAGATTAAAGAATAAATGTAGAAGAATTTATCTTTGATAAAATTAATGGGAACCTTTCCCTAAGAATGTGAAATTTAGAAACTAACTGTAGGTTAGCTAAGAAGAATGGTTTCCTGGGTATTGATTTGATGTTGGTTTCGGCCTTCGGGGTTAATATTTGGGGAATTGTTCTCTTGCTAATTTACGGTTAGTGACTGATGAATTGGAATGAGGCGTATGTTGTGTTTGTGTAACATTTGTTTATTATATATGCGGGTCATTCAGAAAGGCCGGGTTTATACCCATTCTGAATAACCGATTCGACGATATGTCAAAGATGAAGACGGAGGTTAAAGATCGGAAGTCTTCACATCATTTGGGTCATTACTGATGATCTTGATTGGGATATACACCCAAGATGAGGGAATCAGTTGGTGATCGTCCAGACGTACTTGGAGATCGATAGATATGCGAGGAAAGTGCCTCTGGTTTCGTTCAGACCCAGAACGAACTTGTAAATGGACTGTATGTCTGACATTGGATTTTATTCTGTGTTGATTGATCTCTATTAAATATACATCTGTTTGGCGGCAGAGAATTTATTCTCTTGCTTAACGCCCTTCTCTGAGACGTACGAGCTCAGAGGTTGTATATCGATGGACATCAGTCGCATGGCATGAATTGCCAATGTGGCATGCCTAAGTGGCAAATGATCAAGGCTTCTGTTGAAAAGCAAAGTCTTGTGGTTGATGATCAAAGCATGGCCTGTGTGGCGCAGCTTTGTGTATAGCGTGGATTCGCGAGCCTCACACCTCGGTATGAGTCAAAAACGGGATAAGGACCGCAGGAGCATGACGTTTCTTTCTGGCTAGAGGTAGTGTCAGTGCTTAAACTGGCTGACATTTATATTATTTTTACCTATGTGGTTGTTGGGATGAGGCGCCTCGATTCTAGGTATGTTAGGACAGGGAAACGTGTGTTCAGGAGTACTAATCCACTAACGTAAGTGTGGACCGGCCCTGAAGCATCCAAGGGTTACCCAGAGTGTGTAGTCCTGAGGCATTTGCTAGAGTGTCTCGAAGCGGAGAGGTGCTTGCCCCTAGCCTCGACTTATGACGGAAATCCAATTTCCAATACGTGATATTGCGGTTTTATTTGTAGAACCTAGTATGGCGACATAGTGGTATGGGTCATTCATGCCACCTATGATTGATATTTATGATTGAAATTGTTTCGACACTATACACTTATTATAACATCAAAATAATGTGTTTTAAACGTATCAAGCATGCTTTGGCTATTATAAGGTAAAAACCCTATCCTTCGGCTTGCGTTGCATTGTGTGATGGGACCTGGGTCTTTTAATAGCTTCATTTTTCTTTATTTAGCATTGAGCTGTTTGTTTTATGCACTGGTATTCTTGGGAGGAAACCCGTTCCGTGTTATACAGCGTGGTCCCTTGATTTACCGAACTTTAAAATAAAGATTAATAACTGTTTTAGTTCTCACACCAGTCACATGACTGACCTGGGGTTTATTGTTTTAACCTAAACTCTGGGTGCCCTTATTTTCGACACGGGCAGCTAGTAGTTTTGGTTTTGTAGATTTATATTCACAGGATCCTAATTTACAGCTGGAACGATACCCGGAAAGCTCTGTATTCGTGTATTACTTTCAGTTGTGTTTTGTATCGTTTTTCCGCTACTATGTAATGTAATTTAAATCTCTGATATTTTCTGTGTAATATTTATTCATACTCTGTATATTCTTGTATTCTGATGGAATTGTTGTAATAAACAATGAAATGTTCTTCTGTTTGCGTTCCAATTTGTCGTGTTCTCATGATAATCCGGGCTTTCCTTACCGGGGAAGTTACAGGCTATCACAGTTGGTATCAGAGCTTTGGTTTACAGAGCTCGAGAACAAGACACATTAGAACCGAACAAAATTCATCAGATATTGGATTAGTAATATCCAATGAGAGTAACTCGTTAGAGATAGGATCAGTAGTATCCTAGAACGATTGTGAAGAGTATATTTTTTAAAATGAAAACAATTTTTTTTTCAAAATTTAAATTCAATTATACGTATTTGAATATTTTATTTGTATTGAATTTGGACAATCCAGTATATGATTATTTTGCATATACGCGTCATGAACGTATATACGAAGTTTTAATATACTGGATAGATATAGAATCACACTCTAGTTGCCCGGACATGATTCTGATGATGGCACGCCATCACCAGTAATTATTTTCGTGTTTCAAGTGGGATTTCTATATATTTCCATTAGACTGGTGTGAGAAACAAAACTAGATAGATTTATTGTTGTGAATTGGTATCAAAAACAAGATTTTCTGTATATGTATCAAAATTATGAATTTGAAACGATAATCAACTAATTGATTGATGGTTGTGCTGTTTGTTTATTTGTTTGATATTTTTAACCATTTAGCCTAATTAAATCAAATATTGAACTGTATTGAAAAATGATTACAAATGCATGCATATACATGTACTTACATTAAAAAGGTCATAGCAAGGAGGCTAGAGCAGAGAATAAAATTGTTTGCCCGACAAATAGGTACATGTTTACCATAATTTACTGTTTTGTTTGGGTGATGATGATTTTATGAGCCGATTGGCTAGCCGCTTGGCTTTTTCCTTTTCTTTTGGATTGAAGAAGGCCATGGGAGGCTATATGAAATATACCGAAGTCCCCGGTGCATGGGAGGTTATGGCGAAATTTTTCGAAAATTTAGGGTGTTCGCCAAATTTTTGAAAAAATTGAAAAGTTCTTAGAAACTAAAAAGTTGAAGAACTTAAGCCGTAATGAAAACAATGGAAGTTGAGTTGATTAGTTAAACAACTTTCGGCTTCGTTCCTTTTCGGGGACGAAAAGTTTTAAGTGGGGGAGATTGTAATAACCAGGAAAATCTGAGCCAGTTTAAATTTTTTTATTTTGGCAATTTTAATGAATTTTGAATATTTAAAATGAATTATTTTAAATAATAATGACAAGAAATTTAATTTGAGTAGAAATATAACGTATATATTTATATAGATCGTCGTTAGAATATAAATAATTATTTATAATTATAAAAGGAATTGAAAATGGCGCGGTAGTTCGATAATTCGATTTCAAAGTTCAAATGAAAGTACATGATTCAAAATAATCTGGATTTTAGTGAAACCAAAAAATATTGAATATAATTGAGAATATCTTTCCAACGAATCCGAAAAATTGAAATTTCATAGCGGGAATCAAAAGTTATGTCCAGTTGAAAATTCAGATTAGTCGCTATGGAATTCTGGCCCTTAAAAATGGGAATTTTGCAAACGACCTCGGTTTTCAATGAAACCACTTTTGTTGGATCCGGGATGTCAAGTTATTGCTAGATTTCAAATTTCATAATTTTCTGAATCAATATGTGAGCGTGGCAAAGAAAAACGCGTTTGACTAGTTTTAGTTGATTTTAGTCGACTGGAAAATGGCCATTTTTCAAATGATCTCAGAATTCGACGAAATTAGTTTTGTTAGGACCGTATCGTCAATACGAAGGTATAAAATATTTTTCGGGGATTTTTCGAGTCAGTTTGTGGCCCCGGTAAATTGAGATACGCGTTCAAATTCAATATTTAGAGTTCTATGTTGATTTTTACGAAAACTGATCGAAACGATCGAATCAGCCTACGATACATATCCCATTGTGTTCGAAATGGGGGTAATTAGCTAGGGACGACAGGCGGTGCGTCTCGTTTCGAGGTTGAAATAAAAAGTTACTTTTAGTCGAAATAAAAATTAATTAAATATATAATATTAAAGCTTGGTCAACCCCCTCTTATACCTTCTTCCCCTTTTCCCGTTCATTCAGTTTTAAAATAAAAAAAAGGGGAGAAAAATGGATCTCGCGCCTCGATGTTCCACCGCCACCGCCATCTCCAGGCGCGCCGCCACCGCGTCCAACTCCCCTTCCACCCCCTGCTCGAGCGACGCCCCGTTTAGTCCCCCCCCCCCCTTCGACGTGAAAACCCAAGCCCTAATCACCCCAAAACCTTCCACCGTGAGTCGTCGTGGGCCCAACCCCACCCCCTTCCGCCTCTGACCCCAACGCGCCTCCTTCTCCTTCTTCCTCCGCGCCCTCCCCCTCCTTCCTCTGACTGAAACCGCAACCCCTCCATCCCCTCGATTTCAACGCCGAGCTCCCCCATCCTAAACCCGACGCCCTGTAGACGCCTTCTCCGACCAACTGCCACCTCCCTACGCCAGTGAGCCTCCTTGTTTAATTATTTTATCGTTTTTATTTATTTAGGTGAATAAAAAATTTATTTTTAAATCATTTCATTGTACAAAAGTATTCATGGCATTGTTTTAAATTTATATAAGGGCGTAGTAGAAGTAAAGTTTGAATTATTTTTATATAGAAGTAAAGTTTGAATCTTTAAGGAGAGTTTAGATTTTTAAAAATAGAAAGATAGGATTTTTGTTAGGAGAAAATGAAGAAAGGCGAGATTGTTATATAAGCAAAATAAAAATTCGATTTTTATATGAGTAGCGGATTAAAAATAGAATTTTTATATAATAGAGAATATATAAATATGATTTTTATATTATATAACAAATAAAAATTCGATCTTTATATATTAAGAAGATATAAAAATATTATTTTTATTTATTGAAATAGCGTGATAAAAATATAATCTTTATTATATGAACACCATTATAAAAATAGAATTTTTATCTATATAGTAGCAGTGTAAAAATATAATTTTTATCTACATAGCAACAATATAAAAATGTGATTTTTATATATGTAGTGGCTACGGACAATGAAAGTGATAAAAAGGCGAGCACGACGAAGATTTCTACATAAGAAAAGTCGTGGCGTTGGTTTAGCTAGTCGGTGAGAACTTCTCACTTTAAACCTTCTTTTCTAGTAAAAGTATATACTAGGATGCAGACGGTGTTTAGTAGCACCCGACACCCGTCGTCCATAGACCATGGACGGCTTGTATGCTTGTTTGTTTGATTTTGATGCGTAGTTGATTGTGTGATGTTGAATGAAATAAAATATTTTATAGTGGAAAATATTTTATAGTTAAAAATATAATTTTTAACGTGTATATAAAATAAATATTTATAAACAAATTGGACAATTTGTTTATATACACTGATTTGACTGATATTGATTGGGACGATAAATTTTACACATCGCCCAACTGCACAAATAAAATATGTGTTTGATTGTTTGAAACCCCACACGGGTGTTGCAATGATATTTGACGTACACTTATCCCAATTATTTAGTTGTGTGTCGATCGATAGGTCGACAGACTGTGTGAGCGTTAACTATTTATATTTGATGCTTATGCAGTTGTGTGGTGCACTTTGGATGATGGTTGATTATTTATCGTAGCTATTATATGCATGTGATGTATGGAATCCATATAATTAACATTATATGGTAATTGATTGGGCCTCATTCCAATTGGGAAAATAAAGAATATTATAAAATAAATGTTCATGTGTTGACAGTACTCATTCGTTGAGATTAGTCATGTGATGAAAGAAATATTTTAACAATAAAATGTACATCTTTACCATATATAAAATTAGAAACTAACTAGAAAATAGATAAGATTAGCGATCTCCTGGATAATGATCTGATGTTTGTTTCGGCCTTCGGGGTTAATATTTAGGGAATCATTCTCTTACTACTTTACGGTTGGAGTCTGATTAGAAATTAAACGATAGGAATCAAAATTTTATAAAATATATTGAATAACAAAAATAGTCACATGTGGACAGTACTCATTTGTTGAGATTAGACATGTGTTGAAAAATATAGATTCATTTGTTGAATAGAATAAATATTCATTTGTTGAATAAAATAACGAAGTTATTGAAAAATATAAACTCGTGTTGATTAGAGATGCGCTATTTTGACGCGAACGATATTTATATCGATTATATTCGTTTTTTTTATAATGAATATTGAAAAGAGATTTAAAAATCGAATATTAAGAAAATGAATTCGAATTGGATTGAAAAGAAAAAGAAAATGAATTCGAATTGAATTGAAAAGAAAATGAAAACGAATTCGAATTGAATTGAAAGTAAATTCAAATCGAATTGAATATAAAACGAATTCGAATAGAACTGAAAGTTAATTCGAATTGAATTGAATATAAAACGAATTCGAATTGAATTGAAAGTGAATTCGAATTGAATTGAATATAAAACAAATTAGAATTGAATTGAATTGAAATTGAATTCAAATTGAATTGAATGGAAAATGAATTCGAATTGAAATGAATTCAAATCGAATTGTAATCGAATTGAAATCAATTGAAAATGAACTGAAATAGAATTGAAATTGATTTGAATTGAAATCAAATAAAAATGAATGTAAAAAGAATTTATAAAGGAAAATTCAATTTTGATTTGAATTTGAAATGAAAGTTGAAATTGTTTTTGAAACAAATTTGAAATGATTTATAAAATTCGTTTTAAAAAGGAAATCGACGAAATATATATAATATATATAATGGCCTAAATATAACGTGCCGCGCCGCGGCTGTTCGTGAATTTCGACCATTATTTTCGAACGGACATTACGGGAGATCCGACCGTCGGATTCTCCAAAAACCGAAACTGTTGGGTTCGTATCGAAAAGAGATTTCTAACGAATACAAGAGATTTGAAATTTGACAGTTGGATTTGGAGATACGTCCAAATCAATTTCAGAAAAGGTCGTTGTAAGTGCAGTTCGATGGCCGTTGTTGGAAATCGACTGTACAGGCCTTGATAAAATTATTAAAAATATCAATAATTTGTGTAAAATCATAAGAAATGATTTGTGAAGAACTGGGATGAAAAATCCCACATTTGTAAAGACAAAAATAGAATTTTATCGAAATGAACTAGTTTTGAACTAAAATTAAAACCCAATTATTTTTAAATAAATAAATTGGATTTGAAATGGGTTTTAAATAACCAAAATTCCTAATACATTTAATTGGAATTGAATTAGAATTGATTTGTTGGTTTATCGTGAATGGTGTTTTAAATAACACTTGTTCTTTAACCCGATAATAAATAGAATGTGATTTGGGTTTATCGTGAACTGTGTTTTAAATGACATTAGTTCTTTAACCCAGTAAAATGAGTTTTATTGAGTCTGTAATTAGAGTAAAATGTGAATTGATGATTTAAATCATCAAATTTGGAAAGTGATCGAGAATGGAGTATTACCAGTTTTGCTCCAAAGCGATAGTTAAATCTTTAATTAGATTTGAACGTGAAATGGTAATTAATTTTACCGATAACACAGTGGTGTTAGATATGGAGTATTACCAGTTTTGCTTCATGGGATAAATAGGTTGGGATTGGGAATTAAAATAAATAATTACTTCGGTGTGGTTCGTTAATCCCGACTAGTTTGGAAAACCTTAACGTGGTTTGAAATTATATCCAAAGGAAGATTAAAGAATAAATTAAGAAGAATTTATCTTTGATAAAATTAATGGGAACCTTTCCCTAAGAATGTGAAATTTAGAAACTAACTATAGGTTAGCTAAGAAGAATGGTTTCCTGGGTATTGATCTGATATTGGTTTCGGCCTTCGGGGTTAATATTTGAGGAATTGTTCTCTTGCTAATTTACGGTTAGTGACTGATGAATTGGAATGAGGCGTATGTTGTGTTTGTGTAACATTTGTTTTGTGTAACATTTGTTTATTATATATGCGGGTCATTCAGAAAGGTCGGGTTTATACCCATTCTGAATAACCGATTCGACGATATGTCAAAGATGAAGACGGAGGTTAAAGACCGGAAGTCTTCACATCGTTTGGGTGATTACTGATGATCTTGATTGGGCTGTACACCCAAGATGAGGGAATCAGTTGGTAATCGTCCAAACATACTTGGAGATCGATGGATATGCGAGGAAAGTGCCTCCGGTTTCGTTCAGACCCAGAACCTTGTAAATGGACTGTATGTCTGACATTGGATTTTATTCTATGTTGATTGATCTATATTAAATATACATCTGTTTGGCGGCAGAGAATTTATTCTCTTGCTTAACGCCCTTCTCTGCGACGTACGAGCTCAGAGGTTGTATATCGATGGACATCAGTCGCATGGCATGAATTGCCAGTGTGGCATGCCTAAGTGGCAAATGATCAAGGCTTCTGTTGAAAAGCAAAGTCTTGTGGTTGATGATCAAAGCACGGCCTGTGTGGCGCAGCTTTGTGTATAGTGTGGATTCGCGAGCCTCACACCCCGGTATGAGTCAAAAACGGGATAAGGACTGTAGGGAGAGCACGACGTTTCTTTCTAGCTAGAGGTAGTGTCAGTGCTTAAACTGGCTGACATTTATATTATTTTTACCTATGTGGTTGTTGGGATGAGGCGCCTCTATTTTAGGTCTGTTAGGACCGGGAAACGTGTGTTCAGGAATACTAATCCACTAACGTAAGTGTGGACCGGCCCTGAAGCATCCAAGGGTTACCCAGAGTGTGTAGTCGTGAGACATTTGCTAGAGTGTCTCGAAGAAGAGAGGAGCTTGCCCCTTGCCTTGACTCATGATGGAAATCCAATTTCCAATACGTGATATTGCGGTTTTATTTGTAGAACCTAGTATGGCGACATAGTGGTATGGGTCATTCATGCCGCCTATGATTGATATTTATGATTGAAATTGTTTTGACACAATACACTTATAGTAACATCAAAATAATGTGTTTTAAACGTATCAAGCATGCTTTGGCTATTATACGGTAAAAACCCTATCCTCCGGCTTGCGTTGCATTGTGTGATGGGACCTAGGTCTTATAATAGCTTCATTTTTCTTTATTTAGCATTGCGCTGTTTGTTTTATGCACTGGTATTCTTGGGAGGAAACTCGTTCCGTGTTATATGGCGTGGTCCCTTGATTTACCGAACTTTAAAATATAGATTAATAACTGTTTTAGTTCTCACACCAGTCATATGACTGACCTAGGGTTTATTGTTTTAATCTAAACTCTGGGTGCCCTTATTTTCGACATGGGCAGCTAGTAGTTTTGGTTTTGCAGATTTATATTCACAGGATCCTGATTTACAGCTGGAACGATACCCGGAAAGCTCTGTATCTGTGTATTACTTTCAGTTATGTTTTGTATCGTTTTTCCGCTGCTATGTAATGTAATTTAAATCTCTGATATTTTCTGTGTAATATTTATTCATACTCTGTATATTCTTGTATTCTGATGGAATTGTTGTAATAAACAATGAAATGTTCTTCTGTTTGCGTTCCAATTTGTCGTGTTCTCAAGATAATCCGGGCTTTCCTTACCGGGGAAGTTACGGGCTATCACAACTTGGATTTTTAAATGAGTTCGGTCGCAGCTTAAATTATAAGTTGTCTCATAACCATGCATAACCAGAACTTGGATTTTTAAATGAGATTATAGACACACTTATGTATTAATTATATATTTTATCATTTTCAGCTTTAAATGGAAAAACTCCTCGGTATATACAACCAATATGAATGATAGAAATGTGGTAGGTACAGAAATGGGCTGTGAAATAAATTTCTAAATTATTTATATTATGAAATATGCTCGATTGAACCGGGATCGTTGAAAATTTTCAATTATCACTAATTCTGAATAATAGTATAACCACAATTCCATCACAAATATTTTCACTGCTTATTCAAGATGATTTTAAAAAAAAATTAAACTCTCCACATTTATATAAAAAACAGATGGATGAAGAATGATGATAGATAAAGGAGATGGTCGTGAAATAATTTCCAATTCAAAGATATTATAACAAATGTTCAACCATCATGAAAATCTAAATAAAATCTCCTCTTGTTGTGAAATATACTATAGTCACAATTCATCACAATTTCAAAGTCTGATAATAATTTTGATGAATTATAAATACAGTTCAATTTTGTATATTGATTTCAATTTCTGAATGAATAATCAATAAATAATTTTAAAATTGAAAATCAATTACAAGTGGAGTATGAATAGCCATACAGAACAAGAGGGATTAAAATATATACAAAAGAAATTTAGCACTTCTGATACCAATTGGTGTCTCCATTATTCAGGATTCTAACAGGACACCTAAGACAACTAGGATATCACTGACAAATAGAATGTTAATCACAAAGCCCAACCAGATAAGATAACAGATTATGCACATGTATCAGAGCAGCAATTAGATCAAAAACAAGTAATTTGCAAAATATTTTCAAACCAATATCAGAGCAACACAAGAATCATTTCAAATCAGACTTGTCAGAATGATGGTCACAAAAGATCATTCATGATCCAAGATTAAAAATACCGTTTATTTGAAATCATTTGAGGAATATGAAAAATTCAAGATTCAATGAGTCGATCACACCAGATTATTAATTTCAGATTCAAGATATGTGTGAGATTCAATAAATCAATAATTTCAAATGATTTTAAACAAACAGATATTCAAACCAAATAATCATGAAATAACAGAGAATTTTAAAACCATATTTTCAAAGAAATTTTTCGGGAGTATTTCTGACAAGCCCAAAGAAAAAATTCAGATCATTTACATCAAGTTTGATAGATATTCATGATCCAAAATAATTTATATGAAATCACTTGAATCAATGTCAAGTTTTGAAATATAATGAATCATTCACACAAGGTTGATCATTTCAAATTTAGGAGGTGTGTGATTATTCAAAATATTAATAATTTCAGATGATTTCAAACAAACAAACTCTAACCATAATGATCATGAATAACGATGATTTTCAAGATGTATCACTGAGATTCTAGACAATTTAAAATTTCCAAGCCATTCTGAGAATCAATGAAATTATCACAACTGAGAAGTAGCAATGTGCTGTAATGAGTATATTATTTCAAGCTTCTCTAAAATGAATTAGAAGAAACTCAAAACAGCAGAGATGTGTGAAATTCCATTAATTATTCAGATCTTCAAAAATTTAGGATTCTAATCAACAGTGTTCAAGACATGACAAGAATACATCAACACTGTTATGAATTCAGAGAATCAGAAAACGAACTTCAAATCAATTGCAGATATTTTCAAAAATAAATTCAAGATCTGGAAATGATTAAAAACATCAGAGTTCTATTCAACTAAAGCGAACTTTCCAGAAAATATGAGTTCTACAATTGGAAGTAAATGAAGCCCAGAAGAAGTTACAATGAGATGACAGAGACAAAACAGAAAACAAAAAAAGAAGGGGTAGAAGAAGGAATACAAAAAATATATTTACAAAGATGAGTTTAGAGGTTATACCTGAAATTGACGTGAGTAAATAAATCTCTAACTCAACAGTCTTGGCTTAAGGAACTGTGAATGATTACAAAAGTATTGAGCAGCTTGAATCCAAATCTCTTTTGCTTAGCAGTTCCTTAGCCACCTCTGGTACCTAACAGTTTAGAGAACCGAGTGGTCTAACAAAATTTGTAAAACCATTCACAGTTTTGTTCATAGCTTTAGGTACCCAAACTTGCTTATATAACAATCCATCAGAATTTATCAAAGTACCTTTAGGGACCCAGATCTGTTTGAAATTAGACGAATTCACTTTACTTCTTTTTGAGGTCCAAGAATGATAGAATGGTTTGTTATAAAACAAATTCTTATTTTGTTTATGTTTCAAATAATCTTTTGAATTGCCAGAGTTTAAAAATTCAAAACAATCTATTCCAAGATAATTTGAAGTGTCTTTAAAATCATTTGAATTCATCCTATCAAAACGATTGATATTCCCAAAGCCAAGACCAGATTTTTTTTCCAACAGAAACTTGGTTTTGTTACAGCATTTTCAATGATTTTCCTCCTTAGAAAATTTATCCAAAGTTGATTCTAATCATTGAATTTTGGATTTTAGATCGCCATTTTCTTTTAATAAATTTGAGGAATTATTTATAGCGGTCTTCTATTCAGCATTGGACTGTTTCAAAACCAAATTCTCATTTTCAAGCAATTTAATTTCGGCTTGGGATTCAGAAATTCCAAGTTCAAATCGTTTTTGCTTTTTAGACTCAAATTTCTTGGATTTTTCAATCTCATTTTCAAGTTCTTCTAAAATCAAATTTGATTTCAACAAGTTCTCCTTTTCAGCAATTTCAAATTTGGAATTTATGTCTATTTTAAAATTTTCAAATTCCTTTTGCAGAAGGTTATTCAAATTTGATAACTCAGTCTTATTCTCATTTAAGATCAGAATTTCATTTTCAAACTTTTGAATATTTTTATTGAGATGAACAAGATTGGTTTTCAATTTCAAACAATTTTTGCAAACTGAATTTGAAGAATTTTTTACATATTCTAGTTGTGATTCCAAATTATCAATTTTGCTGGTCAACTTAAAATTCTTAGATTTCAAAGACTTATTCTTCAGTTGGAGTTTATCAATAGATTTCGTTAAATCAAGACACATGTAAACCAAATCTTCATATAAGAGAATTTCTGTTTCAGCATTTGTTGATTCTCCATTATCTGATTCATCTGAAGTTTCATCTACATGACTTGTTAAGCATAGATCTGAATCTGAGTTGACATTCTAGGGTTTTGAGCTGTTGTCCAATTTTCCATACTTTGTATTGAGAGTATCCCAGATTTCCTGTGCAGATAAACAATGACAGATAAGATTAAACTGTTCAGTACTAAGATAATCAAATATAATTTTCATAGCACGAGCATTGAAAGTAATATCTACACTATCAAATCCATGGATAACAACATTCCAACATTTAATATTAACAGATTTTAAATAAAATTCCATTTTGGATTTCCAGTTAAAAAAAATCTGTTCCATCAAAAATAGTTGGAGATGAACTGGACTGACTCTCTATCGGTTGACAACTAGGATTACCCATGACTCTAAATTTAATGAAATAACATGTTTGATACCACTTGTAGTCTCCTTCTCGAGGATTTTAATCACACCCCGGTGGCCTACAATGGCACCTCAGAGACTAATTTCACTTCCTGTCTCTCGACATGGACAACCACCCACGGACATGTAGGGATAAGAGTCACTACTTCGCCACTTGATCATAGAGCGAGAACTCCCTATCATGTTGTAACCTTATACCAGCTCTGATACCACTTGTTGGATCTATATTAACCCTAGAGGGGGGTGAATAGGGTTTATTAAAAATTAAGCGAGATATATATAAAAAATCAAATCACAGAATGCAGCAGAAAATAAAAGCAGAAAAGTAAATGATACAAGATATACCCAGCTTCGGCAAAATCTTGCCTACTGCTGCATTCCTAAGGTTTCTACTAGGTAATAGAACAGATCCCGCTTACAAGACCATGTAAACTCGCGAACTCCTCGCTGTTATTCTAATCCTACGCTCAAAACCATAGACTTACCTACATCCCCTAGGTCAGATTTTCCCCAGTTTTACAGACACTAGTAAACTGCATAGTTTTACAGACAAAACCAGGAAACCCCCAAGATTTTACAAACTCTAGAAACTGTTCGATGTCTTACAAAAGAAATTGAAAAATACAAACAAATAAAATTAAAAACAATAAGAAACCCTAGAAACTAATTTAGTTTTCCCTTTTGATAAACTTGGCTTAGCCAAGTGTAAGTAGGCCGACCCGTTTGAAATTCTTTTTGCCCGATCTCTTCTCGTTTGTTCTGGAGATTAAAAATGGCGGCGCGGCTAGGGTTTCTTCATCGATGCTTCAAATCGCAACTTAAATTGCTTGAGAAAAATTTGATACTCTGACGCTCGATTCATTGATTGTTCGATGGCTAGTTATTTGAGCCTCTGACGATTGAAAACTGCAAGTATGAGAAAAATGATTTTCTTCCATATGCTTTAGGGTTTTGTTGCTTGGTTTCAAAAAAAAAATTATTTTTCCAGTGATGTAGAGGTGATATTTATAGGGTTAAACAAACCCTAGTAACTCTGATTTCCTCGTGTGTGATTCGATCTGATTTGGCCCTAAATTGTGCGGTTTCCACTTTTGAAATGGTTTGATTGAATTTGAATTTTGCGTGGCTCTTTAAAAACAGATCTTCCCCTTTTTTAATTAAAAACCTTTGTCTTTGATTAAATCAAATCTAGTAAAAATAGTTTGATTGCTGTCCACTTTAGAAAGTTGCCAAAACTGATTGCTTCATTTCTGGAAATAAAAATAAAATCTTGCCCAATATTTGCTATGATTTTTCTCAATGATTTGTTCGATCTTTGAATTCCTAAAATCATTTATAGAAAATTTGGAAATGTTAAATAGACTACCTTATTTAAAAAATTGCCAAACATCCTTGATTCATTCTGCTTGCTTGAACTGGTTTTCATTCGAAATTCCTCATTAAATCAATTGCCAAGTATGCTATGATATTTTTGATTTTCTGGAAAGAAACAGTGGACCAAATTTTGCCTGAAATAATACTTGAACATGTTGAATATATTGACAATTTTGTAGCACTCTGGTCATGTTCCCTTATGCTCATGCATGATGCCCTCTGGCATGTTAGGCTGCCTTTTTTATTTCTTGAAATTGCTCACTTCCCTATTTGCATCAATATTATTCATGCTGATTTGTTTCATGTTTCTTGATGTATTTGCTATGTTGAAATGTGGACTACTTAAACCATGCTGAAATGAGTCATGACATGTTTGTGGCATGTTCACTTGCCTACTGCTTGGCTTGATCTGAACTGATTTGGCTGCTCCAGTTTGTTTTTCTTTATTCCATTCATATTGCAATCATGCATGTTCACAATTTATATAGCTGTGCGTGCCTTATGTTTAGTTGCTTCTCGTGATATACATGCTCCATTTTTTTTGTGCATGAGCTCTGCTACTTTGAGCTTGTTGTCTTGATGAGTTGATCTTTGCTGCATATAGACTTGTTGTAGCTCCTTTGCGAGCTGCACTTGTAAAAATGTGAAACTAATTTAATCTTTGTTGAGCTATGAATCTTGCTTGTACATCACCTTGTGCTCGTGCTCGGCCATTGATGTTGAGTTGCATTGTACATGTTAGACTCGACCGCTTTCCATTGCTGCTTCCATTTTGGTCTTGATCATGTTTGTTTTTGTGTTGACTTTGTTGCTTTTCAGATGTGCACTGAGTCGAGATGGTCCACGTGGCTACTCCTCAGTTGCACACTGGATTGGCGAGGCAGTGCACACGTGTATATATATGCACGTGTGTATATGCAGCCATCCAGAGAGAATTTCTTGTCCCTGTACTGAATTTTTTTATATATACACTGATTGCCTTGTGGTATTTACAGTGTATCACTGTGAATATCACAAGCTATCTAAACACAGTTGGATAAATTGATAAATCAGATCGAGTCATAAAAATGATGAGAAAATACACCAGAAAACTGAGGCAAATAAAATTTTATAAATAAAATTTATATTCGCATTTATTTAGTTTAAATTCTATTGCAGTGTACTCTGTGTGTGTTTTTGTATGTAACAGGTAAGCATATGGTGATTGGATTGACTAAGCTGTGAAGACAGAAGACTGAAGATGATAGAAGACAAAAAAAGAAGCATAAGACACTATTGTCAATTTGTATGTATATGAGTCAGTGAATGTATAAATGTCAAAGTGTCCGTATAGCTGAGTGTGAGTGTTGTAGTGAGGAGCTGTGTATGAAAAAGAACATCATTGTACTGATATTTGTAATAAACAAATTTGATTGAAATTATTTTATTATTGTCAAACAAACTTGTCTATCGTATTCAGTTAGGTATAAGTACAATCTCATGTAAATGTAGAATGATGTAGTATATATGAAAGTGGATATGAAGTGAAATGTATATCAGTGATGTATTCAAATAGTGGAGTTAAAAAAGGTTGTATTGTTCGAATGTTTGAAATATAATATTCAATTTAAATAAAATATTGTATAAATATAAGAATGTTTCTACAGTCGTATTCTATTTAAATGTAAATATTATATTCCTGTCTGTGATGAATATATGAAAAAATACAATAACAAACACATTTATATTAATATATATTTGGTTGTAATCATCAACAAAAATCATATAATTGTGTATACAACAACGTTATATACAACAGTGTGTACGGTTTAGGCTTGCCTTGGGAAAAAGGTATTAAGTGGATGACCAATCTCTTGTTGGGTATTAAGTGGTAAGGACTAGGTTCACTCCTTAGTTTAGAACTCAAGTCATTGGGCCCTCCCTTCGACAATTAAATGGTTATTTGGTCTGCCTTTCTCCTATAAGGTATTAAATGGTCCTAGTAGACGATGATGTGTGTAGGGTAGTTCTCCAAGTAATGCCCATTTCTTATCTAGGGGCTATTGAGGGCTGACTTAGCTATCCAAGTGAAGTATTAAGCGACTCGGAGTTCACCCGTAGGGACAGCTAGATAGTAACAAGATGTTTCGTCAGGCGGTTCTTCCTAAAAGAAGCCGTGTTCCTAAACTAAATCCTGGCAGTAAGTAGCCGTTATTTCTTGCCCTACAAAGAGAGTTATCATTTATAACGATTAACGTTTGAATGAGTTTTTAAGTGGCTTTAAGTCCTCCAATGGGTATTAAGTGACTAGAGGATGTCCACCCTAAATAAACTAAAATATGGTATTAAGTGACTATAAGAGTGCTCGCTCGTGAATTTGCTTTGGTGTATTAAGCGACTTTCAGGACATCTGCCTCATATGTTTGTGTTGTGTGTTTGTTACGTGGACATTACTTGAAAAGTTTACAATTGCCAAATATAGAAAATAGCCTTCTTAACTTACATGTATCTCATTCACCAGGATTTTATGTTCTGACCTCCTACCTCTCTACATTAATAGGACAATATGTGAGATAGGCGATTGAGGATGGAGAACGATCTTTTAGAGGAGGATCCTTTTATAAATCTAGTTGTTATGGCTATTGTTTATTTATTATTATTACTACGTAATTGGGACGAATGATGATGTACCTTGTAGTTTGAGACATGTTGCATTTTTGAATTTTTGGTTTTAATAATGGTACATCTTATATTTATGCTATTATATTTTGTCCCTTCTGCTGTGTGAGATTCCGATTTTCCTTTTAGACTGCAATGTATATCTATTTAAGTTGATACTTATAGGAACCAACGATCTATTAAGAGTGGCTCTAAGTTCTGATGGGCTTTTCTAGACCTAAATTTAGGCTCATTCCGGGTAGTTTGTTACATTTGGTATCAGAGCATAGGTTATCCAATTACGGGGAAATATATGTATGAGAGACATATTTTTTTAAAAAGGTTTTCAAAAACACACACACAGACATATATATATATATAAAGTATTATACCCTGAAACATACACAATTATACTAGTACACCTTATCTTTCTTTCTTTTAGGCCTATATACTATCATAAGATGTCCACTGAAGGGCTTTTCCTTTTTTAGATAGTAGATGTGGCCGATAACCAACCCGAGTAGGGAAACCAAGCAAGGCCTCGTTACTTGCACTACACCATAATAGCCAATTTTCCACAGAAGAATGCGGAGATATAATATGGGTAAAAGTCATATCATATTTGATAGTGTTCAGGTCCGTATCAAACTACATTATGCAATCCGCACAACCCCAAATGCCCTGAATTTTACCGTCCATCAACGAAACCTCGGATCAGTTAATTTGATACGACTTTGGGCCAAATCGAATGTGTATCATATTGTGCATCACATTAGGCACTTGGAATAAAAATTTTGGCTACCCCCTTTTCCATTTGTTTTACTTTAATGGTGACCGAAAATCCAAATTAGGGTTTTCGGTCACCAAATCGTGCCTCCACCTTTCTGTAGAATCTCCTCCTCCAACAGAGACGAACAACCCTCTCCTAAGACAGAAACGCAGTATTCCTTGGTCTCCCTAGCCCTCCTTCGACATCAGAAATGTGTTTCAATTGAATTTTGGTATTCATGCCTGATAGTAGGGAACAAATTGAAATCTTTGTGTGATAGTTGATTGCTACTTTGTGTTAGTGTGTTAGCTGTTTCAATTGAATTGGTTTAAGTGTGTTAGCTGATTGCTACTTTGTGTTAGGGACGGATCTGTGGTTATACCCAAGAATCAGAGAAATCAAATTTGAATCATGTTTTGTGATAATGTAAAAAAACATCTGAATTGCTATTGGAAACATGTATGGTATAATTTTAGATTGCGGTATATCCATGAAACAAAGTAATAACAATGAGTTAGTCATAAGGATGCAGTAACCTTTACTAATGTTAAGATGTTTAATGTCAATTGTCCATAACTTGATTCTATTTGCAATAGCCATTTGATGATATGTTATTTAGATCGTTTGCCACGTTGAATCTGAAATGTGGCGGAAACTGAGCAAATGGATAATTATAGTTCAATATTTAACCATGATTTCGTCGTCATTTGACTGTTTGTTTGCCTTATGTTTGAAATTTAAATTGGGTTGTCTTATAACAAGTTTACTTTGTTTTGAGAGATAACAAGTGTACTGAAAATATTTTAACAGGTTTGTTAAAAAATTTGGTAGATGGATGATAACTAGACTTTCTGGTTAATGTTTTAATAGGCAATCCACCAGGTGGATGCATTTTTGCTCACGCGAAGGGTCGGGTATCCATGCTTATTAGGTTTATCCAAATGTTTGATGCTGCTGCACTTAACCTTAGTAAAAAGCTACTTTTACTAGCAACTTTCCCCTACTTTATAGCAGAGACTGTAGTGTAAGTTGCACTACACAGTCTGCTTCAAAGAAACTAAAAGTTGCAAGTGAAAGCAGCTTTTTCCAAAGGTTAAGTGAAGGGCCATTCTATATTTGGATAAAGCTAATAAGCATGGATTGCTGACACAAATAATTTCCTTGCCAAATTAACAGATATCAATTATGGAAGTTTTGAGATCTTATCTTGGCACAAATACTTATGCCAATAGTGCAAATTTGAAACCATTTCCACATTTAGAACTTGAAGAAATGCCTTTTCTTTTGAAAATATTCGAACTATTTTTACTATGACTGTTCACCTGAAAAGCCTTGATCTGATGGCCATTTAAAATATGTAGTACATGCATGTTTGGTTGTTCCTAAGTCCAGTTTGCTTGCCATCCAATTTCACTATTTGAAATTCCCTTCTTTACTGGTGTACTTTAGCATACTGGGTAGTTGCACCATTGTAGCTTGTTAGCGCCATAGTCATTTTCCTAAAGCTATGTTTTCACTATTTTTGCTCACTTTGTTTTCTTGTGCATTTACACTTTGCATCCATGTATATATGTACACTACCATGTCGAGTTCCATACTTGTATATGTCTTGGCTTGTGTCTTAGCTTGTCAAATCCATGTAGCACTGCCTTGCATGTCGCATTGCCTCTGTTGTATTGATGTGCTTAAGCCTAACATGATCCATTTGTATGCATTGTGATCATGTGTAACTTGATGTTGTAGTAGCACATGTATTTGTACTTCTTGCCATGTATTGTGTTGCTTCACTGATGTGCCATGCTATATACTTGCTTGTGCACTTCCTGACCCTTGATATGGTACCACACCATTATGTTCAGTTGCACACAATACTAGTTGTGAGCCATGCTTTTATTTATGTACTTGTATGTTTGAGCTGCCTCACTCTTTAATTGGCATGGTAATTTTTTTTGCTTAACCGTACTCGTTGCACTATTGTGCTAGTGGGCTATCACTTTTGCATGTGATGCTCCATGTCTCCCCTGACTGGTCATACATGAACAATTCTGCGATACTTGAGATTTTGTCACCTTTCTTGGATTATGCATGTTGCCATTGATCATTTGCTTGTGTACTTTTCGATGTACATAGCTGCATCTGACTATTTGGGTTGACTTGTTTGACCTTTGTGGGTTCACACCATGTACGTTTTCAATTTAACTTGCTGGCCCATGTGCATGCTGCTTCTTCATTCATGTGAGACTGCTTTGTAATTTGTAAGCACCTGTCATCTTGTATGTGAATTCACTTGATGATGGACACTACTGTGATCCCGACCTGTTTGGCTTGAACTGTGCACTCACTGATGTTTGACAATATTGCCCCTTCACATTATCAGTATATATGTGTATATAGATACACATGTATGTGTATACATATATTGTTTATGTGCAGTTATATTTTCTATTTAAATCAGAAGACCACTATACGATGTGTCATGGCTAATCAAGATCAGCAGGCCACAAATGTGAGTCGAGGCTTGTCTTGATCGGCAGACCACTATAGTTGTGTAGAGGCAGATTTGCGGGCACTAGTATTCAGTCTACCTTGTGGTATTTACTGTGAATCACTGTGAATATCGCAAGGAGTCTGGACATAGATAGATGTGTATACATATCAAACCAAGTCTAGAAATATGATGAGAAACACACCAAAATTCTGAGGTAAATAAAATTCAAAATAAATCTTTATTTGCTAGAATTTAGATCTATTTTTGTTCCATTTTACTCTGTGTGTTTCTATGATAGTTATGTAGGTGATTGTACTGAATCTGAAGCAGACTAAAGATTAAGTATGTCCATGTGAGTATATGAGAGAATGAATATGTAACAGAGTAAAATGAGTGAACTGTAGTGACGAACGAATGTAATAAATGGAATCTGATTGTTGTAGTGAGGAAACAATGTAGAATATGAATGTGAATTGAATGTATTATCACATTGAAATGTACAATAGTGTAGTTAGAAATATGTATAATTCCAAATGTTGAAATAAAATATTAATTTGAATAAAACACTGTTTGAATATTAAATTCTTGTGTAATAGCATTTTATTCAAATTAAATATTTATTTCTATATGTGATGTAGTATAGAATAGTACAGTTACAAACACATTTATATTATAATATTGTTTGTTATCATCAAACAAAAATCTTATTGTTATATTCAACAGTGAAACCATCCTCTATTAGAATTATTCTAACTATTGCCTTATACAAGAAGTGGTTCATAAAACAATTAGATGTAAATGATGCCTTTCTGAATAGCTAAATCCCAAACGATTCATTTTTAAAGGAAAAGAGAAACTTATCTGCAAATTAAATAAAGTCGTTTTTGGGCTAAAGCAAGCACCAAGGGTGTGGTTTGACAAGCTTTAGGCAACACTTGTCAGGCATGGTTTCAAATACAAAAAATATAACAACTCAAATTTACAAAATTTACTAACAACACTGTTACATATATACTAATTTATGTTGATGACTTTATTATTACATGTAGCAGTGAAGGAGGAATTCGAAATATCACTCAATTATTGGACCGTGAATTCTCCATTAAAGATCTTGGTAACTTAAATTACTTCTTGGCATTGATGTCAAGAGGACATCAACCTCAATCTCTTAAATCTTATCTGAAGACAAAATGAGTGAAGCGAAAAGTTTACCAACACCTGTGATCTGCAACCCACACTTTTCAAAAAGTAAAGGAAAAGCTATTCAGAATGAGAAACTGTATAGATGTATTAAGGGAGCCTAACAAAATGTAATTATTACAAGACCTGGTATTTCCTTTAGTGTTAATAATGTATGCAAAGCCCTTTAGGTGAACACTGGAGAGCAGTAAGAAGAATTCTCAGGTATCTAAATGGGACCATCAATCAAGGACTTATACTAAAGATTAGCAAGTCACTCAATCTAAATGCATATATGGATGCAGAATGGAGGTTAAACCAAGATGAAAGGAAATCAACAACTAGTATTGCATATTTTTAAGAAATAATCTAGTATGGTGTGTAAAAAAATAGTGCACTGTATCTAGATCTAGCACTGAAACAGAATTACAAGTGTTGCAAGTACTACTCGAAAGTCATGTGGATAGAATCATTACTAAGTGAGCTCGCAATACAAACTAATAGAAAAGCAACAATCTGTTGTGATAATACAAGTTCAATTGCACTAATAACAAATCTTGTTCTACATTTGAAATCTCATCATACTGAACTGGGCTTACACTTCATTAGAGAAAATAATAACGTGTGTTATGTACTTCGGTTGTGTATACTTGTGCGACTTAGGCATACTATTTTGAGCCTCATTCTTCCTTTTAGCCCATGTAACATTTTGTAAATATGTTGCATATGACTGCAGCACATTATCACAATATTAATATTACAATTCAAGCCTTCTCTTACATTTCTATACAACAAACATTCTTTCACATTTCAGATCATCGATATATCATTTTTTTAATTAGGATTCTATTTTTGAGAAGGGATGGTTTTATTTTAAAACCTATCAATGTTGATTTTAGGAAAGTTCCCCTTAAAAAATACACAAGTTCATAAACATCATATATATTATTAATTATAGAAATCTTCACATGTAAAAAATAGTTCTGATATAGGTTATTTCAATCCACGTAATAACGATTTTTTACATGCATTGTAGAAAAATCTATAAAACAAAACATGGATATCTCATTGGACATTATTTTTACAATTCAAAGTACGTGAAATATTTCATGAAGTAGTGGAAACAAAGGAATGAAAGAACAATTAACCGCACTATCCAACATTATGAGGCATCTTCTGGAGTAATCAATATGGTATGGTTTGTGATATACCAGCTCCATTCCATATAAATCATTGTGCGCATTCAATGATATAAATTAAATTCAGACTAGGCGAATGTGTTAATCGTACCTTGAAGTTCATTGTTTTAATGTTCTCTAATTCTAACCACTAATTTTAATATTGCATATGTACTAGGTACTTCCTTATTTTTTATGATCTGTGATCACATGATGTATTATTATTGAATGAATATATTAATGAAATCAAATTGTATAAAATATTTTCTCTTTCTAGAAAAGGTATTCTTCTAAATTAGTTTTCATGTAAGATGGTATCTTTGAGAATGCTAACGATTGACTGACTTCCAAACTACGAGTAGAACCCACCAGTACTCTTGAACAATTACATCATACAATCCCATATCCTACCATTAGTGACGCCTCATTCAACTATGTTGTCGGTATTCTCATTGTAAGTTACAGTATAACCAGAAGATGTAATGAAATTATTTTCAGGCTACTAGTAGTTTGAAGTTGAGTTGATTTGTGGTTATGAGAAAGTTAACTTTTAGTAATTTATGAGGTACTCTTTTACATACCGAAATATAGTAAAATACAAAATACAATCGATAAAGCATATATTCAACCGCCCTAGCAAAAGTTTTAGAACAAACAAATAAATAACTTCAAATTTTCAACTACCTTTAGATCTTAATTGCCCATATGCTACGCACAAACCACACCTAGACTATTTTATTAAATGACTTTCCACAATAAACCATTTTTAAATTAGGTAACATTTGTAAAATGCCATTTATGTTTTCAAATGCATAGTTTTCATTCCTTAAAAGCATTTACGGAAACATGACTAATTTTTTGTGTTTCGCCAAGTAATATTTGTATTTTAGATTTGAAAATATGAAGTTATACAACCAATTTTCATAATTTATGCTATAAATATTTGCACCATCTTAACCCGTAAAGAGTTTCATTGAAAATGATTAATTTTTGTACATTTACTAAAAATTTATAATAAAATAAAATAAAATCATTTTTTATTGAATAAAATGCATATTTAAATTTTGGAAATGGTGAAATTTTAGCAGATGTAATTAAAGGTTTTTAATTATAAACTTATTTTGTGGATGCCTTTCCTTATAATAAATACACAAATAAATTGACGATACGAAGTTATAATTTTTATCGAGACAAAAAATTTGTAGTTTATGAAATCTAAAGTAATTTATTTATATCAACAATCCTATTGTGTTACCTTGGTTGACTTTTCTCCTCCAAAAAATTTCTTTGAATTCACGACTTTATTTCGGAATACTTCATGCTATATTCTGCATCATTCTATAAACAAACCATATTTTCATAGATAAATGGATCTAAAAGTATGGTTTCGTCTAAAGCATGATGTACAATATACAGTGCTTCTGAATCTTTTCATTTGTTATCTTCCAGTAGTTGCTTCTGAGTTTCTTTAAGCATTGCATCCAGAGGAATCACAAAACCTTCTTCTCTATATTCCATAGTTTTTGGGAAAGAATTTTTGAGCATAAAATTGAAGTCCTCCAAAAACAATGGAATGTAATAGAAGTAGGATTTGTATTTCTGCAGATGAAATGCTTAAAGAAACGTTGAAGCAAATGTCGGAAGATAACAAACGAAAAGATTCAAAAGCACTGTATATTCTGCATCCTGCTATAAACGAAACCATACTTCTATCTCCGTTTATCTTTGGAAATATTATTTTGTCTATAGCTCCAAAATTCATAATTCTCGCCTTTGAAAATGGGAATTTGAAAAGATGAGGGTTCACCGATGTCTTCCATTATCAGAGTTTTTATCTGAAGATGAGTAAAACAAAAGAAAATAGATTTTTCAATGTTCCGATGGTATTTGCAAATTCAGTTTCTCTGTTTATAAATGTCATGAAGTGAATTTATTTTGTTAGATGACGACTTTATAACATTTCATTTCTTGACATAGGAGATTAATGCTTATTAATTCTATCATTTTATCTCTTCCCATAAATCTACTTATTAATTTATGCTTATTAATGCTTATTAAGTTTACTAATGATTATCCCTGAAATTAAGTTTTTTAATACTTTTCCTTGAAATTTAGTTTATTAATGCTTATCCATGAAATTAAGTTTATTATTGCTCATCCTTGAAATTAAGTCTATTATAGAGGAAATTAATCTTGTTAATGCTTATTACATTTATTAATGCTTATTAGCATTTTCACTCAAATAACATTTTTATTCTTCTTAATGCTTATTAAGTTTCTCATACATATACATAAATACCTCTATAATAGAAAAAAGAATAGGAGAAAACAACATTACAATTAATATAATGTTTTTATATTGATATTATAAACAAACTTACCGTTTCCATTTTGATATTTTTAATATTTATTCCTAGTGTAATGCATAACCTTGACACTCATAAATATTTAGGTAATGTATACATATAACATGTTCTATTTTTTTAGTATACAAATATAATTGTACTGAGTTCTAATTTATATTATATATAATGCAAATACTAAAAATGTTGCTTATAGAGATTACTTGCATATGCTAAAAGAAAAAACAGTTGATTAATATTTATTAGTCATAAAAATGGTTAACACCCTAAATCAATAGATTTTGGTCAATCCAAAAGGGTGGTAACCATTCCTTTGGTTGTCATATTAAAAAATATTTTGAGAGGTCCAGAACCATGTCTTTTGAATTTTCTAAAAGCCTTTTTAGTTAAAATATTGTGATATAATAGAGTTTCGGCTTTCAGATTACCTAAGGCTTAAGGTTCAGATATTTGTCAAATTTTAACTCATAATAATAAATAAGCTCGAATTTCATCCCCTTTTGTCAATCATTTCCTCTATCGATGGATTTTATCTCAAACCTAATCTTAGGATAAGTAATAAAGAATCTCATATTATAGAACCTACTAAAAAAGAATGAATTGAGTGTGTCCCTTAAGAAGGCTTTCGGTTTCAGCAACAACTAATTTCCCTTCCCCCTTCTGACAAAGATTCGTTATCGTTAGTTCCCCCTATTTCATTATCTATAGGTCCCTAGGACTTTGGATATAAATAAATAAAAGTGATATAAATCATATGTAATTAGCTATTAGATGAGCTTATAGCTAATATTATTAATCCCTCTCTTAGAATTAAAATCCATAAGTCATTCTCAATCTTCGTTCTTTATTAATTGTAGAATTAGATTATAGGAATTGATAAACTCCCAAATTGATTTATGAAATTAGGGTTTTCACTCTATAATTGTAGTAACAAATTTTAAATGAGATCATCTGCCTAAATTCTGGACACCTAGGGTAGTATTTATAGATGCAGGTTTGACCTCCCCTCCCCTTTTGTTGTATGTGCTTTATTTTGATGTTTTCCTAGAGGCAAATTTGAAGGCTTATTAAAGGTTCATCATGCAAGATACAGCTAGCGCTTCCGATTTAGCCTAAGGTGATAACATGCTCTTTCTTATGCTTCTCTGGGCTAGCCATTAGAGGCTTTCATGTTCTCCTAATGGTCTCTTATAAATAATGGACCTGTCTGCCGTAGAGAAATGAGCATTCGATGCTAATGACAGACAGACTTTTCTAAGTGAAGTTCTCCTTTTGTAGTAGATACCTTGTGAATGATTCTTTGTGCGGCAATCAGATACAGTGTGGGTCTTGGTGAATACTTTCCCATAACCTTTTCTTCGAGGTTTGCTAAAAGCTATGTCTTTTTCCTGATGTGAAAGTTAACTTTTTAGGAAGATATGTCCTTTGGATTTACCGAAAGAGGTTTTCTCTTATAGTTTCGAAAACCCTTTGTCCTTTATGCCATTTGATTGTAACTATACTCTTTATTTTTTATTCAGGTTAATACATTCTTCGACTTCATTATGGGACCCACGATTTCTTCAGAAGTTTTTATTCTCTTTTAGTTACTTTGCACGAATTTTGTTTCTCTTTGTTTCTTTAAGAATTTACCTCTGTGTTCTGATCTTCTTTCATGCTTTTTTGCTTTAGAGAATATTTTTGGTAAACTTTTAGCATCCCCCCTAGTTTTAAAGAAGCTTTTGTTCTTTAGGGAAAAAATACAAATGTTTTCATTAATTTACCTAACTACAAGAAAATAAAGGTTCAGATGCATTTACTAGCAGCGTTCATCGCTAAGTGCATTTACTAATGCGAAAGCGGGCATTACCAAAAAAATTCGTTTCCCAACCAATGATTTCGTCAATTAAAACATGGATACGTTTTTTTTTTTTTACTTTTTAGGTTTCCCCGAGTTTCCATCTTCCCTCTTTCCTCTTAGCTTCAGAAAAATTCACAAGCCCTAAATTATAGTCTTCTTCATTGTTAAATCATTTTCTTCCATTGTGCTTCATACTCCTCTCCTTATTACATAGCTGATCGATTCCTCCTCCTATCTACTGCCACCTATATACTGCCACTTGATTGATATTATACAAAAATCTTAAAACGGTATGGATTTTATACTTTAATTTGTGATTATATATTGGTTTACATTGTTTAATATTGATTTTATAAATAGAATTGCGAAAACCCTAATTTGGTTAGGATTCACTATTTTTTCATTCATTCCTTGTATCGTTAAAAACATTTTCGTTCCACGGTAGTGCACTTACATGGGAATGGTTGGATCCTTTCAGTAGTTGCATCAAGCGGCTATTAGCAGCATCCGACAAGTGAAAGTCCAAGTTTTTTAAATCTAGTACAATATGTTGGTAGTACAAAACCAAACCAACAATCGTGATCGGGTGCAGATCCTCGTGTTCTGTTACAAGCTCTAATGTGTAGCCATTGGTAATGTTTCCACATATAGATGGTGTTGGCAAGAGCTACAAAGAGTTTGTATTATCTTCCCCTGTGGAGAAGGCTCAGGTAGTACTCTACTTCTATCAAATCCTATGTCTTTGGTGGATATTAGTCATTAATAAACTATTCCAACAAAATTATTAAAATTTTAATATAAAGGAAGTTCTGTGTAAATGATGACAGAGAAGATAAAATATAACTAGTCAAAAAACAAACAAGAAGAACACAAGCAAATTAGATAAAAAGTGGAATGGAAGTAAAATAAAAAGAATATGAGAATTGGGCAGATAAAAATACCAAAATAATGGCAGTCTACTATTCAAAACATATAAACGTAACATAAGTGAGTCCAATTACCAACTGAAATTTTAGTTTATATGTCAATGTATAGAATTTATCTTTTTTTTAACCAAGCCATGACATATAATATCTTACACATCAAACAAAGCTTGGATAAAGAAATAGAACAACTACTAAAATTTACTTCCTTTATTACATGTTTATAATCATCACCTTTCTTGTCCATGGCTATCAGATCCTATTCATACAACATAAGCAATGTGTTAATAAAATTGGTCAGCATTAAATGCTTGGAAAAGGGGAAAAACCGCACTTTATATCATAACGTGTGACAATTAACGATATATACATGTATGTTATACACACACACACACACACACACATCAGAATGCTGCTATTAACAAAGGAAAAAAATCAAGATTTATTTATAGTTTCTCTACCATCCATTCACTGTTATTAGGACTGTCAAACATCATCAAGGTCATTTTATTGTTTTGTAATTCGAAGTAGCAGTCTTGTTGATAATATAGGGATTCTCACCAAAAAGCTCAATACTTAACACTGAAACTAAAGATGCTTAGTTGTTATGTTGACATACTGATGTATTAGTGTTAATAGTATGTAGCAAATGGTTTGGTCCACTGTTTTGGCATAAATGTTGTGGATGCTGTATACGTAACTATGCTTAGGCATAAGTCTTCGCTGTTGATGCGACATGGCCTACTATTTATATTGTTTCTGCATTTTTCTGGTGTTTGTTTGTATGATAGTGTTGGTGTTTTCTAGTATCAGAATTAAAGTTTGTAGAAGTTAGTTTGTGTGTTTATTACTGCATAGGTCCGTTGTACTTCATAGTCCGCTTTAGTTTAAAGATATAGGAACACATTTGACTTTTTTGATGGAGCAACCATGGTTTCTCTTCACCTTCTCCTCTTTCTCTTCCTTGTGTTTTCGTGAATGAGAAGATGCAAGTGGGAATGCATGAAACAATGTACCTCCTTCAAAATATGAATTGCAGGTTTGGTCTTCCTATATCCCACCGGATGAGTCATAATGCTTGAGTGATGCTTATAGTCTTTGTAGTTGGTTTCTTATTTATTTTATATATTCTTTTACTTTGTATTTTGGAAAAAATGATTTAGGAGGATTGGGTAATATTGTAATAGTGTTATTAGTTAGTTTGGAATGGTAAAAAGTATAAAGTGGATTTTGATTAGTTAAATCTGACCATCTCTTTTTATCTTGATTTAAGATTTCTGTGGATAGTTGGTTGGTAACTATTTTACTTTTAAATATAAATCATACTTCTAATTAGTTTTGGCTTAGTTACCTTTTCCACTAGAGTAAAATCGAATTGAGTTAGAGTTGTTTATTTTTGGGACAAGTCGTCAAAGTAACAACATGTTAGATTATTTTTGCAAATTTCAAGCTTTTTGATCGGACGGAAATAATGAAACCTATTTTATGCCTATGTAATTTTCACCAATTATTTTGTGATTTTGAGCCATAGACAAAGATCAAGAATGTAGGAAGTTGATCCTGGAGAATGTATGCAACTACTGTGCCAATAAGGAGTCAAAACCATGGTGTCTTAATTGGCTTCAATTAAAATGTATCGAAAACAAAACTATCTTTTCTTTTAAATGGAAAATATGAGGCCCACGACCATTAAAAACACCATAGCTTGGTTTATACTCATAGGTATCAACCATTCACATTTTACTATTATATCACACAATTTTAACCGCATAACTTTTATTCCGCACCATGACAAAATAATCTCAAAAATAGCTATAATCTACTGAAATTCCTCATTTGTTAATTTCACATTCTGCAAAGATGATGAATTCCATCTCGTTGGTTTCCATTCTCGTTTGATTCTTTCATCTTCTTTATCCATTTGAATACAAAGCAGTTCCACCAGTCTACTTTCATACTTTTGCTTTAGCCATATTGAGCTACTTGCGATATGTTTCTACAGGAAAACAATGTCATGTCCTTTTTCATTTTGCTTATTACGTGCGGTTCAGTAATACAAGATGACATGATGTGTAAGTGGTTTTGCTTACTATGTTGTCGAAAATTGCAACAATCATGGAAACATAAATAATTATTTTTCGCATTCAACCTTTATGCGTGTTTTTCACATTATGCTGCCCTAACAAGATTCGATACTATAAGATGCTCCTCTTTTCATTGCAGTTTCTTGCATGGAGCGACGAGAATGACATAACTGTGATTGGTGGAGGCCTTGGAGGTTATGTGACGGCCATAAAGGTTGCGCAGCTTGGTCTGAAAATGACTTACATTGAAAAACGCATCACGCTTGGCGGCAAATGTCTTAATGTTGGATGTATTCCTTCTAAGACTCTACTTCACTCTTCGCAAATGCACCACGAAGCCAAGCATTCATTTGCAAAACATGGAGTCAAAATTAGTAACGTTGAAATTGATCTTCCAGTCGTGTTGGCACAAAAGGAAAAAGCTATGTCTGGTCTTACTCGTGGTATTAATGGGCTATTTAAAAATAATAAGGTCACTTATGTAAAAGGTATGGAAAGTTCATTTCTCCATCAGAAGTTTCCGTTGACACACTTGAAGGTGGAAATACAGTAGTCAAAGAAAAGAACTCATTATTGTTACAGGGTCTGATGCCAAATCACTTGCTGGAGTAACAATTGATGACAAAAAGATTGTCTCATCAACAGGTGCTTTATCCCTTTAGGAAATCCCAAAAAGGCTAGTGGTGATAGGTGCAGGCTACATATGCCTGGAGATGAGTTCAGTATGGTGAAGACTCAGTTCCCAAGTAACAGTCATCGAGTTCGTCTCCGACGTCGTCCCAACCATGGACTCTGAAGTCCGCAAACAATTCCAGTGCATGCTCGAATAACAGACAATGAAATTCATGCTCAAAACCAAAGTTGTCATATTTGCACATGCAAATCCCAGTCAATGATGTTACGCACAGGCTAGAATTCAAGTTTGTTCAATGTTTCACCCTCGGGTTTGTTTTTGGGTATGTTAGACGTATACTGATTCCAATTTAATAACCAGTATTTTTCTATTTATAACATTCCAATTTTAGTTTAACCGAACGTTGTACTTGAATGCAACGTAGTATTAGTACGGTGTAGAATTGATCTTTGCAATACCCCAAAATAGAGAGAAAGCAAGGCATGGTAACTCCAACGCAGCTCAACAATCTTCCATATGGTTCGGTCACCGCTGTCTTGCCTTCCTCCTCGGCTGGGTTGGCATGCTCGGCTGTTTGGGTTGGCCATTCACGTGTCGCTCCTTCTGAAAAAGATTTGCTTCCTCACACAGGTTTGTGACAATCAGCAGCAACCCCGTTAAGCGCTATCATGGATGACCACGTAAGGCTAGTAAGTGTAATAGTTCAGGCTCCATTACTCTGGTTTCAATGAGTTGTATTGATGGTAAGAGAACCGTTCTTGATATGGATATGGATGACTTACTATCCGATGAACTAGCCTCTGATGAAGAAAGGACTGTGACGTTAAGCAAGTTGCGATCGGTTGGTTATTACGATGACTTGATTGCTGGCAAGGCTGTTGCAGGAGCACCTGGTCCACTGTTCCTTTCAGATGGTGATTTGTCCAGCGACCAGGCACAATCCACCTTATTACTTCCTGAGCCTGTTTTCAACTACCATGAAAATTTCAATTACAACGTTGCTAGTGATTATGTTAATGTACAAAAAACTGTTACACCCATTAATGTCCCTTCGAACCACTCTCCTAGATATGAACTCATTTCAGGCACTAGTTATTGGGTTTTCTGGGCTAGTTTCACAGATTGCTCTTTTTGATAAGTTGCTTTCGGGCATTTACTTGCACAAAAGAATAGGAATCTCTGTCTTTGCACTCAACATCCTATAGGTCAATCTAAATGAATTTTGTTTTCTTATCAGAATAGGTTTATGGGAAAGAAGGTCAAATGTTGTTTTATGTATTGATTATGCTGCATTCAATATTTTATATTGTCATATCATGCTCTGTAGATAATATCATTTTCGTTTTACATCCAGCCGAAGATGCCTACATAATGAAACTGGTACCATAAATGGGTATGCTCTTTTCCTTGCGTCATGCAATACCATTTTTGGTATTCATCTAGGGAAAGCTAATTTCATTTGGAAATTTGGCACTATATTTACTCTTGATAGCTATCATCTCTGCCATGGTTCCTGAAGTAATGTCATGTATACGCATATATATAGGGATTACTTGACAAGAAGCAATGCATATGAAACCTTTTCTCCCATATATCTTCTATTTGTAAATATAGAAAGTAAATATAATGAGTATAATCACTATGTCTAATGTATTACCGCCTCTGAATTCAGAAATAGAGAGTAAACATGTGTCTGAAAATGAATTTCCACATACAATGTAAAGTAGTTGTTATACAAAATTGATTGTTATGCAAGTCACTACATGAATGTGGGGAATAAATGTGATTTGGCAGGTAAAAGGACAGTTTTCGATGAAGCTGGGTAGGTAAATGCCATACGTTATCTTCCCATGTACCAGTAAAAAATGATGACATATTGCTATTTACTTACAATTTTTCCCCCTACTTATTGTAGGCACTGGCCGATGAGATTGGCACTCCATTCTTGGAAACCAGTGCCAAAAGCGCAGCCAATGTTGAGGAACCATTCATGACAACGGCAATAGAGAAAAAGAGCCGGTAATATTACGAATTTAAAGGTACTATTAATTTATAGGTAAATTCATATCTATTCAAAAATCCTATTGGAAAATCGACCATGCCATTCATTAAAATATTTAATCTCAAACTTAAATATGATAATACTACTTAATCACTATTTTCAAACCAAAAATTCGAGTGAAAATCTATCAGCAATAGAGAAAAAGAATGTGTATGTTGATTAAATAATTTGTGGAGTAATGGTTCTATTCTTAAAAATGACTTAAATTGTTATGTTCATTATACAAAGGTTTAATGAATATTGCAGCTGTTGTTAAGATTAGTATTAGATTTGGAAACAAATTATATGTAAAATAATACACAGTCAAATAAATTTCAGAAAGATGAGTTTTGTCTTGATACTTGGCCAAGTAATTCTGTGATAGACATCTTGAAATATAATTTTTTTGACTTCAAGAACTAACCTGGAAGTACCAGGAATAAATTCTACAATCTGATCTCCTAACAAGAGAGTTCTGAACTATCTTTTAGTCATAATGGAAGTTCAGAAGATAGAAACTATTTTCGATATTAGAAAACTTGTGACAAATTTTAGGCATTCAAATAATAGAGGTCTAGAAATTTCTTTTGAGAATTGGAAGATTCGAACGTTTGGATTCAAGTAGTTATCATTATTGAAATCCAGAAATACACTTTTGAAAATAGTAGACGCTCTAAAACCTCTTTTGGCTTTTTAAAGGCCCAAAACTCATACTTTATTATTAAGATAATAGAAGTCCATAAATCCTCTTCCGAAATTAATAGAAGTTTAGAAAATGCTTTCGATTTTAAAAAGACCCAAACTCCAGATTCAGCCATTAAGATAATGGTAGTCGACAAATCCACTTCTAGAAATAATGAGAGATCGAAACCCAGATTTGGATATTAAAATGTTAGAAGTCCATAAATGCACTTCTAGAAATAATAAGAGACCAAAACCCATCTTCAACATTAGAAAACAAGAATGCCAGATTCGTGTATAAAATGTTAGAAGTCCATAAAATCCACTTCTAGAAATAACGAGAGCCCTAAACTATTTTTCGGTATTATAAAACCAAAATCCAGGTGTAGGTATTGAAATATTATAACTCCAGAAATCAAATTCTAGGAATAATAAGAGACTGAAACCCTCTTTCAGTATTAAAAAATCCAAAACCCGAATTTGTGTATTAAAACATTAGAATTACAGAAATCCACTTTTGAAAATAAAAAGTCCTGAAACCACTTTGGACTTCATTAAATTTGATATATGTTTCAGGCTATGCTAATTTTAGGTTTTTCCATTAAACCAAATGTATGGCGTTTTTTTCTTTCGAACAGAGGTATAACATACATTAAGTATCATCAAGAAGTGGACTAAAATGATTCTCTTTCCCAAATAGGTTAGCAAAGTAAAGAACAAATGCATTTTGAATATCATACATATTCGTTTGTACCCGTCCGTTGTGATCAATCACAGATTGTACGTCTTGCTTTTTTTGTTTTGCTTTTAATGCTACATGGAAGTAAGTTGTATTCCTACCCGCATCTTCAAAACAACGGATAATGGACTTCTATTTTTTGATGTTTTATTCAGTCTGAAGAGCATTCACGTGCTTCAGCAAGAGTTCAGTTTCCAAATGTGCAAGAGAGCCATTGGTGGGATCATTGAGCATTTGATTCTGAATTTGGGACAATTAATTCAACCATGAGGTTGAGAGTAAGCTACCATTACCAAATCTATTCTTAGCACAAGGCTTAAGGGCTTCTTTGAGTGCTTTTAGTTTTTTGCGTAGAATGTACATCAGGTTACCAAAATAAAGGGAACACTAGGCAACATTTACAATATCATTGAAGTCAGGTTCAAATAACCAAGAGTTGAAATTTTGAAGCAAGGTTTCCTTATGTTTATTTGTTCACTAAGATTGATTAGTTGTGGAGAGTGATCAGATAAAATAGTTAATAAGAGTTCAATAAATAAGGTTGGCGCCATTGGTTAAGAGCACTAACATTGCAGAAAGCGTGATCACTTTTAGAAAAGGTTCCAATGCCTTCACGTTTTCTGTTGTTCCAAGTGAATTCAACACCAACAACCTTAATTTCAAGTAACTCAGAATTACTAATGGCATGTTAATTGGCCTAACTTCATGAAGTAAAACAGGTGTACCCCCAACCTATTAGCTAATTTGAGAGGAGAATTAAAATCCCCACAAACAAGCCATAAATTAGAGGGTTGTTTCAATGTGGGTAACAAGTTGAAGAAAGTGTCCCTAACAGCAGTAGAATTAAAGGCATACACAAAAGTGCAGTAACAAGAGGTAGAGGAAGGAATGTGTACTCTATAACAATGTAAGTGCTGACTAGATGAATTAAATGTGGTAAAACTGAAAAAAGATGGATCGAATAGTAGTAGAATCCTACCATAGCTAGCATCTGAAAGGTTGTGTAACATTGACCAATTAGAATTGATATACTTGGTTGCTCTCCTAGAAAGTTCTTCATTCAATTTGGTTTCAAGAATTACAAGAAACAAAGGTTGTATTTTCTTACCACAAGCTTCCATTGGCCAAGTTTGAGGTCCAAATGAGGACCTCTGATGTTCCAGGCATAGATGTTTTGCATCATTAACATTCACTATGTTTTTGTTAACACTGTTTGCAATAGATCTCGTCTGGATCTGAGATGCTTCTAAGGCTACTGTTCCTTGACATAGGTGATTCAACGGTAGTAAGCTTTCCTAGCTTAAAGCCAACATCGAATTGCATGTCTTTGAATTTCTTTCCAACCTCATAATGATGGGAAGTTGTTGGGATTTGTGAAACACCCCACCTCCGTTAGGGTCACTCTCAAAGGGAATGCCCTAATTTTGGTGGAGGTTTATAAGTATAAGTCACAGATATACAAGACAGATATAGGAACACATATTTGTAAACAGCGGAAGAACAACAAACTTTATTTCATAAAGTCAAATACGTGTTACAACAACATCCTTTCCAAAAACATAACACTTTCATAATCTGTCTTGAGTACATTATTTAAAGAAGCATAAATAAAACATAGATAAACTGCAAAAGCCCCATAGTGGATTGTCCAAAGCCATAGTTCAAAACAGGAAAGTACAAGCAATACATTTCTCTTCTTCAAGCTGGATGTTGAGGTAGGTCAAGCTGCTGAGTTCCCTCCCTGAGGACCTGGGGGGGGGGAACGGAAGAAAGAAGACGAAAGAAAAGTAGAGTCAGACATAAAGCCTGAGTAAGTCTAGTACTATTTTGTCTATGAATAAAGAACTGGGTATGATAAGTATAAACAAGAAGTGGGCATGCACTATAAACTTGGTTAAGTTGTCTAGGGCCGAATATACTAGCGTACCCCATATTAATCTCTGAACCCATATAAACTAGTTTCCAATTTACACCCCATAATCGGGGTGATGTTATCCATTCTATGATGATCGGCTCCTACTCGCAAAGTTACATGTGTCTTACGGCCCCCGATGTCTGTAGTTACCTATGCTGGTCCCACCGTGGGGTGTATCAAGTCCCATAGTGGCAACCCGACACAACCTTAGAGTGCACAGGTATGCTACTGGTGTCCAGTGCCTTATTTTTCTGCATCGGAGTGTGTGCACGCCCGCACCCCGTTAGAACCTACACTGCTACACCACCGCCGTCGATTTGACCTCTTACAATCAGCCCAGTAATCGTGCCCCACCCTGCCTAGTTTCAGGGTATCCTGATACACCTTTTAGGGTTACTGCTGAAAAGGGTCCCCCGTTACTAGGTTTTCTATCTCTAGCCAACATGCTAAGTTGGTTAAGTGTTTTCTAACCTAACCCCCACCAGTCCGTTTAGTTTAGCATGTTCCATTTTGATTAAGTCTTTAGTTCACTTAATCCTAGCAATCCTGACTCAGCCTCAATTGCCTTATTAAGGCCCTGACCTCTCACATTAGACAGGTATTGTTGTGGCTGCCTGTTGCCGGTTGGTTCCGGGCAGTCTTACGCCACAACTCAGTCTAACCTCGGGTCCTTATTGGGCTCCACGTTTAACCTCCCACATTGGATAGGTATTGTTGTGACTACTGGACAGCCGGGCGGTTCCGGGCAGGTTTACATCACAACTCAATCCAACCTCGGGTTAAACACATCGTATTTTCTACATTTACATATTTTGTCATTCTTCTTTATTTCTTATATGTAAATATTTGCGGCCCATTATTAAGTTAATGGTGTAAAGGTTACACCAATCATGGGCCCAACCCATACTTGAACTTGGGCCCTTCTATTTTATATTTTCATTCATTAATTAATTTTAAACCAACGTTATTTTCCCCCGTTTTACACGTCCGTTTATATATACATTGGGCTTAGCCTTTTAAAGCCCAATTTAGCCATGCGAAAAGGGGAGGCTTATGGCGAGATTACATACACAAAGAGGGGAAAGTGAGCGCATGAACTTGCAATACGACGTTGGAAATACAAAATAGAAATTGGTGTACTTGCATAGTGGTAACATAGGTGACATGAATCAAAGCATGTGAACTTGCATAGGTTTAACTACAACATGAACCTATATCCTTATTTAGGCATAATGTTAAACATAAGCATGTCATAAATATTTCTAGCATAAGCATAGCATAATGTCAAACATAAGCATGGCATAAATACTTTTAGCATAAACATGGCATAATGTCAAACATAAGCATGGCATAAGTAAAGCTAAATTTGTTATTGGCATAAACATAAACAAGTCATGTTCATAAGGTTTCTACATGTTTACAAAGGGGATACTTTGTTACTAACACAAAAGCATAGTTCAACATAATCATGATTTAAGCCTAATCACATAACGATGGTATAAATATACTTATGCTTAAATATTCCTAACCATGGTGTTTGCTTTAAACTTGCAAAAAGGGATTTTTGAGTCTAACCTAGCCATGTCTCACATATGTCATCATAAAATTCTTGTAAACAAGATAGACTTAATCATGGATTTCAATTATGCCAAATATCATTCATAGCCTAGCCATATTCATAAGTTTGCAAAAGCATGACTTAATACATGGATTATGGTGTCCAAATTCCAACATAGTTTCATATGAACTATAACAACCAAACTTGTTTCAATTACTTGCAAAATAATTTATGCACAAAAATATACATCATGATGGCATAATAACAAAGCCCCAAACTTGCATGAATTTCAATCAACTACATCATGTAGCTTCAACATAGATTACATAATTTGCGCAATATTCCAAACGTATACTTGCATAGAACTACCGCATGTAGTTCTTTATAATGAATAACATAATTTTGCACAAATATGAATTACTTTATTATCCCAATTCAAGCATACAAATCAATACAGTTGTTTATTCATACCAAAGTAATACTCTACTTACAATGGTTGAATTCTCTAATTAAGAGATATGATTCCTTTGTTGAATTGATTGGCTTTAGGTTGCTTGAATTGCTTTAGGCTTTAGAACTTTCTTCCTTATTCTCTCTCTAGTTGGCGGCTACTCTTAGTCGTTCCTCAGCAACATGGCGGCTATGTTCTTAATTTTGAATGAATAGATTAGGGTTTAGTCTAGGGTTGTTTATATAGAGGTTAGGAATTGATTAGGACCATTGATGTTGCTAGGTTAGATCGTAGCCATTCATTAGATAGAGAGACCAATTAGAACCCGCCACCTAGCCCTAATGACAAAGCAGACCACAGAAATTCAACCAAACACAGACCTGGCCAGCCAGGTTGACTGGGCTCGACCAGGTCGACACCCTTGTCGACAGGGCTGTCGACAGCCCTGTCGATATGGGTAGCCCAGGTCGACAGCCCAGTCGAACTGGGTGGCCTAGGCGGGTGTTTATCCGCCCTGGCCCATTGGGCCCGATTTTTTAATTATTTTATTCTGTTTGAATTTTAAATTTAATTCAAAACTTCTGAAGGCCATATCTTCTTCATACGGACTCCGTTTTTCGAAAACTCGGACTCTATTTCGCGTATTTTTCCGAGACGAACGCAATGGTGTATCCCGTTTCCCTTGGTTCTTTGATTTAAAATTAATTATACTTTAATTTGTTAATTTCACAGTTATAGAATTTTCGGGGTGTTACATTCTCCCCCACTTAAAAGGATTTCGTCCCCGAAATCTTCAAGTTAGGAGGAATGTATATCCTAACATCCAATCATCCATCTACTCATCCATCAAACACGAGCATCCATTGTCCTTAAAAGACTTCTAATGCTTCATGATCATATGCGAAGCGTGTGTATATGAACTTATCTAATGCAAAATCAGGCGGTCTACTGATTCAGTTGACCTCCTTAATGCGAATTATGTAAGTGCCATGAATCCATTATGTATGCAAATTTTCCTATTCATGATTCTACATGAGTGCACAATCATTCAATACAAATGCAACATCCACATGACAACACATTAAAGTTCAATCACATATGAAAGCAAACATATATGCATATGCAATATGAAGTGACTGAGCCGATCTAGAACCTAGATTGTGTGTGTATATGCAACCACGAGCAATCACTTGCAACCACTTGCAACCATCATCCATAACATGTTTCAACTACATGTTTCCATCCAAAAAGATTCTACCTAAAAGATACGGTCGAGGAAATATACCTAAAAAGATAGATAAAAGCGCAACTTAAGGAAAAGGAAAGATCAAGGATGTACCCTCGAACAGAAAAGGGTAGGCTGTACGGATTCTAGCCTCAGTTTCCCAAGTCGCGTCTCCCTCGGCGTCGCTCCACTGAACTTTGACGAGCTTGACTTCGCGTTTGCGTAGCTTCTTCACTTCCGTTCCTAAGATGTGGGTTGGAACTTTTCTTATGGTTACTTCGCGCTCCACTTCGGCCTCTTCGAGGATATTTGGCTCTACCACTTCAGCAGACTCATGAAGACATTTTCGGAGATGTGAAACGTGAAAAACGTTGTGGACTCCAGCCAACTTCTCGGGTAGCTCTAATCTATAGGCCATTTTCCCAACCTTCTCGATGATAGGGAATGGACCTACGAACCTTGGCGCTAGTTTTCCTGTGGTTCCAAAACGAACAACGTTTCTTAGTGGTGATACCTTGAGAAAAACTCTGTCTCCAACTTCGAATTCAAGGTCGGTCCTCCTCTTGTCGGCATAGGACTTTTGTCTGTCTTGGGCCGTCTTCATCCTTCTTCGTATTAAGTCTACTTTCTCTGAAGTCTCTCGGATCATATCTGGTCCAAGTATGAGCTTATTAGTAGACTCCCACCAACAAGTGGGCGATCGGCACGGTCTTCCGTATAAAGCTTCGAAGGGCGCCATTCCGATGGTTGCTTGATAACTGTTGTTGTATGCAAATTCCACCAAAGGAAGGTGGTCTTCCCATGTCCCTCCGAAGTCAAGGACGCATAGTCTTAAGAGGTCTTCCAAAACTCTATTCACTCTCTCTGTTTGGCCATCGGTTTGGGGATGATAGGCTGTGCTCAAGCATAACTGCGTTCCTACTGCTTCTTGCAGACTCCGCCAAAACTCGCTGGTGAAGATGGGGTCTCGGTCACTAACAATGTTAGACGGTATTCCATGGAGTCGAACGATTTCCTTAAGGTAAAGTGATGCTAGGGATGAGGCAGTTCATTTACTTTTGACAGGTAAAAAGTGGGCGCTTTTAGTAAGCCTATCCACTATTACCCAAATACTAGTGTTGCCTCTCCTAGACCTAGGCAGCCCATCGATGAAGTCCATTGAGATGTTATCCCACTTCCATTGCGGGACCTCCAGAGGATGTAGCAGTCCGCCAGGCTTTTTCTGTTCCGCCTTAACCTGTTGGCACACCATACACTTAGAAACGAACTCTGCCACGTCCTTTTTCATGCCGTTCCAGAAGAAAGTCCTTTTTATGTCTTTGTACATTTTATCTCCGCCTGGGTGTATCGTCATCTTGGAGTGATGTGCTTCCTCGAGAACCTTCTTTACTAAATCTTTTGTCTGTGGGACGCATAGTCTTCCGTCTCGCCTTAGCAAACCCTTATCGTCGATGGAGTATCTGTTGAGGTGACTTGAAGTCTCACCCCTAATTAGCCTATCAATTATTTCCACAAGCTGAGGGTCTTCGCGTTGTGCTGTCCCTACTGAATCCACTAAAGTCGGGCGCACTTCGAGAGATGCAAGCAAGCCCGGTACGAAATCGGAGGAAGGCCTAAAGTCGAAGCTGGCTATAAACTCTAGGCTTTGTCTTTCAACAAACAACGGGCTTAGGGTCAATTTCTTTCGGCTCAACGCGTCTGCCACTACGTTGCCTTTGCCCGGAGTGTAGGAGATTTCGAAATCGTACGAGGCAAGGAACTCCATCCATCTTTGTTGCCTCAAGTTAAGATCCTTCTGCGAGAAAAGGTATTTCAACGATTTATGGTCAGTGTAAAGTTCGAACTTCTCACCTAGGAGATAGTGTCGCCAAGACTTGAGTGCAAAGACGATGGCGGCTAACTCAAGATCGTGGGTTGGGTAGTTCTTTTCGTGCACTTTCAACTGTCTCCTGCCATAAGCTACTACCCTTCCTTCTTGCATTAAGACGGCGCCTAGCCCTGTCCCACATGCATCCGTATAAACAGTGAACATCTTGCTCCCATCTGGCAGCGTCAAGACTGGGGCTGTTGTGAGAGCCCTTTTCAGTCGTTGGAAAGCAAATTCGCAATCCAAATCCCAATTAAACACTAGATTCTTCTTAGTCAATTTCGTGAGCGGAGCTGAGATTTTCGCAAAATCCCTTATAAACTTTCGATAGAAACCCGCTAGTCCTAGAAAGCTTCGGACCTCAGTTGCAATCCTTGGTGTCTTCCAGTCCTGTACCGCCACTACTTTAGCAGGGTCCACTGCTAACCCTTGTTTGGATACTATGTGCCCAAGGAACCTCACTTCTCTCCAAAAGTGGTAATTGGAGAACTTGGCTTTTAGTTGATGGACTCGCAAAGTTTCCATGATTGCCCTTAAGTGCTGAGCATGTTCCTCTTCACTCTTTGAGAAGATAAGGATATCATCTACGAAGACCACTACGAATTTGTGGAGGAATCTCTAAATACCCTACTCATCAGGTCCACGAAGTAAGCAGGTGCATTTGTCAAGCCGAAAGGCATGACAAGCCATTCAAAAAAACCGTCTGGGGTTCTGAATGTCGTTTTATCGATGCTATCTTCAGCCACCCTTAGTTGATGAAAACCGGTTGCTAAATCGAGTTGGGAGAAAACAGACGCTCCTACAAGCTGGTCAAACAAATCGTCAATTCTAGGGAGAGGGTGCCTATTCTTTTTCGTTAGCTTGTTGAGCTCCCAATAGTCAACACATAAACGGAGTGAACCATCCGCCTTCGTAGCGAACACCACTGGAGCGCCCCATTCTGAAATGCTCCTCCTAATGAACCCCTTCTCTAGAAGCTCTTTAATCTGTTTACTGAGCTCTTTCCTTTCTCGTGGAGCCATATGTCTAACGGGCAACGCAACGGGCTTTGCATTATCTACAAGATATATGCGGAAGTCTATTTCCCGCTTCGGAGGCAAGCCCTTCACCTCTTCAAAGACATCCGGATATTCCCGGACCACTCTAACTGATTGCAAATTTTCAACCGAGGCATCTAGAGATTCAAGATAACTAAGCATAACCGCATACGAGGGATTACAAGAAATTTCCAAAGTATTACCGAGCTGGGTTAGGAGCCTAACAACCCTTTTCTCATAATCAAGGATGGCCCCATTACTGGATAGCCAATCCATACCCAAAATCAAACCATACCCCAAAAAGCCCAAAACAAAGGCACTACATTGAAATTCTACGCTTAGAATAGAAATTTTCAATCCCACACAGATCATAGACAAATGAGCTGGGCCCCCAATTGGGTTTGAAACAATTAAGGGGTCCTCTACCATACTAGTTTCTAGGTGCAGAGATTCTACTAAAGCAGACGAGATAAAGGAGTGTGATGCGCCAGAATCAAATAAAGTGCGAACGGGGTGATCATAAAGATAAACTACACTTTCTACAGAAGTATTTATACCTCGCTGTTGCAGAGGTGGCGCTTCTAGCACATGGACCTGTGCCCCTGGGGTGGATCCAGCCCTCTGCCCCTGTCCTCGTTTCTTTGGGCAGTCCTTAGCCCTATGGCCCGTCTCACCGCAAGAAAAGCACCCACCATTTTCCTTGGCCATCTTTTTCCGGCAGTCCTTTACTAAGTGCCCCACTTTGCCACAGAAATTGCACTTCCTCTTCTCCTTGTTGCCTTTCCCGCCTTTCTTAAAGTCTGTCTTCTTGGGCTGCAAACCCTCTTTCTTCTTGCCCTTGTCCTCTTCATTCAGCAATGCCATTTGCACCAATCTTTCATACGTGGCTCCCATGGGTATATGGGTCATGGCCAGACTGTGTAATGGCTCATTCAACCCTTTGACGAAACGGAGAGCCTTCTTGTGCGGGGTATTGACTAGGTCAAGCCCAAACCTAGCCAGCTCATCGAACTGATTCACATACTCTCTGACCGTCTTGTCCCCTTGCTTAAGAAATAAGAATTTTTCCAACTGCAAACTTCTTTCCGCATCTGAGAGAAATTTAGTCTCAAACCTTGCCCTAAAGTCCTCCCATGTCTCCACTGGTCTTTCAGCATTAGTGACTTCCCACCAGTAGGAAGCCTCGCCCTTCAATAGCCACACTGCCAATTGTACTTTTTGCCTATCTTCTACCTCAAAGATGATGAATAGGTCCTCTGTTTCCTTCAGCCAATTTCTAGCTGCCACGAAGGACTCAGTTCCATGGAAATCCCTTCCTCCCATAGCTTTAAAATCTTTACATATCTTAGCAAAATTGTTTCCCCGAGGAGGAGGTGGAGGAAAAGGTGCCGCTGCAGCTGGATGATTTCCTTCCGCTGGGGGAGGAGGAATGGTAGGACCTGGCTGAGTGGCTCTTGCTTCTAAGAACCGTCTAAAACAACCAGGTATTGGCACCCCTTCTGGCAAGTTAAGTTCTTGGGACATGCTGAAACAAAAAGGATAGATTCAAAACGAAGGATAAGAGATAGTACCTATGGCTTTGGGGGGTGGACTTTGCCTTTTTAAAATAAAATAATATTTTTCTTTTTAAAAATGCTTCTTTAAATTTCCTTTTTGAAAATAATTTTTCAAAACTTTTTATCTTATCTGGTAAACCTAGGCTTTGATACCAAGTGAAACACCCCACCTCCGTTAGGGTCACTCTCAAAGGGAATGCCCTAATTTTGGTGGAGGTTTATAAGTATAAGTCACAGATATACAAGACAGATATAGGAACACATATTTGTAAACAGCGGAAGAACAACAAACTTTATTTCATAAAGTCAAATACGTGTTACAACAACATCCTTTCCAAAAACATAACACTTTCATAATCTGTCTTGAGTACATTATTTAAAGAAGCATAAATAAAACATAGATAAATTGCAAAAGCCCCATAGTGGATTGTCCAAAGCCATAGTTCAAAACAGAAAAGTCCAAGCAATACATTTCTCTTCTTCAAGCTGGATGTTGAGGTAGGTCAAGCTGCTGAGTTCCCTCCCTGAGGACCTGGGGGGGGAAACGGAAGAAAGAAGACGAAAGAAAAGTAGAGTCAGACATAAAGCCTGAGTAAGTCTAGTACTATTTTGTCTATGAATAAAGAACTGGGTATGATAAGTATAAACAAGAAGTGGGCATGCACTATAAACTTGGTTAAGTTGTCTAGGGCCGAATATACTATCGTACCCCATATTAATCTCTGAACCCATATAAACTAGTTTCCAATTTACACCCCATAATCGGGGTGATGTGATCCATTCTATGATGATCGGCTCCTACTCACAAAGTTACATGTGTCTTACGGCCCCCGATGTCTGTAGTTACCTATGCTGGTCCCACCATGGGGTGTATCAAGTCCCATAGTGGCAACCCGACACAACCTTAGAGTGCACAGGTATGCTACTGGTGTCCAGTGCCTTATTTTTCTGCGCCGGAGTGTGTGCACGCCCGCACCCCGTTAGAACCTACACTGCTACACCACCGCCGTCGATTTGACCTCTTACAATCAGCCCAGTAATCGTGCCCCACCCTGCCTAGTTTCAGGGTATCCTGATACACCTTTTAGGGTTACTGCTGAAAAGGGTCCCCCGTTACTAGGTTTTCTATCTCTAGCCAACATGCTAAGTTGGTTAAGTGTTTTCTAACCTAACCCCCACCAGTCCGTTTAGTTTAGCATGTTCCATTTTGATTAAGTCTTTAGTTCACTTAATCCTAGCAATCCTGACTCAGCCTCAATTGCCTTATTAAGGCCCTGACCTCTCACATTAGACAGGTATTGTTGTGGCTGCCTGTTGCCGGTTGGTTCCGGGCAGTCTTACGCCACAACTCAGTCTAACCTCGGGTCCTTATTGGGCTCCACGTTTAACCTCCCACATTGGATAGGTATTGTTGTGACTACTGGACAGCCGGGCGGTTCCGGGCAGGTTTACATCACAACTCAATCCAACCTCGGGTTAAACACATCGTATTTTCTACATTTACATATTTTGTCATTCTTCTTTATTTCTTATATGTAAATATTTGCGGCCCATTATTAAGTTAATGGTGTAAAGGTTACACCAATCATGGGCCCAACCCATACTTGAACTTGGGCCCTTCTATTTTATATTTTCATTCATTAATTAATTTTAAACCAACGTTATTTTCCCCCGTTTTACACGTCCGTTTATATATACATTGGGCTTAGCCTTTTAAAGCCCAATTTAGCCATGCGAAAAGGGGAGGCTTATGGCGAGATTACATACACAAAGAGGGGAAAGTGAGCGCATGAACTTGCAATACGACGTTGGAAATACAAAATAGAAATTGGTGTACTTGCATAGTGGTAACATAGGTGACATGAATCAAAGCATGTGAACTTGCATAGGTTTAACTACAACATGAACCTATATCCTTATTTAGGCATAATGTTAAACATAAGCATGTCATAAATATTTCTAGCATAAGCATAGCATAATGTCAAACATAAGCATGGCATAAATACTTTTAGCATAAACATGGCATAATGTCAAACATAAGCATGGCATAAGTAAAGCTAAATTTGTTATTGGCATAAACATAAACAAGTCATGTTCATAAGGTTTCTACATGTTTACAAAGGGGATACTTTGTTACTAACACAAAAGCATAGTTCAACATAATCATGATTTAAGCCTAATCACATAACGATGGTATAAATATACTTATGCTTAAATATTCCTAACCATGGTGTTTGCTTTAAACTTGCAAAAAGGGATTTTTGAGTCTAACCTAGCCATGTCTCACATATGTCATCATAAAATTCTTGTAAACAAGATAGACTTAATCATGGATTTCAATTATGCCAAATATCATTCATAGCCTAGCCATATTCATAAGTTTGCAAAAGCATGACTTAATACATGGATTATGGTGTCCAAATTCCAACATAGTTTCATATGAACTATAACAACCAAACTTGTTTCAATTACTTGCAAAATGATTTATGCACAAAAATATACATCATGATGGCATAATAACAAAGCCCCAAACTTGCATGAATTTCAATCAACTACATACATGTAGCTTCAACATAGATTACATAATTTGCGCAATATTCCAAACGTATACTTGCATAGAACTACCGCATGTAGTTCTTTATAATGAATAACATAATTTTGCACAAATATGAATTACTTTATTATCCCAATTCAAGCATACAAATCAATACAGTTGTTTATTCATACCAAAGTAATACTCTACTTACAATGGTTGAATTCTCTAATTAAGAGATATGATTCCTTTGTTGAATTGATTGGCTTTAGGTTGCTTGAATTGCTTTAGGCTTTAGAACTTTCTTCCTTATTCTCTCTCTAGTTGGCGGCTACTCTTAGTCGTTCCTCAGCAACATGGCGGCTATGTTCTTAATTTTGAATGAATAGATTAGGATTTAGTCTAGGGTTGTTTATATAGAGGTTAGGAATTGATTAGGACCATTGATGTTGCTAGGTTAGATCGTAGCCATTCATTAGATAGAGAGACCAATTAGAACCCGCCACCTATCCCTAATGACAAAGCAGACCACAGAAATTCGACCAAACACAGACCTGGCCAGCCAGGTTGACTAGGCTCGACCAGGTCGACACCCCTGTCGACAGGGCTGTCGACAGCCCTGTCGATATGGGTAGCCCAGGTCGACAGCCCAGTCGACCTGGGTGGCCTAGGCGGGTGTTTATCCGCCCTGGCCCATTGGGCCCGATTTTTTAATTATTTTATTCTGTTTGAATTTTAAATTTAATTCAAAACTTCCGAAGGCCATATCTTCTTCATACGGACTCCGTTTTTCGAAAACTCGGACTCTATTTCGCGTATTTTTCCGAGACGAACGCAATGGCGTATCCCGTTTCCCTTGGTTCTTTGATTTCAAATTAATTATACTTTAATTTGTTAATTTCACAGTTATAGAATTTTCGGGGTGTTACAATTTGTGCCCTGGTGGTGGGGAAATATTGCATGTGTCAGTGTTTGATGGAATGTTGTCTTTGTTATAGTTGGAGTTAATAGATGTAACGCTTGCTTCATCTTGGTTAGTGTGATTTTGTTGATCTTTCACCTCATTTTGTTCTGCTTCCTTGACTTCAACAGATCGCTAAGTGTAATTATTTGAAGTAGTAGCACCTTCTGTTTGTTTTCCTTTGTTTGGTTGCTCTTGCATTAGAGAATCCAGTATTTTTTCTCTTATGATGTCAACCGCATGTTTGTCATTCTATATCAGGCCATAAGTGAGTGGAAAAACTTTGTGGATAATAGAGTGTAGCAGATTAGAATCATCAAAATCCTCAGTTTTATCAATTTTTTGCAGCTAGATTCATTCTCATTATTGATAGTAAATTGTTTGCATGCATGGTCAACCTCTTTATTTAGCACGGGCACACCAGTATGTCCCAAATTAGTATCAATAACTTGAGAAGCAACGTCCACATCAGTTGCCATAATCTTCATATTTGCAGTAACATTATTGCTTATAGCTTTGTTGTCTATGCTTGTTCTATATTGTTTCCTTGTTGCTCTTCATTTATATTTTGTAAGCTAGCAAATTTATTACTGATTTTAGTAATGCAAAGCCTGCTTACTTCAAGTCCCTCACTCATTCTTGCTTCCTTGTTTATTTTACTTTTTTCCGAAACATTGCCTTCACTTTGCATCTCTTTGTCTAGTATCTCCCCTTCTTCTAAAGAACTTTCTACATGGTAAGAAGTTACTTATTTCTTCTTTTTCCATTGAGTTTTTGTAGAGACCTGTAACTTCCCCGGTAAGGAAAGCCCGGATTGCTTTGAGAACAAGACAGATTAGAACGCAAACAGAAGAACATTTCATTGTTTATTACAACAATTCATCGGAATACAAGAATATACAGAGTATGAATCAATATTACACATCATGAAATATCAGAGATTACAATACATTACATTGCAGCGGAAAATAATACAAAACACAACTAAAAGTAATACACGGATACAAAGCTTTCCGAGTATCATTCCAGCTGTAAATCAGGATCCTGTGAATATAAATCTGCAAAACCAAAACTACTAGCTGCCCATGTCAAAATATGGGCACCCAGAGTTTAGGTTAAAACAATAAACTCCAAGTCAGTCATGTGATTGGTGTGAGAACTAAAACATTTATTAATCTTTATTTTAAAGTTAGATAAATCAAGGGACCACACCGTATAACACGGAACGGGTTTCCTCCCAAGAATACCAGTGCATAAAACAACAGCGCGATGCTAAATAAAGAACAATGAAGCTATTATAAAACCTAGGCCCTATCACATAATGCAACGCAAGCCGGAGGATAGGGTTTTTACCTTATAATAGCCAAAGAATGCTTGATACGCTAAAAACAAATCATTTGATACTATTATAAGTGCATAGTGTATAAAACAATTTCAATCATAAGTATCAATCATAGACGGCAAAAGTGCCTCATACCACTATGTCGCCATACTAGGCTCTACAAATAAAACCGCAAAGTCACGTATTGGAAGCTGGATTTCCATCTGTGAACCGAGGCAAAAGATAGTCCTCACCGATTCGAGACAATCTATCCTACCATGTCTCAAGATCAGAGCTAGAATGACCCTTGGATCGTCAGGGCCGGTCCACCGATGTGGATTAAACTTAAACCCTGGACACTGCATTCCCCCGCCCTATGGGGCGAAAATGAGCCAAATGACTCCATTGGCTCCACATAGTCACCGATATATCTGAGGCGCCTCGCAACAGCAACAACCACTCAGGTGAAAATAATATGAATGTCAAGGCTGGTACGTCACTGACACCACCCTAGCTAGAAGGAAACGCATGACCTCCCTGATGTCGTCTCCTGTTTCTGGTTCACAATCGGGGTGTGAGGCTCGCGAATCAACGCTACACAAAGCTATGCCACACAGGCCGTGCTTTGATCATCAACCACAAGACTTTGATTTTCAAAAAATGCCTTGATCATTTGCCACTTAGGCATGCCACACAGGGAATTCACTCCATGCGATTGATATCCATCAATATATAACCCCTGAGCTCGTACGTCTCAGAGAAGGGCGTTTAGCAAGAGAATAAATTCTCCGCCGCCAAATAGATATATATTTAATAGAAATCAATCACACAGAATAAAATCCAATGTCAGACACACAGTCCATTTACAAGTTCGTTCTGGGTCTGAACGAAATCGGAGGCACCTTGTACCTCGCATATCCATCGATCTCCAAGTACGTCTGGATGATCACCAGCTGATTCCCTCCTCTTGGGTGTACAGCCCAATCAAGATCATCAGTAATCACCCAAACGATGTGAAGACCTCCTGTCTTTGACCACCGTCTTCATCCTCGACACCACGTTGAATCAGTTATTCAGAATGGGATAAACCCGGTCTTTCTGAATAACTCGCGTATATAATAAACAAGTGTTACACAAACACAACATACGCCTCATTACAATTCATAATATTCTTTTATTCAAATATTCTTATTTTTTGGGAAAGGTTCCCATTAATTTTATCAAAGATAAATTCTTTAAATTTATTCTTTAATCTTCTTTTGAATATCAATTCAAACTAGTCGGGATTAGCGAACCACACCGAAGTAATCATTTATTTTATTTCCCAATCCCAACCTATTCATCCCATGAAGTAAAACTGGTCATACTTCATGTCTAACACCACGGTGTTATCAGTAAATTCAATTACCATTTCACGTTCAAATCTAATTAAAGATTTAACTATCGCCTGGAGCAAAACTGGTGATACTCCATTCTCGATCATTTCAATCTAATTAAAGGTTCATTGAAACTCCACTTGGTTTTAATCTTCCCAAAAATCACTATCAATGATTATTTAACATGGGAAATTATATCCTGTCTTTAACTGGGTTAAAGAACCAATGTCATTTAAAACACGGTTCACTATAAACCCAAAATCACATTCCATTCCAATTCAATTATTGAAACTTCTGGTTTTTTTCAAAACCATTTTAAATCCCATTTATTTATTTAAAAATAAATAAATTATTATTCTAGTTCAAAAACTAGTTAATTTCGATAAAAATCTATTTTTATCTTTTCAAATATGGAGTTTTTCATCCCAATTCTTTCCAAATCATATTTCCAAATCATTTCTTATGATTTTACACAAATTATTACAATTTTAAATAATTTTATCAAGACCTGTACAGTCGATTTCCATCAACGGCCATCAAACTGCACTTACAACGACCTTTTCCAAATTTGATTTGGACATAATTCCAAATCCAACCGTTAGATTTCTAATTTCTAATATTCGTTAGAAATCTCTTTTTGATACGAACCCAACAGTTCCGGTTTTAGGAGAATCCGACGGTCGGATCTCCCGTAATATTCATTCGAAGTCAATGGTCGAAATTCGCGAACGGCCGCGGCGCGGCGCGTTCTATTCAGGCCATTTAATATATATAATATATATATTATATATATTTCATCGATTTCAATTCAAAACGTATTTTATAAATCGTTTTAAATTCGTTTTCGAAACGATTTCAACTTCATATTCAATTTCGAATCAAAATTGAATATTCCACATCATCGATATACAAATGATAATATTTTCAAAACGTTATATTTTGAAATCACTTTCTTTCTTATATTCGTTATAAAAATGAATAAAATCGATACAAATATTGTTCACATCAAAATGGCGTCAATCTAATCAACATGGCTTTTATTCAACACATGAATGTTTATTCTATTCAACACATGAATATTTATTCTATTCAACACATGAATATTTATTCTATTCAACACATGAATTTTTATTCTATTCAACACATGAATTTATTCTATTCAACACATGAATTTTTATTCTATTCAACACATGAATTTATTTTTATTCAACACATGAATTTATTTCTATTCAACACATGAATTTATTTCTATTCAACACATGAATTTATTTTTATAATATTCCTTATTTTCCAAATCGGAATGAGGCCCAATCAATTACAATATAAGGTTGATTATATGGATTTTCTACAACACATGTATATAATAGCAACGATAAATCATCAACCATCATCCAGAGTGCACCACGCAACTGCATAAGCATTAAATATAAATAATTAACGCTTACACAGTCTGTCAACCCATCGATTGACATACAACTAAAAAATCGGGATTAGTGTACGTCAAATATCATCCCAGTACCCGTGTGGGGTTTCACATCAACAAACACAGATTTTTATTTGTGCAGTTGGGTGATGTGTAAAATTTATCGTCCCAATCAATATCAGTCAAATCGGTGTATATAAACAAATCGTTCGATTTGTAAATGAATATTTATTTTACTTCAACACATGAATATATATTTTACTTCAACACATGAATATATATTTTACTTCAACACATGAATATATATTTTACTTCAACACATGAATATATATTTGATTTCAACACATGAATATATATTTTAGTTCAACACATGAATATATATTTTACTTCAACACATGAATATATATTTGATTTCACAACACAAACAATCACACAAGCATACAAGTCGTCCATGGTCTGTGGACGATGGGTGTCGGGTGATGCTAAGCACCGTCTGCATCCTAGTATATATTTTAACTAGAAAACAAGATTTAAAGTGAGAAGTTCTCACCGACTAGCTAAACCGATTCACCACGACTCTTCATATGCAGGAAATCTTCGTTGTGCTCGCCTTTTGTCAATTTCGTTGCCCGTATTCACTACATATAAAAATCACATTTTTATATTGTTGCTATGCATATAAAAATCACATTTTTATATTGTTGCTATGTATATAAAAATCACATTTTTAAAACGCTACTATATAGATAAAAATTCTATTTTTACTTCGCTAAAAATTATATTTTTACTTCGCTAAAAATCAAATCTTTACTTCATTAAAAATCCAACCTTTCTTTAAATAAAAATCACGTCTTTGACTAAATAAAAATCACATCTTTGACTAAATAAAAATCACTAACTTTATTCAAATAAAAATATCTTCTTTGTTATGATAAAAATCATAACTTCGTAATATTAAAAATCATACTCTTCTGCTAATGAAAAATCTTATCTACATCTACTATATATGTAAATAAAAATCATTCCTTTATATACTATATACATACATATGATTTCAAATTTTTATCTAATTAAAAATCAACCTTCATATAAGGAATAAAATAAAATAATAAAATAAAATAAAAGAAACTCACTGGTTCGATCTAAGGAGGGCTGAGGGGCTTACGCAGTGGCCAACGGCGACCAGCAGGGGCGGTGGGCCCTAGGAGGTGGAGGCGGTTTCTGGGCTGAAGGGGGGAGTGGTTTTGGGTTTTTTGAGGGGGAAATAGGGGCGCGGTGAACGATCGAGGGGGGCCTTGCTCTTGCGGTGGCGCGCCAGAGGGGCGGCGGTGCGCTGCTGGGGGGAGCGCGGCTCCTCCCCGTTCTTCATTTTTTTCCCTTAAATCGATTTGAACTGTAGAAAGAAGGGAAGGGGGTAACGGGTTTGACTGGGTAAAAGAAAAAGGGGGTGGGCCATTTAAATAATTTATATATTTGTTTAATTTTATAATCCATAAAGTTACTTTTTATTTCGACCTCGAAAACAAGCCCACCAACTATCGTCCATAGCTAATTACCCCCCATTCCGAACACAATGGGATATGCTTCGCAAGCCAATTCGATCGTTTCGATCAGTTTTCATTAAAATCTAAATATAAATCTATATATTTAATTTGAACGCACATTTCAATTTACCAGGGCTACATACTAACCATAAAAGTTCCCGAAAAATATTTTCTAGCTTCGTATTGACGATACGGTCTTAACAAAACTGATTTCGTCAAATTTCGAGACCATTTGAAAAATGGCCATTTTTCAGTCGATTAAAATCAACTAGAACTGGTCAAACGCGTTTTCCTTTGCCATGCTCACATATTGATTCGAAAAATTACGAATTTTGGAATCTAGCAATAACTTGACATCATGGATCCAACAAAAGTGGTTTCGTCGAAAATCGAGGTCGTTTGCAAAATTTCCATTTTCAAGGGCTAGAATTCCATAGCGACTATTCTGAATTTTCAACTGGGTATAACTTTTGATTCCAGCTATGGAATTTCAATTTTTCGGATTCATTGGAAAGATATTTTCAAATAAATTCAAATATTTTTGGTTTCGCTAAAATCCTGTTTATTTTGAATCCTGTACATTCATTTGAACTTTGAAATCTAATTTTCAAACTACCACGCCATTTTCAATTCCTTTTATAATTAAAAATAAAATATTTATATTATAATGACAATCTATATAAATATATACGCTCTAATTCTATTCAAAATAAATTTCTCGTCGTTATTATTTAAAATAATTCATTTTAAATATTCAAAATTCATCAAAATTGCCAAAATAAAAATTTTAAATTGGCTCAGAATTCCGGTTTATTACAGTCTCCCCCACTTAAAACTTTTCGTCCCCGAAAAGGAACGAAGCTGAAAGTTGTTTAACTAATCAATTCAACTTTCGCTATTTTCATTACGACTTAAGTTCTTCAACTTTTCAGTTTCTAAGAACTTTTCAAATTTTTCAAAAATTTGGATAACATCCTAAATTTTCGAAAAATTTCGCCATAATCTCCCCTGCACCGGGAGCTTCGGGATATTTCAAATAGCCTCCCATGGCCCTCATCAATCCAAAAAGAAAAAGAAACAGCCAAGCGGCTAGCCAGTTGGCTCATAAAATCATCTAAAACCCAAGAAATACAATAAACATGTACCTATTTGTCGGGCAAACAATTTTATTCCTCTGCTCTAGCCTCCTTGTTATGACCTGTTCAATGTAAGTACATGTATATGCATGCAAATGCGACAAATTTTCAATACAACTCACTATTTGGTTCAATTTGGCTAAACGTTCAACATTCATTTAATCAAAACAGTAATCAATCAACACGACCATCAATCAATTTGTTGATTAGCTTTTCAAATTCATAACTTTGATACATAGTCAAAAATCACATTTTTGATGCCAAATCACAACAATAGGCCCTATCTAATTTTGGTTCTCACACCAGCCAATTGGAAATATATAGATATCCCACTTGGCTAGCCTCTTGGCTTTTTCTTTTTCTTTTTGAGATCAGAAGGCCTGTATGGCAATTTCGGGATTTTCCCGTTGCTCCCGGTGTAGGGGAGGTTATGGCGAAATTTTTCGAAAATTTAGAGTGTTAGCCAAATTTTTGAAATTTTGAAAAGTTCTTAGAAACTGAAAAGTTGAAGAACTTAAGCCGTAGTCAAAATAATGGAAGTTGAGTTAATTTGTTAAACAACTTTCGGCTTCATCCCTTTTCGGCTTCCATTGTTATGTTCCTTTTCGGCCTTTGATTTAGAGAAGATTAGAATATCATCAATAAAAACCAGAACAAATTTATTCAATTAAATCACACATTGAACTGATTAGAAAATAGCTAGAAATATATACTTGTGCATTATATATGTTTGAACAGGAAATTGGATAGCTGTTGAGTAAAGATTTTATTTGCGTGCCCGACAAATAGGTAAACCTTAATGAGTTGGATGCGAAATATTATTATATCAACTCCTGTGAATGCCATTGGATGCGGAGTGCTGGTTATTCTGTGTGAAATAATAAACATCGCCATAGGATAGCAATAATTAATTTTGAACTACATTACATGGCATACTTCTGGAAGATAGGCATACTTCATCATATACCACATAAGCATTTGGAGCTTGTGTGACGAGGTGGAAGATTTACCATACGAGCGAGAGGCTTGTATGGCGATGACTATATTTTACAGGTTGAACTGATGACTGATATGGACTATTTAAATTGTAACGATAAAATTGCCAGATTAATAAAAACCACACACGGGTCTAGAGTTGACAATAATCACGTCTCTCTAGTTATTAGATACGGCACATGGACTATTTATTTCCCACACGGGACGAGGTGACGAGGATTTATCCTCTGGAGCATTTAAAATACACACTCCCTCAGACTTTGACAGGGTGACGAGAATTTATTCTCCGAAGTTATTAACAATACACGCTCCCCTGTAAACACCAGAATATATCACTATAAATATGTGTATGCTTATTAGGATTTATTGGGTACCTAATACAGCCCAATAAATTTCCAAACCTCTCCCCGTACAAAGAAGGTTATGGCGAAATTTTTCGAAAATTCCAGGTGTTAGCCAAATTTTTGAAGAATTTGAAAATTCTCAGAAACTGAAAAGTTGGAGAATGGGAGCCAGATCGAACGTAGAGTTGATTAATCAAACCACTTTCGACTTCATTCCTTTTCGGGGACGAAAAGTTTTAAGTGGGGGAGATTGTAACAACCCGGAAATGCGAGCCAGTTTAAAAATTTTATTTTGGCAATTTTAGCGAAGTTTGAACATTTAAAATGAATTATTTTAAATAATATCGACGAGAAATTTATTTTGAATAGAATTAGAACGTATATATTATATACGTCGTCGTTAGAATATAAATAATTATTTATAATTATAAATAGAATTGAAAATGGCGCGGTAGTTCGATAATTCGATTTCAAACTTCAATTGAACGTACCGGGTGCAAAATAAACCGGATTTTAGTGAAACCAAAAACATTAGGATCTAATTGAGAATATCTTTCCAACGAATCCGAAAAATTGAAATTTCATAGCTGGAATCAAAAGTTATGTCCAGTTGAAAATTCAGAATAGTCGCTATGGAATTTCGGCCTTTAAAAATAGCCATTTTGCAAACGACCTCGGATTTCGACGAAACCACTTTTGTTGGATCCGTAGTGTCAGATTATTGCTAGATTCCAAATTTCATAATCTTTCGAATCAATATGTGAGCGTGGCAAAGGAAAACGCGTTTGACCAGTTTCAGTTGATTTTAATCGACTGGAAAATAGCCATATTTCTAACGGTCTCAGAATTCGACGAAATTAGTTTTGTTAGGACCGTATCGTCAGTACGAAGCTAGAAATTATTTTTCTGTAATTTTTAGAGACTGTATGTGGCCCCAGTAAATTGAAATATGCGTTCAAATTCAATATATAGAGTTATATGTTGATTTTGACGAAAACAGATCGTAACGATCGAATTGGCCTATGGTACATATCCCATTGTGTTCGGAATGGGGGTAATTAGCAATGGACGACAGGCGGTGGGCCTCATTTTGAGGTCGAAAATAAAAGTTGCTTTTTGGAATTAAATAGATTAAATTAAAAATAAAACCCTCTCCTTACCTTCCCTCTGCCCCCCCCCCCCCCCCCCGTTTTCATTTTTCAACGAGACAGAAAAAAAGAAAAAAGAAAAGGGGCGACGGGGGAGGGGGGGTGAACCGCCACCGCATCGCGCCCCCCCCCCCCCCAGGTGGCGCTCCTCCACCGCACCCCTCCCTCTTCTTCTCTCCTCCTCTTCCTTCCTCCGTTCGCCGCTCAACACCCCAGCGCTCCCTCCTCCTTAAATCACCGCCGCTTCCCCCTTTAAAGCCCTAGCCGCTGCGATGAAGCCACCCCCCCTCCGCCTGCACCATAGACCCACCGCGCCCCCTTGCTCCTCCCTCCTCTTCATGATTGATGTAAGTTTTTATTTTTGTTTTAAATCAGTTTTTACTTTAATTTCAGTTTTATTTTATATTGTAGAAGGAAAATAAATAATTTTTATAGGATGTAGAAGACAAAAATATGATTTTTACATTATAGAAGAGTTAAAATTTTGATCTTTATATATGTAGTGAATCAAAAATATGATTTTTACTTGTGTAGAGTATTAAAAATATGACCTTTATATAGTAGAAGATATAAAAATTCTATTTTTATATAAGTAGTGTATTGAAAATATAATTTTTATATAATAGAAAAGGTGAAATCTTTATATTTGAAAAGGAGAAATCTTTATATTTGAAAAGGCGAAATTTTTATCTATATAGCATCGATGTAAAAATAGAATTTTTATCTATATAGTAGCGATGTAAAAATAGAATTTTTATCTATATAGTAGCGATGTAAAAATTGAATTTTTATCTATATAGGAGTGATGTAAAAATAGAATTTTTATCTATATAGTAGCGATGTAAAAATAGAATTTTTATCCATATGGAGTAATTATAAAAATAGAATTTTTATATACATAGCAACAATATAAAAATATGATTTTTATATATGTAGTGGCTACGGGCAACGAAAGTGATGAAAGGCGAGCACGGTGAAGATGTTCTACATAAGAAGAGTCGTGATATTGGATTAGCTAGTCGGTGAGAACTTCTCACTCTAAATTTCTTTTTCTAGTTATACTAGGATGCAGACGGTGCTCAGTAGCACCCGACACCCATCGTCCACAGACCATGGACGGCTTGTATGCTTGTTTGATGTGTTGTGAAATTTGTTTGTGTTGTTGATGTGAAATCGATAATAAAATGTTGATGGTTAAAATAAATTAATTATCGTTAAAAATATAATTTTTAACGTGAAAGTGAATAAATAAATATTTATAAACAAATCGGCCGATTTGTTTATATACACTGATTTGGCTGATATTGATTGGGTCGATAAATTTTACACATCGCCCAACTGCACAAATAAAAATCTGTGTTTGTTGATTTGAAACCCCACACGGGTGTTGGGATGATATTTGGCGTACACTAATCCCAATTATTTAATTGTATGTCGATCGATCGGTCGACAGGCTGTGTAAGCGTTAATTATTTATATTTGATGCTTATGCAATTGAGTGGTGCACTTTGGATGATGGTTGATTGTTTATCGTTGACATTTATATAAATGTGTTGTATGGAACCCATATAATTAACGTTATGGTAATTGACTGGGACTCATTCCAATCAGGAAAATAATGAATATTATAAAAGAAAACTCGTGTGTTGAATATAAAAATAGTCATGTGTTGACGATGTTCATGTGTTGAAATTATTCATGTGTTGAGTAAAATATTTTAAATATAACAAAATTTACATCTTTATCATATTTAAAATTAGAATCTACTTCACGGTGGACTCTAATTAAAAATCAAACGATAGATACCATAATTTTATAAAATATTTTACATAACAAAAATAGTCATGTGTTGACAGTACTCATGTGTTGAGATTAGTCATGTGTTGAATAAAAATATAGATTCATGTGTTGAATAGAATATATATTCATTTGTTGAATAGAATAACGAATTTATTGAAATATATAAAGCCGTGTTGATTAGAGTTGCGCTATTTCGACGTGAACGATATTTATATCGATTATGTTCGTTTTATAACGAATATCGAAAAGGAAGTGATTTCAAAATATAACGTTTTGAAATATTATCATTTATATAGTAATGATACGAAATATTCAATTTTGATTTGAAATTGAATATAGAGTTGAAATGGTTTTGAAAATGAATTTAAAACGATTTATAAAATACGTTTTAAAAGGAAATCGATGAAATATATAATATATATATATATTATATAATGGCCTGAATAGAACGCGCTGGCCGTGGCAGTTCGTGAATTTCGACCATTGACTTTGAATTGACGTTGCGGGAGATCCGACCGTCGGATTCTCCTAAAACCGAAACCGTTGGGTTCGTATCGAAAAGAGCTTTCCAATGAATATTATAAATTTGAAATCTAACGGTTGGATTTGGAATTATGTCCAAATCAAATTTGGAAAAGGTCGTTGTAAGTGCAGTTTGATGGCCGTTGATGGAAATCGACTGTACGGGCCTTGATAAAATTATTAAAAATATCTATAATTTGTGTAAAATCATATGAAATGATTTGGGAAAAATTGGGCTGAAGAATTCCACATTTGAAAAGATAAAAATAGATTTTTGTCGAAATGAACTAGTTTTGAACTAGAATTAAAATCAATTTATTTTTGAAATAAATAAATTGAATTTGAAAGTGATTTTAAAAATAATCAATATTCCCAATACGTGAATTGGACTGGAGTTGAATCGAAATTATCTTCGGAATATTTCGATGTTGGATTCCGTGATTATACAGATATTGTTGTGGGAATTTGAAAGATATATTTATATCGTTATTTCCAATACGATATTTGTTGGTTTCAGAATTTGGTATCGAATATAAGCCGATATATTTTCTATTCAGAGCCTTGTATTTAATATCAAATGTGATTTGGGTTTGTCGTGAACCGTGTTTTAAATGACATTGGTTCTTTAACCCAGTTAAATGCAGGATATTGATTTCTGAAAAGATTAAAACTAAGTGGAGTTTAAATGAATCTTTAATTAGATTGAAATGTGAATTGATAATTTAAATTATCAAATCTGAAAGGTGATCGAGAATGGAGTACCACCAGTTTTGCTCCAATGCGATAGTTAAATCTTTAATTAGATATGAACGTGAAATGGTAATTAATTTTACCGATAACACCGTGGTGTTAGATATGGAGTATTACTAGTTTTGCTCCATGGGATGAATAGGTTGGGATTGGGAAATAAAATAAATAATTACTTCGGTGTGGTTCGCTAATCCCGACTAGTTTGAAATGATATCCAAAGGAAGATTAAAGAATAAATTTAGAAGAATTTATCTTGGATAAAATTAATGGGAACCTTTCCCTAAGAATGTGATTTTGTGAATAAAAGAATATTCTGAATTGGAACGAGGCGTTTGTGTGTTTGTGTAACATTTGTTTATCATATACGTGGGTTATTCAGAAAGGCGGGTTTATACCCATTCTGAATAACCGATTCGACGAGATGTCGAAGATGAAGACGGTGGTTGAAGACCGGTAGTTTCCACATCGTTTGGGTGATTACTGATGATCTTGATTGGGCTGTACACCCAAGATGAGGGAAACAGTTGGTGATCGTCCAGACGTACTTGGAGATGGATGGATATGCGAGGAAAGTGCCTCCGGTTTCGTTCAAACCCAGAGCGAACTTGTAAATGGATTGTGTGTCTAACATTGGATTTTATTCTGTGTTGATTGATCTCTATTAAATATACATCTGTTTGGCGGCGGAGAATTTATTCTCTTGCTTAACGCCCTTCTCTAAGACGTACGAGCTCAAAGGTTGTATATCGATGGACATCAGTCGCATGGAGTGAATTGCCAGTGTGGCACGCGTAAGTGGCAATTGATCAGAGCTTCTGTTGAAAAGCAGAGTCTTGTGGTTGATGATCAAAACACGGCCTATGTGGCGTAGCTTTGTGTATAACGTGAATTCGTGAGCCTCACACCTCGGTATGAGTCAAAAACGGGAGATGGACCGTTGGGAGAGCACGACGTTTCTTTCTAGCTAGGGTGGTGTCAGTGACCTACCAGCCCTGACATTTATATACTTTTCACCTGTGTGGTTGTTGGAATGCGAGGCGCCTCGGATTTAGGTCTGTAAGGACTGGGAAACGTGTGTTCAGGAATAACTAATCCTCAAAAGTAAGACAGGACCGGCCCAGCCGATTCCAAGGATCAAAGTGGGGTCCTGAGGCATTTGCTAGAGTGTCTCGAGCGCGGAGAGGAGCTTGCCCCTTGCCTCGACTCATGACGGAAATCCAATTTCCAATACGTGATGTTGCGGTTTTAATTGTAGAACTAGTGTGGCAACATGATAGATGGTACCCATGCCGCCTATGATTGACATTTATGATTGAATTGTGTTGACACTATACACTTATAATAGTATCAAATGATTTGTTTTAAATGTACCAAGCATGTTTGGCTATTATAAGGGAAAACCCTATCCTCCGGCTTGCGTTGCATTATGTGATGGGACCTGGGTCTTATAATAGCTTCATTTTTCCAAAGAGCATTGCGCTGTTTTGTTACATGCACTAGTATTCTTGGGAGGAAACCCGTTCCGTGTTATACGGCGTGGTCCCTTGAATTACTCTCTTCTAAAGTAAAGTTCTAAATAACTGTTTTAGTTCTCACACCAATCCCATGACTGACCTGGAGTTTATTGTTTTAACCTGAACTCTGGGTGCCCCTATTTTCACACGGGCAGCTAGTAGTTTTGGTTTTGCAGATTTATATTCACAGGATCCTGATTTACAGCTGGAACGATGCTCGGAAAGCTCTGTATCCGTGCATTACTTCTAGTTGTGTTTTATATTGTTTTTCCGCTGCTATGTAATTTATTGTAATCTCTGATATTTGCTGAACGTAATTTATTCATTTATACTCTGTATATTCTTGTATCTGATGGAATTGTTGTAATAATAATGAAATGTTTTTCCGTCTGCGTTCTGATTGGTCCTGTTCTCAATTCTATCCGTGCTTTCCTTCACCGGGAAGTTCGGGTCGTCTCATTCGACACTCGAATATAAATACTGATGATGCTGCGGCATCATCAGAATCATCTCCGGGTGGCTAGAATGTGATTCTATATCTATCCAGTATATTAAAACTTCAAATACACGCAGATCAGACGTATACGCAAAATCTTTATATACTGCATTGTCCAAATTCAATATAAAATAAGTAATCAAATACGAATAATTGATTTAAATTTTCAAAAAAAAAATTGTTTTCATTTTTATTTTAAAAACATCACTCTTCACACTCATTCTAGGATACTACTGATCCCATCTCTAACGAGTCATTCTCATTGGATATTACTAATCCAATCTCTGATGAATTCTTTCGTTTGGTTTTAACATGTCTTGTTCTCCGAGCTCTGTAAACCAAAGCTCTGATACCAACTGTAGAGACCCGTAACTTCCCCAGTAAGGAAAGTCCGGATTGCTTTGAGAACAAGACAGATTAGAACGCAAACAGAAGAACATTTCATTGTTTATTACAACAATTCATCAGAATACAACACTACAACAAAATGACCCTATTACAACGGTGGAACACCGTTGTAATATACATTTTACAACGGTGGGCAAACCGTCGTGTATTAAGAAGTTGTAATAGACTAATATCTTTTACAACTTTTCTGCACCGTTGCGACACCGTTGTGAAATGTATATTTTACAACTGCTTTCCACCGTTGTAGTAATACATATTACAACATTTTTGCACATTTGTAGTAATACATATTACAACTTTTTTCACCGTTGTAGTAATTCCTACTACAATTAATTATAACAATATGATTTTTGTTTCGTTATACATTACATTTCATATAAAAATAAATATTTATATTGAATAAAATGATACTACTCTGAACTGAAATAATCAATTAAATATTTTATTTCAATATTTGAATTAGTACAACAATGCATACATTCCTCACTACAAACTGATCACTCAATACACTCAGTTACATACACACTTTCGTATAAATATACATACACACTGACACACATCGAGTCTTTTTGCTCCAGCATCCAATCCAGTTACCTATCACAGAATTTTACACACGTTAATATAGGACGGTTGATCTTCATAAATTCGCTTCTTACCATCGCAATCCTCGGGTAAGAAGAGGGAGAACATATCATAGAGAAGTGTTGCATTGGCAGGGATATTGCAATCACCTACAAATAAAATGCTTCGATTTCGTAAATATGATAAAAATATGAGATTATACAACAGTGTAGGTAACTATAAGAAAGAAATTTGGAAATAACACAATTAAGCTTCACCTTTAAAGCATCCGGCAGGCTCAGGTCCATATGCTAACAATGGAGGTATCATAAGCTACCTGCATTCTTTTACATGAAATATACTACACATTCTTTTACAACAAAATTCATGAAATATAGTACCTGCATATGACAAAAGCTATCTGCATATGACAAAATTCATGAAAATTCATATACTACACATTCTTTTACAACAAAATTCATGAAATATACTACCTGCATATGACAAAAGCTACCTGCATAGATCCTCCTCAGTTTTTCACAACAAAATTCATGAAATATACTACACAAAAAGCAAATATAGATTATTATATATGGAGTGCACCACATTCTTTTACAAAATCAACAGTTACCTGCATATGACAAAAGAACAGGAATACATAAAAATTCAAACTGGCAACAACATTCTACCATAAAAAGGAAATTATACCTCTACACTGTCATCTGTTGGATTTTCCAGAAGAATTGTGAGCAATTCCAATAAAAGGATTTCATGCGCTACTTGCTGGTAGAATAATAACAAAGGTCACATTATAAAACACATAATAACAATCAGTATTAGAGCAGGAAGCTGAATTTGAAAATTTTCTGTTAACTAAACTCAAACAAAATTCATGTTCATCTTGGGGAGAAATAAAATTCTTCTGCACAATTTATAATCAGTCACTAAATAATGAAATTTAAGTACCATTTGCCCTTGCTTGGCAGTTTTCTTGATTTCTGCGATTAACTTCTTTTCCTGGTTCTGCAAACCTTGCCTTTCCCTCTCTATGTGCATAACAAAAATGAACCATAACCATACTGCAACGGGACAATAACCCAATCGACAGGAATATCATCCAAGTAACCCCAAACAGTTTATAATTAGAAATCGACGCAGCCAATTTGAAAGAAGAATAATGGTAAGCGAACTTACTTTAGGTCGATGACAGGGCGGTGTTGAATGGAAGTGAAGGCTCGGGTATGGAAAAGGCAGCAACTTTCGAGCATAGGCGGTCTTCGGGTTTGCGACAGTGACACGGTTCGATTTGCCAAACAGGCGTTGGTGTAGGACAGAGATCTTGGCGAGGCATAGGCTGAGGAACGGATAATGGAACGACAATAGTTGAAGCAGCAGGTGGTCCGGTTGAACTTGCGAGAGAAAGGACAGCGGGAAAGAAGCAGGAGCTCACTACTTTGGTTGCGATGGAAACAGTGAGCGGTTCGATTGAGGATGGAGGAGGCGTCGGATCTGGAGTAGGTGTTGAACGAAGAGGAGTGGTCAAGGCAAATTCTGGCAGTGCGAATTAGGGCCAAGGAAAAATGATGGCCATTAATTTTGAATTGGGGAAAAGATTTGGGGGAATTTTTTTTTTGTTGGCTGATAAAAAGTATAACATGAGGAAGTAAAATATTAGGGTTGGCCGCTAAAATTTTCAAGGTGCCGCCACTTCTTCAAACGATTGATTTTTTTCACGTTTACGTTTACGTGATTGGTACTTACTAATGTGATTATATCTTATATTTCAATTGTTTTTAGCACTATACATAATATTATTTCTCATAGAAATCAATTAACAAATTTCAACACTCAATGGATCACGTTGGTTAAGTCATCTAAATATTCATTTTGATTTTAAGGTTCAATTATCATAAGAAAAAAAAGAAAAAACGAACTAATTTTTCGAAATTTTGGATATTTTATAAAAATTCTAGTTCACTGATTTTTTTTTAATTAATTTGTGAAAATTTCAATATTTTATAAGTTTTGTTTAGAAAAATTTAAACTTTTTTTGAAATATTGGATGTTAAATATAATTATTACCCATAACTATTAAATATTAAATACTAATAATAAGTATTACATTTTAATTATTAAAGATTTCTTATTAATCATTCGTTATTATAAATTATTTATTAAATATAATCTTAGTTATTAATCTCTTCTTCGTAATTATTAATCTCTACTTCTTAATTATTGATAGCAATCATTGATTATTCATGATTAGCATTAATTATTATACTTTAATTATTAACTATTTAATATTAATTATGTAATATTAACTATATTTTTTAATTATTCTTCTTAATTTCTAAGTATTAAATATTACAGATTGATTATTGATTATTACTTCCTAATTGATTATTAATAGTAATTATTAGTTATTAATTATAAATAATCAAAATAAATGTATTAATATTAATTATTAGTTATTAATTATATTAAAATATAGTAATATATATTACAACGGTCAAAAAACAAAAGTTGTCATAGGCTTTTATTACAATGGTCAAAAGAACACAGTTGTTAAAAATAAGTTTATTACAACTTTTCTGGAAAAAAGTTGTAAAAAAACATTTATTACAACGGTGCTTTTACCACCGTTGTAAAAGTAAAGTTGTAATATGGTGTTTTTGTTGTAGTGCAAGAATATACAGAGTATGAATCAATATTACACATCATAAAATATCAGAGATTACAATACATTACATAGCAGCGGAAAATAATACAAAACACAACTGAAAGTAATACACGGATATAGAGCTTTCCGAGTATCGTTCCAGCTGTAAATCAGGATCCTGTGAATATAAATCTGCAAAACCAAAACTACTAGCTGCCCATGTCAAAATAAGGGCACTCAGAGTTTAGGTTAAACAATAAATTCCAGGTCAGTCATGTGACTGGTGTGAGAACTAAAACAGTTATTAATATTTATTTTAAAGTTAGGTAAATCAAGGTACCACACCGTATAACACGGAAGGAGTTTCCTCCCAAGAATACCAGTGCATAAAACAACAGCGTGATGCTAAATAAAGGACAATGAAGCTATTATAAGACCCAGGTCCCATCACACAATGCAACGCAAGCCAGAGGATATGGTTTTTACCTTATAATAGCCAAAGAATGCTTGCTACGCTAAAAACAATTCATTTGATACTATTATAAGTGCATAGTGTATAAAACAATTTCAATCATAAGTATCAATCATAGACGGCATAAGTGCCCCATACCACTATGTCGCCATACTAGGCTCTACAAATAAAACCGCAAAGTCACGTATTGGAAGCTGGATTTCCATCTGTGAACCGAGGCAAAAGATAGTCCTCACCGATTCGAGACAATCTAGCCTACCATGTCTCAGGATCAGAGCTCGAGTGACCCTTGGATCGTCAGGGTCGGGCCACCGATGTGGATTAAACTTAAATCCTGGACACTGCGTTCCCCCGCCCTATGGGGGCGAAAATGAGCCAAATGACTCCATCGGCTCCACATAGCCACCGATATATCCGAGGCGCCTCGCAACAGCAACAACCACACAGGTGAAAATAATATGAATGCCAGGGCTGGTAGGTGACTGACACCACCCTAGCTAGAAGGAAACGCATGCCCTCCCTGATGTCCTCTCCCGTTTCTGGTTCACAACCGGGGTGTGAGGCTCGCGAATCAACGCTACACAAAGCTATGCCACACAGGCCGTGCTTTTATCATCAACCACAAGACTTTGATTTTCAGCAAAAGCCTTGATCATTTGCCACTTAGGCATGCCATGCAGGCAATTCACTCCATGCGATTGATATCCATCAATATATAACCCTTGAGCTCGTATGTCTCAGAGAAGGGCGTTAAGCAAGAGAATAAATTCTCCGCCGCCAAACAGATATGTATTTAATAGAAATCAATCACACAGAATAAGATCCAATGTCAGACACACAGTCCATTTACAAGTTCGTTCTGGGTCTGAACGAAACCGAAGGCACCTTGTGCCTCGCATATCCATCGATCTCCAAGTACGTCTAGACGATCACCAACTGATTCCCTCCTCTTGGGTGTACAGCCCAATCAAGATCATCAGTAATCATCCAAACGATGTGAAGACCTCCGGTCTTCGACCACCGTCTTCATCCTCGACACCACGTCGAATTAGTTATTCAGAATGAGGTAAACCCGGTCTTTCTGAATAACTCGCGTATATAATAAACAAGTGTTACACATACACAACATACGCCTCATTCCAATTCAGAATATTCTTTTATTCAAATATTCTTATTCTTTAGGAAAGGTTCCCATTAATTTTATCAAAGATAAATTCTTTAAATTTATTCTTTAATCTTCTTTTGAATATCAATTCAAACTAGTCGGGATTAGCGAACCACACTGTAACGACCCGGATTTTCGGCGACTTTGGTTATCGACATAAGCTCGATGTCGATAACCAAAACATCAAAAAATCCCGGTAATTAATGAAAGAAATTAGAGGGTGAGAATAGATAAGATAGAAACTTAGAATAGAAGAAGAAGAAGAACAGAACATCAAAGTAACACGAACCTCACAGCGGAACGAATAACATATAATAGATAACATAACTTTGAAATATAACAGTTATGTATACAACAGCACTTATCAGAGTACAGCACTTACAACACAGCGGAAATAAACTATAGCTATATGATTCTGAAGCCTCCTGCTCCAGCTCTTCAATGTATCTGCAAATCCCGACTACTTGACTGCCCGTACAAATTTAGGCACCCAAGAGTTTAGGGAAATCAACAAAGTAAACTCCGAGTCAGTCATGGGACTGGTGTGAGTAAAACAGTTTAAACCGGTATATGAACAAGTAAACGATATCTCATAAGACCACGCCGCGGAACGGAACGGGTTTTTTTCCCTTATGAGAATCCAAAATATCTTTATATCAAAAACCTTTTGATATTATAATAATGTCTATGTACAAATAGATATCAACTAGCAGAAACGCTTTCATCTCACGTTCTACATATATAGTATACAATCAAAATCGCAAGCACGTATTGGATAATGGATTTCCAACTATGACAAGGTATGGAACCACCTTCCAATCAGTGTACTCTAGGAACGATACACTGGAGTTCAACAAGAACATCTTGTAACTCAGCCTCACATGACCGACCACTCATTTTGCTTGAGTGTATCGAATGTATATCACCAACGGTTGAGATCAGCAACCGTTCTCGTATATATATGGGACAGCATTGATAGATTTAAGAAACAAATGAATATTCTCTAGATAGGTGATTATACACCCTACTTCGGTGCGACCGACTTAGCCATGTCGCCTGCCCGATTTCTGTCATTTACCGGTTGATGAGGCTAGAAGCTATGCTTTATCATCACATCAGATTCACTTCGAATGCCACATTGTCAAATCCATCGAAAATCACTAATTGACGTCTACAACCCTACATTATGTGTCAGCTAAAAGAAGTTTCTTTCTCCGCTTCCACTCTTGGTATGGTTGAAGAAATCAATGTACGTGACCTTTCTGGAAAATACTCTGTCAGACATTCATTCATACAAGTCATCCTCATTCACATAGAATGTCACATTGTCATACCCGCCAAATCACAAATTGACTTATCCAAAAATAACACGGGTATACAGCTAAGAGAAACGAATTCCTTCGCCACCAAACGTGAATACGTTTGAACAGATCAACTTACGCGATCCATTGGATATACTCTGTCAGACCTTCGTCCATACAAGTTGTCCTGGGACTGGACAAACCGAAGGCACTATTCAGTATATCCATCTTAGTCACTGTTATCTTAGACTTATACAGCAGCCCTTGCATTTTACTCCGTCTTCAATTATCTTTGGCATATATGATTCACAACGCTTATGCCAATACAGAGTGGTTCTTCGGATAATAATCCAACCGGTCTCTCCATATTAACAACGTTAAAATGGTCAAAACTTTGATAGTCTGTGATTTAACCATCAAAGAAAAACAAGTGTGCAAACAACGATATTATTTCCAAATGGAAATTATATCGGTAAATCATCAACATATATCTATATATATATTCACATTGCCTTATTTTCTATGTTTAGGAAATATATGTTATTAACACTGGAAAACGTTTTCCATTTGCTTATTTACAAATCACTACTCTTCCCTAACTATCAGTCCCTAACTGTGTACTAGTATGAGAACAATTCCCTAAGTATAAATCCCGAAGGCCGAATCCAACATCAGATAGACACTTAGAAAACCATTCAATTTACTAATCTCTAGTCAGTTCTAATTTTACTTAACTCTATTTGATTAGCTCTGATTGATTAACTCTAACTGGTCAACCTTAATTAATTAACTCTAACTGGTACACCTTAATTAATTAACTCTAACTGGTTTTACTTGGTTTGACTAACTCAATTTATTAACTCGACTGACTAATTCAACTCGATTAACCTAACTTGATTTACTTATCTCGATTAATTGAACTAATCACTTTGATTAACTCGACTAATTCACTTTGGTTAACTTAACCAATTCACTTAACTAATTCACTTAGTTTAACTTAACTAATTCACTTTACTCCTGTCGAATAAACTATATTCGATAACTCCTCTAACACTATTTGAATAAACTATATTCGATTAACTCATTTACTCTATTCGAATAAACTATATTCGATTAACTCCTTTTCTCTATTCGAATAAACTATATTCGATTAACTCCTTTGATTTAACTCTAATCGATTAACTCCATCAAATAAACTATATTCGATAACTCCTTCGATTTAACTAATATTCTATAACTCACTTCGATTAACTAATAATCGATAACTCCTTCGAATAAACTATATTAGATAATCTCCTCTCGAATAAACGATATTCGATAATCTTCCCTTTCGATTTAATAAATCGATAACTCCTTTTCGAATAACTAAATTCGATAACTCCTTTCGATTTAACTAATCGATAACTCCTTTCGATTTAACTAATCGATAACTCCTTTGTGTTTAACTCTATTCAAATAACTGATTCGAATCACTCTTATTTACTTAACTCTATTCGAATAACTAATTCGATTAACTCTATTTAACTCCGTTTAACTCTATTCGAATAACTAATATTCGATAACTCTATTTAACTCCGTTCGAATAACTAATATTCGATAACTCTATTTAACTCCGTTCGAATAACTAATATTCAATAACTCTATTTAACTCCGTTCGAATAACTAATATTCGATAACTCTATTTAACTCCATTCGAATAACTAATATTCGATAACTCTATTTAACTCCATTCGCTTGACTCTAGATCACAGCGATTACAATGGTTACGCCTGATTCCCTCAGGAAACATCCGACCGCCGTAGGCTATTTACAGCCCTGCGAATTACGCTAGCAGTCGTACGAAATGGCAACTCATTTGGATTAACACTTATTTGATTAACTCTAACTGATTAGCTCTAATTGGTTAACTTTAACTGATTAGCTCTAACTGGTTAACTCTAACTGATTAACTCTAACTGATTAACTCTAACTGATTTACTCTAACTCGACTAATTCCCTTTCGAATAACATATTTGATTAACTAACTTTCGAATACCAGATTTGATTAACTTACTTTCGAATACCATATTCGATTAACTCCTTTCTAATTACGTTATTCATTTAAAAGGATTTCCTTTTTAACAACGTTTATTCATTTATAAAGATTTACTTTTAGTAACGGTTCTTCACTTTACAAATGATTTCCTTTTCAATTCTATTTGTAAATGATTTTACAAATATTCCTCTTTCTATTCTATTTGTAAATGTTTTACAAATATTTCTCTTTCTATTCTATTTGTAAATGTTTTACAAATATTTCTCTTTCTATTTCATTTGTAAATGTTTTACAAATATTTCTCTTTTGATTTCGTTTGTAAGTGTTTTACAAATATTCCTCTTTCTATTCTATTTGTAAATGTTTTACAAATATTTCTCTTTTTTCTAATTTATTCTTAAAAATATTCTATCTCCTTAAATTCCCGGAAAAATTCGCCATAACCTCCTTTGTAACGGGAGCATCGGGAAAATCCCCAAACCGCTACACAAGCCTTTCCATTCAAAAAGAAAATGGTTTGAAATTATTTCCTTTTTGAATATCTCCTATTTATAAATATTCCAGTTTATAAACATTTCTTATTTATAAATATTCCACTTTATAAATATCTCTTATTTATAAATATTCCAATTTATAAATATCCTATTTTCAATATCACTTTGAAAATCCCCTTATGACATTTCGGTATGTTATGGTATTCAATCATATCAAATCACGATGTTCAATATCGTCCAAGCACATATAATCTCCCACAGATTTTATATCCCATCATATAACAATATATGAAAAACAATAAAATAACTGTTGAGGAATCCAGTCGGATTCCTCCAACCTGTCTCCCTGCATCCACAGATGTTACAAAATATGATTATCATCACTTTCAGTTCAATATAAATTATTCTGATAGCATAATCAATGTATAAATATTTAACGGTTTATATATATATATAATTACATATATATATCTATAATTTTCACTAACTGACTAGCAGTTCAATCAAACAATCAACACACAGTCAAACAGACAATTTTAACTGTTCTAACAATACAACGTGAAAATATAAACTGTTCAGAGTTGGTGAGTTTTACTCACCTTGAATTCCACTCATTTGACGGTTCATTTTCAGTTAAATAAACAGTTGTTATTTTTAACTGAAAAAATCTTCTGTCTCCATTACTGTTCGGCTCAGTTCCAAAATGTTGAGCTCGTCCCCAGGATTTGCAACGTAATTTGCTTCATCTGATTATTGAAAATCACGGCCCAGGCTTTCTGAGACAATTCCCGTATGCTCCTTCCATTGAGCCATCATCGACCTGCTTTGTTTTATCCCCCTTCCCAACTTCGAATTCCTTCCCTTCAGAAGCCAAAACGTGCGCCACCAATGGTTGAACGGTGCTCCACCGTCACCTGACCGGAACCGGGTCTGACGCTATCACTTCGAGCGCCTAAACCTCCGCTCCATCCTAGACCAGCCTCGTCGTCTCCCCGATAACTGAATACCAACGCAGGTACCACCATCCACATCCCTCCATCAGCAAAGACCTTTTCCTTCACTCGCGTCGGCTATGTGGCTCGCGACATCTCCTTTTGAGCTACAGACATCGACGTAAAAGAAACACCGAACTCCACAAAATATATATCAGTGCGAAGCCCTCCTCAAACCGAAGCCTCCTCTATATTTTTCTGAATTTATGGATTGATTTTCGAATTGTTTTGATTTTTAGAAGTGGCGGTTTAGTTCTGAAGAAAAGAAGAAAGAGTGGCGGCTGTTGTTTTTTTTGAGATCCAGAAAAAGCTTTAGGTCTTAAGGAAATCGGTGATAAGGGGTATTTATAAGGTTTTGAGAAATTGGACCATTTTCTTATTTATTAAATAAATTAAACTTACTCGTGAAGTTTTGTCTTGAAACCAATCCATATGAATTCTGTTTTTGACAAACTAAGTCAATCCTAACATAGAAAAATATTCCGGATCTAATGGGATAGGTTTCGTCGAATTCCGACACCGTTTGTAAAAATCCCTTAGAAAATATCGATGAAAAACACCGAGCATTAATTCCTTAAAATTACAGAAAAAATCCTAAAAATATGAGGCCTTGACGTTTCACTAGACCTCTTCCTAAGGTTTCGTATGAAACTTGTTTCGTTGAATTTCGAGTTCGTTTGACCAGTTAACCATTCAGTTTAGTTTGTTTCAAGTTAAAAACATAGTGTACCGTACTATGAAATATCATGTTCACGTAGGGACTGCTATGGAAAGAAACAAAGATACCATTTAAATGAGTGACGTACTCTGGTCCCAAAAATGTAATAATACGGGTAGATGGACTCATATTGTGAAACCCCGAAATGTCGATACAGGGTGCCAAATACTCCAAATAAAAAGTTGCTAAATTAATTAATTAAAAATTACCAAAAAAATCTAAAAATTAAATTATCACTACTTCCCAAAAGAACCTTATCTAAATTCAAACCCGATCTCTAGTTATATCGAAAAAACCGATACGGTCGATAAACGATTCTATAGCGACTATTTTAAAATTTGATTTGGACATATCTCAAAATTTACATGACGAAATCCCGATTTTTCTCTTCCACTAGAAAGATATACTCCACCAGCTCCACACGTTTCTTGTTTCACAGAAATCCGGCTTAAAACGAATCATGTACATTCAGTTGAAGTTCAAATCGCCAAATCGCGAACTGCAGCGCCATTTCAAGCTCGATTTTAATTATAATATAATTATACGTTCAAACTGTCGTCGATTGAATATACTCGTCAATACGATTCAACTCTAAGCTGAATTAAATCTTGGGGATGACCCTGTTCACCTTATATTGTGATTTCCAATATTTTTGATTATTTCTAAATTAAATATATTATTTAATTTAATTAAATATTCCATATTTTTTAATTAACGATGATTAAATTCCCTATATCACTATTTTAAACAATTAAATAAATAAATTATACCCTTGGAAAATGCGGGTCATTACACACACCGAAGTAATCATTTATTTTATTTCCCAATCCCAACCTATTCATCCCATGAAGTAAAACTGGTCATACTTCATATCTAACACCACGGTGTTATCGGTAAATTCAATTACCATTTCACGTTCAAATCTAATTAAAGATTTAACTATCGCCTGCAGCAAAACTGGTGATACTCCATTCTCGATCATTTCAATCTAATTAAAGATTCATTAAAACTCCACTTGGTTCTAATCTTCCCAAAAATCACTATCAATGATTATTTAACTTGGGAAATCATATCCTGTCTTTAACTGGGTTAAAGAACCAATGTCATTTAAAACACGGTTCACTATAAACCCAAAATCACATTCCATTCTAATTCAATTATTGAAACTTCTGGTTATTTTCAAAACCATTTCAAATCCCATTTATTTATTTAAAAATAAATAAATTATTATTCTAGTTCAAAACTAGTCAATTTCGATAAAAATCTATTTTTATCTTTTCAAATATGGAGTTTTTCATCCCAACTCTTTCCAAATCATTTCTTATGATTTTACACAAATTATTACAATTTTTAATAATTTTTTCAAGACCCGTACAGTCGATTTCCATCAACGGCCATCGAACTGCATTTACAACGACCTTTTCCAAATTTGATTTGGACATAATTCCAAATCCAACTGTTAGATTTCTGATATTCGTTAGAAAGCTCTTTTCGATACGAACCCAACAGTTCCGGTTTTAGGAGAATCCGACTGTCGGATCTCCCGTAATATTCATTCGAAGTCAATGGTTCGCGAACGGCCGCGGCACGGCGCGTTCTATTCAGGACATTTAATATATATAATATATATATTTCGTCGATTTCAATTCAAAACGTATTTTATAAATCGTTTTAAATTCGTTTTCGAAACGATTTCAACTTCATATTCAATTTCGAATCAAAATTGAATATTCCACATCATCGATATACAAATGATAATATTTTCAAAACGTTATAGTTTGAAATCACTTTCTTTCTTATATTCATTATAAAAATGAATAAAATCGATATAAATATTGTTCACGACAAAATGGCGTCAATATAATAAACACGGCTTTTATTCAACACATGAGTGTTTATTCTATTCAACACATGAATATTTATTCTATTCAACACATGAATATTTATTCTATTCAACACATGAATTTATTCAATTCAACACATGAATTTACTCTATTCAACACATGAATTTTTATTCTATTCAACACATGAATTTATTTTTATTCAACACATGAATTTATTTTTATTCAACACATGAATTTATTTTTATAATATTCCTTATTTTCCAAATCGGAATGAGGCCCAATCAATTACCATATAAGGTTAATTATATGGATTTTCTACAACACATGTATATAATAGCAACGATAAATCATCAACCATCATCCAGAGTGCACCACACAACTGTATAAGCATTAAATATAAATAATTAACGCTTACACAGTCTGTCAACCCATCGATTGACATACAACTAAACAATCGGGATTAGTGTACGTCAAATATCATCCTAATACTCGTGTGGGGTTTCACATCAACAAACACAGATTTTTATTTATGCAGTTGGGCAATGTGTAAAATTTATCGTCCCAATCAATATCAGTCAAATCGGTGTACATAAACAAATCGTTCAATTTGTAAATGAATATTTATTTTACTTCAACACATGAATATATATATTTTATTTCAACACATGAATATATATTTTACTTCAACACATGAATATATATTTTACTTCAACACATGAATATATATTTGATTTCAACACATGAATATATATTTTATTTCAACACATGAATATATATTTTACTTCAACACATGAATATATATTTGATTTCACAACACAAACAATCACACAAGCATACAAGTCGTCCATGGTCTGTGGACGACGGGTGTTGGGTGATGCTAAGCACCGTCTGCATCCTAGTATATATTTTAACTAGAAAACAAGATTTAAATTGATAAGTTCTCACCAACTAGCTAAACCGATTCACCACGACTCTTCATATGTAGGAAATCTTCGTTGTGCTCGCCTTTTGTCAATTTCGTTGCCCGTATTCACTACATATATAAAAATCACATTTTTATATTGTTGCTATGCATATAAAAATCACATTTTTATATTGTTTCTATGTATACAAAAATCACATTTTTAAAACGCTACTATATAGATAAAAATTCTATTTTTACTTCGCTAAAAATCAAATCTTTACTTCATTAAAAATCCAACCTTTCTTTAAATAAAAATCATGTCTTTGACTAAATAAAAATCACATCTTTGACTAAATAAAAATCACTAAGTTTGTTCAAATAAAAATCTCTTCTTTGTTATGATAAAAATCATAACTTTGTAATATTAAAAATCACACTCTTCTACTAATGAAAAATCTTATCTACATCTACTATATATATAAATAAAAATCATTCCTTTATATACTATATACATACACATTATTTCAAATTTTTATCTAATTAAAAATCAACCTTCATATAAGGAATAAAATAAAATAAAAGAAACTCACTGGTTCGATCTATGGAGGGCTGAGGGGCTTGCGCAGTGGCCAACGGCGGCCAGCACGGGGCGGTGGGCCCTAGGAGGTGGAGGCGGGTTCTGGGCTGAAGGGGGTGTGCGGTTTTGGGTTTTCTGAGGGGGAAACAGGGGGGCGCGGTCAACGATCGTGGGGTGGCCTTGCTCTGGCGGCGGCGCGCCAGAGGGGCGGTGGGGCGCTACTAGGGGAGCGCTGCTCCTGCCCGTTCTTCATTTTTTTTCTGTTAAATCGATTTGAACTATAGAGAGAAGGGAAGGGGGTAACGGGTTTGACTGGGTAAAAGAAAAAGGGGGTGGGCCATTTAAATACTTTATACATTTAATTTTATAAACCATAAAGTTACTTTTTATTTCGACCTCGAAATCAAGCCCACCGACTATCGTCCATAGCTAATTACCCCCCATTTTGAACACAATGGGATATGTTTCGCAAGCCAATTCGATCATTTCGATCAGTTTTCATTAAAATCGAAATATAAATCTATATATTTAATTTGAACGCACATTTCAATTTACCGGGGCTACATACTAACCCTAAATATTCCCGAAAAATATTTTCTAGCTTCGTATTGACGATACGGTCTTAACAAAACTGATTTCGTCGAATTTTGAGACCGTTTGAAAAATGACCATTTTCCAGTCGATTAAAATCAACTAGAACTGGTCAACCGCGTTTTCCTTTGCCACGCTCACATATTGATTCGAAAAATTACAAATTTTGGAATCTAGCAATAACTTGACATCACGGATCCAACAAAAGTGGTTTCGTCGAAAACCGAGGTCGTTTGCAAAATTTCCATTTTTAAGGGACAGAATTCCATAGCGACTATTCTGAATTTTCAATTGGGCATAACTTTTGATTCCCGCTATGGAATTTCAATTTTTCGGATTCGTTGGAAAGATATTTTCAAATAGATCCAAATATTTTTGGTTTCGCTAAAATCCGGTTTATTTTGAATCCTGTACATTCATTTGAACTTTGAAATCTCTAATTTTCAAACTACCGCGCCATTTTTAATTCCTTTTATAATTAAAAATTATATATTTATATTCTAACGACGATCTATATAAATATATACATTCTAATTCTATTCAAAATAAATTTCTCGTCGTTATTATTTAAAATAATTCATTTTAAATATTCAAAATTCATCAAAATTGCCAAAATAAAAATTTTAAATTGGCTTAGAATTCCGGGTTATTACAGTTTTCTTGGCATTATTCATGAAATCACCCAGTGTGCTTTTACTTATATAATTCTCGAAGGTTATTTTATTCTTATTGCGCTCCACATTCTGCCAAGGATGCACTCTAGTTGAAGTCATTCTCCTTTGGTTAGTTACTACATTGGTCTGTTGTTGATCCTTGAGCACTTCATTGTCATTATTGCTATCTAGATTTGTTACTAGTTTGTGTTGCATTTCCTTTTTCTTTTACCATCAAGTTTTCTTCTCATTATTTCCAGTACTTTCTCCCTTTGACTTAGCTGAATTCACAACATAATTCTCTAAACAGTGGTCAAAAACCTGGCAACTAGTACATAATAGAGGTTTCCATAAGTATGTCACTCTGATTCTCTTAGTACCACCATTAGGTGCAACCACTAATAAATCATCTACTAGTTCATCATCTGGTTTTATTTTTATCAAATATTTAGCATAGTGAAGTCTTTCTAACTTCCCTGTCATTTCATCCAAACAAATTAGCCTTCCTAATCTGTAAGCAAGCCATTTAATCCTCAGATGTGACCCGGCGAAAATGGGGTTGTTTGAGAATTGTACCCATATAGGAACGGCCATAACTAATCCACATACATTACTTACTACGGGGTCAAACAGTTTAATAATGAACAACTTGTTTCCCATAATAATCAGATCCCCCATTACAATCGTTAGCTTGTCTTCGGGATTTGAAAATTGAAAGAGAAATATAATACCATCTGATTTTACTCTGAGAGAGCATTTCAATTTCTAGCTCGAGTTGACTTTTTGAACTACTGACGAAAATGAAAGTGGTCGATCTAGGAAGAAACCCCCAAGTGATTCCTTCCATACTTTATTTCCTTCTTCTACAATAGCTTTTGTGTGCCTCATAGCATTACCGTCGAAGGTAGGGAGCATTTCTACTGGTTTGTATTTGCTAGCATTGCGTGGCAAGTGTTGAAAAAGATAAGTCCATTGTCGTTGTTGTTCATGCAAGGGAGGTGTTTGAGATAAAGGTGGAAAGGAAGAAGAGTAAGTGAATGGATCTGGCAGAGCAAGAGGAGGATTTGGTTGAGGATCGATAGAAGGAAGAGGCATAGGAGGAGGATCGGCAGAGGGAGGATCATCAATGGCTACACTGGCGATTGGGCTTGAGGTGGAAGGCGTGGAAGAAGAAATCGCTTCAGCAGTGGATATGGATATTACCGTTGATAAAGTTGCGGTTTTTTTATTATAATTTCTATTATGATAAATTTGTAGATTTAATAGGTTTGAATCCTTATTTTTCAAAATAGAGATTTTGAACATATTATTTACAATATATCTAAATATTTGCGTATAAACAAACATAAGAAAAGAAATTTGTTCAAAATAGGAATTATAAACAAACATGCATATTTCATGTTGTGTTTATCTTTTATTGTTGTAATAATCAAAACCTCGGTTGCACGTTTATATGTTGATGTGATTGTTTTTTCCATTTTATTGTCATATGTTAATATGTACATTTATGCTATGGTTGAGGAAAACATGGGAAATGACTTATACACCTTTAGTAATTTTATAGGGATTGACATTTCAAAAACATGGTAAGGACGCTATTCTTGTTCGCTTAATTTACGTGTATATATATACATAACGTAATCAACTTATATTAATACATATTAAGTGTGCAATAAATACGATTAAATTAGAAATAGAATTTGAATAACCCAATAGGAATTTATATATTTGTATGTGTGTGAGTTAATGACTTAATTAATATTAATGAAACATAGACACGAGGTTAACTGTTACTTATAGTAGAAGTCTGCCCAGAACCGACTGGCATATCCAGCATCGACAACTGAATCTGGTTAATGTAAGTGGTCAAGGTGCCATGTGCCATTATAATAAGTATGCTATGATGCGAGGTTAGACCCAACTTGTAGTAGAAACCTGTCCGAAATGTCCCGGCAAATCAAGCATCTACATGTGGTAGGTCTAAAGTGGGACGTCCAGTGTGCATATATATATATATATATATATATATATATATATATACACATGTTGTGTGCACGGATTAGGCCTGCCTTGGGAAAAAGGTATTAAGTGACTGACCTATCTATTATTGGGTATTAAGTGGTTAGGACTAGGTTCACACGTTGGTTCATAACTCAAGTCATTGGGCCTCCCTTCGACAATTAAATGGTTATTTGGTCCGCCTTTCTCCTATAAGGTATTAAATGGTCCTAGTAGACGATGACGTGTGTAGGGTAGTTCTCCAAATAATGCTCGTTTCTTATATAGGGGCTATTGAGGGCTGACCTAGGAATGGATTATGTATACATGGCCTAAGGAACCACCATCTAAGGGAAGTATTAAGTGACTAGGAGTTCACCCGTAGGGACAGCTAGATAGTAACAAGATGGTTCGTCAGGAGGTTCTTCCTAAAAGAAGCCATGTTCTTGACCTAAATCCTGGTAGTAAGCATCCGTTACTATTTCTTGCCCTACAAAGAGAGTTATCATTTATAACGATTAACGTTTGAACAGGTTTTTAAGTGGCTTGAAGTCCTCCATTGGGTATTAAGTGACTAGAGGGATGTCCACCCTAAATAAACCAAAAAATGGTATTAAGTGACTATAAGAGTGCTCACCCTTAAATTTGCTTTGGTGTATTAAGTGACTTTCAGGATGTCTGCCTCATATGTTTGTGTTGTGTGTTTGTTACGTGGACATTACTTGAAAAGCTTACAACTGCCAAATATAGAAAATAGCCTTCTTAACTTACATGTATCTCATTCACCAGGATTTTATGTTCTGACCTCCCACCTCTTAACATTAACAGGACAATAGGTGAGATAGGCAATTAAGGATGGAGAACGATCTTTTAGAGGAGGAGCCTTTTAAAGATCTAGTTGTTATTGCTACTGTTTATTTATTATTATTACTATGTAATTGAGACGAATGATGATGTACCTTGTAGTTTGAGACATGTTGTATTTTTGAATTTGTGGTTTTAATAATGGTACATCATATATTTATGCTATTATATTTTGTCCTTTCTGCTGTATGAGATTCCGATTTTCCTTTTAGACTGCTCTGTATATCTATTTAAGTTGATACTTATAGGAACCAACGATCTACTACGAGTGGCTCTAAGTTCTGATGGGCCTTTTCTAGACCTGAATTTAGGCTCATTTCGGGTAGGTTGTTACATTTGGTATCAGAGCATAGGTTACCCAATTACGGAGAAATATATGTATGAGAGACGTATTTATTTTTTAAAATGGTTTTCAAATACAACACACACACACATGTACATATATATATATAAAGTATTATACCCTAAAACATACACAATTATACTAGTAAACCTTATCTTTCTTTCTTCTAGGCCTTGATACTATCATAGGAAGTCCACTGAAGGGTTTTTTCTTTTTTGAATAGTAGATGTGGCCGATAACCCACCCGAGTAGAGAAACCCGGCAAGGCCTCGTTACTTGCACTACACCATAACAGCCAATTTGGCACAGAAGGATGTAGAGATATAATATGGGTTAAAGTCGTATCATATTTGATAGTGCTCATGTCCGTATCATACTACATTATGCAATCCGCACCACTCCAAATGCCCTAAATTTGATCGTCCATCAACAAAGCCCCGGATCAGTTAATTTGATACGGCTTTAGGCCAAATCGAATGCGTATCATATTGTGCATCACATTAGGCACTCGGAATAAAAAATTTGGCCGCTCCCTTTTCCATTTGTTTTACTTTAATGGTGACCGTAAACCCAAATTAGAGATTTCGGTCACCAAATTGTGCCTCCACCTTTCTATGGAATCGCCTCCTCCGACAGAGACGAACAACCCTCTCTTTCGGCAGAAACGCAGCAACCCTTGGTCTCCTAAGCCCTCCATCGACAACAGGTATGTGTTTCAATTGAATTTTTCCATGCATGCCTGATAGTAGGGAACAATTTGAAATCTTTGTGTGATAGTTGATTGCTACTTTGCGTTGGTGTGTTAGCTATTTCAATTGAATTGGTTTGTGTAAGTGTGTTAGCTGATTGCTACTTTGTGTTAGTGTAACGACCCGTATTTTTGGTCGACTAATTTTAAATATTTTATATCGTTTTAAATATTGAGTTGATAATATAAATGAATTTTTATATTAAGTTATCGATTTAAAAATCAATTTCGATTTAATATCGAATATATCGAATTATCGTGATACGAAAAAGGTAATAATTGAATTCAAATTTAAAACTGAATTGAGACAGTTCAAATAATCAATATAAATCATATTTGAGTATAGAAGATAATAATAATTTATTATCAAGGAATAAATTGGTTTGAATTTAAATTATATTTATTTAATATGGTTATTTTATGTATGTTCAAAATTTAATTGTATAATCTATTTCGTTGAATTTAGAATAGCGTTATAACATTATAACGCCATTCGATATGCAAAAATAAGGGTTCTTAATTTCAAGTAATAGACCCCGATATTATTTTAGTGGATAAGCACGAGATCAAATCAATATCTGTTTAAAATAAAGTGAAAATCTCTTTAAATCAAATCGATGTCCTTTTAAATAAAATAAAAACCACTTTGTTTCTAATCAAATTAATTTTTAGGTACCTTACCTATAACCTACATTGTACCATTCGCAGCCCCTATTCCTTTGTTCCTAAGTATCTTCATCTATAAATCGCGATACATCCTCTTATTTCAGTTCTTCAGTGGAAAATCAAAGCTTCAATAAGAAAATAAATGGCCGTGTATTTTTATTTCTTTCTTCCTCAAAGAATCAGAAGCCGACTCCTTTTTCATAATTTGCAAACCAAAGGAAAAACCCTGCTCCCTTCTTTTAATTTCTAAAATCCAAATCGCAACCAATATCGCGATGGAAATTGAGACCTCTTGATACTCGACTCAAGCTGGAAACGCTCGAGGATGAGTTCAACGATCAGTTCGATGGGATTTAGACATGGGTTATGTTGGGTTTGCAAAGGAGATTCCGACCCTTTGAGGTGCGCGATGAGATGTATTAGGCTTCTGCGATGTCTGAAAATTGGTGCAGGTGTTAGCTTGCAAATTGGACAGAGTTCGAACGTATGGAGTATTAACAATGGGAATGAATCTGGTAGGTGCGATGGCTATTTTGAGAGGATCTACGGTGGCCAACAGTGGATGGAAGGGTGCACATTTCTTTTTGCTGATGGACAGTGAGATTTGGGGAGTGCAGCGATTGAAAAATATGAGGTGCGATGGGATGAAATGGGAATGTTAGAGTTTGACAGATGGGATGGATTGGAGTTTGTTTTCCTCTAAGTTGAATTGGGGTTTTGTCGAGAGTTCGACAGTTTGGCAATTAGGAGTTGGGTCTGAGATTTGAGATGATGGAGGCAAATATAAATGACTGTTATCAGAGGGGGACTGTTCTGGATAGTGAAGAGATGATGGTTCATTGTAGAACAAGGTAGTGGTTGTGAGCATTTAAAAGGAATGGAGCTTGTCAACAAGGCGTTCGATGAAATGGCAAAGTAATACGGATCAGTGTTTTACGGGGCATGCTTCATAGTTGGTCAAAGACCGTAAGATATACCTATAATACAAAATTAAATATATATAGGAAAGTTTATTTAGTAAATTAAATAAATGTTTAATCGATAAAATTAAATTAAATAAATGTAGGTGCAAATAAATTTATTCGAAATAACTCGACTAGAGTTGTAGCCGCAAAGATACAATGATTCATTGGATATCCAGAAATGGAAAATCAGGTGAGTAAATCTCACTTAAAATTTATTATTATCATAAAAATGATTTGTTGGCTGCTTACATTTATAATTTATTTTATATGTTAGTAATATTAGGCTTGGTGATTGTGGCTATTACTATATATATTGGATTTTCCCACAGTACCATTAGCGGATGCCCGCAGTATCATTAGCGGATGACCCTACGCCCACGTATACAAGTGGATCCCCTTTTATACCCCGATATCCTGCCTTGAAGCAGGATTGGTATTATTTATGTGACTAACATCTGTGGATGCAGGAAAAACAGGTTGGAGGGATCCAACTGGATTCCTCAAATTTATTTATTACTGTTTACATACTTATATGTATGTGATGTGTTGAATTGTATTGTTGGCCCGCTTATTTGTGGATTTAAATATCACTGGCCCTAGAGATTGACATTTAAAGATATCATAAAAGGGATTTTTAGATTTAAAAGGAAAAAATATTTTTTCGAATAGAAATTGAATTTCAGATTTGGCTAGGAAAATATTAACTTGTTTTTCTTAGAAATAAAAAAAATTAGTTGAATTTATGAACGATGTTTATAATTTAGTTGAAAAATTGTCATTGGATAAATTTTGGAATGCAAACTCAAGTGTTACTTTGGAAAAGGTAATTTATTTTCCAAAAGTAGAAATGGGATTTGAAATCGAAAACTTGTTTTCATATTTAAAACAAGAAGTGTTATTTATAAATGATTTTTATAAATAAAAGAAGGGAATTTTATTGGATAATTTATTTAAATCCAGGAATGAACTTAAAAGGGATTTTTAAATGAAGTTAAGGGAAATTTTACTTTTCGAAATAGAAATGGTATTTCGAATAAATTGAGAAATATTAACTTGTTTTTAAAATAAAAACTAGTTGCTGAAATTATAAACGCTGTTTATAAATGGAAAGAAATATTATCATTTGATAATATTAAATTTTAATTTCAAGTAAGGGATTTAAAGAAGGAAATTTATCTTTCGAAGTGGAAATTTGGTTTCAAATGGAATATGAAATACAAGCTTGTTTTAAATATCAAAACAAGAAGTAAAATTTATAAGCGATGTTATAAATAGAAGGGGATAATTATCATGGGATGATTTAGGTATTTAAATTCTAATTAGAATTTAAAAAGAGATTTATAACATGGAAGCGTTTCAAAAGGAAACGATGAAGTTTATTCCGATATTCGGAATGTAAACTGAATTTAAATAAATCCACACGGATTTATGATTTTAACTCGACTATTGTCGAATACATAAATAAAATTATATTTCAAAAGATATTGGAATTGTATTAAATGTAAATTTATGTTTTAATAAGAAAATCATATTTTTATTTGTTTATCGATTGAGGTTAACAAATTCAAAAAAAAAAAAAAGAATTAGTTAATAGAGTATGATTCGAGTTAAACTTAGTCAAATGAACTGAATTTGAAAATCGAGATTGGGAATTCAAAATGTAACACTTGGATTTTAAATTATAGGCAAGAAGATTGAGTTGAATTGGGAATAAGTGAATACAAACACATTTGAACGTGATTCGTTCAAGTTTAAAAGCAAAATGGAACCAAGAAGCTAATTTGAAATTTAGATAGCAAATGTAAAGCGAGTTACATAAAAAGGGGTGAGTTCGTTGAAATGAACTGGGAATGGTCGTGTATATTTTAAACAGGTATGAGGTGAGGAATACGAAGAAAGTATGAAGAATATATTGAGTGCCCGACAGAAAGGTACATGTTTAAATTTCCATATGAGGTTTTATGCGCTGAATCGCAAGCCGCTTGGCTTTTTGATTTTCTTTTTGAATGGAAAGGGCATAGAGAGGCGAGTCGAGGTTTGAACTCTTTACCGGTACAAAGAAGGTTATGGCGAATTTTTCCGGAAATTTAAGGATTTAGAATATTTTTAAGAAATTTTGATAATAGAAATCGATATAACAATATATATAGAATTCGCTAAGAAAATGAATTAAAAATGAAATATTAGAAAGAGCTAGTGATTGCGAAATTGTTTGAAGGATGTTTCTTTTTCCTTTGATAGTTAAAACACCGGCTATCAAAGATTTTTACCATCGTTGTCGATACGGAGAGACCGGTTGGATTTAATATCCGAAAACCACTCTGTATAGGCATAGGCATCGCAAATTAGATTATGCTGAAGTTAATCGAAGACGGAGTGAAATTCAAAGAGCTGTTATGTTTGTCCAGTACTAGGACAACTTGTATGGACGGATGTCTGACAGAGTATTCCTAACGATCACATAAGACGATCTTTTCAAGGTATTACGTCTGGTGGCGGAGAAATTCGTTTTGCTTAGCTTTTATACCCATAATATTTTTTGGAAGATCAACTAGTGATTTGACGGGTTTGACGATGTATCATTCAAAGTGTATGGTGGCCAGATAGACGTAGCCTCAAACCTCACAACCGGGAAATGACAAAAATCGGGCAGGCTGCATGGCTATGTGGGTCGCTCCCATTAGGGTGTATAATCACCTATCTAGAGAAATTCCTTTTACTTCTTTAATCTATTTCGATGCTGTCCCTTTTCGGGAAACGGTGGTTTGAGCCCAACCGTTGGTGATATACATTCGATACACTCAAGCGAAATGAGTGGTCAGTCATGTATGGGCCGGGCTACAAGATGTTCTTGTTGAACACAGTGTATTACCCTCTAGAGATACACTATCGGCAGGTGGTCCCATATCTTGTCATAGTTGGAATCCAATATCCAATATCCAATAAGCGCCCTGCGATTTTTAATTTTATACTATATATGTAGAGCGTGAGATGCAAGCATTCTACTATTTGGTTATTTATTTGATTAGACATTATTATAATATAACAGAATTTTGATATCAAAAATGTTTGGGTTATAGTAAGGTAAAAACCGTCCGTGTTTATGTGTGGGCTGGTCTTACTATTATCTCTTTCTTTCAAAAGATTTTTGAAGTTAAACCATATGGTTGGAGTTTACTCACACCAGTCCCATAACTGACCCAGAATTTGTTTGGTTTTTTTTCCTAAACTCTTGGGTGCCCAAATTTGTACGGGCAGTCAAGTGTTTCAGGCTTTTATAGATACACTTAGAGGAGCTAGAAGCAGGAGGCTTCACCGTTAGTTATCTAGAGTTATTTCCGCTGTATCAAATGTTATGTTGTACTCTGATGATGATATGCATATGTGTACAAAACAGATTTGTATTCCAAAGTTATGTTATATAATATATTTTATTCGTTCCGCTGTGAGATTCTGTATTGTCATTTATGTTCTTCTTCTATCTTTTCTATTTTCTTTAACCCTAATGACTCGTATTTCTGTATTATTTGAGTTGAACGTGTGTTGCATTAGTCAGCTCAGATAGTATGGATTTGCGGGCCGTTACAGTTGGTATCAGAGCTTAGGTTGAGCGAATACCTAGGCTTTGGTAAAGGTTTACTCATTAGAGATAGAGTCAGTAGCACCCTAGAATGAGTTGAGTATATATATGAGAGAGCGTACTTGTAAGTTGATATAAAAAATTGTTTTATATTGTGTTGGCTTGTCTATTGAGTGGTTTATGAATTCTGGTCGAATCGTGGGACGCCACGACGTCGATAGGAGTTTCTAAACACTTGAATAGAAGAATGACATAATATTGTTTTAAAGTGGGTAAATTAAATAATCTTACCCAAAATTATATTTTGATAGGAAAGGAATAATTTTTCTAAATTATTATAATATATATGGATGAGTTGGTTGCTATTATTATCATCAGATGTGATTATAAAAATTGAAATGGTTATGGATAACCAAATAAAATTTGTGAATACAAATGAGATGAAATAAAATTGGATTGAAACTAGAACTGGAATTTAAATCCCGGGTGTTTGGAATATATTTTTCCAAAGTATATTAAGATAATATAGCCCTGTTTTGGGAAGATTTTATATAAAATCATATTGTATGGATTTTGACAGGGATTAAGCACTGAACTCACTTCAGTAGCTAGAAAATAATTCTGATGATGACTGCAGCATCATAGGTGTTCATTTTCGAGTTTCTAAGTGATAGATTGCTACCTTAGAAAAGTTTCTGATGGAAATTTGTTTGAAAGAAAACAAGTTGGTTTGAAAATTCAAATGTTTTGAATTTGGAATGGTTTTAAATATATGTGGATATATTTATGTGATTTCAAAAAGGATTTGGAATAAAACCTGGGTATTTGAATTCTGGCATTTAAATTTAACTTAAACAAGTTAAATGGATAGAAGTAAATAAATGGAAACCAAAAGTTTTGGTAGAACTAAAGTTGTGGAAATATGAAAAGTTGAGTTTCAACATAAGTGATTTTTGTGGAAAGTAAACGGGTTAGTAGCATTCTTCCTACCTTAGTAATTTCAGGGACGAAATTCTTTTAAGGGGGGAAGAATGTAACGACCTGTATTTTTGGTCGATTAATTTTAAATATTTTATATCATTTTAAATATTGAGTTGATAATATAAATGAATTTTTATATTAAGTTATCGATTTAAAAATCTATTTCAATTTAATATCGAATATATCGAATTATCGTGATACGAAAACGGTAATAATTGAATTCAAATTTAAAACTGAATCGAAATAGTTCAAATAATCAATATAAATCATATTTGAGTATAGAAGATAATAATAATAATTTATTACCAAGGAATAAATTGGTTTGAATTTAAATTATATTTATTTAATATGGTTATTTTATATATGTTCAAAATTTAATTGTATAATCTATTTCGTTGAATTTAGAATAGCGTTATAACATTATAACGCCAGTCGATATGCAAAAATAAGGGTTCTTAATTTCAAGTAATGGACCTCGATATTATTTTAGTGGATAAGCACGAGATCAAATCAATATTTGTTTAAAATAAAGTGAAAATCTCTTTAAATCAAATCGATATCCTTTTAAATAAAATAAAAACCACATTATTTCTAATCGAATTAATTTTTAGGTACCTAACCTACAACCTACATTGTACCATTCGCAGCCCCTATTCCTTTGTTCCCAAGTATCTTCATCTATAAATCATGATACATCCTCCTATTTCAGTTCTTCAGTGGAAAATCAAAGCTTTAATAAGAAAATAAATGGTCGTGTATTTTTATTTCTTTCTTCCTCAAAAAATCAGAAGCCGACTCCTTTTTCATAATTTGCGAACCAAATGAAAAACCCCGCTCCCCTCTTTTAATTTCTAAAATCCAAATCGGAACCAGTATCGCAATGGAAATTGAGACCTCTTGATACTCGACTCAAGCTGGAAACGCTCAAGGATGAGTTCAATGATCAGTTCAATGGGATTTAGACATGGGTTATGTTGGGTTTGCAAAGTTGATTCCGACCCTTTGAGGTGCGCGATGAGATGTATTGGGCTTCTGCGATGTCTGAAAATCGATGCAGGTGTTAGCATGCAAACTGGAGAGAGTTCGAACGTATGGAGTATGAACGATGGGAATGAAGCTGGTAGGTGCGATGGCTATTTTTGGGAGGATCTACGGTGGCCAACAGTGGATGGAGGGGTGCACATTTCTTTTTGCTGATGGATAGTGAGATTTGGGGAGTGCAGCGATTGAAAAATATGAGGTGTGATGGGATGGACTAGAGTTTGTTTTCCTCTAAGTTGAATTGGGGTTTTGTTGAGAGTTCGACAGTTTGGCAATTAGGAGTTGGGTCTGAGATTTGAGATGATGGAGGCAAACATAAATGACTGTTATCGGAGGGGGACTATTCTGGACAGTGAAGAGATGATGATTCAATGTTGAACAAGGTAGTGGTTGTGAGCATTTAAAAGGAATGGAGCTTGTCAACAAGGCATTCGATGAAATGGCAAAGTAACATGGATCAGTGTTTTACGGGGCGTGCTTCATTATTGGTCAAAGACCGTGAGATATACCTATTCTACAAAATTATATATATATATATATATAGGAAAGTCTATTTAGTAAATTAAATAAATGTTTAATCGATAAAATTAAATTAAATAAATTTAGGTGCAAATAAATTTATTCGAAATAACTCGACTAGAGTTATAGCCGCAAAGATACAACGATTCATTGGATATCCAGAAATGGAAAATCAGGTGAGTAAATCTCACTTAAAATTTATTTTTATCATCAAAATGATTTGTTGGCTGCTTGGTTGCATTTATAATTTATTTATCAGTCTTGGTTATTATATATGTTAGTAATATTAGGCTTGGTGATTGTGGCTATTACTATATATATTGGATTTTCCCGCAGTACCATTAGCGGATGCCCGCAGTATCATTAGCGGATGACCCTACGCCCACGTATATAAGTGGATCCCCTTTTATACCGCGATATCCTGCCTTGAAGCAGGATTGGTATTATTTATGTGACTAACATCTGTGGATGCAGGAAAAACAGGTTGGAGGGATCCAATTGGATTCCTCAAATTTATTTATTACTGTTTACATACTTATATGTGTGTGATGTGTTGAATTGGATTGTTGGTTTGCTTATTTGGGGATTTAAATATCACTGGCCCTAGAGATTGACATTTAAAGATATCATAAAAGGGATTTTTAGATTTAAAAAGGAAATTTATTTTTTCGAATAGTTTGAATTTCAGATTTGGCTAGGAAAATATTAACTTGTTTTTCTTAGAAATAAAAACAAGTAGTTGAATTTATGAACGATGTTTATAATTGAGTAGAATAATTATCATTGGATAAATTTTGGAATGCAAACTCAAGTGTTAATTTGGAAAAGGAAATTTATTTTCCGAAAGTAGAAATGGGATTTGAAATCGGAAACTTGTTTGAATATTTAAAACAAGAAGTGTTATTTATAAATGATTTTTATAAATAAAAGAAGGGAATTTTATTGGATAATTTATTTAAATCCAGGTATGAACTTAAAAGGGATTTTTAAATGAAAAAAAGGGAAATTTTACTTTTCGAAATAGAAATGGTATTTCGAATAGATTGAGAAATATTAACTTATTTTTAAAATAAAAACAAGTTGCTGAAATTATAAACGCTGTTTATAAACGGAAAGAAATATTATCATTTGATAATATTAAACTTTAATTTCAAGTAAGGGATTTAAAGAAGGAAATTTATCTTTCAAAGTAGAAATTTGGTTTCAAATGGAATATGAAATATAAGCTTGTTTTAAATATTAAAACAAGAAGTAAAATTTATAAACGATGTTATAAATAGAAGGGGAAAATTATCATGGGATGATTTGGGTATATAAATTCGAATTTGAATTTAAAAAGAGATTTATAACTTGGAAGCGTTTCAAAAGGAAACGACGAAGTTTATTCCGATATTCGAAATGTAAACTGAATTTAAATAAATCCACACAGATTTATGATTTTAACTCGACTATTTTCGAATACATAAATAAAATTATATTTCAAAAGATATTGGAATTGTATTAAATGTAAATTTATGTTTTAATAAGAAAATCAGATTTTTATTTGTTTATCGATTGAGGTTAACAAATTCAAAAAAAAAGAATTAATTAATAGAGTATGATTCGAGTTGAACTTAGTCAAATGAATCGAATTTGAAAATCGAGATTGGGAATTCCAAATGTAAAACTTGGATTTGAAATTGTAGGCAAGAAGATTGAGTTGAATTGGGAATAAGTGAATACCAACACATTTGAACGTGATACGTTCAAGTTTAAAAGCAAAATGGAACCAAGAAGCTAATTTGAAATTTAGTTAGCAAATGTAAAGCGAGTTACGTAAGAAGGGGTGGGTTCGTTGAAATGAACTGGGAATGGTCGTGTATATTTTAAATAGGTATGAGGTGAGGAATACGAAGAAAGTACGAAGAATATATTGAGTGCCCGACGGAAAGGTACATGTTTAAATTTCCATATGAGGTTTTATGCGCCGAATTGGCAAGGCGCTTGGCTTTTTGATTTTCTTTTTGAATGGAAAGGGCCTAGAGAGGCGAGTTGAGGTTTGAATTCTTTGCCGGTACAAAGGAGGTTATGGCGAATTTTTGTGGGAATTTAAGGAGTTGGAATATTTTTAAGAAATTTAGATAATAGAAATCGATATAACAATATATATAGAATTCGCTGAGAAAATGAATTAAAAATGAAATATTAGAAAGGGCCAGTGATTGCGAAATTGTTTGATGGATGTTTATTTTTCCTTTGATAGTTAAAACACCAGCTATCAAAGATTTTTACCATCGTTGTCGATACGGAGAGACCAGTTGGATTTAATATCTGAAATCCACTCCGTATAGGCATCGCGAATTAGATTATGTTGAAGATAATCGAAGACGGAGTGAAATTCAAAGAGCTGTTATGTTTGTCCGGTACTAGGACAACTTGTATGGACGGATGTCTGGCAGAGTATTCCTAACGATCACATAAGACAATCTTTTCAAGGTATTAAGTCTGGTGGCGGAGAAATTCGTTTCTCTTAGATTTTATACCCGTAATATTTTTGGGAAGATCAACTAATGATTTGACGGGTTTGACAATGTGGCATTCAAAGTGTATGGTGGTCAGATAGACGTAGCCTCAAACCTCACAACCGGGAAATGACAAAAATCGGGCAGGCAGCATGGCTATGTGGGTCGCTCCCATTAGGGTGTATAATCACCTATCTAGAGAAATTCCTTTTACTTCTTTAATCTATTTCGATGCTGTCCCTTTTCGTGAAACGGTGGTTTGAGCCCAACCGTTGGTGATATACATTCGATACACTCAAGCGAAATGAGTGGTTGGTCATGTGTGGGCCGGGCTGCAAGACGTTCTTGTTGAACCCAGTGTATTCCCCTCTAGAGATATACTATCGGCAGGTGGTCAAATACCTTATCATAGTTGGAATCCAATCTCCAATAAGTGCCCTACGATTTTTGATTTTATACTATATATGTAGAGCGTGAGATGCAAGCATTCTACTATTTGGTTATTTATTTGATTAGATATTATTATAATATAACAGAATTTTGATATCAAAAATGTTTGGGTTATAGTAAGGTAAAAACCGTCCGTGTTTATGTGTTGGCTGGTTTTACTATTATCTCCTTCTTTCAAAATATTTTTGAAGTTAAACCATATGGTTGGAGTTTACTCACACCAGTCCCATGACTGACACAGAATTTGTTTGGTTTTTTTTCTAAACTCTTGGGTGCCCAAATTTGTACGGGCTGTCAAGTGTTTCAGGCTTTTACGGATACACTTAGAGGAGCTGGAAGCAGGAGGCTTCACTATTAGTTATCTAACGTTATTTCCGCTGTATCAAATGTTATGTTGTACTCTGATGATGATATGTATATATGTACAAAACAGATTTGTATTCCAAAGTTATGTTATATAATATATTTTATTCGTTCCGCTGTGAGATTCTGTATTGTTATTTCTATTCTTCTTCTATCTTTTCTATTTTCTTTAACCCTAATGACTCGTATTTCTGTATTATTTGAGTTGAACATGTGTTGTATTAGTCAGCTCAAATAGTATGGATTTGCGGGCCGTTACAGTTGGTATTAGAGCTTAGGTTGAGCGAATACCTAGGCTTTGGTAGGGGTTTACTATTAGAGATAGAGTCAGTAGCACCCTAGAATGAGTTGAGTATATATATATATATATGTTGAGAGAGCTGTTGTATATAACGCAGTTGTATACACAATTATATGATTTTTGTTTGATGATAACAAACAAATATATATTATTATAAATGTGTTTGTTATTGTACTGTTTTATATATATAACACAGATAGGAATATAATATTTGAATTGAATATTATATTTCTAACATTCAAACAGTACAACTTTGTATAACTCCACTATTTAAACATTCACTGTATATTGTACTTGTATATAAACAGAATATAATAGACAAGTTTTGTTTGACATCAATAAAATGATATTTTATTTCAGACAATTTTGTTTATTACAAATAATCAGTTCAATCACTTTTTCATATAAATTAGCTCCTCACTATATCACTCAACACTCGGTGTTTTTTTCACTTATACATTCACAGTCTCAATATACATATTTTTTTACTGACACTGCTTCATTCACTGTTTTTCATCTTCAGTCTTCACTGCTCATTGTCAGTCCAGTCATCACAGTCTGTCCAGTCATCCCCGCTAACCTGTCACACATGAAACAGAAACACACAGTATACTGCAATAGAAATAATACTGAATATATGCAAATATAAATTTTATTTTTAAAATTTTATTTGCCTCAGATTTCGGTGTGTTTCTCATCATTTTTCATGACTTGATCTGATTTATAAAATCATCAATCTGTGTCTAGACAGCTTGTGATATTCACAGTGATACACTGTAAATACCACAAGGTGGACAACATGTATATATGATGCAGGGACAGAAAAATATTCTGGATAGCTGCATATACACACGTGTATATGTATATACACGTGTGCACTGCCTCACCAATCAGCGCACAACTGAGGAGTAGCCGCTTGAACCTGATCGACTCAGTGCATTCATGAAAAACAACTAAATGAAAAGTCAACAGCAAACTCATGAATCAAGCAACAAATTGCTTCAGCAAAAATGGTTCAAAACATTGGTGCATGCCAAGTCGACATGGTCAAGCAACATGGAAGTCCAAAATATCACATGAAGTTCAAATCAGCAAAGAAACTTCAGCAAACTCAAAACAATGTACATGGTGGTGTTACACAGCAAAGATTATGTGATGATATTTCAAGTGTATATGCATGGATGGTGTGTATACAGCAAGTCTATATGCTCAAATTTGCAAGGTTTGATATTTCAGTGCATAACAGCATTGTCAAGCCTCAGATCATCATGTGTGTACACATACAAGTGCAACTGGTACACACAGGCAACACTAAAATGGTGCAGCATCAACAATATGTGTGTACACAGCAACATTGTCAAGTTCATGGCATGATCATGGTGAGACATCAAGCAAGCATGGAGGTGGAGCAGCATGGACATATGGATAAACATGTGTGCAAGTTATCAATATACAAAACCGTCAAGAGCGTGTATCAACAGCAACAATGAAACAGCATATGAGTTCAAATGGGCACAACATGTTTATGTACAGCAATACAAGAATCATGGAGCAGCAGCTAAAAGCATGGCAGATACACAATGCATGGGTAAAAGCAAGTACAGTGAGTAACATTTTGAGTACTGATGAGTACATGCCAGAATGAATGCAAAGCTTGGCAAATTCAAAACACAACAGCATGTGACATTGCATGGAGGTGCAAAAGTAAATATGTCAAAGGCAATAGCATGAGAATGAATGGGTCAAGTGGTTCATGAATGCACAAGTCAGTACGGTGCAAGCCAACAGTGCACCAGGATGGTTCAGCACATATAAAACAGCAAAACTTCCAAATTGTTCAGCGTGCATCTTGTGCAAGAAGAAATCAGTGGAATCACATGATTGAGCATGATTGGTGTTGAAAATAAATGAGTTCGATTTATCTTCCAAGAATGCACAACAGTTTTTGGCAGCAAACAATTCATTTTTGACATCAGAATCTGCAAATCTATTTCCAGAAATGGAGTAGCATTTTTTGCAAGCAATCAATGTTCAGAAAATCATAATTCGATTTTGAGAAATCATGCATAGGATCAGTGAGTAATATGGAATGTTTTTTTTTGGACAGAAATCAATTCACATGAATTAATCCTATATTTGGCAATGGATTCGAGAATTTTAGCCTATACAAAATTGGATAAGAAAATCTTGTTTCCTGTTTTTGAACAACATGTTCTTGGCAACTTATCAAACAAGAAATCATTCGTTTTATTTCCAGGTTTGTTCGAAATCATTTACAGTGGGCCAAAGTTTTTTTCAGAAATCGAGCAAGTTAGCAATGCAAATTTTATCAAGAAATTCAAAACAGGAAACCACAAAATCAGGCAAGAGTTTCAGGAAACATAGCAATCGAATTTAAGAGGCCACAGGAATCATTCACGCAAGGGCCAGGACTGGATTCATCGATCTAATCTCGCAAGCAAAAGAAGAAATTCACAAATTCAGAGCCAATCACGCAACAATTTCAAAAGGGGAAAGCATCGAGCCAAATCAGCCAAGCCATACAGCGAAATCAGAGAGTTTTAAAAGGATTATATAATCCTATTCTACACCGAATCATCATAGGCTGAAATCATGAAGAAAAATCGAAATCCAAAAACAACGAAATTCACAGAGCAGAGAATTTTAAAAAAAAAAGTACTCACAATTTTTTTCCAGGGTTTCGGTGATCATAGGAATTCCCCAATTTGATTGAGAAACATCAGAAGCCATCGAAGAATCAAGGAGCATCAGAGATTTGATTTCGACAGCAACCGAATCGATTTGGGGAAAAGGAAGAAAACCCTAGAAAATCATTCTCGGCCGCCATTTTTTTTCACAGAGCAAAGAAGGATCGGGTTAACAAATGAAAGGAGTGGGCCGGCGTGTTTGTTTTGGGCTTAGCCTAGTTAAAAAGGGGATGACCCCTTATTTTTAACTCCTCCTTACATCTAGGGTTTTAAAGCTTCTTCTGTTTTTGTTTTTAATTTTGTATTGTAAAATCAAACGATTCAAACAGTTGTCCAGAGTCTGTAAAAATTCTAGATTCAGTCAGTGTGTTGGCTGTCAGTTTCAGAGTCTGTAAAATTCTGGGTTACTGGTTACAGGGTCGTAAATAGGGAAATCGGATCGAGAGGATATCGATCAGTCTAGGGGTTTGAGCATAGGGTTAGAATAGGAGCAGGGTTTGCGAGTGTACATGGTCTTGTATGCGGGATCTGTTCTATCACCTAGTAGAAACCTTAGAAATGCAGCAGTAGGCAGGGTTTTGCCGAAGCTGGGTATATCTGTGTGTGATTTATTTTCTGCATTTCTGTTTCTGCTATATTCTGTGATCTGTTCATTTTTATTTATCTCGTTTGATTTTTAATTCAGTTAAAAACTGTCAAAAACCCTATTCACCCCCCCCTCTAGGGTTATTCTAGATCCAACAAGTGGTATCAGAGCAGGTATTTGTGTTTAACTCTAGAGTCATGGGTAATCCTAGTCGTCAGTCTACTGAGAGTCAGTCCAGATCATCTCCAACTGTTTTCACTGGAACAGATTTTTCAAACTGGAAATTCAACATGGAATTTTATTTAAAATCTGTTAATATTAAATGTTGGAATGTTGTTATTAATGGGTTTCATAGTGTAGATATTACTTTCAATGCTCGTGCTATGAAAATTATATTTGATTATCTTAGTACTGAACAGTTTAATCTTATATGTCATTGTTTATCTGCACAGGAAGTCTGGAGAACTCTCAACAAGTTGTATGGAAAACCTGACAACAGCTCAAAACCCCAGGATGACAACTCAGACTCAGATCTGTGCCTTACAAGCCATGCAGACGAAACTTCAGATGGAACTGATGATGGAGAATCAACAAATGCTGAAACAGAAAACTTCTCATATGAAGATCTGGTTTACATGTGTCTTGATTTAACAAAATCTGTTGATAAACTCCAAATGAAAAATAAGTCTCTGAAATCTAGGAATTCTGAGTTGTTCAGTAAAATTGATGATTTGGAATCACAACTTGAACACTTTAAAAATTCTTCAAATTCAGATTGTAAAAATTGTTTGAAATTGAAAACCAATCTTGTTCATCTCAATAAAAATATTCAAAAGTTCGAAAAAGAAATTCTGATCTTAAAAGAGAACAAGATTGAGTTATCAAGTTTGAATAATTGTTTACAAAAGGAATTTGAAAATTTTAAGACAGATATATATTCCAAATTTGAAATTGCTGAAAAGGAGAATTTGTTGAAATCCGATTTGATTTTGAAAGAACTGGAAAACGAGATTGAAAAATCCAAGAAATTTGGGTTTAAAAAACAAAAACTTTTTGAATCTGAGATTGTTGAGTCCCAAACCAAAATTAATTTGCTTAAAGAAGAAAATTTGGTTTTGAAATCTGACTTTAAAAAATATAAGATCACTGAAAATCGTTGTTCAGATTTATTGAAAGAAAACGATGATCTCAAAACAAAACTTCAACAACTTGAAACAACCTTGGCAAAATTTTCAAACAGTGAAAAATCTTTAAATATGTTGTTGAAAAATCAATTTTCTTCAGGAAATAGAATTGGACTCGGTTTTGGAAAATCTGAGTTATTTGAAAAGAAAAGTTCAAACGATTTTAAAAATCCTCTAAGCAGCTTTGGAAAGAATGGACATGAAAATCTGAACTTTGGAAATTCCAAAGGATTTTTGAAACAAAAACAAAATGAAAAATTGTTTTATAATAAACCATTTAAACATATCTGGATCCCAAAAGGAAATAAAACGAATTCAGTTAACTTAAAACAGATTTGGGTTCCAAAGGGTACAAAGGTAAATTTAGATGGTTTGTTATATAGACAGGTTTGGGTACCAAAAGTGGTAAACACATATCAGAGTGGTTTTACAAATTTTGTTAGACCACTCGATCCTTTAAACTGTTAGGTACCAAAGGTGGCTGAGGAACTGCTATGTTGAAAAGAGATTGATTTCAAGTTGCTCTATATTTCTGTATTCTTTACAGTTCCTCGGCCAAGACTGATGAGTTAGAGATCCACAACGTCTTCTATGAATCAGGTATGATTTCTAATCTCATCCTTGTAAATATATTTTTTCATTATTTATTTCTGCTTCTTCTACCCCTTTCTTTTTTTATTTTCTTCTATTTGTTTTTATTTGATTTGTCACTGCCATATCTCTTTGTTTATTCTGTGTTTCTTAAACTTCCAATTGCAGTTCTCATGACTTTCTGGAAATTCATTTTATTTGAATAAAACTCTCTTGTTTATAATCATTTCCAGATTCTGAATTTAATCTTGTAATTATCTGCAATTGTTTAGTAGTTTATTTTTGAATTCATAACAGTGCTGAAGCATTCATGTCATATCTTGAACACTGTTAATTTGAATTCAAAATTTTTGAAGATCTGAACATTTAATGAAATTTTACACACCTTTGTTGTTCTGAGTTTATTCTAATTCATTTTAGAAAAGCTCAAAATATTATACTCATTACAGCACTCTATTATTTATCAGTTGTGATAATTTCATTGATTTTCGGATTGGCTTGAATCAGTGATACATCTTGAATTTCACTCATGATCATTATTGTTGAAATTTGTTTGTTTGAAATCATCTGAAACTATTAATATCTTGAATAATCACACACCTCCTAAATTTGAAATTATCAACCTTGTGTGACTGATTCATTATATTTCAAAACTTGACATTGATTCAAGTGATTTCAAATAAATTATTTTGGATCATGAATATCCATCAAATCTGATGTAAATGATCTGATTTTCTTTGGGCTTGTCTGAAAGTCTTGTGAAAAATTCTTTGAAAAATTGGTGTTAAATTTCTCTACTATTTCATGGTTATTTGATTTGAATGATTGTTTGTTTAAAATCATTTGAAATTATTGATTTATTGAATCACACACATATTCTGAATCTAACATTAATAATTTGGTGTAATCGATTCATTGAATCTAGAGTATTTCATATTCATCAAATGATTTAAAATAAATGGTATTTTTAAATCTTGGATCATGGACCATCTTATGTGACCATCACTCTGACAAGGTTTGTTTCTGAAACTATTTTTGTGCTGCTCTGATACTGTTTTCAAATAACTGCCTGTTTTGATTTGTCTGTTGCTTGCCAAATTTGTAAATCTTGTCTGCGTGGGCTCTGTGTTTGAAACTCTTTGATATCCTTGTTCGTCTCAAGTGTCAATTTTAAATCCTCGAGAAGAGAGAACAATTGGTATCAGACGTGTTTTTTTTTTTTTTCTTGTCCTGTATAGCTTTTCACATTTCCTCTTGTAATTTTCAACTTTAAAATTATTTGTTGATTATTCATTTAGAAATTGAAATCAATATCCAATTGAACTGTATTTATAAGTCATCAAAATTATTATCAGATTTTGAAATTGTGATGAAATATGACTGTAATATATTTCATAATAAGAGGAGTTTTTATGTGGATTTTCATGATGGTTGAATATTTATTATAATATCTTTGAACTGGCAATTATTTCAGGACCATCCTCATTATCTATCATCATTCTGCCATCCATGATAAATTTTTTTTATAAATGTGGAGAGTTTAATATTTTTTTTAAAATCATCTTGAATAAACAGTGAAAATATTTGTGATGCAATTGTGGTTATGTTATTTTTCAGAATTAGTGTCAACTGAAAATTTTCAATAATCCCAGTACAGTTGAGCATATTTCATAATATAATTAATTTAGAAATTTATTTCACAGTCCATTTCTGTACCTACCACTTTTCTATCATCCATATTGATTTTATATATCGAGGAGTTTTTCTTTTTGAAACAGAAAAAGATAATAATATAATAAGTATTTCTCTAACCTCATTTAAAAATCCAAGCTCTGGTTATGCATGGTTACGAGATTACTTATATTTAAGCTGCAACTGATCTCATTTAAAAATCCAAGATCTGGTTATGCGTGGTCAGTGTGCTCTTAAATTAAAAAGAAAAAGAAAAGAAAATAATTTGGATAAAATAAAGATTTATATGAAATTCTCCTTGGTGTTTATAAAAACCAACCTATCAATCCATCTTCTATCTGTGAAATGTGTTGAAATATTATGACGTCTTATGATTTATTGATTAATAGATATTGGGATTTGAGATTATTCGATCTTGTCACTTAAATTGAATTATTAATTATAGTCCAAATCCATCACTGCTTTTTGTTTTTTTTTTAAATCCTTTGAAAATAATTGAAAATGTTTTTTTTAAGACTCTCCATTTTATATAAAATTCTTCGTATATTCGTCAATCTTTACAATGTGAAATATGCCACTTGATCTCAGAATATTATGATTTTTGTTTGACTGATTGAGATTTATGATGATCGTTCTTCCTCTTAAGCTGAAATTATATTTTTTAGTCATTTTTCATCGATATTTTAAATTCTATATCCTTTTGATGATAACAAAAGGGGGAGAATGGATTAGATTTTGATTTATGAGTGAATATTTTATAAATATTTTAATTTTGAGAATTCTGAATCCAATGGATTAGATTTTGATTTATGAGTGAATATTTTATAAATATTTTAATTTTGAGAATTCTGAATCCTTTCACATTCTTTTCACTCATGCACAGTTATAGGGGGAGTTTCTGTTGTAGGGGGAGCTAATAAATATGGGGAGTTCAGAATTCACTGTCAAACTCATTTATTGAACACATTTATTGTACACATTTATTGTAATCAAAATCTTTTATTTGTTTGTCATCATCAAAAGGGGGAGATTGTTGTATATAACGCAGTTGTATACACAATTATATGATTTTTGTTTGATGATAACAAACAAATATATATTATTATAAATGTGTTTGTTATTGTACTGTTTTATATATATAACACAGATAGGAATATAATATTTGAATTGAATATTATATTTCTAACATTCAAACAGTACAACTTTGTATAACTCCACTATTTAAACATTCACTGTATATTGTACTTGTATATAAACAGAATATAATAGACAAGTTTTGTTTGACATCAATAAAATGATATTTTATTTCAGACAATTTTGTTTATTACAAATAATCAGTTCAATCACTTTTTCATATAAATTAGCTCCTCACTATATCACTCAACACTCGGTGTTTTTTTCACTTATACATTCACAGTCTCAATATACATATTTTTTTACTGACACTGCTTCATTCACTGTTTTTCATCTTCAGTCTTCACTGCTCATTGTCAGTCCAGTCATCACAGTCTGTCCAGTCATCCCCGCTTACCTGTCACACATGAAACAGAAACACACAGTATACTGCAATAGAAATAATACTGAATATATGCAAATATAAATTTTATTTTTAAAATTTTATTTGCCTCAGATTTCGGTGTGTTTCTCATCATTTTTCATGACTTGATCTGATTTATAAAATCATCAATCTGTGTCTAGACAGCTTGTGATATTCACAGTGATACACTGTAAATACCACAAGGTGGACAACATGTATATATGATGCAGGGACAGAAAAATATTCTGGATGGCTGCATATACACACGTGTATATGTATATACACGTGTGCACTGCCTCACCAATCAGCGCACAACTGAGGAGTAGCCGCTTGGACCTGCTCGACTCAGTGCATTCATGAAAAACAACTAAATGAAAAGTCAACAGCAAACTCATGAATCAAGCAACAAATTGCTTCAGCAAAAATGGTTCAAAACATTGGTGCATGCCAAGTTGACATGGTCAAGCAACATGGAAGTCCAAAATATCACATGAAGTTCAAATCAGCAAAGAAACTTCAGCAAACTCAAAACAATGTACATGGTGGTGTTACACAGCAAAGATTATGTGATGATATTTCAAGTGTATATGCATGGATGGTGTGTATACAGCAAGTCTATATGCTCAAAGTTGCAAGGTTTGATATTTCAGTGCATAACAGCATAGTCAAGCCTCAGATCATCATGTGTGTACACATACAAGTGCAACTGGTACACACAGGCAACACTAAAATGGTGCAGCATCAACAATATGTGTGTACACAGCAACATTGTCAAGTTCATGGCATGATCATGGTGAGACATCAAGCAAGCATGGAGGTGGAGCAGCATGGACATATGGATAAACATGTGTGCAAGTTATCAATATACAAAACCGTCAAGAGCGTGTATCAACAGCAACAGTGAAACAGCATATGAGTTCAAATGGGCACAACATGTTTATGTACAGCAATACAAGAATCATGGAGCAGCAGCTAAAAGCATGGCAGATACACAATGCATGGGTAAAAGCAAGTACAGTGAGTAACATTTTGAGTACTGATGAGTACATGCCAGAATGAATGCAAAGCTTGGCAAATTCAAAACACAACAGCATGTGACATTGCATGGAGGTGCAAAAGTAAATATGTCAAAGGCAATAGCATGAGAATGAATGGGTCAAGTGGTTCATGAATGCACAAGTCAGTACGGTGCAAGCCAACAGTGCACCAGGATGGTTCAGCACATATAAAACAGCAAAACTTCCAAATTGTTCAGCGTGCATCTTGTGCTAGAAGAAATCAGTGGAATCACATGATTGAGCATGATTGGTGTTGATAATAAATGATTTCGATTTATCTTCCAAGAATGCACAACAGTTTTTGGCAGCAAACAATTCATTTTTGACATCAGAATCTGCAAATCTATTTCCAGAAATGGAGTAGCATTTTTTGCAAGCAATCAATGTTCAGAAAATCATAATTCGATTTTGAGAAATCATGCATAGGATCAGTGAGTAATATGGAATGTTTTTTTTTGGACAGAAATCAATTCACATGAATTAATCCTATATTTGGCAATGGATTCGAGAATTTTAGCCTATACAAAATTGGATAAGAAAATCTTGTTTCCTGTTTTTGAACAACATGTTCTTGGCAACTTATCAAACAAGAAATCATTCGTTTTATTTCCAGGTTTGTTCGAAATCATTTACAGTGGGCCAAAGTTTTTTTCAGAAATCGAGCAAGTTATCAATGCAAATTTTATCAAGAAATTCAAAACAGGAAACCACAAAATCAGGCAAGAGTTTCAGGAAACATAGCAATCGAATTTAAGAGGCCACAGGAATCATTCACGCAAGGGCCAGGACTGGATTCATCGATCTAATCTCGCAAGCAAAAGAAGAAATTCACAAATTCAGAGCCAATCACGCAACAATTTCAAAAGGGGAAAGCATCGAGCCAAATCAGCCAAGCCATACAGCGAAATCAGAGAGTTTTAAAAGGATTATATAATCCTATTCTACACCGAATCATCATAGGCTGAAATCATCAAGAAAAATCGAAATCCAAAAACAATGAAATTCACAGAGCAGAGAATTTAAAAAAAAAATAAAGTACTCACAATTTTTTTCCAGGGTTTCGGTGATCATAGGAATTCCCCAATTTGATTGAGAAACATCAAAAGCCATCGAAGAATCAAGGAGCATCAGAGATTTGATTTCGACAGCAACCGAATCGATTTGGGGAAAAGGAAGAAAACCCTAGAAAATCATTCTCGGCCGCCATTTTTTTTCACAGAGCAAAGAAGGATCGGGTTAACAAATGAAAGGAGTGGGCCGGCGTGTTTGTTTTGGGCTTAGCCTAGTTTAAAAGGGGATGACCCCCTTATTTTTAACTCCTCCTTACATCTAGGGTTTTAAAGCTTCTTCTGTTTTTGTTTTTAATTTTGTATTGTAAAATCAAACGATTCAAACAGTTGTCTAAAGTCTGTAAAAATTCTAGATTCAGTCAGTGTGTTGGCTGTCAGTTTCAGAGTCTGTAAAATTCTGGGTTACTGGATACAGGGTCGTAAACAGGGAAATCGGATCGAGAGGATATCGATCAGTCTAGGGGTTTGAGCATAGGGTTAGAATAGGAGCAGGGTTTGCGAGTGTACATGGTCTTGTATGCGGGATCTGTTCTATCACCTAGTAGAAACCTTAGAAATGCAGCAGTAGGCAGGGTTTTGCCGAAGCTGGGTATATCTGTGTGTGATTTATTTTCTGCATTTCTGTTTCTGCTATATTCTGTGATCTGTTTATTTTTATTTATCTCGTTTGATTTTTAATTCAGTTAAAAACTGTCAAAAACCCTATTCACCCCCCCTCTAGGGTTATTCTAGATCCAACAAGAGCGTACTTGTAAGTTGATATAAAAAAATTGTTTTAAATTATGTTGGCTTGTTTGTTGAGTCGTTTATGAATTCTGGTCGAATCGTGGGACGCCACGACGTTGATAGGAGTTTATAAACTCTTGAGAAGAAGAATTGACATAATATTGTTTTAAAGTGGGTAAATGGAATAATCTTACCCAAAATTATATTTTGATAGGAAAGGAATAATTTTTCTAAATTATTATAATATATATGGATGAGTTGGTTGCTATCATTATCATCAGATGTGATTATAAAAATTGAAATGGTTGTGGATAACCAAATAAAATTTGTGAATATAAATGAGATGAAATAAAATTGGATTGAAACCAGAACTGGAATTTAAATCCCGGGTGTTTGGAAAATATTTTTCCAAAGTATATTAAGATAATATAGCCCTGTTTTGGGAAGATTTTATATAAAATCATATTGTATGGATTTTGACGAGGATTAAGAACTGAACTCACTTCAGTAGCTGAAAAATAATTCTGATGATGACTGCATCGGTGTTCATTTTCGAGTTTCTAAGTGATCGATTGCTACCTTAGAAAAGTTTCTGATGGAAATTTGTTTGAAAGAAAACAAGTTGGTTTGAATTTGGAATGGTTCTAAATATATGTGGATATATTTATGTGTTTTCAAAAAGGATTTGGAATAAAACCCGGGTATTTGAATTCTGGCATTTAAATTTAACTTAAACAAGTTAAATGGATAGAAGTAAATAAATGGAAACCAAAAGTTTTGGTAGAACTAAAGTTGTGGAAATATGAAAAGTTGAGTTTCAACGTAAGTGATTTTTTTGGAAAGTAAATGGGTTTGTAGCATTTTTCCTACCTTTGTAATTTCGGGGACGAAATTCTTTTAAGGGGGGAAGAATGTAACGACCCGTATTTTTGGTCGATTAATTTTAAATATTTTATATCGTTTTAAATATTGAGTTGATAATATAAATGAATTTTTATATTAAGTTATCGATTTAAAAACCAATTTCGATTTAATATCGAATATATCGAATTATCGTGATACGAAAACGGTAATAATTGAATTCAAATTTAAAAATGAATCGAAACAGTTCAAATAATCAATATAAATCATATTTGAGTATAGAAGATAATAATAATAATTTATTATCAAGGAATAAATTGGTTTTAATTTAAATTATATTTATTTAATATGGTTATTTTATATATGTTCAAAATTTAGTTGTACAATCTATTTCATTGAATTTAGAATAGCGTTATAACATTATAACGCCATTCGATATGCAAAAAAAGGGGTTCTTAATTTCAAGTAATGGACCCCGATATTATTTTAGTGGATTAGCATGATATTAAATCAATATTTGTTTATAATAAAGTGAAAATCTCTTTAAATCAAATCGATGTCCTTTTAAATAAAATAAAAACCACATTATTTCTAATCAAATTAATTTTTAGGTACCTAACCTATAACCTACATTGTACCATTCGCAGCCCCTATTCCTTTGTTCCCAAGTATCTTCATCTATAAATCGCGATACATCCTCCTATTTCAGTTCTTCAGTGGAAAATCAAAGCTTCAATAAGAAAATAAATGGCCGTGTATTTTTATTTCTTTCTTCCTCAAAAAATCAACTGTCGACTCCTTTTTCATAATTTGCAAACCAAAGGAAAAACCCTGCTCCCTTCTTTTAATTTCTAAAATCCAAACCGCAACCAGTATCGCGATGGAAATCGAGACCTCTTGATACTCGACTCAAGCTGGAAACGCTCGAGGATGAGTTCAACGATCAGTTCGATGGGATTTAGACATGGGTTATGCTGGGTTTGCGAAGGAGATTCCGACCCTTTGAGGTGCGCGATGAGATGTATTGGGCTTCTGCGATGTCTGAAAATCGATGCAGGTGTTAGCTTGCAAACTGGAGAGAGTTCGAACGTATGGAGTATGAACGATGGGAATGAAGCTGGTAGGTGCGATGGCTTTTCTTGGGAGGATCTACGGTGGCCAACAGTGGTTGGAGGGGTGCACATTTCTTTTTGCTGATGGACAGTGAGATTTGGGGAGTGCAGCGATTAAAAAAATATGAGGTGCGATGGGATGAAATGGGAATGTCAGAGTTTGACAGATGGGATGGACTGGAGTTTGTTTTCCTCTATGTTGAATTGGGGTTTTGTTGAGAGTTCGACAGTTTGGCAATTAGGAGTTGGATCTGAGATTTGAGATGATAGAGGCAAACATAAATGACTGTTATCGGAGGGGGACTGTTCTGGACAGTGAAGAGATGATGGTTCATTGTAGAACAAGGTAGTGGTTGTGAGCATTTAAAAGGAATGAAGCTTGTCAACAAGGTGTTCGATAAAATGGCAAAGTAATATGGATCAGTGTTTTATGGGGCGTGCTTCATAGTTGATCAAAGACCGTGAGGTATACCTATTCTACAAAATTAAATATATATATATATAGGAAAGTTTATTTAGTAAATTAAATAAATGTTTAATCGATAAAATTAAATTAAATAAATTTAGGTGCAAATAAATTTATTCGAAATAGCTCGACTAGAGTTGTAGCCGCAAAGATACAACGATTCATTGGATATCCAGAAATGGAAAATTAGGTGAGTAAATCTCACTTAAAATTTATTTTTATCATAAAAATGATTTGTTGGCTGCTTGGTTGCATTTATAATTTATTTATCAGTCTTGGTTATTATATATGTTAGTAATATTAGGCTTGGTGATTGTGGCTATTACTATATATATTGGATTTTCCCGCAGTACCATTAGCGGATGCCCGCATTATCATTAGCGGATGACCCTACACACACGTATATAAGTGGATCCCCTTTTATACCACGATATCCTGCCTTGAAGCAGGATTGGTATTATTTATGTGACTAACATCTGTGGATGCAGGAAAAGCAGGTTGGAGGGATCCAACTGGATTCCTCAAATTTATTTATTACTGTTTACATACTTATATGTGTGTGATGTGTTGAATTGGATTGTTGGTTTGCTTATTTGGGGATTTAAATATCACTGGCCCTAGAGATTGACATTTAAAGATATCATAAAAGGGATTTTTAGATTTAAATAGGAAAAATATATTTTTTCGAATAGAAATTGAATTTTAGATTTGGCTAGGAAAATATTAACTTGTTTTTCTTAGAAATAAAAACAAGTAGTTGAATTTATGAACGATGTTTATAATTGACTAGAATAATTATCATTGGATAAATTTTGGAATGCAAACTCAAGTGTTAATTTGGAAAAGGAAGTTTATTTTCCGAAAGTAGAAATGGGATTTGAAATCGGAAACTTGTTTTAATATTTGAAACAAGAATTGTTATTTATAAATGATTTTTATAAATAAAAGAAAGGAATTTTATTGGACAATTTATTTAAATCCAGGTATGAACTTAAAAGGGATTTTTAAATGAAAAAAAGGGAAATTTTACTTTTCGAAATAGAAATGGTATTTCGAATAGATTGAGAAATATTAATATGTTTTTAAAATAAAAACAAGTTGCTGAAATTATAAACGCTGTTTATAAATGGAAAGAAATATTATCATTTGATAATATTAAACTTTAATTTCAAGTAAGGGATTTAAAGAAGGAAATTTATCTTATGAAGTGGAAATTTGGTTTCAAATGGAATATGAAATACAAGCTTGTTTTAAATATTAAAACAAGAAGTAAAATTTATAAACGATGTTATAAATAGAATGGGATTATTATCATGGGATGATTTGGGTATTTAAATTCGAATTTGAATTTAAAAAGAGATTTTGGAAGCATTTTAAAAGGAAACGATGAAGTTTATTCCGATATTCGGAATGTAAACTGAATTTAAATAAATCCACACGGATTTACGATTTTTACTCGACTATTGTCGAATACATAAATAAAATTATATTTCAAAAGATATTGGAATTGTATTAAATGTAAATTTATGTTTTAATAAGAAAATTAGATTTTTATTTGTTTATCGATTGAGGTTAACAAATTCAAAAAAATAACAATTAGTTAATAGAGTATGATTCGAGTTGAACTTAGTCAAATGAATCGAATTTGAAAATCGAGATTGGAAATTCAAAATGTTAAACTTGGATTTGAAATTGTAAGCAAGAAGATTGAGTTGAAATGGGAATAAGTGAATACAAACACATTTGAACGTGATACGTTCAAGTTTAAAAGAAAAATGGAACCAAGAAGCTAATTTAAAATTTAGTTAGCAAATGTAAAGTGAGTTACGTAAAAAGGGGTGGGTTCGTTGAAATGAACTGGGAATGGTCGTGTATATTTTAAACAGGTATGAGGTGAGGAATACGAAGAAAGTATGAAGAATATATTGAGTGCCTGACAGAAAGGTACATGTTTAAATTTCCATATGAGTTTTATGCGCCGAATCAGCAAGCCGCTTGGCTTTTTGATTTTCTTTTTGAAAGGAAAGGGCCTAGAGAGGCGAGTTGAGGTTTGAACTCTTTTCCGGTACAAAGGAGATTATGGCGATTTTTTCCAGAAATTTAAGGAGTTAGAATATTTTTAAGAAATTTAGATAATAGAAATCGATATAACAATATATATAGAATTCGCTAAGAAAATGAATTAAAAATGAAATATTAGAAAGGGCCAGTGATTGCGAAATTGTTTGATGGATGTTTGTTTTTCCTTTGATAGTTAAAACACCGGCTATCAAAGATTTTTACCATCATTGTCGATACGGAGAGACCGGTTGGATTTAATATCCAAAAACCTCTCCGTATAGGCATAGGCGTCGCGAATTAGATTATGCTGAAGATAATCAAAGACGGAGTGAAATTCAAAGAGCTGTTATGTTTGTCCAGTACCAGGACAACTTGTATGGACGGATGTCTGACAGAGTATTCCTAACGATCACATAAGACGATCTTTTCAAGGTATTACTTATGGTGGCGGAGAAATTCATTTCTCTTAGCTTTTATACCTGTAATATTTTTGGGAAGATCGACTAGTGATTTGACGGGTTTGACGATGTGGAATTTAAAGTGTATGGTTGCCAGATAGACGTAGCCTCAAACCTCACAACCGGGAAATGACAAAAACCGGGCAGGCAGCATGGCTATGTGGGTCGCTCCCATTAGGGTGTATAATCACCTATCTAGAGAAATTCCTTTTACTTCTTTAATCTATTTCAATGCTGTCCCTTTTCGCGAAACGGTGGTTTGAGCCCAACCGTTGGTGATATACATTCGATACACTCAAGCGAAATGAGTGGTCGGTCATGTGTGGGCCGGGCTGCAAGACGTTCTTGTTGAACCCAGTGTATTCCCCTCTAGAGATACACTATCGGCAGGTGGTCCCATACCTTATCATAGTTGGAATTCAATCTCCGATAAGCGCCCTGCGATTTTTGATTTTATACTATTTATGTAGAGCGTGAGATGCAAGCGTTCTACTATTTGGTTATTTATTTGATTAGACATTATTATAATATCACTGAATTTTGATATCACAAATGTTTGGGTTATAGTAAGGTAAAAACTGTCTGTGTTTATGTGTGGGCTGGTCTTACTATTATCTCTTTCTTTCAAAAGATTTTTGAAGTTAAACCATATGGTTGGAGTTTACTCACACCAGTCCCATGACTAACCCAGAATTTGTTTGGTTTTTTTTCCTAAACTCTTGGGTGCCCAAATTTGTACGGGCAGTCAAGTGTTTCAGGTTTTTACAGATACACTTAGAGGAGCTGGAAGCTGGAGGTTTCACCGTTAGTTATCTAGAGTTATTTCCGTTGTATCAAATGTTATGTTGTACTCTGATGATGATATGTATATATGTACAAAACAGATTTGTATTCCAAAGTTATGTTATATAATATATTTTATTCATTCCGCTGTGAGATTCTGTATTTTCATTTCTGTTCTTCTTCTATCTTTTCTATTTTCTTTAACCTTAATGACTCGTATTTCTGTATTATTTGAGTTGAACGTGTGTTGTATTAGTCAGCTCAGATAGTATGGATTTGCGGGCCGTTACAGTTGGGGACAGATATGTGGTTATACCCTGGAATCAGAGTAATCAATTTTGAATCATGTTTTGTGATAATCTATAAAAACATCTGAACAGCTGTAGGAAAAATGTATGGTATAATTTTTGATTGGGTATATCCATGAAACAAGAAATAACAATGAGTTAGTCATAAGGATGCAGTAACCTTTACTAATGTTAAGATGTTTAATGTCAATTGTCCATAACCTAATTCTATTTGCAATAGTCATTTGTTGATATGTTATTTAGATCGTTTGCCACGTTGAATTTGAAATGTGGCGGAAACTGAGCAAATGGATAATTATAGTTCAATATCTAACCATCATTTCATCGTCATTTGACCGTTTGTTTGCCTTATGCTTAAAATTTAAATTGGGTTATCTTATAACAAGTTTACTCTATTTTGAGAGATAACAAGTGTACTAAAAATATTTGAACAGGTTTGTTGAAAATTTTGGTAGATGGATGATTGCTAGACTTTCTGGTTAATATTTTAATAGGTGATCCACCAGGTGGATGCATTTTTGCTCATGCGTAGGGTCGGGTATCCATGGTTATTAGGCTTATCCAAATGCCGTATGCTACTGTACTTAACCTTAGTAAAAAGCTGATTTTGCTAGCAACTTTCCCCTACTTTGTAGCAGAGACTGTAGTGTAAGTTGCACTACATAGTCTGCTTTAATGAAACTGAAAGATGCAAGTGAAAGCAGCTTTTTCCAAAGGTTGAGTGAAGTGGCATTCGACATTTGGATAAAGCTAATAAGCATGGATTACTAACCCTGTGCGTAAGCTAATATGCATCCACTTGGTGGATCGCCCAGTAAATTCTTAATTAGAAAGTCGAGTATGTGTGTCATCCGAAGATGATGATTCGATATCTTTAGACGTTGGAGCAGGTATATATTATTTTACACTTGTCTCTACGTAGTATCTTACATAAGAATTGAATGGACATGCTGTGTGCACATCTTGAATATTCTTTTGGTTTATTTGTTCTTTTTGTGTGTATAGGAGGATGTTTTGTATGCTAGGGTACGAACTACCGGTGTTGCAGATCTACTACAGTTCAGGTGATTCTTCTTTTGGGTTTGCATTTTTAATGACTATCAATTTTCCACCCCTATGTACAGTTAATTTCATTTAAAAGCCTAGGTCATGTTAAACCACAAAGCATATGAGATGCTGGTATGTTTCTAGGTTGTCTATGCAAGTTCATGAAATGATGTCATTACCATCATAAACATGTTAAGATAGAATCATAGATACAATTGACTAATATGCACACCCAATACAAAGACACGATATTCCCTACACTGTTATCAGTACGGTGCTCGACTAGTCGCGACTAGTCATCGAATAGTCTACTAATCGAGATCAAACCATCGACATGAAGTCTCGACTTGCTTTTTGTATGAATTTCGGGCGCATGGGTAGAAATTAGTCGACTAATCGACTAGTCGATTCGACTAGGTTGTTACTGGTGTCGAGTGAAGTATTTGTACACAAACACACTGATCGACTACAGTGAGATTACACAAACACACTGATCGACACGATATGCCCTTCACTGTTATTGGTGTCCAGTGAAATTACATAAACACACTGATCGACTGGTCGATCCGAACCCCTTACAGTGATTGACTACCGGTGTACACAAACAAACTGATCGACATACACTTATCTCTGTATTTATATTTGCATCTCAGTCACAGTGAGTTACAATGTCGATCTCCTATCCAGTGAAGTATTTCTAACTTGTTTCTTGTATTTTATAGGCAATCCTGTTGGAGATTTTGGTGCTTTTGTGCTGCTAGAACTCAGACTGCAGGCTATATATCACGACTCAGTTTTGCTTCCAAATGAAACTTGAATTCAGGCTGGCTATCACGCTCAATCTTTCCGGCCTCGACTGGAGTTTTATCAGGCTGATATGTTTTTACCTTATTTTTGTTAGTTCGTAATGTGATGAAAATCTTTGACAGATTCCTTTTATTGTATATGTTTGTATGTACATTGTGTTCGTGTTATGACAAAACTTGTAATGCTTTGAGTATATATATATATATATATATATATATATATATGTTGTGTTATTCCTGTGTATAATTTGTGGTATATATGCTCCGTGTTATGAAAAACATGTGCTACAATTTCTGTTTATATATATATATATACACACATATATGATATATATATATATACATGTATATATGTGTATGTACACACACATATAATTAGATATGGTCAAACGCCATGTCTGATTACACTTTAGATGTGGCTAAGAGCCATATGTTATTTCTAGTGAGATACGGTTTATTGCCGTATCTAATAATTTAAATACGCGTGTTTTCGATACGGCTCTTTACCATGCCTAACTACTTTAAATACGGCTAAAAACACGGCCTAATTAGCATATATGGTGTAGTGTTGCTAGTATGGTTCTAACAGTATCTTAGGACTGTGGAACAAGTCTCTCACTACACCATATATACTGATTAGACTGTGTTTTTAGCCGTATCTAAAGCACTTGGGCACAGTAAATAGCCTTATCAAAAAGTGGCGTGTTAAATTATTAGATACGGCTACAAACCGTATCTCAATATTTTAAAATACGGCTATTAGCCATATCTAACGTCTAATCAGACACGGTCTTTGACCGTGTCTAATTATATGTGTGTGCGCCCATATATATATATATGTATATATATCATATATGTATATATATCATATATGTATATATATCATATATGTATATATATCATATATGTATATATATCATATATGTGTATATATATAAAAACAGAAGTTGTAGCACATATCTTTCATAACACAGAGCATACATACTACAAAGTATACATAGGAATAACACAATTTAAGCATTACATGGTTTGTCATAACATATGTACATACAAACGTATACAATAAAAAGAATCTGTCAAAGATTTTCATCACATTACGAAGTAACAAAGATGATGTAAAAAGATAACAGCCTGATAAACAGTCCAGTCAAGGCTGGGAAGATTGAGCGCGGTAGCCAGCCTGGAGTTCAAGCTTCATTTGGCAGCAAAACTGAATCATGATATATAGCCTGCAGCCTGAGTTCCAGCAACACAAAAGCACCATAATCTCTAACAGGACTGCCTATAAAATACAAGAAACAAGTTATAAATACTTCACAGATGGACAGTAGATCGACATTGTAACACACTGTGGCTAAGATGCAAACATGAATACAGAGCTAAGTGTATGTTAATACAGTTATAACAGTGAAGGATTAGAATGTGCCATTGAAAGTTAATTCTGGTAGAAAAAGTGATAACAACAATGGTTCTAACAGTAAAGGATTAGATGATAATTTCTATATTTTGGACTTGTGTAATTTCACTAGACACCAATAACAGTGAAGGGCATATCGTGTCAGTCAGCGTGTTTGTGTAATTTAACGGTACGTAGTCGATCAGTGTGTTTGTGTACAAATACTTCAATGGGAACCAATGACAACCTAGTCGAATGGACTAGTCGATTAATCGACTAATTTCTACCCATGCGGCCTAAATTCATACAACAACCTAGTTGATAGTCATGAAAAATGCAAACCCAAAAGAAGAATCACCTGCAGTGTAGTCTGTATGCAACACCGGTAGTTCGTACCCTAGCATATAGAACATCCTCCAATATACAGTGGCGGAGCCAGGGTTCAAGGGTAGCGGAGGCAAAAAGTGCACCTTGGAATGTTTAGAGATATCTTTAAGCTGCTAGATAATTAAAACAATTAAAATTACAATGCATAACATGATTATATATTGATTTTTCCACACACTGCATATATGTGAATAAATTGCAAATAGGTTGACAGCTGACTAGTGATCACTTACACCAAAACACTTCAGATTACTCGCAATATCTTGTTGTTGCTTCGGAGAGTGGTTTTTAACTGTGTGAAGTCCTAAAAAAATTGATTCATACACACACACAACATAAAGTTCCATAATATATGTGTGATGTCTATTAAAATTTTGAAATGAATAATAGTTTTATCAGTGATAAATTTTCTAATTCTGTTTCAAGTTGCTTCCTGAGCCCTGACAACTCCTGCATATTTCATATCAAAAAACAGACATAAATTACCAATAATTAAAATGGTACAACATGCTAACCATTAATGTGAATGAAGCAAGAGAATTAATAGAACTAGTAGTGTTTCACCAGTGATATTTAAGCTCTCTATATTATTAGTTATTATGATCTGTTTTTATTTTCTAAGAAACTAATTTCGATCAACTATCTTTATTTCTCTCAAAGATATGTATCGGATGAACTAAAGCTGACAGTTGTCCACATTCTTTCTATTAGGGTCATTGATGTGCACACAAGTACATGTCCATTCATTTCTTATATAAGATACTACGTAGAGATAAGTGTAAAATAATATATACCTGTTCCAACGGCTAAAAATATCGAATCATCATCTTCAGATGACACACATACTCGACTTTCTGATTAAGAATTTACTGGGCAATCCACCAGGTGGATGCATTTTAGCTCACACGTAGGGTCGGGTATTCATGCTAATTAGCTTTATCCAAATGTCGAATGCCGCTTCACTTAACCTTTGGAAAAAACTGCTTTCACTTACAACTTTCAGTTTCTTTGAAGCAGACTGTGTAGTGCAAGGTAACTTACACTACAGTCTCTGCTATAAAGTAGGGGAAAGTTGCTAGTGAAAGCAACTTTTTACTAAGGTTAAGTGCAGCAGCATCCGACATTTCGATAAAGCTAATATGCATGGATATCCGACCCTACGCGTGAGCTAAAATGCATCCACCTGGTGGATCGCTCATTAAATTATTAACTAGAAAGTCGAGTAATCATCCATCTTCCCAGGTTTCAGCAAACCTGTTATTATATTTTCAGTAAATTTGTTATCCCTCAAAAACAGAGTAAACTTGTTATAAGACAACCCAATTTAAATTTCAAGCATAAGGCAAGCAAACAGTCAAATGACGATGAAATTGTGGTTAAAATATGAACTATAGAATTATCCATTTGCTCAGTTTAAGAAATGGACAACTTTTAGTTGCTAAATAGTTAAACTATAAATTAGTGACAACTTGTACATGGATGTGGTTACTCCATTTTGGATTCAACGAGGCAAGCGATCTAAAGAACATATCATCAAATGGCTATTGCAAATAGAATCAGGTTATGGACAATTGACATTAAACATCTTAACATTAGTAAAGATTACTGCATCCTCATGACTAACTCGTTGTTATTTCTTTGTTTCATGGATATATATACCACAATCTAAAATTATACCATACATGTTTCCAACAACAATTCAAATGTTTTTTACATTATCCTAAAACATGATTCAAATTTGATTTCTATGATTCCAGGGTATAACAACCAGCTAACACACTAGTACATACCAATTCAACTGAAATAACTAACACACTAACACAAAGTAGCAATGGGCTTACACACAAAGACTTCAACTTGTTCCCTAATCTCTACTATTAGGCGTGCACAACAAGATTCAATTGAAACAGCTAACAAACTTGAACAAAGTAAGGATCACCTAACACACAAAGACTTCAACTTGTTTCCTAATCCCCACTATTAGGCATGCAAAACACAATTCAATTGAAATACATACCTGCGGTCAATGGAGGGCTAGGGACTAAGGGCTGCGTCGAAGGAGAGGGCTGTTCGTCTCTGTCGATAGGGGAGATTTCAGAGAAAGGTGGATGCAACCATTAAAGTAAAACAGAGGGAAAAGGGAGCAACCAAAATATTAATTCTGAGTGCCTAGTGGGGTGCATAATATGATACGCATTCGATTTCACCAAAAGTCGTATCAAATTAACTGATCCGGAGCTTCGTTGATGGACGGTTAGATTTAGGGTGTTTAGGGTGGTGCGGATCGCAAAATGTAGTTTGATACGGATCTTAGCACTATCAAATATGATACGGCTTTAAACCGTATTAATCGTCCGCAGCCTGGTGTGTCAAATTGGTTGTTATGGTGTAGTGTCTGTTGCTAACCCTTCACCAGCGGAACCAACTGCTCAGGCCGCTTAATGGGCACCCAATTTCCCTCACTTTTGTAAAGATTTTATAAGTTTAAAAGGCAAGACGTTTTCGGGAACTAAGAACTTCGTGGAAGAGAAAGCATGAATCTCTGAGCGTGAAAGGATTTTTGAGGGTACCCGATGGGAAGATGGACTAAAGCATAGGGTAGCAGCCTGACATTTGAACAGGGAGGCCCTGGAATGGTGGAACCTGATTTCACAAGAGAACGTAGGTAGAGTGTTTACATGGGTTGAGTTTAGGACCCGTTTCGAGAACAAATTTCTAACTGATGCAGAGAAGACCCTACAACTAGAAAAGTTATCCATTTAAAGTAAGGAGAGCTAGAGTTGACAGAGTATGTGGCAAAGTTTATTGAGTTGTCTAAGTTTTGTAGAGGATTGGTGGACACCCCAATGGATAATGCCCTTAAGTTTATTATGGGGTTGAATTCACCATCGAAGGATATGCTTTTGGCGCAAGTTACTTTTGGAGCTACGTTTGAAGCCTTAGTTGAGGCGACTATCTTATATTCAGCTGAGAATGTTAAGGAAGTTAAGACTGCTAATAAAGGAGAAGGTATTTATGGTGATGGGAAGAATAAGTAAAAGAATTTCTGGCTCAAGAAGAAGAAGGGAGACAAATTCAAGAAGGAATCCAAGACATGTTCTAGATTTCACAAGAAAGGGCACGAAGCGAAGGACTGTAGAGTGAACTTGGCAAAGATAAAGTTCAAAAGAAAATGCTTTAACTACCACGAAGATGGACACTGCCCTAAGCCAAAAGTAATGCAAGGCGTCTAGAATTATGCATTGGAAGTTGCGCCAATTTGTAGTCATCCCCTTAGGGATCAAGGACAGCCTACGCTGAAGGTATAATTTCCATTTTAGGATATTTTTTGTGTACCCTATTTGGTTCTGAAGCCACCCACTCATTTATTGCCGGGAAGATTGTAGATTCTTTGAAACTTCTCTTATCCTTTGTTAGTCATCCGATAGTAGTGTCTAAGCCTATTGGAGAGACTATGCATCTTTCTGTTGTTTGTAAAGACCTAGTATTGGACATCGGTGATGTTGACTTCTTTTGTGATGCGTATGTGCTTGAATTTGGGGGGTATGGTTTTATTTTGGGTATGGACTGACTATCATTTTATGGGGTCATCCTTAACTGCGATAGGAGAGCAGTTTGTTTTGTAAACTCATGCGAAAATCAGATTTTGGAAACACACAAAGAGATTGAATGGAAATATATTAAATATGATTCATTCAAATTTTACGACGCTAGACTAGGATGAAAGCTAATGAGCATAATTTTTGGAGAATTCTATGACAATGAAGGAGGACGATATGAATGGATTGCAGCAAAGACTCGAGAAATTGCATCGAAGATTTTTATGATTGAAAAGAAGAACAGAAGGAAGAAAACTTAGATGATTTCTATACTTCTTCCAAAGCACGTGAGATATAAAGGATTACCAACCAAGATGTTCTGAAAACAAGTGATCAGATGACTGATATATTGACAAAGGCACTTAGTGGACAAGTCTTCAAAAGAAGTGCAGAAAAATTGGTAATAAGAAGCATGTTTAATTTAGGGAAAACATTGTTGGCAATAAATTAAATTGCAATAAAAGTTAAGATATGTTGCCCTCTTAGATTGTATTGATTTGGTTTTATATTTGATATTAAATTATTTATTATAATAAATCCAAATATATTCTAGAATATTCTTATCTATAATGTTCTTTTGGATAAGGATGAAACATGCATAAATAAAGCTAAAAATTTGCAATGTAATCATGTAATCAAAAAATAAAGAATTCTCTTCCTCTAAATGTTCTCCATCTTTCTTCTCCAATATTCTACAATTTATTACTCATTTAATGCTTAACCAAATCACATGAAACTTCACTACTGTAATCAAGCGAAGTAGGGCACTATGAGTCGCACCTTCATGGACTTAGGCCATATGACTCAGAATCGAGTCATGAAGTTGACTTGGCCTGGAGTCATGGAATTAGATCCATTTTGTTTATAGTCTTTTCCAAGTTGTCATTTTGCCTTTTCTAAATGCTTTTACTAATTTTAGTTTCAATCCAATCTCATTTGTACTTTTTAGTTCAGTTAAAGTTGTTCTGGTGCAAAAATGAGTAAATAGTTATAGTCAAATGATGCGACCGTTGAAAGCTTCTGTTGGTAAAACGGATGCTCTTCTTCATTGCTACGTAAAGGCATCGCAGATTGATTTCTCAGAATTATGTCTTTTTTCTTTTCCGTATCTGATCTGTACTTATTGCATTATCAGACTATGAGAATACCGGGTGTTCATCGATGGATCAAGTGCAAAAAAGCCTTGAATTCGATTACATTGTTAAGAAACTTCATTGAATTGTGGATGTCTACAATTTAATGGTCTGTTTGTTTTGCGTCTACTGAGTTTAACTATTGTCCGAAAATATCCATACTTGTACAGAAATAATGAGCTACTCTTAATGTCATATGCAAATACTTATAAGAAAATACAATTGTACTTAGGCAAGTTATTTCATTTGCTCTTCATGGATGTGTACAAACATACAGATGTGTGACTACAGGTATAGTAAATTCTTTCCTTACATGATATGATAAAATGTTTAAACAGTTGGACTAATTGTCTAAGTTATAAACACATATATTACATGACTGAATCAGCCCAGCGCTTGTTCAAACAGGCTGATGATGGTGGTTGAAAAGAAGTGAGAAAAATACTATTAACTGGCCTTATCAAGTTAGAAAGGAAGGCGTAGTTTGGTAGAAGTATGTTTGCTGATTTTTTTTTTTTTTTTTTTCCTATTACTTGTTGATTGCATATAATGTAGAATAGTTTATGGCAACTGAGAACGAAGATGTAACATACTGATTACTAATATTGTTTTTTGATTTTGCCGACCGTTTCAGCTAAAACGTTGTTCAAACATTATGAATTAGAAATAATGGATATTACATCATATTTTCTTACATAGTTCATGAAATATTCAACTTCAAAACAGTACTAGAAGTTTTGCAAAAACCACATGTTAAACTAATTAGTATTGTAGCACAAGTTTGAAAGTTATGATTAACATACATCAAAATTGTGTAAATTCATGGTTGGCATTGTGGTGCCAGCGAACCACATACAGCTGAACTCCTCTTCCCCATTTTCCAAATGTAAATGATATTATATATTCAGAAACTTGGACATATTGGGATTACTTTATTTATTATCTCTTTATTTATTTCTTATTCTTTTTTTTAAAAAAATTGAACTAAAGAATAGGTTTCCTTTATCAACCTAAATAATCACGAATTCTGATTTATGCTATGTTGCATTCAAGTTCAATGCTTAGAAATTTGTTAAAATCCATAGAAAAAAGATTTGGTATATGTTGGTTTCCTTTTTTAACTCAAAACATAAGATAATGTTTGGTTTAAAAATTATTTTGTGTTTTTGGTTTTCAATTAATACATCAAAAATGATAAGATTGAAGTAACGATGAAGACGATTAAAGAAAGACGGAGGAGATCACGGAGGGTATGAATGAGAAATGTAAAAATGGATTATGTCTCATTCTTATCTCATTTCTCAAAACATTAAAAAAAAAAAAAAAAAAAAAAAAAAAAAAAAAAAAAAAACACTTTTCATTTTGTATCTTAACTTTGTTTTCTAAATCGATCGTTTTCAACAATATATGTACATCGTGCGTATTTTTGTATGGACGAAAACTCAAAACTTCAAATGGTAAATCAAACGGCACCTAAACTTTCGGTGTCAGTACAAACAAATTGCAACAAAATATTTAGCCAAATAGCAACAAAATATTTAGCCAATTTTTTTGTTGCATGTTAATCACCTTTAACTCCAAATTTTCAGTGAGATGTTTCACAACTAATATACATATAATATAAAAGAAAAGGAAACTACATCAAACGAAAATAAAAACTAATACACATTTTATTTTTCACAATTCACATTTTATCATCTTGACAACAAAACAAAGACACGGTAAAAAATCAATGATCAAAACATAATCAACACATTCATGAAATGACTACAAATGATTATTGACAACTCTGCAATTCTCTCTAATTTCACCTTGAATGCCTGTCAAGACTTCAATAGTGCCCATCTTGACCATGGCTGCAGCAAATTTATCAGCCCATCTTTTTTCATCTTTCACATCATCGACGACAAACCCTTTGGTCAAATCACTGGTCCATAATGTTTGGTCCGAGGCCAAAATTCCTCTTCCCTTGACCAAGTTCTTGTAGTATTTGTTATCCAATTTACGAGGTGTGGCAACATCCAGAAATGTTGTAGTCAAGTCGCTTAAACTTGCTGTATTTGGAGGACACTGAGACTTCAAGTGCCCTACAAACGACTGCTTGATTGTAGGGTCAGTCGTTTGTTCCGTGCTGAAGTTGTACAGTCTGTTCGAGGCAAACGAAGAGCAGTGGGTTCTACCAATTGAGTGTGCACCTGAAAGAGTGACCATTTCATCGAGACTCAATCCCTTCTTAGCAAAGTTTTCTTGCAGCTGCTCAGCGTTAAGAAATGGAGGAGGAAGGTTCTGAAGAGCTTCGTCTTTAATGGAGATTAGGCCATCCCTGCGTCCTGAAGGCACTTGATAGAAAATATTGCCTGAAAAATATGTGCTATCACGAGCAGCAAAGGCAATAACATCGGAGCAGGAAACAGTCTTAGGGCAAGCAGCTTCGATAGCAGCTTTAGCAGCATCGATGACTTCGAAGCCTCGAAGACTTGGATTGTTTGGAGGCGCATCTTTCTCTGCTTCTACAAATGGAGTAGAGTCTAGTAACACAGAAGCATCACATCCCTACATATCAGCATGAACTTTATAAGATAATTTTTAACTAGTCCTAGAAATAAATTTTCTAAAAATATGACACATACCCTGACAAAACAGTCGTGAAAATGAAGCCTGATGAGACCAGCAGCCAAACCAGGATCACTGGCGACAGCATCACTTACTGTTTTTCTCACGATTGCTTCTGCTGATGGACATGTGTGTTTGTAAAAACCTATTTCAAGTTGAGCAATCGAAATGGAGCAAAGTGCTGTAAAAATCATAGAGAATAAAGCCAATTTATGAACTCTAGTATAACCCATAATTTTTCGCTGAAGAAAGTTATGTGTAGAAATGAGTATGTTCGAACTAGAGAGTAGATGACTGTATAGGCTGGTAATTGCTGATATTTATAGTTTAGGTTAAAAACTATGATTTGATTTTAATTGAATTGACTCATTCTAAGACCAACGTTGATTTCGTTAAGTAATCGCGTGTTAGGTGCTTGTTAATAATGTTGAGCTGGTAATATGCTTGCATCTGTTTTACTTCATCTTTTTCACATTATTTTACAAAAACAATGCATATTTAAGTTTCACCAATAGAAAATATGGTAGGTGGTAATAAATAATTCAAACTTAAAAGATGGTATATTGGAACTTTGGGTTGGCCTGTTTAGATTCTGACTATTTCCATGTATTACATAACCAGAGTTTCGAGATTAAATAGGTACGTAGGTTTTGTCAGTCCATTACTAATGTCTATGATCAATATGATAATAATATACTGGGTTCAACTTTTATGTTATATCATCCAGTTGGAAACTCGATTTCAACCTGCCTCATGTACACAACGAGGTATAAGGATTAACAATTATACGACAACTATCAAACAGTCACATAAATTTTACTTTTGAAATAATCAACATTTTGAAAAATGGAGCAATTTATTTTTAGTATTACATATTGAAATTAATTCAATGACTAATAGCATTGAGATATACACATCAAATTCCGAGGATACTCAAAGTCACTTGCGCAAATATATGGATCAGCTCAATTTCAAACCAGTAACCGATAACATGGCATTCGATGGTAAATAATGTGCAAATCATGTTGTGTGGTTTTGTTTTCACCTCTTATTTATTTATTTACTAGCATTATTTATTTTGTTTTCCAAATGAAAAAAAAATCGAACAATGAGTGCAAGTACAAGATTCAGTCACGCCCCGCCAATTTTATTCAAGCTAGGAAGTCTTACAAAAGGGTGCAAGCACATATAAAATTAGACAAAATATTAAAATGTTAAACTCGGGTAAATTTAATGGTCAAAAACTTGTCTCCCTAGAGATTCTAAAGATCAACGGACTGCCACACAATTCGCTGTTTCCTGAACTTTTAGTTCTTACACCTACCCTGGATTATTGTTTTCCCTTGAGCATTAGTGTCTATGATTCATGATTATTTAAATCTCTCTATTGGCCCTTAACCTGTGTTTCTTGCATGTCCTTTATATGATTGAGTTAACATTAGATTGTTTACACTTTACAGATTACAGATTATATATCAAAGAAAAATAAACCAAATACAGTAAATCACATAATGGAGAACTGAACATTAGAATAATATAGCCGAGTACTAATAGAAATCATCACTGTACCATAAGGTAATAATCAGTTGTCCACCAATCCACCAAAATAGTACGACTTTGAACGCTTATGGATAATATAATCAACTAACTCCATTCTAAATTAGGTTATCGTAGCTAAAGAAACTTTCAGAGTTTCGTAAAAAAAATATAATAAAAATCCTACCTTTCCAGTAAAGAAACAATCACACGCATAAACCTCGTCAACAGACCAAAAGGCACACTAAAAATTTCTTATTTGAGGGACATGTGCAACATCCGAAGCTTCTTATTCAGCTTCATAGTCAGAATCGCGAATACGCAATATTCATCACCACTTTTGTATTCCCCTGCACGCGCTTGCAGCTTTCCTCGTCGATTTGGGTTAATCAGACATTTTGTTTCAGTTCACTCAAGTTGATAGATTGCTGAATTTAAATTTAGGCGAAATAAGGAGAAGGGATTTAGGGTGCGTATGGCAAACGTGGTATGCACCGTGAAGAGGATGAAACAAAACACCGACACGTATGGAACCCTTATTTCCGCCAAACGAATGAAAGAGTTTCAAAATGGTGTGAACAAACAACTATTGGACTACGAAACAGAAATGCTTTAGGGTGCGTTCCCAGCAAATAAATGGATTTTTTTGTTCGCGTCCGACGCGTCGGACGCGAATACCATTTTCCACGTTCAAATGAAACGATTGCTGAACGTTGAAAATTAAGCCGTTGGTGTCCGACGCGTCGACGCGTCGGACCCCAACGGCTTGATTTTCAACGTTCCTCCCACACACCTATAAAATCCTCTCACCAACACCTTACTCTTCATCCACACTACACTCCTTCATTCCTCTTCTAAAATTTTCCTCCACATTATTAAATTTTCCATTTTATAGTATGACCAATCGAAAGGTTGTGCACATCACTGGTCGTTTACTGCAACTCAGATTATGCTGCAATGTTCGGTTGATGCATATGGTGCTTGTGGCATCAACAAAAAAGGTGTACATAAAGCAATTGCAGAAAAGTTCAACGATGCAATAGAAACCATTCCAGATATCGTACCGATTGACGAAACCAAGATCCGAAACAAATATGACAGTCTTCGACGGGATTGGATGAAATGGGATGCACTGATGAACAAGACTGGCGCGGGTTGGGATGCATACAAAGGAACGGTCTCTGGAAGCGATGAATGGTGGGAAGATCGTGTTAAGGTCTGTAAATTTATTTTGTTACCATTCCTTTGTAGACAGTTTCTTACAATTTATTTCTTACATTTAGGAATTTGGAACGAGTGTCTTGAAATATAAAAAACGACCAATAGAAAACTTAGAGCTGATGCAACAATTATTTCGTGGGACGAATGCAACTGGTCAATCGTCGTACACTCCTGCTGCTAGTGTACAACCGTCGCAGACTGGTACGCCGCCATCAACACAAAGCACGTTTGACAGGACATGGAATTTCGACGGGTTTTTGGAACCATTGGAAGACACACAAAATAATCATATTCCAAACTTGAATTCGCCATCAAATCCTCCATTGCAACAAACTTCAATGAATACACCAAATTGTGAAGCTCCAAGAATCCCTCCGTCAACCCAAATTCCAATGAATCCGCCCATTCAACCAACTGCACGTCAAAATTCAAGAAGAAAACGTGGTGAAAGTGACAATAAGATGGCTATGCTCATTGACCTAATGCACGAGAGACAGATGAAAAAATCTCGGACGCACTCTGATAGTCCTAATACGGGTACTAGCGTGGAATCAACGGGAAGTTCTACAACTTATGCAAATACGGTAGCTCGTATGCAACGTCTTGGAGCAACGGGTGAGTTTGATGTTGCAGACGCACTATTATTTGTGTTGGACCCCAAAATAAATGATATGTTCACTGCTCTTCCGGATGAGATAGCGAAAAGCTGGTTGATTAGAGGGCTTGCAGACAAACGCCACGACCAAGAATACCAAACTTATCTGATAAATAGCAACAAATAGGAAGTTCATGTCATCGTGTTATTGTATTTCTGTCGTATTTATGTTTGTATTTTCTTTTGTGTAATGAAATGTAGTCATTTTGTTCAACCGAAATTAATATTTAATTAACTCAAAACAAACAAATTAACAATTAAAATACCACGCTCAAATACCCCGTTCGTAGCTAAAAACACAATTCCCCTTCGCTACAGTACCACGCTCAAATGGCACGCTCAAATGCCACGCTCACGTTCGTTAAGAACGCACCCTTAATTATTACTTTTACTGTACTTTCGTTCTACTCTCGAATTTCCAAAATTCAAGAAAACAAAAAGGCCGATCGTTTTACTTAATTTCCCATTGTTAAGTTTTTTCCCGAAATACCATTTACATAGTAATACTTGTTATATCCTTAACGCACATCACATAATGCACATTGCAGTGTCACTGGATTGTGCCTTGAAGGCATCTCGCGTAGTGAAAATTTTGAGTTCTTTTGGATAGCAAAAGCAAAACACTTAAAATATAGTTTGTCGACGGTTTTAACAATTTCAATCCAATATAAAGAATAAAATAAAATCAATGAAGGCAAGTAAATAAAATGACAAAAACTGAAAAAACACAAAATATAACGAGTTTCAACTATGCTTACGTTCTCGAACCCAATAACATCTATTATTTATTCACTTCGAGAGAGAGTACAAAATGAGAAAAATACAATCCAGTCGATATATTATAGAAATAAAGATTTAACTGAAGATATTTAGTGGAGAACTCTATTTTGATTTGGGATGAAAAAAAGATTAGCACATGTCTTCGTATTTTAGAAACAAGGATGAAGGCTGTCTCGAATATAAGGATGAAATGCTTTCTGATTTCTTAATTTGATTTAAACACAAATATGACCCTTTTATGTTTGTTTCCACATATATCTTTATTTGATTGATTCTTCAAATCAAATAATATCTCTTCTTGTACGAATTGATCGGCTTTCCAATTTGTTTTCCATATTTGACTGATTGCGACAATCAATTAATGTTTTCTCCTTTGTAAATTTGGAATAGATTTAAATCTTCCAAATTTAACACTCATCTCGGTTTAAATATATTCATCAATTTACAAAATTAGTTGTTGGGTCAGCGCAACATGGCGTTAAACAGATTGAACCATACTAATCACGTTTGAGCAATGCTCAAACTTGTCCTTTGGAATCGACTTTGTTAACATATAAAATGGATTGTATTTTGTGTGGATCTTCAACAACTTCATTTTATTTCTCTCTTATTCAAGCATGAGAAACAAGCACCTGAAATCAATGTGCTTTTCCATCAGCTGTATGCTTGATTTTCAACAAGTTGAATGATAATTTAACTATTTGAAAATAACTTCACTGTCTTCTACATTATCGATAAATCCTTCAAAAGCTGCAAATCACTCCTCAATCGCTTTCACAATCGAAATAAGGCCTGCCTTTGTAGTTGATAAAACCACAATAGATTGTTGCTTGGATCATCAAAAGATCGGGCCATGCCAAATGTAAACATATAGCCCGAAATCGATTTCCTATAGTCCTCATCTCCAGCATAATATGAATCACATTAACCCCTTGAAGTTATGTTGTCGCCTCCATACAACAAACCAACATTAGAAGTGCCTCTTAAATATCGTAAAATCCACTTTATTGCTTGCCAATGGGTCTTACTTGAGTTAGACAAGTGTCTGCTAATAACGTCAACTGCATGAGCTAAATCAGGCCTTGTGCATAGCATAACATACATAAGGATTTCATGTGATGACTGCCCATAACCCCTACACTAAACAAGAGGAATATTGCGTTGGAAGGTGTGCTAGGCTGCTATGGACAATCATCAAAGTAGGATAACACAAGAGGAACCTGTCGTATAACTCACAGCGCTTGGATAAAATATAATAGAACATATACAATAGGAAGAAATATTGGAGCATCATATAACAAACTTTTAAACTTTCATGACATCTTGAAAGATCATCCACACATCACGGGATACAACATCAAGTCTATACATGAAGCCTCACTACAACCACTCACAGAGCAACAACAAAGAGTGGAAACGAAAATACTAGGTAGTAATAAAACTGCTACGTAAGCCTCTAGCTCGCCATCGATCAGCATCATCGTCCTCACTAAGGTATCACCTGCCATCTGCTAATCAGTCTGCCCATCTACAACTGGATGAACAGCCCAAGGTAATAAGAGGGAAATATAAAATCTTGAGTCAGACAACAGTCTTAGCGAGCAATAAAACAACTTAACATCATCAACAAAGTATATGAGAATAGGTAGACTCACCAACCACTACCCAACACCAGAAAAGAACTCACACATGCCTTCCCACGCCTGAAAGTGATAGCCGTTACAATCCAATAATTAAGAAACAACAGTTCAACCATGGCAACCAGAAGTAACCAAACAAAGACAAAGCAATTATCACTTAATAGCAACTAGTTATGTCTCATGTAAACCATCCTAAACGATCTCAACATTCGTCAAGCACAAGCCCTAAAGGCCTAAACCAATATCAAACAAGCACCTAAGAAACATCTCCTTCGACTTCAAACAATCTACATTTGATGGTTCAAGCAAACAACCAAACACTCATTACCTGGCTATCACTGCCCTTCATTGCTTCGAAACTATCATTAATCATATGACGACCACTTGCCATATGTCAAGAGCTAATGGTAAACCCCAGTTCTAGCAAAAACTCCATATGACATCACGACTCGTAGTTTGTCTTCTCAAAGCTCGACAACTAGGCCCTTCATGACTGCCCAAGGTATAAGGCCCTTCACGACTGCCCAAAGTACCCTTGCTTTGAGTCCGTTAGAACTTACGACAACGATAATCTCTTAGCCTTTGCATCTCTAGCCATCAACCCCGATGACCATTCCCAAACTCAAATCCCCCTTGAGAAACCATTATCCACAACTCAACACCCTTGAGTTGTCTTCACGTTCGTTGCTTTACACCGATCAACAAATACATCACATCACTTCGAACACCCCCACCTGGATATACATCGAAGTCATAATCATCACTGAACCAAGCAACATCAATATTAGGTCCATCACAACATCAGGTCGTTCCTCCCCTTTAAGTCGTCTTCCGACCTAAAACCCCACGACCTAACACCATGAGCTTCGGCCGACCTGACTTCCTGTGGTCTGAAACACAAGCCCACGACCTAACTTCTTAGGTCGAATCCACGATCTGACTCGCCCAGATTGTGACGGCAAGGAATTTCGCTCGGTCCGAACCAGTCGCTAAACCGATCCAGGCCGTTCGAAACGCCCTATCGTTTGAGAACAGGACAAAACAGAACGCATACAGAAGAACGTTTCATTGTATATTACAACAATGCATCAGATTACAAGAATATACAGAGTATAAATGAATATTACACAGAAATATCAGAGATTTAAATTACATTTAAATACATCGCAGCGGAAAATAATACAATACACAACTAGAAGAGATATACGGATACAAAGCTTTCCGGATATCATTCCAGCTGTAAAACAAGATCCTGTGAATATAAATCTGCAAAACCAAAACTACTAGCTGCCCGTGTCAAAATAAGGGCACCCAGAGTTTAGGTTAAAACAATAAACTCCAGGTCAGTCATGTGACTGGTGTGAGAACTAAAACAGTTATTAATCTTTATTTGAAAGTTAGGTAAATCAAGGGACCACGCCGTATAACACGGAACGGGTTTCCTCCCAAGAATACCAGTGCATATAACAAACAGCGCAATGCTAAATAAAGAAAAATGAAGCTGTTATAAGACCCAGGTCCTATCACACAATGCAACGCAAGCCGGGGGATAGGGTTTTCCCTTATAACAGCCAAAGAATGCTTGATACGTTTAAAACAAATCATTTGATACTATAATAAGTGCATAGTGTATAAAACAACTTCGAATCATAAGTATCAATCATAGGCGACATGAGCATCCCATGCCACTATGTCGCCATATATAGGTTTACAAATAAAACCACAAAGTCACGTATTTGGAAATTGGATTTCCGTCTATGAACCGAGGCAAAAGATAGTCCTCTACCGATTCGAGACAATTTAGCCCATGTCTCCGGAGCAGCCGCAACTGCCCCTTGGATCGTCAGGGCCGGTCCACCGATGTGGATTATAGTGCCTGAACAATACGTTTCTCCGCCCTTTGGGGCGTAAATGAGCCAACTAAATGACTCCATCGGTTCGAGAACGACCGATCAATCCGAGGCGCCTCGCAACAGCAACAACCACATAAGTCAAACTCGTCAGGGCATGTAAAACCATTGACGCCACTTCTAGCTAGAAAGAAACGCAAGTCCTCCCTGAGGTCCTCTCCTGTTTTTGGTTCATACCGGGTGTGAAACACGCGAGGTAAACGTTACACAAAGCTACGCCACAAAGGCCGTGCTTTGATCATCACCACAAGACTTTGCTTTTCAACAGAAGCCTCGATCAATTGCCACTTAGGCATGCCACACAGGCAATTCACTCCATGTGCTTGATATCCATCAATATATAACCCCTGAGCTCGTACGTCTCAGAGAAGGGCGTTAAGCAAGAGAATAAATTCTCTGCCGCCAAACAGATATATATTTAATAGAGATCAATCACACAGACTAAAATCCAATGTCAGACACACAGTCCATTTACAAGTCCGTTCTGGGTCTGAACGAAACCGGAGGCACCTAGTACCCCGCATATCCATCGATCTCCAAGTACGTCTGGACGATCACCAACTGTTTCCATCTTCTTGGGTGTACAGCCCAATCAAGATCATCAGTTATCAGCCAAACGACGTGAAGACTTCCGGTCTTCGACCATCGTCTTCATCTTCGACTTATCGTCGTATCAGTTATTCAGAATGGGATAAACCCGGTCTTTCCGAATAACTCGCGTATATTTTAAATAAGTGTTACACAAACACAACATACGCCTCATTCCAATTCATCAGTCATTAACCGTAAATTAATCAAGAGAATAATTCCCCAAATATTAACCCGGAAGGCCGAAACCAACATCAGATCAATATCCAGAAAACCATTCTGCTTGGCTAACCGACAGTTAATTTCTAATTTCACATTCATAGGGAGAGGTTCCCATTAATTTTATCAAAGATAAATTCTTTAATTTATTCTTTAATCTACTTTTGAATATCAATTCAAACTAGTCGGGATTAACGAAACTTACCGAAGTAATCATTTGTTTTAATTTCCCAATCCCAACCTATTTATCCCATGAAGTAAAACTGGTAATACTTCATATCTAACACCACAGTGTTATCGGTAAATTCAATTACCATTTCACGTTCAAATCTAATTAAAGATTTAACTATCGCCTGGAGAAAAACTGGTGATACTCCATTCTCGACCATTTCAATCTAATTAAAGATTCATTCAAACTCCACTTAGTTTTAATCGTTAACTGGGTTAAAGAATCAGTGTCATTTAAAAACACGGTTCGCGATAAACCCAAAGTCACATTCCATTAATTATCGGGTTAAAGAACGAGTGTTATTCAAAACACTGTTCACGATAAACCCAAAAATCAATATCGATTCAATTCCAATTAAATATTATTTAATTGGTACACTTCATTAAATCTAAATAAAAAGATTTAATCCCTTCTCAACTGGGTTCAAGAACAGTGTTAGTGAAGACACCATTCACGACAAACCCAAATCACATTTGATATTAAACACAAGGCTCTGAATAGAAAATATACCGGCTTATATTCAATATCAAATTCTACGACTAACAAATATCGTATTGGAAATAACGATATATATATTTATATCTTTCAAATTTCCATAACATCATTTGTATAATCACGAAATCCAACATCGAAATATTCCGAAGACAATTTCGATTCAAATCCATTCCAATGCAATCATTGGAAATTTTGGTTATTTTTAAAACCCTTTTCAAATTCAATTTATTTATTTAAAAATAAATAGAATTATAATTCTAGTTCAAAACTAGTTCATTTCGATAAAAATCTATTTTTATCCTTTCAAATATGGAGTTTTTCATCCCAATCCTTCCCAAATCATTTCTTATGATTTTACACAAATTATTACTATTTTTAATAATTTTATCAAGGCCCGTACAGTCGATTTCCATCAATGGCCATCGAACTGCACTTACAGCGACCTTTTTCAAATTTGATTTGGACATAACTCCAAATCCAACCGTCAGATTTCTAATTTCTAATATTCGTTAGAAAGCTCTTTTCGATACGAACCCAACGATTCCGGTTTTAGGAGAATCCGACAGTCGGATCTCCCGTAATGTCCATTTGAAAATCAATGGTCGAAATTCGCGAACTACCGCGGCGCGGCGCGTTCTATTCAGGCCATTATATTATATATATAATATATATAATATATATTTCGTTGATTTCTATTTAAAACGAATTATATAAATAGTTTTAAAATCGTTTTCAAAAGCAATTTCAACTTTCTTTTCAATTCAAATCAAAATTGAATTCTTCTTTATAAATTCGGTTTAAAATTCATTTCTATTCAATTCAAATTTCAATTCAATTTGAATTCATTTCAATTCAATTTGAATTCGTTTTCAATTTAATTCAATTCCAAAGTCGTTTTCTATTCGATTCAATTCAAATTGGTTTTCTGTTCGATTCAATTCAAATTGGTTTTCTATTCAATTCATTTCGAAATCGTTTTCAATGCAATTCATTTCGAAATCGTTTTCAATTCAATTCATTTCGAAATCGTTTTCAATTCAATTCATTTCGAAATCGTTATCAATTCAATTCATTTCGACATCGTTTTCAATTCAATTCATTTCGAAATCATTTTCAATTCATTTTCAATTCATTTTGAATTCGTTTTCAATTCAATTCATTTCGAAATCGTTTTCAATTCATTTCATTTCGAAATCGTTTTCAATTCAATTCATTTCAAAATATTCGATTTCGAAATTACTTTTCAATATTCATTTTAAAATGAATAAAATCGATATAAATATCGTTTACGTCTAAATGGCGTCAATCTAATCAACACGGCTTCATATATTGATATTTTCAAATATTCCATTTCGAATATTTCTATTTCAAATATTTCTATTTTAAAACTGGAATGAGGCCCAATCAATTACCATATAAAGTTAATTATATGGATTTTCATACAACACATGTATAATAACATTGAAAAATAATCAACCATCAACCAAAGTGCACTACACTGTATAAGCATCAAATATAGATATCTAACGCTTATAACAACCTGTCAATCAATCGATCGACATATTTAATCAATCAGGATGAGTGAACTTCAAATTTCATCCCAACACCCGTGTGGGGTTTCAAACAATCAAACACAGATTTTATTTGTGCAGTTGGGCGATGTGTGAAATTTATCGACCCAATCAATATCAGTCAAATCAGTGTATATACAAACAAATCGGCCGATTTGTTTATAACTATTCATTTATTCACATTCACGTTAAAAATTATATTTTTAACGGTAAAACATTTTATTTCAACCTATGAATTTATATTCAATTCATTTACACAATAAAATGATATTTTTATTTTCTAACATATTTTAGAAAATTTCGGCGGCATAACGGCACGATACTAGAAACGGGACGAGGCCTAGCCTTATCCCCGGTCTAGTGAAGGCCCACGCCATTCACACATCAATCAAATCCATTCATCTCACCAAACAATTCAATTTCAATCAAATAATCTACCTAACTATTCAACCAAACAATTTAACAAACAAGTCATCCATGGTCTGTGGATGACGGGTGTCGGGTGCTACTAAGCACCGTCTGCATCCTAGTATATATATATATAACTAGAAAATTTAAATTGAAAGGTGAGAAGTTCTCACAGATAGCTATCCTAGCTCCACGGCACTTCATTGATAGAAATCTTCATTGATCTCGCCTTTTGTCGCTTTCGTTGCCCGTATTCACTACATATGTAAAAATCGAATTTTTACTTCGATGTTCAATATATAAAAATCGAATTTTTACTATGCTATTCAATATATAAAAATCAAATTTTTACTATGCTATTCAATATATAAAAATCGAGTTTTTACTTCGTTGTTCAATATATAAAAATCGAATTTTTACTTCGTTGTTCAATATATAAAAATCGAATTTTTACTTCGTTGTTCAATATATAAAAATCGAATTTTTACTATGCTATTCAATATATAAAAATCGAATTTTTACTTCGTTGTTCAATATATAAAAATCGAATTTTTACTATGCTATTCAATATATAAAAATCCCATTTTTATAATCATGTTATATAGATAAAAATCCTATTTTTACATTGCTACTATATAGATAAAAATTATATTTTTACCCCGCTATTCTCTATATAAAGATTTCGCCTTTTCAAATATATCATTATAAAAATCACATTTTTATATTGTTGCCATGTATATAAAGATCGAATTTTTATATATAATAAAAATCGAATCTTTTGATTGTTAATAATCACTTCTTTATATTGTCAAACATCTAATCTTTCTATTTATAAAAATTTAACCTTTTCTAAATTAAAAATCATATCTTTATGAGGCTAAAATTTTCATTTTTATAAACTAAAAAAAATCGCAACTTTTCTTTAAAAACAAAGTATGTTCTACTTCTTTAAAAACAAAGTATATTATACTTCTTTTAAAAACTGATTTTCATTATATTAAAACCTGGTTTTAAAGTTAATTATTAAATTAAATAAAAATAGAAAAATAAAATATAACTTACATTTTGAATTCAGGTGTGGAGGGGGGGCGTTTCACGTTGGAGCAGCTGGGGGGGGGGGGGGGGTCGGCGCGCTTGAACGGCAGGCGGTGGGGGTGCATCGGAGGAGGTCGAGGAGAAGCGGTGGTTGGGGTTTTCATGGTTGATTTGGGGGATACGGCGTTCAACTGAGGGAGAGGAGAGCAATAGTAGGGCGGAGGGGTTCTGGCGTGCGAGGACGAGATGGAGGAGGGAGGGCATGGTGGCGCGGCACCACCTGAGGAGAGGTGCGACGGGCGCGAGGCCCAAGGCCATTGGGGCTAGGGTTTTTTTTATTTTTTTTTTCTTTTTTTTTTCATCTGATCGAAATGAAGAAGAGAGGGGGGGGGGGCAGATGAAATAAAGGAGAGGGATTATTTTATATTTTTATTTATTTATTTTTTCTCAAATAAAGCAACTTTTTCTATCGACCTCGAAACAAGGCCCACCGCCTGCCGTCCATAGCGTTTCACCCGCATTCCGAACACAATGGGATATGTATCGTAGGTTGATTTGATCGTTTCGATCAGTTTCCTTTAAATTTACATTTAAATCACTATATTGAATTTTAAACGTACATTTCAAATTACCGGGGTCACATACTAGCTCGAAAAATTACAGAAAAATATTTTCTACCTTCGTATTGACGATACGGTCCTAACAAAACTAGTTTCGTCGAATTCTGAGACCGTTGGAAAAATGGTCAATTTCCAGTCGATTAAAATCAACTGAAACCGGTCAAACGCGTTTTCCTAAGCCACGCTCACATATTGATTCAGAAAATTATGAAATTTGAAACCTAGCAATAACTTAGCATCACGTACCCAACAAAACTGGTTTCGTCGAAATCCGAGGTCATTTGCAAAATGTCCATTTTTAAGGGCCGGAATTCCATAGCGACTATTCAGAATTTTCAACTGGACATATCTTTTGATTTCCGCTACGAAATCTTGATTTGTCGGATTCGTTGGAAAGATATCCACAAATAGATCCTAATGTTTTTGGTTTCACTAAAATCTGGATTGTTTTGCACCCGGAACATTCAATTGAAGTTTGAAATCGAATTATCGAACTACCGCGCCATTTTTAATTCTATTTATAATTATATATATAAATATTTATATTCTAACGACGACGCGTATAATATATACGTTTGAATTATATTCAAAATAAATTTCTCGTTGATTTTATTTAAAATAATCTATTTTAAATAATCAAAATTCGCTATAATTGCCAAAATAAAATTTTTAAACTGGCCCAGATTTTCGGGTTGTTACAATCTCCCCCACTTAAAACTTTTCGTCCCCGAAAAGGAACAAAGTCGAAAGTGGTTTGATTAATCAACTCTACGTTCGATCTGGCTTCCATTCTCCAACTTTTCAGTTTCTGAGAATTTTCAAAATTTCAAAAATTTGGCTAACTCCCTAAATTTTTGAAAAATTTCGCCATAACCTCCCCTGCACCGGGAGCATCGGGGAATTTCAAATAGCTTCCCCGGTCCTTCAGATCTCAAAAAGAAAAAGAAAAAGCCAAGCGGCTAGCCAATAGGCTCATAAAATCATCATCACCCAAACAAAACCGTAAATTATGTAGTAAACATGTACCTATTTGTCGGGCAAACAAATTTTATTCTTCGGCTCTAGCCTCCTTGCTATGACCTGTTCAATGATATACATGTATATGCAAGCAGATGCGACCAATTTTCAATACAATTCAATATTTGACTCAAATGAACTAAATAGTTCAAATTTTTATTATTCAAACAATAATCAAACAATACAACCATCAATCAATTAGTCGATTAGTTTTTCCAATGCATAGCTTTGATATATATACAGAAAATCATGTTTTTGATGCCAATTCACAACAATGTGTTCTAGCTACATATATAAGTTTTGGTTCTCACACTAGTCTAATGAAAATATATAGATATCACACCTTCGTCACTCGAAAATAAATGTTGATGATGTTTCGAACCACCATCAGAACATCTCCGGACGACTAGAATGTGATTCTATATCTATCCAGTATATTAAAATTTCGAATACACGCGGATCAGACGTATACGCAAAATCTATATATACTGGATTGTCCACATCAATGTAAATAAATAATCAAATACGTATAATTGATTTAAATTTTCAAAACAAAACTTGTTTTCATTAGAAAAATATACTCTTCACACTCGTTCTAGGATACTACTGATCCCATTTCTAACGAGTCATTCCCGTTGAATATTGCTAATCCAATATCTGAAGAATTCTTTCGTACGGTTCTAATGTGCCTTGTTCTCTGCTTTGTAAACCAAAGCTCTGATACCAACTGTGACGGCAAGGAATTTCGCTCGGTCCGAACCAGTAGCTAAACCGATCCAGGCCGTTCGAAACGCCCTATCGTTTGAGAACAGGACAAAACAGAACGCATACAGAAGAACGTTTCATTGTATATTACAACAATGCATCAGATTACAAGAATATACAGAGTATAAATGAATATTACACAGAAATATCAGAGATTTAAATTACATTTAAATACATCGCAGCGGAAAATAATACAATACACAACTAGAAGAGATATACGGATAGAAAGCTTTCCGGATATCATTCCAGCTGTAAAACAGGATCCTGTGAATATAAATCTGCAAAACCAAAACTACTAGCTGCCCGTGTCAAAATAAGGGCACCCAGAGTTTAGGTTAAAACAATAAACTCCAGGTCAGTCATGTGACTGGTGTGAGAACTAAAATAGTTATTAATCTTTATTTGAAAGTTAGGTAAATCAAGGGACCACGCCGTATAACACGGAACGAGTTTCCTCCCAAGAATACCAGTGCATATAACAAACAGCGCAATGCTAAATAAAGAAAAATGAAGCTGTTATAAGACACAGGTCCTATCACACAATGCAACGCAAGCCGAGGGATAGGGTTTTCCCTTATAACAGCCAAAGAATGCTTGATACACTTAAAACAAATCATTTGATACTATAATAAGTGCATAGTGTATAAAACAACTTCGAATCATAAGTATCAATCATAGGCGACATGAGCGTCCCATGCCACTATGTCGCCATATATAGGTTTACAAATAAAACCGCAAAGTCACGTATTTGGAAATTGGATTTCCGTCTATGAACCGAGGCAAAAGATAGTCCTCTACCGATTCGAGACAATCTAGCCCATGTCTCCGGAGCAGCCGCAACTGCCCCTTGGATCGTCAGGGCCGGTCCACCGATGTGGATTATAGTGCCTGAACAATACGTTTCTCCGCCCTTTGGGGCGTAAATGAGCCAACTAAATGACTCCATCGGTTCGAGAACGACCGATCAATCCGAGGCGCCTCGCAACAGCAACAACCACATAAGTCAAACTCGTCAGGGCATGTAAAACCACTGACGCCACTTCTAGCTAGAAAGAAACGCAAGTCCTCCCTGAGGTCCTCTCCCGTTTTTGGTTCATACCGGGTGTGAAACACGCGAGGTAAACGTTACACAAAGCTACGCCACAAAGGCCGTGCTTTGATCATCACCACAAGACTTTGCTTTTCAACAGAAGCCTCGATCAATTGCCACTTAGGCATGCCACACAGGCAATTCACTCCATGTGCTTGATATCCATCAATATATAACCCCTGAGCTCGTACGTCTCAGAGAAGGGCGTTAAGCAAGAGAATAAATTCTCTGCCGCCAAACAGATATATATTTAATAGAGATCAATCACACAGACTAAAATCCAATGTCAGACACACAGTCCATTTACAAGTCCGTTCTGGGTCTGAACGAAACCGGAGGCACCTAGTACCCCGCATATCCATCGATCTCCAAGTACGTCTTGACGATCACCAACTGTTTCCATCTTCTTGGGTGTACAGCCCAATCAAGATCATCAGTTATCACCCAAACGACGTGAAGACTTCTGGTCTTCGACCATCGTCTTCATCTTCGACTTATCGTCGTATCAGTTATTTAGAATGGGATAAACCCAGTCTTTCCGAATAACTCGCGTATATTTTAAATAAGTGTTACACAAACACAACATACGCCTCATTCCAATTCATCAGTCATTAACCGTAAATTAATCAAGAGAATAATTCCCCAAATATTAACCCCGAAGGCCGAAACCAACATCAGATCAATATCCAGAAAACCATTCTGCTTGGCTAACCGACAGTTAATTTCTAATTTCACATTCATAGGGAGAGGTTCCCATTAATTTTATCAAAGATAAATTCTTTAATTTATTCTTTAACCTACTTTTGAATATCAATTCAAACTAGTCGGGATTAACGAAACTTACCGAAGTAATCATTTGTTTTAATTTCCCAATCCCAACCTATTTATCCCATGAAGTAAAACTGGTAATACTTCATATCTAACACCACAGTGTTATCGGTAAATTCAATTACCATTTCACGTTCAAATCTAATTAAAGATTTAACTATCGCCTGGAGCAAAACTGGTGATACTCCATTCTCGACCATTTCAATCTAATTAAAGATTCATTCAAACTCCACTTAGTTTTAATCGTTAACTGGGTTAAAGAATCAGTGTCATTTAAAAACACGGTTCGCGATAAACCCAAAGTCACATTCCATTAATTATCGGGTTAAAGAACGAGTGTTATTCAAAACACTGTTCACGATAAACCCAAAAATCAATATCGATTCAATTCCAATTAAATATTATTTAATTGGTACACTTCATTAAATCTAAATAAAAAGATTTAATCCCTTCTCAACTGGGTTCAAGAACAGTGTTAGTGAAGACACCATTCACGACAAACCCAAATCACATTTGATATTAAACGCAAGGCTCTGAATAGAAAATATACCGGCTTATATTCAATATCAAATTCTACGACTAACAAATATCGTATTGGAAATAACGATATATATATTTATATCTTTCAAATTTCCATAACATCATTTGTATAATCACGAAATCCAACATCGAAATATTCCGAAGACAATTTCGATTCAAATCCATTCCAATGCAATCATTGGAAATTTTGGTTATTTTTAAAACCCTTTTCAAATTCAATTTATTTATTTAAAAATAAATAGAATTATAATTCTAGTTCAAAACTAGTTCATTTCGATAAAAATCTATTTTTATCCTTTCAAATATGGAGTTTTTCATCCCAATCCTTCCCAAATCATTTCTTATGATTTTACACAAATTATTACTATTTTTAATAATTTTATCAAGGCCCGTACAGTCGATTTCCATCAATGGCCATCGAACTGCACTTACAGCGACCTTTTTCAAATTTGATTTGGACATAACTCCAAATCCAACCGTCAGATTTCTAATTTCTAATATTCGTTAGAAAGCTCTTTTCGATACGAACCCAACGGTTCCGGTTTTAGGAGAATCCGACAGTCGGATCTCCCGTAATGTCCATTTGAAAATCAATGGTCGAAATTCGCGAACTACCGCGGCGCGGCGCGTTCTATTCAGGCCATTATATTATATATATAATATATATTTCGTCGATTTCTATTTAAAACGAATTATATAAATAGTTTTAAAATCGTTTTCAAAAGCAATTTCAACTTTCTTTTCAATTCAAATCAAAATTGAATTCTTCTTTATATATTCGGTTTAAAATTCATTTCTATTCAATTCAAATTTCAATTCAATTTGAATTCATTTCAATTCAATTTGAATTCGTTTTCAATTTAATTCAATTCCAAAGTCGTTTTCTATTCGATTCAATTCAAATTGGTTTTCTATTCAATTCATTTCGAAATCATTTTGAATGCAATTCATTTCGAAATCGTTTTCAATTCAATTCATTTCGAAATCGTTTTCAATTCAATTCATTTCGAAATCGTTATCAATTCAATTCATTTCGACATCGTTTTCAATTCAATTCATTTCGAAATCGTTTTCAATTCATTTTCAATTCATTTTGAATTCGTTTTCAATTCAATTCATTTCGAAATCGTTTTCAATTCATTTCATTTCGAAATCGTTTTCAATTCAATTCATTTCAAAATATTCGATTTCGAAATTACTTTTCAATATTCATTTTAAAATGAATAAAATCGATATAAATATCGTTTACGTCAAAATGGCGTCAATCTAATCAACACGGCTTCATATATTGATATTTTCAAATATTCCATTTCGAATATTTCTATTTCAAATATTTCTATTTTAAAACTGGAATGAGGCCCAATCAATTACCATATAAAGTTAATTATATGGATTTTCATACAACACATGTATAATAGCATTGAAAAATAATCAACCATCAACCAAAGTGCACTACACTGTATAAGCATCAAATATAGATATCTAACGCTTATAACAGCCTGTCAATCAATCGCTCGACATATTTAATCAATCAGGATGAGTGAACTTCAAATTTCATCCCAACACCCGTGTGGGGTTTCAAACAATCAAACACAGATTTTATTTGTGCAGTTGGGCGATGTGTGAAATTTATCGACCCAATCAATATCAGTCAAATCAGTGTATATACAAACAAATCGGCCGATTTGTTTATAACTATTCATTTATTCACATTCACGTTAAAAATTATATTTTTAATGGTAAAACATTTTATTTCAACCTATGAATTTATATTCAATTCATTTACACAATAAAATGATATTTTTATTTTCTAACATATTTTAGAAAATTTCGGCGGCATAACGGCACGATACTAGAAACGGGACGAGGCCTAGCCTTATCCCCGGTCTAGTGAAGGCCCACGCCATTCACACATCAATCAAATCCATTCATCTCACCAAACAATTCAATTTCAATCAAATAATCTACCTAACTATTCAACCAAACAATTTAACAAACAAGTCATCCATGGTCTGTGGATGACGGGTGTCGGGTGCTACTAAGCACCGTCTGCATCCTAGTATATATATATATATATATATATATAACTAGAAAATTTAAATTGAAAGGTGAGAAGTTCTCACAGATAGCTATCCTAGCTCCACGGCACTTCATTGATAGGAATCTTCATTGATCTCGCCTTTTGTCGCTTTCGTTGCCCGTATTCACTACATATGTAAAAATCGAATTTTTACTTCGATGTTCAATATATAAAAATCGAATTTTTACTATGCTATTCAATATATAAAAATCGAATTTTTACTATGCTATTCAATATATAAAAATCGAGTTTTTACTTCGTTGTTCAATATATAAAAATCGAATTTTTACTATGCTATTCAATATATAAAAATCGAATTTTTACTTCGTTGTTCAATATATAAAAATCGAATTTTTACTTCGTTGTTCAATATATAAAAATCGAATTTTTACTTCGTTGTTCAATATATAAAAATCGAATTTTTACTATGCTATTCAATATATAAAAATCCCATTTTTATAATCACGTTATATAGATAAAAATCCTACTTTTACATTGCTACTATATAGATAAAAATTATATTTTTACCCCGCTATTCTCTATATAAAGATTTCGCCTTTTCAAATATATCATTATAAAAATCACATTTTTATATTGTTGCCATGTATATAAAGATCGAATTTTTATATATAATAAAAATCGAATCTTTTGAATGTTAATAATCACTTCTTTATATTGTCAAACATCTAATCTTTCTATTTATAAAAATTTAACCTTTTCTAAATTAACAATCATATCTTTATGAGGCTAAAATTTTCATTTTTATAAACTAAAAAAAATCGCAACTTTTCTTTAAAAACAAAGTATGTTCTACTTCTTTTAAAAACAAAGTATGTTATACTTCTTTTAAAAACTGATTTTCATTATATTAAAACCTGGTTTTAAAGTTAAGTATTAAATTAAATAAAAACAGAAAAATAAAATATAACTTACATTTTGAATTCAGGTGTGGAGGGGGGGGCGTTTCACGTTGGAGCAGCTGGGGGGTGGTCGGCGCGCTTGAACGGCAGGCGGTGGGGGTGCATCGGAGGAGGTCGAGGAGAAGCGGTGGTTGGGGTTTTCATGGTTGATTTGGGGGATATGGCGTTCGACTGAGGGAGAGGAGAGCAATAGGAGGGCGGAGGGGTTCTGGCGTGCGAGGACGAGATGGAGGAGGGAGGGCACGGTGGCGCGGCACCACCTGAGGAGAGGTGCGACGGGCGCGAGGCCCAAGGCCATTGGGGCTAGGGTTTTTTTTTTTTTTTCTTTTTTTTTTCATCTGATCGAAATGAAGAAGAGAGGGGGGGGGGCCAGATGAAATAAAGGAGAGGGATTATTTTATATTTTTATTTATTTATTTATTTATTTTTTTCTCACATAAAGCAACTTTTTCTATCGACCTCGAAACAAGGCCCACCGCCTGCCGTCCATAGCGTTTCACCCCCATTCCGAACATAATGGGATATGTATCGTAGGTTTATTTGATCGTTTCGATCAGTTTCCTTTAAATTTACATTTAAATCACTATATTGAATTTTAAACGTACATTTCAAATTACCGGGGTCACATACTAGCTCGAAAAATTACAGAAAAATATTTTCTACCTTCGTATTGACGATACGGTCCTAACAAAACTAGTTTCGTCGAATTCTGAGACCGTTGGAAAAATGGTCAATTTCTAGTCGATTAAAATCAACTGAAACCGGTCAAACGCGTTTTCCTAAGCCACGCTCACATATTGATTCAGAAAATTATGAAATTTGAAACCTAGAAATAACTTAGCATCACGGACCCAACAAAACTGGTTTCGTCGAAATCCGAGGTCATTTGCAAAATGTCCATTTTTAAGGGCCGGAATTCCATAGCGACTATTCAGAATTTTCAACTGGACATATCTTTTGATTTCCGCTACGAAATCTTGATTTGTCGGATTTGTTGGAAAGATATCCACAAATAGATCCTAATGTTTTTGGTTTCACTAAAATCCGGATTGTTTTGCACCCGGTACATTCAATTGAAGTTTGAAATCGAATTATCGAACTACCGCGCCATTTTCAATTCTATTTATAATTATATATATAAATATTTATATTCTAACGACGACGCGTATAATATATACGTTCGAATTATATTCAAAATAAATTTCTCGTTGATTTTGTTTAAAATAATCTATTTTAAATAATCAAAATTCGCTATAATTGCCAAAATAAAAATTTTAAACTGGCCCAGATTTTCGGGTTGTTACACAGATCCTCACGACCTAACTCCATTAGGCTTCCCACGACCCGACCTTCATCACATAGAACAGCCTGCTTCCTTCTAAAGTTCCATCATGATCTGAAGCCAACCATTTCCTTCTTGGCACGTCACCCCAATGACCCGACATATGGATGACGACCCGACCAAAGCTTGCCACCATAGTTTCTGACAATCCAACCGTTATGTCATTCACGACCTAAGCTTCAAGACCACGACCTGCAACCTGGTTCTTCCCCAATGACTCAAAGCTTCCCCATGAGCTGGGCCATATCTTGGAGAAGAAGAAAAACGACCTAACTTCAAAAACGACCCGATCTAAGAGAAAACAACCTAACTCCCAAATCTGACCAAAATAGCTCTAAACTTGACCAAATCTTCACTAAACAACAATGTTGGAAAATGAAGTTTTGATGACGACAACCTTATTCAATTATCGTTGATTGTAAAATATATACTAACACTTATTGTATAGAATATATATATAGAGAGAGGAATTATATACGGGAAATATTACTGAAGACTGTACAGTTTTAAAGATAATAAAGATTCAAAGATCAGAGAAATTTCAAGACTCATGAGTATTCAAGAGTTCAAGAGTTTAAGATTAAAATAATTATAGAGTCTAGATTCTGTAAGACTCTAAATAACACTCCAAGTTCAAATTCAAAATTCTAATTTTCAAAATTTTGATTTTCAATTCTATCCTCAATCCTCTCTATTTTATTTTCTGTTCTTTTTACTTTCTTATTCTTCTTTGTTTTTCAAACCTAAATTTTATGTTTATATTCTTATACTTTATATATTTATATAGTTTAAAATATTATAATGTTATAATTTTATAAATATATCTATATAGTTTAAATTTATGTTTTCATATGTTTTTCTACTATATAATATTAATTTACAACACCAGATGTTTACTCAAGAATTTCCAGAATTATTTTTATATCAGAACACTTGAAAAGTACTTTAAAATACAAAATTACACTAGGGTATGTCTACATACCAAAAACACCATGTCGACATATCACTGTCATTTTTTTCAATTTTGAAAGGAAGTGTCTTTTCACTATCTGAAACGATTCAGAACTGTTGCAACCTTTCTCACTCTTTAAAAAGGGTTTAAAACTGAATTTTTAATCATATCTTCTTCTCCATTTTCATCCTCTTTCATTATATAATTATTCTTAATCATTTTTATGATTTCTACACTTATGCTCTACCGAATTCAATTCTGTTTTGATCAAACTTCTTCTCTCTACACTCTCCTCTCATCTCTCTCTTAATCAAGTGCTATTGAAGAGTTCTAGGGCTGTTTGTAATTGTTTGGGTTGAGTGAAAGTTGTTTGGATTGAGTAAAAGAGGAATCGATGTTCCCTTGTAGCCGAGAAATTAGGGAAGTAGGAATCGGTATTTCCTTATAGCCGAGAAATCAGGGAAGTAGGAACGGTGTTTCCTTGTAGCCAAGAAATGAGGGAAATAGGAATCGGTGGTATCCCTTGTAGCCGTGAAATCAAGGAGGTTGTACTTGACTATTGGAATAGTAATTAAACTCTGCGCAATCCAGCGTTGTGCGGGATTGGACGTAGGAGCAATCTGAACCAGTATAAAATCTGGTGTGTTCTTTCCTATTTTGCATCTTTATTTCTGTTTATTTTGTATTTGTGTTTGAATCTTTGTCTGTGATTGTGTTTGTGGTGTTTGATTCATCTCGTAGTTCACATAAGTTTTAGATTTTGTTTAAATTCTCAAAAACACTATTCACCTTCCCTCTAGTGTTTGTTTTGCCTTAACGATCCATTCCACATTCCCTAACAATTGGTATCAGAGCAAGGTCTTTCAAAAAGTTCATAATCTAATTTTTGAAAATAGTGATAATGGCAACTAACACTGGTAGTAATAATAGTTCTTTTATAGAGGGTCAATCCACTGTTAGACCACAATTGTTTAATGGTAGTAATTATTCATATTGGGCATGTAGAATGAAAATTTATATACAGTCAGTAGGTTTAGGCACATGGAATATGTAACGACCCGCATTCTACGCATCATAGGATCGTAGAATATTTATTTCTTTCACATACGAAGTCGTATGGTCGTGTAACTTTGGGAGACGACTATTGGGGCCATTTCCCATGTTCATGATTTTTCCTGATTTTTAAATGACCATTTTACCCCTAGTTGGCACTGTTTTGGCCATAACTTTTGACTGGAAAGGAATTTTGACCTGAAACCACTTCCATTGGCTCCGGATGATGGTTTCTCTTTCCGTAGAGTGGTCACATTAGCCGAACGGACTTACCGTTTGGGAGATATGGCTGAAACAAGTTTCAGATGGTGAAAGACAGCTTAATTGGGCTTAAGCGGGTAATTAGCAGCTAGGCCCAAGGGGAATTTCGGGTTTAGAGGTTTAGGAGGTCTGATTAGGGTTAGGTTATCACTTTCATTTCAGTTTTGAGCCGCCACAAACCTCCTTGAAGACCTTAGTAATGGCTCCCTACATCTAAAACACCCAAAATCACTCTCTAATTGAAGATTAGGCTTAGCAACACCAAATTAAGGAGAAAAAGGACCAAAGCAAGGTTGGAGCTGCTGTTAGACATCAGTATTCGCCCCAAATCAGAGAAGTTTCAGTTCTGAGAATTTCATTTGTGGCCAAGGTGAGTGATTTGCATAGTTTTTGCACTAATTACGGTGATTAAGGGTAATTAGTGAAGATTAGCGAATTTATACGTAAATAAATTCTGGAAAAATTCTTAAAATTCTAAAATAATGTTTTAAGGCTCTGTTAAAAATTTGGGTTAATTTCGATGTGTTTTGTTAATCATATGCTTAAACATGATTAAGAGGGATTATAGGCCAATGTGAGGTTTTAGCTACTTTTGATTCATTTTGATTCATTTAAATTGTTGTTTGCTGTTTGTGGTTGCTATTACATGTTGCTATGACCCTATGGTATGTTTCATGATTGATTAGAATAGTTAAATTGCTCGAAAACGTCGTCGAATGGCGTAAAAAGCTCGCTGGAAAGTTGCAGAAGTGTGCAGGTTCCGAACCGGTTCGGATCGGAGAAAAGGGGTCGGATCGGACTAGGGAACCGACCAAGGGAATTCGAACTGGATGAGGACTTGCCACTGGAGGAAGTTTGGCAGGAAGGAAGGCCATTGCTTAGAGTTGGAGTGGACAAGGGGGATCGGATCGGAACTAGGGAGCGGATCGGATCAAAACTAGAGAGTGGATCGGATTGGAGAGGATTGGATCGGAGTACGCTAAGGGGGCGGAGCGGATCGGCAATTGGAGAAGGACAGGATCGGGCATGAGAACTCAGAAGGGAGCAACCACCGAACTCAAACAGAGACAACCGACCCGAAGTGGAGTACCGACCCGAACCGATGAAGAAGATGACTACCGACCCGAACCGATGAAGAAGATGACTACCGACCCGAACCGATGAAGAAGATGACTACCGACCCGAACCGATGATGGTGATGACTACCGAACCGAACAGAATTCTAGGACTGTTAATGTACGACAACTCTTCTGAAGACCCACTCCAATTCGACCAAAACCCGAGATGCAAAGGAAGTCCAGATGAGAAGTTAGAGCTCAAGATTTAGATGGGAATCAATGAGTTCGCTTCATGGTTGGGCTTTGCTGCGGGACGCGTGCTAAGGAGTTGTCGACACCTATAGCTTTGGACCACTATGGTAGGAGGTACGAAGGCGGATTCAGGGCCATTATGGCATTGGTAGAACCAAGGGCTACGACCAATGAAGTGGGTCATTGAAATGTTTGGTCATGACTCCAAGTGTTTGGCTTGGTCATAGCAGGGTTTCTACAAGTCGGGATTCGTCGTTGCCTCAGTTTGTCTAGTGTTTCAAAGTGGTAGATGCCGTACGCTTTACGCACTGAGTGAGAGATGCGAGAATGGTTGCTATGGATGATTTGTTTGCTATCATTGTGACATGCACACCCCACCCCCGTATTCTTACACTATTTGTTATGGCACCTTGGAGTATTGTACGGTATGTGGTACTAACTCTTTGGTTGCAGGTCCAGGTTCAGGTATGGTTTAGTATACCTGTTATTTCCCTGTTTAGATGCTTATCGCTCATACCAGGCTTTATGTCTGACCCAGAGTTTTATGTCTCTTCTTATTACTCTGGGTGCTCACACGAGCAGACTAGAGACAGGTTAGCTGGTGATGCACGGGTAGATGGTCCGGAGACGAGCAGGAGGCTTCCACGTACTATATACATAATATTCTCCCTGTGTTGTTGAAGATCACTGCTTGGGCATTGTTGGTGTATCTTCTATTTTAGCTTTCTTTTGGTTAGAGACAGTAAAATTGGGAAAGTTGTAATAAGCTGTATATGGATTTCCGCTGCTTTGATGTTGACATTGATTATTAGTTATCAGCTTATGCACTGTCTCGCCTGTTTTATGTCAAGTATGTTATTATTATATTTTACCCCATGCGCTGTGAGACATTCTACAGGTTCTTTGATTAGTTCATTCTATTCTTTCCTTTCTTCTGACGACCGTCTTGTGCTAGTCGGGCATGTGTACAGCGCACTCTTGGAGGAAATGCAGGCTGGTGCGAGGCGGGCTGTCACACTTGGTATCAGAGCTCTAGGTTGCGTAGTTAATCTAGGGAAGTTATCAGGGAGAGATAATATACGTATACGAGAGAGCGTATTTGTGGTTACTTTGGTTTTTAAAAGCTATATATATACATACTATTAGTAGTATAAGGATGAAGTCGTACTGCACTAGCACCACTATGGAGTCGTTAATCATTTCCTTTTTCAGATTGACGATGAGCCGAGATACTAGAGGTGTTGGTAGGGGAGCCAATAATGGGAATGCTGCTGACATGAGGGCGATGTTTACAGACCTCATGAGAGAGATGCTTAGGGATGTTCAGAGGGCAGCTCCCAATGGCGGAAATGGTGGTGGTCCAATAGTGCAGGCGCCGAGGGTCGACTTCGCCAAGCTGAATAAAGACTATACTAGCCTTGGTGGGAAGCCGTTCCACGGAACGGAGTCGGCCACGGATGTTCAAGATTGGTTGGATAGTTGTGAACGTATCTTCGAGGATTTAGGTATCGAGGATGCGATGAAGAGAAAGCTAGCGTCCCGTCAGCTGCAAGGGCGGGCAATGAATTGGTGGAATGCTATAAAGGCAGCTACTCCCGAAGATCAGATTACGTGGGAGCAGTTTAAGGCTCGCTTTAGTGAGAAGTTCATCCCAGCTGCTCAGAAGTCAATGTTGTTTAAGAAATTCTTGGAGCTCAAGCAGAATGGCAGAGCTGTCTCGGAGTATATTGCTGAATTTGACACTTTGTCGAAGTACGGGTTATCTCTTATTGATACTGCCGAGAAAAAGAATGAGAAATTCATAACTGGTTTGGATCAGTACTTGGGGGAAAAACTTATTAACCACATCGATGAGACGTTTGAATCGATTGTGGGGAAAGCGTTAAGATCAGAAAGTCTCTACCCTAAGTCGAAGACTGAGGTTGCATCTGCAGAAGAGCCAAAACCACAAGCAAGTGGTGGAGGCAAGGGTGGTTCCCAGAATAAGAGAAAGCAGAATCAGGCTAAGGATGGCCAGAAGAAAAAGAATAAGCAAGATGTGGAGTGCTTCAGCTGTGGTAAGAAGGGCCATTATGCTAGTAATTGTCGGGCCAAGCCAGCGGATAGGAAGTGCTTCAATTGTGGCCAATTGGGACATCACAAGGACAAGTGTCCACAGCCCCCTAAAGAAAAGCAAATGGTGAAAGCATATGCTCTTAATGCTATTCCTTCTTCGTCGAATGCCCCAACTGCGGCGGAGAAGGGAAAGAGTGTCGTCATTCAAGGTATGCTTTCTATTTATGATGTTCCTGTTAGAGTTTTGTTTGATACCGGAGCTTCCAGTTCTTTCATATCTAGTGACCTGGTAGATAGATTGGGATTGGAGCCCGAGATTGTCGATAGACCTTTGGTAGTGACGAACCCGATTGGTGGTTCGACTAGTCTTAGCATGATTTGTCGTAATGTGGTTCTATCGAGTCATGGATGCATGTTTGTTTGTGATTGCTTTGTTTTGGGCTTTACTGGGTTTGGCATTATTTTGGGAGTAGATTGGCTCCAAAGATACGGGGTGGTGGTAGACTGTGAGGGCTTGTTGGTGACAGCTAGAGCGGATGATGGGCGGAGGATAGTGTTTGGTGGTCTACCCAGTAAGGGGGTATTGGCTAGTTTTCTAAACTCCCTCGACATTCCGCATAGTGAGTTGTCAGGTTTGCCCGTGGTTGGCCAGTATCCGGATGTTTTCGAAGAAGTGACCGGACTTCCACCACACCGAGAGATTGAGTTCCGTATTGATTTGGTAAAAGATGCCAGGCCTATAGTGATGCCACTTCGTCGTATGGCACCAAGGGAGCAGCGAGAGCTCGAGGTGCAAGTCAGCGATCTTTTGAAGAAGGGATTTATCAGAAGGAGTGTTTCTGAATGGGGAGCACCAGTTGTGTTTGCTACCAAGGCGGATGGTTCCCTTCGTTTGTGTGTAGACTACCGCGAATTGAATAAAGTGACGAGGAAGAACAAGTATCCTCTACCGCGGATAGATGATTTGTTCGATCAGTTGAGTGGCGCGAGAGTATTTTCTCAGTTGGATCTCGCGACAGGTTTTCATCAGCTTAGAGTGGAAGCTGAGAGTATAGCTAAAACGGCATTTCGGACGCCGTCTGGGTTTTATGAATGGTTGGTTATGCCATTCGGACTGACTAATGCCCCGACATATTTTGTGGACCTTATGAATAGGGTATTCAGAGATCAGCTGAATAAGTCTGTCCTTGTGTTCGTTGATGATATTTTGGTCTATTCGAGGACAGAGGAGGAACACAAGGAGCATTTAAGAGTAGCGATGGAGGTGTTGAGAAAACACCAATTGAAAGCAAAGTTTTCTAAGTGTCACTTCTGGAAGAGGGAAGTGAGGTTCTTGGGCCATGTTGTATCGGAGAATGGTATTGCCGTGGACCCAGCGAAGGTGGCTACGGTACAAGATTGGCCTACGCCCAAGAATGCAACTGATGTAAGAAGTTTCTTGGGGTTAGCGGGATATTATCGTAAGTTTATCCAAGGTTTCTCCAAGATAGCAGCACCATTGACCCGGTTGACCAAGAAGAATCAAGCTTTTGTCTGGGATGAAAGGTGCGAGAATGCATTCAAAAGTCTAAAGGACAAGTTGACAAGCGCACCAGTGTTAGTCATTCCTAAGGGGGATGAAGAGATGACGGTATACACGGATGCCTGTGGTACCGGACTGGGTGCTGTATTGATGCAAGGCGGTAGGGTTGTAGCTTATGCAAGTCGGCAATTGAAACCGCACGAGAGAAGATACCCTACCCATGATTTAGAATTGGCAGCGATCGTGTTCGCGTTAAAGATGTGGAGACACTACCTCTTGGGAGAAAGGTTTGAGCTATTTACGGATCATAAGTCGTTAAAGTATCTATTCTCCCAGAAGGATTTAAATCTCCGTCAGCAGAGATGGTTAGAGTTCTTAGCTTCCTATGATTTTGACATCGCATACACACCAGGAAAGGGCAATGCGGTGGCTGATGCATTGAGTAGAAGACATGCCAGCTTGGGGGCTATGTTCCTTGAATGGAAGCAACTGGAGTTTATCGCGGGGTTTGATTTCAGACCAAAGTGCGAATTGGATCCAGAAATGTTAGCGAGTTTGACGATCAGACCCACTTTGATTGAGCGGATCGGCTCTAGTCAGAGGGACGATCCTAACCTATTGGAAATCATCTCCAAGTTAGAGATGGGTGTCGATGAGGAGGTGAGCAAGTATGGGCTTGATCAAGATAGATGGCTTAGAAGGAATGGAAAGCTCGTTGTACCCAATGTCAATGGATTGAGAGACGAAGTGCTTAGAGAATGTCATCACTCAAGACTGACTATACACCCCGGTGGTAACAAGATGTATCGAGATATGAAGCAGACTTACTACTGGGAAGGAATGAAAAGAGACGTTGGGAAGTTTATATCCAAGTGCATGAATTGCCAGCTAGTTAAAGCTGAGCAAAAGAAGCCTAGTGGTCTGTTACAGCCATTAGAAACTCCCGAATGGAAATGGGAGCAAGTCTCGATGGATTTCGTCGATGGTTTACCAAGGACTAGATCGGGATATGATAGCATTTGGGTGATTGTAGACCGACTGACTAAAAGTGCAAGGTTTATACCAGTCAAATCGACAAGAACGACAGCTAAGTTAGCAGAATTGTATATGAAGTGGGTAGTGAGATTTCATGGAGTACCTAAAAGCATTGTGAGCGACCGAGACCCGTTGTTCACTAGTGGGTTTTGGAAGAGCTTGCAAGAGGCGCTAGGGTCAGAGTTACATCTCAGTACCGCATATCATCCTCAGACCGACGGTCAGACGGAAAGGGTGAATCGTATTTTGGAAGATCTCTTGAGAGCATGTATGTTGGACTTTGGTGGATCATGGGATGACCATTTGCATCTAGTAGAGTTTGCATATAATAATAGTTACCAATCCAGTATCGGTATGGCTCCGTTTGAAGCTTTGTACGGAAGACCGTGTAACTCACCATCATGTTGGATAGAGACTGGCGAGAAGTTTATGCTTGGACCAGAGGTGGTGAGAGAAACGTCGGATAAGATCAAGATCATTCAACAACGAATGAAGGCTGCCCAAGATAGACAGAAGAGTTATGCTGATAAGAGGCGAAGGGACTTAAAATTCTCCGTTGGCGACTTGGTGTTTGTCAAGATTTCTCCGTTGAAGAGCGTAATACGATTTGGCAGGAGAGGCAAGTTGGCACCAAGATTTGTTGGCCCATTCCCTGTTCTTGAATTAGTCGGGAATTTGGCATATAGAATTGACTTACCGGAGAAGATGGCGGGAGTTCATAACGTATTTCATGTTTCCCAACTAAGGAAGTTCGTTCACGACTCAGACATGACTATTTCACCTGATCAGTTGGAGGACTTCGAAGTAGAACCCGAGGCGGTTGGGAACCGCAAGCCGGCCCGTATTGTCGAGCACGACATGAAGCAACTTCGAAGGAAGGCGGTGAAACTAGTCAAGGTTCAGTGGGGCGAGGACGAGAACGATTGTACTTGGGAGACAGAGGAGAACATTAGGAAGACTTATCCTGAACTCTTTGCCTGGTAAGATTTTGACTTCGATTTAGTTTTTCCGCATGCTAGGATAGGCTTGTTTGCTTGTTTTGCATGTTTGATTTTTGTTATATGTGGTTGTTAGGCATGCGGGATCCTTTGTATGTTTTGGGTTAAGGAATTTCGGGGACGAAATTTCTTAAGGGGGGGAGAGTGTAACGACCCGCATTCTACGCATCATAGGATCGTAGAATATTTATTTCTTTCACATACGAAGTCGTATGGTCGTGTAACTTTGGGAGACGACTATTGGGGCCATTTCCCATGTTCATGATTTTTCCTGATTTTTAAATGACCATTTTACCCCTAGTTGGCACTGTTTTGGCCATAACTTTTGACTGGAAAGGAATTTTGACCTGAAACCACTTCCATTGGCTCCGGATGATGGTTTCTCTTTCCGTAGAGTGGTCACATTAGCCGAACGGACTTACCGTTTGGGAGATATGGCTGAAACAAGTTTCAGATGGTGAAAGACAGCTTAGTTGGGCTTAAGCGGGTAATTAGCAGCTAGGCCCAAGGGGAATTTCGGGTTTAGAGGTTTAGGAGGTCTGATTAGGGTTAGGTTATCACTTTCATTTCAGTTTTGAGCCGCCACAAACCTCCTTGAAGACCTTAGTAATGGCTCCCTACATCTAAAACACCCAAAATCACTCTCTAATTGAAGATTAGGCTTAGCAACACCAAATTAAGGAGAAAAAGGACCAAAGCAAGGTTGGAGCTGCTGTTAGACATCAGTATTCGCCCCAAATCAGAGAAGTTTCAGTTCTGAGAATTTCATTTGTGGCCAAGGTGAGTGATTTGCATAGTTTTTGCACTAATTACGGTGATTAAGGGTAATTAGTGAAGATTAGCGAATTTATACGTAAATAAATTCTGGAAAAATTCTTAAAATTCTAAAATAATGTTTTAAGGCTCTGTTAAAAATTTGGGTTAATTTCGATGTGTTTTGTTAATCATATGCTTAAACATGATTAAGAGGGATTATAGGCCAATGTGAGGTTTTAGCTACTTTTGATTCATTTTGATTCATTTAAATTGTTGTTTGCTGTTTGTGGTTGCTATTACATGTTGCTATGACCCTATGGTATGTTTCATGATTGATTAGAATAGTTAAATTGCTCGAAAACGTCGTCGAATGGCGTAAAAAGCTCGCTGGAAAGTTGCAGAAGTGTGCAGGTTCCGAACCGGTTCGGATCGGAGAAAAGGGGTCGGATCGGACTAGGGAACCGACCAAGGGAATTCGAACTGGATGAGGACTTGCCACTGGAGGAAGTTTGGCAGGAAGGAAGGCCATTGCTTAGAGTTGGAGTGGACAAGGGGGATCGGATCGGAACTAGGGAGCGGATCGGATCAAAACTAGAGAGTGGATCGGATTGGAGAGGATTGGATCGGAGTACGCTAAGGGGGCGGAGCGGATCGGCAATTGGAGAAGGACAGGATCGGGCATGAGAACTCAGAAGGGAGCAACCACCGAACTCAAACAGAGACAACCGACCCGAAGTGGAGTACCGACCCGAACCGATGAAGAAGATGACTACCGACCCGAACCGATGAAGAAGATGACTACCGACCCGAACCGATGAAGAAGATGACTACCGACCCGAACCGATGATGGTGATGACTACCGAACCGAACAGAATTCTAGGACTGTTAATGTACGACAACTCTTCTGAAGACCCACTCCAATTCGACCAAAACCCGAGATGCAAAGGAAGTCCAGATGAGAAGTTAGAGCTCAAGATTTAGATGGGAATCAATGAGTTCGCTTCATGGTTGGGCTTTGCTGCGGGACGCGTGCTAAGGAGTTGTCGACACCTATAGCTTTGGACCACTATGGTAGGAGGTACGAAGGCGGATTCAGGGCCATTATGGCATTGGTAGAACCAAGGGCTACGACCAATGAAGTGGGTCATTGAAATGTTTGGTCATGACTCCAAGTGTTTGGCTTGGTCATAGCAGGGTTTCTACAAGTCGGGATTCGTCGTTGCCTCAGTTTGTCTAGTGTTTCAAAGTGGTAGATGCCGTACGCTTTACGCACTGAGTGAGAGATGCGAGAATGGTTGCTATGGATGATTTGTTTGCTATCATTGTGACATGCACACCCCACCCCCGTATTCTTACACTATTTGTTATGGCACCTTGGAGTATTGTACGGTATGTGGTACTAACTCTTTGGTTGCAGGTCCAGGTTCAGGTATGGTTTAGTATACCTGTTATTTCCCTGTTTAGATGCTTATCGCTCATACCAGGCTTTATGTCTGACCCAGAGTTTTATGTCTCTTCTTATTACTCTGGGTGCTCACACGAGCAGACTAGAGACAGGTTAGCTGGTGATGCACGGGTAGATGGTCCGGAGACGAGCAGGAGGCTTCCACGTACTATATACATAATATTCTCCCTGTGTTGTTGAAGATCACTGCTTGGGCATTGTTGGTGTATCTTCTATTTTAGCTTTCTTTTGGTTAGAGACAGTAAAATTGGGAAAGTTGTAATAAGCTGTATATGGATTTCCGCTGCTTTGATGTTGACATTGATTATTAGTTATCAGCTTATGCACTGTCTCGCCTGTTTTATGTCAAGTATGTTATTATTATATTTTACCCCATGCGCTGTGAGACATTCTACAGGTTCTTTGATTAGTTCATTCTATTCTTTCCTTTCTTCTGACGACCGTCTTGTGCTAGTCGGGCATGTGTACAGCGCACTCTTGGAGGAAATGCAGGCTGGTGCGAGGCGGGCTGTCACAGAATAGTACACAAAATGAATATGTTGAACCCACAACTATATTTGCACAATGGACAAATGAATAAAAGTTTGCTGCACAAAGCAATTCTAAAGCCATGAATATGTTATTTTGTTCATTAGATAGGAATGAGTTTAATAGAGTATAAGTATGTAAAACTGCTTATGAAATCTGGAGAACTTTACATATTACTCATAAAGGAACTAGTAAAGTTAAATAGACTAAGATATCCATGTTAGTTAATCTGTTTGAGTTATTCAAAATGAACGAGAATGAGTCTATTTCAGATATGTATTGCAGATTTCAAGAGATATTGCATTTGCTAACATCACTTGGAAAATCTTATTCTGAAGCAGATCAAGTTAGAAAATATCGAATTCATTAACTTCAAAATGGGATGAGAAGACTTTGGCTATTGAAGAAGCCAATGATGTCAATGAAATGAAGATTGAAGAGTTAATTGGAAATTTGATGTCTTATGAAGTCTAATTACAGAAAACAAAACAAAACATATCAACTGAAAAGAAGTCTATTGCACTTAAAGCAACAACAAATGTTTTTGACTCGAGTAGTGAAGATAATGAAGAAACAGCGCTTATGACAAATCATTTTAGAAAATTTCTAAAATATAGAAGGAAGAGTTATAATCAAGGAAATTCAAAAATTAATGATGGTCGATGTTTTAACTGCAACAAACCAGGCCACATAAAGAAACTGTGTCCATAACCAGACAAATTGACTCAACAAACGGACAACAGAAATTCATCAAGGAAAAGAAAGAAAGCATACACAGTAACATTAGATGGTTCAGATTAGTCATCAAGTGAAGAAGAACAAGAAACCGGAAATACGAATATATGCATTATGACAATTCAGAGTTCAGAAAATCATGAAGAAAAGGAACAAAAAACGGGTATGCATTAATTAGATTTTAATTTTATTTGGTTGAATGGTTGCTTTTTTTGTTTGTTTGTTTGTTTTGGTTTGGATTTAAAACTTTAAAAACTAACTTTTGAGATTTGAAATTCAAATTTGAAATTTGAAATTCAAAATAATAATATAATATTAGATAACTAATAAATTAATAAAATAAAATTGTTTGAGTATTTAATAAGATTAGAATTATTTCAGGAAATCATTAAACCTGAAATATAAATCGATAGTATATTTCAAAATATAAAAAATCCAGTTTCCTTTTGAAATAAGTCAAGTATGTCGACATGCAAAAGTATATGTCGACATATCTAACCAATTTTAAAATTTAAATTTTTTGGATTTTAAAAGTTTAAACTTTCAAACTTCCCTCCGATCTTTTCACCAACTCTCAAGGTCTGAAAAGGTGCCATTTCAATCTAAAAAGTTGTGCCTATTCAATTCACGTTCATTTAATTCATATCTATTCAATTTATATATATATATATATATATCCTTGCTACCTTTCATTCGTAACTCAAAACTATATTCTTCGTATCTATTCTCTTCCAAAAAAATTATCAATTCAATGATTTCCTCAAGTTCATCTCAAAAATTGAACATAACCAAAACCATCAAAGGCTATCTTCATAATGACAAAGAGGCCATCAAAACCTATGGTAACTATTTAGCAAATGTTAAAGTTAACCCGGGTGCTTTTGCCATCTTTAGCAAATTTCCCTCTTATGATTTCGTCTCTCTTTTCGAACACAATGAGGTGTTGAGTCTAATTGACTCTCGTGATAACGATGAAGTATGTTATTCCAAACTCGTGAAGATGCTCAATGCAAATCTTAATTGCGGATTTTATGAAGGCAACGAAAAACAAATTTGGAGTAGTGTCAAAGGAAATCAAATTGTTCTCGATGCCGAACTCTTAGGCACTATTCTAAATTGGAGAAGTGTGGGCTCGAATTTTTCAACTTTTACTATCGAAGAAACCGATATGGAAACATATCATGATATTTTCGAAAATGGTGCTCCAATGGATTTCAAAAATCGTTTCTTACGCCCAAAAACAAGAATTGTCAACCTTCTCCTTCAACATACCATCACTCCCCATTTCGGAAATTCCAACAATCCAACTTTTAAAGTCCAAAAGGCTCTCTTTGCTATTATGGGTGGATATCTTATCAATTGGCCCGAAATGATTCTAAATAAAATAAATCCAAAGATTTATCCACAAGAGAAAACACCCTCTACTATGGTGTTTATCTCATTTGCATTTTCAAATACTTTAATGTTGATCTTCATGGAGAAGAATTTGTCCCTAGAAAAGTGTTTGATGCATCAAACATTCATCTCATGCAAATTCCTATTACTTTTAAACCATATGAAACATTTGAGGCCAAACAAGCTCGAATGCAACATGAACAAGAAACAATGGAAGTCGAAGAAGAAGAGGCTTCTATGGAAAGTATTGTGCATCCAACCTCTAAGCGTACTTACAAAGATACGATTGTTCAAAATCAAGTGAAAATCGTCAACAATAAAAAGAATCTTGACAAGAAACTCTCCAAAATATCCAAATTCATGGTCAAGATAGGAAGAAAGCTAACAATTTCATCTTTCTCATCATCGTCCGAAAACTTGGCCATCTACTTTAATCTATCTTTATATATTTCCTTGTATTTTCTTTCGAATCTCGTATTTAAAGCGTGTCTTGATTAGTTGGATGTATTTGCTTTCTATCAAATAATGAATAGAGTTTTATTTATGATATAATCATCTTTATGTTTCTGGAAAAAACATAAAACTAATTATAATATAATAGAGTTGAAAAGAATTCAAAATTTCAAATTTTTTTAAACATAACACTATACTATGTCGACATGACAAAATGAGTATGTCGACATATAACTGACATATTTTCAAAATGTTTCAAATTTTAAAATTAGAATAACTACTCATGTCCATTCAAAATCCAACGAATTCCATACCCTATTTATTTCCATTTCTTTCAGAAAACATCATTATCCCATTACTCCTTCTTCCTTAATCATTTCTCATCAAATCCATGGAAAATCCTATTTATAATATAAGTGAAAATCTTGATGATTCTTTGAATTCGTTCAAGAAAACTCTCTCCATAGTACTACATAATCAATGCAAACTAGAGCTAATTCAAATGAGGATGGCTAAATATCAAAAAAAAAATTAATGTGATTCGTTGGGATATTTCTTCTTATTTCAGAAGTGAAAACAACCAAACATCACATAACACTGAAGAAGAGTGGAAAGGTATTCAGAAGAACCCAATTACCGGACAAGATGAATGGGTTGAAGTTCCAAGAAACGTTTAATTATTCAGTACGATTTGATTCGTTTGTTTAAAAACATATGGTGTGGCATGATTTGGATTCTATTATTTGAAACTTGTATATATTAAGCCATATAGTGCGATTTGATTTGGTTTGATTTGTATATATATATCAGACAAACATATGTGATAATGATACTTGGATTGGTTTGTATTTAATTACCATATTAGGTTTTATTATAAGTTTGAATAGATTAAGGGGGAGTACTTTTATTGGGATAGTTACTTATGCTCTATTCGGGAAGTTATACAATTTAAGGGGACTACCTTTAGGATTTCTTTTTGATAATGCCAAAGGGGGAGAAATTACAAAATATAAGCATAGTTTATAGGATTCTTACAGATAGGGGGAGTATTATAAGAAACATCATCAACAGGTATATACAATTACGATATTCTGTAATCTAAGGTTGTCATCATCAAAAAGGGGGAGATTGTTGGAGAATGGAGTTTTGATGACAACAACCTTATTTCAATTATCATTGATTATAAAATATATACTAACACTTATTGTATAGAATATATATATACATATAATATGTATATATATGCAGGAATTATATACAGGAAATATTACTGAAGACCGTATAATTTTAAAGATAATAAAGATTCAAAGATCAAAGAAATTTCAAGTCTCATGAGTATTCAAGAGTTCAAGATTAATATAATTATAGAGTCTAGATTCTGTAAGACTCTAAATAGCACTCCAAGTTCAAATTCAAAATTCTAATTTTCAATTCTATCCTTAATCCTCTCTAATTTATTTTCTATTCTTTTTCCTTTCTTATTCTTCTTTGTTTTTCAAACTTAGATTTTATATTTATATTCTTATACTTTATATATTTATATAGTTTAAAATCTTATAATGTTATAATTTTATAAATATATTTATATAGTTTAAATTTATGTTTTCAAATGTTTTTCTACTATATAATATTAATTTACAACACTAGATTTTTACTCAAGAATTTCCAGAATTATTTTTATATCAAAACACTTGAAAAATACTTTAAAATACAAAATTACGCAAGAGTATGTCGACATAGCAAAAACATCATGTCGACATATAACTGTCATTTTTTTCAATTTTGAAAGGAAGTGTCTTTTTACTATTTGAAATGATTTTGAACCGTTGCAACCTTTTACACTCTATGAAAAGGGGTTAAAACAGAATTTTTAATCATACCTTCTTCTCCACTTTCATCCTCTTTCATTATATAATTATTCTTAATCATTTTTACGATTTCTACACTTATACTCTACCGAATTCAATTCTGTTTTGATCAAACTTCTTCTCTCTACACTCTCCTCTCATCTCCCTCTGAATCAAGTGCTATTGAAGAGTTTTAGGGTTGTTTGTAATTGTTTGGGTTGAGTGAAAGTTGTTTGGATTGAGTAAAAGAGGAATCAATGTTTCCTTGTAGCCGAGAAATCAGGGAAGTGGGAATCGGTGTTTCCTTGCAGCTAGACATTAGGGAAATAGGAATCAGTGTTTCCTTGTAGCTGAGAAATCAAGGAAATAGGAATCGGTGGTATCCCTTGTAGCCGTGAAATCAAGGAGGTTGTACTTGACTATTGGAATAGTAATAAAACTCTGTGCAATCCAGCGTTATGCGGAACTGAACATAGAAGCAATCCGAACCAGTATAAAATCCAATGTGTTCTTTCCTTTTCTGCATCTTTATTTCTGTTTATTTTGTATTTATGTTTGTATATGTGTATATGATTGTGTTTGTGGTGTTTGATTCATCTCGTAGTTCACATAAGTTTTAGATTTTATTTAAATTCTCACAAACACTATTCACCCTCCTCTAGTGTTTTTTTGCCTTAACGATCCATTCTGCATTCCCTAACAAATAATATCGACGAAATCAACTCATCCAATTCAACCACAAACATGTTGTGAAATCCCCAACAACACCAAAATGAAAATTATCACCAATACTCATATGAAATTCACTTAAAATCATGATAAATCAATGCATAGAGTAAAATAATGGATCTAATTTACATAAACTTACGAATTAAGATAAGAATTGTCGGTTTTAATTTTCTAGATCAGATCTTATGGTGTTTCATATGAAAATATGCCTACCATGAGATAGATTAAGGTGAAAATGACTTGAAAATGATGAAATAATGATCAAACAACTCATATCCTTGAATCTGCTTCATTTAAGTGGAGATGTTAATGGCCACTCCGTCTGATTCATATGCGTGCATGAATCTGCTTGTGTTGGGATAATAAGACGATGTGACATCAGTAGATGGCTGTATATCTCATTAGTAAAGGGGTTGCCACTTTGAAAAGTGATACATCATACTCGGGGCCAGCATAAGGTGTTTACGGGATATGGAGTTGATCGATTGGGGTAGTAATGAGGGTACATCTAGTCTTGCTTGTTTAAGAGCCCGTTATTATCATTGGGAGTAACACCTGTCATTTCTATTGGGCTACCTGTTATTATTGTATGGGGGTAAAACCCAAAACTAGAAGTACACCTAAGTCTACCATCTTGTTCTTGTTGGGATTATCTTGTTTCTGTTATACTAGTATTGGTGCAGAGAAAAGTACATGAGAAGCACAATATATTCTGTCATATTTATTCTATTTATCCTTCTCAGCTTGCTACACCTTTCTTATGATACTGTTATCTCTCAGTTTATATGACTGTCATGATGCTTTACTTATTTATATGCTAAAAGTAATTGGACTCGCCAGACTTTATGTCTGACCCGTTTTGTTTCCTCTTCTCTCTCTTCTGTTCCCCCCCGGTTCTCAGGGTGGGAATACTCAGGCTTGATTTGGATTCTCTCTTTCATTCTGCTTGGAGCAGTTTATATGTACCGCTTTTGATTTCCTGTCTTCTCTGATATGGATATATTTTGGGGACTATGCTTTTTATGGACTATTTTACTATGATGATTTTAGTACAAGACAGAAGTTTAAAAATTGATGTAATAGGTTTTCTGTATTTCAGACTTATTATGTAACTGGGTTTTGGACAACGATGACTTTTTTTAATAAAATTTCAACTTCCGTTGTTATTTTATATTTGTCTTGTGATGTTTCTGTTTCTGTTTAGCTATAACGCTTCACAGAACTTAATGCATTCCGATAAAGAGTGACATTAACGGACGTGGGGTGTCACATTTGGTATCAGAGCTGAAGGTTACCAGATCGGATAAAAGGTTCTGAAGATTGTTTTCAAAAGGTTTCGAAATAAAGCATTTTCAAAAGAAAAAGTTTGTTTTGGAAAACATATTACCCAAAGCCATATAAATATCTGTTTGAGTCCCTTTTCTTTTGAACATGTCTGGGGAACTGATTCTTCATAAAAGGTGTCTCCATTGCGGCATGGTTATGTAGGCATGTTAAGTATGGCACATATCGAAGGGCAAGAAAGTGCCTAACGTCCATCTGTAGCCGCAGTTGTTTCACGTACGGATAATTTTCTCTCAAGTTTATAAAGGATTTATCTGCGATGGAGGCAACTTTCGAGAGACTTGTTAGCATGTTACACAAGGATGGTAAAAAGGAGAATAAGCGAGTTAAGGCTAAGGAGCATAGCCCAAGGATGAGAAAAATGGTGGCCCAATAAGGGAACATATATGAAAGAAGGAAGGCTTGATAAAGTTCAAATAAAGACAAGAAGAATTGTCATGGTTGTGGGAATGTGGGTCATTTGGTTACCGATTGCCAAAAATGGAAGAATGCTTGTTATCATTGTAGAGAGGTCGGACATCTTATTAAGGATTGCCCGAAGAAGCAAGGACAAGGCCAAAGGGCAAGATCTTCTGAAGGGCACGTGCATGCTCTCGTGGTCGGTGTACCGGATAGAGGTAGGAAAGTTTCTGTTGAAGGTTTGATTTCTCTTTTTAATCATCCTATTAGAACTTTTTTTTGATTCTAGCGCTTCGCGTTCATTTATATCTAATTTTATGGTTGAGTCTCTACACCTTAGTACTAGTATGGTTTTTGATTCCATTGTTGTCTCAAACCCCATTGGAGGTATGGCTCATTTGTCTATTATTTATCGGGGTTTGAGAATATCTGTGTTGGGTATCGAGTTTAAGTGCGACACATATGTGCTTGATTTCATGGGCTATGGTTTGATTCCAGGTATGTATTGGCTAGACATGTATGGTGCCATTCTGGATTGTGAGAGGAGGGTGGTTAGACTTTTGACTTGCCATGGGAGGACCCTAAAGATTTCATGTGACCCCAAGGGGTCTGTCATGCTTAGTTTCCTAGAGTCACTTGATGCATCTATCGATGATTTACGATTTGTACTAGTAGTCTGTGAGTATCCTGATGTTTTTGAGGAGGTTCGGTGCTTACCTCCGAGACGCGAGATTAATTTTTGTATATACTTGGTTGACAATGCAAAGCTAATTGCATTGCCTGTGCGCCATATGGCTCCAAGAGAAAGGAGGGATCTCAGCAAGCAAGTAGGGGAGCTACTTGAGAAAGGGTTTATTAGGCGAGGCATATATAAATGGGGTGCTTCAGTAGTATTCGCCACTAAGGCGGATGGTTTTCTTCGCTTATGCGTGGATTACAGAGAGTTGAATAAGCTCACTAAGAAAAATAGGCACCCACTTCCAATGATAGATGATATGTTTGACCAGCTTGTTGGCGCATATGTTTTCTCCCGATTAGACTTGGCCACGGGGTTTCATCAGTTGAGGGTGGCCGAGGACAGTTCAGACGAGACTGCTTTTAGAACTCCATATGGTTTCTTCGAATGGCTCGTCATGCCTATTTTGTGGATCTGATGAGTAGGGTGTTTCGGGAGTTTCTAAAAAAGTTCGTTGTGGTCTTTGTTGATGGCATCTTGATTTTCTCGAAGAGCGAGGAAGAGCATGCCCGACATGTAAGGGAGGTTTTAAAGACTCTTCGAGTGCACCAGCTTAAGGCAAAATTCTGCAAATGTCATTTTTGGAGAAAGGAAGTGAGATATCTAGGGCATGTGGTCTCTAAGGATGGGATAGCAGTAGATACCGCGAAAGTAGTTGCAGTTCTAGATTACCATATGCCAAAGAATGCAATGGAGGCTAGGAGTTTTCTTAGTTTACCGGGCTATTATAGGAAGTTCATTAAGGACTTTGCAAAGATATCAGCCCCACTTACCAGACTAACGAAGAAGAATCTGACATTTTCTTGGGATATTGACTGTGAGGATGCTTTTCAGCAATTGAAGAGGGCTCTGACAACATCCCCAGTCTTGACTTTGCATTCTTTGACACTGGGGTTTCCCATACAATAGTCAATGAGAAGGAAGAGGTTTAGGAAGTTGAGTCAAGCAAGAAAGGCAAGGTGGACAATTAGGTAGAGCAGCGGGCGCTGTAGCGAAACTGATCACAAAAGAGGGTAAATCAGCCACATTAAAATTGCCATCCGGGAGGTCCGTTTGATATCCAAAACTGCTTAGCAACAGTCGATCAATCCCTATTCTGTAACTCCTCTTTTTCCTTTGCATGTCTGATGGGAACAAAGTGTTCACAATTTACACTGATGCATGTGGTACAGGGCTTGGTGCGGTTCTGATGCAAGAAGGAAGGGTAGTATGTTATGGAGGAAAACAGTTAAGAGTTCATGAGAAGAACTACTCTACCCATGACTTAGAATTAGCTGCAATAGTATTCGCGCTAAAGACTTGGCGTCATTATCTACTTGGAGAGAAGTTTGAATTGTATACCGATCATAAATCTCTCAAGTACTTGTTCTCGCAGAAGGATCTCAATTTGAAGCAACAGAGATGGATGGAGTTCCTAACGTCCTATGTCTTTGAGATTGTTTATACCCCGGCAAGGGTAATGTGGCGGTAGATGCACTAAGTTAGCATAGGATGACCTTGAGTCCTCTATTTGTAGAGAGGCAGAGCTTGGAGTATATATCGACTTTTGATTTCAGACCCTTTATCGAGTTCACGCCTGGTTTATGGGCATCGTTATAGGTGCGACCTACTCTTTTGGATCAGATATGAACTACGCAGAGAGGACCCACAGATAGCAGACATCTTGGATAAGCTCAATTGAAGGGAGACTTCCAGTCAGTTCAGTAGATATTCCACGGATGATAGGGGTGGTTGCGACGAGATAGAAGGCTTTGTATTCCCCGATTTGGGAGTTTGTTGAAGACAGTCCTTGAGGAAGCCCGTCATTCTAGGATGACTATTCATCTTGGCGGTGATAAGATGTATATGGATACGAAGAGGGTTTTCTTTTGGGCTTTGATGAAGAAATATGTAGCGGAGTTTGTTTCTCGATGTTTGATTTGCTAGCAAGTGAAAGCCGAGTAAAGGAAGCCTAGTGGTTTAGTTCATCTTTTGGAGGTCTCACAGTGGAAGTGGGAGAGTGTCTCTATGGATTTCATTGATGTTTTGCCTACATTAAAGAAAGGCAACACCGGTATTTGGGTTATAGTCGATAGGCTTACAAAGAGTGCTCACTTCATTCCCGTTAAGAGTAAGAGGACAACAACATGGTTGGCATTAGTTTATCTTAGTGAGATAGTCCTTCTACATGGAGTACCTTCCAGTATTGTGAGTGATCGTGACCCTATATTCACCAGTGAGTTTTGGAGGAGTTTGGAAGAGGAAGTAGGTACACAGTTGTGTTTGATTACCCTCAGACTGATGGACAGACAGAAAGGGTAAACAAAGTTCTTGAGGATCTTTTAAGACTGTGTATCCTATACTTCGGAGGAACATGGGAAGTGCATCTTCCTTTGGTAGAGTTTGCATACAATAATATTTATTAGGATAGTATTGGCATGGCATCCTTCGAGGCATTGTACGGACGACCCTGCATATCACCGACTTGTTGGTGGGAGTCTACAGAAAGACTTCTACTTGGACATGAGATGATTAGAGAGACTTCAGAAAAGATTGATCTTATTCGCAGATGCATGAAGATAGCTCAGGATAGGTAGAAGTCCTATGTAGATAAGAGAAGGACGATATTGAGTTTGAAGTGGGAGACATGGTTTTCATCAAGGTATCACCTTTGAGGAATGTAGTTCGCTTTGGATCTGTAGGGAAAATGGCACCAAGTTTTGCAGGGTCATTTCCCATAACTGAAAGGATTGGACAAATGGCTTATAGGGTAAAGTTACCAAAGAGATTGGCAGGAGTTCATGATGTTTTCCACATTTCTCATTTACGGAAGTGCCTACATGATACCGCAAAAGTAGCTGAGCCGAGTATGCTTGAGGAAGTAGAGGTGGAACGGGAGGCGACAGTTAGATGAGTTCCTATCCGTATTCTTGGATCAGAGGTTAAGAAGCTACGCAACTGAGAGGTCATGCTGACTAAAGTTCAATGGGGAGAAGACCCCAAGGATGCAACTTGGGAGACTAAGGACAAGATTCGCGCTTCGTACCCTTTTCTTTTCAAGGGTATGTTCTTAACTTCTTTCCAAAACTTTTATTCGTACTTGCTTCTATCATTAAGTTTATCCTACTGATTGAATCTTCAACATTTAGGTATGGACCCATGGATGTAAACATGTGTTTGAGACATTTTATGTTTGATAGATGCAAGTAGATGCAAGTGTTTGATAGTGGTTGCTCGTGGATACACATACACACACATTAGGCACTAAATCAACTCAATCACTCTCGTACTGCATGTGGATGCGTGTGCATATTTTTCTTTTTACGGATGGAAATGGGTGTATCATCATATGAATGTTGCATTTGAATGTATGATTCTGCACGCATATAGCTATTACATGATATAAAGGATTAATTGCATACATGTTGGATTCATGGCACTAACATACATTGCACTAAGGAGATCAACCGAATTAGTAGATCGCCTAATCAACCGCATTATTATAGGGACATATACACGCTCCTTTGCATATGTTCATATAAGCATTATAAATTTTTTAAGGACAATGGATGTTTGTGATTAGTGGAAGAGTAGATGGATGTTAGGATATAAATTCTTCTTAACTTAGAGATTTCAGGGACGAAATCCTCTAAGTAAGAGGATGTAACACCCCGAAATTTTAAAGAACGTTATAACAATAAACTAAAGAATACTCAATTAAATATTAGGAATTAAGTAAAATGGACTGCACCATCGCGTTCGTCTTGGAATTCTGCTTAAGATAAACTCAGAGTTTGCATAAAACAGATATCGTATGAAGAAGATATTAAGGTTTGAAGTTTGTACACATATAAGCAATATATATATATATATATATATGAACCATTCCTAGAAAATCAAAAATAAATGAGTGGGAAGAGGAGGGAATTAGACACGTTAGGGGTCGACCCTATGTGTGACAACTTGGAATTTTTGAACCAATTAAAATTTTTTATTTTAGCTATTTTTATGGATTTTGAATATTTAAAATGATATATTTTAAATAATAACGACTAAAAATTTATTTAAATCGAAGTTAGAATGTATAAATTTATTTTAATTATAGAACGAGCCTGAAATGGCACGATAGTTTGAAAATTCGATTTTAAATTTCAAATGAATGTGTAGGATTCAAAATAAATCGGATTTTAGTAAAACCAAAAACGTTGGAATCTATTTAGTAATATCTTTTTAACAAATGCGAAAAACTGAGCTTTCATAATATAAATTGAAAGTTATGTCAAGTTTAGAATTGAAAATAGCCGCTATGGAATATATATATATATATATTATATAATATATAGCCCTTAAAAATTGCCATTTTGCAAATGACCTTCGTTTCCGGCGAAACCGCTTTTGTTGGATACAGAATGTCAAATTATTGTTAAGTTTCAATTTCATAATTTTTGGAATTAATATGTGAGCGTAGTGAATTTTTACGTGTTTGGTACTTTCAATTTGAATTTAATCGACTGGAAATTGACCATTTTTTAAACGGTCTCCAAATTCGACGAAATTAATTTTGTTTGGACCGTATCGTCAAAACATAGCTAGATTTATTTTTCTGGAATTTTTGGGGCCAGTATGTGGCTCCGGTAAATTAAAATGTATGTTGAAATCAATTTTGAACGTTATATTAATTTATATTTTAATTTTAAGCAAAGCTGATCGAAACAGTCGAATTGGCATACGGGACATATCGCATTATGTCCGGACTGAGGGTATTTAGATAGGGGCGACATTCATTGGGATTCATTTGGAGTTTGGATGGAAAATAACTATTTTAGGAAATAAATGAACTAAAAATAATATATATATATATATATATATATATATAAATCAATCAGAAAATCTGTTTAACCCTAATTCATTTCGTTCGAAACCCGCCCCCGTTAAAATCGAACGACGGAAATCATTGAAAACTTCTCACCTCTATTTCTTTTGATCCTCTCAATGAAATTGGATAATTCTTGAAGCAATTTTGTAGAGGATTTCATCCTCTTCAAATCCATACGGGTCTAGTCCCCTATAGTTGCGTATATAAAGAGAATTGAGCTCTCAAAGTGATGTCGTTCGCTGGAGATTTGCGCCGCTTGTCATAGTTCGACTTCGTCGTGGTCAGAGTTGTAGGTGCGGCGCTCGGAGCACTTCAACGTGGCGTAGTCCAATCGTCACCTCGTGCCTCAATTTGCATGAAAATTGGCACCCTAGCTTTGAACCGTAATCGAACGACGGTCTGGAGGGTTTCTCAGAGAAAAGGCGTAAAATTTAATTAACTTATTTATTAATTACTTTTCTGAAATGTCATTAGCACGGAAAAAAAAATCAAACCAATTTTATAGTAAAAATCATTGTTTTAAAATTTAGTTTTTGTTATACATATAGCATTATATAAAAATATGATTTTTTATTATATATATATAGCATCATATAAAAATGTGATTTTTATTATATATATATAACATTATAAAAAAATGTGATTTTTATTATATATATAGCATTATATAAAAATGTGGTTTTTAAATAAATATAGAGCGTCATTAAAAATGTAATTTTAAAAAAAATGTAAATAGCGTTGTTTAAAAATGTGGTTTTTAATATAAATTGCGTGAAGACAGATTGTGTTGGAATCATGGTGAAAAACACCACACGGTGGAACAAATCTGAAAGTTGGTTAATTTTACTAGAACCATCGTCAGAAAAGCACGAAGGAGTGGATCCCAAAGTGAGAACACCTTCTTACTCAAATTATTTTATAGTTAAATATATTCTAGGTTGCAGATGTGGCTTAGTAGCCCCTGACACTATTTATTTGTACAAACCATGGTTGTTTATTTGTTTGGATTGAATTTTGGGAAAATTGACTGTATTGTGGTGAAATGAATTGTATTGTGGTTTGGATTGATTATCATGTATGGCGCGAGTCGGTATCAGGAGAGTGGTAATGCTAGACATTACTCTGTTTCTAATATCGCTCCGTTATAATGCCGAATTTTTTTGAAAGAAATATTGTTCATTAAAAATATAATTTTTAATGTGTATGTGAACTATATAAAATATTCATGTGTTGAATAAAATGTTTGAACAATAAAAATATCATTTTTATTGAATAAACGAACTATATAAAATATTCATGTATTGAAATAAATATTTTATCGTTAAAAATATATTTTTTAACGTAATATGTGAACGACATAAAATTCTCCTGAAATGAAAACAAATATTCATCTACGAATCAGACGATTTGTTTATGTACACCCATTTAACTGACATAAATTAGGACGATAAATTTTACACATCGCCCCACTGCACAAATAATATTCAGTATTTGTTGGTTGAAACCCCACAGGGGTATTAGGACGATATTTGGCATACACTAATCCAATTGTTTAGATGTATGTCACTCGATTGGTTGACAGACTGTTGTAAGCGTTAATTATTTATATTTAATGCTCATGCAGTTGTGTAATGCGCTCTGGATGATGGATAATTGGTTATCATTATTGTTGTATACATGTGTTGTATTAAATCTATATCAATAAATTATATGGTAATTGACTGTGTCTGATTCCAATTCAGAAAGAAGGAATATTTTAAAATAACGAATATTTTAAATTAATATTCAGTAAAGGATAAAAATGTGAATTTGATGTCCGATTTTGGATGGACACGAAAATATTGAAATGTATGAAGCCGTGTCGATTAATTGTGCGCCATTTTCACGCGAACGATATTTATATCGATTTATTCATTTTTATAATGAATATCGAAAAGGAAATGATTTCAAAATCTGATACTTTGAAATTATTATCATTTAAATATTATAATGATAAGGAGTATTCAATTTTGATTTAAAATTGAAAAGAAAGTGGGAGTCCTTTTTAAAACAAATTTATGTAATACGTTTTGAACGAAATATATAATAATAGTGTGTGTGTATATATATATATATATTAATGGCTTAAATAGAATGCGCCGCGCTGCGACTGTTCGTGAATTTCGACCAATGACTTCGAATTGATATTACGGGAGATCCGACCGTCGGATTCCCCTAAAATTGGAACCATTGGGTTCGTATCGAAAAGAGCTTTCCAATGAATATAAGGGAATTAAATTTGAACGGCTGGATTTGGAATTATATCCAAATCAAATTTGAAAAAGGTCGCTATGGATGCAGTTTGGTGACCGTAATTGGAAACCGACTGTACGGGCCTTGATAAAATTATTAAAAATATTAATAATTTGTGTAAAATCATAATAAATGATTTGGAAAGAATTTGGATTAAAAATTCCAATTTTTTAAAGATAAAAATATATTTTTATCAAAATGAACTAGTTATTAATTAGAATAATAATCCAATATTTTTAAATAAATAAATTAGATTTGAAATGGTTTTAAAATAACCAGAATTTTCCAATGAATAAATTGGAATGGATTGGAATGGATATATCCTTGGAATATTTCGATATTGGATTCCGTGGTTATACGGATATTGTTATGGGAATTTGGAAGATATAGATATCGTTATTCCGATACGATATCCATTAGTTTCAGAATTTGATATTGAATATAAGCCGATATAATATCTATTCAGAGCCTTGTATTTAATATTAAATTGGATTTTGGGTTTGTCGTGAATGGTTTCCTCAGTAACACTATTCTTAAACCCTGTGTGAAAAGAATAAATCTTTCAATTAAGATTATTAGACTTTCCAGTTATATTTAGAAATTAGAATAAAATGGAATGTGAATTGGGTTTGTTGCGAACGGTGTTTTTAACGATATTCGTTTTTTAACCCAATTAACAGTGAAATGTGATTTGGAATATATAAATATTTTTATTAAGATTAATGAAATTTTCCAAAGTAAAATTTTCCAATTTAATAAAATAAATTGGAATGGAATGGAATTCGATTTGGTAATAATCGAAGTGAATTTCTGCGGAGGAAGACTGTTACTATATATGTAAGTTAAAAGGCTTTGTCGTTATTCCATTTATAATATTAGTCAGATACGGAAATTGATATCGATTATATATTGATCCGTTTTACGTGAAGATTCCATAATTAATGGAATGTGATTTTGGGTTTATCGTGAACTATGTTTTAAATGACATTTATTCTTTAACCCAATTAAAGATAGGATTATATGTCTAACATTGTATTTCGAACTGTATTGTTGATTTCTATTAAATATATATCTGTTTGGTGGCAGAGAATTTATTCTCTTGCTTAACACCCTTCTCTGAAACATATGAGCTTAGAGGTTATATATCGGTATAAATCAGTAGTATGGTGTAGGTTGTCGATGTGACATGTTTGGGTTTCCAAGTTAAATAATCATTAAATAATGATTGTTGGAAGATTAAAACTAAATGAAGTTTTAATGAATCTTTAATTAGATTGAAATGAGAATGTGATAATTTAAATTATCAAATTTAGGAAAATGATTGGAAATGGAGTACCACCAGTTTTTACTCCAGGCGATAGTTAAATCTTTAATTAGATGAGAACATGAAATGGTAATTAAATTCATCGATAACACCGTGGTGTTAGATATGGAGTATTACCAGTTTTGCTCCATGGGATGAATAGGTTGGGATTGGGATTAATAAATAAATGATTGCTTCGGCAAGGTTCGTTAATCCCGACTAGTTGATAAACCTTAATTAGGTTTTGGATTGATATCCAAAGGAAGATTAAAGAATAAATTTTAAAGAATTTATCTTTGATAAAATTAATGGGAACATTTCCCTAAAGATGTGAATATTTGAATAAAAGAATATTCTAAATTGGAATGAGGCGTATGATGTGTTTTTATAGCACTTGATTGTTGATTATAAAATATGCGAGTTATTCGGAAAGACCGGCTTTAACCCATTTTGAATAACTGATTTAACGATAAGTCGATGATGAAGGCGGTGGTTGAAGACCGGAGATCTTCACATCGTTTGGATGATTACCAATGTCTTGATTGGGCTGTACACCCAAGACAAGGTAATAAGTGGTGATCATCCAGACGTACTTGGAGATCGACCGGATATGCGAGGACCTCTCTCTTGTATTGGACATATGGGACGAGGAATAAGGTGCCTCCGGTTTTGTTCAGATCCAGAACGGACTAGTAAATGGATGTGTGTCTGACATTGGATTTTATTCTGTGTTGACTGATCTCTATTGAATATATATCTGTTTGGTGGAGGAGAATTTATTCTCTTGCTTAACACCCTTCTTTGAGATGTATGAGTTTAGAGGTTATATATTGATAGACATCAATTGCATGGCATGAATTGTTGGTGTGGCATGCTGAGATGCAGTGATCAAGGCTCCTGTTGAAAAGCAGAGTCTTGTGGTTGATGATCAAAGCACGACTTTAAATAACATAGCTTTGTGTATAGCGTTAATTCGCGGGCCTCACACCCGGTATGAGTCAAAAACGGGATAAGGGACCCAAGGAGTGCACGACATTTCTTTCTAGCTATGGGTGGTGTCATGGTATGGAGCCCAGACATTTATTTATTTTTACCTGTGTGTATGATGGAATGCGAGGCGCCTCAGATATTGGTCCCTTGTGGCCAAGTGATAGGTCCGATAGGACCTAGAAACGTGTGTTCAGGAATTGTCAATCCTCAAACGTAAGGGAGGACAGCCTTGGAGGATCCAAGGGTCCACTACAGGGAATCCTGAGGCATTTGCTAGAGTGCCTCGAAGCCGGCGAGGAGTACATCCCTTGCCTCGACTCATAGATGGAATCCAATTTCCAATACATTTCAATTTTAGGTGTAAACCTATATGGCGACATAGTAGGATGGGGCGCTCATGCCATCTATGATTGATACATTTATATTTGAAGTTGTTTTGACACTATACACTTATAGTAATATCGAAATGATTTGTTTTAAAATGAACCAAGCATGTTTGGCTATTATAAGGGAAAACTCTATCCTTCGGCTTGCGTTGCATTATGTGATGGGACATGAGTCTTATAATAGCTTCATTTTTGAAAAGCATTGCGCTGTTTATAAACTGTTTTATACACTGGTATTCTTGGGAGAAAACCCGTTCTGTGTTATACGGCGTCGTCCCTTGATTTACTTTATTTCTAAAGTAAAGTTTTAAATAATTGTTTTAGTTCTCACACCAGTCCCATGACTGACCTGGAGTTTATTGTTTTAACCTAAACTCTGGGTGCCATATTGTTATGTACTATTTTTCCGCTGCTTTGTAATTTAAATCTCTGATATTTTTCTGATGTATTGTATTTATTCATACTTTGTTATATTCTTGTATTCTGATGTAAATTGTTGTAACAGCAATGAAATGTTCTTCTATTTGCGTTCTGATTTGTCATGTTCTCAACTCAATCCAGGCTTTCCCGTAAGGGCGAGTTTGGGTCATTTCGAACGTGGTATCAGAGCTTTTGTTTTACAAAGCTCGAAAACAAGACACATTAGAACCGAATGAAAGAATTCATCAGAGATTGGATTAGTAATATTCAATGAGAATGACTCGTTAGAGATGGGATCAGTAGTATCCTAGAATGAGTTTCAAAGAGTGTTATTTTTAAAATAAAAATGAAAACGAATTTTGTTTTGAAAATTTAAACTTTATTATACATATTTGAATATTTTATTTTAAACTGATTTGGACTATCGAGTATATGAATATTTTGCATATACACCTAGCTAGCGTGCGTACGAAGTCTCAAATATAATGGATGCATATAGAATCACACTCTAGACACTCAGGGATAATTCTGGTGATGTCTGGACATCATCAGTAATTATGTTCGAGTTTCGAAAGTGTGATATCTATATATTTCCAATTGACTGGTGTGAGAACCAAAATTTAGATAGGGTTATTGTTGTGAGTTAGCCTTAAAAATGTGATTTTTGAATATATATTAAAGTTATGCATTTGAAAACTTAATTAACTAATTGATTGTTGATTGTGTTGTGTGATTATTAGTTAAATAATAAAATTATTGGAATGATCAATCCAATAAGAGATAAAAGGTAAAATTAAGCCAAATTGAATCAAATTATTGAACTGAATTGAAATTGATTTGAATAACATACATGTACATATATATATATATATATATATATATATGAACAGGTCATAGCAGGGAAGCTAAGAAGAGGAATAAAATTGTAGGCCCGACAAATAGGTACATGTTTAGTATATTTCTTAGGGTTTGATGATTTTATGTGTCAATTGGCTAGCAGCTTGGCTTTTTATTTTCCTTTTGGATTGATGAGGGCCCTGTGAGGTTAGTTGCGGTTTTAAAGGTCACCCTATACAAAGGATGTTATGGTGATTTTTTTTGAAAATTTAGGGTGTTAGCCAAATTTTTGAGAAATTAGAAAATTCTTAGAAACTGAAAAGTTGAAGAATGAAAGCCAGAATGAAAGTTGAGTTGGTTAGTTAAACAACTTTCAGCTCCGTTCCTTTTCGAGGACGAAAAGATTTTAAGTGGGGGAGATTGTAACAACCCGAGATTTCTGAACCAATTATTATTTTTTATTTTAGCTATTTTTATGGATTTTGAATATTTAAAATGAAATATTTCAAATAGTAATGACTAAAAATTAATTTAAATCGAAGTTAGAACATATAAATTAATTTTAATTATAAAACGAGCCTGAAATGGCACAATAGTTTGAAAATTCGATTTTAAATTTCAGTTGAATGTAAAATTCAAAATAAATCAGATTTCAGTGAAACCAGAAACGTTGGAATCTACTTAATAATATCTTTTTAACGAATGTGAAAAACTGAGATTTCATAATATAAATTGAAAGTTATGTCCAGTTTAAAATTGAAAATAGCCGCTATGGAATATATATATATATATATATATATATATATTATATAATATATTTTAATTTGAATTTAATCGACTGGAAATTGACCATTTTTCAAACGGTCTCCAAATTCGACGAAATTAGTTTCCTTAGAATCGTATCATCAAAACATAGCTAGATTTATTTTCTGGAATTTTTGGAGTCAGTATGTGGCTCCGGTAAATTAAAATGTACGTTGAAATCAATTTTAAATGTTATATTAATTTATATTTTAATTTAAAGGAAAACTGATCGAAAGAGTCGAATTGGCTTACAAGACATATCCCAGTGTGTCCGGAATGGGGATATTTAGCTAGGGGCGATATTCGTTGGGATACGTTTGGAGTTCTGATGGAAAATAACTATCATTGAAAATAAATGAATTAAAAGTAAAATAAATAAATATATATAAACCGATCAGAAAATCCGTTTAACCCTAATTCATTTCGTTTGAAACCCGCCCCCCGTTAAAATCGAATGACGGAAAACACTGAAAATTTCTCTCCTCGATTTCTTTTGATCCTCTCAATGAAATTGGATAATTCATCAAGCCATTTTGTAGAGGATTTCATCCTCTTCAAATCCATACGGGTCTGGCCCCTTGTAGTTGCTTATACAAAGAGAATCGAGCTCTCAAAGTGACGTCTTTTGCCGGAGATTTGCACCACCTGCCGTAGTTCGACTTCGCCATGGTTAGAGCTATAGGTGCGGCGCTCGGAGCGCTTCAACGTGGCGTAGTCCGATCGTCACCTCGTGCCTCGATTTGCATGAAAATGGGCGCCCTAGCTTTGAACCATAGTCGAATGGCGGTCTGGAGGGTTTCTTAGAGAAAAGGTATAAAATTCAGTTAATTTATTTATTAATTACTTTTCTAAATGTCATTAGCACGAAAAAAAATCAAATCGGTTTTATAGTAAAAATCATTGTTTTAAAAATCAGTTTTTATTATACATATAACATTATATAAAAATGTGATTTTTATTACATATATATCATTATATAAAAATGTGATTTTTATTATATATATATAGGATTATATAAAAATGTGGTTTTTAAATATATATATAGAGCATTATTAAAAATGTGATTTTTAAAAAAAATGTAAATAGCGTTGTTTAAAAATATGATTATTAATATAAACTGCGTGAAAATAGATTGTGTTGGAATCATGGTGAAGAACACTACGCAGTGGAACAAATCTGAAAGCTGGTTAATTTTATTAAAACCATCATCAGAAAAGTACGGAGGAGTGGATCCCAAAGTGAGAACACCTTCTCACTCAAATTATTTTACAGTTAAATATATTCTAGGTTGCAGACGGGACTTAGTTTCCCCCGACACTATTTATTTGTGTAAACCATGGTCGTTTGGATTGAATTTTGGGAAAATTGGCTGTATTGTGGTGAAATTAATTGTATTGTGGTTTATGGATTGGATTAATTATCATTTATGGCGCGAGCCGGTATCAGGAGAGAGGCAACGCTAGACGTTATTCCGGTTCTAATATCGTGCCGTTATAATGCTGAAATTTTCTGAAATAAATATTGTTCAAAAAAAATATAATTTTTAATGTGTATATGAACTATATAAAATATTCATGTGTTGAATAAAATGTATGAACAATAAAAATATCATTTTTATTGAATAAATGAACTATATAAAATATTCATGTGTTGAAATAAATATTTTATCGTGAAGAATATAATTTTTAACGTATATATGAACGACATAAAGTTCTCCTGAAACGAAAACAAATGTTCATTTACAAATCGTACGATTTGTTCATGTACACCCATTTAACTGACATGGATTAGGACAATAAATTTTACACATCGCCCAACTGCATAAATAATACTCAGTATTTGTTGGTTGAAACCCCACACGGGTATTGGGATGATATTTGACGTACACTAATCCCAATTGTTTAGTTGTATGTCAATCGATTGGTTGGTAGATTGTTGTAAGCGTTAATTATTTATATTTAATGCTTGTGTAGTTGTGTAATGCACTCTGGATGATGGATGATTGGTTATCATTGTTGTTGTATACATGTGTTGTATGAAATCTATATAAATAAATTATGTGGTAATTGACTGTGTCTGATTCCAATTCAGAAAGAAGGAATATTTTAAAATAACGAATATTTTATAATAATATTCAGTAAAGGATAAAAATGTGAATTTGATGTACGATTTTGGATGGACATGAAAATATTGAAATGTATGAAGCCGTGTTGATTAATTATGCACCATTTTAACGTGAACGATATTTATATCCATTTTATTCATTTTTGTAATGAATATCGAAAAGGAAATGATTTCAAAATATGATACTTTGAAAATATTATCATTTAAATATTATAATGATAAGGAGTATTCAATTCTGATTTAAAATTGAAAAGAAAGTTGGAATCGTTTTTAAAACAAATTATATAATACGTTTTGAACGAAATATATATTATGTTATATATTATATTATATATATATTAATGGCTTGAATAGAACGCGATCTGCCGTGACCGTTCGCGAATTTCGACCATTGACTTCGAATTGACATTACGGGAGAGCCGACCATTGGATTCTCCTAAAACCTAAACCGTTGGGTTTGTATCGAAAAGAGCTTTCCAATGAATATAAGAGATTTAAAGAGCTGTTATGTTTGTCCAGTACTAGGACAACTTGTATGGACGGATGTCTGGCAGAGTATTCCTAACGATCACATAAGACAATCTTTTCAAGGTATTAAGTCTGGTGGCGGAGAAATTCGTTTCTCTTAGCTTTTATACCCGTAATATTTTTGGGAAGATCAACTAGTGATTTGACGGGTTTGACAATGTGGCATTCAAAGTGTATGGTGGTCAGATAGACGTAGCCTCAAACCTCACAACCGGGAAATGACAAAAATCGGGCAGGCAGCATGGCTATGTGGGTCGCTCCCATTAGGGTGTATAATCACCTATCTAGAGAAATTCCTTTTACTTCTTTAATCTATTTCGATGCTGTCCCTTTTCGTGAAACGGTGGTTTGAGCCCAACCGTTGGTGATATACATTCGATACACTCAAGCGAAATGAGTGGTTGGTCATGTGTGGGCCGGGCTGCAAGACGTTCTTGTTGAACCCAGTGTATTCCCCTCTAGAGATATACTATCGGCAGGTGGTCCCATACCTTATCATAGTTGGAATCCAATCTCCAATAAGTGCCCTACGATTTTTGATTTTATACTATATATGTAGAGCGTGAGATGCAAGCATTCTACTATTTGGTTATTTATTTGATTAGATATTATTATAATATAACAGAATTTTGATATCAAAAATGTTTGGGTTATAGTAAGGTAAAAACCGTCCGTGTTTATGTGTGGGCTGGTTTTACTATTATCTCCTTCTTTCAAAATATTTTTGAAGTTAAACCATATGGTTGGAGTTTACTCACACCAGTCCCATGACTGACACAGAATTTGTTTGGTTTTTTTTCTAAACTCTTGGGTGCCCAAATTTGTACGGGCAGTCAAGTGTTTCAGGCTTTTACGGATACACTTAGAGGAGCTGGAAGCAGGAGGCTTCACTATTAGTTATCTAACGTTATTTCCGCTGTATCAAATGTTATGTTGTACTCTGATGATGATATGTATATATGTACAAAACAGATTTGTATTCCAAAGTTATGTTATATAATATATTTTATTCGTTCCGCTGTGAGATTCTGTATTGTCATTTCTATTCTTCTTCTATCTTTTCTATTTTCTTTAACCCTAATGACTCGTATTTCTGTATTATTTGAGTTGAACATGTGTTGTATTAGTCAGCTCAAATAGTATGGATTTGCGGGCCGTTACAGTTGGTATTAGAGCTTAGGTTGAGTGAATACCTAGGCTTTGGTAGGGGTTTACTATTAGAGATAGAGTCAGTAGCACCCTAGAATGAGTTGAGTATATATATATATATATATATATATATATATATATATGTTGAGAGAGCTGTTGTATATAACGCAGTTGTATACACAATTATATGATTTTTGTTTGATGATAACAAACAAATATATATTATTATAAATGTGTTTGTTATTGTACTGTTTTATATATATAACACAGATAGGAATATAATATTTGAATTGAATATTATATTTCTAACATTCAAACAGTACAACTTTGTATAACTCCACTATTTAAACATTCACTGTATATTGTACTTGTATATAAACAGAATATAATAGACAAGTTTTGTTTGACATCAATAAAATGATATTTTATTTCAGACAATTTTGTTTATTACAAATAATCAGTTCAATCACTTTTTCATATAAATTAGCTCCTCACTATATCACTCAACACTCGGTGTTTTTTTCACTTATACATTCACAGTCTCAATATACATATTTTTTTACTGACACTGCTTCATTCACTGTTTTTCATCTTCAGTCTTCACTGCTCATTGTCAGTCCAGTCATCACAGTCTGTCCAGTCATCCCCGCTTACCTGTCACACATGAAACAGAAACACACAGTATACTGCAATAGAAATAATACTGAATATATGCAAATATAAATTTTATTTTTAAAATTTTATTTGCCTCAGATTTCGGTGTGTTTCTCATCATTTTTCATGACTTGATCTGATTTATAAAATCATCAATCTGTGTCTAGACAGCTTGTGATATTCACAGTGATACACTGTAAATACCACAAGGTGGACAACATGTATATATGATGCAGGGACAGAAAAATATTCTGGATGGCTGCATATACACACGTGTATATGTATATACACGTGTGCACTGCCTCACCAATCAGCGCACAACTGAGGAGTAGCCGCTTGGACCTGCTCGACTCAGTGCATTCATGAAAAACAACTAAATGAAAAGTCAACAGCAAACTCATGAATCAAGCAACAAATTGCGTCAGCAAAAATGGTTCAAAACATTGGTGCATGCCAAGTCGACATGGTCAAGCAACATGGAAGTCCAAAATATCACATGAAGTTCAAATCAGCAAAGAAACTTCAGCAAACTCAAAACAATGTACATGGTGGTGTTACACAGCAAAGATTATGTGATGATATTTCAAGTGTATATGCATGGATGGTGTGTATACAGCAAGTCTATATGCTCAAAGTTGCAAGGTTTGATATTTCAGTGCATAACAGCATAGTCAAGCCTCAGATCATCATGTGTGTACACATACAAGTGCAACTGGTACACACAGGCAACACTAAAATGGTGCAGCATCAACAATATGTGTGTACACAGCAACATTGTCAAGTTCATGGCATGATCATGGTGAGACATCAAGCAAGCATGGAGGTGGAGCAGCATGGACATATGGATAAACATGTGTGCAAGTTATCAATATACAAAACCGTCAAGAGCGTGTATCAACAGCAACAATGAAACAGCATATGAGTTCAAATGGGCACAACATGTTTATGTACAGCAATACAAGAATCATGGAGCAGCAGCTAAAAGCATGGCAGATACACAATGCATGGGTAAAAGCAAGTACAGTGAGTAACATTTTGAGTACTGATGAGTACATGCCAGAATGAATGCAAAGCTTGGCAAATTCAAAACACAACAGCATGTGACATTGCATGGAGGTGCAAAAGTAAATATGTCAAAGGCAATAGCATGAGAATGAATGGGTCAAGTGGTTCATGAATGCACAAGTCAGTACGGTGCAAGCCAACAGTGCACCAGGATGGTTCAACACATATAAAACAGCAAAACTTCCAAATTGTTCAGTGTGCATCTTGTGCAAGAAGAAATCAGTGGAATCACATGATTGAGCATGATTGGTGTTGATAATAAATGAGTTCGATTTATCTTCCAAGAATGCACAACAGTTTTTGGCAGCAAACAATTCATTTTTGACATCAGAATCTGCAAATCTATTTCCAGAATGGAGTAGCATTTTTTGCAAGCAATCAATGTACAGAAAATCATAATTCGATTTTGAGAAATCATGCATAGGATCAGTGAGTAATGTGGAATGTTTTTTTTTGGACAGAAATCAATTCACATGAATTAATCCTATATTTGGCAATGGATTCGAGAATTTTAGCCTATACAAAATTGGATAAGAAAATCTTGTTTCCTGTTTTTGAACAACATGTTCTTGGCAACTTATCAAACAAGAAATCATTCGTTTTATTTCCAGGTTTGTTCGAAATCATTTACAGTGGGCCAAAGTTTTTTTCAGAAATCGAGCAAGTTATCAATGCAAATTTTATCAAGAAATTCAAAACAGGAAACCACAAAATCAGGCAAGAGTTTCAGGAAACATAGCAATCGAATTTAAGAGGCCACAGGAATCATTCACGCAAGGGCCAGGACTGGATTCATCGATCTAATCTCGCAAGCAAAAGAAGAAATTCACAAATTCAGAGCCAATCACGCAACAATTTCAAAAGGGGAAAGCATCGAGCCAAATCAGCCAAGCCATACAGCGAAATCAGAGAGTTTTAAAAGGATTATATAATCCTATTCTACACCGAATCATCATAGGCTGAAATCATCAAGAAAAATCGAAATCCAAAAACAATGAAATTCACAGAGCAGAGAATTTAAAAAAAAAATAAAGTACTCACAATTTTTTTCCAGGGTTTCGGTGATCATAGGAATTCCCCAATTTGATTGAGAAACATCAGAAGCCATCGAAGAATCAAGGAGCATCAGAGATTTGATTTCGACAGCAACCGAATCGATTTGGGGAAAAGGAAGAAAACCCTAGAAAATCATTCTCGGCCGCCATTTTTTTTCACAGAGCAAAGAAGGATCGGGTTAACAAATGAAAGGAGTGGGCCGGCGTGTTTGTTTTGGGCTTAGCCTAGTTTAAAAGGGGATGACCCCCTTATTTTTAACTCCTCCTTACATCTAGGGTTTTAAAGCTTCTTCTGTTTTTGTTTTTAATTTTGTATTGTAAAATCAAACGATTCAAACAGTTGTCTAAAGTCTGTAAAAATTCTAGATTCAGTCAGTGTGTTGGCTGTCAGTTTCAGAGTCTGTAAAATTCTGGGTTACTGGTTACAAGGTCGTAAACAGGGAAATCGGATCGAGAGGATATCGATCAGTCTAGGGATTTGAGCATAGGGTTAGAATAGGAGCAGGGTTTGCGAGTGTACATGGTCTTGTATGCGGGATCTGTTCTATCACCTAGTAGAAACCTTAGAAATGCAGCAGTAGGCAGGGTTTTGCCGAAGCTGGGTATATCTGTGTGTGATTTATTTTCTGCATTTCTGTTTCTGCTATATTCTGTGATCTGTTTATTTTTATTTATCTCGTTTGATTTTTAATTCAGTTAAAAACTGTCAAAAACCCTATTCACCCCCCCTCTAGGGTTATCCTAGATCCAACAAGAGCGTACTTGTAAGTTGATATAAAAAAATTGTTTTAAATTATGTTGGCTTGTTTGTTGAGTCGTTTATGAATTCTGGTCGAATCGTGGGACGCCACGACGTTGATAGGAGTTTATAAACTCTTGAACAGAAGAATTGACATAATATTGTTTTAAAGTGGGTAAATGGAATAATCTTACCCAAAATTATATTTTGATAGGAAAGGAATAATTTTTCTAAATTATTATAATATATATGGATGAGTTGGTTGCTATCATTATCATCAGATGTGATTATAAAAATTGAAATGGTTATGGATAACCAAATAAAATTTGTGAATATAAATGAGATGAAATAAAATTGGATTGAAACCAGAACTGGAATTTAAATCCCGGGTGTTTGGAAAATATTTTTCCAAAGTATATTAAGATAATATAGCCCTGTTTTGGGAAGATTTTATATAAAATCATATTGTATGGATTTTGACGAGGATTAAGAACTGAACTCACTTCAGTAGCTGAAAAATAATTCTGATGATGACTGCATCGGTGTTCATTTTCGAGTTTCTAAGTGATCGATTGCTACCTTAGAAAAGTTTCTGATGGAAATTTGTTTGAAAGAAAACAAGTTGGTTTGAAAATTCAAATGTTTTGAATTTGGAATGGTTCTAAATATATGTATATATATTTATGTGTTTTCAAAAAGGATTTGGAATAAAACCCGGGTATTTGAATTCTGGCATTTAAATTTAACTTAAACAAGTTAAATGGATAGAAGTAAATAAATGGAAACCAAAAGTTTTGGTAGAACTAAAGTTGTGGAAATATGAAAAGTTGAGTTTCAACGTAAGTGATTTTTTTGGAAAGTAAATGGGTTTGTAGCATTTTTCCTACCTTTGTAATTTCGGGGACGAAATTCTTTTAAGGGGGGAAGAATGTAACGACCCGTATTTTTGGTCGATTAATTTTAAATATTTTATATCATTTTAAATATTGAGTTGATAATATAAATGAATTTTTATATTAAGTTATCGATTTAAAAACCAATTTCGATTTAATATCGAATATATCGAATTATCGTGATACGAAAACGGTAATAATTGAATTCAAATTTAAAAATGAATCGAAACAGTTCAAATAATCAATATAAATCATATTTGAGTATAGAAGATAATAATAATAATTTATTATCAAGGAATAAATTGGTTTTAATTTAAATTATATTTATTTAATATGGTTATTTTATATATGTTCAAAATTTAGTTGTACAATCTATTTCGTTGAATTTAGAATAGCGTTATAACATTATAACGCCATTCGATATGCAAAAAAAGGGGTTCTTAATTTCAAGTAATGGACCCCGATATTATTTTAGTGGATAAGCATGATATTAAATCAATATTTGTTTATAATAAAGTGAAAATCTCTTTAAATCAAATCGATATCCTTTTAAATAAAATAAAAACCACATTATTTCTAATCAAATTAATTTTTAGGTACCTAACCTATAACCTACATTGTACCATTCGCAGCCCCTATTCCTTTGTTCCCAAGTATCTTCATCTATAAATCGCGATACATCCTCCTATTTCAGTTCTTCAGTGGAAAATCAAAGCTTCAATAAGAAAATAAATGGCCGTGTATTTTTATTTCTTTCTTCCTCAAAAAATCAACTGTCGACTCCTTTTTCATAATTTGCAAACCAAAGGAAAAACCCTGCTCCCTTCTTTTAATTTCTAAAATCCAAATCGCAACCAGTATCGCGATGGAAATCGAGACCTCTTGATACTCGACTCAAGCTGGAAACGCTCGAGGATGAGTTCAACGATCAGTTCGATGGGATTTAGACATGGGTTATGCTGGGTTTGCGAAGGAGATTCCGACCCTTTGAGGTGCGCGATGAGATGTATTGGGCTTCTGCGATGTCTGAAAATCGATGCAGGTGTTAGCTTGCAAACTGGAGAGAGTTCGAACGTATGGATTATGAACGATGGGAATGAAGCTGGTAGGTGCGATGGCTTTTCTTGGGAGGATCTACGGTGGCCAACAGTGGTTGGAGGGGTGCACATTTCTTTTTGCTGATGGACAGTGAGATTTGGGGAGTGCAGCGATTAAAAAAATATGAGGTGCGATGGGATGAAATGGGAATGTCAGAGTTTGACAGATGGGATGGACTGGAGTTTGTTTTCCTCTAAGTTGAATTGGGGTTTTGTTGAGAGTTCGACAGTTTGGCAATTAGGAGTTGGATCTGAGATTTGAGATGATAGAGGCAAACATAAATGACTGTTATCGGAGGGGGACTGTTCTGGACAGTGAAGAGATGATGGTTCATTGTAGAACAAGGTAGTGGTTGTGAGCATTTAAAAGGAATGAAGCTTGTCAACAAGGTGTTCGATAAAATGGCAAAGTAATATGGATCAGTGTTTTATGGGGCGTGCTTCATAGTTGATCAAAGACCGTGAGGTATACCTATTCTACAAAATTAAATATATATATATATAGGAAAGTTTATTTAGTAAATTAAATAAATGTTTAATCGATAAAATTAAATTAAATAAATTTAGGTGCAAATAAATTTATTCGAAATAGCTCGACTAGAGTTGTAGCCGCAAAGATACAACGATTCATTGGATATCCAGAAATGGAAAATTAGGTGAGTAAATCTCACTTAAAATTTATTTTTATCATAAAAATGATTTGTTGGCTGCTTGGTTGCATTTATAATTTATTTATCAGTCTTGGTTATTATATATGTTAGTAATATTAGGCTTGGTGATTGTGGCTATTACTATATATATTGGATTTTCCCGCAGTACCATTAGCGGATGCCCGCATTATCATTAGCGGATGACCCTACACACACGTATATAAGTGGATCCCCTTTTATACCACGATATCCTGCCTTGAAGCAGGATTGGTATTATTTATGTGACTAACATCTGTGGATGCAGGAAAAGCAGGTTGGAGGGATCCAACTGGATTCCTCAAATTTGTTTATTACTGTTTACATACTTATATGTGTGTGATGTGTTGAATTGGATTGTTGGTTTGCTTATTTGGGGATTTAAATATCACTGGCCCTAGAGATTGACATTTAAAGATATCATAAAAGGGATTTTTAGATTTAAAAAGGAAAAATATATTTTTTCGAATAGAAATTGAATTTTAGATTTGGCTAGGAAAATATTAACTTGTTTTTCTTAGAAATAAAAACAAGTAGTTGAATTTATGAACGATGTTTATAATTGACTAGAATAATTATCATTGGATAAATTTTGGAATGCAAACTCAAGTGTTAATTTGGAAAAGGAAGTTTATTTTCCGAAAGTAGAAATGGGATTTGAAATCGGAAACTTGTTTTAATATTTGAAACAAGAATTGTTATTTATAAATGATTTTTATAAATAAAAGAAAGGAATTTTATTGGACAATTTATTTAAATCCAGGTATGAACTTAAAAGGGATTTTTAAATGAAAAAAAGGGAAATTTTACTTTTCGAAATAGAAATGGTATTTCGAATAGATTGAGAAATATTAATATGTTTTTAAAATAAAAACAAGTTGCTGAAATTATAAACGCTGTTTATAAATGGAAAGAAATATTATCATTTGATAATATTAAACTTTAATTTCAAGTAAGGGATTTAAAGAAGGAAATTTATCTTACGAAGTGGAAATTTGGTTTCAAATGGAATATGAAATACAAGCTTGTTTTAAATATTAAAACAAGAAGTAAAATTTATAAACGATGTTATAAATAGAATGGGATAATTATCATGGGATGATTTGGGTATTTAAATTCGAATTTGAATTTAAAAAGAGATTTTGGAAGCATTTTAAAAGGAAACGATGAAGTTTATTCCGATATTCGGAATGTAAACTGAATTTAAATAAATCCACACGGATTTACGATTTTTACTCGACTATTGTCGAATACATAAATAAAATTATATTTCAAAAGATATTGGAATTGTATTAAATGTAAATTTATGTTTTAATAAGAAAATTAGATTTTTATTTGTTTATCGATTGAGGTTAACAAATTCAAAAAAATAACAATTAGTTAATAGAGTATGATTCGAGTTGAACTTAGTCAAATGAATCGAATTTGAAAATCGAGATTGGAAATTCAAAATGTTAAACTTGGATTTGAAATTGTAAGCAAGAAGATTGAGTTGAAATGGGAATAAGTGAATACAAACACATTTGAACGTGATACGTTCAAGTTTAAAAGAAAAATGGAACCAAGAAGCTAATTTAAAATTTAGTTAGCAAATGTAAAGTGAGTTACGTAAAAAGGGGTGGGTTCGTTGAAATGAACTGGGAATGGTCGTGTATATTTTAAACAGGTATGAGGTGAGGAATACGAAGAAAGTATGAAGAATATATTGAGTGCCTGACAGAAAGGTACATGTTTAAATTTCCATATGAGTTTTATGCGCCGAATCAGCAAGCCGCTTGGCTTTTTGATTTTCTTTTTGAAAGGAAAGGGCCTAGAGAGGCGAGTTGAGGTTTGAACTCTTTTCCGGTACAAAGGAGATTATGGCGATTTTTTCCAGAAATTTAAGGAGTTAGAATATTTTTAAGAAATTTAGATAATAGAAATCGATATAACAATATATATAGAATTCGCTAAGAAAATGAATTAAAAATGAAATATTAGAAAGGGCCAGTGATTGCGAAATTGTTTGATGGATGTTTGTTTTTCCTTTGATAGTTAAAACACCGGCTATCAAAGATTTTTACCATCATTGTCGATACGGAGAGACCGGTTGGATTTAATATCCAAAAACCACTCCGTATAGGCATAGGCGTCGCGAATTAGATTATGCTGAAGATAATCAAAGACGGAGTGAAATTCAAAGAGCTGTTATGTTTGTCCAGTACCAGGACAACTTGTATGGACGGATGTCTGACAGAGTATTCCTAACGATCACATAAGACGATCTTTTCAAGGTATTACTTATGGTGGCGGAGAAATTCATTTCTCTTAGCTTTTATACCTGTAATATTTTTGGGAAGATCGACTAGTGATTTGACGGGTTTGACGATGTGGAATTTAAAGTGTATGGTTGCCAGATAGACGTAGCCTCAAACCTCACAACCGGGAAATGACAAAAACCGGGCAGGCAGCATGGCTATGTGGGTCGCTCCCATTAGGGTGTATAATCACCTATCTAGAGAAATTCCTTTTACTTCTTTAATCTATTTCAATGCTGTCCCTTTTCGCGAAACGGTGGTTTGAGCCCAACCGTTGGTGATATACATTCGATACACTCAAGCGAAATGAGTGGTCGGTCATGTGTGGGCCGGGCTGCAAGACGTTCTTGTTGAACCCAGTGTATTCCCCTCTAGAGATACACTATCGGCAGGTGGTCCCATACCTTATCATAGTTGGAATTCAATCTCCGATAAGCGCCCTGCGATTTTTGATTTTATACTATTTATGTAGAGCGTGAGATGCAAGCGTTCTACTATTTGGTTATTTATTTGATTAGACATTATTATAATATCACTGAATTTTGATATCAAAAATGTTTGGGTTATAGTAAGGTAAAAACTGTCCGTGTTTATGTGTGGGCTGGTCTTACTATTATCTCTTTCTTTCAAAAGATTTTTAAAGTTAAACCATATGGTTGGAGTTTACTCACACCAGTCCCATGACTAACCCAGAATTTGTTTGGTTTTTTTTCCTAAACTCTTGGGTGCCCAAATTTGTACGGGCAGTCAAGTGTTTCAGGTTTTTACAGATACACTTAGAGGAGCTGGAAGCTGGAGGTTTCACCGTTAGTTATCTAGAGTTATTTCCGTTGTATCAAATGTTATGTTGTACTCTGATGATGATATGTATATATGTACAAAACAGATTTGTATTCCAAAGTTATGTTATATAATATATTTTATTCATTCCGCTGTGAGATTCTGTATTTTCATTTCTGTTCTTCTTCTATCTTTTCTATTTTCTTTAACCTTAATGACTCGTATTTCTGTATTATTTGAGTTGAACGTGTGTTGTATTAGTCAGCTCAGATAGTATGGATTTGCGGGCCGCTACAGTTGGGGACAGATATGTGGTTATACCCTGGAATCAGAGTAATCAATTTTGAATCATGTTTTGTGATAATCTATAAAAACATCTGAACAGCTGTAGGAAAAATGTATGGTATAATTTTTGATTGGGTATATCCATGAAACAAGAAATAACAATGAGTTAGTCATAAGGATGCAGTAACCTTTACTAATGTTAAGATGTTTAATGTCAATTGTCCATAACCTAATTCTATTTGCAATAGTCATTTGTTGATATGTTATTTAGATCGTTTGCCACGTTGAATTTGAAATGTGGCGGAAACTGAGCAAATGGATAATTATAGTTCAATATCTAACCATCATTTCATCGTCATTTGACCGTTTGTTTGCCTTATGCTTAAAATTTAAATTGGGTTATCTTATAACAAGTTTACTCTATTTTGAGAGATAACAAGTGTACTAAAAATATTTGAACGGGTTTGTTGAAAATTTTGGTAGATGGATGATTGCTAGACTTTCTGGTTAATATTTTAATAGGTGATCCACCAGGTGGATGCATTTTTGCTCATGCGTAGGGTCGGGTATCCATGGTTATTAGGCTTATCCAAATGTCGTATGCTACTGTACTTAACCTTAGTAAAAAGCTGATTTCGCTAGCAACTTTCCCCTACTTTGTAGCAGAGACTGTAGTGTAAGTTGCACTACATAGTCTGCTTTAATGAAACTGAAAGATGCAAGTGAAAGCAGCTTTTTCCAAAGGTTGAGTGAAGTGGCATTCGACATTTGGATAAAGCTAATAAGCATGGATTACTAACCCTGTGCGTAAGCTAATATGCATCCACTTGGTGGATCGCCCAGTAAATTCTTAATTAGAAAGTCGAGTATGTGTGTCATCCGAAGACGATGATTCGATATCTTTAGACGTTGGAGCAGGTATATATTATTTTACACTTGTCTCTACGTAGTATCTTACGTAAGAATTGAATGGACATGCTGTGTGCACATCTTGAATATTCTTTTGGTTTATTTGTTCTTTTTGTGTGTATAGGAGGATGTTTTGTATGCTAGGGTACGAACTACCGGTGTTGCAGATCTACTACAGTTCAGGTGATTCTTCTTTTGGGTTTGCATTTTTAATGACTATCAATTTTCCACCCCTATGTACAGTTAATTTCATTTAAAAGCCTAGGTCATGTTAAACCACAAAGCATATGAGATGCTGGTATGTTTCTAGGTTGTCTATGCAAGTTCATGAAATGATGTCATTACCATCATAAACATGTTAAGATAGAATCATAGATACAATTGACTAATATGCACACCCAATACAAAGACACGATATTCCCTACACTGTTATCAGTACGGTGCTCGACTAGTCGCGACTAGTCATCGAATAGTCTACTAATCGAGATCAAACCATCGACATGAAGTCTCGACTTGCTTTTTGTATGAATTTCGGGCGCATGGGTAGAAATTAGTCGACTAATCGACTAGTCGATTCGACTAGGTTGTTACTGGTGTCGAGTGAAGTATTTGTACACAAACACACTGATCGACTACAGTGAGATTACACAAACACACTGATCGACACAATATGCCCTTCACTGTTATTGGTGTCCAGTGAAATTACATAAACACACTGATCGACTGGTCGATCCGAACCCCTTACAGTGATCGACTACCGGTGTACACAAACAAACTGATCGACATACACTTATCTCTGTATTTATATTTGCATCTCAGTCACAGTGAGTTACAATGTTGATCTCCTATCCAGTGAAGTATTTCTAACTTGTTTCTTGTATTTTATAGGCAATCCTGTTGGAGATTTTGGTGCTTTTGTGCTGCTAGAACTCAGACTGCAGGCTATATATCACGACTCAGTTTTGCTTCCAAATGAAACTTGAATTCAGGCTGGCTATCACGCTCAATCTTTCCGGCCTCGACTGGAGTTTTATCAGGCTGATATGTTTTTACCTTATTTTTGTTAGTTCGTAATGTGATGAAAATCTTTGACAGATTCCTTTTATTGTATATGTTTGTATGTACATTGTGTTCGTGTTATGACAAAACTTGTAATGCTTTGAGTATATATATATATATATATATATATATGTTGTGTTATTCCTGTGTATAATTTGTGGTATATATGCTCCGTGTTATGAAAAACATGTGCTACAATTTCTGTTTATATATATATATACACACACATATATGATATATATATATATATACATGTATATATGTGTATGTACACACACATATAATTAGATATGGTCAAACGCCATGTCTGATTACACTTTAGATGTGGCTAAGAGCCATATGTTATTTCTAGTGAGATACGGTTTATTGCCGTATCTAATAATTTAAATACGCGTGTTTTCGATACGGCTCTTTACCGTGCCTAACTACTTTAAATACGGCTAAAAACACGGCCTAATTAGCATATATGGTGTAGTGTTGCTAGTATGGTTCTAACAGTATCTTAGGACTGTGGAACAAGTCTCTCACTACACCATATATACTGATTAGACTGTGTTTTTAGCCGTATCTAAAGCACTTGGGCACAGTAAATAGCCTTATCAAAAAGTGGCGTGTTAAATTATTAGATACGGCTACAAACCGTATCTCAATATTTTAAAATACGGCTATTAGCCATATCTAACGTCTAATCAGACACGGTCTTTGACCGTGTCTAATTATATGTGTGTGCGCCCATATATATATATATATCATATATGTATATATATCATATATGTATATATATCATATATGTATATATATCATATATGTGTATATATATAAAAACAGAAGTTGTAGCACATATCTTTCATAACACAGAGCATACATACTACAAAGTATACATAGGAATAACACAATTTAAGCATTACATGGTTTGTCATAACATATGTACATACAAACGTATATAATAAAAAGAATCTGTCAAAGATTTTCATCACATTACGAGGTAACAAAGATGATGTAAAAAGATAACAGCCTGATAAACAGTCCAGTCAAGGCTGGGAAGATTGAGCGCGGTAGCCAGCCTGGAGTTCAAGCTTCATTTGGCAGCAAAACTGAATCATGATATATAGCCTGCAGCCTGAGTTCCAGCAACACAAAAGCACCATAATCTCTAACAGGACTGCCTATAAAATACAAGAAACAAGTTATAAATACTTCACAGATGGACAGTAGATCGACATTGTAACACACTGTGGCTAAGATGCAAACATGAATACAGAGCTAAGTGTATGTAAATACAGTTATAACAGTGAAGGATTAGAATGTGCCATTGAATGTTAATTCTGGTAGAAAAAGTGATAACAACAATGGTTCTAACAGTAAAGGATTAGATGATAATTTCTATATTTTGGACTTGTGTAATTTCACTAGACACCAATAACAGTGAAGGGCATATCGTGTCAGTCAGTGTGTTTGTGTAATTTAACGGTACGTAGTCGATCAGTGTGTTTGTGTACAAATACTTCAATGGGAACCAATGACAACCTAGTCGAATGGACTAGTCGATTAATCGACTAATTTCTACCCATGCGGCCTAAATTCATACAACAACCTAGTTGATAGTCATGAAAAATGCAAACCCAAAAGAAGAATCACCTGCAGTGTAGTCTGTATGCAACACCGGTAGTTCGTACCCTAGCATATAGAACATCCTCCAATATACAGTGGCGGAGCCAGGGTTCAAGGGTAGCGGAGGCAAAAAGTGCACCTTGGAATGTTTAGAGATATCTTTAAGCTGCTAGATAATTAAAACAATTAAAATTACAATGCATAACATGATTATATATTGATTTTTCCACACACTGCATATATGTGAATAAATTGCAAATAGGTTGACAGCTGACTAGTGATCACTTACACCAAAACACTTCAGATTACTCGCAATATCTTGTTGTTGCTTCGGAGAGTGGTTTTTAACTGTGTGAAGTCCTAAAAAAATTGATTCATACACACACACAACATAAAGTTCCATAATATATGTGTGATGTCTATTAAAATTTTGAAATGAATAATAGTTTTATCAGTGATAAATTTTCTAATTCTGTTTCAAGTTGCTTCCTGAGCCCTGACAACTCCTGCATATTTCATATCAAAAAACAGACATAAATTACCAATAATTAAAATGGTACAACATGCTAACCATTAATGTGAATGAAGCAAGAGAATTAATAGAACTAGTAGTGTTTCACCAGTGATATTTAAGCTCTCTATATTATTAGTTATTATGATCTGTTTTTATTTTCTAAGAAACTAATTTCGATCAACTATCTTTATTTCTCTCAAAGATATGTATCGGATGAACTAAAGCTGACAGTTGTCCACATTCTTTCTATTAGGGTCATTGATGTGCACACAAGTACATGTCCATTCATTTCTTATATAAGATACTACGTAGAGATAAGTGTAAAATAATATATACCTGTTCCAACGGCTAAAAATATCGAATCATCATCTTCAGATGACACACATACTCGACTTTCTGATTAAGAATTTACTGGGCAATCCACCAGGTGGATGCATTTTAGCTCACACGTAGGGTCGGGTATTCATGCTAATTAGCTTTATCCAAATGTCGAATGCCGCTTGTAACACCCCACTCCCGCTATGATCACTCACTAAGGGAATGCCATAGCATTGGTGGAGTATTTTAGTGAATATAGAACAGAAAAATTACAACAAGACAGATATAAATAGTACTTGAAATTTTAAAACATCATCTCATAACAGCGGAAGTAAAACATGTCTGGTTACATCATAAAACCACAATAAAGGTCAAGTACAATATCCATCAAAATAAAGAAGTACATAATCCCACTCTCATACAATAGCCAAACAAAAGAAAAGATAACTGGATAACTGGAGCTTTACATCTATCCAAGCTCCTAAAGACTGGAACAGCAATCCGATCAAGCTCCACTACTGCTAGGATCCACCGTAGGACCTGAGGGTTGGGAAAAAGATAAAAACAACAGGGTCAGACATAAGTCTGAGCGAGTCCTATAACTTTAACAATACAATCGTTAAAGTAACCAGAGAAGACATAAACTGATATACGGTAACATATAGGGATGAATGGCTACCCTAAGCAGTCAACTAAACGAAGATAAAGGATAAAGACGCATCTACCCTCCCTAAGGTAAATTACTAAACTGCACCACACCAGTCGTTCCTAACTTAAAGGTTGATCCCACCCAAGGACTTATAAAATTTACTAATTAGTACCTGCGTACCCCTAGGTGACCAAGTAGGCGCCACGGGGCCCTACAATCCACTAGGTGTACACACTACTTCCCATTCGATCGGCTCCCTAACGTAGATACCCGTGCTGGCCCCACCGTGGGATGTATCATTCCCCAATGTGGCAACCTGATGGAACTAAAGGTGCACGGCTTATATCTACTCGATGCAACAACGGCTTACCTACCAGCCCGGGCCCACTCACGCATATGAAGCCCGTTGGACTTGCGTTGCCACCGCTAACCCGTTTGCCTCTTACAGTCAAGCCCAGTATGCGTGTCCCGTCCTCGACATGGGTCGAGCCCACAAAGATACGTATGGGTTACTGGTTGAAATGGGCCTCCACAAGCTACCCACCTAAGCTTGTCCCTTTTTCTAGTATATCCCACTTAACCCTTTAATCATGTTTTAATTACATGTTCCATTTTGGTTAAGTATTCTAATCGTATTTTCTATTGCCACCCAAGGCAACCACTAGATTTTCTCATGCCACCCGAGGCACCCACTTAACCCCTCATGTCCCTCTACATGCTAATATGGTTAAGTGTTTCTTAATTAATTAATTAAGAACGTAACCTTTGTAAAGACCTCTCACATTAGACTGTCTTTTATGACCGCTGGTTAAGCCGGTTGGGTCCGGGCAGCCTTATGTCATAACAGAGTCTAACCTCGTGTCTTTACATTAATTACGTATTTAGTTTGTGCCTAAGACCTCTCACATTGGGCTAACATTTGTAGCAACTGGTTAAGCCGGTTGGGTCCGGGCAGTTTTACGCTACAACTGAGTCCAACCTCGTGTCTTAGTCAATTAATTACACCTAATTAATCACCCTCATAATTTTATATTAATTATCCCTAATTAATCAAGTTTTCTTAACATGGGTAGACCTAACTTAATAGGTAAATTCCCATGGGGTAGACCTAACTCAATAGGTAAATTCCCAACACATAGTATGGGTACACCTAACCAAATAGGCAAATTCCCATACTATGTTTATTTATTTTGTGTTATGCATAATTATATTAATTTCACACAATCTTATTAACTTATGCATTTAATTCCCCCATCGTTCCCACGTAATTTCGTTCATGATATAACACATATAAAAGGTGTCAACTTGCATATGAATGAACATGTTTCAAAGGTGCCATCTTGCATATTAACAAACACATAACTTGCATATGAACTTGCATAACATGTCACATAACTTGCATATAATATGTCACATAACTTACATATTCATTTTGCATAACAAACTTGCATATTAGCTTATAGACTTGCATAATGTGTCATCATGAACTTGCATATTAATAAACATGTAACTTGCATATTTACATACATGTAACTCGCATATTAACAAACATGTAACTTGCATATAAAGAAACATGTAACTTGCATATTTACATACATGTAACTTGCATATTAACAAACATGTAACTTGCATATTAACAAACATGTAACTTGCATATTTACATACATGTAACTTGCATATTAACAAACATGTAACTTGCATATTTACATACATGTAACTTGCATAGCATATTACCATGAACTTGCATAACATGCATATGATTACATAGCCCACAACTTGCATATTTAGCATCATGCAAACATAACATACATCATATTAAACTTGCATAAGCTTACATACTCAACATGCATAAACATAAGATTAATGCTAACATCATATCATATGATTCAAAGCTCATTAACCCACATACAAAACCATAAATCTCATCACATCTCATCTAATTAGTTTACCAAAAGATCATCAAAGTGATAGAAACTCACAACTAGCAACTTTGAACACCAAATGAAGAAGATTAAGATGCTAAGAAGGGATTAGAAGTTGATTAGAGAGTGATTAGTATGCAACCCTCTTCATAAAATTAGTGGAGGCCATGAGAGCTAGCATTTTGCCATAGTTTAGTCACTAGGTTTAATTATAAATGAATTAGGGTAGGTTAGGGTCTTATTTATAGATTAGGCAAGTGTTTTAGGCCATCGGATTAACCCTAGATTCAATCCAAGCCATCAAAGCATGTCTTGGGGAAGAAGTCAAGTGTAGGAACCATCTAGGGCCTTTAGATTAAAGATGGACCATGAGAACCATTCAAATGCAAAATCTGCACTTGAGCGAATCGGCCCACGGGTTGACAGCCAAACACCCTGGATTAACCCCTAGTCGACCCAGCGGGCTTGGGTCGACTTCAAAAATCGGCCGGTTCGGTTATTCCCCTCTCCCAATTCGCTGTTTTGAGCATTTTTGCATATTTATTTATTAAATTTCCAATTATATATATATATATATATATCAATATATATATATATATATCTACACAACCCATTTCACTTAATTAAGTATACTTTAATTTGGGAATTTTCGTGAAACTTCGCGAGGCCATATCTTGGTCATACGGACTCCGATTTTCGAAAACTCGGACTCTATTTCGCGTATTTTTCCGAGACGAACGCAATGGCATAGCCCGTTTCCCTTGATTCCCATTTTAGAATTAAATTCTGCCTCGATTTATGTTATTACAGGTTATTGAAAATACGGGTTGTTACATTCTCCCCTCCTTAAAGGATTTCGTCCCCGAAATCTTCAAGTTAGGAAGAACGTATCCTACCATCCAATCATCCATCTACTCAAAGCATCATCCACGAGCAATCATTGTCCTTACAAGATTCTAAATGCTGGATGGATATATGCAAAAGTGTGTGTATATGTACTTACCTAATGCAAAAATCAGGCGGTTACTGATACAGTAAACCTCCTTAATGCAAACCATGATAGTGCCATGCATCCAATATGTATGCGAAACCCTATTGACACATACAAATTTCTACATGCGTGCACAACCATACACAAAAATGCATCATCCATATGATAACACAGCCATGATACATCCATCAATCTAACTACCACATCCATTTATGCAATATGCAACATGAAGTGACTGAGCCGATCTAGTGCCTAATGTGTGTGTATATGCATCCACGAGCAACCACTAGCAAACAATTGCATCCATATGCATCCATCAACCATAACATGTTTCAAACACATGTTTCAACCATAGGTTTTACCCTATCTAAAGGTCATAGGTATTAGCGAGAGGATATACTAAAGATAAGATAAGTACTAGACAAGCAATAAAGGAGAAGTTAAAAGACATACTCTCAAAAAGAAATGGATACAAAGAACGCATCTTTGCTTCCGTCTCCCAAGTAGCATTGCTTTCGTCATCTCCCCATTGCACTTTAACTAGCTGAACTTCTCTGTTCCTCAACTTCCTAGTTTCTGACCCAAGGATGCGAGTAGGAGCTCGTCGAATCGTCGCATCACGCTCTACCTCTACATCTCTAAGCAAGCTCGGCTCTACCACCTCCGCGGTCTCATGTAAGCACTTCCTCAAATGTGATACATGGAATACATCATGAACACCACTAAGTCTGTCGGGCAACTCCACCCTATATGCCATCCGTCCAATCCTTTCCTTAATAGGAAACGGCCCAACAAATCTCGGTGCTAACTTCCCTACGGACCCAAAGCGAACAACATTTCTCAATGGAGATACTTTGACAAAAACCATGTCCCCAACCTCAAACTCAAGATCCGTCCTTCTCCGATCCGCATAAGATTTCTGTCTATCTTGCGCTGCTTTCATCCTTTTTCGAATTAAATCAATCTTCTCTGAAGTCTCTCTAACCATATCCGGCCCAAGCAAGATCTTATCCGTAGATTCCCACCAACATGTAGGAGATCGACAAGGCCTTCCATAAAGAGCTTCGAAAGGAGCCATACCAATACTGGACTGAAAGCTGTTATTATATGCGAACTCCACCAAAGGAAGATGTTCTTCCCATGTACCTCCAAAATCCAAGATACAAAGCCTCAAAAGATCTTCTAAGATACGGTTCACCCTCTCAGTCTGACCGTCCGTCTGAGGATGATATGCGGTGCTCAAACACAACTGAGTCCCTACCGCCTCTTGCAAACTTCTCCAAAACTCACTAGTGAAAATAGGATCTCGATCACTCACAATGCTGGATGGTACGCCATGCAATCTAACAATCTCTCTAACATAGACTGAAGCAAGCCATGGAGCGGTCCTCTTACTCTTTACGGGTATAAAATGGGCACTCTTGGTAAGTCTGTCTACCACAACCCAAATTCCCGTATTGCCCTTCCTCGATCTCGGTAACCCGTCGATGAAATCCATCGAGACACTATCCCACTTCCACTGTGGAACTTCCAATGGGTGTAGCAACCCACCGGGTTTCCTTTGCTCCACTTTAACTTGTTGGCACACTAAGCATCTAGCCACATACTCGGCCACATCTTTCTTCATACCGGCCCAGAAGAAAACTCTCTTCATGTCTTGGTACATTTTGTCTCCACCGGGATGAATAGTCATTCTTGAACGATGTGCATCATCCAAAATAGCCTTCTTCAAACCCTCATCTTGCGGTACACAAAGTCTACCGTCTCTATGCAACCATCCCTTATCATCTATGGTGTATCTACCCAAATGGCTGGACGACTCCCCTCTTATAAGCTTCTCTACCAACACAACCAACTGTGGGTCGTCTCGCTGAGCCTCGCCAATCCGTCTCAAAAGAGTAGGTCTAACCTCCAAGGATGCCAACAAACCAGGTACAAAATCAACAGAAGGTCTGAAGTCAAACAAAGAAAGAAACTCCAAGCTTCGTCGTTCCACGAACAATGGACTCAAAGATAGCCTTTTTCTACTCAAGGCGTCTGCCACCACGTTACCCTTACCAGGGGTATACGCTATCTCGAAATCATAGGATGCTAAGAACTCCATCCACCTTTGCTGTCTTAAGTTTAAATCCTTCTGAGAGAATAAGTACTTCAATGATTTATGGTCGGTGAACAACTCGAATCTCTCACCAAGAAGATAATGGCGCCAAGACTTAAGTGCGAAAACAATCGCGGCCAACTCTAGATCATGGGTAGGGTAATTCTTCTCATGCACTCTCAATTGTCTCCCTCCATAGGCTATTACCCTTCCCTCCTGCATCAAGACTGCGCCTAATCCTGTTCCACAAGCATCGGTATAAACAACAAACGGCTTACTCCCATCCGGGAGCACTAAAACTGGAGCGGTGGTCAAAGCTCTCTTTAACCGTCGGAAAGCATCATCACAATCTACATCCCACGAGAAAACCAGATTCTTTTTCGTCAAGCGGGTTAATGGGGCTGATATCTTCGCGAAGTCTTTGATGAACTTCCTATAATATCCTGCCAACCCCAAGAAACTTCTTACCTCGGTAGCATTTCTAGGAACTTTCCAATCCTGGATAGATACTATCTTTGCGGGATCCACAGCTATCCCTTCCTTAGAGACCACATGCCCTAAGAATCGCACTTCTCTTCTCCAAAAATGGCATTTAGAGAATTTAGCTTTAAGACTATGCGCTCGAAGAGTCTCCAACACTTCCTTGAGATGTAAGGCATGCTCTTCTTCATTCTTGGAAAAGACCAAGATGTCATCCACAAAAACTACTACAAACTTATTCAGATACTCTCTGAACACTCTACTCATGAGATCAACAAAGTATGCGGGGGCGTTTGTCAACCCAAATGGCATCACTAGCCACTCATAAAAACCATCCGGAGTCCGGAAAGCAGTCTTCTCTATACTGTCCTCCGCCACTCTTAACTGATGAAACCCTGTAGCTAAGTCCATCTGCGAAAATACTGACGCGCCAACCAACTGATCAAAGAGATCATCTATCCTCGGTAATGGGTGTCTATTCTTCTTCGTGAGCTTATTAAGTTCTCTATAATCCACACAAAGTCTGAGGGACCCATCCGCCTTCGTGGCAAACACTACTGGAGCTCCCCACTCCGATATACTTCGCCTTATGAACCCCTTCTCAAGCAACTCCCCTACTTGCTTATGAAGTTCTCTTCTCTCACGAGGAGCCATGTGGCGTACTGGCAAAGACACTGGTTTGGCATTATCCACCAAATAAATTCGGAAATCTATCTCCCGCTTCGGAGGCAAACCCTTTACTTCTTCAAACACATCCGGATATTCCCGGACTACTCTGACAGAACACAAACTCTCGACCGAAGCATCGAGCGATTCAAGATAACTTAGCAAAACAGATTCCATGGGATTGCAAGAGATCTCGAGAGTGTTACCCAAGCGGGTCATGAGCCTGACAACTCTCCTTTCGCAATCAAGAACGGCACCATTACTGGATAACCAGTCCATGCCCAAGATCAACCCATAGCCCGTGAAGCCCAATACAAAAGCATCACATCTAAACTCAACGCTAAGTATAGAAATCTTCAAACCCAAACATATCATAGACAGATATATGGAGCCCCCAATTGGGTTTGAGACAACCAAGGGATCATCAACTAGACTGGTGTCTAAGTGCAGTGACTCAACTAACGATGATGAGATAAAAGAATGCGATGCGCCAGAGTCAAACAAAGTACGAACTGGATGATCAAACAGAAAAACCAGACTTTCAACGGAAATAGTTCTACCTCTCTGCTGAATCGGTGGAACTGAGAGAACCTGAACTTGCCCCCCTGACTGAGGTGGTGCTATAAGAGCTTGCACCTGGCCTCCTGAGGTAGACCCCGTCTTCTGCCCCTTCTTTGGGCAGTTTTTCACAAGATGCCCTGCTTCACCACAATGAAAGCAACCGGTTTTCTTCTTTTTGCGACAATCCTTACTAAGGTGTCCTGGTGTTCCACAATTGAAGCACTTCTTCTTCGTCTTCTTTTTGTCACCATTGCCTTTTCCGCCCTTGCCTTGTTGTTGCTGTTGCGGTTTCTTCTGATCCCCCTTTTTCTCTGGTGCCTTAGAATTCTTATCATCCTCATGCATAAGTGCCATGTAGACAAGCTTCTCAAAAGTGGCCCCCATAGGAATGTGAGTCATAGCTATTCCTTGCAATGGTTCGTTCAAGCCTCTAACGAACCTCAAAGCCTTCTTCTCCGGTGTATTCACCAACTCTATGCCAAACCTTGCTAATTGATTGAATTTGTTGACATATTCTTTCACCGTGAGATTCCCTTGCTTCAAATTCAAGAACTTCTCCATAAACAGATTCTCTTCCGCCCTTGAGAGAAACTTAGCCCCAAACCTTTGCTTAAAATCTGCCCAAGAGTCAACAGGGCGTTCTCCATTAGTGACCTCCCACCAGAATGAGGCCTCTCCCTTCATTAACCAAGCCGCCAACTTGACTTTCTTTCCCTCTTCCACTTCAAAGATATCTAGCAACTCTTCCACTTCCTTAAGCCAATCTCTAGCCTCTACGAAAGTCTCTGAACCAAGAAAAGGTTTTCCTCCTATAGCCTTGAACTCCTTGCAAACCTTAGCAAAATTATCCACTCTAGGCTGAGGAGGAGGAGCGGTTGTCTCTGGTGTAGTAGCATTGGCCGGACCCGCAGCCGCGGCCCTAGCCTCTTGCAACCTCCTATACCATAGTGGTATAACTAAACCCTCCGGGATGTTAAGATCTTCAGCCATGCTGAAACGAAAGAGGAAAGATTCAAAAAGGAGATTCCGAAAGATAAAGATATGGCTATTGGGGATTATGCTTTTCTTTTTCAAAAACTTTTTCTCTTAGAAGACATGCTTTTAAAAATCCTTTCTTCGAAAATACTCTTAGAAAGTAGTTTTTCTCAAAAATTTTATCTGTTCTGGTAACCTTAAGCTCTGATACCACGTGTAACACCCCACTCCCGCTATGATCACTCACTAAGGGAATGCCATAGCATTGGTGGAGTATTTTAGTGAATATAGAACAGAAAAATTACAACAAGACAGATATAAATAGTACTTGAAATTTTAAAACATCATCTCATAACAGCGGAAGTAAAACATGTCTGGTTACATCATAAAACCACAATAAAGGTCAAGTACAATATCCATCAAAATAAAGAAGTACATAATCCCACTCTCATACAATAGCCAAACAAAAGAAAAGATAACTGGATAACTGGAGCTTTACATCTATCCAAGCTCCTAAAGACTGGAACAACAATCCGATCAAGCTCCACTACTGCTAGGATCCACCGTAGGACCTGAGGGTTGGGAAAAAGATAAAAACAACAGGGTCAGACATAAGTCTGAGCGAGTCCTATAACTTTAACAATACAATCGTTAAAGTAACCAGAGAAGACATAAACTGATATACGGTAACATATAGGGATGAATGGCTACCCTAAGCAGTCAACTAAACGAAGATAAAGGATAAAGACGCATCTACCCTCCCTAAGGTAAATTACTAAACTGCACCACACCAGTCGTTCCTAACTTAAAGGTTGATCCCACCCAAGGACTTATAAAATTTACTAATTAGTACCTGCGTACCCCTAGGTGACCAAGTAGGCGCCACGGGGCCCTACAATCCACTAGGTGTACACACTACTTCCCATTCGATCGGCTCCCTAACGTAGATACCCGTGCTGGCCCCACCGTGGGATGTATCATTCCCCAATGTGGCAACCTGATGGAACTAAAGGTGCACGGCTTATATCTACTCGATGCAACAACGGCTTACCTACCAGCCCGGGCCCACTCACGCATATGAAGCCCGTTGGACTTGCGTTGCCACCGCTAACCCGTTTGCCTCTTACAGTCAAGCCCAGTATGCGTGTCCCGTCCTCGACATGGGTCGACCCCACAAAGATACGTATGGGTTACTGGTTGAAATGGGCCTCCACAAGCTACCCACCTAAGCTTGTCCCTTTTTCTAGTATATCCCACTTAACCCTTTAATCATGTTTTAATTACATGTTCCATTTTGGTTAAGTATTCTAATCGTATTTTCTATTGCCACCCAAGGCAACCACTAGATTTTCTCATGCCACCCGAGGCACCCACTTAACCCCTCATGTCCCTCTACATGCTAATATGGTTAAGTGTTTCTTAATTAATTAATTAAGAACGTAACCTTTGTAAAGACCTCTCACATTAGACTGTCTTTTATGACCGCTGGTTAAGCCGGTTGGGTCCGGGCAGCCTTATGTCATAACAGAGTCTAACCTCGTGTCTTTACATTAATTACGTATTTAGTTTGTGCCTAAGACCTCTCACATTGGGCTAACATTTGTAGCAACTGGTTAAGCCGGTTGGGTCCGGGCAGTTTTACGCTACAACTGAGTCCAACCTCGTGTCTTAGTCAATTAATTACACCTAATTAATCACCCTCATAATTTTATATTAATTATCCCTAATTAATCAAGTTTTCTTAACATGGGTAGACCTAACTTAATAGGTAAATTCCCATGGGGTAGACCTAACTCAATAGGTAAATTCCCAACACATAGTATGGGTACACCTAACCAAATAGGCAAATTCCCATACTATGTTTATTTATTTTGTGTTATGCATAATTATATTAATTTCACACAATCTTATTAACTTATGCATTTAATTCCCCCATCGTTCCCACGTAATTTCGTTCATGATATAACACATATAAAAGGTGTCAACTTGCATATGAATGAACATGTTTCAAAGGTGCCATCTTGCATATTAACAAACACATAACTTGCATATGAACTTGCATAACATGTCACATAACTTGCATATAATATGTCACATAACTTACATATTCATTTTGCATAACAAACTTGCATATTAGCTTATAGACTTGCATAATGTGTCATCATGAACTTGCATATTAATAAACATGTAACTTGCATATTTACATACATGTAACTCGCATATTAACAAACATGTAACTTGCATATAAAGAAACATGTAACTTGCATATTTACATACATGTAACTTGCATATTAACAAACATGTAACTTGCATATTAACAAACATGTAACTTGCATATTTACATACATGTAACTTGCATATTAACAAACATGTAACTTGCATATTTACATACATGTAACTTGCATAGCATATTACCATGAACTTGCATAACATGCATATGATTACATAGCCCACAACTTGCATATTTAGCATCATGCAAACATAACATACATCATATTAAACTTGCATAAGCTTACATACTCAACATGCATAAACATAAGATTAATGCTAACATCATATCATATGATTCAAAGCTCATTAACCCACATACAAAACCATAAATCTCATCACATCTCATCTAATTAGTTTACCAAAAGATCATCAAAGTGATAGAAACTCACAACTAGCAACTTTGAACACCAAATGAAGAAGATTAAGATGCTAAGAAGGGATTAGAAGTTGATTAGAGAGTGATTAGTATGCAACCCTCTTCATAAAATTAGTGGAGGCCATGAGAGCTAGCATTTTGCCATAGTTTAGTCACTAGGTTTAATTATAAATGAATTAGGGTAGGTTAGGGTCTTATTTATAGATTAGGCAAGTGTTTTAGGCCATAGGATTAACCCTAGATTCAATCCAAGCCATCAAAGCATGTCTTGGGGAAGAAGTCAAGTGTAGGAACCATCTAGGGCCTTTAGATTAAAGATGGACCATGAGAACCATTCAAATGCAAAATCTGCACTTGAGCGAATCGGCCCACGGGTTGACAGCCAAACACCCTGGATTAACCCCTAGTCGACCCAGCGGGCTCGGGTCGACTTCAAAAATCGGCCGGTTCGGTTATTCCCCTCTCCCAATTCGCTGTTTTGAGCATTTTTGCATATTTATTTATTAAATTTCCAATTATATATATATATATATATATATATATATATCAATATATATATATATATATATATCTACACAACCCATTTCACTTAATTAAGTATACTTTAATTTGGGAATTTTCGTGAAACTTCGCGAGGCCATATCTTGGTCATACGGACTCCGATTTTCGAAAACTCGGACTCTATTTCGCGTATTTTTCCGAGACGAACGCAATGGCATAGCCCGTTTCCCTTGATTCCCATTTTAGAATTAAATTCTGCCTCGATTTATGTTATTACAGGTTATTGAAAATACGGGTTGTTACACCGCTTCACTTAACCTTTGTAAAAAACTGCTTTCACTTACAACTTTCAGTTTCTTTGAAGCATACTGTGTAGTGCAAGGTAACTTACACTACAGTCTCTGCTATAAAGTAGGGGAAAGTTGCTAGTGAAAGCAACTTTTTACTAAGGTTAAGTGCAGCAGCATCCGACATTTCGATAAAGCTAATATGCATGGATACCCGACCTTACGCGTGAGCTAAAATGCATCCACCTGGTGGATCGCTCATTAAATTATTAACTAGAAAGTCGAGTAATCATCCATCTTCCCAGGTTTCAGCAAACCTGTTATTATATTTTCAGTAAATTTGTTATCCCTCAAAAACAGAGTAAACTTGTTATAAGACAACCCAATTTAAATTTCAAGCATAAGGCAAGCAAACAGTCAAATGACGATGAAATTGTGGTTAAAATATGAACTATAGAATTATCCATTTGCTCAGTTTAAGAAATGGACAACTTTTAGTTGCTAAATAGTTAAACTATAAATTAGTGACAACTTGTACATGGATGTGGTTACTCCATTTTGGATTCAACGAGGCAAGCGATCTAAAGAACATATCATCAAATGGCTATTGCAAATAGAATCAGGTTATGGACAATTGACATTAAACATCTTAACATTAGTAAAGATTACTGCATCCTCATGACTAACTCATTGTTATTTCTTTGTTTCATGGATATATATACCACAATCTAAAATTATACCATACATGTTTCCAACAACAATTCAAATGTTTTTTACATTATCCTAAAACATGATTCAAATTTGATTTCTATGATTCCAGGGTATAACAACCAGCTAACACACTAGTACATACCAATTCAACTGAAATAACTAACACACTAACACAAAGTAGCAATGGGCTTACACACAAAGACTTCAACTTGTTCCCTAATCTCTACTATTAGGCGTGCACAACAAGATTCAATTGAAACAGCTAACAAACTTGAACAAAGTAAGGATCACCTAACACACAAAGACTTCAACTTGTTTCCTAATCCCCACTATTAGGCATGCAAAACACAATTCAATTGAAATACATACCTGCGGTCAATAGAGGGCTAGGGACTAAGGGCTGCGTCGAAGGAGAGGGCTGTTCGTCTCTGTCGATAGGGGAGATTTCAGAGAAAGGTGGATGCAACCATTAAAGTAAAACAGAGGGAAAAGGGAGCAACCAAAATATTAATTCTGAGTGCCTAGTGGGGTGCATAATATGATACGCATTCGATTTCACCAAAAGTCGTATCAAATTAACTGATCCGGAGCTTCGTTGATGGACGGTTAGATTTAGGGTGTTTATGGTGGTGCGGATCGCAAAATGTAGTTTGATACGGATCTTAGCACTATCAAATATGATACGGCTTTAAACCGTATTAATCGTCTGCAGCCTGGTGTGTCAAATTGGTTGTTATGGTGTAGTGTCTGTTGCTAACCCTTCCCCAGCGGAACCAACTGCTCAGGCCGCTTAATGGGCACCCAATTTCCCTCACTTTTGTAAAGATTTTATAAGTTTAAAAGGCAAGACGTTTTCGGGAACTAAGAACTTCGTGGAAGAGAAAGCATGAATCTCTGAGCGTGAAAGGATTTTTGAGGGTACCCGATGGGAAGATGGACTAAAGCATAGGGTAGCAGCCTGACATTTGAACAGGGAGGCCCTGGAATGGTGGAACCTGATTTCACAAGAGAACGTAGGTAGAGTGTTTACATGGGTTGAGTTTAGGACCCGTTTCGAGAACAAATTTCTAACTGATGCAGAGAAGACCCTACAACTAGAAAAGTTATCCATTTAAAGTAAGGAGAGCTAGAGTTGACAGAGTATGTGGCAAAGTTTATTGAGTTGTCTAAGTTTTGTAGAGGATTGGTGGACACCCCAATGGATAATGCCCTTAAGTTTATTATGGGGTTGAATTCACCATCGAAGGATATGCTTTTGGCGCAAGTTACTTTTGGAGCTACGTTTGAAGCCTTAGTTGAGGCGACTATCTTATATTCAGCTGAGAATGTTAAGGAAGTTAAGACTGCTAATAAAGGAGAAGGTATTTATTGTGATGGGAAGAATAAGTAAAAGAATTTCTGGCTCAAGAAGAAGAAGGGAGACAAATTCAAGAAGGAATCCAAGACATGTTCTAGATTTCACAAGAAAGGGCACGAAGCGAAGGACTGTAGAGTGAACTTGGCAAAGATAAAGTTCAAAAGAAAATGCTTTAACTACCACGAAGATGGACACTGCCCTAAGCCAAAAGTAATGCAAGGCGTCTAGAATTATGCATTGGAAGTTGCGCCAATTTGTAGTCATCCCCTTAGGGATCAAGGACAGCCTACGCTGAAGGTATAATTTCCATTTTAGGATATTTTTTGTGTACCCTATTTGGTTCTGGAGCCACCCACTCATTTATTGCCGGGAAGATTGTAGATTCTTTGAAACTTCTCTTATCCTTTGTTAGTCATCCGATAGTAGTGTCTAAGCCTATTGGAGAGACTATGCATCTTTCTGTTGTTTGTAAAGACCTAGTATTGGACATCGGTGATGTAGACTTCTTTTGTGATGCGTATGTGCTTGAATTTGGGGGGTATGGTTTTATTTTGGGTATGGACTGACTATCATTTTATGGGGTCATCCTTAACTGCGATAGGAGAGCAGTTTGTTTTGTAAACTCATGCGAAAATCAGATTTTGGAAACACACAAAGAGATTGAATGGAAATATATTAAATATGATTCATTCAAATTTTACGACGCTAGACTAGGATGAAAGCTAATGAGCATAATTTTTGGAGAATTCTATGACAATGAAGGAGGACGATATGAATGGATTGCAGCAAAGACTCGAGAAATTGCATCGAAGATTTTTATGATTGAAAAGAAGAACAGAAGGAAGAAAACTTAGATGATTTCTATACTTCTTCCAAAGCACGTGAGATATAAAGGATTACCAACCAAGATGTTCTGAAAACAAGTGATCAGATGACTGATATATTGACAAAGGCACTTAGTGGACAAGTCTTCAAAAGAAGTGCAGAAAAATTGGTAATAAGAAGCATGTTTAATTTAGGGAAAACATTGTTGGCAATAAATTAAATTGCAATAAAAGTTAAGATATGTTGCCCTCTTAAATTGTATTGATTTGGTTTTATATTTGATATTAAATTATTTATTATAATAAATCCAAATATATTCTAGAATATTCTTATCTATAATGTTCTTTTGGATAAGGATGAAACATGCATAAATAAAGCTAAAAATTTGCAATGTAATCATGTAATCAAGTAATCAAAAAATAAAGAATTCTCTTCCTCTAAATGTTCTCCATCTTTCTTCTCCAATATTCTACAATTTATTACTCATTTAATGCTTAACCAAATCACATGAAACTTCACTACTGTAATCAAGCGAAGTAGGGCACCATGAGTCGCACCTTCATGGACTTAGGCCATATGACTCAGAATCGAGTCATGAAGTTGACTTGGCCTGGAGTCATGGAATTAGATCCATTTTGTTTATAGTCTTTTCCAAGTTGTCATTTTGCCTTTTCTAAATGCTTTTACTAATTTTAGTTTCAATCCAATCTCATTTGTACTTTTTAGTTCAGTTAAAGTTGTTCTGGTGCAAAAATGAGTAAATAGTTATAGTCAAATGATGCGACCGTTGAAAGCTTCTGTTGGTAAAACGGATGCTCTTCTTCATTGCTACGTAAAGGCATCGCAGATTGATTTCTCAGAATTATGTCTTTTTTCTTTTCCGTATCTGATCTGTACTTATTGCATTATCAGACTATGAGAATACCGGGTGTTCATCGATGGATCAAGTGCAAAAAAGCCTTGAATTCGATTACATTGTTAAGAAACTTCATTGAATTGTGGATGTCTACAATTTAATGGTCTGTTTGTTTTGCGTCTACTGAGTTTAACTATTGTCCGAAAATATCCATACTTGTACAGAAATAATGAGCTACTCTTAATGTCATATGCAAATACTTATAAGAAAATACAATTGTACTTAGGCAAGTTATTTCATTTGCTCTTCATGGATGTGTACAAACATACAGATGTGTGACTACAGGTATAGTAAATTCTTTCCTTACATGATATGATAAAATGTTTAAACAGTTGGACTAATTGTCTAAGTTATAAACACATATATTACATGACTGAATCAGCCCAGCGCTTGTTCAAACAGGCTGATGATGGTGGTTGAAAAGAAGTGAGAAAAATACTATTAACTGGCCTTATCAAGTTAGAAAGGAAGGCGTAGTTTGGTAGAAGTATGTTTGCTGATTTTTTTTTTTTTTTTTTCCTATTACTTGTTGATTGCATATAATGTAGAATAGTTTATGGCAACTGAGAACGAAGATGTAACATACTGATTACTAATATTGTTTTTTGATTTTGCCGACCGTTTCAGCTAAAACGTTGTTCAAACATTATGAATTAGAAATAATGGATATTACATCATATTTTCTTACATAGTTCATGAAATATTCAACTTCAAAACAGTACTAGAAGTTTTGCAAAAACCACATGTTAAACTAATTAGTATTGTAGCACAAGTTTGAAAGTTATGATTAACATACATCAAAATTGTGTAAATTCATGGTTGGCATTGTGGTGCCAGCGAACCACATACAGCTGAACTCCTCTTCCCCATTTTCCAAATGTAAATGATATTATATATTCAGAAACTTGGACATATTGGGATTACTTTATTTATTATCTCTTTATTTATTTCTTATTCTTTTTTTTAAAAAAATTGAACTAAAGAATAGGTTTCCTTTATCAACCTAAATAATCACGAATTCTGATTTATGCTATGTTGCATTCAAGTTCAATGCTTAGAAATTTGTTAAAATCCATAGAAAAAAGATTTGGTATATGTTGGTTTCCTTTTTTAACTCAAAACATAAGATAATGTTTGGTTTAAAAATTATTTTGTGTTTTTGGTTTTCAATTAATACATCAAAAATGATAAGATTGAAGTAACGATGAAGACGATTAAAGAAAGACGGAGGAGATCACGGAGGGTATGAATGAGAAATGTAAAAATGGATTATGTCTCATTCTTATCTCATTTCTCAAAACAAAAACAAAAACAAAAACAAAAAAAAAAAAAAAAAAAAAAAAAAAAAAAAAAAAACACTTTTCATTTTGTATCTTAACTTTGTTTTCTAAATCGATCGTTTTCAACAATATATGTACATCGTGCGTATTTTTGTATGGACGAAAACTCAAAACTTCAAATGGTAAATCAAACGGCACCTAAACTTTCGGTGTCAGGACAAACAAATTGCAACAAAATATTGAGCCAAATAGCAACAAAATATTTAGCCAATTTTTTTGTTGCATGTTAATCACCTTTAACTCCAAATTTTCAGTGAGATGTTTCACAACTAATATACATATAATATAAAAGAAAAGGAAACTACATCAAACGAAAATAAAAACTAATACACATTTTATTTTTCACAATTCACATTTTATCATCTTGACAACAAAACAAAGACACGGTAAAAAATCAATGATCAAAACATAATCAACACATTCATGAAATGACTACAAATGATTATTGACAACTCTGCAATTCTCTCTAATTTCACCTTGAATGCCTGTCAAGACTTCAATAGTGCCCATCTTGACCATGGCTGCAGCAAATTTATCAGCCCATCTTTTTTCATCTTTCACATCATCGACGACAAACCCTTTGGTCAAATCACTGGTCCATAATGTTTGGTCCGAGGCCAAAATTCCTCTTCCCTTGACCAAGTTCTTGTAGTATTTGTTATCCAATTTACGAGGTGTGGCAACATCCAGAAATGTTGTAGTCAAGTCGCTTAAACTTGCTGTATTTGGAGGACACTGAGACTTCAAGTGCCCTACAAACGACTGCTTGATTGTAGGGTCAGTCGTTTGTTCCGTGCTGAAGTTGTACAGTCTGTTCGAGGCAAACGAAGAGCAGTGGGTTCTACCAATTGAGTGTGCACCTGAAAGAGTGACCATTTCATCGAGACTCAATCCCTTCTTAGCAAAGTTTTCTTGCAGCTGCTCAGCGTTAAGAAATGGAGGAGGAAGGTTCTGAAGAGCTTCGTCTTTAATGGAGATTAGGCCATCCCTGCGTCCTGAAGGCACTTGATAGAAAATATTGCCTGAAAAATATGTGCTATCACGAGCAGCAAAGGCAATAACATCGGAGCAGGAAACAGTCTTAGGGCAAGCAGCTTCGATAGCAGCTTTAGCAGCATCGATGACTTCGAAGCCTCGAAGACTTGGATTGTTTGGAGGCGCATCTTTCTCTGCTTCTACAAATGGAGTAGAGTCTAGTAACACAGAAGCATCACATCCCTACATATCAGCATGAACTTTATAAGATAATTTTTAACTAGTCCTAGAAATAAATTTTCTAAAAATATGACACATACCCTGACAAAACAGTCGTGAAAATGAAGCCTGATGAGACCAGCAGCCAAACCAGGATCACTGGCGACAGCATCACTTACTGTTTTTCTCACGATTGCTTCTGCTGATGGACATGTGTGTTTGTAAAAACCTATTTCAAGTTGAGCAATCGAAATGGAGCAAAGTGCTGTAAAAATCATAGAGAATAAAGCCAATTTATGAACTCTAGTATAACCCATAATTTTTCGCTGAAGAAAGTTATGTGTAGAAATGAGTATGTTCGAACTAGAGAGTAGATGACTGTATAGGCTGGTAATTGCTGATATTTATAGTTTAGGTTAAAAACTATGATTTGATTTTAATTGAATTGACTCATTCTAAGACCAACGTTGATTTCGTTAAGTAATCGCGTGTTAGGTGCTTGTTAATAATGTTGAGCTGGTAATATGCTTGCATCTGTTTTACTTCATCTTTTTCACATTATTTTACAAAAACAATGCATATTTAAGTTTCACCAATAGAAAATATGGTAGGTGGTAATAAATAATTCAAACTTAAAAGATGGTATATTGGAACTTTGGGTTGGCCTGTTTAGATTCTGACTATTTCCATGTATTACATAACCAGAGTTTCGAGATTAAATAGGTACGTAGGTTTTGTCAGTCCATTACTAATGTCTATGATCAATATGATAATAATATACTGGGTTCAACTTTTATGTTATATCATCCAGTTGGAAACTCGATTTCAACCTGCCTCATGTACACAACGAGGTATAAGGATTAACAATTATACGACAACTATCAAACAGTCACATAAATTTTACTTTTGAAATAATCAACATTTTGAAAAATGGAGCAATTTATTTTTAGTATTACATATTGAAATTAATTCAATGACTAATAGCATTGAGATATACACATCAAATTCCGAGGATACTCAAAGTCACTTGCGCAAATATATGGATCAGCTCAATTTCAAACCAGTAACCGATAACATGGCATTCGATGGTAAATAATGTGCAAATCATGTTGTGTGGTTTTGTTTTCACCTCTTATTTATTTATTTACTAGCATTATTTATTTTGTTTTCCAAATGAAAAAAAAATCGAACAATGAGTGCAAGTACAAGATTCAGTCACGCCCCGCCAATTTTATTCAAGCTAGGAAGTCTTACAAAAGGGTGCAAGCACATATAAAATTAGACAAAATATTAAAATGTTAAACTCGGGTAAATTTAATGGTCAAAAACTTGTCTCCCTAGAGATTCTAAAGATCAACGGACTGCCACACAATTCGCTGTTTCCTGAACTTTTAGTTCTTACACCTACCCTGGATTATTGTTTTCCCTTGAGCATTAGTGTCTATGATTCATGATTATTTAAATCTCTCTATTGGCCCTTAACCTGTGTTTCTTGCATGTCCTTTATATGATTGAGTTAACATTAGATTGTTTACACTTTACAGATTACAGATTATATATCAAAGAAAAATAAACCAAATACAGTAAATCACATAATGGAGAACTGAACATTAGAATAATATAGCCGAGTACTAATAGAAATCATCACTGTACCATAAGGTAATAATCAGTTGTCCACCAATCCACCAAAATAGTACGACTTTGAACGCTTATGGATAATATAATCAACTAACTCCATTCTAAATTAGGTTATCGTAGCTAAAGAAACTTTCAGAGTTTCGTAAAAAAAATATAATAAAAATCCTACCTTTCCAGTAAAGAAACAATCACACGCATAAACCTCGTCAACAGACCAAAAGGCACACTAAAAATTTCTTATTTGAGGGACATGTGCAACATCCGAAGCTTCTTATTCAGCTTCATAGTCAGAATCGCGAATACGCAATATTCATCACCACTTTTGTATTCCCCTGCACGCGCTTGCAGCTTTCCTCGTCGATTTGGGTTAATCAGACATTTTGTTTCAGTTCACTCAAGTTGATAGATTGCTGAATTTAAATTTAGGCGAAATAAGGAGAAGGGATTTAGGGTGCGTATGGTCAAACGTGGTATGCACCGTGAAGAGGATGAAACAAAACACCCACACGTATGGAACCCTTATTTCCGCCAAACGAATGAAAGAGTTTCAAAATGGTGTAAACAAACAACTATTGGACTACGAAACAGAAATGCTTTAGGGTGCGTTCCCAGCAAATAAATGGCACGCTGAGGATTTTTTTGTTCGCGTCCGACGCGTCGGACGCGAATACCATTTTCCACGTTCAAATGAAACGATTGCTGAACGTTGAAAATTAAGCCGTTGGTGTCCGACGCGTCGACGCGTCGGACCCCAACGGCTTGATTTTCAACGTTCCTCCCACATACCTATAAAATCCTCTCACCAACACCTTACTCTTCATCCACACTACACTCCTTCATTCCTCTTCTAAAATTTTCCTCCACATTATTAAATTTTCCATTTTATAGTATGACCAATCGAAAGGTTGTGCACATCACTGGTCGTTTACTGCAACTCAGATTATGCTGCAATGTTCGGTTGATGCATATGGTGCTTGTGGCATCAACAAAAAAGGTGTACATAAAGCAATTGCAGAAAAGTTCAACGATGCAATAGAAACCATTCCAGATATCGTACCGATTGACGAAACCAAGATCCGAAACAAATATGACAGTCTTCGACGGGATTGGATGAAATGGGATGCACTGATGAACAAGACTGGCGCGGGTTGGGATGCATACAAAGGAACGGTCTCTGGAAGCGATGAATAGTGGGAAGATCGTGTTAAGGTCTGTAAATTTATTTTGTTACCATTCCTTTGTAGACAGTTTCTTACAATTTATTTCTTACATTTAGGAATTTGGAACGAGTGTCTTGAAATATAAGAAACGACCAATAGAAAACTTAGAGCTGATGCAACAATTATTTCGTGGGACGAATGCAACTGGTCAATCGTCGTACACTCCTGCTGCTAGTGTACAACCGTCGCAGACTGGTACGCCGCCATCAACACAAAGCACGTTTGACAGGACATGGAATTTCGACGGGTTTTTGGAACCATTGGAAGACACACAAAATAATCATATTCCAAACTTGAATTCGCCATCAAATCCTCCATTGCAACAAACTTCAATGAATACACCAAATTGTGAAGCTCCAAGAATCCCTCCGTCAACCCAAATTCCAATGAATCCGCCCATTCAACCAACTGCACGTCAAAATTCAAGAAGAAAACGTGGTGAAAGTGACAATAAGATGGCTATGCTCATTGACCTAATGCACGAGAGACAGATGAAAAAATCTCGGACGCACTACGATAGTCCTAATACGGGTACTAGCGTGGAATCAACGGGAAGTTCTACAACTTATGCAAATACGGTAGCTCGTATGCAACGTCTTGGAGCAACGGGTGAGTTTGATGTTGCAGACGCACTATTATTTGTGTTGGACCCCAAAATAAATGATATGTTCACTGCTCTTCCGGATGAGATAGCGAAAAGCTGGTTGATTAGAGGGCTTGCAGACAAACGCCACGACCAAGAATACCAAACTTATCTGATAAATAGCAACAAATAGGAAGTTCATGTCATCGTGTTATTTTATTTCTGTCGTATTTATGTTTGTATTTTCTTTTGTGTAATGAAATGTAGTCATTTTGTTCAACCGAAATTAATATTTAATTAACTCAAAACAAACAAATTAACAATTAAAATACCACGCTCAAATACCCCGTTCGTAGCTAAAAACACAATTCCCCTTCGCTACAGTACCACGCTCAAATGGCACGCTCAAATGCCACGCTCACGTTCGTTAAGAACGCACCCTTAATTATTACTTTTACTGTACTTTCGTTCTACTCTCGAATTTCCAAAATTCAAGAAAACAAAAAGGCCGATCGTTTTACTTAATTTCCCATTGTTAAGTTTTTTCCCGAAATACCATTTACATAGTAATACTTGTTATATCCTTAACGCACATCACATAATGCACATTGCAGTGTCACTGGATTGTGCCTTGAAGGCATCTCGCGTAGTGAAAATTTTGAGTTCTTTTGGATAGCAAAAGCAAAACACTTAAAATATAGTTTGTCGACGGTTTTAACAATTTCAATCCAATATAAAGAATAAAATAAAATCAATGAAGGCAAGTAAATAAAATGACAAAAACTGAAAAAACACAAAATATAACGAGTTTCAACTATGCTTACGTTCTCGAACCCAATAACATCTATTATTTATTCACTTCGAGAGAGAGTACAAAATGAGAAAAATACAATCCAGTCGATATATTATAGAAATAAAGATTTAACTGAAGATATTTAGTGGAGAACTCTATTTTGATTTGGGATGAAAAAAAGATTAGCACATGTCTTCGTATTTTAGAAACAAGGATGAAGGCTGTCTCGAATATAAGGATGAAATGCTTTCTGATTTCTTAATTTGATTTAAACACAAATATGACCCTTTTATGTTTGTTTCCACATATATCTTTATTTGATTGATTCTTCAAATCAAATAATATCTCTTCTTGTACGAATTGATCGGCTTTCCAATTTGTTTTCCATATTTGACTGATTGCGACAATCAATTAATGTTTTCTCCTTTGTAAATTTGGAATAGATTTAAATCTTCCAAATTTAACACTCATCTCGGTTTAAATATATTCATCAATTTACAAAATTAGTTGTTGGGTCAGCGCAACATGGCGTTAAACAGATTGAACCATACTAATCACGTTTGAGCAATGCTCAAACTTGTCCTTTGGAATCGACTTTGTTAACATATAAAATGGATTGTATTTTTTGTGGATCTTCAACAACTCCATTTTATTTCTCTCTTATTCAAGCATGAGAAACAAGCACCTGAAATCAATGTGCTTTTCCATCAGCTGTATGCTTGATTTTCAACAAGTTGAATGATAATTTAACTATTTGAAAATAACTTCACTGTCTTCTACATTATCGATAAATCCTTCAAAAGCTGCAAATCACTCCTCAATCGCTTTCACAATCGAAATAAGGCCTGCCTTTGTAGTTGATAAAACCACAATAGATTGTTGCTTGGATCATCAAAAGATCGGGCCATGCCAAATGTAAACATATAGCCCGAAATCGATTTCCTATAGTCCTCATCTCCAGCATAATATGAATCACATTAACCCCTTGAAGTTATGTTGTCGCCTCCATACAACAAACCAACATTAGAAGTGCCTCTTAAATATCGTAAAATCCACTTTATTGCTTGCCAATGGGTCTTACTTGAGTTAGACAAGTGTCTGCTAATAACGTCAACTGCATGAGCTAAATCAGGCCTTGTGCATAGCATAACATACATAAGGATTTCATGTGATGACTGCCCATAACCCCTACACTAAACAAGAGGAATATTGCGTTGGAAGGTGTGCTAGGCTGCTATGGACAATCATCAGAGTAGGATAACACAAGAGGAACCTGTCGTATAACTCACAGCGCTTGGATAAAATATAATAGAACATATACAATAGGAAGAAATATTGGAGCATCATATAACAAACTTTTAAACTTTCATGACATCTTGAAAGATCATCCACACATCACGGGATACAACATCAAGTCTATACATGAAGCCTCACTACAACCACTCACAGAGCAACAACAAAGAGTGGAAACGAAAATACTAGGTAGTAATAAAACTGTTACGTAAGCCTCCAGCTCGCCATCGATCAGCATCATCGTCCTCACTAAGGTATCACCTGCCATCTGCTAATCAGTCTGCCCATCTACAACTGGATGAACAGCCCAAGGTAATAAGAGGGAAATATAAAATCTTGAGTCAGACAACAGTCTTAGCGAGCAATAAAACAACTTAACATCATCAACAAAGTATATGAGAATAGGTAGACTCACCAACCACTACCCAACACCAGAAAAGAACTCACACATGCCTTCCCACGCCTGAAAGTGATAGCCGTTACAATCCAATAATTAAGAAACAACAGTTCAACCATGGCAACCAGAAGTAACCAAACAAAGACAAAGCAATTATCACTTAATAGCAACTAGTTATGTCTCATGTAAACCATCCTAAACGATCTCAACATTCGTCAAGCACAAGCCCTAAAGGCCTAAACCAATATCAAACAAGCACCTAAGAAACATCTCCTTCGACTTCAAACAATCTACATTAGATGGTTCAAGCAAACAACCAAACACTCATTACCTGGCTATCACTGCCCTTCATTGCTTCGAAACTATCATTAATCATATGACGACCACTTGCCATATGTCAAGAGCTAATGGTAAACCCCAGTTCTAGCAAAAACTCCATATGACATCACGACTCGTAGTTTGTCTTCTCAAAGCTCGACAACTAGGCCCTTCATGACTGCCCAAGGTATAAGGCCCTTCACGACTGCCCAAAGTACCCTTGCTTTGAGTCCGTTAGAACTTACGACAATGATAATCTCTTAGCCTTTGCATCTCTAGCCATCAACCCCGATGACCATTCCCAAACTCAAATCCCCCTTGAGAAACCATTATCCACAACTCAACACCCTTGAGTTGTCTTCACGTTCGTTGCTTTACACCGATCAACAAATACATCACATCACTTCGAACACCCCCACCTGGATATACATCGAAGTCATAATCATCACTGAACCAAGCAACATCAATATTAGGTCCATCACAACATCAGGTCGTTCCTCCCCTTTAAGTCGTCTTCCGACCTAAAACCCCACGACCTAACACCATGAGCTTCGGCCGACCTGACTTCCTGTGGTCTGAAACACAAGCCCACGACCTAACTTCTTAGGTCGAATCCACGATCTGACTCGCCCAGATTGTGACGACAAGGAATTTCGCTCGGTCCGAACCAGTCGCTAAACCGATCCAGGCCGTTCGAAACGCCCTATCGTTTGAGAACAGGACAAAACAGAACGCATACAGAAGAACGTTTCATTGTATATTACAACAATGCATCAGATTACAAGAATATACAGAGTATAAATGAATATTACACAGAAATATCAGAGATTTAAATTACATTTAAATACATCGCAGCGGAAAATAATACAATACACAACTAGAAGAGATATACGGATACAAAGCTTTCCGGATATCATTCCAGCTGTAAAACAGGATCCTATGAATATAAATCTGCAAAACCAAAACTACTAGCTGCCCGTGTCAAAATAAGGGCACCCAGAGTTTAGGTTAAAACAATAAACTCCAGGTCAGTCATGTGACTGGTGTGAGAACTAAAACAGTTATTAATCTTTATTTGAAAGTTAGGTAAATCAAGGGACCACGCCGTATAACACGGAACGGGTTTCCTCCCAAGAATACCAGTGCATATAACAAACAGCGCAATGCTAAATAAAGAAAAATGAAGCTGTTATAAGACCCAGGTCCTATCACATAATGCAACGCAAGCCGGGGGATAGGGTTTTCCCTTATAACAGCCAAAGAATGCTTGATACGTTTAAAACAAATCATTTGATACTATAATAAGTGCATAGTGTATAAAACAACTTCGAATCATAAGTATCAATCATAGGCGACATGAGCATCCCATGCCACTATGTCGCCATATATAGGTTTACAAATAAAACCGCAAAGTCACGTATTTGGAAATTGGATTTCCGTCTATGAACCGAGGCAAAAGATAGTCCTCTACCGATTCGAGACAATCTAGCCCATGTCTCCGGATCAGCCGCAACTGCCCCTTGGATCGTCAGGGCCGGTCCACCGATGTGGATTATAGTGCCTGAACAATACGTTTCTCCGCCCTTTGGGGCGTAAATGAGCCAACTAAATGACTCCATCGGTTCGAGAACGACCGATCAATCCGAGGCGCCTCGCAACAGCAACAACCACATAAGTCAAACTCGTCAGGGCGTGTAAAACCACTGACGCCACTTCTAGCTAGAAAGAAACGCAAGTCCTCCCTGAGGTCCTCTCCCGTTTTTGGTTCATACCGGGTGTGAAACACGCGAGGTAAACGTTACACAAAGCTACGCCACAAAGGCCGTGCTTTGATCATCACCACAAGACTTTGCTTTTCAACAGAAGCCTCGATCAATTGCCACTTAGGCATGCCACACAGGCAATTCACTCCATGTGCTTGATATCCATCAATATATAACCCCTGAGCTCGTACGTCTCAGAGAAGGGCGTTAAGCAAGAGAATAAATTCTCTGCCGCCAAACAGATATATATTTAATAGAGATCAATCACACAGACTAAAATCCAATGTCAGACACACAGTCCATTTACAAGTCCGTTCTGGGTCTGAACGAAACCGGAGGCACCTAGTACCCCGCATATCCATCGATCTCCAAGTACGTCTGGACGATCACCAACTGTTTCCATCTTCTTGGGTGTACAGCCCAATCAAGATCATCAGTTATCACCCAAACGACATGAAGACTTCCGGTCTTCGACCATCGTCTTCATCTTCGACTTATCGTCGTATCAGTTATTCAGAATGGGATAAACCCGGTCTTTCCGAATAACTCGCGTATATTTTAAATAAGTGTTACACAAACACAACATACGCCTCATTCCAATTCATCAGTCATTAACCGTAAATTAATCAAGAGAATAATTCCCCAAATATTAACCCCGAAGGCCGAAACCAACATCAGATCAATATCCAGAAAACCATTCTGCTTGGCTAACCGACAGTTAATTTCTAATTTCACATTCATAGGGAGAGGTTCCCATTAATTTTATCAAAGATAAATTCTTTAATTTATTCTTTAATCTACTTTTGAATATCAATTCAAACTAGTCGGGATTAACGAAACTTACCGAAGTAATCATTTGTTTTAATTTCCCAATCCCAACCTATTTATCCCATGAAGTAAAACTGGTAATACTTCATATCTAACACCACAGTGTTATCGGTAAATTCAATTACCATTTCACGTTCAAATCTAATTAAAGATTTAACTATCGCCTGGAGCAAAACTGGTGATACTCCATTCTCGACCATTTCAATCTAATTAAAGATTCATTCAAACTCCACTTAGTTTTAATCGTTAACTGGGTTAAAGAATCAGTGTCATTTAAAAACACGGTTCGCGATAAACCCAAAGTCACATTCCATTAATTATCGGGTTAAAGAACGAGTGTTATTCAAAACACTGTTCACGATAAACCCAAAAATCAATATCGATTCAATTCCAATTAAATATTATTTAATTGGTACACTTCATTAAATCTAAATAAAAAGATTTAATCCCTTCTCAACTGGGTTCAAGAACAGTGTTAGTGAAGACACCATTCACGACAAACCCAAATCACATTTGATATTAAACACAAGGCTCTGAATAGAAAATATACCGGCTTATATTCAATATCAAATTCTACGACTAACAAATATCGTATTGGAAATAACGATATATATATTTATATCTTTCAAATTTCCATAACATCATTTGTATAATCACGAAATCCAACATCGAAATATTCCGAAGACAATTTCGATTCAAATCCATTCCAATGCAATCATTGGAAATTTTGGTTATTTTTAAAACCCTTTTCAAATTCAATTTATTTATTTAAAAATAAATAGAATTATAATTCTAGTTCAAAACTAGTTCATTTCGATAAAAATCTATTTTTATCCTTTCAAATATGGAGTTTTTCATCCCAATCCTTCCCAAATCATTTCTTATGATTTTACACAAATTATTACTATTTTTAATAATTTTATCAAGGCCCGTACAGTCGATTTCCATCAATGGCCATCGAACTGCACTTACAGCGACCTTTTTCAAATTTGATTTGGACATAACTCCAAATCCAACCGTCAGATTTCTAATTTCTAATATTCGTTAGAAAGCTCTTTTCGACACGAACCCAACGGTTCCGGTTTTAGGAGAATCCGACAGTCGGATCTCCCGTAATGTCCATTTGAATATCAATGGTCGAAATTCGCGAACTACCGCGGCGCGGCGCGTTCTATTCAGGCCATTATATTATATATATAATATATATAATATATATTTCGTTGATTTCTATTTAAAACGAATTATATAAATAGTTTTAAAATCGTTTTCAAAAGCAATTTCAACTTTCTTTTCAATTCAAATCAAAATTGAATTCTTCTTTATAAATTCGGTTTAAAATTCATTTCTATTCAATTCAAATTTCAATTCAATTTGAATTCATTTCAATTCAATTTGAATTCGTTTTCAATTTAATTCAATTCCAAAGTCGTTTTCTATTCGATTCAATTCAAATTGGTTTTCTATTCGATTCAATTCAAATTGGTTTTCTATTCAATTCATTTCGAAATCGTTTTCAATTCAATTCATTTCGAAATCGTTTTCAATTCAATTCATTTCGAAATCGTTATCAATTCAATTCATTTCGACATCGTTTTCAATTCAATTCATTTCGAAATCATTTTCAATTCATTTTCAATTCATTTTGAATTCGTTTTCAATTCAATTCATTTCGAAATCGTTTTCAATTCATTTCATTTCGAAATCGTTTTCAATCCAATTCATTTCAAAATATTCGATTTCGAAATTACTTTTCAATATTCATTTTAAAATGAATAAAATCGATATAAATATCGTTTACGTCTAAATGGCGTCAATCTAATCAACACGGCTTCATATATTGATATTTTCAAATATTCCATTTCGAATATTTCTATTTCAAATATTTCTATTTTAAAACTGGAATGAGGCCCAATCAATTACCATATAAAGTTAATTATATGGATTTTCATACAACACATGTATAATAGCATTGAAAAATAATCAACCATCAACCAAAGTGCACTACATTGTATAAGCATCAAATATAGATATCTAACGCTTATAACAGCCTGTCAATCAATCGATCGACATATTTAATCAATCAGGATGAGTGAACTTCAAATTTCATCCCAACACCCGTGTGGGGTTTCAAACAATCAAACACAGATTTTATTTGTGCAGTTGGGCGATGTGTGAAATTTATCGACCCAATCAATATCAGTCAAATCAGTGTATATACAAACAAATCGGCCGATTTGTTTATAACTATTCATTTATTCACATTCACGTTAAAAATTATATTTTTAACGGTAAAACATTTTATTTCAACCTATGAATTTATATTCAATTCATTTACACAATAAAATGATATTTTTATTTTCTAACATATTTTAGAAAATTTCGGCGGCATAACGGCACGATACTAGAAACGGGACGAGGCCTAGCCTTATCCCCGGTCTAGTGAAGGCCCACGCCATTCACACATCAATCAAATCCATTCATCTCACCAAACAATTCAATTTCAATCAAATAATCTACCTAACTATTCAACCAAACAATTTAACAAACAAGTCATCCATGGTCTGTGGATGACGGGTGTCGGGTGCTACTAAGCACCGTCTGCATCCTAGTATATATATATAACTAGAAAATTTAAATTGAAAGGTGAGAAGTTCTCACAGATAGCTATCCTAGCTCCACGGCACTTCATTGATAGGAATCTTCATTGATCTCGCCTTTTGTCGCTTTCGTTGCCCGTATTCACTACATATGTAAAAATCGAATTTTTACTTCGATGTTCAATATATAAAAATCGAATTTTTACTATGCTATTCAATATATAAAAATCGAATTTTTACTATGCTATTCAATATATAAAAATCGAGTTTTTACTTCGTTGTTCAATATATAAAAATCGAATTTTTACTATGCTATTCAATATATAAAAATCGAATTTTTACTTCGTTGTTCAATATATAAAAATCGAATTTTTACTTCGTTGTTCAATATATAAAAATCGAATTTTTACTATGCTATTTAATATATAAAAATCGAATTTTTACTTCGTTGTTCAATATATAAAAATCGAATTTTTACTATGCTATTCAATATATAAAAATCCCATTTTTATAATCACGTTATATAGATAAAAATCCTACTTTTACATTGCTACTATATAGATAAAAATTATATTTTTACCCCATTATTCTCTATATAAAGATTTCGCCTTTTCAAATATATCATTATAAAAATCACATTTTTATATTGTTGCCATGTATATAAAGATCGAATTTTTATATATAATAAAAATCGAATCTTTTGAATGTTAATAATCACTTCTTTATATTGTCAAACATCTAATCTTTCTATTTATAAAAATTTAACCTTTTCTAAATTAAAAATCATATCTTTATGAGGCTAAAATTTTCATTTTTATAAACTAAAAAAAATCGCAACTTTTCTTTAAAAACAAAGTATGTTCTACTTCTTTTAAAAACAAAGTATGTTATACTTCTTTTAAAAACTGATTTTCATTATATTAAAACCTGGTTTTAAAGTTAAGTATTAAATTAAATAAAAACAGAAAAATAAAATATAACTTACATTTTGAATTCAGGTGTGGAGGGGGGGGGGGGGGCGTTTCACGTTGGAGCAGCTGGGGGGTGGTCGGCGCGCTTGAACGGCAGGCGGTGGGGGTGCATCGGAGGAGGTCGAGGAGAAGCGGTGGTTGGGGTTTTCATGGTTGATTTGGGGGATACGGCGTTCGACTGAGGGAGAGGAGAGCAATAGGAGGGCGGAGGGGTTCTGGCGTGCGAGGACGAGATGGAGGAGGGAGGGCACGGTGGCGCGGCACCACCTGAGGAGAGGTGCGACGGGCGCGAGGCCCAAGGCCATTGGGGCTAGGGTTTTTTTTTTTATTTCTTTTTTTTTTCATCTGATCGAAATGAAGAAGAGAGGGGGGGGGGCCAGATGAAATAAAGGAGAGGGATTATTTTATATTTTTATTTATTTATTTATTTATTTTTTTCTCACATAAAGCAACTTTTTCTATCGACCTCGAAACAAGGCCCACCGCCTGCCGTCCATAGCGTTTCACCCCCATTCCGAACACAATAGGATATGTATCGTAGGTTTATTTGATCGTTTCGATCAGTTTCCTTTAAATTTACATTTAAATCACTATATTGAATTTTAAACGTACATTTCAAATTACCGGGGTCACATACTAGCTCGAAAAATTACAGAAAAATATTTTCTACCTTCGTATTGACGATACGGTCCTAACAAAACTAGTTTCGTCGAATTCTGAGACCGTTGGAAAAATGGTCAATTTCCAGTCGATTAAAATCAACTGAAACCGGTCAAACGCGTTTTCCTAAGCCACGCTCACATATTGATTCAGAAAATTATGAAATTTGAAACCTAGCAATAACTTAGCATCACGGACCCAACAAAACTGGTTTCGTCGAAATCCGAGGTCATTTGCAAAATGTCCATTTTTAAGGGCCGGAATTCCATAGCGACTATTCAGAATTTTCAACTGGACATATCTTTTGATTTCCGCTACGAAATCTTGATTTGTCGGATTTGTTGGAAAGATATCCACAAATAGATCCTAATGTTTTTGGTTTCACTAAAATCCGGATTGTTTTGCACCCGGTACATTCAATTGAAGTTTGAAATCGAATTATCGAACTACCGCGCCATTTTCAATTCTATTTATAATTATATATATAAATATTTATATTCTAACGACGACGCGTATAATATATACGTTCGAATTATATTCAAAATAAATTTCTCGTTGATTTTATTTAAAATAATCTATTTTAAATAATCAAAATTCGCTATAATTGCCAAAATAAAAATTTTAAACTGGCCCAGATTTTCGGGTTGTTACACAGATCCTTACGACCTAACTCCATTAGGCTTCCCACGACCCGACCTTCATCACATAGAACAGCCTGCTTCCTTCTAAAGTTCCATCATGATCTGAAGCCAACCATTTCCTTCTTGGCACGTCACCCCAATGACCCGACATATGGATGACGACCCGACCAAAGCTTGCCACCATAGTTTCTGACAATCCAACCGTTATGTCATTCACGACCTAAGCTTCAAGACCACGACCTGCAACCTGGTTCTTCCCCAATGACTCAAAGCTTCCCCATGAGCTGGGCCATATCTTGGAGAAGAAGAAAAACGACCTAACTTCAAAAACGACCCGATCTAAGAGAAAACAACCTAACTCCCAAATCTGACCAAAATAGCTCTAAACTTGACCAAATCTTCACTAAACAACAATGTTGGAAAATGAAGTTTTGATGACGACAACCTTATTCAATTATCGTTGATTGTAAAATATATACTAACACTTATTGTATAGAATATATATATAGAGAGAGGAATTATATACGGGAAATATTACTGAAGACTGTACAGTTTTAAAGATAATAAAGATTCAAAGATCAGAGAAATTTCAAGACTCATGAGTATTCAAGAGTTCAAGAGTTTAAGATTAAAATAATTATAGAGTCTAGATTCTGTAAGACTCTAAATAACACTCCAAGTTCAAATTCAAAATTCTAATTTTCAAAATTTTGATTTTCAATTCTATCCTCAATCCTCTCTATTTTATTTTCTGTTCTTTTTACTTTCTTATTCTTCTTTGTTTTTCAAACCTAAATTTTATGTTTATATTCTTATACTTTATATATTTATATAGTTTAAAATATTATAATGTTATAATTTTATAAATATATTTATATAGTTTAAATTTATGTTTTCATATGTTTTTCTACTATATAATATTAATTTACAACACCAGATGTTTACTCAAGAATTTCCAGAATTATTTTTATATCAGAACACTTGAAAAGTACTTTAAAATACAAAATTACACTAGGGTATGTCTACATACCAAAAACACCATGTCGACATATCACTGTCATTTTTTTCAATTTTGAAAGGAAGTGTCTTTTCACTATCTGAAACGATTCAGAACTGTTGCAACCTTTCTCACTCTTTAAAAAGGGTTTAAAACTGAATTTTTAATCATATCTTCTTCTCCATTTTCATCCTCTTTCATTATATAATTATTCTTAATCATTTTTATGATTTCTACACTTATGCTCTACCGAATTCAATTCTGTTTTGATCAAACTTCTTCTCTCTACACTCTCCTCTCATCTCTCTCTTAATCAAGTGCTATTGAAGAGTTCTAGGGCTGTTTGTAATTGTTTGGGTTGAGTGAAAGTTGTTTGGATTGAGTAAAAGAGGAATCGATGTTCCCTTGTAGCCGAGAAATTAGGGAAGTAGGAATCGGTATTTCCTTATAGCCGAGAAATCAGGGAAGTAGGAATGGTGTTTCCTTGTAGCCAAGAAATGAGGGAAATAGGAATCGGTGGTATCCCTTGTAGCCGTGAAATCAAGGAGGTTGTACTTGACTATTGGAATAGTAATAAAACTCTGCGCAATCCAGCGTTGTGCGGGATTGGACGTAGGAGCAATCTGAACCAGTATAAAATCTGGTGTGTTCTTTCCTATTTTGCATCTTTATTTCTGTTTATTTTGTATTTGTGTTTGAATCTTTGTCTGTGATTGTGTTTGTGGTGTTTGATTCATCTCGTAGTTCACATAAGTTTTAGATTTTGTTTAAATTCTCAAAAACACTATTCACCTTCCCTCTAGTGTTTGTTTTGCCTTAACGATCCATTCCACATTCCCTAACAATTGGTATCAGAGCAAGGTCTTTCAAAAAGTTCATAATCTAATTTTTGAAAATAGTGATAATTGCAACTAACACTGGTAGTAATAATAGTTCTTTTATAGAGGGTCAATCCACTGTTAGACCACAATTGTTTAATGGTAGTAATTATTCATATTGGGCATGTAGAATGAAAATTTATATACAGTCAGTAGGTTTAGACACATGGAATAGTACACAAAATGAATATGTTGAACCCACAACTATATTTGCACAATGGACAAATGAATAAAAGTTTGCTGCACAAAGCAATTCTAAAGCCATGAATATGTTATTTTGTTCATTAGATAGGAATGAGTTTAATAGAGTATAAGTATGTAAAACTGCTTATGAAATCTGGAGAACTTTACATATTACTCATAAAGGAACTAGTAAAGTTAAATAGACTAAGATATCCATGTTAGTTAATCTGTTTGAGTTATTCAAAATGAACGAGAATGAGTCTATTTCAGATATGTATTGCAGATTTCAAGAGATAGTGCATTTGCTAACATCACTTGGAAAATCTTATTCTGAAGCAGATCAAGTTAGAAAATATCGAATTCATTAACTTCAAAATGGGATGAGAAGACTTTGGCTATTGAAGAAGCCAATGATGTCAATGAAATGAAGATTGAAGAGTTAATTGGAAATTTGATGTCTTATGAAGTCTAATTACAGAAAACAAAACAAAACATATCAACTGAAAAGAAGTCTATTGCACTTAAAGCAACAACAAATGTTTTTGACTCGAGTAGTGAAGATAATGAAGAAACAGCGCTTATGACAAATCATTTTAGAAAATTTCTAAAATATAGAAGGAAGAGTTATAATCAAGGAAATTCAAAAATTAATGATGGTCGATGTTTTAACTGCAACAAACCAGGCCACATAAAGAAACTGTGTCCATAACCAGACAAATTGACTCAACAAACGGACAACAGAAATTCATCAAGGAAAAGAAAGAAAGCATACACAGTAACATTAGATGGTTCAGATTAGTCATCAAGTGAAGAAGAACAAGAAACCGGAAATACGAATATATGCATTATGACAATTCAGAGTTCAGAAAATCATGAAGAAAAGGAACAAAAAACGGGTATGCATTAATTAGATTTTAATTTTATTTGGTTGAATGGTTGCTTTTTTTGTTTGTTTGTTTGTTTTGGTTTGGATTTAAAACTTTAAAAACTAACTTTTGAGATTTGAAATTCAAATTTGAAATTTGAAATTCAAAATAATAATATAATATTAGATAACTAATAAATTAATAAAATAAAATTGTTTGAGTATTTAATAAGATTAGAATTATTTCAGGAAATCATTAAACTTGAAATATAAATCGATAGTATATTTCAAAATATAAAAAATCCAGTTTCCTTTTGAAATAAGTCAAGTATGTCGACATGCAAAAGTATATGTCGACATATCTAACCAATTTTAAAATTTAAATTTTTTGGATTTTAAAAGTTTAAACTTTCAAACTTCCCTCCAATCTTTTCACCAACTCTCAAGGTCTGAAAAGGTGTCATTTCAATCTAAAAAGTTGTGCCTATTCAATTCACGTTCATTTAATTCATATCTATTCAATTTATATATATATATATATATCCTTGCTACCTTTCATTCGTAACTCAAAACTATATTCTTCGTATCTATTCTCTTCCAAAAAAATTATCAATTCAATGATTTCCTCAAGTTCATCTCAAAAATTGAACATAACCAAAACCATCAAAGGCTATCTTCATAATGACAAAGAGGCCATCAAAACCTATGGTAACTATTTAGCAAATGTTAAAGTTAACCCGGGTGCTTTTGCCATCTTTAGCAAATTTCCCTCTTATGATTTCGTCTCTCTTTTCGAACACAATGAGGTGTTGAGTCTAATTGACTCTCGTGATAACGATGAAGTATGTTATTCCAAACTCGTGAAGATGCTCAATGCAAATCTTAATTGCGGATTTTATGAAGGCAACGAAAAACAAATTTGGAGTAGTGTCAAAGGAAATCAAATTGTTCTCGATGCCGAACTCTTAGGCACTATTCTAAATTGGAGAAGTGTGGGCTCGAATTTTTCAACTTTTACTATCGAAGAAACCGATATGGAAACATATCATGATATTTTCGAAAATGGTGCTCCAATGGATTTCAAAAATCGTTTCTTACGCCCAAAAACAAGAATTGTCAACCTTCTCCTTCAACATACCATCACTCCCCATTTCGGAAATTCCAACAATCCAACTTTTAAAGTCCAAAAGGCTCTCTTTGCTATTATGGGTGGATATCTTATCAATTGGCCCGAAATGATTCTAAATAAAATAAATCCAAAGATTTATCCACAAGAGAAAACACCCTCTACTATGGTGTTTATCTCATTTGCATTTTCAAATACTTTAATGTTGATCTTCATGGAGAAGAATTTGTCCCTAGAAAAGTGTTTGATGCATCAAACATTCATCTCATGCAAATTCCTATTACTTTTAAACCATATGAAACATTTGATGCCAAACAAGCTCGAATGCAACATGAACAAGAAACAATGGAAGTCGAAGAAGAAGAGGCTTCTATGGAAAGTATTGTGCATCCAACCTCTAAGCGTACTTACAAAGATACGATTGTTCAAAATCAAGTGAAAATCGTCAACAATAAAAAGAATCTTGACAAGAAACTCTCCAAAATATCCAAATTCATGGTCAAGATAGGAAAAAAGCTAACAATTTCATCTTTCTCATCATCGTCCGAAAACTTGGCCATCTAGTTTAATCTATCTTTATATATTTCCTTGTATTTTCTTTCGAATCTCGTATTTAAAGCGTGTCTTGATTAGTTGGATGTATTTGCTTTCTATCAAATAATGAATAGAGTTTTATTTATGATATAATCATCTTTATGTTTCTGGAAAAAACATAAAACTAATTATAATATAATAGAGTTGAAAAGAATTCAAAATTTCAAATTTTTTTAAACATAACACTATACTATGTCGACATGACAAAATGAGTATGTCGACATATAACTGACATATTTTCAAAATGTTTCAAATTTTAAAATTAGAATAACTACTCATGTCCATTCAAAATCCAACGAATTCCATACCCTATTTATTTCCATTTCTTTCAGAAAACATCATTATCCCATTACTCCTTCTTCCTTAATCATTTCTCATCAAATCCATGGAAAATCCTATTTATAATATAAGTGAAAATCTTGATGATTCTTTGAATTCGTTCAAGAAAACTCTCTCCATAGTACTACATAATCAATGCAAACTAGAGCTAATTCAAATGAGGATGGCTAAATATCAAAAAAAAAAAAATTAATGTGATTCGTTGGGATATTTCTTCTTATTTCAGAAGTGAAAACAACCAAACATCACATAACACTGAAGAAGAGTGGAAAGGTATTCAGAAGAACCCAATTACCGGACAAGATGAATGGGTTGAAGTTCCAAGAAACGTTTAATTATTCAGTACGATTTGATTCGTTTGTTTAAAAACATATGGTGTGGCGTGATTTGGATTCTATTATTTGAAACTTGTATATATTAAGCCATATAGTGCGATTTGATTTGGTTTGATTTGTATATATATATATATCAGACAAACATATGTGATAATGATACTTGGATTGGTTTGTATTTAATTACCATATTAGGTTTTATTATAAGTTTGAATAGATTAAGGGGGAGTACTTTTATTGGGATAGTTACTTATGCTCTATTCGGGAAGTTATACAATTTAAGGGGACTACCTTTAGGATTTCTTTTTGATAATGCCAAAGGGGGAGAAATTACAAAATATAAGCATAGTTTATAGGATTCTTACAGATAGGGGGAGTATTATAAGAAACATCATCAACAGGTATATACAATTACGATATTCTGTAATCTAAGGTTGTCATCATCAAAAAGGGGGAGATTGTTGGAGAATGGAGTTTTGATGACAACAACCTTATTTCAATTATCATTGATTATAAAATATACACTAACACTTATTGTATAGAATATATATATATATATATAATATGTATATATATGCAGGAATTATATACAGGAAATATTACTGAAGACCGTATAATTTTAAAGATAATAAAGATTCAAAGATCAAAGAAATTTCAAGTCTCATGAGTATTCAAGAGTTCAAGATTAATATAATTATAGAGTCTAGATTCTGTAAGACTCTAAATAGCACTCCAAGTTCAAATTCAAAATTCTAATTTTCAATTCTATCCTTAATCCTCTCTAATTTATTTTCTATTCTTTTTCCTTTCTTATTCTTCTTTGTTTTTCAAACTTAGATTTTATATTTATATTCTTATACTTTATATATTTATATAGTTTAAAATCTTATAATGTTATAATTTTATAAATATATTTATATAGTTTAAATTTATGTTTTCAAATGTTTTTCTACTATATAATATTAATTTACAACACTAGATTTTTACTCAAGAATTTCCAGAATTATTTTTATATCAAAACACTTGAAAAATACTTTAAAATACAAAATTACGCAAGAGTATGTCGACATAGCAAAAACATCATGTCGACATATAACTGTCATTTTTTTCAATTTTGAAAGGAAGTGTCTTTTTACTATTTGAAATGATTTTGAACCATTGCAACCTTTTACACTCTATGAAAAGGGGTTAAAACAGAATTTTTAATCATACCTTCTTCTCCACTTTCATCCTCTTTCATTATATAATTATTCTTAATCATTTTTACGATTTCTACACTTATACTCTACCGAATTCAATTCTGTTTTGATCAAACTTCTTCTCTCTACACTCTCCTCTCATCTCCCTCTGAATCAAGTGCTATTGAAGAGTTTTAGGGTTGTTTGTAATTGTTTGGGTTGAGTGAAAGTTGTTTGGATTGAGTAAAAGAGGAATCAATGTTTCCTTGTAGCCGAGAAATCAGGGAAGTGGGAATCGGTGTTTCCTTGCAGCTAGACATTAGGGAAATAGGAATCAGTGTTTCCTTGTAGCTGAGAAATCAAGGAAATAGGAATCGGTGGTATCCCTTGTAGCCGTGAAATCAAGGAGGTTGTACTTGACTATTGGAATAGTAATAAAACTCTGTGCAATCCAGCGTTATGCGGAACTGAACGTAGAAGCAATCCGAACCAGTATAAAATCCAATGTGTTCTTTCCTTTTCTGCATCTTTATTTCTGTTTATTTTGTATTTATGTTTGTATATGTGTATATGATTGTGTTTGTGGTGTTTGATTCATCTCGTAGTTCACATAAGTTTTAGATTTTATTTAAATTCTCACAAACACTATTCACCCTCCTCTAGTGTTTTTTTGCCTTAACGATCCATTCTGCATTCCCTAACAAATAATATCGACGAAATCAACTCATCCAATTCAACCACAAACATGTTGTGAAATCCCCAACAACACCAAAATGACAATTATCACCAATACTCATATGAAATTCACTTAAAATCATGATAAATCAATGCATAGAGTAAAATAATGGATCTAATTTACATAAACTTACGAATTAAGATAAGAATTGTCGGTTTTAATTTTCTAGATCAGATCTTATGGTGTTTCATATGAAAATATGCCTACCATGAGATAGATTAAGGTGAAAATGACTTGAAAATGATGAAATAATGATCAAACAACTCATATCCTTGAATCTGCTTCATTTAAGTGGAGATGTTAATGGCCACTCCGTCTGATTCATATGCGTGCATGAATCTGCTTGTGTTGGGATAATAAGACGATGTGACATCAGTAGATGGCTGTATATCTCATTAGTAAAGGGGTTGCCACTTTGAAAAGTGATACATCATACTCGGGGCCAGCATAAGGTGTTTACGGGATATGGAGTTGATCGATTGGGGTAGTAATGAGGGTACATCTAGTCTTGCTTGTTTAAGAGCCCGTTATTATCATTGGGAGTAACACCTGTCATTTCTATTGGGCTACCTGTTATTATTGTATGGGGGTAAAACCCAAAACTAGAAGTACACCTAAGTCTACCATCTTGTTCTTGTTGGGATTATCTTGTTTCTGTTATACTAGTATTGGTGCAGAGAAAAGTACATGAGAAGCACAATATATTCTGTCATATTTATTCTATTTATCCTTCTCAGCTTGCTACACCTTTCTTATGATACTGTTATCTCTCAGTTTATATGCCTGTCATGATGCTTTACTTATTTATATGCTAAAAGTAATTGGACTCGCCAGACTTTATGTCTGACCCGTTTTGTTTCCTCTTCTCTCTCTTCTGTTCCCCCCCGGTTCTCAGGGTGGGAATACTCAGGCTTGATTTGGATTCTCTCTTTCATTCTGCTTGGAGCAGTTTATATGTACCGCTTTTGATTTCCTGTCTTCTCTGATATGGATATATTTTGGGGACTATGCTTTTTATGGACTATTTTACTATGATGATTTTAGTACAAGACAGAAGTTTAAAAATTGATGTAATAGGTTTTCTGTATTTCAGACTTATTATGTAACTGGGTTTTGGACAACGATGACTTTTTTTAATAAAATTTCAACTTCCGTTGTTATTTTATATTTGTCTTGTGATGTTTCTGTTTCTGTTTAGCTATAAGGCTTCACAGAACTTAATGCATTCCGATAAAGAGTGACATTAACGGACGTGGGGTGTCACATTTGGTATCAGAGCTGAAGGTTACCAGATCGGATAAAAGGTTCTGAAGATTGTTTTCAAAAGGTTTCGAAATAAAGCATTTTCAAAAGAAAAAGTTTGTTTTGGAAAACATATTACCCAAAGCCATATAAATATCTGTTTGAGTCCCTTTTCTTTTGAACATGTCTGGGGAACTGATTCTTCATAAAAGGTGTCTCCATTGCGGCATGGTTATGTAGGCATGTTAAGTATGGCACATATCGAAGGGCAAGAAAGTGCCTAACGTCCATCTGTAGCCGCAGTTGTTTCACGTACGGATAATTTTCTCTCAAGTTTATAAAGGATTTATCTGCGATGGAGGCAACTTTCGAGAGACTTGTTAGCATGTTACACAAGGATGGTAAAAAGGAGAATAAGCGAGTTAAGGCTAAGGAGCATAGCCCAAGGATGAGAAAAATGGTGGCCCAATAAGGGAACATATATGAAAGAAGGAAAGCTTGATAAAGTTCAAATAAAGACAAGAAGAATTGTCATGGTTGTGGGAATGTGGGTCATTTGGTTACCGATTGCCAAAAATGGAAGAATGCTTGTTATCATTGTAGAGAGGTCGGACATCTTATTAAGGATTGCCCGAAGAAGCAAGGACAAGGCCAAAGGGCAAGATCTTCTGAAGGGCAGGTGCATGCTCTCGTGGTCGGTGTACCGGATAGAGGTAGGAAAGTTTCTGTTGAAGGTTTGATTTCTCTTTTTAATCATCCTATTAGAACTTTTTTTTGATTCTAGCGCTTCGCGTTCATTTATATCTAATTTTATGGTTGAGTCTCTACACCTTAGTACTAGTATGGTTTTGGATTCCATTGTTGTCTCAAACCCCATTGGAGGTATGGCTCATTTGTCTATTATTTATCGGGGTTTGAGAAAATCTGTGTTGGGTATCGAGTTTAAGTGCGACACATATGTGCTTGATTTCATGGGCTATGGTTTGATTCTAGGTATGTATTGGCTAGACATGTATGGTGCCATTCTGGATTGTGAGAGGAGGGTGGTTAGACTTTTGACTTGCCATGGGAGGACCCTCAAGATTTCATGTGACCCCAAGGGGTCTGTCATGCTTAGTTTCCTAGAGTCACTTGATGCATCTATCGATGATTTACGATTTGTACTAGTAGTCTGTGAGTATCCTGATGTTTTTGAGGAGGTTCGGTGCTTACCTCCGAGACGCGAGATTAATTTTTGTATATACTTGGTTGACAATGCAAAGCTAATTGCATTGCCTGTGCGCCATATGGCTCCAAGAGAAAGGAGGGATCTCAGCAAGCAAGTAGGGGAGCTACTTGAGAAAGGGTTTATTAGGCGAGGCATATATAAATGGGGTGCTTCAGTAGTATTCGCCACTAAGGCGGATGGTTTTCTTCGCTTATGCATGGATTACAGAGAGTTGAATAAGCTCACTAAGAAAAATAGGCACCCACTTCCAATGATAGATGATCTGTTTGACCAGCTTGTTGGCGCATATGTTTTCTCCCGATTAGACTTGGCCACGGGGTTTCATCAGTTGAGGGTGGCCGAGGACAGTTCAGACGAGACTGCTTTTAGAACTCCATATGGTTTCTTCGAATGGCTCGTCATGCCTATTTTGTGGATCTGATGAGTAGGGTGTTTCGGGAGTTTCTAAAAAAGTTCGTTGTGGTCTTTGTTGATGGCATCTTGATTTTCTCGAAGAGCGAGGAAGAGCATGCCCGACATGTAAGGGAGGTTTTAAAGACTCTTCGAGTGCACCAGCTTAAGGCAAAATTCTGCAAATGTCATTTTTGGAGAAAGGAAGTGAGATATCTAGGGCATGTGGTCTCTAAGGATGGGATAGCAGTAGATACCGCGAAAGTAGTTGCAGTTCTAGATTACCATATGCCAAAGAATGCAATGGAGGCTAGGAGTTTTCTTAGTTTACCGGGCTATTATAGGAAGTTCATTAAGGACTTTGCAAAGATATCAGCCCCACTTACCAGACTAACGAAGAAGAATCTGACATTTTCTTGGGATATTGACTGTGAGGATGCTTTTCAGCAATTGAAGAGGGCTCTGACAACATCCCCAGTCTTGACTTTGCATTCTTTGACACTGGGGTTTCCCATACAATAGTCAATGAGAAGGAAGAGGTTTAGGAAGTTGAGTCAAGCAAGAAAGGCAAGGTGGACAATTAGGTAGAGCAGCGGGCGCTGTAGCGAAACTGATCGCAAAAGAGGGTAAATCAGCCACATTAAAATTGCCATCCGGGAGGTCCGTTTGATATCCAAAACTACTTAGCAACAGTCGATCAATCCCTATTCTGTAACTCCTCTTTTTTCCTTTGCATGTCTGATGGGAACAAAGTGTTCACAATTTACACTGATGCATGTGGTACAGGGCTTGGTGCGGTTCTGATGCAAGAAGGAAGGGTAGTATGTTATGGAGGAAAACAGTTAAGAGTTCATGAGAAGAACTACTCTACCCATGACTTAGAATTAGCTGCAATAGTATTCGCGCTAAAGACTTGGCGTCATTATCTACTTGGAGAGAAGTTTGAATTGTATACCGATCATAAATCTCTCAAGTACTTGTTCTCGCAGAAGGATCTCAATTTGAAGCAACAGAGATGGATGGAGTTCCTAACGTCCTATGTCTTTGAGATTGTTTATACCCCGGCAAGGGTAATGTGGCGGTAGATGCACTAAGTTAGCATAGGATGACCTTGAGTCCTCTATTTGTAGAGAGGCAGAGCTTGGAGTATATATCGACTTTTGATTTCAGACCCTTTATCGAGTTCACGCCTGGTTTATGGGCATCGTTATAGGTGCGACCTACTCTTTTGGATCAGATATGAACTACGCAGAGAGGACCCACAGATAGCAGACATCTTGGATAAGCTCAATTGAAGGGAGACTTCCAGTCAGTTCAGTAGATATTCCACGGATGATAGGGGTGGTTGCGACGAGATAGAAGGCTTTGTATTCCCCGATTTGGGAGTTTGTTGAAGACAGTCCTTGAGGAAGCCCGTCATTCTAGGATGACTATTCATCTTGGCGGTGATAAGATGTATATGGATACGAAGAGGGTTTTCTTTTGGGCTTTGATGAAGAAATATGTAGCGGAGTTTGTTTCTCGATGTTTGATTTGCTAGCAAGTGAAAGCCGAGTAAAGGAAGCCTGGTGGTTTAGTTCATCTTTTGGAGGTCTCACAGTGGAAGTGGGAGAGTGTCTCTATGGATTTCATTGATGTTTTGCCTACATTAAGGAAAGGCAACACCGGTATTTGGGTTATAGTCGATAGGCTTACAAAGAGTGCTCACTTCATTCCCGTTAAGAGTAAGAGGACAACAACATGGTTGGCATTAGTTTATCTTAGTGAGATAGTCCTTCTACATGGAGTACCTTCCAGTATTGTGAGTGATCGTGACCCTATATTCACCAGTGAGTTTTGGAGGAGTTTGGAAGAGGAAGTAGGTACACAGTTGTGTTTGATTACCCTCAGACCGATGGACAGACAGAAAGGGTAAACAAAGTTCTTGAGGATCTTTTAAGACTGTGTATCCTATACTTCGGAGGAACATGGGAAGTGCATCTTCCTTTGGTAGAGTTTGCATACAATAATATTTATTAGGATAGTATTGGCATGGCATCCTTCGAGGCATTGTACGGACGACCCTGCATATCACCGACTTGTTGGTGGGAGTCTACAGAAAGACTTCTACTTGGACATGAGATGATTAGGGAGACTTCAGAAAAGATTGATCTTATTCGCAGATGCATGAAGATAGCTCAGGATAGGTAGAAGTCCTATGTAGATAAGAGAAGGACCGATATTGAGTTTGAAGTGGGAGACATGGTTTTCATCAAGGTATCACCTTTGAGGAATGTAGTTCGCTTTGGATCTGTAGGGAAATTGGCACCAAGTTTTGCAGGGTCATTTCCCATAACTGAAAGGATTGGACAAATGGCTTATAGGGTAAAGTTACCAAAGAGATTGGCAGGAGTTCATGATGTTTTCCACATTTCTCATTTACGGAAGTGCCTACATGATACCGCAAAAGTAGCTGAGCCGAGTATGCTTGAGGAAGTAGAGGTGGAACGGGAGGCGACAGTTAGATGAGTTCCTATCCGTATTCTTGGATCAGAGGTTAAGAAGCTACGCAACCGAGAGGTCATGCTGACTAAAGTTCAATGGGGAGAAGACCCCAAGGATGCAACTTGGGAGACTAAGGACAAGATTCGCGCTTCGTACCCTTTTCTTTTCAAGGGTATGTTCTTAACTTCTTTCCAAAACTTTTATTCGTACTTGCTTCTATCATTAAGTTTATCCTACTGATTGAATCTTCAACATTTAGGTATGGACCCATGGATGTAAACATGTGTTTGAGACATTTTATGTTTGATAGATGCAAGTAGATGCAAGTGTTTGATAGTGGTTGCTCGTGGATACACATACACACACATTAGGCACTAGATCAACTCAATCACTCTCATACTGCATGTGGATGCGTGTGCATATTTTTCTTTTTACGGATGGAAATGGGTGTATCATCATATGAATGTTGCATTTGAATGTATGATTCTGCACGCATATAGCTATTACATGATATAAAGGATTAATTGCATACATGTTGGATTCATGGCACTAACATACATTGCACTAAGTAGATCAACCGAATTAGTAGATCGCCTAATCAACCGCATTATTATAGGGACATATACACGCTCCTTTGCATATGTTCATATAAGCATTATAAATTTTTTAAGGACAATGGATGTTTGTGATTAGTGGAAGAGTAGATGGATGTTAGGATATAAATTCTTCTTAACTTAGAGATTTCAGGGACGAAATCCTCTAAGTAAGAGGATGTAACACCCCGAAATTTTAAAGAACGTTATAACAATAAACTAAAGAATACTCAATTAAATATTAGGAATTAAGTAAAATGGACTGCACCATCGCGTTCGTCTTGGAATTCTGCTTAAGATAAACTCAGAGTTTGCATAAAACAGATATCGTATGAAGAAGATATTAAGGTTTGAAGTTTGTACACATATAAGCATATATATATATATATATATATATATATATATATATATATATATACACGAACCATTCCTAGAAAATCAAAAATAAATGAGTGGGAAGAGGAGGGATTTAGACACGTTAGGGGTCGACCCTATGTGTGACAACTTGGAATTTTTGAACCAATTTAAAATTTTTATTTTAGCTATTTTTATGGATTTTGAATATTTAAAATGATATATTTTAAATAATAACGACTAAAAATTTATTTAAATCGAAGTTAGAATGTATAAATTTATTTTAATTATAGAACGAGCCTGAAATGGCACGATAGTTTGAAAATTCGATTTTAAATTTCAAATGAATGTGTAGGATTCAAAATAAATCGGATTTTAGTAAAACCAAAAACGTTGGAATCTATTTAGTAATATCTTTTTAACAAATGCGAAAAACTGAGCTTTCATAATATAAATTGAAAGTTATGTCAAGTTTAGAATTGAAAATAGCCGCTATGGAATATATATATATATACATATATTATATAATATATAGCCCTTAAAAATTGCCATTTTGCAAATGACCTTCGTTTCCGGCGAAACCGCTTTTGTTGGATACAGAATGTCAAATTATTGTTAAGTTTCAATTTCATAATTTTTGGAATTAATATGTGAGCGTAGTGAATTTTTACGTGTTTGGTACTTTCAATTTGAATTTAATCGACTGGAAATTGACCATTTTTAAACGGTCTCCAAATTCGACGAAATTAATTTTGTTTGGACCGTATCGTCAAAACATAGCTAGATTTATTTTTCTGGAATTTTTGGGGCCAGTATGTGGCTCCGGTAAATTAAAATGTATGTTGAAATCAATTTTGAACGTTATATTAATTTATATTTTAATTTTAAGCAAAGCTGATCGAAATAGTCGAATTGGCTTACGGGACATATCGCATTATGTCCGGACTGAGGGTATTTAGATAGGGGCGACATTCATTGGGATTCATTTGGAGTTTGGATGGAAAATAACTATTTTAGGAAATAAATGAACTAAAAATAATATATATATATATATATATATATAAATCAATCAGAAAATCTGTTTAACCCTAATTCATTTCGTTCGAAACCCGCCCCCGTTAAAATCGAACGACGGAAATCATTGAAAACTTCTCACCTCTATTTCTTTTGATCCTCTCAATGAAATTGGATAATTCTTGAAGCAATTTTGTAGAGGATTTCATCCTCTTCAAATCCATACGGGTCTGGTCCCCTATAGTTGCGTATATAAAGAGAATTGAGCTCTCAAAGTGATGTCGTTCGCTGGAGATTTGCGCCGCTTGTCATAGTTCGACTTCGTCGTGGTCAGAGTTGTAGGTGCGGCGCTCGGAGCACTTCAACGTGGCGTAGTCCAATCGTCACCTCGTGCCTCAATTTGCATGAAAATTGGCACCCTAGCTTTGAACCGTAATCGAACGACGGTCTGGAGGGTTTCTCAGAGAAAAGGCGTAAAATTTAATTAACTTATTTATTAATTACTTTTCTGAAATGTCATTAGCACGGAAAAAAAAATCAAACCAATTTTATAGTAAAAATCATTGTTTTAAAATTTAGTTTTTGTTATACATATAGCATTATATAAAAATATGATTTTTTATTATATATATATAGCATCATATAAAAATGTGATTTTTATTATATATATATAACATTATAAAAAAATGTGATTTTTATTATATATATAGCATTATATAAAAATGTGGTTTTTAAATAAATATAGAGCGTCATTAAAAATGTAATTTTAAAAAAAATGTAAATAGCGTTGTTTAAAAATGTGGTTTTTAATATAAATTGCGTGAAGACAGATTGTGTTGGAATCATGGTGAAGAACACTACACGGTGGAACAAATCTGAAAGTTGGTTAATTTTACTAGAACCATCGTCAGAAAAGCACGAAGGAGTGGATCCCAAAGTGAGAACACCTTCTTACTCAAATTATTTTACAGTTAAATATATTCTAGGTTGCAGATGTGGCTTAGTAGCCCCTGACACTATTTATTTGTACAAACCATGGTTGTTTATTTGTTTGGATTGAATTTTGGGAAAATTGACTGTATTGTGGTGAAATGAATTGTATTGTGGTTTGGATTGATTATCATGTATGGCGCGAGTCGGTATCAGGAGAGTGGTAATGCTAGACATTACTCTGTTTCTAATATCGCTCCGTTATAATGCCGAATTTTTTTGAAAGAAATATTGTTCATTAAAAATATAATTTTTAATGTGTATGTGAACTATATAAAATATTCATGTGTTGAATAAAATGTTTGAACAATAAAAATATCATTTTTATTGAATAAACGAACTATATAAAATATTCATGTATTGAAATAAATATTTTATCGTTAAAAATATATTTTTTAACGTAATATATGAACGACATAAAATTCTCCTGAAATGAAAACAAATATTCATCTACGAATCAGACGATTTGTTTATGTACACCCATTTAACTGACATAAATTAGGACGATAAATTTTACACATCGCCCCACTGCACAAATAATATTCAGTATTTGTTGGTTGAAACCCCACAGGGGTATTAGGACGATATTTGGCATACACTAATCCAATTGTTTAGTTGTATGTCACTCGATTGGTTGACAGACTGTTGTAAGCGTTAATTATTTATATTTAATGCTCATGCAGTTGTGTAATGCGCTCTGGATGATGGATAATTGGTTATCATTATTGTTGTATACATGTGTTGTATTAAATCTATATCAATAAATTATATGGTAATTGACTGTGTCTGATTCCAATTCAGAAAGAAGGAATATTTTAAAATAACGAATATTTTAAATTAATATTCAGTAAAGGATAAAAATGTGAATTTGATGTCCGATTTTGGATGGACACGAAAATATTGAAATGTATGAAGCCGTGTCGATTAATTGTGCGCCATTTTCACGCGAACGATATTTATATCGATTTATTCATTTTTATAATGAATATCGAAAAGGAAATGATTTCAAAATCTGATACTTTGAAATTATTATCATTTAAATATTATAATGATAAGGAGTATTCAATTTTGATTTAAAATTGAAAAGAAAGTGGGAATCCTTTTTAAAACAAATTTATGTAATACGTTTTTAACGAAATATATAATAATAGTGTGTGTGTATATATATATATATATATATATATATATATATATATATTAATGGCTTAAATAGAATGCGCCGCGCTGCGACTGTTCGTGAATTTCGACCAATGACTTCGAATTGATATTACGGGAGATCCGACCGTCGGATTCCCCTAAAACTGGAACCATTGGGTTCGTATCGAAAAGAGCTTTCCAATGAATATAAGGGAATTAAATTTGAACGGCTGGATTTGGAATTATATCCAAATCAAATTTGAAAAAGGTCGCTATGGATGCAGTTTGGTGACCGTAATTGGAAACCGACTGTACGGGCCTTGATAAAATTATTAAAAATATTAATAATTTGTGTAAAATCATAATAAATGATTTGGAAAGAATTTGGATTAAAAATTCCAATTTTTTAAAGATAAAAATATATTTTTATCAAAATGAACTAGTTATTAATTAGAATAATAATCCAATATTTTTAAATAAATAAATTAGATTTGAAATGGTTTTAAAATAACCAGAATTTTCCAATGAATAAATTGGAATGGATTGGGATGGATATATCCTTGGAATATTTCGATATTGGATTCCGTGGTTATACGGATATTGTTATGGGAATTTGGAAGATATAGATATCGTTATTCCGATACGATATCCATTAGTTTCAGAATTTGATATTGAATATAAGCCGATATAATATCTATTCAGAGCCTTGTATTTAATATTAAATTGGATTTTGGGTTTGTCGTGAATGGTTTCCTCAGTAACACTATTCTTAAACCCTGTGTGAAAAGAATAAATCTTTCAATTAAGATTATTAGACTTTCCAGTTATATTTAGAAATTAGAATAAAATGGAATGTGAATTGGGTTTGTTGCGAACTGTGTTTTTAACGATATTCGTTTTTTAACCCAATTAACAGTGAAATGTGATTTGGAATATATAAATATTTTTATTAAGATTAATGAAATTTTCCAAAGTAAAATTTTCCAATTTAATAAAATAAATTGGAATGGAATGGAATTCGATTTGGTAATAATCGAAGTGAGTTTCTGCGGAGGAAGACTGTTACTATATATGTAAGTTAAAAGGCTTTGTCGTTATTCCATTTATAATATTAGTCAGATACGGAAATTGATATCGATTATATATTGATCCGTTTTACGTGAAGATTCCATAATTAATGGAATGTGATTTTGGGTTTATCGTGAACTATGTTTTAAATGACATTTATTCTTTAACCCAATTAAAGACAGGATTATATGTCTAACATTGTATTTCGAACTGTATTGTTGATTTCTATTAAATATATATCTGTTTGGTGGCGGAGAATTTATTCTCTTGCTTAACACCCTTCTCTGAAACATATGAGCTTAGAGGTTATATATCGGTATAAATCAGTAGTATGGTGTAGGTTGTCGATGTGACATGTTTGGGTTTCCAAGTTAAATAATCATTAAATAATGATTGTTGGAAGATTAAAACTAAATGAAGTTTTAATGAATCTTTAATTAGATTGAAATGAGAATGTGATAATTTAAATTATCAAATTTAGGAAAATGATTGGAAATGGAGTACCACCAGTTTTTACTCCAGGCGATAGTTAAATCTTTAATTAGATGAGAACATGAAATGGTAATTAAATTCATCGATAACACCGTGGTGTTAGATATGGAGTATTACCAGTTTTGCTCCATGGGATGAATAGGTTGGGATTGGGATTAATAAATAAATGATTGCTTCGGCAAGGTTCGTTAATCCCGACTAGTTGATAAACCTTAATTAGGTTTTGGATTGATATCCAAAGGAAGATTAAAGAATAAATTTTAAAGAATTTATCTTTGATAAAATTAATGGGAACATTTCCCTAAAGATGTGAATATTTGAATAAAAGAATATTCTAAATTGGAATGAGGCGTATGATGTGTTTTTATAGCACTTGATTGTTGATTATAAAATATGCGAGTTATTCGGAAAGACCGGCTTTAACCCATTTTGAATAACTGATTCAACGATAAGTCGATGATGAAGGCGGTGGTTGAAGACCGGAGATCTTCACATCGTTTGGATGATTACCAATGTCTTGATTGGGCTGTACACCCAAGACAAGGTAATAAGTGGTGATCATCCAGACGTACTTGGAGATCGACCGGATATGCGAGGACCTCTCTCTTGTATTGGACATATGGGACGAGGAATAAGGTGCCTCCGGTTTCGTTCAGATCCAGAACGGACTAGTAAATGGATGTGTGTCTGACATTGGATTTTATTCTGTGTTGACTGATCTCTATTGAATATATATCTGTTTGGTGGAGGAGAATTTATTCTCTTGCTTAACACCCTTCTTTGAGACGTATGAGTTTAGAGGTTATATATTGATAGACATCAATTGCATGGCATGAATTGTTGGTGTGGCATGCTGAGATGCAGTGATCAAGGCTCCTGTTGAAAAGCAGAGTCTTGTGGTTGATGATCAAAGCACGACTTTAAATAACATAGCTTTGTGTATAGCGTTAATTCGCGGGCCTCACACCCGGTATGAGTCAAAAACGGGATAAGGGACCCAAGGAGTGCACGACATTTCTTTCTAGCTATGGGTGGTGTCATGGTATGGAGCCCAGACATTTATTTATTTTTACCTGTGTGTATGATGGAATGCGAGGCGCCTCAGATATTGGTCCCTTGTGGCCAAGTGATAGGTCCGATAGGACCTAGAAACGTGTGTTCAGGAATTGTCAATCCTCAAACGTAAGGGAGGACAGCCTTGGAGGATCCAAGGGTCCACTACAGGGAATCCTGAGGCATTTGCTAGAGTGCCTCGAAGCCGGCGAGGAGTACATCCCTTGCCTCGACTCATAGATGGAATCCAATTTCCAATACATTTCAATTTTAGGTGTAAACCTATATGGCGACATAGTAGGATGGGGCGCTCATGCCATCTATGATTGATACATTTATATTTGAAGTTGTTTTGACACTATACACTTATAGTAATATCGAAATGATTTGTTTTAAAATGAACCAAGCATGTTTGGCTATTATAAGGGAAAACTCTATCCTTCGGCTTGCGTTGCATTATGTGATGGGACCTGAGTCTTATAATAGCTTCATTTTCGAAAAGCATTGCGCTGTTTATAAACTGTTTTATGCACTGGTATTCTTGGGAGAAAACCCGTTCTGTGTTATACGGCGTCGTCCCTTGATTTACTTTATTTCTAAAGTAAAGTTTTAAATAATTGTTTTAGTTCTCACACCAGTCCCATGACTGACCTGGAGTTTATTGTTTTAACCTAAACTCTGGGTGCCATATTTTCCACACGGGCAGCTAGTAGTTTTGGTTTTGTAGATATTATTTTCACAGGATCCTAGATTTATAGCTGGAGCTATATTCAAAAAGCTCTGTATCCATGTATCTCTTTCAGTTGTGTTATGTACTATTTTTCCGCTACTTTGTAATTTAAATCTCTGATATTTTTCTGATGTATTGTATTTATTCATACTTTGTTATATTCTTGTATTCTGATGTAAATTGTTGTAACAGCAATGAAATGTTCTTCTATTTGCGTTCTGATTTGTCATGTTCTCAACTCAATCCAGGCTTTCCCGTAAGGGCGAGTTTGGGTCGTTTCGAACGTGGTATCAGAGCTTTTTTTTTACAAAGCTCGAAAACAAGACACATTAGAACCGAATGAAAGAATTCATCAGAGATTGGATTAGTAATATTCAATGAGAATGACTCGTTAGAGATGGGATCAGTAGTATCCTAGAATGAGTTTCAAAGAGTGTTATTTTTAAAATAAAAATGAAAACGAATTTTGTTTTGAAAATTTAAACTTTATTATACATATTTGAATATTTTATTTTAAACTGATTTGGACTATCGAGTATATGAATATTTTGCATATACACCTAGCTAGCGTGCGTACGAAGTCTCAAATATAATGGATGCATATAGAATCACACTCTAGACACTCAGGGATAATTCTGGTGATGTCTGGACATCATCAGTAATTATGTTCGAGTTTCGAAAGTGTGATATCTATATATTTCCAATTGACTGGTGTGAGAACCAAAATTTAGATAGGGTTATTGTTGTGAGTTAGCCTTAAAAATGTGATTTTTGAATATATATTAAAGTTATGCATTTGAAAACTTAATTAACTAATTGATTGTTGATTGTGTTGTGTGATTATTAGTTAAATAATAAAATTATTGGAATGATCAATCCAATAAGAGATAAAAGGTAAAATTAAGCCAAATTGAATCAAATTATTGAACTGAATTGAAATTGATTTGAATAGCATACATGTACATATATATATATATATATATATATATATATATATGTGAACAGGTCATAGCAGGGAAGCTAAGAAGAGGAATAAAATTGTAGGCCCGACAAATAGGTACATGTTTACTATATTTCTTAGGGTTTGATGATTTTATGAGTCAATTGGCTAGCAGCTTGGCTTTTTATTTTCCTTTTGGATTGATGAGGGCCCTGTGAGGTTAGTTGCGGTTTTAAAGGTCACCCTATACAAAGGAGGTTATGGTGATTTTTTTTGAAAATTTAGGGTGTTAGCCAAATTTTTGAGAAATTAGAAAATTCTTAGAAACTGAAAAGTTGAAGAATGAAAGCCAGAATGAAAGTTGAGTTGGTTAGTTAAACAACTTTCAGCTCCGTTCCTTTTCGAGGACGAAAAGATTTTAAGTGGGGGAGATTGTAACAACCCGAGATTTCTGAACCAATTATTATTTTTTATTTTAGCTATTTTTATGGATTTTGAATATTTAAAATGAAATATTTCAAATAGTAATGACTAAAAATTAATTTAAATCGAAGTTAGAACATATAAATTAATTTTAATTATAAAACGAGCCTGAAATGGCACAATAGTTTGAAAATTCGATTTTAAATTTCAGATGAATGTAAAATTCAAAATAAATCAGATTTCAGTGAAACCAGAAACGTTGGAATCTACTTAATAATATCTTTTTAACGAATGTGAAAAACTGAGATTTCATAATATAAATTGAAAGTTATGTCCAGTTTAAAATTGAAAATAGCCGCTATGGAATATATATATATATTATATAATATATTTTAATTTGAATTTAATCGACTGGAAATTGACCATTTTTCAAACGGTCTCCAAATTCGACGAAATTAGTTTCCTTAGAATCGTATCATCAAAACATAGCTAGATTTATTTTCTGGAATTTTTGGAGTCAGTATGTGGCTCCGGTAAATTAAAATGTACGTTGAAATCAATTTTAAATGTTATATTAATTTATATTTTAATTTAAAGGAAAACTGATCGAAAGAGTCGAATTGGCTTACAAGACATATCCCAGTGTGTCCGGAATGGGGATATTTAGCTAGGGGCGATATTCGTTGGGATACGTTTGGAGTTCTGATGGAAAATAACTATCTTTGAAAATAAATGAATTAAAAGTAAAATAAATAAATATATATAAACCGATCAGAAAATCCGTTTAACCCTAATTCATTTCGTTTGAAACCCGCCCCCCGTTAAAATCGAATGACGGAAAACACTGAAAATTTCTCTCCTCGATTTCTTTTGATCCTCTCAATGAAATTGGATAATTCATCAAGCCATTTTGTAGAGGATTTCATCCTCTTCAAATCCATACGGGTCTGGCCCCTTGTAGTTGCTTATACAAAGAGAATCGAGCTCTCAAAGTGACGTCGTTTGCCGGAGATTTGCACCACCTGCCGTAGTTCGACTTCGCCATGGTTAGAGCTATAGGTGCGGCGCTCGGAGCGCTTCAACGTGGCGTAGTCCGATCGTCACCTCGTGCCTCGATTTGCATGAAAATGGGCGCCCTAGCTTTGAACCATAGTCGAATGGCGGTCTGGAGGGTTTCTTAGAGAAAAGGTATAAAATTCAGTTAATTTATTTATTAATTACTTTTCTAAATGTCATTAGCACGAAAAAAAATCAAATCGGTTTTATAGTAAAAATCATTGTTTTAAAAATCAGTTTTTATTATACATATAACATTATATAAAAATGTGATTTTTATTACATATATATCATTATATAAAAATGTGATTTTTATTATATATATATAGGATTATATAAAAATGTGGTTTTTAAATATATATATAGAGCATTATTAAAAATGTGATTTTTAAAAAAAATGTAAATAGCGTTGTTTAAAAATATGATTATTAATATAAACTGCGTGAAAATAGATTGTGTTGGAATCATGGTGAAGAACACTACGCAGTGGAACAAATCTGAAAGCTGGTTAATTTTATTAAAACCATCATCAGAAAAGTACGGAGGAGTGGATCCTAAAGTGAGAACACCTTCTCACTCAAATTATTTTACAGTTAAATATATTCTAGGTTGCAGACGGGACTTAGTTTCCCCCGACACTATTTATTTGTGTAAACCATGGTCGTTTGGATTGAATTTTGGGAAAATTGGCTGTATTGTGGTGAAATTAATTGTATTGTGGTTTATGGATTGGATTAATTATCATTTATGGCGCGAGCCGGTATCAGGAGAGAGGCAACGCTAGACGTTACTCCGGTTCTAATATCGTGCCGTTATAATGCCGAAATTTTCTGAAATAAATATTGTTCAAAAAAAATATAATTTTTAATGTGTATATGAACTATATAAAATATTCATGTGTTGAATAAAATGTTTGAACAATAAAAATATCATTTTTATTGAATAAATGAACTATATAAAATATTCATGTGTTGAAATAAATATTTTATCGTGAAGAATATAATTTTTAACGTATATATGAACGACATAAAGTTCTCCTGAAACGAAAACAAATGTTCATTTACAAATCGTACGATTTGTTCATGTACACCCATTTAACTGACATGGATTAGGACAATAAATTTTACACATCGCCCAACTGCATAAATAATACTCAGTATTTGTTGGTTGAAACCTCACACGGGTATTGGGATGATATTTGACGTACACTAATCCCAATTGTTTAGTTGTATGTCAATCGATTGGTTGGTAGATTGTTGTAAGCGTTAATTATTTATATTTAATGCTTGTGTAGTTGTGTAATGCACTCTGGATGATGGATGATTGGTTATCATTGTTGTTGTATACATGTGTTGTATGAAATCTATATAAATAAATTATGTGGTAATTGACTGTGTCTGATTCCAATTCAGAAAGAAGGAATATTTTAAAATAACGAATATTTTATAATAATATTCAGTAAAGGATAAAAATGTGAATTTGATGTACGATTTTGGATGGACATGAAAATATTGAAATGTATGAAGCCGTGTTGATTAATTATGCACCATTTTAACGTGAACGATATTTATATCCATTTTATTCATTTTTGTAATGAATATCGAAAAGGAAATGATTTCAAAATATGATACTTTGAAAATATTATCATTTAAATATTATAATGATAAGGAGTATTCAATTCTGATTTAAAATTGAAAAGAAAGTTGGAATCGTTTTTAAAACAAATTATATAATACGTTTTGAACGAAATATATATTATGTTATATATTATATTATATATATATTAATGGCTTGAATAGAACGCGATCTGCCGTGACCGTTCGCGAATTTCGACCATTGACTTCGAATTGACATTACGGAAGAGCCGACCATTGGATTCTCCTAAAACCTGAACCGTTGGGTTTGTATCGAAAAGAGCTTTCCAATGAATATAAGAGATTTAAATTTGAATGGTTGGATTTGGAATTATGCCCAAATCAAATTTGAAAAAGGTCGCTATAGATGTAGTTCGGTGGCCATTATTAGAAACCAACTGTACGGGCCTTGATAAAATTATTGATAATTTGTGTAAAATCATAATAAATGATTTGGAAAGAATTTGGATAAAAAATTCCAATTTGTAAAGATAAAAATATATTTATATCAAAATGAACTAGTTATTAACTAGAATAATAATCCAATGTTTTTATATAAATAAATTGGATTTGAAATGGTTTTAAAATAACAAGAATTTTCCAATGAATAAATTGGAATGTATTGGAATGGAAATAATCTTTGGAATATTTCGATATTGGATTCCGTGGCTATATGGATATTTTAATCGGAATTTGGAAGATACAATATCGTTATTCCCAATACGATATCTATTAGTTTCAGAATTTGATATTGAATATAAACCGATATAATTTCTATTCAGAGCCTTGTATTTAATATTAAATTGGATTTTGGGTTTGTTGTGAATGGTGTCTTCATTAACACTGTTCTTAAACCCTGTGTGAAAAGAATAAATCTTTTAATTAAGATTATTAGAGTTTCCAGTTATATTTAGAAATTGGAATAAAATGGAATGTGAATTGGGTCAATTCTCTATTCTTTAGATCCAGTCCCAGTGAGTTCATGTTATTTTTAGATATAAACATTTAATAGTAATCTTGACATGTTTATAAGTTTGGATCTAAACCTGTGCCTGCTAATAACTTGAATCATAACTAAACAGATTTGCCTTTACTTGTACACCTGATCCTCTGTTTAGTTCTTACATGCCTACCTTTATTATGTCTATTCTGTCATTATGCCTGATAATATCACCATATGCCTATTCTGTTAGTTTGCTTAATCATGTCACCATATGCCTACTCTGTTAGTATGACCAATTCTATCAGCATATGCCTGTTTTATTATTATGCTTATTCTTGTTCTCTTCCCTCCCTCCTTCCCTTTTTATTTTTATAGCCAGGATACCTTCGAGCCTATGCCTACTGCTGAAATATGCGAGCGCGCGAAATTGGGAACGGTTGGGAATGTTAAACCGGGGCATAACTTATATTGTAAAACATGATTAGGATTTGGGACATAATCTATACCTTGATCTAAATTTAAATTTGGGCCATAATTTGTATCGTGAATCACACTGGGATTTGGGGGCATAACCGTGGATAAACATAAAAAATTGTTTAATAATGAACTTGCCTAGATTTGCAATAAGTAGAAACTGTAACCCCACCTAGACACGAGGTTAGATTACATTAGTGGTAGAAGTCTGCCCGGAACCGCCCGACAAACCTAGCGTCCACAAGTGGTTAATCTAATGTGAGAGGTTGAGTGCATAAATGTACACGTAACGGTGCTAATACATGAGGTTAAGTCCAACTTGTGGTAGAAGCCTGCCCGGAACCGCCCGGTATGTCCAGCATCCACTAGTGGTAGACTTAATGTGAGAGGTCTAGTCCATTAACAACCATCAATGGATGAATGATAATAACTTATTAACTTGTAATACTTAACCTGTTTAAATTTGTGGGGATTACATGAATCTGTCAAATTGAGTAGGGGTTAAGTAAACTTGATTGAATCGGTGAGGGTTAAGCTAATCTTGTTAGATCTATGGGGGCGGTTTATATAGGAATAAACTGACAAACTTAACCTATTTTATATGTTAGGGTTATGCAACCTTGTTAAACTGTTAGGCATAACATGTTAAAATCTTAGTAGTGGTGATGCAAGTCTAGAAGGAACTTGTACCATCTGTTGTGTGAAACCTGTATCAGTCAGTAAACCATTTTGGTACCAAACGGGAACCCCTAACTAGGTCGGGGTCTGGACATGCTTAATGAGTTGATTTTAAGCAGTTTATTTAAGTGGAGATGTCGATGGCGCACTCCGTATGATTCATGTGAGTGCTTTAATCTGCTTACGTTGGGATAATAAGACGTTGTGACATTAGTAGATGGATGTGCATCTCGATAGTAAAGGGGTCGCCTGTAACACCCCGAAAATTCTATAACTATGAAATTAGAAAATTAAGGTATAATTAATCTGAAATCAAAGAACTAAGGGAAACGGGATACGCCATTGCGTTCGTCTCGGAAAAATACGCGAAATAGAGTCCGAGTTTTCGAAAAACGGAGTCCGTATGTAGAAGATATGGCCTTCGGAAGTTTTGAATTAAATTTAAAATTCAAACAGAATAAAGTAATTAAAAATCGAGCCCAATGGGCCAGGGCGGATAAACACCCGCCTAGGCCACCCAGGTCGACTGGGCTATCGACCTGGGCTACCCATGTCGACAGGGCTGTCGACAGCCCTGTCGACAGGGGTATCGACCTGGTCGAGCCCAGTCAACCTGGCTGGCCAGGTCTGTGTTTGGTCGAATTTCTGTGGTCTGCTTTGTCATTAGGGCTAGGTGGCGGGTTCTAATTGGTCTCTCTATCTAATGAATGGCTACGATCTAACCTAGCAACATCAATGGTCCTAATCAATTCCTAACCTCTATATAAACAACCCTAGACTAAACCCTAATCTATTCATTCAAATTAAGAACATAGCCGCCATGTTGCTGAGGAACGACTAAGAGTAGCCGCCAACTAGAGAGAGAATTAGGAAGAAAGTTCTAAAGCCTAAAGCAATTCAAGCAACCTAAAGCCAATCAATTCAACAAAGGAATCATATCTCTTAATTAGAGAATTCGCCGCAACCATTGTAAGTAGAGTATTACTTTGGTATGGATAAACAACTGTATTGATTTGTATGCTTGAATTGGGATAATAAAATAGTTCATATTTGTGCAAAATTATGTTATTCATTATAAAGAACTACATGCGGTAGTTCTATGCAAGTATACGTTTGGAATATTGCGCAAATTATGTAATCTATGTTGAAGCTACATGTATGTAGTTGATTGAAATCCATGCAAGTTTGCGGCTTTGTTATTATGCCATCATGATGTATATTTTTGGGCATAAATCATTTTGCAAGTAATTGAAACAAGTTTGGTTGTTATAGTTCATAAGAAACTATGTTGGAATTTTGACACCATAATCCATGTATTAAGGCATGCTTTTGCAAACTTATGAATATGGCTAGGCTATGAATGATATTTGGCATAATTGAAATCCATGATTAAGTCTATCTTGCTTACAAGAATTTTATGATGACATATGTGAGACATGGTTAGGTTAGACTCAAAAATCCCTTTTTTTCAAGTTTAAAGCAAACACCATGATTAGGAATATTTATGCATAAGCATATTTATACTATCGTTATGTGATTAGACTTAAACCATAATTAAGTTGATCTATGCTTCTGTGTTAGTAACAAAGTATCCCCTTTGTAAACATGTAGAAACCTTATGAACATGACTTGTTTATGCCATGAACAAATTTAACTTTACTTATGCCATGATTATGCTAAAAGTATTTATGCCATGCTTATGTTTGACATTATGCTATGCTTATGCTAGAAACATTTATGACATGCTTATGTTTGACATTATGCCTAAATAAGAATATAGGTTCATGTTGTAGTTAAACCTATGCAAGTTCACATGCTTTGATTCATGTCACCTATGTTACCACTATGCAAGTACACCAATTTCTATTTTGTATTTCCAACGTCGTATTGCAAGTTCATGCGCTCACCTGCCCCTCTTTGTGTATGTAATCACGCTTTAAGCCTCCCCTTTTCGCATGGCTAAATTGGGCTTTAAAAGGCTAAGCCCAATATATATAAACGGACGTGTAAAACGGGGGAAAATAACGTTGGGTTAAAATTAATTAATGAATGAAAATATAAAATAGAAGGGCCCAAGTTCAAGTATGGGTTGGGCCCATGATTGGTGTAACCTTTGCACCATTAACTTAATAATTGGCCGCAAATATTTACATATAAGAAATAAAGAAGAAAGACAAAATATGTAAATGTAGAGAATACGATGTGTTTAACCCGAGGTTGGATTGAGTTGTGATGTAAACCTGCCCGGAACCGCCCGGCTGTCCAGTAGTCACAACAATACCTATCCAATGTGGGAGGTTAAACATGGAGCCCAATAAGGACCCGAGGTTAGACTGAGTTGTGGCGTAAGACTGCCCGGAACCAACCGGCAACAGGCAGCCACAACAATACCTGTCTAATGTGAGAGGTCAAGGCCTTAATAAGACAATTAAGGCTGAGTCAGGATTGTTAGGATTAAGTGAACTAAAGACTTAATCAAAATGGAACATGCTAAACTAAACGGACTGGTGGGGGTTAGGTTAGAAAACACTTAACCAACTTAGCATGTTGGCTAGAGATAGAAAACCTAGTAACGGGGGACCCTTTTCAGCAGTAACCCTAAAAGGTGTATCAGGATACCCTGAAACTAGGCAGGGTGGGGCACGATTACTGGGCTGATTGTAAGAGGTCAAAGCGACGGCGGTGGTGTAGCAGTGTAGGTTCTAACGGAGTGCGGGCATGCACACACTCTGGCGCAGAAAAATAAGGCACTGGACACCAGTAGCATACCTGTGCACTCTAAGGTTGTGTCGGGTTGCCACTATGGGACTTGATACACCCCATGGTGGGACCAGCATAGGTAACTACAGACATCGGGGGCCATAAGACACATGTAACTATGCGAGTAGGAGCCGATCATCATTGAATGGATCACATCACCCTGATTATGGGGTGCAAATTGGAAACTAGTTTATATGGGTTCAGAGATTAACATGGGGTACGATAGTATATTCGACCCTAGACAACTTAACCAAGTTTATAGTGCATGCCCACTTCCTGTTTATACTTATCATACCCAGTTCTTTATTCATAGACAAAGTAGTACTAGACTTACTCAGGCTTTATGTCTGACTCTATTTTTCTTTCGTCTTCTTTCTTCCGTTTCCCCCCCCCAGGTCCTCAGGGAGGGAACACAGCAGCTTGACCAACCTCAACATCCAGCTTGAAGAAGAGAAATGTATTGCTTGGACTTTCCTGTTTTGAACTATGGCTTTGGACAATCCACTATGGGGCTTTTGCAGTTTATCTACGTTTTATTTATGCTTCTTTAAATAATGTACTCAAGGCAGATTATGAAAGTGTTATGTTATGTTTTTGGAAAGGATGTTGTTGTAACACGTATTTGACTTTATGAAATAAAAGTTTGTTGTTCTTCCGCTGTTTACAAATATGTGTTCTTATATCTGTCTTGTACATCTGTGACTTGTACTTATAAACCTCCACCAAAATTAGGGCATTCCCTTTGAGAGTGACCCTAACGGAGGTGGGGTGTTTCACTTGGTATCAGAGCATAGGTTTACCAGATAAGATAAAAAGTTTTGAAAAAATTGTTTTCAAAAAGGAAGTTTAAAGAAGCATTTTTAAGAGATAAAATATTATTTTATTTTAAAAAGGCAAAGTCCACTCCCCAAAGCCATAGGAACTATCTCTTATCCTTCATTTTGAATCTATCCTTTTTGTTTCAGCATGTCCCAAGAACTTAACTTGCCGGAAGGGGTGCCAATACCTGGTTGGTTTAGACGGTTCTTAGAAGCAAGGGCCACTCAGCCAGGTCCTACCATTCCTCCTCCCCCAGCGGAAGGAAATTATCCAGCTGCGGCAGCACCTTTTCCTCCACCTCCTCCTCGGGGAAACACATTCGCTAAGATATGCAAAGATTTCAAAACTATGGGAGGAAGGGATTTCCATGGAACTGAGTCCTTCGTAGCAGCTAGAAATTGGCTGAAAGAAACGGAGGACCTATTCATCATCTTTGAGGTAGAAGATAGACAAAAAGTACAGTTGGCAGTGTGGCTATTGAAGGGTGAGGCTTCCTACTGGTGGGAAGTCACTAATGCTGAAAGACCAGTGGAGACATGGGAGGACTTTAGGGCAAGGTTTGAGACTAAATTTCTCTCAGATGCGGAAAGAAGTTTGCAGTTGGAAAAATTCTTATTTCTTAAGCAAGGGGACAAGACAGTCAGAGAGTATGTGAATCAGTTCGATGAGCTGGCTAGGTTTGGGCTTGACCTAGTCAACACCCCGCACAAGAAGGCTCTCCGTTTCGTCAAAGGGTTGAATGAGCCATTACACAGTTTGGCCATGACCCATATACCCATGGGAGCCACGTATGAAAGATTGGTGCAAATGGCATTGCTGAATGAAGAGGATAAGGGCAAGAAGAAAGAGGGTTTGCAGCCCAAGAAGACAGACCTTAAGAAGGGCGGGAAAGGCAACAAAGAGAAGAGGAAGTGCAATTTCTGTGGCAAAGTGGGGCACTTAGTAAAGGACTGCCGGAAAAAGAAGGCCAAGGAGAATGGTGGGTGCTTTTTTTGCGGTGAGACAGGCCATAGGGCTAAGGACTGCCCAAAGAAACGAGGACAGGGGCAGAGGGCTGGATCCACCCCAGGGGCACAGGTTCATGTGCTAGAAGCGCCACCTCTGCAACAGCGAGGTATAAATACTTCTGTAGAAAGTGTAGTTTATCTTTATGATCACCCCGTTCGCACTTTATTTGATTCTGGCGCATCACACTCCTTTATCTCGTCTGCTTTAGTAGAATCTCTGCACCTAAAAACTAGTATGGTAGAGGACCCCTTAATTGTTTCAAACCCAATTGGGGGCCCAGCTCATTTGTCTATGCTCTGTTTGGAATTGAAAATTTCTATCCTAAGTGTAGAATTTCTATGTAGTGCCTTTGTTTTGGGCTTTTCGGGGTATGGTTTGATCTTGGGTATGGATTGGCTATCCAGTAATGGGGCCATCCTTGATTGTGAGAAAAGGGTTGTTAGGCTCCTAACCCAGCTCGGTAATACCTTGGAAATTTCTTGTAATCCCTCGTATGCGGTTATGCTTAGTTATCTTGAATCGCTAGATGCCTCGGTTGAAAATTTGAAATCAGTTAGAGTGGTCCGGGAATATCCGGATGTCTTCGAAGAGGTGAAGGGCTTGCCTCCGAAGCGGGAAATAGACTTCCGCATATATCTTGTAGATAATGCAAAGCCCGTTGCGTTGCCCGTTAGACATATGGCTCCACGAGAGAGGAAAGAGCTCAGTAAACAGATTAAAGAGCTTCTAGAAAAGGGGTTCATTAGGAGGAGCATTTCAGAATGGGGCGCTCCAGTGGTGTTCGCTACAAAGGCGGATGGTTCACTCCGTCTATGTGTTGACTATAGGGAGCTCAACAAGCTAACGAAAAAGAATAGGCACCCTCTCCCTAGAATTGACGATTTGTTTGACCAGCTTGTAGGGGCGTCTGTTTTCTCCCAACTCGATTTAGCAACCGGTTTCCATCAGCTAAGGGTGGCTGAAGATAGCATCGATAAAACGGCGTTCAGAACCCCAGACGGTTTCTTTGAATGGCTTGTCATGCCTTTCGGATTGACAAATGCACCTGCTTACTTCGTGGACCTGATGAGTAGGGTATTTAGAGATTTCCTCAACAAATTCGTAGTGGTCTTCGTAGATGATATCCTTATCTTCTCAAAGAGTGAAGAGGAACATGCTCAGCACTTAAGGGCAATCATGGAAACTTTGCGAGTCCATCAACTAAAAGCCAAATTCTCCAAATGCCACTTTTGGAGGGAAGAGGTGAGGTTCCTTGGGCACATAGTATCCAAACAAGGGTTAGCAGTGGACCATGCGAAGTAGTGGCGGTACAGGATTGGAAGACACCAAGGAATGCAACTGAGGTCCGAAGCTTCCTAGGACTAGCAGGTTTCTATCGAAAATTTATAAAGGATTTTGCGAAAATCTCAGCTCCGCTCACAAAATTGACTAGGAAGAATCTAGTGTTCAATTGGGACTTGGATTGCGAGTTTGCTTTCCAACGACTAAAAAGGGCTCTCACAACAGCCCCAGTTTTGACGCTGCCAGATGGGAGCAAGATGTTCACTATTTATACGGATGCATGTGGGACAGGGCTAGGCGCCGTCTTAATGCAAGAAGGAAGGGTAGTAGCTTATGGCGGGAGGCAGTTGAAAGCGCACGAAAAGAACTACCCGACCCACGATCTTGAGTTAGCCGCCATCGTCTTTGCACTCAAGTCTTGGCGACACTATCTCCTAGGTGAGAAGTTCGAGCTTTACACTGACCATAAATCGTTGAAATATCTTTTCTCGCAGAAGGATCTTAACTTGAGGCAACAAAGATGGATGGAGTTTCTTGCCTCGTACGATTTCGAAATCTCCTACACTCGGGGCAAAGGCAACGTAGTGGCAGACGCGTTGAGTCGAAAGAAATTGACCCTAAGCCCGTTGTTTGTTGAAAGACAAAGCCTAGAGTTTGTAGCCAGCTTCGACTTTAGGCCTTCCTCCGATTTCGTACCAGGCTTGTTAGCATCTCTCGAAGTGCGCCAAACTTTAGTGGATTTAGTAGGGACAACACAACACGAAGACCCTCAGCTTGTGGAAATAATTGATAGGCTAATTAGGGGTGAGACTTCAAGTCACCTCAACAGATACTCCATGGACGATAAAGGTGTACTAAGGCGAGACGGAAGACTATGCGTCCCACAAGCAAAAGATTTAGTGAAAAAGGTTCTCGAGGAGGCACATCACTCCAAGATGACGATACACCCAGGCGGAGATAAAATGTACAAAGATGTAAAAAGGACTTTCTTCTGGAACGGCATGAAAAGGGACTTGGCAGAGTTCGTCTCTAAGTGCATGGTGTGCCAACAAGTTAAGGCGGAACAGAAAAAGCCTGGCGGACTGCTACATCCTTTGGAGGTCCCGCAGTGGAAGTGGGATAGCATCTCAATGGACTTCATCGATGGGCTGCCTAGGTCTAGGAGAGGCAACACTAGTATTTGGGTAATAGTGGATAGCCTTACTAAAAGCGCCCACTTTTTACCTGTCAAAAGTAAGAGAACTGCCTCATCCCTAGCATCACTTTACCTTAAGGAAATCGTTCGACTCCATGGAATACCGTCTAACATTGTTAGTGACCGAGACCCCATCTTCACCAGTGAGTTTTGGCGGAGTCTGCAAGAAGCAGTAGGAACGCAGTTATGCTTGAGTACAGCCTATCATCCCCAAACCGACGGCCAAACAGAGAGAGTGAACAGAGTTTTGGAATACCTTTTAAGACTATGCGTCCTTGACTTCGGAGGGACATGGGAAGACCACCTTCCTTTGGTGGAGTTTGCCTACAACAACAGCTATCAAGCAACCATCGGAATGGCGCCCTTCGAAGCTTTATATGGAAGACCATGCCGATCGCCCACTTGTTGGTGGGAGTCCACGGATAAGCTCATACTTGGACCAGACATGATCCGAGAGACTTCAGAGAAAGTAGACTTAATACGAAGAAGGATGAAGACGGCCCAAGACAGACAGAAGTCCTATGCCGACAAGAGGAGGACCGACCTTGAATTTGAAGTTGGAGACAGAGTTTTTCTCAAAGTATCACCGCTAAGAAACGTTGTCCGTTTTGGAACCACAGGAAAGCTAGCACCAAGGTTCGTAGGGCCATTCCCTATTATCGAGAAGATTGGGAAAATGGCCTATAGATTAGAGCTACCCGAGAAGTTGGCTGGAGTCCACAACGTTTTTCACGTTTCACATCTCCGAAAATGTCTTCATGAGTCCGCTGAAGTGGTAGAGCCAAATATCCTCGAAGAGGCCGAAGTGGAACGCGAAGCAACCATAAGAAGAGTTCCAACCCGCATATTAGGAACGGAAGTGAAGAAGCTACGCAACCGCGAAGTCAAGCTCGTCAAAGTCCAGTGGAGCGACACCGAGGGAGACGCGACTTGGGAGACTGAAGCTAAAATCCGTACAGCCTACCCTTTTCTGTTCGAGGGTACATCCTTGATCTTTCATTTTCCTTAAGTTGCGCTTTTATCTATCTTTTTAGGTATATTTCCTTGACCGTATCTTTTAGGTAGAATCTTTTTGGATGGAAACATGTAGTTGAAACATGTTATGGATGATGGTTGCAAGTGGTTGCAAGTGATTGCTAGTGGTTGCTCGTGGTTGCATATACACACACAATCTAGGTTCTAGATCGGCTCAGTCACTTCATATTGCATATGCATATATGTTTGTATTCGTATGTGGTTGAACTTTAATGTGTTGTCATGTGGATGTTGCATCTGTATTGAATGATTGTGCACTCATGTAGAATCAAGAATAGGAAAATTTGCATACATAATGGATTCATGGCACTTACATAACTCGCATTAAGGAGGTCAACTGAATCAGTAGACCGCCTGATTTTGCATTAGATAAGTACATGTACACACACACTTCGCATATGATCATGAAGCATTAGAAATCTTTTAAGGACAATGGATGCTCGTGTTTGATGGATGAGTAGATGGATGATTGGATGTTAGGATATACATTCCTCCTAACTTGAAGATTTCGGGGACGAAATCCTTTTAAGTGGGGGAGAATGTAACACCCCGAAAATTCTATAACTATGAAATTAGCAAATTAAGGTATAATTAATCTGAAATCAAAGAACTAAGGGAAACGGGATTCGCCATTGCGTTCGTCTCGGAAAAATACGCGAAATAGAGTCCGAGTTTTCGAAAAACGGAGTCCGTATGTAGAAGATATGGCCTTCGGAAGTTTTGAATTAAATTTAAAATTCAAACAGAATAAAGTAATTAAAAATCGGGCCCAATGGGCCAGGGCGGATAAACACCCGCCTAGGCCACCCAGGTCGACTGGGCTGTCGACCTGGGCTACCCATGTCGACAGGGCTGTCGACAGCCCTGTCGACAGGGGTATCGACCTGGTCGAGCCCAGTCAACCTGGCTGGCCAGGTCTGTGTTTGGTCGAATTTCTGTGGTCTGCTTTGTCATTAGGGCTAGGTGGCGGGTTCTAATTGGTCTCTCTATCTAATGAATGGCTACGATCTAACCTAGCAACATCAATGGTCCTAATCAATTCCTAACCTCTATATAAACAACCCTAGACTAAACCCTAATCTTTTCATTCAAATTAAGAACATAGCCGCCATGTTGCTGAGGAACGACTAAGAGTAGCCGCCAACTAGAGAGAGAATTAGGAAGAAAGTTCTAAAGCCTAAAGCAATTCAAGCAACCTAAAGCCAATCAATTCAACAAAGGAATCATATCTCTTAATTAGAGAATTCGCCGCAACCATTGTAAGTAGAGTATTACTTTGGTATGGATAAACAACTGTATTGATTTGTATGCTTGAATTGGGATAATAAAATAGTTCATATTTGTGCAAAATTATGTTATTCATTATAAAGAACTACATGCGGTAGTTCTATGCAAGTATACGTTTGGAATATTGCGCAAATTATGTAATCTATGTTGAAGCTACATGTATGTAGTTGATTGAAATCCATGCAAGTTTGGGGCTTTGTTATTATGCCATCATGATGTATATTTTTGGGCATAAATCATTTTGCAAGTAATTGAAACAAGTTTGGTTGTTATAGTTCATAAGAAACTATGTTGGAATTTTGACACCATAATCCATGTATTAAGGCATGCTTTTGCAAACTTATGAATATGGCTAGGCTATGAATGATATTTGGCATAATTGAAATCCATGATTAAGTCTATCTTGCTTACAAGAATTTTATGATGACATATGTGAGACATGGTTAGGTTAGACTCAAAAATCCCTTTTTTTCAAGTTTAAAGAAAACACCATGATTAGGAATATTTATGCATAAGTATATTTATACTATCGTTATGTGATTAGACTTAAACCATAATTAAGTTGATCTATGCTTCTGTGTTAGTAACAAAGTATCCCCTTTGTAAACATGTAGAAACCTTATGAACATGACTTGTTTATGCCACAAACAAATTTAACTTTACTTATGCCATGATTATGCTAAAAGTATTTATGCCATGCTTATGTTTGACATTATGCTATGCTTATGCTAGAAACATTTATGACATGCTTATGTTTGACATTATGCCTAAATAAGAATATAGGTTCATGTTGTAGTTAAACCTATGCAAGTTCACATGCTTTGATTCATGTCACCTATGTTACCACTATGCAAGTACACCAATTTCTATTTTGTATTTCCAACGTCGTATTGCAAGTTCATGCGCTCACCTGCCCCTCTTTGTGTATGTAATCACGCTTTAAGCCTCCCCTTTTCGCATGGCTAAATTGGGCTTTAAAAGGCTAAGCCCAATATATATAAACGGACGTGTAAAACGGGGGAAAATAACGTTGGGTTAAAATTAATTAATGAATGAAAATATAAAATAGAAGGGCCCAAGTTCAAGTATGGGTTGGGCCCATGATTGGTGTAACCTTTGCACCATTAACTTAATAATTGGCCGCAAATATTTACATATAAGAAATAAAGAAGAAAGACAAAATATGTAAATGTAGAGAATACGATGTGTTTAACCCGAGGTTGGATTGAGTTGTGATGTAAACCTGCCCGGAACCGCCCGGCTGTCCAGTAGTCACAACAATACCTATCCAATGTGGGAGGTTAAACATGGAGCCCAATAAGGACCCGAGGTTAGACTGAGTTGTGGCGTAAGACTGCCCGGAACCAACCGGCAACAGGCAGCCACAACAATACCTGTCTAATGTGAGAGGTCAGGGCCTTAATAAGACAATTAAGGCTGAGTCAGGATTGTTAGGATTAAGTGAACTAAAGACTTAATCAAAATGGAACATGCTAAACTAAACGGACTGGTGGGGGTTAGGTTAGAAAACACTTAACCAACTTAGCATGTTGGCTAGAGATAGAAAACCTAGTAACGGGGGACCCTTTTCAGCAGTAACCCTAAAAGGTGTATCAGGATACCCTGAAACTAGGCAGGGTGGGGCACGATTACTGGGCTGATTGTAAGAGGTCAAAGCGACGGCGGTGGTGTAGCAGTGTAGGTTCTAACGGAGTGCGGGCGTGCACACACTCTGGCGCAGAAAAATAAGGCACTGGACACCAGTAGCATACCTGTGCACTCTAAGGTTGTGTCGGGTTGCCACTATGGGACTTGATACACCCCATGGTGGGACCAGCATAGGTAACTACAGACATCGGGGGCCGTAAGACACATGTAACTATGCGAGTAGGAGCCGATCATCATTGAATGGATCACATCACCCTGATTATGGGGTGCAAATTGGAAACTAGTTTATATGGGTTCAGAGATTAACATGGGGTACGATAGTATATTCGACCCTAGACAACTTAACCAAGTTTATAGTGCATGCCCACTTCCTGTTTATACTTATCATACCAAGTTCTTTATTCATAGACAAAGTAGTACTAGACTTACTCAGGCTTTATGTCTGACTCTATTTTTCTTTCGTCTTCTTTCTTCTGTTTCCCCCCAAGGTCCTCAGGGAGGGAACACAGCAGCTTGACCAACCTCAACATCCAGCTTGAAGAAGAGAAATGTATTGCTTGGACTTTCCTGTTTTGAACTATGGCTTTGGACAATCCACTATGGGGCTTTTGCAGTTTATCTACGTTTTATTTATGCTTCTTTAAATAATGTACTCAAGGCAGATTATGAAAGTGTTATGTTATGTTTTTGGAAAGGATGTTGTTGTAACACGTATTTGACTTTATGAAATAAAAGTTTGTTGTTCTTCCGCTGTTTACAAATATGTGTTCTTATATCTGTCTTGTACATCTGTGACTTGTACTTATAAACCTCCACCAAAATTAGGGCATTCCCTTTGAGAGTGACCCTAACGGAGGTGGGGTGTTTCATCGCCACTTTAGGAAGTGATACACCCTACCGTGGGGCCAGCACAGGGTGTCTACGGGATAAGGAGTCGATCGATCGGGTTAGTAATAAGGTACATCTATTATTGCTTCTTTAGGAGCCCCTTATTATTGTTGGGGGTAACACCTGTCATTTCTGTTGGGCTACCTTTTATTATATTATGGGGTAAAACCCCTTACTAGAAGTACACCTAAGTTTACCATCTTGTTCTTATTGGGATCATCTTGTTTCTGTTATACTAGTATTGGTGCAAAGAAAAGTACTTGAGAAGCGCAATATATTCTGCCATGTTTATTCTGTTTATCCTTCTCAGTTTGCTACACCTATCTTATGGTATTATTATCTCTCTCATCCAGCTTATATGCTTGTCATGATGCTTTATTTATTTATAAGCTAAAAGTAACTGGACTCGCCAGACTTTATGTCTAACCCATTTTGTTTCCTCTTCTCTCTCTTATGTTCCCCCTCCAAGTTCTTAGGGTGGGAATACTCAGGCTTGATTTGGATTCCCTCTTTCATTCTGCTTGAAGTTGTTTAGATGTACCACTTTTGATTTTCTGTCTTCTCTGATATGGCTATATTTTGGGGACTATGATTTTTTATAGATTATTGTACTATGATGATTTTAGTACAAGACAGAAGTTTAAAAATTGATGTAATGGGTTTTCTGTATTTCAGACTTATTATGTAACTGGGTTTTGGACCACGATGGTTTCTGTTTAATAAAGTTTTAAATTCCGCTGTTATTTTATATCTGTCTCGTGATATTTCTGTTTCTTTTTACCTATAACTCTTCACGGAACTTAATGCATTCTGATAAAGAGTGACATTGACGGACGTGGGGTGTCAGAATTTCAGGTGATGTAGGGGTTTCTCCTGAATGTAACGTCTCCCAGTTGATGTTGACCTTTATCCGAGGCGCCTCGAACTTTCATCCACTAAGTAAACTTACCTGAGCTCCATACCATGATATTACTTTCTCAAATAGAAGGAAATATTAGTCCTTAACTCTGCAGTACTTCATGTTGTTTCTGCTCATTACCGGTTGTAAGGCCTTGAAGTCATGTTTTACACAAAGTACTGGTTTTCAACAAAAAGCTTTGATCATAAATTGCTCATCACTTAGCATGTTACACTGTCAACTCATAATATATAATCGGTGTCTATTAATAAATAACCCTCTGAGTACACAAATATCAGAGGAGGTGTTAAGCTAAAAGGATAAATCCTCCGCCACCAACTGATATGTCATCAATAGAAACCAATTCATTATGCCGTAAAATACAATGTCAGACACACATCCATTTACAAGTTCGTTCTGGATTGTGAACAAAACTGAAGGCACCTTATTCCTCGTCCAATAAAGGAGAGAGGCCCTTGCAAACCAGAACAACTAACAAGTTCATCCGGACAACTTCCACTGAAAACCTCGTCTTAGGTGTACACCCTAATCGAGACATCAGCAATAAATCCAAACGATGTGAAGATCCCTGGTCTTTAAACACCGTCTTTAGTATCTTCAATACTCTCCATACATTTGTTTAGAATGGGTTGAAACCCTATCTTTTCAAAATAATTAGCGCATCTATACAACCAATTGATATATAAAATTATAATGAGTCTCATTCCATTTTGGAAAATTCATTTATTCAAATCATTCTTCATATTGGGGTATACCCATTTAAATCTTATCAAAGATTTGCATTCTTTAAACTATGTTTAAATCTTTCCTTGGATATCATTTCAAAATATTATAAAATCTTATTTCACAAATTTAACTCAAATCAAGTTTTCTATGCTTTATTAGGATTATTGAATCTCGCGAAAAAGGTAATTACTCAAGTCATTATTCCATTCCCATCATATTCATCCCATGGAGAAAAACTGGTGGTACTTCATATCTAATACCCCTCGTATTTTGGTTTGATTACCTTCATTCATTTCAAATCTGATTAAAGATTTCAATTATCTTCACGGGAAAACTCATTTACCCAAACCGAACCCATTCATTGATCTTTGACTAGGGTTCATTACTTTTTCTTTCCTCAATAATATCTCTTTCCCAAAATCATATTTATGATTTCTTATTCTAAACAAAATTCATATTTGAAAACTTGTTAATCTAAGATCCATTTTGTCAAATCTTTTTATTAGGGAAAACATGCCTATCTTTGAACGATCTTTAAACTGGGTTCCTATTATCGTTTTATAGGGGAAACTCTTTCATTAAATCTTTATATTTAAATTAGATAAAATTTCATTTCAACTAATCTTGAGAAATCATCTTCCCCTTTAAATGGGTCAAAGAACAAATGTAATTTGAAAATCGTTCACGGTAAACCTAAAATCATATTTCATTTTAAATAAAATCTGCACGAAAATCATATCAGCTCATAATCGATATAAATTCCCATATCAGACTAATACTATAAGCAGAATAACAGCAAATGATGGACGATGAATCTTCTATAAATTAGAACACCGTCGTGAAGTGTAACAAACCGCAAGCGCACGGTGTACACTTGTAGTACGTTAGCGAGTAAGAGCCGATCCACGGAGAAAGAATTTTTTTTAATAATATTCAATCAAATTAAACCAAAATTCAGATTGTGATTAAGTACTAAAAAAAAGTAAACTAAAATATCGACTGAATCTATGAAATTAAAACCAATTTGGGGCAACTTCACTTTTCTCTCTTTCAATAACGTTCAACATAAAATAAAACGAAGACCTCTCAATAATCTAAGTATGATTAATTATGTAATTATCATATGCATAACTTATTTGCGCTATTAATTAACACAAAATAAGTCATCAAGCTATAATACACAATTAATCTAACTTTTTAACTTTTGTGAAACATGACATAAATGAAACTAAAATCTAATTTAAGTATGATCTATTTACTATTGGTAAATAACATAGATCATCAAATTTCAACTTAAACCCATTTCATTTCCATAATCACATTTTTAGATGAAGAGGCAATTTGTTGTATATGTCATAAACATAGCATCAATGTTATGAAATGAAAAAAAGAGGCTATTAAACGCAATGTGAAACACAAATACACAAAACATCCATTCTCATTAAACCCAAAAGGGATCATTCATACAAATTTTATGTTGAACCTACATCAATGAGAGGAAAAGCTTCATCACCCCTAAATTGTAAGGGTTTAGCTCCTTGTTTGTGTTATTATTTCAACATAATTAGATTTCAACATTTGGTGAACAAAAAAAAATAGAGAGTAGATAATGAAGAAATGAAATTAACTATTAACTAATTGCATAAAATAAAATCACACTACTTGCAGAAAAGAAAATCTAAACTACTAACATAAAGTGGAGCATAGAAATTAAAAGAAACATGAGAGAGACATAGAAGAAATAGGCTTGGAAGCCATTTTTTTTTATTTGATCAATTACACTTTCATTTGCTAAAGAGAGATCCCGAAATACATGAAACAAAGGGGTTTATATACATGATCAAAAACCCTAAAACCCTAATCACTATCCTTGGGAAATTCCCAAAATGCCTATTCATGCAGCTTCTAATTGCCATTAGCAACTAATGAGTCATGTAGAATGCATAAGGCCTTTTATCTCAGTATTTAATATGAAGATTAAGAGCAAATGGGATAATTGATAGGTGTGGGCCGCCACTGTCCATAAAATGAATTAATTCTTTGCCTCCTTTTGTGAAAATGCATGCTTTCCCTCATCTCTTCATGTGTATATATCCTTTTAGCTCCAAAATTCCTACAAGAGATAAACACAAAGAACAAGTAAAAGATTTCACAAATTAAGACATGCACAAATGACCACTTTTTCTCAAAATAAGTGATTATTTTGAAAATATTTAAAACATGGTTTGATCATATAAAATACCTAAAAATGTTAATTTATTCAACTAAGCAAGATTAAATATATAAATATAAATGTGCATTTTTACATACACATCAAATACCCCGACAATTATCTTTTTATTCATCCTCGAATAAACTGAAAAACTAAGCTAAATCCGTTTTCATAGGGAGCACGATTGCATAGAGCATATGCAACAAGCTTTTAAACCTCTGGGTGTTCCCGGTAGGACGAGTACTATCTCGTGAGCGTTTTCAGCGGGTACTGTAACAACCCGTATTTTCAATAACCTGTTATAACATAAATCGAGGCAGAATTTAATTCAAAAATCTGAATCAAGGGAAACGGGCTATGCCATTGCGTTCGTCTCGGAAAAATACGCGAAATAGAGTCCGAGTTTTCGAAAATCGGAGTCCGTATGACCCAGTTAAGGCCCATTGAAGTTTTCAGAAATTTCCATAGTAAAAACAGATTTAAATTTTAAATTAAAAACAAGGATTAGGGCTAACTAGCGTCAGGCGGGAAAACTCCCGCCAAGACCCCCATGTCGACAGGGGTCTTAGGGTGTCGACTGCCCTGTCGACAGCCCTGTCGACACGGGGTGGCCGGCCAGTTTTGCCTGGCGCACCATTTTGATTTGGGCTTGGTTGTGTAGCTTGGTTCTAGAGAATTCCTAAATCTGACGGACCTAAACTAACCTAGGGTTAATCCTAGGGCTAAAAACACTCTAATCTTCTATAAATAAGCCCCTAATCCTACCCTAAAACCTCATTATTCATTCTAGCAACCAAACTATGTCAAATTGAATTCTCAAATGGCCTCCACCTAAAAACCCTAGCCTCCACCCTCTTCAAAAATCATTTCTATAAAGATTTTGATGTTCATACAAGCTTTTCTAAGTTGTATGAATGATCATTAGCTTGCATACATCATCAAGTTGCAAGCTTTATTTGCTAAGCTAGAGTTTTTGGGATTTTTGTTAATTGGAGCTTTGTTTTGGGTTTTTATATGCTTGCATAAAGGGCTTCTCAATCTTTATTAGTAGATTTGTGTCTTCATAATATTTGTAAGCCCTCTTACCTTCATTTTAGAAACTCTAAAGTTAATATGTGATGAAAGTTGGGATTTATGCATGTTTAATAAGTTATGCATGCTTATGCGAGTTCACTATGATGTGTTATGCATGTTTAATAAGTTATGCATGCTTATGTGAGTTCACTATGCTATGTTACACATGTTTGATAAGTTATGCATGTTTATGCAAGTTAACTATGCCATGATTTGCAAGTTTAACAAGTTATGCTGCAAGTTCACCATGCCATGATTTGCAAGTTTAACAAGTTATGCATGTTTATGCAAGTTCACTATGCCATGATTTGCGAGTTTAACAAGTTATGCATGTTTATGCAAGTTCACTATGCCATGATTTGCAAGTTTAACAAGTTATGCATGTTTATGCAAGTCCACTATGCTAAGTTATGCAAGTCCAACATGTTATGCATGTTTATTATGATATGTAAGATTTATCATGTATGTTGTGCCAAGTTCCCTCTTTCTATCCTTTATACGTTATGACGAATATGTAAGCGATAGAATGACGTTGGGGGGGGGGGGGGGGGGGGGTTTGGGTAAAACTTAAAATACATGAAAATATAAGATTGGGAATTTACCTATTAAGTTAGGTCTACCCCTTGGGAATTTACCTATTAAGTTAGGTCTACCCAAGTATTTGTTAAACTTGTGATTATGTTTTGAAAATAAAGTGGACATGACACTTAGAAAACATAAGTGTGGCCAACTCGAGGTTGGGTTGAGTTTGTAGCATAAACCTACCCGGAACCGACCGGCTTAACTGGTGGCTACAAGCAATAGGACCCAATGTGAGTAGTTGGTCATGTTGCACGTGAAACCCGAGGTTAGACTAAGTTGTGATGTAAACCTACCCGGACCCGCCCGGCCTAACTAGTAACCACAACAAGGTCTAATGTGAGAGGTTGGGTGCATTAAATTAATTAATGCCTCATAATTAGGGTTAAGTCATGGCCCACTAATACTTAACCAATTTTGGTGATACGAGGGATTAAATGGGGTTAAGTGGTGAACTGTTGGTTACACTTAACTAATTTAATCCATGATTAGTGAGGGGTTAAACCACACTTAACCCTCTTAGAAAACCCTAGCAACATGGTCTGTTCCAGCAGTAATCCCAGTTGGGTATCATTCACAACCCTAGAGGCTAGGCTAGGGCGGGGCACGATTACTGGACTGATGTAAGCGACCAAAGCGACGGCTGAGTGGTACAGCGGTGCGGGTCCAGGCGGGCTACGGACGTGCACGTAGTCCGGTGTTGGACAAACTCGAGGCACGGGTACCAGTAGGTTTAGACTGTGCATTATTGCTTAGGTGTCTGGGGTTGACACCCGAGGGCTTGATACACCCGAAGGTGGACCCAGCGCAGTCTGACTACAACCATATGTGGGCCATATGGACACCAACACTTGACGTGTTAGGTTTATAGGGAGCCGATCGACTAGACCGTTGGGCTGGACCTTGTATTAAGGTCACCTCATGCTATTGGGCCAAAGTTTGGGCTGAGGGATCAATACCTGTTATGTTAGTTTGCTAAGTACACTATGGTGCAAAGCTTAATCTTCTCTATGTGATGACACCTTTATCTATTGCCAGTATGTTCATCTCAGTTTCCATCATGATGTTAACTTTATTAGTTTATAGACTGATCGTAGTAGGGCTTACCAGTCTTTTTGACTGACCTGTTTTCTTTCGCTTCTTTTCTTCCGTTCCCCCCCCCCAGGTTCTCAGGGAGGGAACAGTGGTGCTTAGCTTGGATCGCTTGCTTGTTCGCTGGATAGCTCATGTATGTCTGGACATTGAGCTCGCTATGGTTTATCATCTTTATTTTGGGGATAGCACTATGTATTTCAGTATTTCTGTTTATGATGTACTAGACATGTTTATTTTGGCAGTTGACTTTATGATGTACTAGACTTGTTTTGAGATGGTTTGAGATATTCCGCTGTTTTATTCTCACTTACTCTGTTTTACATATATATTTATGTTCTTGTTCTGCCTTGATATATCATTATGCATGCTTACCCAGTTCTAAACGCCCCCCAGAAGCTAGTGCCCCCGAAAGAGTGACCCTAGCGGAGGTGGGGTGTTACAAATTTGGTATCAGAGCATATGGTTTACGAGAAAGAACAAAAAGTTTTTAAAAAGACTTTTGAAAAACCATTTTCAAAACAAGTATAAAGTATTTTCCAAAGAAAAGTCTAGTATTTTAAAAGGGCTATTCCCCAAAAAGCCATTAGCGTTATCCTTCGTTCCCTTGACCTAATCTTATCTTATCCTTCGTTTCAGTATGGCTGAGGATCTTGCCATCCCGGATGGAGTAAATGTGCCACTCTGGTATAGGAGACTTCTAGAAGCTAGGGCGGCAGCCGGCCCCGCAAACCCTACTCCCACTCCTCCTCCTGTAGTTGAGAATCCTCCCCCTAATGTCCCTCCTCCGGTGGTCCCTCCAGTGGTCCCTCCAATGGTTAATATTCCTCCTCCCGTTGCTAATGTTCCTCCTCCTCCAGTTGCTGAGGCTCCTCTTCCTCCTCCTCCCCCTCAGCATCCTCAGGTTGAGTTCACGAAGGTTTGTAAAGACTTCAAGGCGATGGGAGGCAAGAATTTCCTAGGCACGGAATCTTTTGTTGAAGCTAGGAATTGGCTGAAAGACACTGAGGACCTGTTTGCTATCTTTGGGATTGATGACGAGAGGAAGATCTTATTGACAGTGTGGCTTTTGAAGGATGAAGCGGCCTATTGGTGGGAGGTCACCAATGGGGCGAGGCCCGTTGAGACTTGGGCCGATTTGAGGGCTAGATTTGTGGCCAAGTTTCTATCTTCTGCTGAGGCGAATTTACAGATGGAGAAGTTCATTGCATTAAAGCAAGGTGATATGTCTGTCAAGGAGTATGTGAACAAGTTTAATCAGCTGGCCGTTTTGGTTTGGATATGGTGAACACTCCTGAGAAGAAGGCTCTTCGATTTGCTAGAGGGTTGAATGAGCCGCTGCAGGGTTTGGCGATGTCACATATTCCGCATGGGGCTACTTTTGAGAGTTTGGTCAATATGGCTCTACTTCAGGGAGATGGAAAGAAAGAGGTCAAGACGAGTGATACTCAAGCAAAGAAGACTGATTCTCAAGGTAAAGGCAATCAAGGTGGTCAAAGCAGTCAGGGGAATCAGAGCAAGAACAAGAAGGGGAACAACAACAAAGGCAAGGGAAAGTGCAATTACTGTGGTGTGCCTGGACACTTTGCTAAGGATGGTAGGAAGAAGAAAAGGAAGCTTAGTGGTGGATGTTTTTCCTGTGGTGAGACTGGACACTTCAGCAAGGAATGCCCGAAGAAGAAAGGGCAGGCTGGACCTTCAGGGGGGCAAGTTCATGCTCTCAATACCGCTCCAGTTCCAGATCGAGGTAGTGTTTCTGTTGAGAACCTTGTTTATGTTTCCGATCTTCCAGTACGTACCTTGTTTGATTCTGGTGCATCACATAGCTTTATTTCATCTGATCTTGTTGATAGTTTGCACCTTAGTACTAGCTTAGTGGATGATCCCGTTTGTGTTTCGAATCCCATTGGGGGTTCTGCTCATCTATCTATGATATGTGAGGATCTGAGGATCTCTATACTCAGTGTAGAGTTCTTGTGTAGTGCGTATGTTCATGGTTTCAGGGGATACGGATTGATATTGGGCATGGATTGGCTGTCCAGATATGGAGCCATTCTTGATTGTGAGCATAGGGTTGTGAGGCTTGTGACTCGCCTTGGCAACACCTTAGAGATTTCATGCAATCCGAAGGATCCCGTTATGTTGTGCTATCTTGAATCTCTCGACTCGTCAGAGGAAACCCTTCAGTCTGTAAGGGTGGTCCGAGATTATCCAGATGTTTTTGAAGAAGTTAAGGGGTTGCCCCCTAAACGAGAGATTGACTTTCGCATTTATCTGGTGGATAATGCTAAGCCTGTTTCTTTGCCCGTTCGGCACATGGCTCCGCGTGAGAGACGGGAGCTCAGCAAGCAAGTAAAGGAGTTACTTGAGAAGAACTTCATCAGACGAAGTATATCCGAATGGGGAGCGCCTGTGGTGTTTGCTACTAAGGCAGATGGTTCTCTTCGACTCTGTGTGGACTATAGAGAATTGAATAAGCTGACTAAGAAGAACAGGCACCCGTTACCGAGGATCGATGATCTCTTTGACCAGCTTGTTGGTGCTTCTGTTTTCTCTCAGCTTGATCTTGCTACTGGATTTCATCAGCTCAGAGTGGCTGAAGATAGTATAGACAAGACTGCATTCAGAACTCCAGATGGATTCTTTGAATGGCTTGTTATGTCGTTCGGCTTGACGAATGCACCCGCGTATTTCGTGGACTTGATGAGTAGGGTGTTTCGGGAGTTCTTGAACAAGTTTGTCGTGGTCTTTGTGGATGATATTCTGATCTTCTCCAAGGATGAAGAAGAGCACGCGAGGCATCTTGTAGAGGTGATGGATACGCTTAGAGCGCATCAGTTAAAGGCCAAATTCTCTAAGTGTCACTTTTGGAGAAGGGAAGTTAGATTCCTTGGGCATATCGTATCCAAGCAAGGCTTAGCGGTGGATCCCGCTAAGGTGGTTGCAGTTCAGGATTGGAAGACTCCAAGGAATGCAACCGAGGTGAGAAGTTTTTTAGGTCTTGCGGGTTTTTACCGGAAGTTCATCAAGGACTTCGCAAAGATATCCGCTCCTCTTACTAAGTTGACGAAGAAGCACTTAGTTTTTGCTTGGGATATGGACTGTGAGCTTGCTTTCCAGAGACTCAAGAGAGCCCTTACCTCAGCACCAGTTCTAGCTTTACCCGATGGTGGTAAGATGTTTACCGTGTACACTGACGCTTGTGGCACGGGATTGGGCGCCGTTCTGATGCAAGAAGGCAGAGTTATATGTTTTGGTGGTAGGCAACTCAAGGTGCATGAGAAGAAGTATCCTACTCATGATCTAGAGCTGGCAGCGATTGTATATGCACTCAAGGCTTGGCGTCATTATCTTCTGGGAGAGAGATTCGAGCTGTATACTGATCATAAGTCTTTGAAGTATCTCTTTTCGCAGAAGGATCTGAACTTGAGGCAGCAAAGATGGATGGAATTCTTGGCGTCCTATGATTTTGATATAGCCTATACCCCTGGCAAGGGGAATGTTGTAGCGGATGCGTTGAGTAGAAAAAGGTTGACACTAAGTCCTCTATTTGTCGAGATGAAGAATTTAGAGTTCTTGGCAACCTTTGATTTCTCTTTGGCGGTTGAGTCGATGACCGGTTCTTTAGCATCTCTTGAACTCAGGCCTACCCTTCTGGATCAGGTTGGGGCTTCGCAGAAGGAAGACCCTCAGATAATTGAGATTATGGATAAGCTGATTCGAGGGGAGACATCTAGTCACCTTGCTCGATATTCTATAGACGATAAGGGTTGGCTGAGGAGAGACGGAAGGCTTTGTGTTCCGATGGTGGAAGACTTGGTGAGGAAAGTTCTTGATGAAGCACATCGCTCCAAGTTGACTATACATCCGGGTGGAGATAAGATGTATAAGGATATGAAGCGCATTTTCTTCTGGCCTGGAATGAAGAAGGATGTGGCAGAGTTTGTCTCTAGATGTGTTGTTTGTCAGAGAGTAAAAGCCGAGTCGAAGAAGCCCGGTGGGCTATTGCATCCTCTAGAGGTCCCGCTATGGAAGTGGGAGAGTATTTCTATGGACTTTGTTGACAGATTGCCAAGATCAAGAAAAGGGAATACGAGCATATGGGTCATTGTAGATAGGCTTACGAAGAGTGCTCATTTCATTCCGGTGAAGAGCAAAAGGACCGCATCTGGACTAGCATCAGTATATCTTCGTGAGATAGTACGACTACATGGAGTCCCTTCCAGCATAGTCAGTGACCGAGACCCCATCTTTACTAGTCAGTTCTGGAACAGTTTGCAGGAAGCTATGGGCACGAGGTTGAACCTGAGTACGGCTTATCACCCACAAACAGACGGCCAAACAGAAAGGGTGAATAGGGTACTTGAGGACTTGTTGAGGCTTTGCATTCTGGATTTTGGTGGTACTTGGGAAGACCATCTTCCTCTTGTTGAGTTTGCATATAATAACAGTTATCAGGCAAGCATAGGGATGGCACCATTTGAAGCTTTATATGGGAGGCCGTGCAAGTCACCTACATGTTGGTGGGAGACTACAGATAAGCTTACACTTGGACCTGGCATGATTAGAGATACATCCGAGAAGGTCGAGTTGATTAGAAGACGGATGAAGGCGGCCCAAGACCGACAGAAATCCTATGCTGATAAGCGAAGATCCGATTTGGAGTTTGATGTTGGGGACATGGTTTTCGTAAAGGTTTCTCCTTTGCGGAATGTGGTCCGATTTGGAGCTGTTGGGAAGTTAGCACCGAGATTTGTTGGACCCTTCCCTATCATAGAGAGAATTGGGAAGATGGCTTATAAAGTGCATTTGCCCGAGAAGCTATCCGGAGTGCATAATGTCTTTCATGTCTCGCATCTCCGAAAGTGCCTACATGAGTTCGCTGAGGTGGTTGAACCTAGCATCCTTGAAGACGTGGAAGTAGAGAAAGAGGCAACTTTGAGGAGAGCTCCGATTTGTATCTTGGGGACGGAGACCAAGAAGCTAAGGAATCGAGAGGTCAAGTTGGTGAAGGTTCAATGGAGTGAAGCCGAAGAAGACGCAACTTGGGAAACCGAGGAGAAGATGCGTGGGCTTTATCCATTCCTTTTTGAGGGCACACTCTCAATCTCTTTCCTTTGTTTAGCATATCTTTCTCTTTGCTATCCATGTTTATCTAATTATCGTGCTAATCTTGTCATGAGAACCTTAGGTAGAAACCCTTTGGATGAAACATGTGTTTGAGACATGTTATGTTTGATGGTTGCAAGTGGTTGCAAGTGTTTGCAAGTGGCTACTCGTGGATGCATGATACACATTAGGCACTAGATCGGCTCACACACTCCTCATATTGCATGTGCATGAGTGTTTATGCTTATTCTTGGATGAAATTTGTATGCCATCACATGGATGTTGCATATGGATGTATGATTGAGCATGCATGTAGATATTATACATTATGTTAGGGATTTGCATACATATGGATACATTTCACTAACATATTTTGCATTGATCTTTGCATTAGATAAGTACATATACACACACTTTTGCATATGTTCATACAACATTTAGAATCTTTTAAGGACAATGATTGCTCGTGGATGATGCTTTGAGTAGATGGATGATTGGATGGTAGGATACGTTCTTCCTAACTTGAAGATTTCGGCGACGAAATCCTTTAAGGAGGGGAGAATGTAACAACCCGTATTTTCAATAATCTGTTATAACATAAATCGAGGCAGAATTTAATTCAAAAATCTGAATCAAGGGAAACGGGCTATGCCATTGCGTTCGTCTCGGAAAAATACGCGAAATAGAGTCCGAGTTTCCGAAAATCGGAGTCCGTATGACCCAGTTAAGGCCAATTGAAGTTTTCAGAAATTTCCATAGTAAAAACAGATTTAAATTTTAAATTAAAAACAAGGATTAGGGCTAACTGGCGTTAGGCGGGAAAACTCCCGCCAAGACCCCCATGTCGACAGGCATGTCGACAGGGGTCTTAGGGTGTCGACTGCCCTGTCGACAGCCCTGTCGACACGGGGTGGCCGACCAGTTTTGCCTGGCGCACCATTTTGATTTGGGCTTGGTTGTGTGGCTTGGTTCTAGAGAATTCCTAAATCTGACGGACCTAAACTAACCTAGGGTTAATCCTAGGGCTAAAAACACTCTAATCTTCTATAAATAAGCCCATAATCCTACCATAAAACCTCATTATTCATTCTAGCAACCAAACTATGTCAAATTGAATTCTCAAATGGCCTCCACCTAAAAACCCTAGCCTCCACCCTCTTCAAAAATCATTTCTATAAAGATTTTGATGTTCATACAAGCTTTTCTAAGTTGTATGAATGATCATTAGCTTGCATACATCATCAAGTTGCAAGCTTTATTTGCTAAGCTAGAGTTTTTGGGATTTTTGTTAATTGGAGCTTTGTTTTGGGTTTTTATATGCTTGCATAAAGGGCTTCTCAATCTTTATTAGTAGATTTGTGTCTTCATAATATTTGTAAGCCCTCTTACCTTCATTTTAGAAACTCTAAAGTTAATATGTGATGAAAGTTGGGATTTATGCATGTTTAATAAGTTATGCATGCTTATGCGAGTTCACTATGATGTGTTATGCATGTTTATTAAGTTATGCATGCTTATGTGAGTTCACTATGCTATGTTACACATGTTTGATAAGTTATGCATGTTTATGCAAGTTCACTATGCCATGATTTGCAAGTTTAACAAGTTATGCATGTTTATGCAAGTTCACTATGCCATGATTTGCAAGTTTAACAAGTTATGCATGTTTATGCAAGTTCACTATGCCATGATTTGCAAGTTTAACAAGTTATGCATGTTTGTGCAAGTTCACTATGCCATGATTTGCAAGTTTAACAAGTTATGCATGTTTATGCAAGTCCACTATGCTAAGTTATGCAAGTCCAACATGTTATGCATGTTTATTATGATATGTAAGATTTATCATGTATGTTGTGCCAAGTTCCCTCTTTCTATCCTTTATACGTTATGACGAATATGTAAGCGATAGAATGACGTTGGGGGGTTTTTGGGTAAAACTTAAAATACATGAAAATATAAGATTGGGAATTTACCTATTAAGTTAGGTCTACCCCTTGGGAATTTACCTATTAAGTTAGGTCTACCCAAGTATTTGTTAAACTTGTGATTATGTTTTGAAAATAAAGTGGACATGACACTTAGAAATCATAAGTGTGGCCAACTCGAGGTTGGGTTGAGTTTGTAGCATAAACCTACCCGGAACCGACCGGCTTAACTAGTGGCTACAAGCAATAGGACCCAATGTGAGTAGTTGGTCATGTTGCACGTGAAACCCGAGGTTAGACTAAGTTGTGGTGTAAACCTACCCGGACCCGCCCGGCCTAACTAGTAACCACAACAAGGTCTAATGTGAGAGGTTGGGTGCATTAAATTAATTAATGCCTCATAATTAGGGTTAAGTCATGGCCCACTAATACTTAACCAATTTTGGGGATACGAGGGATTAAATGGGGTTAAGTGGTGAACTGTTGGTTACACTTAACTAATTTAATCCATGATTAGTGAGGGGTTAAACCACACTTAACCCTCTTAGAAAACCCTAGCAACGTGGTCTGTTCCAGCAGTAATCCCAGTTGGGTATCATTCACAACCCTAGAGGCTAGGCTAGGGCGGGGCACGATTACTGGACTGATGTAAGGGACCAAAGCGACGGCTGAGTGGTACAGCGGTGCGGGTCCAGGCGGGCTACGGACGTGCACGTAGTCCGGTGTTGGACAAACTCGAGGCACGGGTACCAGTAGGTTTAGACTGTGCATTATTGCTTAGGTGTCTGGGGTTGACACCCGAGGGCTTGATACACCCGAAGGTGGACCCAGCGCAGTCTGACTACAACCATATGTGGGCCGTATGGACACTAACACTTGACGTGTTAGGTTTATAGGGAGCCGATCGACTAGACCGTTGGGCTGGACCTTGTATTAAGGTCACCTCATGCTATTGGGCCAAAGTTTGGGCTGAGGGATCAATACCTGTTATGTTAGTTTGCTAAGTACACTGTGGTGCAAAGCTTAATCTTCTCTATGTGATGACACCTTTATCTATTGCCAGTATGTTCATCTCAGTTTCCATCATGATGTTAACTTTATTAGTTTATAGACTGATCGTAGTAGGGCTTACCAGTCTTTTTGACTGACCTGTTTTCTTTCGCTTCTTTTCTTCCGTTCCCCCCCCCCCAGGTTCTCAGGGAGGGAACAGTGGTGCTTAGCTTGGATCGCTTGCTTATTCGCTGGATAGCTCATGTATGTCTGAACATTGAGCTCGCTATGGTTTATCATCTTTATTTTGGGGATAGCACTATGTATTTCAGTATTTCTGTTTATGATGTACTAGACATGTTTATTTTGGCAGTTGACTTTATGATGTACTAGACTTGTTTTGAGATGGTTTGAGATATTCCGCTGTTTTATTCTCACTTACTCTGTTTTACATATATATTTATGTTCTTGTTCTGCCTTGATATATCATTATGCATGCTTACCCAGTTCTAAACGCCCCCCAGAAGCTAGTGCCCCCGAAAGAGTGACCCTAGCGGAGGTGGGGTGTTACAGGTACTACCCACAAAATCCAAAAGTTGAATGCAAAAAATGTTTACAAAATGCAAGATTAGAAAATATTTACAAGACAAATGCAAGCTTTTAAAGGAATATTTACAAATGGATAATTTACTTTTAAATATTACACGAATGAGTTAACACAAATTTGGGTAGTCACTATGAAATTTGAGTCCGATACTAATCAAAACTTCAAACAAAAGACACGTTATCGTCACAAACTCCTCCAGCTTGGCCAGTTGTTTTGGTAGAAACATAGTGCAAATATGAAATGAATTCTATAATCGATATTAACAATCATAAAATGGCATCTCAACTTCCTTTTTGTTAACAAGTTAGGTCGAATAAGTGAAGAGTGTGCTTGGATTTCAAGTGCTTACTCTCTCTTTATTACAAAATATTTACATTATTACTATTTACAATCATCTAACCAAAAATACCAAGGTATACCACCCGTGAGAGCTTGGGACAGAGCTTGGCGGATTGTGCAGACCAACGTTGACTTTGTCAAAAAGATGTCGGTAATCCTTAGGCGTCCAACTCATAAAATGAGACCAAGATATACCGAAGATGACTTTTTCAACAAGTTGTCAGAAAGAGCTTGGCGGGTTTGCACACCAATGCGAGATGTACTAGCAATATTGGATACCCTTGGATTATTAATATATATAGATTCTCTTTTTCTTCTCTTTTTTTTACATAAGAGAGAGAGTTAAGCGAGAATATCTTAGCACAACTTCACTTAAAAGATCTAAAATGTTATCGTAAGTAGTCAAACTCAACCATTCATTTAATCAAATTACAATTCAGAAAACATTTCATACTCATCACCTACGAATTTACCAATATACCAATTACACCAAAATTCAAACTTTCCTTTCGTTATCTGCTAAGAAAAGTAAATTTCCAAACATTTTAATAAAATGACCCAAAACCATATATTTACTTCATCGTGCCCTTTTAAAAGTGAACTAAAATGTTTTTTTTTTGACAACAAAAGAAAAGAAACTATGTAAAACCAAAATAAATGAGAAACTCCCCCCCCCACACTTGACTTTGACTGTGTCCCCACATTCAATGCATGACACAATGAGTGAACGGAAGAGAAATATTTACATATTTACAAAGAGGGTTGAACTTAACTTTTTTTTTAACTTCACATATCATGGCTCATGAAGAATCATGAGCTCCTCCTCTCGATCAGTGGACAATTCCAAGAATGTTTTCATATGTTTACCATTGACTTTGAATATGGATTCATACCTTGGGTTTTCTATTTCAATAGCACCATGTGGAAAAATAGTTCGAACAACATATGGTCCGGTCCATCTCGATTTTAACTTCCCAGGGATTAAATGAAGTCGCGAGTCATACAGCAGAACTTTTTGGTCTGGCAAAAATGTTTTTCTTAGGATTGACTTATCATGAAAAACTTTAGTTTTTTCCTTATAAATTTTCACGTTTTCGTATGCATCATTCCTAATTTCTTCTAGCTCGTTGAGTTGCAATTTTCGGTTTTCGCCAGCTTGTTCAAGATCAAAGTTTAAGTTCTTTATTGCCCAAAGCACTTTATGTTCAAGTTCAACGGGTAAATGACAGGCTTTACCGTAAACCAATCGAAAAGGGGACATTCCAATATTAGTTTTAAAAGCAGTACGGTAAGCCCAAAGCGCGTCGGTCAATTTTTGTGACCAATCTTTTCGGTTTTTATTTGCAGTTTTCTCCAAAATCTGTTTTATTTGACGCTTCGATACTTCGACTTGACCACAAGTTTGCGGATGATAAGGAGTGGATAATTTTTGGGTTATTGAGTATTTCTTCATTAAGGATTCAAAAGATCGATTACATTAATGCGTTCCATTGTCGCTTATTATTGTGCGAGGTGTGCCGAACCTCAAAAAAATGTTCTCTTTTAGAAATTTCACAACAATTTTATGATCGTTTATTTTACATGGAATGGCTTTGACCCATTTCGAAACGTAATCGACAACGAGAAGAATATACAAGTTTCCAAAGGAGTTTGGGAAAGGTCCCATAAAGTCAATACCCCATATATCAAAGATCTGGATCGTAAGGATGGGGTTCAAAGGCATCATATTTCATCGAGAAATCTTTCCTAGCATTTGACAACGATTACAAGTTTTATAGAATTTGAACGAGTCTTCAAAGAGAGTAGGCCAATAAAAACTACATTGAAGCACCTTTTCAGCGGTTTTCCTAGGACCAAAATGTCCATCGCACGCATGATCATGGCAGAATGAGAGAACACTTCTAATTTCGCTATCAGGAACGCATTGACGAATGACTTGGTCCGAACAATACTTAAACAAGTATGGGTCATCCCAATAGAAGTATTTCACTTGGGAAAAAAATTTGTATTTATCTTGTTTGGACCAAAATGAGGGGGTTTCTTTAGTGACTAGATAGTTCACTATGTCGGCGAACCAAGGAACGATTGAAACGGAAAGGAGTTGTTCATCAGGAAAGTTTTCATTGATTAGCAGATACGATGGCGCGTCCGAAAGACAAGACAAGTGATCGGCTATGACATTATTGGATCCTTTTTTGTCTTTGATTGAAAGATCAAATTCTTGAAGCAAATGGATCCATCGAATTAAGCTTGACTTAGAATCTTTTTTTTAGCAAAAGGTGCCGAAGAGCAGAATGGTCTGTGTAGACCGTGACATGGGAACCAATGAAGTAAGGTTGAAACTTCTCAAGTGCAAAAACGACAGCTAAAAATTCTTTTTCGGTGGTTTTATAATTCAGTTAAGCATCATTCAAGGACATACACGCGTAGTAAATGACGTGAAGGATTTTGTTGATGCGTTGTCCTAAGATAGCACCAAATGCGAAGTTAGAAGCGTCACACGTGATTTCAAAAGGAATGTTCCAGTTGGGCGAACAGATTATCGGAGCTGAAATGAGTTCTTTTTTAAGACGTTCAAAAGAAGAGACACATTCAGAGTTAAATTCGAATGAGATGTCCTTTCCTAGCAGAGTAGTCAAGGGACGAGAAATTTTGTTGAAATCTTTCGCAAAGCGTCGATAAAAACCAGCATGCCCAAGAAATGAACGAATGTCCTTAACGCATTTTGGAATTGGTACTTTTGAAATCACATCAACTTTCGCTTTATCCACCTCAATGCCATTATTTGAAATTACATGTCTAATGACAATGCCTTGTTTGACCATAAAGTGGCATTTTTCCCAATTCAACATTAAGTGTTTTTCTTTACATCGATTTAAAACCAGTTCAAGACGATGTAAGCAAAAGGAAAAAGAATCACCAAAGGTCGAAAAATCATCCATAAAAACCTCAAGAAAGCATTCGATCATATCAGAAAAAATTCCAAACATACATCATTGGAATGTTGCAGGAGCATTGCAAAGACCGAAAGCATACGTCGGTAAACAAAGGTACCAAATGGACATGTGAAAGTCGTTTTTTCTTGATCTTCCGAAGCGATTGGAATTTGGTTATAACCAGAATAACTGTCAAGAAAGCAGTAGCATTCATGACCAGCTAAACATTCAAGCATTTGATCGATGAAGGGAAGAGGAAAGTGGTCTTTACGGGTTGCAGCATTCAATTTTCGATAATCGATGCAAACACGCTAACCCATTTGAGTACGAGTTGGAAGAAGTTCGTTTTGGTCATTTGCGACAACGGTGAGTTCGGACTTTTCAGTAACAACGTGAATGGGGCTAACCCATAAGCTATCAGAAATGAGGCAATGATACCATTGTCAAGAAGTTTAAGAATTTCTTCGTGAACTACCTCTTTCATTTTAGGGTTAAGCCTGCATTGTGCTTCACGAGTGGGTTTGGCTTCATTGGTTAAGTGAATACAACGTTGAACGATTGCGGGGCTAATTCCCTTGATGTCAGAAATGGACCAACCGACTGCATCTTTGTTTTTAGAAAGAGTCGAGAGAAGAGAAATTTCTTGATCACGAGTTAAATTTGAAGAAATTATGATAGGACAAGTTTCGCTATCACCTAAGTATATATACTTAAGGTCACCAGGAAGAGGTTTAAGGTGCAACTTTGGTGGCTTCTTGATCAAAGAACTTGGTTAAGATTTGGACTCAACTGAAAGTGATTCAAATGGAAGCGTGTGTTCGACTTCGTTAGGACCGCCTTGGAACAATTTTTCGTACTCGGCCTCACGCTCGTCATTAAGGTCAATCGATTCTTTTTTGGATTTCTCGTGAATAGCATTAACTTTCAAGACTTGGGCACATGATTCATTCGAACGACTTTCAAGATTGAAAATATTAAAATCTAAATTCATGTTTCCAAAAGAGATTTTCATTGAACCATTGTGACAATTTATTAAAGCATTTGAAGTAGCCAAAAGGGGTCGACCTAAAATCAAAGGAATATGACTCATTGGATTATTGACAGGTTAAGTTTCCAAAACAATGAAATCGGCATGGAATATGAATTGACCAACTTTGATGAGTACGTCCTCGATTTCTCCAATGGGTTTCTTAACAGAACGATCGGCAAATTAAAGAGTTGTTTTCGTTGGTTTAAGTTCACCTAAACCAAGTTGTTGGTAAATGGAATACGGAATCAAATTGACACTCGCACCCAAATCAACTAAGCATTTGTTAATTGTTTTATCTCCTATCGTGCATGAGATTATAGGGCATCCAGGATCTTTGTATTTGATCGGGATCGAATGGGTCAAGACTTTGCTAAGTCCGGCAGCTAAGAAGACTTTCTTGGATACATGATTGTGTCGTTTTTGGGTACACAAGTCTTTGAGAAATTTAGCGTAAGTGGGGACTTGTTGAATGATGTCAAGAAGAGGGATGTTAATTTTCACTTGTTTGAAAATTTCCAACATCTTTTCCATTTGATCGGAATGTTTCTTTGGTCGAAGACGATAAGGAAATGGAATGTGAAACTTAGTAGGTCGGCCTACTTGAGTTGGAGAAGAACTAGACTCAGAATTTGGATTGAGATCATTCGTGGTTTTAGAAGAGTCGAGAGAAACACTCGGTAAGTTATTTTGATTTTCGACTTGATTATCGATTTTCTTACCAGATCGTTAAGTTGTGATAACATTCAACTGAGTTTTATTGCTATCCTGAATGACATGAGCTTGGTTTGGATTAGGATTTTGACTCCTAAGGTTTGGAATGGGTTGATTCGGGAAAGTGCCTCTTTCCCTTTCACTTACGGAAGTGGCTAACTAACTAATTTGCGTTTCAAGTTTAGCGATCAATTGACTCGTGGTTTGCATGTACGAAGTCAACAAATTTTGCAAATTGCTATTTGATTGGATATTTTTAGTCGTTTCTTTAGTCAATATTTCAAGACTTTTCTCAACTGACGTCAATCGTTTATCGTCTGGGGGAATAAAAGTTTGCTGTGCTTGATTTTGAGAAGGTGGCACAAGATTTTGGAATTGAGTTTGTTGAAAGGGAGGATTCAAAGGATTATTCGAAAATGGTTGAAAAGGAGGTCGAACCATATTCGAACTTGCTTTGTTTTGGGCCCAAGAGAAGTTAGGATGATTTCTCCAACCCGAATTATATGTTGAGGAGAATGGGTCGTTTCTAGCTTTGTTAAATGCGTTGATTTGTTCTAACGAATGTGGGAACTGATCGGTAATGTGATTAGGATCGTTACACTTGTAACAAGAAGGCTGAGACGCTTGAGCTTGGTTTACTTGAGTTGATGAAATGACATTATCAAATTTGGTTAGCATCGCGTCTATTTTCGCTTCTAAAGCCATTGAGAATCCAACCGAATGAGCATTTGATTGGGAATAAATCGATTTGTCGTTATATCTTTCCCATTGAGCTGATTTTTTGGCCAAATTTTCGAGAAATTGCCAAGTTGCATCATGATGTTGGGATAGAAAGTTTCCTTGACACATCGATTCGAGCATCGTTCGAGAGTTATTTTCAGTCCATCGTATAAAATTTGACAATGCGTCCATTTTTCGAAATTGTGATGTCGACATTTGACTAGAAGTTCTTTAAATCTCTTGAAATATTTTGCAAAGAATTCACCCCCAAATTGATGAAAATTAATGATTTCATTTCTAATTTTAGATGTTTATTCCAAAGGGTAATTTTTTTTTAGAAAAATGTTCACAAATTCATCCCAAGTTCCAATCATATTTGAAGGCAATTTATACAACCATTTTTTGGCATAATCGGTAAGTGCAAATGGAATTAACCTAAGTTTGATTCCATCGTCGCTAAATTGTTGAAATCTCATGGTTGTACAAACTTGTTCAAATTTGGTTAAGAAAATGTAAGGATCGTCACGTTCAAGATTGGCAAATTTTGGAAGATTATCTATGTGTTTCGAATGAATTTCAAAGTGGTTACCTGTTGGGGTCGGCAATATGATGCAAGAAGGAATAAACACCCGATCGGGGAAGTATCTATCCATAAGAGTTCGAGAGGGATTTTCTTCGAGCATGGTTGAAAGAATGTTTGTTCGAACTAAATGATTAGTTGAAGGATCACAAGTCCAACTGCGCATGCATTAGCGCAAAGAATAAGAAAAGAAGAGAAAGAACAAATTTGAGAAGAGAGTAGAAGCGATTGTTTTTAATATGATTTTTTTTATGTATGAACCTAATGCAACTAAATGAATGCAAGAATTAACTACAATTTTTCTGTCCTTAGTGGCTCCTAACCCAAAATTATATGGTGACACATTTGATTACTTAAAACAAAAGATTTCTTGGCCAGTTAACGGACAAGAGTTATCGGTGCACCAGGAATCACCCTAGCAATGCAACCGAAAGTTTAAGTACCTTTAGAGTAACAATCGATGTAATATTTATGAATCACCGTAATATTTATAAAGGGTTATTTCTCTGCCGTAGTCTAGACACCAAGAAATAATTCGTTCCAAAGAAATCAACTTTCAAAATACAATTAAGCCCTATATGAGCCTGCGACTCCCTTAAGTCCATCATCTAACCATTATTATTATTCAAATTCAATAATGAAATGCAATTTTATGGGCTAAGGAATGAGTGATGAAATCCCTCACCTTATGTGAATTGCGGTATTACCCTTAAGAAAAGAAAATAAGATGAGATGAATGCAAAACAGAAATTAAACGTGATATTAACAATGCAACTACAAATGAATTTTTATTTTATTTTTGGATTTTTTTAATGCAAATGCAAGCAAACAACAATGCAAGGAAATAAAAATAGAGTTAGAACACGATACCTGAGCATGCAGAATTTATTTGCATTTTTTTTATCAGAAATTTTTATTAAAGCAAGAGCAAAGTAATGCAAAGTGGTATTTCCAAGCAGCTATTCTTTCTTCATTGATTTCTGCAACCTGAAGATTTGAAAGCGGGAAAACAAAAACAAAACAAAAGCCTTTTTTTACTCTAAAACGAAACCAAGATTTTTAAACAATAGAAACTAGACTAAAACTTGCAATATCCGCACCAAATAAGAAAATATAAAGTGCGGCCTAGCCCAGTAATTTCCACCGGCCCAAGTACCACAGTCACTTAAACACATTCCCAAACCATCAATCAAACATTCAAAGAATTTTCCAATATCAAAATGCCTCTAGTTCTAGAAAAAAAATACCAATTTAACAGAACTCCCCGAAATCTGAAATTTTAAATGCGATTGGGATTCAAAGGGTTCTCAGATTTGAATTCAGCTGGAGATGTGGTTAGTAGGGTGCGATTTGGGACAAGGCGACTTGGATGGTCGTGATGGGTAATCGAGTTTTTTTTTCTTTTTCGCTGTTCAATTCGGGGACTGGAGCGAAGGTTGAGTTTGAGATGTGGATTTGAGTTGAGCAGTTGCATTTTGGATTTTGGGGTTTGACTTGGGGAATTGGAAATGATTGAGTTCGGTGATTGTGGGGTGGTTCAGCTGATTGATTTCTGTTGCGGTTATCGGTGGTGACTGAACCAAAGGGAAAGCTTGTGAGTTGATAAGAGATTGGGTGGTTGAATTGGAGCGAGGCGTGCATGGTTCATTCTGCTGGTGACTGGTAGTGTGAGGAAGATGGGATGTTGCTTGACTGGTTTGTAGGTCAAATGTTCAAGGTGGCAGAAGGTAAAGTGAATTATGGACGGATGCTGGGCTGTTGAAGGTAATGAAGTTTTGTGGCGAAGGACTGATAATTATGGTTTGGTTGTGTGACTGATCGAAAGGGGGTGAACTGTGAGTTGATGAAAATGTACGAATGTGATGAGTTTTTCAGCTGTGTGAAGTTGAGTGATGAAGTAGTAAGGCCAGTGTTGTATGTAAATGTTGATGGTGAATGAAGGGTTAGAAGAAAGAAGGGTTTGCGAATTGGTGTTATGGAGGTGGTTGCGATGGGTGAAGTTTTGGGTTGAAGTCTGGTTGTGTTTTGGCACTTGAGGCTGATGTATGGTGTGGTGCCGTGATTTGTGATGATCGGTGAATTGGCGTAGAGGATAGCCATAGGGTGCGAGATGATCAATAAGAATAGGTAGGGTGGAGAGTGCTGTTATTTGGGGATTTGTAAAGAAAGTTCGGTTTTGGTTCGAACTATAAGGTGGTGATTTACTGATTGTAGCATTCGTTGAGTTTGATAAAAGGATGGAGCAGCAGAAAGTCTGAAGGGTGGTGAATGAATTGAAGTGAAGGTTTGGGTTTGGGAAACTGAGGAAATTGGTTTGTAAACTAGGTGTCTGTCAGTGCGAAGATTACAAGCAAGGGGTGGGTGATGATGGTGTATTGAATTGTTTAGTTTGCTGTGGTATGGAAGGAATTTCATTGGCGTGGAGGAGGGCTGACAGAGGTTGGTCGAGAAGATTCAATTGTGGTTGAACGTGACTGAAGATGGTTTGTGGTTTTGGGTTTGTAAAGCATAGCAGATGGTCAGATGTTTTGAATTGTTGTATGAGGACGAAAGGTATTGCGATGGTAGGCAGGGGATGTAGTGATGGTAGTGGTGAATGGTGGAAGGAGGTCTTGTAGTGGAAGGAGAGGATTGATTTATAAAGGATTGTGAACAGAAGTAGATATAAGGCAGACAAGGGAAGAAAATTATAGAGGGAGGACAAGAAAAGGAAAGCAATAAATTATTTTTATTGTTTTTTTTATTTCGCAAGAATTGTAAAGAGGAAAGAAGTAAATGGGAGAGAGAGAATGAAAGAAATAAATGAATTTGAAAACACAAAAATGGGAAAGAGATTGAAAATAAAAGGCAATTGTATTTTTTTTAAATGCAAGACACAAATATGGAAATGCAAACAAGGATGGGAAAACAGAGAATGCAAATTCAAATGGAAAGCGAAATGATCAATGCAAAATTAACAGTGGGGATGACGAAATATACAAAATGCAACTTTTTTTTAAAGATGACTAAACACAAAGACAAAATGAAAAAAATGGAAATGAACACAATAATAAGGTGATAAACAGTAAGATGCAACAATACTCTTTTTTTTAATTTTAACAAAAGAGATAAGCGCAAAATAAACAAGAACATAAGTCCACAAGAAATGCAAGTGCAACAAACAATCAAAACACAAAATGCAAAAAAAAAAAAAAAAAAAAAAAGAACAACAACAAAGAAAAGTAATTCGAAGAATAAAATCAAAATTAATTTTCCTTCTCCGGCAACGGCGCCAAAAACTTGATCGACGACGAATATTCTATGAATTACAACACCATCATGAAGTGTAATAAACCCCAAGCGCACAATGTACACTTGTAGTATGTTAATGAGTACGAGTCGATCCACGGAGAAAGAAACAATTTTAATTATATTCAATCAAATTAAACCAAAAATCGGATTGTGATTAAGTACAAAAAAAGTAAACTAAAATATCGACTAAAACTATGAAATTAAAACCAATTTAGGGGCAACTTCACTTTTCTCTCTTTCAACAAAGTTCAACATAAAATAATATGAAGATCTCTCAATAATCTAAGTAAGATTAATTATGTAATTAACATAAGCATAACTTATTTGCACTATTAATTAAAACAAAATAAGTCATCAAGCTATAATACACAATTAATCTAACTTTTTAACTTTCATGAAACATGACATCAAAATGAAACTAAAATCTAATTTAAGTATAATCTATTTACTATTGGTTAATAACATAGATCATCAGATTTCAAGTTAAACCCATTTCATTGCCATAATCACATTTTTAGATGAAGAGGCAATTCGTTGTATATGTCATAAACATAGCCTCAATGTTACGAAACGAACAAAAGAGGCTATTAAACGCAATGTGAAACACAAATACACAAAACATCCATTCTCATTAAACCCAAAAGAGATCATTCATACAAAATTTTATGTTGAACCTACATCAATGGAAGGAAAAGCTTCATCACCTCTAAATTGTAGGGGTTTAGCTCCTCATTTGTGTTATTATTTCAACATAATTAGATTTCAACATTTGGTGAACAACAAAAATAGAGAGTAAATAATGAAGAAAAGAAATTAACTACTAACTAATTGCATAAAATAAAATTACACTACTTGCAGAAAAGAAAATCTAAACTACTAACATAAAGTAGAGCATAGAAATTAAAAGAAACATGAGAGAGACATAGAAGAAATAGGCTTGGAAGCCATTTTTGTTTATTTGATCAATTACACTTTCTTTTGCTAAAAAGAGATCTCGAAATACATGAAACAAAGGGGTTTATATATATGATCGAAAAACCCTAAAACCCTAATCACTTTCCTTGGGAAACCCCCAAAATGCCCATTCATGTAGCTCCTAATTTCCATTAGCCAATAATTAGTCATGTAGAATGGATGAGGCCTTTTATCTCAGTATTTAATATGAAGCTTAAGAGGAAATGGGCTAATTGATAGGTGTAGGACTCCACTATCCATAAAATGAATTAATTCTTTTTTTTGAAAGGCAATTATTATTTTATTCCTGTAACACCCCATATTTTCTATGAACAAAAAAGTAACAAAACAAAGTATACTTAATTTTTAACGAAGAATTAAGGGAAACAGGTTACGCCATTGCGTTCGTCTTGGAATTCTGCTTGGAATAGAGTCCAAGTTTTTGTAAATAGGACTTCGTGTGAGAAAGTTATGGCACTCAGAAGTTCCAGGAATTTAAATAAAATAAAACAGCTCAGATTTAAATTTAAAATTCAAATCACACACCTGGGCTGGGCAGGAAATTTCCAGCCCAAGACCCAGGTCGACTAGTGGGTCAACCTGGGGGTCGACTGGGTGACATAGGTCAACCAGGGGGTCGACCTGGGGGTCGACCTCTCCCCTATTTCCAGATCCGAGGACTGGTTCGTTTTTCTGCATTTGGACGCCCGTTCAGACCAGATTTGTTGATCCATATGCTATTTAAACACCCCCAAATCCCACTTTCTCTCCACACCAAACCATTGTAAGGCTATATTGCCTCAATTCTAGTTAAAATAAATCAATGGCGTCTCTACTCCGCTGAAACCTAAACTAGAACTAGTGCTTCTTCTTCTTCCAATCTGAATAGGATTAAAAGAGAACAACTGCAACTCTTTTTCTTTTAGAATCAAACCAAGGTGAGTACAGTTATTTTCAAATATGAAATTTAATTATGATCTTGACATGGTTATAAATCAGAATTTGAGATTATGCGTATTCTTGTTTATCAGATCTTTTTTTCTGTGTAGATCTATCTTATTAATACAATAGTAACTATTCTATATCTCTTCCTTCCTTCTATTCTACAGCCAGGCTACCACGAGCCTGAGCCAATTCTCATAAGAGATTGACGCATGAACGCTAAATTTGGAAGAAAAAAAATAGTGAATGATGCATAACTAGACATGACTGATTTGTGACTGATTTGAGAAAAGAATATATGTTGTAATTTAAGATCTAGATTTGGGCATACTATATATGATAGTCTATGATTTGGAAGAAGGAGAATTATTGTGTATATGACTTAGGCGCAAAGATCTATATTATAATAGGATAACTATTAAATGTGAATACGCCTAAATGGGGATTTTGGATATTTGGCATACGCTGAAATCAAAGGCTATAATTTTGCATAATTCGTATTATATATCGTGATTTGGGGTTTTTGGAGAATATTCTGTACTGTGTAAGTTTAACTAAAATTTTGGGCATATGTTATATTGTGAATTATGACCATAATTTAGGCATGTAAAATTAGGCTTAATTTTATGATTAGGCGAGGTATGTCAATGGAATTTTAAAGGATGATTAAATCTATCAAATTGCCTAATCTGCTAAATCTGTTGAAAACTGAATACGGTAATTTGGGGTATGAAAATCCGTAGGCTTGATCTAAAATTTAGCAAAACAAGTTAATAGAACTTTGAATGATCTGCTGTAACTTGTAAAGAAGTTTAATTTGTTGAATTGGCATAATTAGTCTAATATTGGTATAATCTGTGAATGAATACTTTAGCTAAAATTAAGAATGCTGAGACACGAGGTCAGACTCTGTTTTCAGTAGAAGCCTTCCCGGACCCAACCGACTTAACCAGCAACCGCAAACTGTCAGTCTAATGTGAGAGGTCATGAAACACCCCACCCTCCATTAAGGTCACTCACAAAGGGACTGCCTTAACTTTGGTGGAGGTTTGTAAGTAACAGTCACAGATAAACACAAGACAGATATAAACACATATATATTAGCAGCGGAAAAACAACAGACTTTTTATTTCATAAAATACTTGTTCATACAAAAACACTTCCATAACTGTCACATAACACTTCCAAAACATTACATCATCATTTCTGTCTTGGTTATTAAATAAAGAAGCATAAAACATAATTAAAACTGCATAAATCCCCATGATTGTATCCAACAGCCATAGCCCAAAGCAAGAGAGTCCAAACCATACATCTACTATCTTGAAGCTTTGCAAAGAGTCTGACTAAGCTGAGTTGTTTCCTCCCTGTGGACCTGGGGGAGGGGGGGGGGGACGGAAGAAAAGAAGACGAAAGAAAATAGGGTCAGACATGAAGCCTGTTAAGTCTAGTGACTCTTCAGTATGTGAATAAGAATAAGGGCATGATAGGTATAAACTGGAATTAGGAAAGTATCATAAACTAAGATAAACCAGTTTGAATCGAGTATCCTATCGCACCCCACACTATATCTCTGCACCTACATGTATTAGTTTTGAACTGGCACCCCGTGCTGAGGGTAAAGTGATCCCCTTTTTTCTAAAGATCGGCTCCTACTCGCATAATCATCTGTGTCTTACGGCCCCCAATGATTTTAGATACCTATGGTGGTCCCACCATGGGGTGTATCAAGACCCATGGTGGCGGCCCGACACAATCCTTAGAATACATAGGTTATACTACTGGTGCCCCCAGTGCCCTGTTTGTCTGCTCCGAAGTGTGTGCACGCCCGCACTCCGTTAGAATCCACACTGTTGCACCCACCGCCGTCGCTTTGACCGCTTACAATCAGCCCAGTAATCGTGCCCCACCCTGCCTAGTTTCAGGGTACCATGATACCTAATTGGGTTACTGCTGAAATGGGTCCCCGTTACTAGGGTTTTCTAGTCAAACATGTTAAGTCGTTAAGTGTCTGTATTTACCTAACCCCACCCATCAATTTTATTAACATGTTGAATTGGTTAAGTGTTTTAGTTAACTTAACCCTACCATCTGTCCTTAGCCTCTTAAAGCACCGACCACTCACATTAGACAGATATTGTTACGGTTACTGGATGTGCCGGTCGCTTCCGGGCAGATTTACACCGTAACTCAGTCTAACCTCGGGTCCTTATTGGGCTCCATGCTTAACCATCCACATTGGATAGGTATTGTTGTGACTACTGGACAGCCGGGCGGGTCCGGGCAGGTTTACATCACAACTCAATCCAACCTCGTGTTAAGCACATTCTTATTTTCTAAATTCACATATTTGTCTTTATTACTGGTTATATGTAAATTTGTCAACCATTAAATGTTATGGCCTACATTCCAAGTTTAACATTTTTGGTATAAGAATTTATACCGTTTTAAATGTCACCAATTTTTGCATGTGACAAACATGCCAATTTTATACATCTTTATATCAAGTTTTCTACCCATTTTATCCAACGTTACCCCGTCTAAATATTAGGCTAACAGCTCTTAGCCTAATTTTCGTTCGCATGATTTTAACATATGATATTAGGCTAAAAACTTAGCCTAATTTAGCGCACAAAGTTTGCATAAAGGAATCTATCTACATAACATATCATAGGTGTAAACTTATACATAACAGGGGTGAACTTACAAAATAATCATCATGAATGTCATAGGTGTGAACTTGGCATTTTGGCATAGTCATTATGAACATAATAGGGGTGAACTTGCAAAATGACTAAATCTAATAGGCGTCACATGAAATGGCATAATTTTGACTTGCATAAACATAGGCCTAAACACATTTATCTAGGCATAACTTCAAACACAAAACTAGCATGTGACAAGGTTATAAAAATGTCTATTTTGACATTAACACAAAGATGTGAACTAACTCAAATCATGTAGCCCTTTTTCAAAATGAAACTTGTATTAATTGCGTAACCCAAATGGTTCCAATTACGACTTGAATTAACATAAGAATATATATACAAGGATTTTAATCATGTTGGCACAACGGTCTTAACATAGAACATGTGTATATAAGTCTTAACTTGGACTTAGCAAAACGTATACAATCCATGTTAACCACATAAACATAAAGGTGTAATTTCTAATATTAACCACAAACTTGCAAGTGATGTTGTTCTCAATTACAAACATTAAACGGGTCCACTTCACATCAATTTATACCACAAACATCCTAATTCCATTCACAATAAAAATCATCGCAACATATATACATTGTTAACATTATACAACATAAACATTATATAACATAATGTGATTCCAATTTCCAATTCATATCAAATCAAGTTCCTTTTCAATTCACATCTCAAACGTAACTAGACTTACAACGATCAATGAACTTGAATTCTGGATTCTGAAATTGAAATGTGTTCCTTTGGGTAGACTAACGTTGATTTGATTCGTGTTTTAACTCTAACTTGGCTCGTATCTAAGCTTTTCTACAAGTGGAGGCTCCTCTCAATTTCCTACCGACAGTATGGCGGCTCCGTCTCTAATTTCTTAGGTTAATTTAGGTTGGAGTCTTAGGTTGTATTTATAGAATTCCAGATTGATTTGAGCCGTCGGACGATCATAGACGAATCTAGACCATTCACTTCGAAAGGAGCCAACCAAAATGCGACACGTCAGCCCTAGTGACACAGCCAAGCCTCAGAATTCGACCAGAACCCGACCAGGCCAGCCAGGGCCAAACCAGGTCGATAGGGCATGTCGACCCCCAGGTTGACCTGGTCACCCAGGTCGACCCCCTGGTCACCCAGGTCGACCCCCTGGTCGACCTGGTGCCTGGGGGGGAAAATTCCCGCCCAGCCCAGTTTGAGACTGATTTTCAATTTTTAACTTCATTTTGAACTGTTTGAATTTTAATTTGAATTCTGAAACTTCCAGCGGTCATAACTCCTTCATACGGAGTCCGATTCACGCAAACTCGGACTCTATCTCAAGAAGAATTCCGAGACAATCGCAACAGCGAAACCTGTTTCCCTTAATTCTTTCATTTAAAATTAATTATACTTAAATTTGTTAAGTTACAGTTAACGGAAAATTTGGGGTGTTACATTCTCCCCTCCTTTTAGGATTTCGTCCCCGAAATCTTCAAGTCTGGAAGAACGTCCTAACATCCAATCGTCCATCTACTCAACCATCAAACACAGGCGTCCATTGTCCTTAAAAGAATTCTAATGCTTTATGATCATATGCACAGTGTGTGTACATGTCCTTATCTAATGCAAAATCAGGCGGTCTACTGATTCAGTTGACCTCCTTAATGCAAATCATGTAAGTGCCATGAATCCATTATGTATGCAAAAATTTGTCCTTACTCATAACTCTGCATGAGTGTGCAACCATATATACAAATGCAACATCCATATGACGACATATCAAGTTTCAACCACATACAATTATGAATACATATATGCATATGCAGTATGAAGTGACTGAGCCGATCTAAAACCTAGGTTGTGTGTGTATATGCATCCACGAGCAACCACTAGCAACCACTTGCAGCCATCAATCCTAACATGTTTCAAATACATGTTTACATCCAAAGGGGTTTCTACCTAAGGACAAAGGATAATATCGAGGAGATATACCTAAAAAGATAGATAAAGCACAACTTAAGGAAAAAGAGAGATCAAGGATATACCCTCAAAAAGAAAAGGGTAGGCCGTGCGTATTCAGTCCTCAGTTTCCCAAGTCGCGTCTTCCTCGGCGTCGCACCACTGAACCTTGACGAGATTTACTTCGCGGTTGCATAGCTTTTTGATTTAGTTCCTACGATTCGAGTTGGAACTCTCCTTATAGTTGCTTCGCGTTCTACTTTGGCTTCTTCTAGAATGCTTGGCTCCACCACTTCCTCTGATTCATGTAGACATTTCCGAAGATGAGAAACATGAAAGACGTTGTGAATTCCAGCCAACCTTTCAGGCAGCTCTACTCTATAAGCCATTTTCCCAATCTTCTCGGTGATAGGGAATGGTCCTACAAATCTTGGTGCAAGCTTTCCTGCGGATCCGAAGCGAACGACGTTCCTTAAAGGGGATACCTTAAGGAAAACCCTGTCCCCAACCTCAAACTCAAGGTCGGTCCTTCTTTTGTCGGCATAGGATTTCTGTCTGTCTTGGGCTGTCTTCATCCTTCTCCTTATCAAGTCCACTTTCTCTGAAGTCTCTCGAATCATGTCCGACCCAAGTATAAGTTTATCTGTACACTCCCACCAACAAGTTGGTGATCTGCATGGTCTTCCATACAGAGCTTCGAAGGGCGCCATACCGATGGCGGCTTGGTAGCTGTTGTTGTAGGCGAATTCTACCAAAGGAAGATAATCCTCCCATGTCCCTCCAAAGTCAAGAACGCAAAGTCTCAAAAGATCTTCTAAAACTCTATTCACCCTTTCCGTCTGGCCAACGGTTTAGGGGTGATAGGCCGTGCTCAAACATAACTGTGTGCCTACAGCTTCTTGCAGACTCCGCCAAAACTCGCTTATGAAGATAGGGTCTCGGTCACTAACAATGCTGGAGGGTATCCCATGGAGTCGAACTATTCCTAGAGATAAACAGATGCTAGAGATGAGGCAGTCCTTCTACTTTTAACGGGTATAAAGTGGGCGCTTTTAGTAAGCCTATCCACGATTAGGCAGTACATCAATCAAGTCCATTGAAATGCTATCCCACTTCCACTATGGGACCTCTAAAGGATGAAGTAGTCTTCCAGGCTTCTTCTGTTCCGCCTTGACCTGTTGGCAGGTCATGCACTTAGAAACGAAATCTGCCACGTCCTTCTTCATGCCGCTCCAAAAGAAAGTTCTTTTTATATCCTTGTACATCTTATCACCGCCAGGGTGTATAGTCATCTTGGAATGATGCGCTTCCTCAAGAACCTTCTTTGTCAACTCCCTTGCTTGTGGGACGCATAATCTTCCATCTCGCCTCAGCCAACCCTTATCATCGATGGTGTATCTATTGAGGTGACTAGAAGTCTCGCCCCTAATAAGTTTATCAATCACATCCACAAGCTGAGGGTCTTCACGTTGTGCAACCCCTATTGAGTCCAAGAGAGTAGGGCGTACTTCGAGAGCTGCTAACAAACCCGGTACAAAATCCGAGGAGGGCCAAAAGTTAAAACTAGCTATATACTCCAAGCTTTGCCTTTCCACAAAGAGAGGGCTTAGAGTCAGTTTCTTTCGGCTCAACGCGTCTGCAACCACGTTGCCTTTGCCGAGAGTATAGGAAATTTCAAAATCATACGAGGCAAGAAACTCCATCCACCTTTGCTGCCTCAAGTTAAGATCCTTCTACGAGAAGAGATATTTCAATGATTTATGGTCAGTGTATAATTCGAACTTCTCACCTAGGAGATAATGGCGCCAAGACTTAAGTGCAAAGACGATGGCGGCCAACTCAAGATCGTGGGTTAGGTAGTTCTTTTCATGAACTTACAATTGTCTTCCAACATAAGCTACTACCCTTCCTTCTTGCGTTAGAATAGCGCCTAGTCCCGTTCCATATGCATCTGTGTATACTGTGAACATTTTGCTTCCGTCAGACAGAGTTAGAACTGGAGCTGTTGTAAGATCCCTTTTTAGGCGTTGGAAAGCAATGTCACAGTCCAAATCCCAAGAAAATGCTAGATTCTTCTTTGTTAGCCTTGTGAGTGGAGCTGAGATTTTCGCGAAATCCCTAATGAACTTTCGGTAAAAACCTGCTAGCCCAAGAAAGCTTCAGACTTCGGTTGCATTTCTTGGTGTCTTCCAATCTTGCACTGCCACCACTTTCGTGGGGTCCACCGCCAACCCTTCTTTGGACACTATATGTCCAAGAAATCTTACTTCTTCTCTCCAAAAGTGGCACTTGGAGAATTTGGCTTTTACCTGATAAACTCGAAGAGTTTCCATGATTTCTTTCAGATGCCGAGCATGTTCTTCCTCATTCTTTGAGAATACAAAGATATCATCTATGAAGACCACCACGAATTTATTGAGGAATTCTCTGAATACCCTGCTCATTAGGTCTACGAAATAAGCAGGTGCGTTTGTCAAGCCGAAAGGCATGACAAGCCACTCGAAGAAACCGCCTGGGGTTCTGAACGTCGTTTTATCGATGCTATCTTCAGCTAATCTTAGCTGATGGAACCCAGTAGCTAGATCAAGTTGGGAGAAAACCGACGCACCTACAAGATGATCAAACAAATCGTCGATTCTGGGAAGATGGTGCCTATTTTTCTTAGTCAGTTTGTTTAGCTCCCTATAGTCCACACAAAGACGTAGTGAACCATCTACTTGGGTGGCGAACACCCCTGGAGCACCCCATTCCGAGATACTCCTTCTTATAAACCCCTTCTCGAGAAGCTCCTTAACTTGCTTACTGAGCTCCTTTCTCTCCTTTGGAGCCATGTGTCTAACAGGCAGAGCCACGGGCTTTGCATTATCAACAAGATATATGCGGAAGTCTATTTCCCACTTCGGAGGTAAGCCTTTCACCTCTTCAAAGACATCCGGATATTCCCGGACCACTCTAACCGACTGTAAATTCTCAACAGAAGCGTCAAGCGACTCTAGATAACTAAGCATAATAGCACTCAAGGGATTACAAGAAATTTCTAGAGTGTTACCGAGCCGAGTCAAGAGCCTAACCATTCTTTTCTCACAATCAAGAATGAAACTATTACTGGATAACCAGTCCATGCCTAAGATCAATCCATATCCTGAGAAGCCCAAAACAAAGGGACTACATCTAAATTCAACACTTAGAATAGAGATTTTCAAAACCAAGCAAACCATCGACAAATAAGCCGAGCTCCCAATTGGATTTGAGACAACCAAGGGATCTTCTACCATACTAGCGTCTAGGTGCAGAGATTCTACTAAAGCAGATGAAATAAAGGAGTGTGATGCACCAAAATCAAAGAGAGTGCGAACTGGGTGATCATAAAGATAAACTAAGCTTTCTACAGAAATATTTCTACCTCGTTCCTGTGGAAGTGCCACAAGTGCATGAACTTGACCCCCTGAAGTGGATCCAGTCCCTGCCCCCTCTTCTTTGGGCAGTCCTTAGCCAAGTGTCCAGTCTCTCCACAATGGAAAAAGCCCCCATTCATCTTTGCCTTCTTCTTCCTGTAGTCTTTTGCTATATGCCCCACAATGCCACAGAAATTGCACTTTCTCTTTTCACGGGTTTTGTTGTTCTTCCCGCCTTTCTTGAAGTCCGTTTTATTTGCCTGTAAACCTTCTTTCTTTTCTTCCACCTTAGTCTCTTTCTTGCCCTTGTCTTCCTCGTGTAGCAATGCCATGTCCACTAAGCTTTCGTAAGTCGCTCCTGTGGATACATGGGGTCATAGCATGGCTGTGTAGAGGCTCATTCAGACCTTTGACGAAGCGGAGCGCCTTCTTGTGTTGGGTGTTTACTAAGTCTAACCCAAATCTGGCTAGCTGATTAAACTGAAAAACGTACTCCCTGATTGTCATACTTCCCTGTTTCAGAGTTAGGAACTTCTCCATTTTCAGGCTTCTTTCAGCTTGGGAGAGGAATTTCATCTCAAATCTCGTCCTGAAATCTTCCCATGTTTCCACTGGCCTCTCAGCATTGGTGATCTCCCACCAATAAGACGCTTCATCTTTAAGCAACCACACTGCTAGCTGTATCTTTTGCCTGTCGTCAACTTCGAAGATGACAAACAGATCCTCGGTCTCCTTTCGTCAGTTTCTTGCTACTACAAAGGATTCGGTTCCATAAAAGTCCTTTCCACCCATAGCCTTGAAGTCTCTACATGTCTTTGCAAAAGCATTTCCACGAGGAGGAGGCGGAGGAGGAGGAGGAAGAACCGCTGCCACTGGAGGAGGAATGTCTGCTAGGATCGCGCCATTGGCCCTAGCTTCTAGGTACCTACTAAACCAGCCGGGTACAGGTACTCCTTCCAGAAGGTTAAGGTCTCCAGACATGCTGAAATAAAATGGAAAGGTTCAAAACGAAGGATCGATAGATAGTGCATATGGCTTTTTGGGGGATTATGCCTTTTAAAATATCAAAACTTTTCTTGAAAATGCTTTTTTAAACTTCTCTTTTGAAAATAGTTTCAAAAAATTTATCTTATCTGGTAAATCTGCGCTCTGATACCAAGTGAAACACCCCACCCTCCATTAAGGTCACTCACAAAGGGACTGCCTTAACTTTGGTGGAGGTTTGTAAGTAACAGTCATAGATAAACACAAGACATATATAAACACATATATATTAGCAGCGGAAAAACAACAGACTTTTTATTTCCTAAAATACTTGTTCATACAAAAACACTTCCATCACATAACAGTTCCAAAACATTACACCATCATTTTTGTCTTGGTTATTAAATAAAGAAGCATAAAACATAATTAAAACTGCATAAATCCCCATGATTGTATCCAACAGCCATAACCCAAAGCAAGAGAGTCCAAACCGTACATCTCCTATCTTGAAGCTTTGCAAAGAGTCTGACTAAGCTGAGTTGTTTCCTCCCTGTGGACCTGGGGGGGGGGGGGGAGGGGGGACAGAAGAAAAGAAGACGAAAGAAAATAGGGTCAGACATAAAGCCTGGTAAGTCTAGTGACTATTCAGTATGTGAATAAGAATAAGAGCATGATAGGTATAAAGTGGAAATAGGAAAGTATCATAAACTAAGATAAAGCAGTTTGAATCGAGTATCCTATCGCACCCCACACTATATCTCTGCACCTACATGTATTAGTTCTGAACTGGCACCCCGTGCTGAGGGTAAAGTGTTCCCTTTTTTTCTAAAGATCGGCTCCTACTCGCATAATCATCTGTGTCTTACGGGCCCCAATGATTATAGATACCTATGGTGGTCCCACCATGGGGTGTATCTAGACCCATGGTGGCGGCCCGACACAATCCTTAGAATACATAGGTTATACTACTGGTGCCCCTAGTGCCCTGTTTGTCTGCTCCGAAGTGTGTGCACGCCCGCACTCCATTAGAACCCACAGTGTTGCACCCACCGCCGTCGCTTTGACCGCTTACAATCAACCCAGTAATCGGGCCCCACCCTGCCTAGTTTCAGGTACTATGATACCTAATTGGGTTACTGCTGAAATGGGTCTCCGTTACTAGGGTTTTCTAGTCAAACATGTTAAGTGGTTAAGTGTCTGTATTTACCTAACCCCACCCATCAATTTTATTAACATGTTGAATTAGTTAAGTGTTTTAGTTAACTTAACCCTACCATCTGTTTTTAGCCTCTTAAAGCACGGACCACTCACATTAGACAGATATTGTTACGGTTACTAGATGTGCCGGTCGGTTCCAGGCAGATATACACCGTAACTCAGTTTAACCTCGGGTCCTTATTGGGCTCCATGCTTAACCACCCACATTGGATAGGTATTGTTGTGACTACTGGACAGCCGGGCGGGTCCGGGCAAGTTTACATCACAACTCAATCCAACCTCGTGTTAAGCACATTCGTATTTTCTAAATTCACATATTTGTCTTTATTACTGGTTATACGTAAATTTGTCAACCATTAAATGTTATGGCCCACATTCCAAGTTTAACATTTTTGGTATAAGAATTTATACCGTTTTAATGTCACCAATTTTGGCATGTGACAAACATGCCAATTTCATGTATCTTTATGTCAAGTTTTCTACCCATTTTACCCAACGTTACCCCGTCTAAATATTAGGCTAACAGCTCTTAGCCTAATTTTCGTTCGCATGATTTTAACATATGATATTAGGCTAAAAACTTAGCCTAATTTAGCGCACAAAGTTTGCATAAAGGAATCTATCTACATAACATGTCATAGGTGTAAACTTATACATAGTAGGGGTGAACTTTCAAAATAATCATCATGAATGTCATAGGTGTGAACTTGGCATTTTGGCATAGTCATTATGAACATAATAGGGGTGAACTTGCAAAATGACTAAATCTAATAGGCCTCACATGAAATGGCATAATTTTGACTTGCATAAACATAGGCCTAAACACATTTATCTAGGCATAACTTCAAACACAAAACTAGCATGTGACAAGGTTATAAAAATGTCTATTTTGACATTAACACAAAGATGTGAACTAACTCAAATCATGTAGCCCTTTTTAAAATGGAACTTGTATTAATTGCGTAGCCCAAATGGATCCAATTACAACTTGAATGAACATAAGAATATATATATATACGAGGATTTTAATCATGTTGGCACAACGGTCTTAACATAGAACATGTGTATATAAGTTTTAACTTGGACTTAGAAAAATGTATACAATCCATGTTAACCACATAAACATAAAGGTGTAAATTCTAATATTAACCACAAACTTGCAAGTGATGTTGTTCTCAATTACAAACGTTAAACGGGTCCACTTCACATTAATTTATACCACAAACATCCCAATTCCATTCACAATAAAAATCATCGCAACATACATACATTGTTAACATTATACAACATAAACATTATATAACATAATGTGATTCCAATTTCCAATTCATATCAAATCACGTTCTTTTTCAATTCACATCTCAAACGTAACTAGACTTACAACGATCGATGAACTTGAATTCTAGATTCTGAGTTTTGAAATTGAGATGCATTCCTTTGGGTAGACTAACGTTGATTTGATTCGTGTTTTAACTCTAACTTGGCTCGTCTCTAAGCTTTTCTACAAGTGGAGGCTCCTCTCAATTTCCTACCGACAGCATGGCGGCTCCGTCTCTAATTTCTTAGGTTAATTTAGGTTGGAGTCTTAGGTTGTATTTATAGAATTCCAGATTGATTTGAGCCGTCGGATGATCATAGACGAATGTAGACCATTCACTTCGAAAGGAGCCAACCAAAATGTGACACGTCAGCCCTAGTGACACAGCCAAGCCTCAGAATTCGACCAGAACCCGACCAGGCCAGCCAGGGCCAAACCAGGTCGATAGGGCAGGTCGACCCTATGGTCGACGTGGTCACCCAGGTCGACCCCCAGGTCGACCCCCTGGTCGACCTGGTGCCTGGGCGGAAAAATTCCCGCCCAACCCAGTTTGAGTCTGATTTTGAATTTTGAACTGTTTGAATTTTAATTTGAATTCTGAAACTTTCGGAGGTCATAACTCCTTCATACGGAGTCCGATTCACGCAAAGTCGGACTCTATCTTGAGCAGAATTCCGAGACGATCGCAATGGTGAAACCCGTTTCCCTTAATTCTTTCATTTAGAATTAATTATACTTAAATTTGTTAAGTTACAGTTAACAGAAAATTTGGGGTGTTATAGGTCGTAGGCATAACTAAAAGATGCTTAGACACGAGGTTAAGTCTGGCTTGCGGTAGAAGTCTGCCCGGAACCACCCAGAACCGCCCGACACATCTAGCGGCCACAAGCTACCGACCTAATGTGAGAGGTCTGTGCATTAGTAATTAATTAATGCAAATCTAGGATAAATATGATGCCTAAAACATGTTGGGTGATAAGGTTTAATCAACTGGGTGGATGAATCTTATAAACCCATTTCGTAAATCTGTAGGCTCAATACAAGGTTAGGTGAAACAATTTGTAAGTCTGTTAATCTGTATATCTAATTTGTTAGTCTGAAAACTTGTTAATCTATTTGTCTGATCTGAGAACTAGTTAATCTGAAATTTGTACATATGAAATCTGTAAGCAAGTTAATCTGAAATCTGCTAGTCTGGGGACACAAGGTTAGGAGGGGTAATTACTTGTGTCATCTGTTGTGTGGGACCCATATTAGTCAGTAACCCTTTTCTGGTATCAAAACTATGACCCAACACTAGGAGTGGTCTGGGCATGCTTACTGAACTAATTATAAGAGGTTCACTCTGATATTGGCGAGGGGTGTCGATGGCGCATTCCAATCGGGTCATGTGCGTGCATGGATCCGGTCTGCTCTGAGGATGTAAGACACCGTGACATCTGTAAATAGGTCTATGTCTATAGGTTGCCACTTTAGGGAATGATACATCCTTTTGTGGGGCCGACAAGGGTATTTATGTATTAAGGAGTCGATCACTTGGGGTAGAATTTAGGGTACACCTAGTTTTGTTTGTTTCTGTTGGTGTACTGTCTGTTTCTGTTGGGGTGGTAAAGGCCCATTATTAGCATTCTGTTTTTGTACCTTCTGTCTCTGTTGGGGTAGTAAAGGCCCATTAGTAGCATTCTGTTTATGTAGAGATTCTTCTGTTTCCGTTTCTATTTCAGTTTAGACATTAGGGTAACACCTAATCCTGTTATACTAAGTATTAGTGTAGAGAAGTAAGATATAGGTAAGAAGCATATCTTGGTCAATATCATTCTTTTTCTTATGTTTAACTTAAGCATACCTGCTACCCCTGTTGTTGTAATCTCTCATCCAGTTTTATTTACATGTCATGATACTACTATCTGTTTATATGCTGAAAGTTACTGGACTCGCCAAACTTTATGTCTGACCTCGTTTGTTTTCGCCTCTTTTTCTTTCCGTTCCCTCCCCCCCAGGTCTTCAGAGTGGAAACATAGGAGCTTGATTCATATTCTCTGTGCTTGAAGTATTGCTTAGCTTTGACTATACCTTCTTATGGAAGTTTATGTTGGGGATTATGGTTTTAAAATTATGCATTCTGAAGGATTTTGGTATAAGACTGATACTTGTGTACTTGGGTTTTTGTATTGTGATTTTGAAGGATGTAACCAAACATATTTCTGTTTATACCGCAATAAAGATATAAAATTTTCAAGTACAACTTTACGTATCTATCTTGTAATATTCTGTTCTGTTTACTTATAATGCTTCATGGAAGTTAATGCATTCCCTTTGTGAATGACATTAACGTACATGGGTGTTACACTTGGTATCAGAGATGAAGGTCACCAGATTTGATAAAAAGTTTTTGAAAACTATTTTTAAAAGGTTTTATAAAGAAAGTATTTCCAAAGTAAAGTTTATTTTGAAAAACATAATCCCCAAAAGCCATATATCTGTCTTTCGATTCTCCGTTTTTGAATCTCTTTTATATCATTTCAGCTTGTCTGGAGAACAAAACATCGCTTATATCCCAGAAGGAGTCACCATACCTGGATAGTTCCGTAGATATTTGGAGGCCACGACATCCACCGAAGGCCAAGGAAACGTTCCTCCAGCTGTTCCCTTCACTCCTCCTCCTCCTCCTCCGTGCATGAATACTTTTGCGAAGACATGTAGAGACTTTTGAGCTATAGGCGGAAAGAACTTTAATGGGACTGAATCAATCATGGAAGCAAGAAACTGGCTAAAGGAAATCGAAGATTTGTTCGTTATCTTTGATGGTAGGCAGAAGATACAGTTAGCTGTATGGTTACTTAAGGACGAAGCCTCATTTTGGTGGGAGGTCACGAATGGAGAGCGAGCAGTGGAGACTTGGATGGATTTCAGGCATAGGTTCGAGATGAAATTTCTCTCACGAGCAGAAGAGAATTTATACATGGAGGGGTTCTTGGCATTGAAGCTGGGGAATTTATCAGTGAAAGAGTACGTCAACAAGTTCAATCAATTGGCGAGATTTGGCTTAGACTTGGTGAACACACTTGATAAAAAGGCCCTGAGATTCGTTAAAGGTTTAAATGAGCCGCTACAAGGGTTGTCTATGACCCACATTCCTATGGGGGCTACCTTCGAGAAATTGGTTGACATGGCATTGATGCATGAAGAGAAAGCCAAAAGCGAGAAAAAAGAGGAAAAGCTTGAAGGACCACAAAACAAGAAAGCGCAGCCCAAAAAGGAAACACAAAAGAAGGACGAAAAGTCTGAAAATAAGAAGGAGAAAAAGTGCTTTACTTGTGGAAGCTTGACTCATATGAACAAGGATTGCAGAAAGAGGAAGGGCACTTGCTTTAACTGTGGTGAGATGGGACACTTCACTAGGGACTGCCCGAAGAAACGAGGGCAAGTGCAGAGGACAGGACCTACTTTTGAAGGGCAGGTGAATGATCTCGTGGCTGGTGGATAGGATAGAGATAGGAAAATTTCTGTAGGAGGTTTAATTTTCTTATCTGATTATTGAGTTAAAACTCTTTTAGATTCTGGCATTTTGATTATGTAATTGAGACTCTGCACTTTAATACTAGCCTTTCGCTATAGTCTCAAACCCCATAACAGTTACGACTCATCTGTTTGTGATAAGTTGGGGGTATCTGTGTTGGGTGTTAAGTTGGCTATGACGCATGCATTCTAGGTTTTGATAATCTGATCTGTACCAGTAGTCTGTAAGTATCTGAATATTTCTAAAAAGGATAGGGGTTTTTACTCGAAGCGTGAAGTAGATTTCCAGTTTTGACATTGTTTAATGGGAGTAATTCTCTGAGTGTCAATCTGATGTTGATTTCGGTCTTCGGGGTTGATACTTAGAGATTTATTCTCTTAACCGATGTCTAATGGGAACAGAACTTTTGTTTTAATTGTACTTGCTTCTATCACTCGGTTGTACCCTATCGATCGAGTCTTCGACCTTTAGGTAGAAACTAATGGGTGTAAACATGTGTTTGAGACATGTTATGTTTGATGGTTGCAAGTGGATGCAAGTGGTTGCTAGTGGTTGCTCGTGGATGCATGTACACACACTAGGCACTAGATCAGCTCAAAAGCACTCTCATACTGCATATGGATGTGTGCGCATTTTTCAATTTTTGTGGATGCAAGATGATTGACTCATCACATGGATGTTGCATTTGGATGAGTGGTTATGCACTCATATAGAAATGATGTGTATCAAATAGGATTTCTTGTATACATAATTGGACTCATGGCACTAACATAAATTTGCATTGAGGAGGTCAATTGAATGAGTAGATCGCCTGATCTTTGCATTAGATAATAGACATATACACACACTTTTGCATATGTTCATACAACATTAGAAGTTTTCTAAGGAAAATGGATGCTTGTGGATGATGGTTGAGTAGATGGGTGATTGGATGGTAGGACACATTCTGCTTAACTTGAAGATTTTGGGGACGAAATCCTTTAAGAAGAGGAGAATGTAACACCCCGTATTTTCTGTGAACATAAAAGTAACAAAACAAAATATACTTAACTTTTAAAAGAATAATTAAGGGAAACGGGTTACGCCATTGCGTTCAACTTCGTGCGAGAAAGTTATGGCACTCAGACGTTTCAGGAATTCAAATAAAATAAAACGGCTCACATTTAAATTTAAAATTAAAATCACACACCCGGGCTGGGCGGGAAATTTCCAGCCCACGACTCAGGTCGACCAGGGGGTCGACCTGGGTGACATAGGTCGACCAGGGAGTCGACCTTCCCCCTATTTCCAGATCCGAGGACTGGTTCGTTTTTCTGCATTTGGACGCCCGTTCTGACCAGATTCGTTGATCCCTGTGGTATTTAAACGCCCCCAAACCCCACTTTCTCTCCACACCAAACCATTGTAACGCCATGCTGCCTCAATTCTAATTAAAATAAATCAATGGTGTCTCTACTCTACTGAAACCTAAGCTAGGACTAGTGCTTCTTCTTCTTCCAATCTGAATAGGATTAAAAGAGAACAACTACAACCCTTTTTATTTTAGAATCCAACCAAGGTGAGTACAGTTATTTTCAGATATGAAATTTTATTATGATCTTGACATGGTTATAAATCTGAATTTGAGGTTATGCATATTTTTGTTTATCAGATCTATTTTTCTGTGTAGATCTATCTTATTAATATTATAGTAACCATTCTGTATCTCTTCCTTCCTTCTGTTCTATAGCCAGGCTACCAAGAGCCTGAGCCAAATCTCATAAGAGGTTGATGCACGAATGCTAAATTTGGAAAAAAAAATAGTGAATGATGCATAATCAGACATGACTATTCTTTGTAATTTAAGATCTGGATCTGGGCATACTATATACGATAGTCTGTGATTTGGAAGAAGGAGAATTATTGTGTATATGACTTAGGCGCAAAGATCTATATTATAATAGGATAACTATTAAATGTGAATATGCCTAAATGGGGATTTTGGATATTTGGCATACGCTGAAATCAAAGGCTATAATTTGGCGTAATTCGTATTGTATATCATGATTTGGGGTTTTTGGAGAATATTCGGTACTGTGTAAGTTTAACTAAAATTTGGGGCATATGTTATATTGTGAATTATGACCATAATTTAGGCATGTAAAATTAGGCTTAATTTTATGACTAGGCGAGGTATATCAATGGAATTTTAAGGGATGATTAAATCTGTTAAATTGCCTAATCTGCTAAATCTGTTGAAAACTGAATGCGATAATTCGGGGTGTAGGCTCGATCAAAAATTTAGCAAAACAAGTTAATAGAACTTTGAATGATCTACTGTAACTTGTAAAGAAGTTTAATTTGTTGAATTGGCATAATTAGTCTGATATTGGTATAATCTGTGAATGAATACTTTAGCTAAAATTAAGAATGCTGAGACATGAGGTTAGACTCTATTAGCGGTAGAAGCCTGCTCGGACCCAACCGGCTTAACCAGCAACCGCAAACTGCCAGTCTAATGTGATAGGTCGTAGGCATAACTAAAAGATGCTTAGACACGAGGTTAGGTCTGGCTTGCGGTAGAAGTCTGCCCGGAACCGCCTGGAACCGCCCGGCACATCTAGCGGCCACAAGCTACCGACCTAATGTGAGAGGTCTGTGCATTAGTAATTAATTAATGCAAATCTAGGATAAATATGATGCCTAAAATGTGTTGGGTGGATAAAGTTTAATGAACTGGGCGGATGAATCTTATAATCCCATTTCGTAAATCTGTAGGCACAATACAAGGTTAGGTGAAACAATCTGTAAGTCTGTTAATCTGTATATCTGATCCGTTGGTCTGAAAACTTGTTAATATGTATGTCTGGTCTAAGAACTAGTTAATCTGAACTTTGTACATCTGAAATCCGTAAGCAAGTTAATCTGAAATCTGTTAGTCTGGGGACACAAGGTTAGGAGGGGTAATTACTTGTGTCATCTGTTGTGTGGGACCCATATTAGTTAGTAACCCTTTTCTAGTATCAAAACTATGACCCAACATTAGGAGGGGTCCGGGCACGCTTACTGAACTAATTGTAAGAGGTACACTCTAATAATGGCGAGGGGTGTCGATGGCGCATTCCAACCGGGTCATGTGCGTGCATGGATCCGGTCTGCTCTAAGGATGTAAGATATTGTGACATCTGTAAATAGGTCTATGTCTATAGGTTGCCACTTTAGGGAATGATACACCCTTTTGTTGGGCCGACACAGGGTATTTATGTATTAGGGAGCCAATCACTTGGGGTAGAATTTAGGGTACACCTAGTTCTGTTTGTTTCTATTGGTGTACCGTCTGTTTCTGTTAGGGTGGTAAAGGCCCATTAGTTGGGTAGTAAAGGCCCATTATTAGCATTCTGTTTCTATACCTTCTGTCTCTTTTGGGTTGGTAAAGGCCCATTACTAGCATTCTGTTTCTGTAGAGATTCTTCTGTTTCCGTTTTTGTTTTAGTTTAGTCATTAGGGTAACACCTAATCCTGTTATACTAAGTATTAGTGCAGAGAAGTAAGATATAGTAAGAAGCATATCTTGGTCTATATCATTCTGTTTCTTCTGTCTAAGTTAGGAATACCTGCTACTCCTGTTGCTGTGATCTCTCATCCAGTTTTATTTTCATGTCATGAAACTACTATCTGTTTATATGCTGAAAGTTACTGGACTCGCCAGACATTACGTCTGACCTCATTTGTTTTCGCCTCTTTTTCTTTCTGTCCCCCCCCCCAGGTGCTCAGGGCGGAAACATAAGAGCTTGATTCATATTCTCTCTGCTTGAAGTGCTTGAAGTATTGATTGGCTTTGACTCTACCTTCTTATGGCAGTTTATGTTGGGGATTATGGTTTTAAAATTATGCATTCTGAAGGATTTTGGTATAAGACTGATACTTGTGTACTTGGGTTTTGGTATTGTGATTTTGAAATATGTAACCAAACTTATGTCTGTTTTTGCTGTAATAAAGATATAAAATTTTCAAGTACTACTTTACATATCTGTCTTGTAATATTCTTTTCTGTTTACTTATAATGCTTCATGGAAGTTAATGCACTCCCTTTGTAAATGACATTAACGGACATGGGGTGTTACAATTCCACTTTGAACAATTACAATTTATACACTGATACACCACAAACAATTACAATTCTCCAATGTCAACATACAAGCAGCATTGAGAAAAAAATAATCATATATACAACTAAGCATAGAAAAAAAATTCAACGCCTCATGCCTATAAAAACCAGACAATGTAGCAGCAACTAAATCTCTTCATAAGCCTTGAATACCAAATTCCTGCAATATCAACTCTGAATTGAGCATATTCCCTGAACATACTTGGAAGAACTAGTAACCGAGAGTTACAAATCTACACATGATTCACATTTGCCAATTTTAAAAGAATCCACATAACAAATGAAGCGATCCCTTCACTTCATAACAGTAACCAAAACTAGCCAAATCTATATCCACCTCAAGATTCTCAATTAAACTGGATTCCTCCGGGACATAACAAATGAATTAATTCTTTGCCTCCTTTTGTGAAAATGCATGCTTTCCCTCATCTCTTCATGTGTGTATATCCTTTTAGCTCCAAAGTTCCTACAAGAGATAAACACAAGGAACAAGTAAAAGATTTCACAAATTAAAATATGCACAAGTGACCACTTTTCTCAAAGCAAGTGATGATTTTGAAAATATTTAAAACATGGTTTGATCATATAAAATACCTGAAAATGTTAATTTATTCAACTAAACAAGAATAAATATGTGAATACAAATGTGCATTTTTACGTGCACATCAGCAAAGCCTTTTAAATTCCTTAAATATTAAAGGTCTTTATCCATAGAGACCCATCTTGATTATTACTAAATCGATTTCCATTCAATTCCAATTTATTTTATGTAATAACCCGAAAATCTGGGCCAGTTTAAAATTTTTATTTTGGCAATTTTAGCGAATTTTGATTATTTAAAATGAATTATTTTAAATAATATCGACGAGAAATTTATTTTGAATATAATTAGAACGTATATATTATATACGCCGTCGTTAGAATATAAAAATTTATATATAATTATAAAAGGAATTGAAAATGGCGCGGTAGTTCGATAATTCGATTTCAAACTTCAATTGAATGTACCGGGTGCAAAACAATCCGGATTTTAGTGAAACCAAAAATATTAGAATCTAGTTGAGAATATCTTTCCAACGAATCCGACATATTGAAATTTCATAGTGGGAATCAAAAGTTATGTCCAGTTGAAAATTCAAAATAGTCGCTATGTAAATTATACATGGTCCAAAAAGTCAAATTTTGCATACGGGTGAATTTGGACTCGAAACCACTACCATTGAGTTCAAAATGCCGTTTAGAACTCCGAAAAGTATAAGCTTCGATATATTCTGATATCCGGAATAGTGGCTATGGGCTAGAGTTGTTCGGTTAACAATACATAGCCCTTAAAAAGTGAAATTTTGCATACGAGCTCAGAATTCGACGAGATAAATTTTTATGGATTCATAATGACAAATCATTGTTGAGTTCCAAATGGCGCGTCGAACGGAGTTAGTATGTGGCCGTGCGAGCTAAAACAGTTCAGGGTAAAACGTGCAGTCATTTTATAAAGGAACATTATTGATACGACCTCGGAATTCAATTCTACTTTTTTTTCTAGATTCGTATCACCTAATAATGGTTAAATCCAAGAGGGCTTGATTTTTTGAGTTAGCATGTGAGCGTGCGAGAAGAAAAGGTGTGCCAAAATCGCATTTTTAGAGCTTATTTGAGCATTTTTGTGATTTTTAACGGACGGTCAAACGAACTTGGAATTCGACGAAACTTGTTTCGTTGGACTCGTCTTCACGTCTACTATCTCGTGTCCGAAATCCGCGGCGATCGGAGATCGTTTGTGTTCGGACGATACGCGAGAAACTAGCATATAATCACTTTTCCTCCTTTTCTATTTCATAAATTCACTTTTCCTCCTTCCTCCACAAAAACTCAAAAATGGCCTCCTCCTCCAAGAGGGCTGCCGCCGCCTCCTCCTCCTCCTCCCCTCTGGCCGCCGCTCCTCTTCCACCTCCCCTCCTCCTCCTCCTCCTCTTCCTCCTCCTCTCTCTCTCCTCCTCTTTCTCTCTTCCAATTTGCAAAGCCCTAAGCCACCACCCCCACCACGGGCCCCACCACCACCGCCGCCGCCCCCTAGCCGCCTCCCCACGCCACCTCAGGCCCGCCACCGCCCGCTGACCACCCAACTCCGGCCGTGGGCCCCGCTACACCTAAAAACCCATTTTACACTAATCGCCCATTTTGCAAATAAGTCCCTGACCGTATTTCGCAAATAACTTCCAAACCGTGCATTTCTAGCCAAAGTTCCTCAAGACCAAAGTTGTAGAGCACGAAATTCTCTTCGATTTGGTATATGATAAGCCCTATTTTGCATTGTGTAGTTATCGGGAAAACGCGTCCGAAGTCTGCTGTTCAAACACTGTCAAAATGCTGTCTTTTCGCGATTTCCGGCGAAATGGCACATTTTCGGCAAGAAGACCACTAGGCAAAAGTTGTTCAGAATGGCGTGCTTGTGCTAGAAAAAAGATGGTGTGAAGATTGAAGCTCGTTTGCAAATTCTGGAGCCAGAACAACAAATCCGGGCGATAAAAAATATCGGCTACGGGCAACGAAAGTGACAAAAGGCGAGAACGACAAGATTTTCTACATAAGAAGAGTCGAGATGATTGGATTAGCTAGTTGGTGAGAACTTCTCACTCTAAATTTCTTTTTCTAGTTATATATATATATATATACTAGGATGCAGATGGTGCTTAGTAGCACCCGACACCCGTCATCCACAGACCATGGATGGCTTGTTTGTTAAATTGTTTGGTTGAGTAGTTGGTTAGTTGTTTAGTTTGAATTGAATTGTTTGGTGAGATGGAATTGATTTGATTGATGCGTGAATGGCGTGGGCCTTCACTAGACTGGGGATAAGGCTAGGCCTCATCCCGTTTCTAGTATCGTGCCGTTATGCCGCCGAAATTTTCTAAAATATGTTAGAAAAATAAAAATATCATTTTTATTGTGTAAATGAACTGAATAGAAATTCAAGTGTTGAAATAAATATTTTTGACGTTAAAAATATAATTTTTAACGTGAAAGTGAATAAATAAAATATTCATTTACAAACCGGACGGTTTGTTTATGTACACCTATTTGAAGGACATTGATTGGGACGATAAATTTTACACATCGCCCAACTGCACAAATAAAATATGTGTTTGATTGTTTGAAACCCCACACGGGTGTTGGGATGAAATTTGAAGTTCACTCATCCTGATTGATGAAATATGTCGATCGGTCGATTGACAGGATTTTATAAGCGTCAGATATCTATATTTGATGCTTATACAGTGTAGTGCACTTTGTTTGATGATTGATTATTTTTCAATGCTATTATATACGTGTGATGTATGAAAATCCATATAATTAACATTATATGGTGATTGATTGGGCCTCATTCCAATCGGGACAACAATGAATATTATAAAAGAAAAATTCATGTGTTGAATATAAAAATAGTCATGTGTTGACGATGTTCATGTGTTGAGTGAAATATTTTATACAATGAAATTCACATCTTTATCATATTTAAAATTAGAACTACTTTACGGTTGAAGTCTAATTGAAAATCAAACGATAGATACCATAGTTTTATAAAATATTTTACATAACAAAAATAGTGATGTGTTGACAGTACTCATGCGTTGAGATTAGTCAGGTGTTGGAAGAAATATAGATTCATGTGTTGAATAGAATAAATATTCATTTGTTGAATAGGATAACGAATTTATTGAAATATATAAAGCCGTGTTGATTAGAGTTGCGCTATTTTGCCGTGAACGATATTTATATCGATTATATTCGTTTTTATAATGAAGATAGAAAAGAAGTGATTTCAAAATATAACGTTTTGAAAATATTATCATTTATATAGTAATGATATGAAATATTCAATTTTGATTTGAAATTGAATATAGTGTTGAAATGGTTTTGAAAACGAATTTAAAACGATTTATAAAATGCGTTTTAAAGGGAGATCGACGAAATATATATATTATATATATAATGGCCCGAATAGAACGCGCCGCGCCGCGGCAGTTCGTGAATTTCGACCATTGACTTCGAATTGACGTTGCGGGAGATCCGACCGTCGGATTCTCCTAAAACCGGAACCGTTGGGTTCGTATCGAAAAGAGCTTTCCAATGAATATTAGAAATTTGAAATCTAATGGTTGGATTTGGAATTATGTCCAAATCAAATTCAAAAAAGGTCGTTGTAAGTGCAGTTCGATGGCCGTTGATGGAAATCGACTGTACGGGCCTTGATAAAATTATTAAAAATAATCAATATTCCCAATATGTGAATTGGACTGGAGTTGAATCGAAATTATCTTCGGAATATTTCGATGTTGGATTTCGTGACTGTACAGATATTGTTATGGGAATTTGAAAGATATATTTTATATCGTTATTTCCAATACAATATTTGTTGGTTTCAGAATTTGATATTGAATATTTTCTATTCAGAGCCTTGTATTTAATATCAAATGTGATTTGGGTTTGTCGTGAATGGTGCCTTCATTAACACTGTTCTTAAGCCTAATAGGGAAAAAGATTAAATCTTTCTATTTAGATTTAATGAAGTGTATCAATTAAATAATATTTAATTGAAATTGAACTTGAATTGGTTTTTAGGCTTATCGTGAGCGGTGTTTTGAATAACACCTGTTCTTTAACCCAATTAACAATAGAATGTGATTTGGGTTTATCGTGAATCGTGTTTTAGATGACATTGGTTCTTTAACCCAGTTAAAGGCAAGATGTCGATTTCTGAAGAGATTAAAACTAAGTGGAGTTTTAATGAATCTTTAATTAGATTAAAAATGTGAATTGATAATTTAAATTATCAAATTTGAAAAGTGATCGAGAATGGAGTACCACCAGTTTTGCTCAAAAGCGATAGTTAAATCTTTAATTAGATTTGAACGTGAAATGGTAATTAATTTTACCGATAACACCGTGGTGTTAGATGTGGAGTGTTTCCAGTTTTCTCCATGGGATATATAGGTTGGGATTGGGAAATAAAACAAATAATTACTTCGGTGTGGTTCGCTAATCCCGACTAGTTTGAAATGATATCCAAAGGAAGATTATAGGATAAATTTAGAAGAATTTATCTTGGATAAAATTAATGGGAACATTTCCCTAAGAATGTGATTTTGTGAATAAAAGAATATTCTGAATTGGAATGAGGCGTTCGTTGTGTTTGTGTAACATTTGTTTATCATATACGTGGGTTATTCAGGAAGGCCGGGTTATACCCATTCTGAATAACCGATTCGACGAGATGTCGAAGATGAAGACGGTGGTTGAAGACCGGAAGTCTTCACATCGTTTGGGTGATTACTGATGATCTTGATTGGGCTGTACACCCAGGATGAGGGAATCAGTTGGTAATCGTCCAGACGTACCTGGAGATGGATGGATATGCGAGGAAAGTGCCTCCGGTTTCGTTCAGACCCAGAACGAACTTGTAAATGGATTGTGTGTCTGACACTGGATTTTATTCTGTGTTGATTGATCTCTATTAAATATACATCTGTTTGGCGGCGGAGAATTTATTCTCTTGCTTAACGCCCTTCTCTGAGACGTACGAGCTCAGAGGTTGTATATCGATGGACATCGGTCGCATGGAGTGAATTGCCAATGTGGCATGCGTAAGTGGCAATTGATCAAGGCTTCTGTTGAAAAGCAAAGTCTTGTGGTTGATGATCAAAGCACGGCCTGTGTGGCGTAGCTTTGTGTATAACGTGAATTCGCGAGCCTCACACCTCGGTATGAGTCAAAAACGGGAGACGGACCGCTGGGAGAGCACGACGTTTCTTTCTAGCTAGGGTGGTGTCAGTGACCTACCAGCCCTAACATTTATATACTTTTCACCTGTGTGGTTGTTGGATATGAGGCGCCTTGGATATAGGTCTGTAAGGACCGGGAAACGTGTGTTCAGGAATTGCCAATCCTCAAAAGTAAGAGAGGACCGGCCCAGCCGATTCCAAGGATCATAGTGGGGTCCTGAGGCATTTGCTAGAGTGTCTCGAACGCGGAGAGGAGCTTGCCCCTTGCCTCGACTCATGACGGAAATCCAATTTCCAATACGTGATATTGCGGTTTTATTTGTAGAACCTAGTATGGCGACATAGTGGTATGGGTCATTAATGCCGTCTATGATTGATATTTATGATTTGAATTGTTTTGACACTATACACTTATTATAGTATCAAATAATGTGTTTTAAACGTATCAAGCATGCTTTAGCTGTTATAAGGTAAAAACCCTATCCTCCGGCTTGCGTTGCATTGTGTGATGGGACCTGGGTCTTATAACAGCTTCATTTTTCTTTATTTAGCATTGCGCTGTTTGTTCTATGCACTGGTATTCTTGGGAGGAAACCCGTTCGGTGTTATACGGCGTGGTCCCTTGATTTACCTAACTTTAAAACCAATATTAATAACTGTTTTAGTTCTCACACCAGTCACATGACTGACCTGAAGTTTATTGTTTTAACCTAAACTCTGGGTGCCCCTATTTTCCACACGGGCAGCTAGTAGTTTTGGTTTTGCAGATTTATATTCACAGGAACCTGGTTTACAGCTGGAACGATGCTCGGAAAGCTCTGTATCCGTGTATCACTTTCAGTTGTGTTTTGTATTTTTTCCGCTGCTATGTAATTTATTGTAATCTCTGATATTTATCGAATGTAATTTATTCATTTATACTCTGTATATTCTTGTATCTGATGGAATTGTTGTAATAACAATGAAATGTTCTTTCGTATGAGCTCTATTTTGTCTTGTCCTCAATTCTATCCGTGCTTTCCTTCACGGGGAAGTTCGGGTCGTTACATTTTATTAATTGGAAAACTTAACTATGGAAACTTCATTTAATCTTAATCAAAAGATTAATTCCATAAACTTCCTCTTATCTTCGGTTAAAGAACGATGTTGTTAAAGACACTATTCACGACAAACCCCAAACTAATTGATATTAAATATAAGATTAAAACAGAGTTTATATCCACTTCTTTTCAATACTAGTTCTCGTTATCAACTAATAATATAAGTGGAATAACGATATAAACATCTTCCAAATTCCTCAAACGTCTACACAACGGTAATCAATACCAAATATCTGAAGATCATTTCTATCCAAATCCATATCCTAATTAATCTTAAGTAAGAGATTTCTGAAAACTCATCTTTCAAATCCAATAAACTAATATTTTGAAATCTTTAGTTCATTTAACTTAAATTCCCAAAATTACCGTATTCAACAAGTTAGGCTGAAAACACAAAAATCAAAATATAGTTCGAAACTTCATATTTCTTTCTCAAGTAACTTTAAAATCACTTATTAAGATTTATCACAATTTTTCCATATTTTTAATAATTTTTATATGTTCATTTCGATCAATTTCCAATTACGATCATCGAACTGCGTTTACAACGACCTATTCAAAAATATATTTAAACATAACTTGAAATCTATAAGTTGAAATTCCAAATTTCTTCTTTCATTTGAAAGTTACAATTAATAGACAAAATCGTTTTGAGGAAATCCAATTTAAATTGTATTAGTTATGCTCGTTTGAAGTTCATGGTTAAAATTCACGAACTATCGTTGCACAACACGTCCTATTCAAACCATATTGTTATTTAAAATAAATCCATCCGATTCAATTGGAATTTATTTTATAAAACGTTTACAAAATCATTTAAAAGCGATTCCAACTTCAAATTCATTTACAAATCAAAATTGAATATTCTATTTTTATAATACTAAAATAAAAATATTTTTCAAAATTAAATATTTTGAAATCCAAACTTTCCTGAAATTCATTATAAAAATAAATAAGATCGTTGGAACAATCATTTCAAGTTAAAAATGTCATATATATACCTAACTCGAATTCACTTTTGAATTTACTATTCAAAATCTATTTTTAATTAGAACAACCCATTTCTAATTCAGAACTCTTTCAAATCCATTTTAACCTTTTCAATAGTTGTTTGAAAACATCTTAACCTCATTTCCTAAATCGTTTTAGATACAAAAATCCAATTTCGATTTTCATGTCTTATTTCAGTTAATGAATATATTGTTCGTTTAATATTCCAACGATACGAGACTCAACCAATTCCAAAATATTTCCATATTCGTGGCGTGAATTGTGTGAACAATTATAATAACAACCACAATAGTTATCATTCGTCAATCAACAGTTATAATATAAGCGTTATAATTGTTAATGTAACACCCCACGTCCATTAATGTCACTCACAAAGGGAATGCATTAACTTCCATGGAGGTTTTAAGTGAATATAGAACAGTAAAATTACAACAAGACAGATATAAAATAGTACTTGGAAATTCAAAAACTTTATTTCATTGTCGCAGAAGTCAAAACATGTTTGATTTCATCATAACACCATATTCAAAGGCAAGTACAATATCTATCTTGATAAAACAAGTACATAATCCCATTACATGAATAGCCATTAAAAAGAAAGATAACAAGCTGGACTTTACTTCAGCAGTCCAAGCTTTCCAGAAGATAAGCGATCCAACTAGACTCCACTAGAACTTGGCCCAACCTGCGGACCTGAACGGAGAAAAAGGATGGAAAAGAGGGGGTCAGACATAAAGTCTGGTGAATATGATAATTCTACAATACTATTACCAAAATAACTGGACTAAGGCATAAGCTGGAAAACAAGAAAATGTCTATGAAGAGCAGATTAAGGACATAGACAATCGCTAAAGGCAACGTTATAGGCGCTCCTAAATACTAAAGGATAAACACTATACTGCACCACACCAGTCACCCTAAAGATTCATCCCACTTAGCTTCACTTAGAAACTTTCCCAATGGCTTTACGTACCCCTAGCTGACTACATAGGTGCCGCCTGCCCCTACCTCCACTAGGTGTACCCTACTTCCCATTATTCGATCGGCTCCCTAACTCGTAGATACCCGTGCTGGCCCCACAGTGGGGTGTATCACTCCCCTAAAGTGGCAACCTGATACAACGGACATGCACGGCTTATACCTACACGATGCAACAACGTCTTACCTACCAGCCCGGGTCCACACACGCATATGAAACCCGTTGGACTTGCGTTGCCACCGCTCCCTGTTTTTGCCTCTTATAGTCAAACCCAGTATGCGTGTCCCGTCCTCGACTTGGGTCGAGCCCACAAAGATACGTTTTGGGATACTGGTTGAAATGGGCCCCCACTATTTACCACAAGCATTCCACCTAAGCTTGTCCCCATTAGTCCATCCCACTTAACCCACTTAGTCATGTTCATTTACATGTGTGTTTGGTTAAGTCTAATCGTATTTCAAATGCCTCTAAAGGCAACCACCAAATTCCTCATGCCACCTAAGGCACCTACTTAACCCCCATGTCCCTCCTTACATGATTATCTGGTTAAGTATTTCTTAGTTCATTAAGGCCATAACCTCATAAAGACCTCTCACATTAGACTGGCATTTATGGCAGCTGGATTTGACGGGCGGGTCCGGGCAGTCTTACACCATAAAAGAGTCTAACCTCGTGTCTTTACAACTGTTATGCTTTATTTTGGGCCTAGGACCTCTCACATTGGGCCGACATTTGTGACTACTGGATTTGCCGGGCGGGTCCGGGAGGTTTACATCACAAACGGGTCCAACCTCGTGTCCTAAGCATTGATTATTAATAATAATCCACTTTCCCCCAATTTTAATAATTCCCTACTTGAATTATTAATTACTTCCAATTTTTAACAATGTCCATAATTGACTCAATTATGGACATCCATTCATGGTATGCAAAATCTTACAAAATTGCACCCAATTTATTAATTCCTAATATTACCCCTACCCCACGTTTGAATGTTTATTCGCAAAATATATGTTAGACTCGAATAGCCTAACTCATAGCATAAAAGAGATTATCATAATAACAACATGTATATGTGACCAAATGAATCATAATAAGGGGTGAAACTTGCATATGTCCAACTTGCATAGATTATACATGTCATGGACCTAAAGGTGTCAACTTGTTCAAAATTCACCTAATATAATCTCAATCAATTTTCATAAACTTACATATGAACATGTGTGAATCAACATCATCTAATTTTTTAACAACATGGTTTTATATGGGTACACCTAACTCAATAGGCAAATTCCCATAATCAAGTTTTATTTAATTATAGTTTCAAGTTTATGGGTACACCTAACCTAATAGGCAAATTCCCATAAACAAGATCCATTTAAATTAAGAAAAAAAAACATAACTTTAAGCATGATCCAACAGCATGATTTTTCAACATAATATAGCATGATTTATAACATGGCATAGTATGATAGTATAACATAGCTTGACATGATTCTCAACATAGCACGACATAGCATAAGAGAATTTACAACATAGCATGACATAGCATATATAATTTACATCATACGACAACATAATAACATAATAAGAGATCCACAATATATAGAATTTACAATTACAAATCACATCACTTTCTTGTGATCCATTCATAACTGAGTCAAATTAGTTTGTAATAGTCTTGTGAGAATCATCATACTCACCAACAAAAGAAAAGAATTAGAGAAAGAGAGATCTTTTGATTTGATTTGTGTAGATTTAGTTGTAGATGATTAGGCTTCCTCTTCTTAGTTTGTGACGGCTATTCTGAACTCCATGGCAGCAGCATGACGGTAGCTTCTCTAATTTTACAAGTGATTTAGGTCTAGGGTCTACCCACTTATTTATAGATTTTAGAATTCATTTAGGCCATTAGATTTAACCTAGAAATAACCGCAGCCGTTCAGACAAGATGGGGTTTATCTTGTTGACTCAGCAATGAGTCAGAAGTGACTCAGCAAACACTCAGCATATTAATAAACTTCTATTCATTTCATAAATATATATATATTTTCTACAATGTACATATTAGATACATCCCCTTTACTTATTATTGTTTTTATATACATATTAGATACATCCCCTCTCTCACACACTTATTAATATTTTTATATTCATATTAGATACATCCCCTCTCTTACATACTTATTAATATTTTTATATTCATATTAGATACATCCCCTCTCTTACACACTTATTAATATTTTTATATTCATATTAGATACATCCCCTCTCTTGCACACTTATTAATATTTTAGCAACTTTAGTGTTAATAGAAAATTCGGGGTGTTACATTCTCCCCTCCTTTTAGGATTTCGTCTTCGAAATCTTCAAGTCTGGAAGAATGTATATCCTACCATCCAAACGTCCATCTACTCATCCATCATACACAGGCATCCATTGTCCTTACAGACTTCTAATGCTTTCATGTTTAAATGCACAGTGTTTGTATATGTCCGTATCTAATGCAAAATCAGTCGGTCCACTGATTCAGTTGACCTCCTTAATGCAACTATGATCGTGCCATGCATCCATTATGTATGCAAAAGATTCTTAATGCTACATAATACTTCTATATGCGTGCACAACCATCATCTGAATGCAGCATCCACATGATAATACAACCATCGTTCATCCATTTTACTAAATACATCCATATATATATATGCAATATGCAATATGTAGTGACTGAGCCGATCTAGTGCCTAAAGTGTGTGTATATATGCATCCACGAGCAACCACTAGCAAACACTTGCATCCATTTTGCATCCATCATACATAACATGTCTCAAACACATGTTTCAACCATAGGATTATCCTAACTAAAGGTCAAAGATACTAATGAGAGGACATACTAAAGATAAGATAAGATAAGCTAAGCGATAAAGCAGAAATTAAAAGACATACCCTCAAAAAGAAAAGGGTACAACGAACGCATCTTCTCTTCTGTCTCCCAAGTTGCGTTGCTCTCATCATCTCCCCATTGCACTTTAACCATTCTGACCTCTCTATTCCTCAACTTTTTGATCTCCGACCCAAGAATGCATGTAGGAGCTTGTCTAATTGTTGCATCACGCTCTATTTCCACCTCTTTAAGCAAGCTCGGCTCTACCACCTCCGCGGTCTTGTGCAAACACTTCCTCAAATGTGATACATGGAATACGTCGTGTACTCCACTAAGTTTCTCAGGCAACTACACCCTATATGCCATCTTCCCAAACCTGTTTTTTTTTTACAGGAAACGGCCCTACAAACCTTGGTGCTAATTTCCCCACGGACCCAAAGCGAACAACATTCTGTAACGGAGATACTTTGATAAAAACCATGTCCCCAATGTCGACTCAAGATCTGTCCTCCTCTTATCAGCATACGATTTTTGCCTATCTTGTGCTACTTTCATCCTCCTTCGAATCAACTCAATCTTCTCCGAGGTTTCCCTAACCATATCGGGCCCAAGTAGGATTTTATCGGTAGATTCCCACCAACATGTAGGCGAACGGCAAGGCCTTCCATAAAGAGCTTCGAAAGGTGCCATGCCAATACTAGACTGAAAGCTATTGTTATATGCGAATTCTACTAACGGAAGGTGCTCTTCCCATGTACCCCCAAAGTCTAGGATACAAAGCCTTAAAAGATCCTCTAGAATGCGATTCACCCTCTCGGTCTGGCCGTCTGTTTGAGGATGATATGCGGTGCTCAAACATAGCTGAGTCCCTACCACCTCTTGTAAACTCTTCCAAAATTCGCTAGTAAAGATGGGGTCACGGTCGCTTACTATACTAGAAGGAATACTGTGCAAACGAACTATCTCCTTAATGTATACAGAACCCAACCACGGAGCAGTCCTCTTACTTTTCACGGGAATAAAATGGGCGCTTTTAGTAAGTCTATCTACTATAACCCAAATCCCCGTGTTACCCTTCCTTGATCTTGGTAATCCATCCACAAAATCCATTGAGATGCTTTCCCATTTCCATAGTGGAACTTCTAATGGGTGAAGCAACCCACCGGGTTTCTTTTGTTCTGCTTTAACTCGTTGGCACACCAAGCATCTAGCGACGTACTAGGCCACATCCTTTTTCATACTGGCCCAAAAGAAAACCCGCTTCATATCTTTGTACATCTTATCCCCTCCGGGATGAATGGTCATTTTTGAGCGATGAGCATCATCAAGAATGGCCTTCCTTAAGTCTTCGTCTTGTGGTACACAAAGTCTATTATCCCTTCATAACCAACCCTTATCGTCTAGGGTATACCTACGAAGATGGCTTGACGACTCCCCCCCTTTGAGCTTTTCTACTATCTCAACCAACTGTGGGTCGTCTCGCTGTGCCTCACCAACCCGTCCTAGAAGTGTAGGTCTAACCTCCAAGGATGCTAACAGACCGGGTACTAAGTCAACGGAGGGTCTAAAGTCAAACATAGAGATGAATTCTAAGCTTTGTCGTTCAACAAACAACGGACTCAAGGACAACCTTTTCCTACTTAAGGCGTCTGCCACCACGTTACCCTTGCCCGGGGTATATGCTATTTCAAAATCGTAGGAGGCTAAGAATTCCATCCACCGTTGCTGCCTTAAATTCAAATCCTTCTGAGAGAATAAGTATTTTATTGATTTGTGGTCAGTGAACAGTTCGAATTTCTCACCAAGAAGATAGTGATGCCAAGACTTAAGCGCGAAAACAATTGCGGCTAGCTCTAAGTCATGCGTGGGGTAATTCTTTTCATGAACCCTCAACTGCCTTCCACCATAGGCTATTACTCTTCCCTCTTGCATGAGGACCGCGCCAAGTCCCGTCCCACAAGCATCAGTATAGATGGTAAACGGTTTATTCCCGTCTGGCAGCGCTAAGACTGGGGCTGAAGTTAAGGCTCTCTTTAAACGTTGGAACGCATCATCGCAATCTTTGTCCCACGTAAAAACCAGGTTTTCTTCGTTAACCGTGTTAATGGAGCTGATATTTTTGCGAAGTCTTTGATAAACTTCCTATAATAGCCAGCCAACCCCAAGAAACTTCTTACTTCGGTTGCATTTTTAGGGACCTTCCAATCTTGGATGGCCACCACCTTTGCGGGATCCACTGCTATCCCTTCTTTGGAAACCACGTGCCCTAAGAACCGTACTTCCTTCCTCCAGAAGTGACACTTAGAAAATTTTGCCTTAAGGTTATGTGCTCGAAGGGTTTCCAACACTTCCCTAAGATGTAGGGAGTGCTCTTCTTTATTCTTAGAAAAGACTAAGATGTCATCCACAAAGACTACCACGAATTTGTTAAGGTATTCCCTAAACACCCTACTCATCAAATCAACAAAATATGCAGGGGCGTTTGTCAAACCAAAGGGCATCACTAGCCATTCATAGAATCCATCAGGAGTCCTAAAAGCAGTCTTATCTATACTATCCTCAGCCACTCTCAGTTGATGAAAGCCAGTGGCTAAGTCCAACTGCGAAAACACTGAGGCGCCAACTAACCGATCAAAGAGATCGTCAATCCTCGGCAGTGGGTGTCGGTTCTTTTTAGTAAGCTTGTTTAGTTCTCTATAGTCCATACAAAGTCTAAGAGACCCATCCGCCTTTGTGGCAAAAACTACTGGAGCACCCCACTCCGATATACTACGTCTTATGAACCCCTTCTCAAGCAACTCCTTTACTTGCTTATTGAGTTCCCTCCTTTCACGAGGAGCCATGTGGCGCACTGGCAAAGATACGGGTTTAGCATTATCCACAAGATAAATTCGAAAGTCTATCTCCCGCTTTGGAGGTAAGCCCTTCACCTCCTCAAACACATCCGGATATTCCCGGACCACTTCTACCGATCGCAGGTTCTCTACAGGCGCGTCAAGCGATTCAAGATAACTTAGCATAACGGAATTTATGGGATTACAAAAGATGTCGAGAGCATTACCAAGGCGAGTCACAAGCCTAACTACTCTCCTTTCACAATCAAGAATGGCCCTATTTCTAGACAACCAATCCATTCCTAAAATTAGCCCATAGCCCGTGAAGCCCAATACATAAGCATCACATCTAAATTCAACTCTAAGTATAGAGATTTTCAAATCCAAACATATCATGGTCAAATGAGCCGAACCCCCAATTGGATTTGAAACGACCAAGGGATCCTCTACTAAACTGGTGTTCAAGTGCAGTGATTCAACTAATGATGCAGAGATAAACGAATGAGATGCGCCAGAATCGAATAAGGTACGGACAGGATGATCAAACAGAAAAACTAAGCTTTCAACAGAAATTGTTCTACCTCTTTCTTGCAGCGGTGGGGCCGCAATAGCCTGAACTTGCCCCCTTGCCTGCCCTGGTGCCATAAGAGCCTGCACCTGTCCTCCCGAGGTAGACCCTGCCCTCTGCCCCTTCTTTGGACAGTCCTTCACTAAATGTCCCGCATCTCCATAATGAAAACAACCAGTCTTCTTTTTCTTTCTACAATCTTTGCTGAGATGGCCAGGCGTCCCACAATTGAAGCATTTCTTATTCCCTTTGCATTATTGTTTTTACCACCCTTCTTATTTTGCTGTTGGGGTTTCTTCTGATCCCCTTTCTTTTCAACTGCCTTATCCTCATGCATAAGTGCCATTTCTACTAGCTTTTCAAAGGTGGCTCCCATAGGGATGTGGGTCATAGCCAACCCTTGCAACGGTTCATTCAAGCCTCTAACGAACCTCAAAGCTTTCTTCTCTGGCGTGTTCACCAACTCCAAGCCAAACCTTGATAACTGATTAAATTTATTGACATATTCCTTTACTGATGATCTCCCTTGCTTTAGTGCCAGGAATTTTTCCATATTTAAGTTCTCCTCTGCCCTTGAAAGAAACTTTGCCTCAAACCTTCGTCTGAAATCCGCCCATGAATCAACTGGACGTTCCCCGTTAGTGACCTCCCACCAAAACGAGGCCTCTCCCTTCATTAACCAAGCAGCTAAACGGACTTTCCTCCCATCTTCCACTTCAAAGATATCCAACAATTCCTCAGTCTTCTTAAGCCAATCTCTGGCCTCCACAAACGTCTCAGTCCCTTGAAAAGTTTTTTCTCCCATAGCCTTGAATTCCTTGCACGTCTTTGCAAAAGTGTCAACATGAGGAGGAGGAGGAGGAGGAGGAGGAATGGGTGCAACTAGGGGTGGAGGAGTATCCGCTGGGCCTGCAATGGTGGCCCTAGCCTCCAAGTATCTCCTAAACCACCCTGGAATCGTCACACCTTCTGGGAGATTAAGATCTTCAGCCATGCTGAAACGAAAAAGGAAAGATTCAAAATGGAGAATTCGAAAGATAAAGATAAGGATGTGGCTATTTGGGATTATGTTTTTCATAAAAACTCTCTTTAAATAACATGTTTTTTTTTTTGAAAGCACTTCTTCCAAAAATACTTTAGAAAAAAAATATTTTTCTAAAAAAAAATTTTTGTCTGTTCTGGTAACCTTATGCTCTGATACCACGTGTAACACCCCACGTCCATTAATGTCACTCACAAAGGGAATGCATTAACTTCCATGGAGGTTTTAAGTGAATATAGAACAGTAAAATTACAACAAGACAGATATAAAATAGTACTTGGAAATTCAAAAACTTTATTTCATTGTCGCAGAAGTCAAAACATGTTTGATTTCATCATAACACCATATTCAATGTCAAGTACAATATCTATCTTGATAAAACAAGTACATAATCCCATTACATGAATAGCCATTAAAAAGAAAGATAACAAGCTGGACTTTACTTCAGCAGTCCAAGCTTTCCAGAAGATAAGCGATCCAACTAGACTCCACTAGAACTTGGCCCAACCTGCGGACCTGAACGGAGAAAAAGGATGGAAAAGAGGGGGTCAGACATAAAGTCTGGTGAATATGATAATTCTACAATACTATTACCAAAATAACTGGACTAAGGCATAAGCTGGAAAACAAGAAAATGTCTATGAAGAGCAGATTAAGGACATAGACAATCGCTAAAGGCAACGTTATAGGCGCTCCTAAATACTAAAGGATAAACACTATACTGCACCACACCAGTCACCCTAAAGATTCATCCCACTTAGCTTCACTTAGAAACTTTCCCAATGGCTTTACGTACCCCTAGCTGACTACATAGGTGCCGCCTGCCCCTACCTCCACTAGGTGTACCCTACTTCCCATTATTCGATCGGCTCCCTAACTCGTAGATACCCGTGCTGGCCCCACAGTGGGGTGTATCACTCCCCTAAAGTGGCAACCTGATACAACGGACATGCACGGCTTATACCTACACGATGCAACAACGTCTTACCTACCAGCCCGGGTCCACACACGCATATGAAACCCGTTGGACTTGCGTTGCCACCGCTCCCTGTTTTGGCCTCTTATAGTCAAACCCAGAATGCGTGTCCCGTCCTCGACTTGGGTCGAGCCCACAAAGATACATTTTGGGATACTGGTTGAAATGGGCCCCCACTATTTACCACAAGCATTCCACCTAAGCTTGTCCCCATTAGTCCATCCCACTTAACCCACTTAGTCATGTTCATTTACATGTGTGTTTGGTTAAGTCTAATCGTATTTCAAATGCCTCTAAAGGCAACCACCAGATTCCTCATGCTACGCAAGGCACCTACTTAACCCCCATGTCCCACCTTACATGATTATCTGGTTAAGTATTTCTTAGTTCATTAAGGCCATAACCTCATAAAGACCTCTCACATTAGACTGGCATTTATGGCAGTTGGATTTGCCGGGCGGGTCCGGGCAGTCTTACACCATAAAAGAGTCTAACCTCGTGTCTTTACAACTGTTATGATTTAGTTTGGGCCTAGGACCTCTCACATTGGGCCGACATTTGTGACTACTGGATTTGCCGGGCGGGTCCGGGCAGGTTTACATCACAAACGGGTCCAACCTCGTGTCCTAAGCATTGATTATTAATAATAATCCACTTTCCCCCAATTTTAATAATTCCCTACTTGAATTATTAATTACTTCCAATTTTTAACAATGTCCATAATTGACTCAATTATGGACATCCATTCATGGTATGCAAAATCTTACAAAATTGCACCCAATTTATTAATTCCTAATATTACCCCTACCCCACGTTTGAACGTTTATTCGCAAAATATATGTTAGACTCGAATAGCCTAACTCATAGCATAAAAGAGATTATCATAATAACAACATGTATATGTGACCAAATGAATCATAATACGGGGTGAAACTTGCATATGTTCAACTTGCATAGATTATACATGTCATGGACCTAAAGGTGTCAACTTGTTCAAAATTCACCTAATATAATCTCAATCAATTTTCATAAACTTACATATGAACATGTGTGAATCAACATCATCTAATTTTTTAACAACATGGTTTTATATGGGTACACCTAACTCAATAGGCAAATTCCCATAATCAAGTTTTATTTAATTATAGTTTCAAGTTTATGGGTACACCTAACTAATAGGCAAATTCCCATAAACAAGATCCATTTAAATTAAGAAAAAAAAACATAACTTTAAGCATGATCCAACAGCATGATTTTTCAACATAATATAGCATGATTTATAACATGGCATAGTATGATAGTATAACATAGTTTGACATGATTCTCAACATAGCACGACATAGCATAAGAGAATTTACAACATAGCATGACATAGCATATATAATTTACATCATACGACAACATAATAACATAATAAGAGATCCACAATATATAGAATTTACAATTACAAATCACATCACTTTCTTGTGATCCATTCATAACTGAGTCAAATTAGTTTGTAATAGTCTTGTGAGAATCATCATACTCACCAACAAAAGAAAAGAATTAGAGAAAGAGAGATCTTTTGATTTGATTTATGTAGATTTAGTTGTAGATGATTAGGCTTCCTCTTCTTAGTTTGTGACGGCTATGCTGAACTCCATGGCAGCAGCATGACGGTAGCTTCTCTAATTTTACAAGTGATTTAGGTCTAGGGTCTACCCACTTATTTATAGATTTTAGAATTCATTTAGGCCATTAGATTTAACCTAGAAATAACCGCAGCCGTTCAGACAAGATGGGGTTTATCTTGTTGACTCAGCAATGAGTCAGAAGTGACTCAGCAAACACTCAGCATATTAATAAACTTCTATTCATGTCATATATATATATATATATATATATTTTCTACAATGTACATATTAGATACATCCCCCTTTACTTATTATTGTTTTTATATACATATTAGATACATCCCCTCTCTCACACACTTATTAATATTTTTATATTCATATTAGATACATCCCCTCTCTTACATACTTATTAATATTTTTATATTCATATTAGATACATCCCCTCTCTTACACACTTATTAATATTTTTATATTCATATTAGATACATCCCCTCTCTTACACACTTATTAATATTTTAGCTACTTTAGTGTTAATAGAAAATTCGGGGTGTTACAGTTAACGTGTATGCGTACATAAACAGTATAAATAAACTGTAATAAACATCCATCATCCACGAAGCAGTCATAGCAACCACAAGCAATCAATATATAATCAGTTTATGATTGTAATAACTATTCAAGTTAAAAAGATTTCTCATGGTGATTTTTGATCGTTGCAATAACGATCGCTTTTGAATTAAGGTTCAGTTTAACACAAAATTCCAACTAGCTCCAATCTCATCCAAATTAGTTTGTATACGTAATATTCTTCACCACGATTCCAACGGATCTTGTTTTGTCAGATTATGAGTTTATATGAACAAGATATAATTGTTCGAACGTTGAATACATTAACTAATTCAATTAAATATTAATAAACCTTCTTCCATGTTTTCACGTTCATTCTCCACCCTTCTTCTTTCATGTCATTGCCGCCTGGGTGCACCAGACTCTAAACCCCGACCGCCACCTTGAAGCCACCACCAACCCCTCCCTTTGTCTCGAACGTCACCGCACTCATACCGTCGTTCGCTCACAATTCGACCACGAACAGAAAATACATAGGCCTAGATTCCAACCACCTCGGTCAACCTCCAGCCACCGAACTCTACCAACAGACGCGCGTTCCCATGCTCTTCCTCTTCCCTGCTGACAACTTTGTCCAACACTTCCTCCATTCGCTAGATATCCCAAATATTTGATCGCAATATCCAAAAACCCATCACCTCCGTTTAACTCCATGCTACGGCCACCACGACCACGTTCAGACCAAACGACCAACAACACACTTGTAGATCTTCCTTCCCGTTCCAATTTCCTTCAGACCCTTTCTCGTAATAGTCCACCATTTGCATGCAGGAAGTGTGAAAGTGAACAGTTCATGGTCGTGGGTTGTAACAACCTGGAATTTTGGAGCCAATTTAAAATTTTTATTTTAGAAATTTTAATGAATGTATAATATTTAAAATAATTTATTTTGAATACGAGCGACTAAAATTTATTTTAATTGAAGTTAAAACGAATAAATTTAATTTAATTATAAAAGGAGTTTAAAATAGCGATGTAGTTTGGAGATTTGAATTTGAACTTTGACTGAATCAGGATTCATTTCAAATCAGAATTGAGTGAAACAAGAAATATTTAAATCTGTTTAATCATATCGTTCTAACGAATGTAAGAAACTGAGATTTCACTGTAAAATTTGAAAGTTATGTCCAGTTTAAAATTTAGAAAAGTCGCTATAGAATTTATACATATTTTAATTAAATATATTGGCCTTAAAAATAGCCCTTTTGCAAACGACCTCTGTTTTCGATGAAACCACTTTTGTTGGAACCGGAATATCAAATTATTGCTAGATTTCAATTTCTATAATTTTTCGAATTAATATGTGAGCGTGGCAAAGGAAAACGTGTTTTGTCAGTTTCAGTCAAATTTAATCAACTTGAAAATGGCCATTTTTCCAATGGTCTCAGAATTTGACGAAATTAGTTTTATTAGGACCGTATCGTCAAAACTTAACTAGAAATAATTTTTTTTGTAATTTTTTGAGTCAGTACGTGGCCCCGGTAATTTAAAATGTACGTTTCAATTTAATAATTAAATGATTTATAATTTAATTTAAAGAAAAACATATCGTAACAGCCGAGTTGGGTTACGAAACATGTTCCATGGTGTCCGGGATGGGGTTATTTGCTGCGGGCGACACTCGTCGGGTTTGATTTGGAGTTTGTATCAGTATACAGATATTTTTAGAAAATAAATAAATTAAAATATAATATAATACGCTATACATACTAGTATAAATATGGTTGGAAATACCAAACCCTAGCCATTTTATACAGCCGCCGTATACATTTAACCAATGGCCGAAGATGCCCTAAATTAAATCCTTAATTTCTCCTATCCCTCTTCGAATTAATCAATGGATCCAAAGCCAAATAGTTGAGATCTTCTCCAGCTCCATTTCTATAGGATGGTGATCGGTTTCTGGACGACGTGGAGGTGGAATTCCGGCAAGGAAGGTGGCACGTTCGAACCCTTTTTCTCCCTTGAGATGCGTGTGAGTTGGCCCATGTCGGCGGCGCGTAGGGAGGGTTCCAAGGCGGTGGAGGTGGTGAAGGCCGATCGTGTTCCGGTGTCCTAGGGTGGCTGCAATTTGGAAACCTAATAATCAAAGTTTGGGTTTATGGGTTCCTGCTATTAACGAAGAAGAGGAAGAAGGATTAGAGGCCAAAGAATGTAATTAAAGTTTAAATAATTATCTTAATTATTTTTATTTTGTAATCCAAAATATAAATGATCATAACTTCTTCAAATCACAACGGAATGATACGAAACTGATTGCGTTGGAATCGCCTCAGCAAGATCTACGCTTTTGAATTGAGTAGAACAAAATCTGAACTTGTTAGAATTTTAGATCCGCTTCAAACCAAGGTGAGAAATCATATTGTTTTATTATATAATTAATATTCGATAATCATAACCAAGTTTGGCTAATTTGATCTATTAGTAGTATGTTTGTTAAATTGTTGAAATTAACAATTATGTTAATTAGGGAATTGTTAAATTAAATATATATACATCATATCTGTTATGAAATAGATGTAAACATATATTCCATGTTTGAAATAAAGTTAGCATCCTTATTTTGCTAAGTGAGATTAGAAATTTGTGAATACATAAAATTACCTTTTTACGTTAACATAAACATGCCATATTAATTGCCAAAGCTTGATTAGTGAATAGAAGAAACATTTTTGTTTATAAATGTTAAAGATGATAAAGGAACATTTTTGTTTATTTAAAAAAGGGTTAGACAAAATAGTCATTTTGTTTACATTAAAAGGATTATACAAAATTAATATTTTGTTTACATTAAAAGGATTAGACAAGATCATCACATTCAGTTTACATTAAAAGGATCAAACAAGTTATCACATTTTTGTTAAATTGAAATTATAATTTTTGTTTACATCAAAAATAGATATTTTTGTCACATTAAAAAAAGAATGAATTAGAAATGTATATTTTTATACATTAAAAAGAATGAATTAGAAATGGGCATTTTTATCACATTTAAAAGAACGAAGTAAAAATACACATTTTGTCATTTATAAGGAATGAAACAAAAACATTTATTTTGGTCATAAATAAAAGAGTTTAACCAAAAATACATTTTTGTTCATTAAGAAGAGAGATTACATTTTGATCATTAAAAAGGATTAAAGAAAAGATTACATTTTTATATGATGTAACAAAAGAAAGGAAAAGATTACATTTTTCATAAATGTAATATAAGAAAAGAAAGGATTACATTTTTATATAATGTATAGAAAAGTTTTACATTTTTACGTGACGTAAAAAGTTTACATTTTTAGGAAATAAAATAGTTTATATTCTTTTATGAAATATAAAAAGGTTACATTTTTATACAATGAAAAAAAGATTACATTTTTATGTAATACCAAAAAGACTATATTTATATGCAATGTAAAGTGGATTGTATTCTTATGCACATCTTTAATGTAAAGGAATGAAATAGGGAAAATGTCATGTTTAACAAATAAAAACATTCAGTTTGACACTTTGAAAAGAATGAAGTAGATACTTTCATTTTGGTCACTTTATGAAGAATGAATTAAAAACATTCATTTTGACGTATTAAAAAGAATTAGACAAAAATGTACATTTTTGTATATTAAAAAAAAGAAGTAGTTAAAAATAATCATTTTGCTCCTTAAAAAGAGTTAAACATAAATAGACATTTTTGTTTACATCAAAAGAATTAGACAAGATAATCATTTTTGTTTACATTAAAAAAATCAGACAAAAATAGACATTTTTGTCACTTAAAAAGAATGAAATAAAAATATCCATTTTTGGTAATTAAAAATGATAAGACAAAAATATACATTTTTGGTAATTAAAAAGGATTACACCAAAATATACATTTTTGGTCATTTAGAAGGTTTGGATAAAAATATACATTTTTGTATATTTAAAACAATTAGATAAAAATATGCATTTTTTGTATATTTAAAAGAATTAGACAAAAATTTACATTATGGTTTATTTAAAAAGGATTAGACAAAGATTTACATTTTTGTTAGTTTAAAAGAATTAAACAAAAATGTCATTTTAATGTAAATGTATACATCAGAATTTATATATAAAAGAGGAAATATCATTTTAATGCAAATGCATACATTAGGATTTGTATGCATTAGGATTATATTCAAAAGGAACATATCATTCTAATGTAAATGCATACATTAGAATTTGTATGTAAACAATAATGACATATATGTTGATTATAAGATGTCATCTATGTTAATTATTAAATGACATGCTTGTTAATTATAAAGATAACATTAGATTAAAATAACACCTTGTTGTAAATTGTGTCATCAGAATAAAATGACATTTTATTGTCATTTGTCATTATTATTGAAACTTTAGATTTTTATTGTCATTTGTCAACAATAAAAAAATGGAAATAAAAGACTAGATTTTTATTGCCATTTGTTCACAATAAAAAGAATTGAAACATATGTCTGTGATGTTGAAATGTTTGATGTGTTAGATATATTGTTAGTATATTCAAACTGAATATTACACTTCCATTTAAATGTTATCCGACTTGTTTATGTGATTGGGTCGATAATTTTTACACATCGCCCAAGTGCATAAATAATTTATTATTTGATTGTTGGATGAAACCCCACACGGGTGTTGGAATGATATTCGATCTACACTAGTCCCAATATTTAGTGTAGAATCCACTTTGGGTGTTATTTGGATGCTTGATAATTATTTATCATGATTATTGATTACATGCAATATATGGTTGTTGATTGAATCACATTCCGATAAAGAATATTCTAGAAAAATAATATTTTAGAAAATATTTTGGAAAAGAATATATTTTAGAAAAATATATTTTTATTGAAATGAACTAGTTATTAACTAGGTCCAATCATTAAATTTAGATTTAATGAAGTTTTCCAATTTTCTAATATTTAGTTGATGTCAAATTAAATAAATTGGATTTTGGGTTTGTCGTGAATAGTGTCTTAAATAACACTGGTCTTAAACCCCGTATGAAATGAATAATCTTTTAATTTAGATTATTAAAGTTTTCAATTATATTTGGTAATTGAAATAGGATGAAATGTGAGTTGGGTTTATTGTGAACTGTGTTTTTAATTGACATGTGTTCTTTAACCCAACTGGTAGTAAAAACATGATTTGGAATTTATAAATCTTTTATTAAGATTTAAAGGGGAATTTTCCAAAAACCAAGTTTTCCAATTTAATATATTAAATTGGAGTTGAAGGGAATTCGAATTACTAATAACCGAGATAAGCTTCTGTAAAAGAAGACCGATACTACATATGGAATTTAGGAGGCTTTGCCGCTATTCCATTTATATCACTGGTCGGATACAGAAATTTATAACGATTATATATTGATTTGATTTCTATGAAGATTTCATATTTTATGGAAGATGATTTTGGGTTTACCGTGAACTATGTTTTAAATGACATTAGTTCTTTGACCCCGTTAAAGATAAGATTAATTTCTTAAATTTAAATAATCATTGAATAATGATTTTTGATATTTAAAACCAAATTGGGGTTTTAATAAATCTTTGAAAGAAAGATTTAAGAATAAACTTAAAGAATTTATCTTTGATAGAATAATGCGAATATTTTATTAGAAGAATAATCCTGAATTGGAATGAGGCGTTGGATGTGTTTTTCTAGCACTTGATTTGTAATTATAAAAATACGAGAGTTGTTCGAAAAGTCCGGGTTTAACCCATTCTGAATAATTACTACGATGGTGAAGAGTCGAAGATGAAGACGGTTGTTGAAGACCGACGATCTTCACATCGAATGGATGTGTTGCTACTGATGCCCATAATTGGAGTAGCTACCTTGAAGGGGCTATAGTGGTAGCCGTCCGGACGTATTGTTGATTGTCCGGATATGCGAGGACCTCTCAGGTGTCTCCGGTTTCGTTCAAACCCAGAACGAACTTGTAAATGGATGCTTATTTGACATTGGATTTCGTTCCATGTAAATTAAATTTATTTTTATAATGTATCTCTGATTAGTGGTGGAGAATTTATTCTCTGCTTAACACCCTGGAATATGTTAATAGTGATTGATCGCATGGCGTGAATTGTCAATGTGGCACGCTAAGATGCAAATGATCATGTCTTTTGTTGAAAAGCAAGGCCTTGTGGGATGATCAAAGTATAGCCTAATACGGCAAAGCTTTGTGTATAGCGTTACTTTGCGAGCCTCACACCCCGGTATGAGTCAAAAACGATGATTAGGACTGCAGGGAGTGCACACGTTTCTTTCTAGCTAGAGTGGTGTCAGGGACCTACCAACGCTGACATTTTACTTATATGGATGATGGATTTTGAGGCGCCTCGGGATTATAGGCCGGAAGTGGTCATATGGAGGTCCAAAAGGACCGGGAAGCGTGTGTTCAGGAATTGCCAATCCACTTTCGATAGGTGTGGACCAGCCCTGAAGATCCAAGGGTTCACTGCGGGGGATCCTGAGGCATTTGTTAGAGTGTCTCGAATCGGAGAGAACGATCCCTAGCCTCGACTCATGAAGGAAATCCAATTTCCAATACGACCTTGCGGTTTTGATTGTAGAACTAGTATGGCGACATTGTAGGATGGGGTACTATGCCGTCTAGGATTGATACATTATGATTGAAATGTTTTTGAATATATATACCCATATATACACACACACTGATATTAAATCCGTTTTATCATATCAAGCATCTTTTGACCATTGTAAGTTAAAACTCTATCCTCCGGTTTGCGTTGCATTGTGTGATGGGACTTGAGTCTTATAATGGTTTCATTTTTCTAAAAAGCATTGCGTTGTTTAACTATTTACCTTATTTTATGCACTGACAATCCAATGGAGTAAACCCATTCTGCGATAGCGGCGTGGTCCTGTGATTTGCCTTATTATTATCATTATATAGGTTAAGTTAAGATTTCTCATACCAGTCCCATGACTGACCTGTACTTTGTTTCACTTGCAAACTCGGGTGCCCTCTTTTCCACACGGGCATTTGAGTAGCTTTTGCAGATATATTTACTGGATCCTGGTTTACAGCTGAAGCGGTATTCGGAAAGCTCTGTATCCGTGTATTCTTTTCGATTGTATATTTGTATTATTTTTCCGCTGCTATTTAAATGTAATTTAAATCTCTGATATTATTGTATCTCTATTGTGTAATAAATTTTCATACTCTGTTATATTCTTGTACTCTGATGTAATTCTTGTAATCAGCAATAAAATGTTCATCAGTTTATGTTCTGATATGTGTTGTTCTCAAGGCAATCCAGTCTTTCCTTTACTGGGAAGTTTGGGTCGTTTCATTTGGTATCAGAGCTTTGGTTTACAGAGCTGGAGAACAAGATACATTATAACTGAATGAAAGGATTCATCAGTGATTGGATTAGTAATATCCAATGAGAATAACTCGTTAGAGATGGGATCAGTTGTATCCTAGAACGAGTGTGAAGAGTATTATTTTCTTTAAAATAAAAATGAAAACAAATTTTGTTTTGAAAATTTAAACCTTATTATTCGTATTTGAATATTATATTTTAAATCGATTTGGACAATCGAGTATATAAAGATTTCGAATATACGAGTAATTAACGGATATTCGAAGTTTCAATATACTGGATAGATATAGAATCACACTTTAGTCGCCCGGAGATGTTCTGATGGTGGTTCAAAACATCATCAGAATTTATGTTCGAGTTTCGAAAGTGGTATATCTATATATTTCCATGGACTGGTGTGAGAACCAAAACTTAGATAGGATATATTGCTGTGATTTGCACTAAAAATATGATTTTTGACTATATATATATAAAAGTTATATATATTTGAAAAGTTAATCATCTAATTGATTGCTGGTTGTGATGTTTGATGGTTAGTTTAACTAATTAAAATATTAGAATGATAATTAATTAAACCAATAAATAAAAATTTAAAGTTGAGTTGGTTAATTAAACAAATTTTAGCTTCGTTCCTTTTCGAGGACGAAAAGATTTTAAGTGGGGGAGATTGTAACAACCCGGAATTTTGGGGCCAATTTAAAATTTTTATTTTAAAAATTTTGATGAATTTATAGTATTTAAAATAATTTATTTTGAATAAGAACGCCTAAAAATTTATTTTAATCGAAGTTAAAACGAATAAATTTAATTTAATTTAATTATAAAAGGAGTTTAAAACAGATCTGCAGTTTGGAGATTTGAATTTGAACTTTGACTGAATGTACAGGATTCATTTTAAATCAGAATTGAGCGAAACAAGAAATATTTAAATCTGTTTAATCATATCTTTCTAACATATATAAGAAACTGAGATTTCACTGTAAAATTTGAAAGTTATGTCCAGTTTAAAATTTAGAAAAGTCGTTATAGAATTTATATATATTTTAATTAAATATATTGGCCTTAAAAATAGCCATTTTGCAAACGACCTCTGTTTTCTATGAAACCACTTTTGTTGGAACCGGAATGTCAAATTATTGCTAGGTTTCAATTTCTATAATTTTTCGAATTAATATGTGAGCATGGTAAAGGAAAACGTGTTTTGTCGGTTTCGGTCAAATTTAATCAACTTGAAAGTGGCCATTTTTCCAATGGTCTCGGAATTCGACGAAATTAGTTTTGTTAGGACCGTATCGTCAAAACATAACTAGAAATAATTTTTATGCCATTTTTCGAGTCCGTATATGGCCCCTGTAATTTAAAATGTATGTTTAAATTTAATAATTAAATGATTTATAATTTAATTTAAAGAAAAACATATCGTAACAGCCGAATTGGGTTATGAAACATGTTCCATGGTGTCCGGGATGGGGGTTATTAGCTAGGGGTGACACTCGTTGGGTTTGATTTGGAGTTTGTATCACTATATAGATATTTTTAGAAAATAAATAAATTAAAATATAATATAATCCGCTGTACATACTAGTATAAATACAGTTGGGAATACCAAACCCTTGCCATTTTGTACAGCCGCCGTATATATGAAACCAATGGCTGAAGATGCTCTAAATTCAATTCTTAATTTCTCCTATCCCTCTTCGAATTAATCAATGGATCCAAAGCCAAATATTTGAGATCTTCTCCAGCTCCATTTCTATAGGTTGGTGATCGGTTTCTGGATGACGTGGAGGTGGAATTCCGGCAAGGAAGGTGGCACGTTCGAACCTCATTTTCTCCCTCGAGATGCTTGCGAGTTGGCCTATGTCGGCGGCGCGCAGGGAGGGTTCCAAGGCGGTGGAGGTGGTGAAGGCCGATCGTGTTCCGGTGTCCTAGGGTGGCTGCGATTTGGAAACCTAATAATCGAAGTTTGGGTTTATCGGTTCCTGCTGTTAACGAAGAAGAGGAAGAAGGATTAGAGGCCAAATAATGTAATTAAAGTTTAAATTATTATCTTAATTATTTTTATTTGGTAATCCAAAATATAAATGATCATAACTTCTTCAAATCACAACGGAATGATACGAAACTGATTGCGTTGGAATCGCCTCAGCAAGATCTACGCTTCTGAACTGAGTAGAACAAAATCTGAACTTGTTAGAATTTTAGATCCGCTTCAAACCAAGGTGAGAAATCATATTCTTTTATTATATAATTAATATTCGATAATCATAACCAAGTTTGGGCTGATTTGATCTATTAGTAGTATGTTTGTTAAATTGTTGAAATTAACAATTATGTTAATTAGGGAATTGTTAAATTAAATATATATACATCATGTCTGTTATGAAATAGATGTAAACATATATTCCATGTTTGAAATAAAGCTAGCATCTTTATTTTGCTAAGTGAGATTAGAAATTTGTGAATACATAAAATTACCTTTTTATGTTAACATAAACATGTCATATTAATTGCCAAAACTTAATTAGTGAATAGAAGAAACATTTTTGTTTAGAAATGTTAAAGATGATAAAGGAACATTTTTGTTTATTTAAAAAGGGTTAGACAAAATAGTCATTTTGTTTACATTAAAAGGATTATACAAAATTAATATTTTGTTTACATTAAAAGGATTAGACAAGATCATCACATTCAGTTTACATTAAAAGGATCAAACAAATTATCACATTTTTGTTAAATTGAAATTATCATTTTTGCTTACATCAAAAAGAGATATTTTTGTCACATTAAAAAAAGAATGAATTAGAAATGTATATTTTTATACATTAAAAAAATGAATTAGAAATGGGCATTTTTGTCACATTAAAAAGAACGAAGTAAAAATACACATTTTGTCATTTATAAGTAATGAAACAAAAACATTTATTTTTGGTCATAAATAAAAGAGTTTAACCAAAATAATTATTTTTGGGTCATTAAAAAGAGTTTAACCAAAAATACATTTTTTTCATTAAGAAGAGAGATTACATTTTGATCATTAAAAAAGATTAAAGAAAAGATTAAATTGTTATATGATGTAACAAAAGAAAGGAAAAGATTAAATTTTTCATAACTGTAATATAAGAAAAGAAAGGATTACATTTTTATATAATGTAATAAAAGAACAAAAAAGTTTTACATTTCTATGTGACATAAAAAGTTTACATTTTTAGGAAACAAAATAGTTTATATTCTTTTATGAAATATAAAAAGGTTACATTTTTATACAATGAAAAAAGATTACATTTTTATGTAATACCAAAAAGCCTATATTTATATGCAATATAAAGAGGATTGTATTCTTATGCACATCTTTAAAGTCAAGGAATGAAATAGGGAAAATGTCATGTTTAACAAATAAAAACATTCATTTTGACACTTTGAAAAGAATGAAGTAAATACATTCATTTTGGTCAATTTATGAAGAATGAATTAAAAACATTCATTTTGACATATTAAAAAGAATTTGACAAAAATGTACATTTTTGTATATTAAAAAAAAAGTAGTTAAAAATAATCATTTTGCTCCATAAAAAGAGTTAAACAAAAATAGACATTTTTGTTTACATCAAAAGAATTAGACAAGATAATCATTTTTGTTTACATCAAAAGAATCAGACAAAAATAGACATTTTTGTCACTTAAAAAGAATGAAATAAAAATATTCATTTTTGGTAATTAAAAATGATAAGACCAAAATATTCATTTTTGGTAATTAAAAGGATTACACCAAAATATACATTTTTGGTCATTTAGAAGGATTGGATAAAAATATACATTTTTGTATATTTAAATCAATTAGATAAAAATATGCATTTTTTGTATATTTAAAAGAATTAGACAAAAATTTACATTATGGTTTATTTAAAAAGGATTAGACAAAGATTTACATTTTTGTTAGTTTAAAAGAATTAAACAAAAATGTCATTTTAATGTAAATGTATACATCATAATTTATATCTAAAAGAGGAAATATCATTTTAATTCAAATGCATACATTAGGATGTGTATGCATAATGAAAATACCTTTTTAATGTAAATGTATACATTAGGATTATATTCAAAAGGAACATATCATTGTAATGTAAATGCATACAACAAAATTTGTATGCAAACAACAATGACATAATGTTGATTATAAGATGTCATCTATGTTAATTATTAAATGACATGCTTGCTAATTATAAAGGTAAAATTAGATTAAAATAACACCTTGTTGTAAATTGTGTCATCAGAATAAAATGACATTTTATTGTCATTTGTCATTAGTATTGAAACTTTAGATTTTTATTGTCATTTGTCAACAATAAAAAAATGGAAGTAAAAGACTAGATTTTTATTGCCATTTATTCACAATAAAAAGAATTGAAGCATATGTCTGTGATGTTGAAATGTTTGATGTGTTAGATATATTGTTAGTACATTCAAACTGAATATTACACTTCCATTTATAAGTCATCCGACTTGTTTATGTGATTGGGTCGATAATTTTTACACATCGCCCAAGTGCACAAATAATTTATTATTTGATTGTTGGATGAAATCCCATACGGGTGTTGGGATGATGTTCGATCTACACTAGTCCCAATATTTAGTGTAGAATCCACTTTGGGTGTTATTTGGATGCTTTATAATTATTTATCATGATTATTGATTACATGCAATATATGGTTGTTAATTGAGTCACATTCTAATAAAGAATATTCTAGAAAAATAATATTTTAGAAAATATTTTGGAAAAATAATATATTTTAGAAAAATATATTTTTATTGAAATGAACTAGTTATTAACTAGGACTAATCATTAAATTTAGATTTAATGAAGTTTTCCAATTTGCTAATATTTAATTGAAGTTAAATTAAATAAATTGGTTTTTGGGTTTGTCGTGAATAGTTTCTTAAATAACACTGGTCTTAAACCCCGTATGAAATGAATAATCTTTTAATTTAGATTATTAAAGTTTTCAATTATATTTGGTAATTGAAATAAGATGAAATGTGAGTTGGGTTTATTGTGAACTATGTTTTTAAGTGACATGTGTTCTTTAACCCAACTGACAGTAAAAATATGATCTGGAATTTCTAAATCTTTTAGTAAGATTTAAAGGGGAATTTTCCAAAAACCAAGTTTTCCAATTTAATATATTAAAATTGAGTTGAAGGGAATTCGAATTAATAATAACTGAGATAAGCTTCTGTAAAAGCAGACTGATACTACATATGGAATTTAGGAGGCTTTGCCGTTATTCCATTTATATTATTGGTGGATATAGAAATTTATAACGATTATTTATTGATTTGATTTCTGTGAAGATTTCATATTTTATGGAAGATGATTTTGGGTTTACCGTGAACTATGTTTTAAATGACATTAGTTCTTTGACCCAGTTAAAGATAAGATTAATTTCTTAAATTTAAATAATCATTGAATAATTATTTTTGATATTTAAAACCAAATTGGGGTTTTAATAAATCTTTAAAAGAAAGATTTAAGAATAAATTAAAAGAATTTATCTTTGATAGAATAATGAGAATATTTTATTAGAAGAATTATTCTGAATTGGAATGAGGCGTTGGATGTGTTTTTATAGCACTTGATTTGTAATTATAAAAATACGAGAGTTGTCCGGAAAGACCGGGTTTAACCCATTTCGAATAATTACTACGACGGTGAAGAGTCGAAGATGATGACGGTGGTTGAAGACCGACGATCTTCACATCGAATGGATGTGTTGCTACTGATGCCCATGACTGGAGTAGCTACCTTGAAGGGCTACAGTGGTAGCCGTCCGGACGTATTGTTGATTGTCCGGATATGCGAGAACCTCTCAGGTGTCTCCGGTTTCGTTCAGACCCAGAACGAACTTGTAAATGGATGCGTGTCTGACATTGGATTTCATTCCATGTAAATTAAATTGATTTTTATTAATGTATATCTAATTGGTGGTGGAGAATTTATTCTCTTCTTAACACCCCGGTATATATTAATAATGATTGATCGCATGGCCTTGTGGTATGATCAAAGTATAGCCTAATACGGCATAGGTTTGTGTATAGCGTGACTTCTTGAGCCTCACACCCCGGTATGAGTCAAAAACGGTGATTAGGACTACAGGGAGTACACACGTTTCTTTCTAGCTAGAGTGGTGTCAGGGACCTACCAGCGCTGACATTTTACTTATGTGGATGATGGATTTTGAGGCGCCTCGGGATTATAGGCCAGAAGTGGTCATATGGAGGTCCAAAAGGACCGGGAATCGTGTGTTCAGGAATCGCCAATCCACTTTCGACAGGTGTGGACCGGCCCTGAAGATCCAAGGGTTCACTGCGGGGGATCCTGAGGCATTTGCTAGAGTGTCTCGAATCGGAGAGGACGATCCCTAGCCTCGACTCATGATGGAAATCCAATTTCCAATACGACCTTGCGGTTTTGATTGTAGAACTAGTATGGCGACATAGTAGGATGGGGTACTATGCCGTCTAGGATTGATACATTATGATTGAAATGTTTTTGAATATATATACCCATATAGATATACCCACCAATATTAAATCCGTTTTATCGTATCAAGCATCTTTTGACTATTACAAGGTAAAACTCTATCCTCCGGTTTGCGTTGCATTGTGTGATGGGACTTGAGTCTTATAATGGTTTCATTTTTCTAAAAAGCATTGCATTGTTTAACGATTTACCTTATTTTATGCACTGGCAATCCAATGGAGTAAACCTGTTTCGTGATAGCGGCGTGGTCCTGGGATTAGCCTTATTATTATCATTATATAGTTTAAGTTAATATTTCTCATACCAGTCCCATGACTGACCTGTATTTTGTTTCACTTGCAAACTCGGGTGCCCTCTTTTCCACACGGGCAGTCGAATAGCTTTTGCAGATATATTTACAGGATCATGGTTTACAGCTGAAGCGGTATTCGGAAAGCTCTGTATCCGTGTATTCCTTTCGGTTGTATATTTGTATTATTTTTCCACTGCTATTTAAATGTAATTTAAATATCTGATATTATTGTATCTCTATTATGTAATAAGTTTTCATACTCTGTTATATTCTTGTACTCTGATGTAATTGTTGTAATCAGCAATAAAATGTTCTTCAGTTTATGTTCTGATGTGTGTTGTTCTCAAAGCAATCTAGTCTTTCCTTTACTAGGAAGTTTGGGTCATTTCATGGGTGACTTCCGACCACCTTGGATGTCTGTTGGCCATCAAATTTTACCAGTAGATTCCCCTCAACACGATCTACAACTTTCATGTTGGACACTTCCCCTAATTCTCACTCGTTTGGGATAAAAAGGTTTTTTTTTGTGAATACAGAATTGTTGGAGGGTGGTGGCTGGAAAATGTGGAGAGGAAGAAGTGAAGGAGGGTTTAAGAGTTAAAAATATTATATAGGGGAGATATTTTGGTTTTATAATATTTTATTCGATTATATATAATTTCTTACCTATCGATACCCTAGATCGATGTTTATCAACTCGCACGATTACATATGTACTCCTTTGGCAGTGAAAATTGATATGCAGCTATGGTTCGACATTACGGCCCTAATGAAAATTGTTTCCATAAAATCTTATTCCGTTTGCTCAAATAGCACTAGTTTGATCTTAAATTGTTGAAAATTATATATACGTAGTTACATTAAATGTTTATAGCTCGCAGAGCCACATTCTAAATTCGATTGATCCAAAATTTGGAATCTTACAATAATTTACTATTCCAGATCCAATAAAATTGGTTTCATCGAAATCCGGGATCATTTGAAAAATGGCTATGTTTCCATTATTCAATTAAATCGATAAAATATAATTTAAGTTCAAAATAATCAAATTCTTTGAAAAACAAATTATAATTATCGCATATACCCAAACAAAATTTTACATAACTTCAAGATAAGCTATATTACTTCCATTTTCAAGCTAAATCGATATTCAATTTTGTTACAAAATCCTTTTATTTTATTTAATAAATCATTATGGTCTATGAATAATTTCATAATGACTTTCTGAAAATTTGATTTGAACATAACTCACATTCTTCAACATGGAATCTCAACTTTTCTCTTTAATTAGAAAATTATAGTTCAATAGATTGGAACGTTTCTTATTTCAGCGAATTCTGACTTATTTTGGATCCTATACATCTATTTAAAGTTCAAAACGTAATATAACGAACTACTGCGCCGCTGCGAGCTTATTTTTAATTATATTATAAATTATACATTCCAAGCTGAAATTAATAAATTTCAAGTCATTAATGCCTAAAATATAATGGTTTAAAATATTTAAATAAAATAATTATTCTTTAACAAAATCTATATCCTTACAAATTTAGTGGTTGATTCACTTTGAAAACCGTCAACGGTGGATGGACCACCTTAAAAATCGAAAGTAGCAGGTTTAAGTGTATATCCGTATAGTTTTTAAACAACAATAATTATTCGAAAAGACTGGGATCAGATTTAAGTGTTTCCTATGCGAAAACCATTTCGAATAATGATACGATGTAACAGAGAAAATGAAGAAATTTGATGCGATGGTAGAAGACATGGGAACTTCACATCAAAAGGACTTCCTATTGATCTTCTCTTCATTGGGTTGCTCCAGTTATTAAGCGGTAAGTCCAGAATATGTATTTAAGGAATTTCTGGATTGCAAGGGCTTTCTAACCTATTAATGATCAAGGAATAAAGTGCCTTCTGTTTCGTGCAGACCCAAAATGAACTTTTATTGATGCTTGTTTATTGCGTTTTACAACATAACAATTGATTTTTACTAAATGTATCATCAGTTGCTGGTAGAGTAGACACTTCTTATTTTAGCTTAACACCCTTCTTTGAGACACCAAATAACTCAAAGGTTATTTGTTGGTAAACATCAGTTATGTGTTATGGATTGATAATATTGCATGCTAAGCGAAAGGAGTTGCAGATGATCAAATCATGGCTTTTTATAAAGTGTAGCTTTGTGCAACTTCACTTCAAGCCTCGCATCCCATAAACGAACGAAACACGATGATTGTAGCAAGGCAATGAGGTTCGCTACATTAGGGTATGATCATTCCCTTTTAGATTGGAAGTTATACCATAGTATGGAGCATAGGTATCTTTACTTATATGGATGATGGAATTCGGGTACCCGGTTAAAGGTCATTTATGACCGGGGAATGACATTTTCGGTCAGTGTTATCTAGCTAAGGGATAAACCGGTCTCGTATTGGAAGAGAATCATTAGTTGATTCTTGGGACATCCCTCTAGAGGTGTACCCATCATGGCTAAGCAAGATCCTTTGCATTGGTCATTATTGGAAATCCAACTCTCCAATACAAGCATGTACGGTTTTATTTGCATAACCTACAAAGAAATGGTAGCTATAGCAAGAATTTAATAATGTAATAATTCCATGCTATGATTCTAATTTACTTGCAAATGTTTTGAAACAATGTCATTAAGAATAATATCATTTGTTTGATATATATATATATATATATATATATATATATATATATAAAGGTTTTAGTTATCATAAGGTAAAAACCCGTTCTGTGTTTATTTGCGAGTGCTCTAGTGTGATACCCTTTATTTAAACAAACACTATTTTCAATTCTCGTACCAGCCCCATGACTGACTCAGATTTTATTGTTTTCCCTTTAAACTCTATGTGCCCTAATTTTTCCATGGGGCAGTTTGTTAGTCACGTTGGCATTAAGAGCACTTGGTGCAATAATATGGAACATTTTTTGGTTGGATCTTGGAGCTAAAATTTGGATTCACTCTTTGAAATATTTCCGTTGTGTATTTTTATTCCAATAGCACTTTATAAATACATAAAACTAGATTTGTATATATGAACTCTAATAAATCACCCAGTGTGATTTTGTGTAAATTTGATGTTAAAAATGTTGAAATAAGAACCGTTCTATTTTTGTTGTATTATGTCATTACCCCAGATAATTTTCCTTCCTGGCACTTGTGATTTCATCATGTGAATATCAAGGATGTCTTGGAGTCGATTTTTCAGGGATCGAGAAGATGGGTTGTCACTTTGATAATTTAAAGATGTGTACAGTTTGAGTCGGACATGTTTGGATTATTATCAATTCAAAATGTATGGATTTTCGGGTTGTCACATTTGGTATCAAAGCTGAGGGTTGAGTAAGAACCATAATTTTGTTCGGGTGTAGACTCGTTAGAGATAGGATTAGTATTATCCTAGGGTGAGTAACTCATTAGAGATGGGATTAGTAATAACCCAGGATGAGTTTGAGAGTATTGTATATATGAGGGAACATAATTTCATATAAAAATGATTTTTGTTTTCAAAATTATATTTTCAATATAAAAGAATATATGTTTTGAAATATATATAGTAAGATATATATTATAACTTGGGTGTTTAATTTAACAATCAAGACTAATTAAAATATGAATATAAACTTCTGGTGATTAGAATTTCACAGGTTAACTAACAATGATTTCATATGGAGTTGTAGTTAGTCCTCACCAACAAATTAGAATAAATAATCCAAGTACAAATACCTTATGAATTTAGTTTCACAATTTGATTTTAAGGTATCTGATGATATTATAATAAGGTTAAGATAGATCTTAGAATTTTGATAAGACTATAAGAGTTATTACAATTATTTCAGATAGACCAATTATTAAGAGATACGCCAATAGGAAAAAAAGGGAGTTGCCTAGATTTTTGATAAAACCTAACTTCATACAGAAAGAAATCCTAGAATAGTTAAATAAATGTTGAATTTAGACGTTGAAATTACCCAAGATAAACTAAGGGTAGATAAAAGATAAGAACTTAGGTCATTTTAAGAAAAATGATTTGGGAAAATTTTAAACTTAAGGAAGTAAGATGAACTTAAGTTAAAATATAACCATCAACAATTCTGATAAAAACGTTTGGTTTAGGATAAGAAAACAGAATTCTCAATGATTTTTGATAGTCAACAAATTCTGAAATATGAAATATTTGAGTAAGTAAATAAAAATACCTCATGAATTAAGCTTCACGACTTGACTAAAAGGTATTTGGTAAATATATGGAGTTAAAGTTAAGAAGTCTATCCAGATCGAGTTATTTAGATAAGATATTTGAATAAGCCAAGTTGAAAATAGAACACCTTTTTTTATCCGTTTTAGGAATTTGAAATGTGTAGTTAAGGGTTAGATACTAATGATTTTGAAACTTCAAAAATCACGGAGAACGAGAAATAAGTTTCATAACTTATGTATTTGAAATGATTATAGATGGTAACTGTTAGATCGAAATTTGGACCTAACACCCAAATTGTTACGAACAGTAGAGAATTTCAAATGAAGTACAAGGAAAAAGAAAAGAACACTCAGAATTTATAGTGGTTCGGCGTTAACGAGCGTACGTCCACTTTATATCTTATTGATTATGCTTTAAAAGCTAATACAACAGTGATTTCTCTCAATATTTCAGTAGTTTGACAACAATGGCGGATTCAGTACTCAATACTGCTAAAAAGATCCCGAAGAATGCCAAGCTCTGGGCTATTTATAGCTGATTTTATCAGGCGGATCGCGGACACGTGGCACGAATCCCGAGATCATCGGATCGCATCGCCACCGTTGAAGAAACAGTCAAACTATCCGTTGTGGACAGGTGTCGTGAATCGCTTGAAACTCGGATCGTGCAGATGGGGAGAATTGGCTCAGATAACGGTTGGGGACACGTGTCGCCAGATCCGTTCGACTCGGATCGCTGAAGACTAGCTCGCGCTTGAACAAGTCAGAGGGTTCGCCATGCACCAGGGGATCAGATCGGTTCGCTCGGGGTATCAATGTAAGCTTGGATCGAATCGCCCAGCTACGACGTTCGCTGATGAGATGGGGCGATCCGTAGAGACGCGATCCGATATTCTGGCGAGACGACGGTGCGCGATTCGATATTGAGCGAAACGATGATGCGTGATCCATTCCTTCATGTTCTTAGATACTGTGGTTTCCTGCTTTCCTCTTACGAATGATCCTGGGCGGCTTGGTCGAAAAGCGAGCCAACATTTTGCCCCCTCGAAGTATGTTTTATCGATGATGGAACATGCTTCGAAGATTCTCATTCACCTTCTCCTGAAGGGACGTAAATCAACAGTCACATTGGTTCAAATCAACACATGTATGAATCGGATCGTCATAGGGCGACACGGTCCGATTTGGTCATCTGCTCGTCTCGTGCCGAGTACCTAGGCCTTTGTGCGAAACGGGGCGTATTTTCCTTCGAGCCATGTCGGGCTTTGAGTTTTGTGGGCCATCATTTCAAAGCGGTCCGTGGGCCTCTATGCGATTCCATCTTTGGATCGTGGCCTGCATGGTGCTTCGTGGACCGAATAAGACAAAGAAGGGGAGACAAACGGTCACCTTCTTTGCCTATATAAGCCGACCCCCTCTCCTTCATTTTCCTTCTTCTTTCTTTTCTACCGACTCGTTTCGCCTACACTATCCAGGAGCGAACCCAAATCTTTTGACCCTTCGAAAATCCAAGCATTCTTTCAATCCTTAGAAAGGTAACTCCACTAAAAGTATTCTTATTTGCGAACGCCGCTCTTCCACGAACTTTCTCGACTGGAAACGGTGAGAATTCGTGCTTTTCTGATGAGATCATCAAAATGCCATGGCCAATTGACGTAGAGCTCGGAGTTCGAAGAAGGAAAGGAGAGGAGGAAAACGGAGGAGGAAGAAGAAGAAGACAGAAGGCCGTTTCGGTTCGTGGTCAAAGATGGAAGACGAACGCGAGTTGCGAGACGACAGATCGAGGTGGCCACGAAGGGACGGATCGTGGGAGTCACAACGGTTCATGAAGGGGCGATCCCTTCATCCGGCGATTCGATGGGGGGCGATTCCTATGCTCCGCGAGTCAAAAAAGGGGGGGCGATCCCTATGCTTTGCGATCCGTCCTACAGCTAACGATACGAAGAAATTTCAGACTTTAATCAACGTCCTGTCACCATAAAACTTTGAACAGTTAGGCTAGAACCGCGACGTTGGACTTTCTGGACTAAATAACCTCATGATTTGACTGCATATGACGACTAACGACTTCTGATAACCTTGACTGCTTTCATGCTTTATTATTTTTAATAATGCGCACACACAAGCACACACACCGGCACTTGCACACACGGGGGACGGGTAGTGTTAATCTTATTGTTCATATTTTCTCGTCCTAGCAGCCATGTCGAACGATCACTCTTCCTCAAGATCTGTAGCAGAAGCGGAATCCGAGACTCCTGAACAGTATAATCCTCAAATTCCTCCAATCAATCCGGGAGGTGAAGATTCTGGGTCTGAGTATGAAGCCACAGAATCAGATCCAACAGAAAGTACTTCATCCAGCAACAACTCCGAGTCTGATGAGCGAGCTCCGGACGAAATCCCAAGCGCAGTCGGGATAGATAAATTCTCTGATTCTTTAGCGTCCAAGCTTGACGAGATAAAACTCAAGAGAATCTGCTTAAGACATGGCATTCCTTGGGACGATGTCCTGACTCCCGGAAGCGAAGATAGACCCCATCTAGCACCGGAAGGGTATATGGCGATTAGTCGAACAATGTGTCTAGTAGGAGCTATCCCTCCGTTCCCTCCGATTGCCATCGAAACTTTAAGACGACTGGGCATCGCTCCGATGCAGCTCCATCCAAACGCCTACGCATCGTTATATACATTGTACATTGCATATGAGGAGATCTTACATGCCGAACTTAAATTTAGAGATTTGACGTTCTTCTTTCTTTTCAAGCATCGTTCTTCGGCAACTCCAAACTTCTCCTTCTTTGAGTCGGTGGCGAATAGGAAGGTCTTATACGATGGGTACAGCAATATAGGGGATCCCAAATCAGACTGGTTTTATATCAAGAGACAGGCCGGATGTTCACGAAGATGGCTTAAATCAAGTAAGCTTCGATCATATAATCGAATATCCTGCTCGAGGAGTCTAAGTACTAATATTCTTCCGCTTTTTCCTTCGTTTCGAACAGATCATGTCTTCCCGAAAACGGAGGGTCCTCTATACAGCAATCGGTTAGCCATTCTTTCACAAAGCAGATCCGACTTTCTAAGGATCAAAAAGTGCATTACTGACGACAATCTCCATAAGCATCGCCTCCTAGACAGAAGATTTGGACTTGGCACCGGCGGCAAACCCTATAAATACTTGCCCCCAGCAGAGGGAGAGGGAACTTCACAAGCGGTAGAAACAACTAAATTTCGCAAAAGTCCTTCTCCGATAGTCATCCAAGACGACGAAGACTTGAATATATACAGAGGGGATGAGTCCCGTGGTGATGTGTCGAAGGAAATCCCTACCTCTGCTCCAATGGAAACTGTTGGCGATGACGACTTGACAGAAGAACAGTTATTTGACGAGCTGAATAAAATCCCTCTACCCGATATTGAATATACAGAAAAAGACTTTGGCGAGGAGCCTTTCTTTTCTGCTCCCGAAGAGGCGACTGATTCAACAAGGGGACGAGAAACGGGTCAGATGAGCCTGTCTCCAGGCCCGGGTCTGTTAGGGGGAATTATATGGGATGCACACCTCACACACGCTGTCTGACCTTGCACTCTAACTTTGCGGGTATTCAAAGTTTTAATATATTATTTTCTCTTTTTGCAGGAACGATGTCGCGCAGGAAATCTTATTCGTACCGTTCTCTTCGCGAAGGCACCCCCAGCCTTCGTCCGGGTACTGAGCGCCCTCGCGGTCCTCCTCATAGGCCGAGCTCTTCGCAACCTCGATCTCCACCCAAATCAACCTCTACCAGGCCTTCGAGTCATCCGACAATCCCGACCGGGGGAAAGACACTTCCAAAAGAGTTGACTCCTCCAAAGAGTGCGCCTTCCCACAGTCGGTCGTCCAAAAGGCGTCACGAATCCAAAGATGGGGACAGAGATTCATCCAAAGAAACTGAGCAAGAGAGATGTAACATTATCCCTACCAGCCAACCTGAGTTAGCTGCCCCTGGTTCATGGGATTACGTCCACGGTCCCGAGATCCAAGGTAGGCTGGAAAAGCTACGGGAACAATTTCCAGGAATGTTCTTTGATATGATGGTCTTTGTTCCTGCCTTGGAACCGGTCCCTAAAAATTGGGATGATGAAGTTATCGGGCGCATCCAGCACGCAGCCAGACAATACGAGATGATGAAAAAACACGTAGTCAATCTTTCGGAAGTCGTCCGAAAACTCGAAGTAGAAGCACATAGGTCTAAAGCAAAACTTGAAAATAACGAGAGGGCTAGGACAAAATTGGAGAAGGACCTGGAAGATGCTCAGGCCCAGCTTGCTTTAGCACGGAGGGACGCTGAAAGTTATAAGACTGAATTAGAGAATGCCAAACAGCGCTTTCATTCTGAACTGGACTCCAATAGCCAAGAAAAAATGGCTTTAAAGAAGGAGGTTGAAAATCTAAAAATAGCCAACGCCGAGTTGAAAACAGCGCAAGGCCATTTTGAAGCTGAGAGAGCTGCCTGGGAGGCGGAAAAAGCGAGTCTAAAAGAAAGTTTGGCTCTGCCTGAAGCAGAAAAGGTGATTTTGAATGACCAGGTTGCGGATGCGGAGAGACTGGCAACTCTTGCCGAAAAGAACGTTGAGAGCGCCATTGAAATGGCCACTGCTTCCAACAACAAACTCCTTGCAAGAGAGAAAGAGATTGAGGGGTTTGAAGAGATGATTTTTGATTTCCTCGGCCAAGTTCTTAAAACTCGCAACATCTCATGGATCCCGGATTACCATGTTACTTTGGCCAAATTATGGGATGCCATCGTGGAGGGCGAAAAATACAGATTGGGTGTCGAAGAGATCGATGAGGATGAATTGATGAAGAGCATCCTAAGAGACAACGAGCCCGAGGACCTGGCAGAAGGTCGTCGCCTAATCCTGGCGGAAATGGAGAAGGAGAGAACCATGGCTAAAGGTAAAAGCAAAATTGACGAAGGTTCCAGTTCCGCCACGAAGCCTAAAACCTCCGAAGTTGAGGAGTACCATCCTGACGATCCGCTATTCCCTTTAGGCCTAACTCCCGTGGTTGTTGGAGCATCCGGAACTACTCAAGAGGGAGCATCTGCTGAAGGTATCTCTCTCTTTTCCCCGCAATTTGCTAAAGCAATTGAGAATTGCCGTCGTCTGGCAGAACAACCAATTGAATTAGTAATGTGTGTCTCTCGTAATGCAGGTGGCGGGCCCGTCGACAAGGGCGCTGGAAAAGAGAGAGACGTGGAGAAGGAGACTGTCCTGCCGGGTGCTGGTATTGATGTTTCAGAGCGGGTCGAGGTCACCACAGTAGAAGGAAGCATCCCGGTGCCTAGCGTCGATGTACCCAAAGATGCTGAGACTATCGAAGCTTTAAAAGACTTGGATGGTCGTCATGTGGATGACGAAGAGGACATTACCGGCACCAAAAAGGCCGAAGATGATGATGATGACGAAGAGCCCCTGGCCAGCCGGAAAGCCAGACAAGAGAAAGAGGTGGCTTCAAAGAAGGTGGGGGATGAGGCTTTGGACATAGTCCCTCTTGCAGAATTCGATCCCAAAACTGGGATGATTGTGAAAATCCAGGCCAAATCCATCAGCCGGCAGCTTCACTTTGCAAACCCCGATGACTTCCCGGCTTCCCTCTCCAGTAGAAGCAAGAGAAAAGAGGTGGAAGAGGAGGTCTCAGAGGGGTCGGACGTTCCCCTTGTAGACAAGCGGAAGAGGAAGAAGGGGGATCCATCTGAAGCCGACAAGGAGAGGTTGGAGAAGCAGAAGCAAGAAAAGAAATCAAAGCATAAATAGGATGTTCGTAGTTTATTGGTATTTTGTCTTTAGGTTTTCCACTGGCCAGGAAGTGTAATTGTGAGACTGGTCCTCACTTTTGTTTCTAGATTGTTTTCACTTCGTTGATTCGCAGTACATAAACAAGGATTTGTTTCTCCTTACATCATTGTGTACCTGTATTCATAGAAACTTTCCACGTTTAGTCGTTAGCCAACTATTAATAATTATAAGTCAGTCAATCAACAGGAAGAAGAATGTTCATGCTATGTTACACTGTTATATCAAAGTTTAGTGTTTGCATAGGGGTGCCTGGTGCCCCCCAATCAGTTGTTACCGTAACACCTGGCTGGGGTTTACTAGGAATTAGTTAGTACTAACAGCAAGTTGCCCCTTATTTCTGGGTACGGGGGTATAAGAGATCCCATGGGATATCAGTAGTTCAGTCAACCCTCGTTCCTTTAGTAGGGGATAAGTTCTTTCTCAGCGCTCAATCGGAGACGCTTTTGTACTGTCTCTCTTTCTGGAGAGTTAGAGTTTTACGCTTGGCGATTCATTCGCTCCCCGATCCTTCAGCGGGGAAGGAGCTATTTCTCAGCGCTCAATCGGAGATGCCTTTATACTCTCTCTCTGGAGAGTTAGAGTTCGAGCTCAGCGATTCATTCGCTCCCCGATCCTTCAGCGGGAAAGGAGCTCTTTCTCAGCGCCAAATCATGGACGCTTTTATACTCTCTCTCGACTCTGGAGAGTTAGAGTTGGGACTCAGCAGTCTGCAATCATGCATGCTCATCAAACTCGTCTTAGGTTTACATTTTAATCCAAGCTCCGAGGATTAAAACCAGTCGGACAAGCAGTTGGAGCATTTGCCAAGGCTTTGGGTTCCTCTGATTAGTTTACGAGAGGAACTGTTGGCACCGGACTTCGGGTACCTGCATTATTCACACTGATTTTCATAGGCAAATAAATAAAGATGCAATAAAGGTAAATGACACACAGTATTTTTATAGTGGTTCGGTCGAATCATGACCTACGTCCACTTTATAATCCCTTGCTTTAAGGAATCAGACTGTTCTAGGCGAGTCATGCCCTGTACATAGTTTTTTTTTAACAAAGCAAAAGAATAAATTTGAAACTTCTCATGTTAAATATGGCCGTAGATGTTGGGCATTCCACACTCTGGGGATTTCCTTTCCATCTACGGTTGCCAGCTTGAAGGTTCCATTATCAAGCTTGCTGAGAATAGAGTACGGTCCTTCCCACTTCGCTCCCATATGAGTTGGGGGTGGAAAGACACGTTTCAGAACCAAGTCTCCGGGTTCCCAAGTTCGGGCTCGGACCTTTTTGTTGTAATATCGGGCGACCTGTTGTTTGCATCTTAGGGCATGCAGGTCTGCTTCATCCCTCTTTTCTTCGATCATATCCAGGGACTCAAGGAGCAATTCATTATTGGTCATTGGATCATAATAGGTCACCCGATGAGAAGGTACCTTTATCTCCACCGGGATGACTGCTTCCGTTCCAAAAGCGAGGGAGAACGGGGTATGTCCTGTCGCTGATTTATATGTCGTCCTGTAAGCCCATAGCGCCAAGGGCAATTCATCAGCCCACATGGCTCTAGCCCGCTTCATTCTTCTTTTCAGAATAGACTTAATTACTTTATTTGCAGCTTCGACTTGCCCGTTTGATTGTGGGTGTGCCACGGAGGTGTACCGATTCTCAATGTGGTATTTTTGGCAGAAGTTTCTGAATTCAGCACTATCAAATTGAGTTCCGTTGTCTGTTATCACAATCTTTGGAATCCCGAATCGACAGATGATGTTTCTCATGATGAAGTTGATCACCCGTTTAGTTGTGATTGTAGTTAGTGGTTCTGCCTCGACCCACTTAGTGAAATAATCTACGGCCACAATAGCGAACTTTGCTCCGCCCCTCGCCATGGGGAGACTTCCTATGATATCAATTCCCTACATAGCAAAAGGCCATGGACTCATCATTGTTTTTAACTGACTTGGAGGTGCTCTAGGTATCTTCGAAAATCTCTGGCACGCATCACATCGTCGCGCATATCTTACTGCATCCTTGTTTATGGTAGGCCAGAAATAACCATGCCGTAATACCTTTTTTGCCAAAGTTTGCCCTCCAGTGTGGTCACCACATTCGCCTTCGTGGACTTCTTGCAGCACACGTTTGATGTCATCGTGGGCTATACACCGAAGGAGGGGCATTGAAAACCCTTGTCTATAAAGGACTCCGCCTTGCAGTACGTATCGGGCGGCTTTACGAATCACTTTACGCCTCTCGCTTTTCTTGGTCGGAAGCGCTCCATCCATTAGGAAATTCTTTATAGGGGTCATCCACGACTCCCTTTCTGGTTCCGTCTCTAGTACTAGGTCGATTTCCATCTGATCAATGATGGGGGACCGAAGTACTTCAACGGGGGCTAGCCCTATCACTTCAGGATCGTTAGAACTAGCCATCTTTGCCAACTTGTCTGCCTGCTGATTTTCTGACCGCGGAATATGAGATATGCTGTAGTGATCAAACTCATTCAGCAGTTCTTTCACTTTCTTTAAGTATAGAATCAATCTTGCACTTTTAGCTTGGAATCTTCCAGTGACTTGATTCACAACTAACTTGGAGTCGCAGAAGATGTTCAGCTTTGTGACTTCTAGTTCCTTTGCAATCTTTAATCCGGCTATCAGAGCTTCATATTCGGAATCGTTGTTAGTGGCCTGAAACTCCATTCGGATGGCATAGGTTATCAATCGTTTCTCGGGGGTTTCAAGTGCTATTCCGGCGCCGGACCTTTCGTCGTTCCTAGCACCATCAGTATATAATTTCCAGGCATCAGGATCAAAAAGTAACTTTGAGGGTTCCACTTCTTCGTTTGCTATATCTTCTTCAGGAACAGTGAATTCTGCTATGAAGTCGGCTATCACTTGCCCCCGAATTGACCGCCTGGGATGAAAGTTCAAGTCAAATTGACTTAACTCAATATTCCATTTGAGTAACCTTCCAGATGCCTCCGGTCTCTGTAAAACTTGCTTGAGTGGATGATTAGTGTATATGATAATAGGGTGTGCCTGAAAGTAGTGCCGAAGTTTTCTGGAGGCAATCAGTAAACTATACGCCAGTTTTTCTATCCGTGGATAATTACGCTCTGCTGCTGTCAATTTTTTGCTCACATAGTACACAGGTCTTTGGACCTTATCCTCTTCTCTTACCAGCGCTGAGCTGATTGCATGAGATGATACTGCCAAATACACGAATAAGTCCTCGTGGTCTATTGGTTTAGATAGAATTGGGGGTTTCTCCAAGTGCCTGAGCAAATTCTGAAACGCTTCCACACAGTCAGGTGTCCATTTAAAGTGGCGTTTTCCTCGCTTTATTAATTCGAAGAATGGGATGCACTTATCCGTAGCCCTGGAGATAAATCTGCTTAGTGCGGCCACTTTTCCGGCAAGGCTTTGCACATCCCTAATTTTCTTAGGTTCCTGAATGTTTCTGATTGCCGTGATCTGGTCTGGATTAATCTCGATACCGCGTGAACTGACAATGAATCCCAAGAATTTTCCAGAAGCAACACCGAATGAACATTTGGTTGGATTGAGTTTCATTCCATACTTTCGAAGAATGCCGAACATCTCTGCCAAGTCAGTAGTGTGTTGAGAGGATTGCTTGGATTTAACCAACATATCGTCGACGTATACTTCCATTGTTTTCCCGATTTGGTTATAAAACATTCTGTTGACCAAACGTTGGTACGTAGCGCCTGCGTTCTTCAAACCAAAGGGCATTACTACGTAACAATATAATCCCAGATCAGTGATAAAACTAGTATGCTCTTGATCTGGAATATGCATTGGAATTTGGTTGTATCCTGAATAAGCATCCATAAATGAGAGAAGCTCGTGACGTGCCGTCGAGTCTACCAACTGGTCAATTCGAGGTAATGGGAAACTATCTTTTGGACAAGCTTTTTTCAAATTCGAGAAGTCGATACACGTTCGCCACTTCCCGTTGGCCTTCTTTACCAGGACTGGATTTGAATTCCAGTCTGGGTAGGTTGAATCTCTGATAAACCCGTTACTTTTTAGCTTTCCAACCTCTTCTTTCAAGGCAGCGGACCTCTCTGGGCCCAACATTCGCCTTTTTTGCTTTACTGGAGGATGTTTGGGGTTAATGCTCAAAGAATGGCTCATGATTGATGGGGATATCCCACACATGTCCGCATGGGTCCAAGCAAATACATCCAAGTTGTTCTTTAAGAAATTCGTCAATTCTTCAGCAAGATTCAGACTTAACTGGGATCCAATCTTAAGGACCTTCTCCGGGTCACTGTCATCGATTGGTACATCCACAGTTGCCTCGTTGGGAGTCGTCGTTCTGCCCCCGGGTTCTTGATCCTCTCTGGGATCTATATCCTCGGGCATCACTCTAGGCAACTCTCCAACAATTATCCTCTTTGGTTGCTATAAGGTTTCCGCCCCCAAGGGGGGAGGAGTGCCTTTAGTTTCGATATCCCTGCCGTTGCGAAGCAACTTTAGTTTGACAACATAACACGCTCGCACAACAACTTGATCCCCTCTGACGATACCAATGCCAGCTTCTGTGGGGAATTTCAATAGCAAGCACCAGGAGGCAATACAGGCTCTGAACTTTGCGAGGGCCGGTCGGCCCAAGAAGGCATTGTATGGCGATTCGACATCCAAAACCAGAAAGGGAAGGATTCTCACTCTCTGGCGTTCTCCTTCCCCAAGTGTGACTGGCAATTCTACATAACCCATAGGTGCGGTGGATGCTCCGTTGAATCCACGGATCCATCCTTGGCAGGGCTTCAAGTCTTTTATTTCAAGATTCATCTGGTCAAAGGCCTTTTTGAAAAGAATATTAACGGAACTACCGTTGTCCACCAGAACCTTATGAACAGTGGCTGGCCCAATGGGTATCGTAATTACAAGTTGATCTTCAGTTGGAGCATGGACTCCGATGCTTTCTCGTTCTCGGAAAACAACGTCATCAGTCATCATCTTCTGCTGCTTCACCGGGATACTGTCCTTGGGGTTGCTACATTCCCCCACTTCGAGGTGTTGTTTGGCTGCATTGACGTATTGATCTAAAGCTTTGGAACTGTGCCCAGCAAGATAAAGTCCACCGATCACGGTATTGATAACAATATTCTTTCCCTTTTGCTGAGCAGTTGGCCTAGTAGTAAGTTGATTTTGATTCTGATTCGGGGCCTGCACTGCTTGCCCCCTGTCCCTAGGCGTTACTCTGTATTCATCTAGCTTCCCTTCTCGAAGCAGCCTTTCGACTACGTCTCTCAGGTGACGACATTCATTCGTCGAATGGCCGTGAATTTGATGAAAGAGACAAAACTTTCCTGTCTCACGCTCTTTCTCTGTCGATTCTCTAGGAGGTGGCCTCTTATTTTGGAGGACTTCGCACGCATCCATAAAGATATTTTCCAGGGTATCACTTATGGGTGTATAACTTTCAAAGGCCATGGGACGAGTCCTTCTCTGGGAGTCGTTCCCTCGGCCCCTCTTCCGGTTGTTGCCGTTACCATTGTTGTTGTTACCTGGCTGGCGACCACCCTGATTCTGATTTCCGACGTTAACTTCAACTTTCCCTGAGCTGTCTCCAGTCTGTTTGATGGCGACATTGCTCTGAATTTCCTCCTTATCAGTTGTTTTAACCTTTCGGTTTGCGTATACCCCTTCCCGGCGTAGATGTACATTGGCTTTCTCATAGAATAACTCTCTGGTGTGGGGTGGTTTGCCTGCCAGGTACCTCCCGAATTCAGTGTCCTTATCCACTCCGTCAATTAATGCTGCGACAATGGTCGGTTCATGAGGATCTTTAACCTCAGTGGCGGCCAAATTGAAACGATCCAGGTACATCTTTAGACTCTCGCCTGGTCGCTGTTTAACAAGGAATAAATCGATCACACTTTTCGTCTTCTGTGCGTAGATACGGAATTGTTCGACGAACTTCTCGCTCAGTTCCCTGAAGCTAGAAATCGATCTCGCCGGCAGGCGAGTAAACCATAGTAAAGCCACGTCATCCAAGAATATGGGAAACGCTTTACACTTAACCGCGTCAGAAGCGGCGGCAGCGGTCATCGACCAAGAGTATCTCATTAGGTGCTAAACAGGATCAGATCTTCCTGCATATCGGTTCATTTGTGGCATGTTGAAACGCCTTGGAAAAGTCGCATCCAAAATATCGTCAGTAAAAGGGGTATGACTGCGGTCGATCCCCCAATCTTCGTTCCGCTGTCCACGGCTGTCGGCCAGAATCTGGTGAACCATGGCTGCAACGTTTGCACTAGTCAAAGGAGGTTCAGGGTCAGTGCCTCTGGCCCGACGAGGTTCTCTGATCTCTCTTCGGGGAGCAGTCACAAAATCCGGGGCTTGGACAGGGCTTCGCTGCCCCCTATTATCATGGGTATGCGTGCGGCGACGGGGCTGAGGTGGTCTGTCATGCACAGGACTGTTCACATCTCGAGTCCTGAGAGCCGTTGCTTGACCATTCATATTACGGTTCGTGGGCCCTGCCCCTAGTTCTTCTTCTTTCTGTGAGGGCAGAGTCCCGAACCGAAGCTGTTCTATGTTTTCGGCTCTCTCATACGGTCGCCGCGGAGGTCTTGGCGATTCTTCAGATGAAGAAGAATATACTGGGGTGAGTGGATGAACCGGCGATGCTCTTTGTCTTGCTAGCTCATCAAGTCTTCTATCCATAGCCGTCAAATTTTGCCGTAGGATGGAACTTTCCTGCCTTTGGGCAGCCAACTCATCAAACAACCTATCCCACATTTCGACGAAGCGAGAGAGATCCCCCTCAGTGACAGGAGCGGCAGGATCATAGTGGTCATCATCATTCTCTCTTATGCGCAAAGAGCTCGAACCGGGTCGAGCAGAGGTTCCAGGTCGATAGGAGTGGGTCATAGGTTCTTTTCCAGGTCGAGTTGTATTCTGACCATCAGTTCGGATAGCTGCGGTTCGTGGAGGGCGATTCGCTGCGCCCCCCTGAGATCGACTCGTGGTCGTGGTACGCGGAGGCTGCGAGGTGTTGCCCCGGGATCGAATAACAACCCCTTTGGTAGCACGGATCGTCTCGTTCTCATCGACTCGGAACGAGGTGTCTTTGTCGGATCGGATCGCCCCTTGCACTCCGCGATCCAGAGTTTCTTTGTTGCCCAGTTCGTGCACACTCTCCTCAATCGTTTCGTTGGTCTGCGAAACTTTAGATCTTTTTCCAGCCATGGTATCCGACTCGCTGGGATCCTCAAAGAAGCGAATAGCGAAACTTTAGGACTGAGTCTCTCAGTGAAAGCACCAAAAATGTTAGATCGAAATTTGGACCTAACACCCAAATTGTTACGAACAGTAGAGAATTTACAATGAAGTACAAGGAAAAAGAAAAGAACACTCAGAATTTATAGTGGTTCGGCGTTAACGAGCCTATGTCCACTTTATATCTTATTGATTATGCTTTAAAAGCTAATACAACAGTGATTTCTCTCAATATTTCAGTAGTTTGACAACAATGGCGGATTCAGTACTCAATACTGCCAAAAAGATCCCGAAGAATGCCAAGCTCTGGGCTATTTATAGCTGATTTTATCAGGCGGATCGCGGACACGTGGCACGAATCCCGAGATCATCGGATCGCATCGCCACCGTTGAAGAAACAGTCAAACTATCCGTTGTGGACAGGTGTCGTGAATCGCTTGAAACTCGGATCGTGCAGATGGGGATAATTGGCTCGGATAACGGTTGGGGACACGTGTCGCCAGATCCGTTCGACTCGGATCGCTGAAGACTAGCTCGCGCTTGAACAAGTCAGAGGGTTCGCCATGCACCAGGGGATCGGATCGGTTCGCTCGGGGTATCAATGTAAGCTTGGATCGGATCGCCCAGCTACGACGTTCGCTGATGAGATGGGGCGATCCGTAGAGACGCGATCCGATATTTGGGCTAGACGACGGTGCGCGATTCGATATTGAGCGAAACGATGATGCGCGATCCATTCCTTCATGTTCTTAGATACTGTGGTTTCCTGCTTTCCTCTTACGAATGATCCTGGGCGGCTTGGTCGAAAAGCGAGCCAACAGTAACAAGTTGAATTTTTTTCCCTAAGATAAACCAACTTGGAATTGGGAATATAGGTATATTTAAGGCATGAACTGTATATACACTTGAGGAATTTTAAAAAGGATGAGTATGGAAAGAAAGAGTAAGTTGAAATAATAATAGAATATCTTCAAGAAAGTTTATTTTTAAAATATAAATACAAATACTTAAAGATGGAATCTTTCAACTAAAATTTAAGGAATTTACATTCTAGAAAGATGAATGCACGAATATATAAAATTACTAATTCTATATCCTTGTTAATTATAGAAATTAACAAAATGCAAGCGACTAGAGTTGAGGCAGTATTTAGCCTGATTTATTTCTAGCAACGAGGAGTACATTGACCTGGGAGAGTTTTAAGGAGAAGATTATCTTCCTGATGATGACTATAATATTCCATGAGCAGAGATAGTCGTAGAAGATAATATAGAGATACAATCAGAGGAGCTTGTTAGGATGATAGATGACTCGGATAGGTGGATTCCATGTGAGGATCGGGTTAGGGAGAGCCAGCAGTCACTTCAGAGTTTAGACTGATTGAGACGATAGAGAAAGAGCCTGATGATTCAAATATATGGATTACTAGTCCATTGAGCAAGGACGACAAGCAGGAAGAGGGATAGATGGAGACTATTTCTAAGTGTAGAAAGCCTGAGCCAGTTGAGCCTGTACCTTCAGAGGAGGATTTCGGGCAGTATGATAATTGGTCATTAGCAGATGATGAGAGTATTAATGAGGAGGCTGATGAGCAGATAGTATGGGAGATGAGTAGTCCTATCCCTATGACTCTATAGTATATAGTGTAGGATGGAGTAGATGAGTTTTATGAGCCAGTTGATGAAAGCAGATTCCATGGATTCCAAAGGGTCCGCAGATGCATCCCTCTAGATGGGACATAGCACCAGAGTTTGAGGATGATGGAGAGGTCCTTGATGATGAGATTTTTTATGATGATATGGGAGAGATAGTTTATGAGGAAATTAAGGAGGATCCCGAGGAGATGGATTTGACTAGTCCATCAGCCGATGAGTCTGACAACTAGTTAGGATATTGTTGCATCTGACTTTGTAGATATTGTAGATCTTGGGTGTAACATCCCGGATTTTGACTAGTTTTGTAATACAATTTATTGTGGATTACTTCATTAATTAATTTAATATTTAATAAATTCTGAATATTATAATTTGAATAAAAATTATTTAAAATTTATGTGTACCTAGTTTTTACTTGATATTTGTAATATATACAATTAATGTTGTTTTAACATTTTGTTTGCGATTAAACTTGTTCTTAATACATGTGAATATAATATTAATTTTTGATTACATAACTAATAAAAATATAAGTAAACATGTGCATTTATTTGTTTAGATTTCTTGGCAATGAAGGTTTTACACTAGGTACATAAGGCTGCCTTGCAGTGGTCATTTCAGCTAAATATAGGACCAACTGCAAACATAGCTTAATTTCAATCGGATGAAAAGAGACACAACTTAGCACATCCCTTTCCATTCAAATCAAAGGTAGCATAACTACTCCTTTGTAAAGCCTAGTGTAGAACCATTTGCACATGGAAGAGAGTGAACGAGTACGACCATCACACTTTTCTTTCACATCACCAGAAGGCAGCCCAAAACTTAGAGGCAATGCTTGAGTTTTCAAACATTTTCAAGTACACATATGCATGTGTTTTCCCTATTTGTCATGCTATGAAAGCCTGTAAGAGGTAATAAGAAGAACAGACTAGGCACATGTTCTTTTAGGCTAAGTAAACATAGAAGTGACTATGGACATTATAATGCAACAACCTATGACAACGTAAACTCTACACTGAGAAGCCTATATAGATAAGCAATATTATATTGTTCGTTTTCTCCAATATATACACTCGTATACTCCCTCAACCACTAACACAAACATGAAACAAAGTGGAGCAAATGTAGTGAACCATAGTAGCAACACAGCTTGTAAATTCCAAAAGGAAAAACTAGCCTGAACTTAAGACCATAGAACTTGGAACGTGAATGGGAAAAACCATAGAGCATGATGAGTAAACCTATTTCTTCATTTAAATCCTTTGTTAAGTTATAAGTACATCAAAGCAAATATGTAATAACCCGGAATTTCTGAACTAATTAAAAATTTTAATTTTAGATATTTTAATGTATTTTGAATATTTAAAATGATTTATTTTAAATAATAACGACTTAAAATTTATTTTCAATGAAGTTAGAACATATAAATTTATTTTAATTATAAAACGAGCCTGAAATGGCACGATAGTTTGAAAATTCGATTTCTAATTTCAATTGATTGTACAAAATTCAAAATAAATCTGAATTGGGCGAAACAAGATACGTTAGAATCTATTTAATTATATTTTTCTAATGAATGTGAAAAATTGAGATTTCATAATATAGATTGAAAGTTATGTCTAGTTTAAAATTTTGAATAGTCTCTATGGAATTTTTATATATTTTAAATTAAATAAAGCCCTTAAAAATAGCCATTTTGGAAACAACCTCCGTTTTCGACGAAACCACTTTTGTTGGATCCGGAATGTCAAATTATTGTTAGATTCCAATTTTCATACTTTTTGGAATTAATATGTGAGCGTGGCAAATTAAAACGTGTTTCGTTAATTTCAGTTGAATTGGATCGACCAGAAAATGACCATTTTCCAAACTGTCTCCAAATTCGATGAATCAAAACAAAGTCAGAAATAATTTTTCTATAATTTTTGGAGTCGGTATGTGGCCCCGGTAAATTAAAATGTACGTTTAAATTCAATATATATCGATTTATACTTTAAGTCCAAAGAAAACTAATCAAAACAGTCGAATGGTCTTACGAACATATCCCATTGTGTTCGAAACGGGGGTATTTGGCAAGGGGAGATAGTCGTTGGGTTTGATTTGGAGTTCGTGGCAATAAACAGATAATTAACGAATAAAATAATATTAAATAAATATCTATATAAATTAAAATCTTTATTCTCCTTATTTAAACCCTAGCCGCCAGAAGACGTTAATAATGGCTGTGGAGCTCCCAAACTCTTCCAACGATTTCGTGAAATCCAATCAATATTTTCCAACAATTATAAAACAAAAGTCGATCAACTAAGTGTGCTCTATAATCTGAACTGTAGTGATGGGATTTAATGGCATGTGCTGCTCGATCTTTGCGCCTGAACCATGGTCGTTTGAACTGGATTTAGGGGAGATGGGGCCTATCGAGTGGCGGCTGGTCGTGGGCGTAGATGGATGGAGAGGCGTAGATCAAGGGGAGGGGCTCCGCTGGGCGGCCGATGGCCTGAGGTGGTGGTGGCGAGGGGGTTTTATTTTGAACGAATGGGTTCGAAGGTTGCTGAAGGAAGAAGACGGCCTGGAGAAGTGAAACAGAGATTAAGGATTTATTAAACCTTGGTTAATATAATTAATTAATTAATTAAAATTTTCAATGTATATAATCCGATATCTTTTCCATACGAGATCCGAATTGGACAAACAAGGGTGCATTGGAATCGTCTCAACGCGAACTACAACAAGAAACTGACTAGATCAGAAATGGAGAAAATTAAAATTTGAGGAAAATTTTAATCCAAACAACACTGTAATCCTCAAACAAAGAATGACAAAGTGGAAACCAAAGGTGAGAACTCCTCACTAAATTATATTTTGTCACGTTTTTTTATTTATGTATAAAAATATATAGAATTTTCAGTGTAGGTTTTTATCAGTTTTAATCATTATATATTGTTAGCTCACCTCTCTCGTCCACAGACCATGGACGATTTAATTGACTGTATTGTGTGTTGTTTGTGATGTTGAAATGTTTAACGTATTAAAAATAATGTTAACATTAATGTGATAGTGAAATTAAATTATAAACACTACGCCATAGATGACCTATGCCAACCCCAGAGAAATGACGCAGTAGGTGCCAAAAAGTGTTGGTATAGGCAAAAAATTATCTGTGGTAACACTTTTTTGGGGTTGCCTTTTGCCGCGTTGCCTTAGAGTCAAAGGCAACGACTTTGCTATCCTAAGGTAACATCGCTACAGGTGTTGCTACAGGCACTAAATTTACATAAATGTGGGGCCCACTAAATTCTGAATCCCGGGATCATGGATTCCTGTTGCGCCCCTAAATTCTGTAGCCGGGTTCACGGAATCCTGTTGTGGGGCCCACATTTATGTAAATCTATGGCAACACCATATCATAGCTACAGCAACATTTAACACTGCATACTGCAACATTATATCATAGCCACTGCATCATTATATAAATACTGCAACATAACAGCAATTACCATCACACACTGAAATTAATAAACAACTTTTCATTTCAAATTAATAACCAATAACACAAATACTAGTTAGTCAACTACAGAATAACAAAAAATAGCCAATAAATTCAGTTTTACATAGTACTTACAAACACAGCCAGTACTAAATTCATGTTTACATCAAACTAAAACAGTTTCAAATTGATAAAGCCCGAGCCTCCAGTGCATTCAGTACCTCTCTACTGCCTTCTTCACCTGCAAAATAAAGCAGTTTCAAAAGTCATGCATTTCAGCAAAAGCCTTTAGTACAACTAATGCATTTCAGCACAACCAAAGTCATGCATGCCTCGGCTACAAACTGATGCAATGCCTTGTTTACATTGCAACACAAAATGGAAGACATGCATGCCTCAGTTGCATTTCAGCACAAACTATGGCCATAGTATAACTGACTTGCACTTCAGTCTTCAGCACAAAGATATTTCAGCACAAACTATGGCCAGAGTTGCTTTTCAGCACAGAATTGCATTTCACAATCTATGGCTGAGTTGCAAATTGATGCAATGACTCAGCTTGTTCAAAGCATTTACGATATCAAGGAATGCAACAGAATGCCTGAGGCATTAAAAATGTAGACATGCCACGACTCGTTCAGGTACAAACTCAACCATTGCATCAATTACGAACTGACACGATCATTACTGATTGATGAGAAAATAAAATTCTGTAGTTCATTGCTGAAGCATCAGCCTTGTACATGGTCAGTTACATACGAGCATTGAACTACCAGCCAACCATAAAAATAAGCAAGCGGAAATTGTAAGCGGAAATCTTAGAATTAGACTGATGCTTCAGCAAGCGGAAATTGTAAGAATTCTGAAGCATACCACCACTCAAGCATAAAAATAAGCAAAAATACATACCAGTAGTGTGTGTCTGTATACGTGAAATTAAGAAGCCATGTTTTTCACTTTGCTACGTGGAAGGCGGATTCGTCTTATTGGGACATCATCTCTACACCAACGAACATCAAAATCTTGATTTCTCATTCCATAAGCAGGCTGGATATCATTCAAATCTTCATTTTCATATTCTCTTTCGAGTTCACACTAGTCTTTCGGCAATTTCTTGATAACATTGTGGCACATCTTATCAATTGGATCTGCTATATAAAACACCTGTTTTACCTGTGAAGCCATAACATAAGGATAAGATTTCTGGCACAATCGATTAAAATTGACACGAGTTAGCCCATATAAATCTTTCTCTTCTTGGTACCAGCGACACTTAAATAAAACCACACTAAATTCTCCCCAATAATCTAGTTCTAATATTTCTTCAATTGATCCATAGTAATTAACTTCACCAACCAACGGATTTTGATCTTTCGAACTTGCAAAGCTAGTAGTCAAGGCTGTCAAAAATACACCACTGTTTTGTGTTGTACACTTGTCATCTCTGAACCTTGTATAAAATCTGTATCCATTGATAACATATCCAGTAAACCGCTTAGCTGTTGGAAGAGGCCCCATTGCAAGCAGTTGTACTTCTTTTGAAATGTCCTCCTTTTTTCCAACCTCTTCCTTTAACCACTTCCAAAATTCTTCACTGTGTTCTCTCTCTCTTTTATATTTTTTTGATGATGCATGACCATCAATTAAAGCTCGATGTTCCCTAGAATAAAGACTGGGTTAATAAAAGATAGAAACAAATTTGGCTAGATCTATTACTAAAGCTGAAACTGACCATACCGAAAACAATTCTGTATGAATGAGAACATAGCTTAACTACAAATCATGCCTGAAATCCCTGAAAGTGCTGAAACTTGGAATTTACAACTAACACTACGTGAGGCTAGAATCAATAACATGTTTGTAGATTGTTAAAATAACTGATTTTGCTGGCAAAAGAACTGATTTTGCAAGGGCATGTAATTTCATCACCTACCGCAAATCTAGAAAAAGTATTTCGAATAAAAAGTTTCACTCCACTGATGTACCCTTCACTGAATTTAGGAAGTTCTGCCCATAGTTTTTCCTCGTCGTTCATTGAGTGATACCTTAAAGCAGTAAATTAGGCACAAGTAAAGCAGTACATTATGCAACACAACAATCAAATCATAGAAAATTGATACATTGAGTGATACCTGAAGCAGCAGATTAGATCGAAACCCTAACTGAAATCTGAAACCCAAGACGAACCCCAATTGAAGACCTAATTGAACTTGAACGCGAACCTGCCGTACTCGAACCCTAATTAAGCTTGTAAACTTGAACTTTTAGCCCTAATTGAACCTGAGAGTGAGTGTGTGAGAGCCTGAGCAGCGGAGTACTTTGGTAAAGTTCGATTGAAATTTTCAATATTTTTTTAGTTTTCCCCCCTTTGTTTTTGCTTCCCGCCCTAGACATTATTTCACGCGCGGATTGCTAGCCTAGACTAAACATTTCTTCACGCGGATCGCTACCCTGGACCGTTGGATCGTGTTGACGCGGATTGATAATTTTATTCACGAGGCTACTGCAACACATGTTGATATATATGCTAACACGTTTAAGTGTGCGTTGCAGTAGACAGAAAATAGCATAGCAATGGCAACATTGTAGCTAGCAACACCATGCATTTTCGTTGTGATAGGCCATCTATGGCGTAGTGAAATATCCATTTAAAATTTAAACAGTAAAATGGGCTAATTAGAAAAATAATTCAAATCGAATTGGAATTGGTTAAATTTATTAACCCATGACCTGTATAAATTCACTGTTGTTGTTTGAAAACCCCACGCGGGTAGTGGGATGATATTTGACATACACTAATCCCAATGTTTAGTTGTATTTCAATCGATGGGTTGACAGGTTGTGATGAGCGTTATTTATATTTTTAATGCTCACATAGTGGTAAATTTCACTCTGGATGTGAATGGACTGTTTAATGTTTATTTATCATTATTGTTGAATACATGTTATGTATGGAATCCATATAACTAAAATTATATGGTAATTGATTGAGTCGCATTCCGATTTAGAAATAAAGAATATTTTTAAGTAAAGAATATTTTTAAATAAAGAATATTTTAAATTAAAATGTTTTAACAATAAAAATCACATTTTTATTGTATGTATAAACCAATAAAAGAATCATATGTTAAAATAATTTTTTGGTAGATAAAAAATGTCATCTTTAACATGTTAATGATGAATAAAAGAATCATATGTTAAAATACATTTTTTGATAGATAAAAAATGTCATCTTTAACATGTTAATGAAGAATAAAGAAGCATATGTTAAAATACGTTTTTGTTAGATAAGAAAATGTCATCTTTAACATGTTAATGATAAATAAAAGAATCATATGTTAAAATACATTTTTGTTAGCCAAAAAAATGTCATCTTTAACATGTTAATGAAGAATAAAAGAAGCATATGTTAAAATACATTTTTGTTAGATAAAAAAATGTCATCTTTAACATGTTAACGAAGAAGAAAAAGAATCATATGTCAAAATATTTTTGTTAGATAAAAATATTATTTTTAACATGTTAATGAAGTGAATTAAATAGTCATGTGTTGAATAAAAATATTGAACAATAAAAATATCATTTTTATTGAATGTATGAACCATATAAAATATTAATATGTTGAATAAAATGTTTGAACAATAAAAATAGTTATGTAGTTAAACGCCCTTTTTACCAAACGGGTTTATCGATGGAGTTTATTCTTTTATAATGAATATCGAAAAGAAGTGATTACAAAATTTAAGATTTTGAAAATATTATCATTTTAATATGATAAAGATGTAGAATATTCAATTTTGATTTAAAATTGAAAATGAACGTTTTAAAATGTATTTATAACTATTTTATAAATACGATTTAAAATGGAAATCGATAGAATATATATTATATATATTTAGTAGCCTGAATAGAAAGCGCCGTGCAGCGACCGTTCGCAAATTTCGACCATTAACTTCAAATTGATGTAATGGAAGATTCACCATCGGATTCTCCTAAATCTGGAACCATTGGGTTCGTATCAAAAAGAGCTTACCAATGAATATAAGAGATTTGAAATCTAATGGTTGGATTTGGAATTATGTCCAAATTAAATTTGAAAAAGGTCGCTATGGATGCAGTACGGTGGCCGTTATTGGAAACCGACTGTACGGGCCTTGATAAAATTATTAAAAATATGGAAAAATTGTGTAAAAATCATAATAAATGATTTGGAAAGATTTTGGATGAAAAATTCCATTTTTGAAAAGATAAAAACATATTTTTATCAAAATGAACTAGTTAATAACTAGAATAATAATCCAATGATTTTTAGAATTAATAAATTGAATTGGAATGGTTTTAATATAACCAAAATTTTCCAATATTAAATTTGGAATGGATTTGAATAGAAATAATCTTCGGAATAGTTCGATATTGGTTTTCGTGATTGTACAGATATCGTTGAGGAATTTGGAAGACATAAATATCGTTTTTCCCAATACGATATTTGTTGATTTCAGAATTTGATATTGAATATAAGCCGATATAATTTCTATTCAGAGCCTTTTATTTAATGTCAAATTGGATTTTTGGTTTGTCGTGAATGGTGTCTTCAATAACACTGTTCTTAAACTCAGTTGAGAAAAGAAGAAATCTTTTAATTAAGGTTAATGAAGTTCACAAATTAATTAATATTTATTTGGAACTGAATTGAAATTGGATTTTTGGGTTTATAGTGAACGGTGTTTTAAATAACGCTTGTTCTTTAACCTAATTAACATCAAAAATATAATTTGGAATTTATAAATCTTTTATTAAGATTTAATGGAAATTTTCCAAAGTAAAGTTTTTCAATTTAGTATATTAAATTGGAATTGAATGGAATTCGATTTGGTAATAATCGAGATGAGCTTTAATGATTGAAGACTATTACTATATATGGAATTCAAAAGGCATTGCCGTTATTCCGTTTATATTATTACTCTGATGCGGTGAGAAATTTACATCAATTATATATATTTATCCGATTTCTGTGAAGATTCCATATTTAATGGAAGATAATTTTGGGTTTGTCGTGAGCTGTGTTTTAAATGACATTGGTTCTTTAACCCAGTTAAAGATAGGATTAATTTCTTAAAGTTGAATAATCGTAAAGTTATGATTTTTGATATTAAAACCAAATTGGAGTTTTAATAAATTTTTAATTAGATTAAAATGGAAATGAGGAATTCTTGAAATAATCGATAATAGAGTACCACCAGTTTTACTCTAGACGATAGTTAAATCTTTAATTATATTTGAATGTGAAAAGGGTAATTAATTTTACCTAGAACACAGTGGGCATTTAAATATGGAGTGCTAACAGTTTTGCTCCAAAGGGTGAATAGGTTGGGATTGGGAAATAATAAATGATTATAACGGTAAGGTTCGATAATCCCGACTAGTTAACAAAATCTTTTGAAATCCATATCAAAAGGAAGATTAGAGATAATTTTAAAAGAATTTATCTTTGATAAAATTAATGGGAACCTTTCCCTACTAATGCGAATAATTTATTGAAAGAATATTCTGAATTGGAATGAGGCGTATAATGTATTTTTACAGCATTTGATTTTTGACTATAAATTACTCGAGTTATTCAGAAAGACTGGGTTTAACCCATTCTGAATAATTGCTATGACGATTAAAAGTCAACTATGAAGACGGTGGTTGAAGACCGGAGTTCTTCACATTGTTTGGATGATTGTTGATGTCTTGATTGGGTTGTACACCCAAGACGAGGTAATAAGTGGTGATCATTCAGACGTACATGGAGATCGACGGATATGCGATGTAACATCCCACGTCCGTTAATGTCACTCACTAAGGGAATGCATTAACTTTCATGGAGTATTATAAGAGTATAGAACAGAATATCACAAGACAGATATATAAAATGGTACTTAAGAAAATTCAAAATTTATTCATTGCAGCGGAAAAGCAAACCTTGTTTCGTTACAACATCAAAAATATCCATCTTGTACAAAATTATTATCAGAGTACATAAAAGTAAAACCATAATCCCACTCCAAATAGCCATAACGAAAAAGAGATAAAGCTGAGCATTACTTTCAACACTTCCAAGCACTCCAAGAAGAAAGGAATCCAAGTCAAGCTTCACTATTCCTACCTTGAGGACCGGGGGGGGGGGGGGGGGTGGGAAGGCGAAACAATAAGGGGTCAGACATACGTCTGGCGAGTCTAGTGACTTTAACAATATAATCAGTAAAGCAACAGGATAAGAACATAAACAGGATATAAGAGATGACTGTAACATAAGCAGATATGACAAGGCTAACAAGATGAAAAAGATATAACGTTGATTGCGCCTCTAATCATTATAAGATAATTCGTACACCGCACCAATGCTAGTTCCATACTGAAGATTGATCCCTCTTACTGAAAATAGTAATAATAATAATGATGGTAGTTTCATATACTCCTAGCCACCGTCATAGATGTCGCCTGCTCCTATCTCCACTAGTTTTACCCACTACCCTCTCCATTCGATCAGCTCCCTAACTCGTAGATACCCGTGCTGGTCCCACATTATGGTGTATCACTCTTTAAAGTGGCAACCCGATATACTAAAATGCACGGGTTATACCTACACGATGCAACAACGTCTTACCTACCAGCCCGGACCCATGCACGCACATGACTCCATTGGACTTGCACTGCCATCGCTAACTCTTTATTGACCTCTTACAATCAATCCAAGTAAGCGTGTCCCATCATCGACCTAGTTCGAGCTCACATAGATACTAAATGGGTTACTGGTTGAAAAGTGTCCCCACACTTGACACAAGCTTCCTTCCTAAGCTTGGCCCCAACTAGAAATTCCCACTTAACCGCTCTTATCCCCATGTCTAATCACATGTCTCATCTTGGTTAAGTGCTTCAATTATGTTTCACATGCTACCTATGTTACCCACTTAACCCTTTATCATCCGCATGTCTAGTCACATGTCTTATCTTGGTTAAGTGTTCATTAATTCATTACAATCGTAATCTTGCAAGACCTCCCACATTAGATTGTCGTTTTGCGATATGTTGGGCGGTTCCGGGCGGTCTTACACCGCAAACTTAATCTAACCTCGTGTCTTTGCATTATTACACATCTAATTTCTGCCTTTGACCTCTCACATTAGATTACCAAATTGCGGTTGCTGGATGTACCGGGCGGTTCCGGGTAGTCTTATTCCACAATTCGAATCTAACCTCGTGTCTTAGGCGTTCATTATCACTTTCTTGATTCAAGTCCCAATTTTAAGTCTTGGATTAAAATATACTCCAATTACCCATAATTTCCAATCTAAATTATGCTTATAATTTCTAATCCAAATTAGGCCTATAATCTTATGTATATCATGATATGCTAAATTACGCCCAAATTAATTTGTGTTCATTGTTATTAACAATTCGTGCCAAACCTCATGTATATGAATTATATCCAATTATGCCCAATCCAACTTTTGCCAAATTGATTTATACCAATAATCTCATTTTATTATAAATTTCCCCAAATTTTTTCCAATAGTTCAAATGTTATTCGTACGCAAATCTCAACGTAATATGTTAGGCTTGAAGTTAGCCTAATCTCATGAAAAAAAGAAGGGAAGAGAATCATGTCATCAAAACTGGCATAAAAGAGACATATGAAACATAAACTGGCATAAAAGGGTTAGGTCTAGTTGTCTATTTATAGGAGTACTAGGTGTATTAGCACCCTTAGATTAGATTAGGATCCATTAGAACCATCCAAACCAGAAAAACACGTCATCCATCCAATCCTAGAAGGACACATCAGCCCTAGACCACAAAAACACGTCTGCCAGATTTGGGCAGATGGGGGTCGACACCCCTGTCGAAACCCCTATAGGGGGGTTGACACCTATGTCGACTCCCCTAGGGGAGTCGACACCCTAGAGCGGGAGATTTCCCGCTCACCCAGATTTTACTGATTTTTATTTTTGAACCCGTTTTTTATTTCTTATTTTAATTTAAATTTAAATTCTGTTAATTCTAGAATTCTTCTTAGCTTCATGACTTCTTCATATGATATCTGATTTATGCAAACTCGGACTCTATTCCAAGCAGAATTCCGAGTCGAACGCAATGGCACAACCCGTTTTCCTTAATTCTTCTTATAAAAATTAAGTATTCTTTAATTATCCCTTTTGTCATGTTTTAAAATTACGGGTTATTACATTTTCCCCTCCTTAAAGGATTTCGTCCCTGAAATATTCAAGTTAAGAAGAATGTATCCTACCATCCAATCATCCTTCTACTCATCCATCATCCACAAACATCCATTGTCCTTAAAAGATTTCTAATGCTATATGAACATATGAAAAAGTGTGTGTATATGTTCCCTATCTAATGCAAAGATCAGGTGGTCTACTGATTCAGTTGACCTCCTTAATGCAAAACATGATAGAGCCATGCATCCATTATGTATGCAAAAGAATCCTACTGATACATATCATTTCTATATGAGTGCACAGCCATTCATTCAAATGTAGCATCCATATGATAACACATTCAATATACATCCATTAACTTAAATATGCACACTCATTCATATGCAATATGAAAGTGATTGAACCGATCTAGTGCCTAATGTGTGTGTAAATGCATCCACGAGCAACCACTAGCAAACACTTACATTCACTTGCATCCACCAAACATAACATGTCTCAAACACATGTTTACAACCATAGGATTTTCTACCTAAGGGTCGAAGATATAATCGAGAGGATACACTAAATGATAGAACAAGTATAAACAAAGAGGTAGAAAAAGGAGAAGTTAAGAACATACCCCCAAAAAGGAAAGGGTACGCCACGTGTATCTTGTCTTCACTCTCCCAAGTCGCGTCTCCTGGATCATCTCCCCACTAGACTTTAACCAACTTGACCTCTCGGTTGCATAATTTCTTAACCTTCGATCCAAGGACGCAAGTAGGAGCTCGTCTAATCATGGCATCTCGCTCTACTTCCACTTCTATAAGCATGCTCGGCTCTACTACTTCCGCGGTATCATGTAAACACTTCCGCAAATGCGACACATGAAATACGTCATGAACACCACTAAGCTTCTCGGGCAACTTCACTCTGTAGGCCATCTGTCCAATTCGCTCTATAATGGGGAATGGCCCTACGAACCTTGGTGCCAATTTCCCCATAGACCCAAAATGAACTACATTCCTCAATGGCAATACTTTAATAAAGACCATGTCTCCAACACTGAACTCAAGATCGGTCCTTCTCTTATCAGCATATGACTTTTGCCGGTCATGTGTCATCTTCATGCATCTTCGAATCATGTCTATCTTCCCTGAAGTTTCCCTAATCATCTCGGGTCCAAGCAAAATCTTATTCGTAGATTCCCACCAACAAGTAGGTGATCGACAAGGTCGTCCATATAGAGCCTTAAAAGGTGCCATGCCAACACTAGTTTGATAGCTGTTGTTGTAGGCGAACTCTACTAGTGGATGATGTTCCTTCCATGTCCCTCCAAAGTGCAAGATGCATAACCTCAAAAGATCTTCTAGAATCTGATTCACTCTTTCTGTTTGGCCGTCCGTATGAGGGTGATAAGCGGTGCTCAAATACAATTGCGTTCCTACCGCCTCTTGCAAGCTCTTCCAAAACTCACTGGTGAAAATGGGATCTCAGTCACTTACGATACTAGAAGGTATGCCGTGTAGACGAACTATTTCTCAGAGATAAACAGATGCTAACCATGTCGCTGTTCTTTTAGTCGTAACAGGAATGAAATGGGCGCTCTTGGTAAGTCTATCTACTACTACCCAAAACCCCGTATTACTCTTCCTTGACCTCGGCAACCCGTCGACGAAATCCATGGAAACACTCTCCCACTTCCACTGCGGAACCACTAAAGGGTGAAGTAAACCACCAGGCTTCTTTTTCTCAGCCTTGACTTGCTGGCACACTAAGCATCTAGAAACGAACTCAGCCACATCCTTCTTCATTCCGGCCCAAAAGAGAATTTGCTTTTAGAGAATATCAAAATATCATTGTAACAACCCGTATTTTCAATAACCTGTAATAACATAAATCGAGGCAGAATTTAATTCTAAAATGGGAATCAAGGGAAACGGGCTATGCCATTGTGTTCGTCTCGGAAAAATACGCGAAATAGAGTCCGAGTTTTCGAAAATCGGAGTCCGTATGACCAAGATATGGCCTCGCGAAGTTTCACGAAAATTCCCAAATTAAAGTATACTTAATTAAGTGAAATGGGTTGTGTAGATATATATATATATATATATATTGATATATATATATATATATAATTGAAAATTTAATAAATAAATATGCAAAAATGCTCAAAACAGCGAATTGGGAGAGGGGAATAACCGAACCGGCCGATTTTTGAAGTCGACCCGAGCTCGCTGGGTCGACTAGGGGTTAATCCAGGGTGTTTGGCTGTCAACCCGTGGGCCGATTCGCTCAAGTGCAGATTTTGCATTTGAATGGTTCTCATGGTCCATCTTTAATCTAAAGGCCCTAGATGGTTCCTACACTTGACTTCTTCCCCAAGACATGCTTTGATGGCTTGGATTGAATCTAGGGTTAATCCTATGGCCTAAAACACTTGCCTAATCTATAAATAAGACCCTAACCTACCCTAATTCATTCATAATTAAACCTAGTGACTAAACTATGGCAAAATGCTAGCTCTCATGGCCTCCACTAATTTTATGAAGAGGGTTGCATACTAATCACTCTCTAATCAACTTCTAATCCCTTCTTAGCATCTTAATCTTCTTCATTTGGTGTTCAAAGTTGCTAGTTGTGAGTTTCTATCACTTTGATGATCTTTTGGTAAACTAATTAGATGAGATGTGATGAGATTTATGGTTTTGTATGTGGGTTAATGAGCTTTGAATCATATGATATGATGTTAGCATTAATCTTATGTTTATGCATGTTGAGTATGTAAGCTTATGCAAGTTTAATATGATGTATGTTATGTTTGCATGATGCTAAATATGCAAGTTGTGGGCTATGTAATCATATGCATGTTATGCAAGTTCATGGTAATATGCTATGCAAGTTACATGTTTGTTAATATGCAAGTTACATGTTTATTAATATGCAAGTTCATGATGACACATTATGCAAGTCTATAAGCTAATATGCAAGTTTGTTATGCAAAATGAATATGTAAGTTATGTGACATATTATATGCAAGTTATGTGACATGTTATGCAAGTTCATATGCAAGTTATGTGTTTGTTAATATGCAAGATGGCACCTTTGAAACATGTTCATTCATATGCAAGTTGACACCTTTTATATGTGTTATATCATGAACGAAATTACGTGGGAACGATGGGGTAATTAAATGCATAAGTTAATAAGATTGTGTGAAATTAATATAATTATGCATAACACAAAATAAATAAACATAGTATGGGAATTTGCCTATTTGGTTAGGTGTACCCATACTATGTGTTGGGAATTTACCTATTGAGTTAGGTCTACCCCATGGGAATTTACCTATTAAGTTAGGTCTACCCATGTTAAGAAAACTTGACTAATTAGGGATAATTAATATAAAATTATGAGGGTGATTAATTAGGTGTAATTAATTGACTAAGACACGAGGTTGGACTCAGTTGTAGCGTAAAACTGCCCGGACCCAACCGGCTTAACCAGTTGCTACAAATGTTAGCCCAATGTGAGAGGTCTTAGGCACAAACTAAATACGTAATTAATGTAAAGACACGAGGTTAGACTCTGTTATGACATAAGGCTGCCCGGACCCAACCGGCTTAACCAGCGGTCATAAAAGACAGTCTAATGTGAGAGGTCTTTACAAAGGTTACGTTCTTAATTAATTAATTAAGAAACACTTAACCATATTAGCATGTAGAGGGACATGAGGGGTTAAGTGGGTGCCTCGGGTGGCATGAGAAAATCTAGTGGTTGCCTTGGGTGGCAATAGAAAATACGATTAGAATACTTAACCAAAATGGAACATGTAATTAAAACATGATTAAAGGGTTAAGTGGGATATACTAGAAAAAGGGACAAGCTTAGGTGGGTAGCTTGTGGAGGCCCATTTCAACCAGTAACCCATACGTATCTTTGTGGGCTCGACCCATGTCGAGGACGGGACACGCATACTGGGCTTGACTGTAAGAGGCAAACGGGTTAGCGGTGGCAACGCAAGTCCAACGGGCTTCATATGCGTGAGTGGGCCCGGGCTGGTAGGTAAGCCGTTGTTGCATCGAGTAGATATAAGCCGTGCACCTTTAGTTTCATCAGGTTGCCACATTGGGGAATGATACATCCCACGGTGGGGCCAGCACGGGTATCTACGTTAGGGAGCCGATCGAATGGGAAGTAGTGTGTACACCTAGTGGATTGTAGGGCCCCGTGGCGCCTACTTGGTCACCTAGGGGTACGCAGGTACTAATTAGTAAATTTTATAAGTCCTTGGGTGGGATCAACCTTTAAGTTAGGAACGACTGGTGTGGTGCAGTTTAGTAATTTACCTTAGGGAGGGTAGATGCGTCTTTATCCTTTATCTTCGTTTAGTTGACTGCTTAGGGTAGCCATTCATCCCTATATGTTACCGTATATCAGTTTATGTCTTCTCTGGTTACTTTAACGATTGTATTGTTAAAGTTATAGGACTCGCTCAGACTTATGTCTGACCCTGTTGTTTTTATCTTTTTCCCAACCCTCAGGTCCTACGGTGGATCCTAGCAGTAGTGGAGCTTGATCGGATTGCTGTTCCAGTCTTTAGGAGCTTGGATAGATGTAAAGCTCCAGTTATCCAGTTATCTTTTCTTTTGTTTGGCTATTGTATGAGAGTGGGATTATGTACTTCTTTATTTTGATGGATATTGTACTTGACCTTTATTGTGGTTTTATGATGTAACCAGACATGTTTTACTTCCGCTGTTATGAGATGATGTTTTAAAATTTCAAGTACTATTTATATCTGTCTTGTTGTAATTTTTCTGTTCTATATTCACTAAAATACTCCACCGATGCTATGGCATTCCCTTAGTGAGTGATCATAGCGGGAGTGGGGTGTTACACGTGGTATCAGAGCGAGGTTACCAGAACAGATAAATTTTTTGAGAAAAACTACTTTCTAAGAGTATTTTCGAAGAAAGTATTTTTAAAAGCATGTCTTCTAAGAGAAAAAGTTTTTGAAAAAGAAAAGCATAATCCCCAATAGCCATATCTTTATCTTTCGGAATCTCCTTTTTGAATCTTTCCTCTTTCGTTTCAGCATGGCTGAAGATCTTAACGTCCCGGAGGGTTTAGTTATACCACTATGGTATAGGAGGTTGCAAGAGGCTAGGGCCGCGGCTGCGGGTCCGGCCAATGCTACTACACCAGAGACAACCGCTCCTCCTCCTCAGCCTAGAGTGGATAATTTTGCTAAGGTTTGCAAGGAGTTCAAGGCTATAGGAGGAAAACCTTTTCTTGGTTCAGAGACTTTCGTAGAGGCTAGAGATTGGCTTAAGGAAGTGGAAGAGTTGCTAGATATCTTTGAAGTGGAAGAGGGAAAGAAAGTCAAGTTGGCGGCTTGGTTAATGAAGGGAGAGGCCTCATTCTGGTGGGAGGTCACTAATGGAGAACGCCCTGTTGACTCTTGGGCAGATTTTAAGCAAAGGTTTGGGGCTAAGTTTCTCTCAAGGGCGGAAGAGAATCTGTTTATGGAGAAGTTCTTGAATTTGAAGCAAGGGAATCTCACGGTGAAAGAATATGTCAACAAATTCAATCAATTAGCAAGGTTTGGCATAGAGTTGGTGAATACACCGGAGAAGAAGGCTTTGAGGTTCGTTAGAGGCTTGAACGAACCATTGCAAGGAATAGCTATGACTCACATTCCTATGGGGGCCACTTTTGAGAAGCTTGTCTACATGGCACTTATGCATGAGGATGATAAGAATTCTAAGGCACCAGAGAAAAAGGGGGATCAGAAGAAACCGCAACAGCAACAACAAGGCAAGGGCGGAAAAGGCAATGGTGACAAAAAGAAGACGAAGAAGAAGTGCTTCAATTGTGGAACACCAGGACACCTCAGTAAGGATTGTCGCAAAAAGAAGAAGACCGGTTGCTTTCATTGTGGTGAAGCAGGGCATCTTGTGAAAAACTGCCCAAAGAAGGGGCAGAAGACGGGGTCTACCTCAGGAGGCCAGGTGCAAGCTCTTATAGCACCACCTCAGTCAGGGGGGCAAGTTCAGGTTCTCTCAGTTCCACCGATTCAGCAGAGAGGTAGAACTATTTCCGTTGAAAGTCTGGTTTTTCTGTTTGATCATCCAGTTCGTACTTTGTTTGACTCTGGCGCATCGCATTCTTTTATCTCATCATCGTTAGTTGAGTCACTGCACTTAGACACCAGTCTAGTTGATGATCCCTTGGTTGTCTCAAACCCAATTGGGGGCTCCATATATCTGTCTATGATATGTTTGGGTTTGAAGATTTCTATACTTAGCGTTGAGTTTAGATGTGATGCTTTTGTATTGGGCTTCACGGGCTATGGGTTGATCTTGGGCATGGACTGGTTATCCAGTAATGGTGCCGTTCTTGATTGCGAAAGGAGAGTTGTCAGGCTCATGACCCGCTTGGGTAACACTCTCGAGATCTCTTGCAATCCCATGGAATCTGTTTTGCTAAGTTATCTTGAATCGCTCGATGCTTCGGTCGAAAGTTTGTGTTCTGTCAGAGTAGTCCGGGAATATCCGGATGTGTTTGAAGAAGTAAAGGGTTTGCCTCCGAAGCGGGAGATAGATTTCCGAATTTATTTGGTGGATAATGCCAAACCAGTGTCTTTGCTAGTACGCCACATGGCTCCTCGTGAGAGAAGAGAACTTCATAAGCAAGTAGGGGAGTTGCTTGAGAAGGGGTTCATAAGGCGAAGTATATCGGAGTGGGGAGCTCCAGTAGTGTTTGCCACGAAGGCGGATGGGTCCCTCAGACTTTGTGTGGATTATAGGGAACTTAATAAGCTCACGAAGAAGAATAGACACCCATTACCGAGGATAGATGATCTCTTTGATCAGTTGGTTGGCGCGTCAGTATTTTCGCAGATGGACTTAGCTACAGGGTTTCATCAGTTAAGAGTGGCGGAGGACAGTATAGAGAAGACTGCTTTCCGGACTCCGGATGGTTTTTATGAGTGGCTAGTGATGCCATTTGGGTTGACAAACGCCCCCGCATACTTTGTTGATCTCATGAGTAGAGTGTTCAGAGAGTATCTGAATAAGTTTGTAGTAGTTTTTGTGGATGACATCTTGGTCTTTTCCAAGAATGAAGAAGAGCATGCCTTACATCTCAAGGAAGTGTTGGAGACTCTTCGAGCGCATAGTCTTAAAGCTAAATTCTCTAAATGCCATTTTTGGAGAAGAGAAGTGCGATTCTTAGGGCATGTGGTCTCTAAGGAAGGGATAGCTGTGGATCCCGCAAAGATAGTATCTATCCAGGATTGGAAAGTTCCTAGAAATGCTACCGAGGTAAGAAGTTTCTTGGGGTTGGCAGGATATTATAGGAAGTTCATCAAAGACTTCGCGAAGATATCAGCCCCATTAACCCGCTTGACGAAGAAGAATCTGGTTTTCTCATGGGATGTAGATTGTGATGATGCTTTCCGACGGTTAAAGAGAGCTTTGACCACCGCTCCAGTTTTAGTGCTTCCAGATGGGAGTAAGCCGTTTGTTGTTTATACCGATGCTTGTGGAACAGGATTAGGCGCAGTCTTGATGCAGGAGGGAAGGGTAATAGCCTATGGAGGGAGACAATTGAGAGTGCATGAGAAGAATTACCCTACCCATGATCTAGAGTTGGCCGCGATTGTTTTCGCACTTAAGTCTTGGCGCCATTATCTTCTTGGTGAGAGATTCGAGTTGTTCACCGACCATAAATCATTGAAGTACTTATTCTCTCAGAAGGATTTAAACTTAAGACAGCAAAGGTGGATGGAGTTCTTAGCATCCTATGATTTCGAGATAGCGTATACCCCTGGTAAGGGTAACGTGGTGGCAGACGCCTTAAGTAGAAAAAGGCTATCTTTGAGTCCATTGTCCGTGGAACGACGAAGCTTGGAGTTTCTTTCTTTGTTTGACTTCAGACCTTCTGTTGATTTTGTACCTGGTTTGTTGGCATCCTTGGAGGTTAGACCTACTCTTTTGAGACGGATTGGCGAGGCTCAGCGAGACGACCCACAGTTGGTTGTGTTGGTAGAGAAGCTTATAAGAGGGGAGTCGTCCAGCCATTTGGGTAGATACACCATAGATGATAAGGGATGGTTGCATAGAGACGGTAGACTTTGTGTACCGCAAGATGAGGGTTTGAAGAAGGCTATTTTGGATGATGCACATCGTTCAAGAATGACTATTCATCCCGGTGGAGACAAAATGTACCAAGACATGAAGAGAGTTTTCTTCTGGGCCGGTATGAAGAAAGATGTGGCCGAGTATGTGGCTAGATGCTTAGTGTGCCAACAAGTTAAAGTGGAGCAAAGGAAACCCGGTGGGTTGCTACACCCATTGGAAGTTCCACAGTGGAAGTGGGATAGTGTCTCGATGGATTTCATCGACGGGTTACCGAGATCGAGGAAGGGCAATACGGGAATTTGGGTTGTGGTAGACAGACTTACAAAGAGTGCCCATTTTATACCCGTAAAGAGTAAGAGGACCGCTCCATGGCTTGCTTCAGTCTATGTTAGGGAGATTGTTAGATTGCATGGCGTACCATCCAGCATTGTGAGTGATCGAGATCCTATCTTCACTAGTGAGTTTTGGAGAAGTTTGCAAGAGGCGGTAGGGACTCAGTTGTGTTTGAGCACCGCATATCATCCTCAGACGGACGGTCAGACCGAGAGGGTGAACCGTATCTTAGAAGATCTTTTGAGGCTTTGTATCTTGGATTTTGGAGGTACATGGGAAGAACATCTTCCTTTGGTGGAGTTCGCATATAATAACAGCTTTCAGTCCAGTATTGGTATGGCTCCTTTCGAAGCTCTTTATGGAAGGCCTTGTCGATCTCCTACATGTTGGTGGGAATCTACGGATAAGATCTTGCTTGGGCCGGATATGGTTAGAGAGACTTCAGAGAAGATTGATTTAATTCGAAAAAGGATGAAAGCAGCGCAAGATAGACAGAAATCTTATGCGGATCGGAGAAGGACGGATCTTGAGTTTGAGGTTGGGGACATGGTTTTTGTCAAAGTATCTCCATTGAGAAATGTTGTTCGCTTTGGGTCCGTAGGGAAGTTAGCACCGAGATTTGTTGGGCCGTTTCCTATTAAGGAAAGGATTGGACGGATGGCATATAGGGTGGAGTTGCCCGACAGACTTAGTGGTGTTCATGATGTATTCCATGTATCACATTTGAGGAAGTGCTTACATGAGACCGCGGAGGTGGTAGAGCCGAGCTTGCTTAGAGATGTAGAGGTAGAGCGTGATGCGACGATTCGACGAGCTCCTACTCGCATCCTTGGGTCAGAAACTAGGAAGTTGAGGAACAGAGAAGTTCAGCTAGTTAAAGTGCAATGGGGAGATGACGAAAGCAATGCTACTTGGGAGACGGAAGCAAAGATGCGTTCTTTGTATCCATTTCTTTTTGAGAGTATGTCTTTTAACTTCTCCTTTATTGCTTGTCTAGTACTTATCTTATCTTTAGTATATCCTCTCGCTAATACCTATGACCTTTAGATAGGGTAAAACCTATGGTTGAAACATGTGTTTGAAACATGTTATGGTTGATGGATGCATATGGATGCAATTGTTTGCTAGTGGTTGCTCGTGGATGCATATACACACACATTAGGCACTAGATCGGCTCAGTCACTTCATGTTGCATATTGCATAAATGGATGTGGTAGTTAGATTGATGGATGTATCATGGCTGTGTTATCATATGGATGATGCATTTTTGTGTATGGTTGTGCACGCATGTAGAAATTTGTATGTGTCAATAGGGTTTCGCATACATATTGGATGCATGGCACTATCATGGTTTGCATTAAGGAGGTTTACTGTATCAGTAACCGCCTGATTTTCGCATTAGGTAAGTACATATACACACACTTTTGCATATATCCATCCAGCATTTAGAATCTTGTAAGGACAATGATTGCTCGTGGATGATGCTTTGAGTAGATGGATGATTGGATGGTAGGATACGTTCTTCCTAACTTGAAGATTTCGGGGACGAAATCCTTTAAGGAGGGGAGAATGTAACAACCCGTATTTTCAATAACCTGTAATAACATAAATCGAGGCAGAATTTAATTCTAAAATGGGAATCAAGGGAAACGGGCTATGCCATTGTGTTCGTCTCGGAAAAATACGCGAAATAGAGTCCGAGTTTTCGAAAATCGGAGTCCGTATGACCAAGATATGGCCTCGCGAAGTTTCACGAAAATTCCCAAATTAAAGTATACTTAATTAAGTGAAATGGGTTGTGTAGATATATATATATATATATATATTGATATATATATATATATATATATATAATTGAAAATTTAATAAATAAATATGCAAAAATGCTCAAAACAGCGAATTGGGAGAGGGGAATAACCGAACCGGCCGATTTTTGAAGTCGACCCAAGCCCGCTGGGTCGACTAGGGGTTAATCCAGGGTGTTTGGCTGTCAACCCGTGGGCCGATTCGCTCAAGTGCAGATTTTGCATTTGAATGGTTCTCATGGTCCATCTTTAATCTAAAGGCCCTAGATGGTTCCTACACTTGACTTCTTCCCCAAGACATGCTTTGATGGCTTGGATTGAATCTAGGGTTAATCCTATGGCCTAAAACACTTGCCTAATCTATAAATAAGACCCTAACCTACCCTAATTCATTCATAATTAAACCTAGTGACTAAACTATGGCAAAATGCTAGCTCTCATGGCCTCCACTAATTTTATGAAGAGGGTTGCATACTAATCACTCTCTAATCAACTTCTAATCCCTTCTTAGCATCTTAATCTTCTTCATTTGGTGTTCAAAGTTGCTAGTTGTGAGTTTCTATCACTTTGATGATCTTTTGGTAAACTAATTAGATGAGATGTGATGAGATTTATGGTTTTGTATGTGGGTTAATGAGCTTTGAATCATATGATATGATGTTAGCATTAATCTTATGTTTATGCATGTTGAGTATGTAAGCTTATGCAAGTTTAATATGATGTATGTTATGTTTGCATGATGCTAAATATGCAAGTTGTGGGCTATGTAATCATATGCATGTTATGCAAGTTCATGGTAATATGCTATGCAAGTTACATGTTTGTTAATATGCAAGTTACATGTTTATTAATATGCAAGTTCATGATGACACATTATGCAAGTCTATAAGCTAATATGCAAGTTTGTTATGCAAAATGAATATGTAAGTTATGTGACATATTATATGCAAGTTATGTGACATGTTATGCAAGTTCATATGCAAGTTATGTGTTTGTTAATATGCAAGATGGCACCTTTGAAACATGTTCATTCATATGCAAGTTGACACCTTTTATATGTGTTATATCATGAACGAAATTACGTGGGAACGATGGGGTAATTAAATGCATAAGTTAATAAGATTGTGTGAAATTAATATAATTATGCATAACACAAAATAAATAAACATAGTATGGGAATTTGCCTATTTGGTTAGGTGTACCCATACTATGTGTTGGGAATTTACCTATTGAGTTAGGTCTACCCCATGGGAATTTACCTATTAAGTTAGGTCTACCCATGTTAAGAAAACTTGACTAATTAGGGATAATTAATATAAAATTATGAGGGTGATTAATTAGGTGTAATTAATTGACTAAGACACGAGGTTGGACTCAGTTGTAGCGTAAAACTGCCCGGACCCAACCGGCTTAACCAGTTGCTACAAATGTTAGCCCAATGTGAGAGGTCTTAGGCACAAACTAAATACGTAATTAATGTAAAGACACGAGGTTAGACTCTGTTATGACATAAGGCTGCCCGGACCCAACCGGCTTAACCAGCGGTCATAAAAGACAGTCTAATGTGAGAGGTCTTTACAAAGGTTACGTTCTTAATTAATTAATTAAGAAACACTTAACCATATTAGCATGTAGAGGGACATGAGGGGTTAAGTGGGTGCCTCGGGTGGCATGAGAAAATCTAGTGGTTGCCTTGGGTGGCAATAGAAAATACGATTAGAATACTTAACCAAAATGGAACATGTAATTAAAACATGATTAAAGGGTTAAGTGGGATATACTAGAAAAAGGGACAAGCTTAGGTGGGTAGCTTGTGGAGGCCCATTTCAACCAGTAACCCATACGTATCTTTGTGGGCTCGACCCATGTCGAGGACGGGACACGCATACTGGGCTTGACTGTAAGAGGCAAACGGGTTAGCGGTGGCAACGCAAGTCCAACGGGCTTCATATGCGTGAGTGGGCCCGGGCTGGTAGGTAAGCCGTTGTTGCATCGAGTAGATATAAGCCGTGCACCTTTAGTTTCATCAGGTTGCCACATTGGGGAATGATACATCCCACGGTGGGGCCAGCACGGGTATCTACGTTAGGGAGCCGATCGAATGGGAAGTAGTGTGTACACCTAGTGGATTGTAGGGCCCCGTGGCGCCTACTTGGTCACCTAGGGGTACGCAGGTACTAATTAGTAAATTTTATAAGTCCTTGGGTGGGATCAACCTTTAAGTTAGGAACGACTGGTGTGGTGCAGTTTAGTAATTTACCTTAGGGAGGGTAGATGCGTCTTTATCCTTTATCTTCGTTTAGTTGACTGCTTAGGGTAGCCATTCATCCCTATATGTTACCGTATATCAGTTTATGTCTTCTCTGGTTACTTTAACGATTGTATTGTTAAAGTTATAGGACTCGCTCAGACTTATGTCTGACCCTGTTGTTTTTATCTTTTTCCCAACCCTCAGGTCCTACGGTGGATCCTAGCAGTAGTGGAGCTTGATCGGATTGCTGTTCCAGTCTTTAGGAGCTTGGATAGATGTAAAGCTCCAGTTATCCAGTTATCTTTTCTTTTGTTTGGCTATTGTATGAGAGTGGGATTATGTACTTCTTTATTTTGATGGATATTGTACTTGACCTTTATTGTGGTTTTATGATGTAACCAGACATGTTTTACTTCCGCTGTTATGAGATGATGTTTTAAAATTTCAAGTACTATTTATATCTGTCTTGTTGTAATTTTTCTGTTCTATATTCACTAAAATACTCCACCGATGCTATGGCATTCCCTTAGTGAGTGATCATAGCGGGAGTGGGGTGTTACAATCATCGACAAAGACCACCACGAATTTTTTTAGAAACTCCCTAAATACCCTACTCATCAAGTCTATGAATTATGCGGGTGCATTCGTCAAACCAAAAGGCATGACGAGCCATTCGAAGAAACCGTCGTGAGTCCTAAAGGCAGTCTTATCTATGCTATCCTCAGCTATCCTCAACTGATGAAATCCTGTAGCTAAGTCCAACTGTGATAAAACCAAAGCACCAACCAACTGACCGAACAAATCATCTATCCTCGGCAATATGTGTCTGTTTTTTTGTGAGCTTATTCAGCTCTCTATAGTCCACACACAATCTAAGCGAACCATCAGCCTTCGTGGCAAAAACAACAAGAGCGCCCCACTCCGAGATACTTCTTCTTATGAACCCTTTCTCAAGCAAATCTTTCACTTGTTTACTAAGATCACTCCTTTCCCTTGGAACCATGCGGCACACCAGCAATGCAACTGGATTTGCATTGTCCACCAAATATATTCGAAAATCTATCTCTCGTTTTGGTGGTAAGCCCCTAACCTCCTCAAAAACGTCTGCATACTCACGGACTACTCGAACAGATTGCAAATCATCAATATATGTGTCAAGAGATTCTAGGTAGCTAAGCATAACAGAACCCTTAGGGTCATAAGAAATATCGAGAGTATTACCCAAACTAGTCAATAGTCTAACTATCTCTTTTCACAGTCGAGAATGGCACCATACATGGCTAGCCAATCCATTCCTAGAATCAATACATATCCCGTGAAGCCAAGCACATAAGCGTTGCACTCGAACTCAACGCCATACGCATATATTCTCAAATCCCGACATAACATAGAAAGATGAGCCGTACCCCCAATAGGATTTGAGACAACTACGGGATCCATAACTAGACTACCATTTAGGTGTAGTGTTTTCAACTAACGAAGCAGATATAAACGAATGTGAAGAGCAAAAATCAAACGAAGTTCGAACAAGATGATCAAAAAGGAAATCAAACTTTCAATAGAAATTTTTCTGCCTCTCTCTTGTCTAGGTGCCATAAGAGCATGAACCTGCCCTCAAAAAGTAGATTTTGTCCTCTGCCCTTGCCCTTATCCTTGACTCCTTGGGCAGTCTTTAATCATATGTCCTGCCTCACCACATTAGAAGCAACCTGTCTTCTTCTTCTTCCTACAGTCCTTGCTTAAGTGGCCCTGTGTTCCACAATTAAAGCACCTTTTCTTCCCTTGTCCCTTGTTATCCTTGCCGCCTTTCTTTTGTTGTTGTTGTGCCTTCTTTGGATCCCCTTTCTTATCATGTGCCATATCTACATTAGCACCTTTCTCCTCTTGATGCATCAACGCCATGTCAGCAAGTTTCTCTAAAGTAGCCCCCATAGGAATGTGGGACATAACCAACCCGTTTAATGGTTCATTCAGACTATTGGCAAATCTCAAAGCCATCTTATATGATGTATTAACTAATTCCATACCAAATCTTGCTAACTGGTTAAACTTGTTAACGTACTCCTTCATAGTCAAACTCCCTTGTTTCAAAGCCAAGAACCTCTCCATGTATAAACTCTCCTCCGCTTGTGAAAGAAATTTTAACTCGAACCTTCGCCTAAAATCCACCCACGTCTCCACTGCATATCCTCCGTTAGTTACTTCCCACCAAAACGAAGCTTCGTCCTTCATCAACCAAGCAGCTAGCTGAACTTTCCTTCCCTAGTCTATCTCAAAGATATCAAACAAATCCTCCACTTCCTTAAGCCAATTTCGAGCCTCAACAAATGTCTCAGTCCCATGTAATGGTTTTCCACCCATCGCGTGAAAGTCTTTGCATATCTTAGAAAAAGCATCTACACGGGGAGGAGGAGGAGGAGGAGCGGCTGCAACTGGGAGAGGACGAACGTCTGCTGGGCCTGTGGCAGTAGCCCTAGCCTCCAGATACCTTCTGAACCAACCTGGTATCTGTACGCCCTCGGGTATAATGGGTTCCCCAGACATACTGAAAGGAAAAAGGAAGAGATTCAAAACAGAGAATCGAAAGATAGATATATGGTTTTTGGGGATTATGTTTTACATAATAAACTTTTCTCTTGGAAATACCTTCTTTAAAACACGTTTTTGAAAAATACCTCTAAAAAAATGCTTTCGAAAGCGATTTTCAAAATCTTTTATCTGTTCTGGTAACCTTCAGCTCTGATACCACGTGTAACACCCCACGTCCGTTAATGTCACTTACTAAGGGAATGCGTTAACTTTCCTGGAGTATTATAAGAGTATAGAACAGAATATCACAAGACAGATATATAAAATGGTACTTAAGAAAATTCAAAATTTATTCATTGCAGCGGAAAAGCAAAACATGTTTGGTTACAACATCAAAACCATATGCTAAAGCCAAACACACAAATATCCATCTTGTACAAAATTATTATCAAAGTACATAAAAGTAAAACCATAATCCCACTCCAAGTAGCCATGACGAAAAAGAGATAAAGGTGAGCATTACTTTCAACACTTCCAAGCATTCAAGAAGAAAGGAATCCAAGTCAAGCTTAACTATTCCCACCTTGAGGACCTGGAGGGGAAAAGAAAGAAAAGAGGCGAAACAAAAAGGGGTCAGACATACGTCTGGCGAGTCTAGTGACTTTAACAATATAACCAGTAAAGCAACAGGATAAAAACATAAACAGGATATAAGAGATGACCGTAACATAAGCAAATATGACAAGGCAAACAAGATGAACAAGATATAACGTCGATTGCGCTTCTAATCACTATAAGATAATTCCTACACCGCACCAATGCTAGTTCCATACTGAAAGTTGACCCCTCTTACTAAACATAATAATAATAATAATGGTACTTTCGTGTACTCCTAGCTGTTGTCATAGGTGCTGCCTTCTCCTATCTCCACTAGTTGTACCCACTACCCTCCCCCATTCGATTAGCTCTCTAACTCGTATATACCCATGCTGGTCCCACAGTAGGGTGTATCACTCTCTAAAGTGGCAACCTGATACTACTAAAATGCACGGCTTATACCTACACGATACAACAACGTCTTACCTACTAGCCCGGACCCACGCATGCACATGACTCCGTTGGACTTGCACTGCCATCGCTAACTCTTTATTGACCTCTTACAATCAATCCCTGTAACCGTGTCCTATCCTCGACCTAGTTCGAGCTCACATAGATACTAAATGGGTTACTGGTTGAAAAGGGTCCCTACACTTGACACAAGCTTCCCTCCTAAGCTTGGTCCCTACTAGGAATTCCCACTTAACCTCTCTTATCCCGATGTCTCAGCTTGGTTAAGCGCTTCAATTATGTTTCACGTGCTACCCATGTTACCCACTTAACCCTTTATCATCCCCATGTCCAATCACATGTCTTATCTTGGTTAAGTGTTCACTAATTCATTATAATTGTAATCTTGCAAGACCTCCCACATTAGATTGCCGTTTTGCAGTTGCTGGATATGTCGGATGGTTCCGGGCAGTCTTATACCGCAAACCTAATCTAACCTCGTGTCTTTGCATTATTGCGCATCTAAATTCTGCCTTTGATCTCTCACATTAGATTACCAAATTGCGATTGCTGGATGTACCGGAGGTTCCGGGCAGTCTTATTCCACAATTCTAATCTAACCTCGTGTTTTAGGCGTTCATTATCACTTTCTTGATTCAAGTCCCAATTTTAAGTCTTGGATTAAAATATACTCCAATTACCCATAATTTCCAATCTAAATTATGTTTATAATTTCTAATCCAAATTAAGCCTATAATCTTATGTATACATGCTATGCCAAATTACACCCAAATTAATTTGTGTTCATTGTTATTAACAATTCATGCCAAACCTCATGTATACAAATTATATCCAATTATACCCAATCCAACTTATGCAAAATTGATTTATGCCAATAATCTCATTTTATTACAAATTTCCCCAAACTTTTTCCAATCATTCAAATGTTATTCGTACGCAAATCTCAACGTAATATGTTATGCTCGAAGTTAGCCTAATCTCATTAAAAAAGGAAAATAAGAAGGGAAGACAATCATGTCATCAAAACTGGCATAAAAAAGACATATGAAACATGAACTGGCATAGAACAATAAAATAGATCCAATTAAGCATATGACAACAGTAATTTGGGTATGGATAAGAATCTACAAAACTTGTTATGATTCATCTTACAGGCATGTTCATAAAATCCAATTTACAATCCTATCACAATCACTTTTTAATTAATTATATGTGAAAGTGACATAGTCTCACAATGATAGGATTTAGGAGACAGGATAGTTCTGAGTTCTGATTTTTGAATTTGATTAGCTAAACCATTGTTGTAGAATTTGATTCTTGTCTTCCAATTTGAATACTCCTATTTTGACTTGCTTTGGTGGAGAAGAAAGTCTAGGTTAATTTAGACTAGAGCAGCATGGAGGCGCCATGGATTAGTGTAATGAAATTAGGGTTAGGTCTAGGTGTCTATTTATAGGAGTACTAGGTGTATTAGGACCCTTAGATTAGATTAGGATCCATCAGCACCATCCAAACCAGAAAATCATGTCATCCAGCCAATCCATGAAGGACATATCTGCCCTAGACCTAAAATACACGTCTGCCAGATCTGGACAGATGGGGGTCGACACCCCTATAGGGGGGTCGACACCCCTGTCAAAGCCCCTATAGGGGATCGACACCTATGTCGACTCCCTTAGGGGGTCGAAACCCTAGAGCGGGAGATTTCCCGCTCAACCAGATTTTACTGATTTTGATTTTTGAACTCGTTTTTTATTTTTAATTATTATTTTAATTTAAATTCTGCTAATTTTAGAATTCTTCTAAGCTTCATAACTTCTTCATATGATATCCGATTTACGCAAACTCTGAATCTATTCCAAGCAGAATTCTGGGACGAACACAATGGCTCAACCCATTTTCCTTAATTCTTCTTATAAAAATTAAGTATTCTTTAATTATCTCTTATGTCATATTTTAAAATTACCGGTTGTTACATCCGAGGACCTCTCTCCTGTATTGGACATATGGGACGAGGAATAAGGTGCCTTCGGTTTCGTTCTGACCTAGAACGAACTAGTAAATGGATGTGTGTCTGACATTGGATTTTATTCTGTGATGATTGATTTTTATTAAATATATATCTGTTTGGTGGAGGAGAATTTATTCTCTTGCTTAACACCCTTCTATGAGACGTACGAGCTCAGAGGTTATAAATTGATAAACAACAGTCGTATGGGGTGAATTGTCAGTGTGGCGTACTAAGATGGAAATGATCAAGCCTTATTGTTGAAAAGCAAAGCCTTGTGGATGATGATCAAAGCACAGCTTTAATTATCATAACTTTGTGTATAGCGTTAATTCGCGAGCCTCACACCACGGTATGAACCAAAAACAGGAGAAGGATCTAGGGAGGACATGCATTTCTTTCTAGCTAGGGGTGATGTCATGGTATGGAGCCCAGACATTTTACTTATGTTGATGATTTATAGCGAGGTACCTCGGACATGATAGTCAACATACTGACTAGATTTACGCACCACAAGGCGGGGAAACATACTGTTCAGGAATTATAATTCACTAACGTAAGTGTGGATCGACCCTGTGGCTCTTAAAGGTGCAGTTGTGGCTGTATCCTGAGACATGGTAGGCTAGATTGTCTCGAATTCGGTAAGGATGATCCCCTGCCTTGGTTCAAAGATGGAAATCCAACTTCCAATATGACATTGTGCGGTATTGAATGTAGAACTAGTATGGAGACATGATATATGGTACGCATGCCGTCTATGATTGATACATTTATATTTGAAGTTGTTTTTTTGACACTATACACTTATAGTAATATCAAAATAATTTTTTTTTAAACGTACCAAGCATGTTTGGCTATTATAAGGGAAAACTCTACCTTCCGGCTTGTGTTGAATTGTGTGATGGGACCTGAGTCTTATAATAGCTTCATTTTTCAAAAAACATTGCGTTGTTTTATTTTAAACTGAGGTTCATGTGGAGTAAACCTGTTCTGTGTTATACGGCGTGGTCCCACGATTTCCCCAACTTTTAAAGTAAATAAGTTAATAACAGTTTTAGTTCACACACCAGTCCCATGACTGACCCGGAGTTTATTGTTTTAACCTAAACTCTGGGTGCCCATATTTTCCACATGGGCAGCTAGTAGTTTAGTTTTGCAGATTATTTCTTTTCCAGGATGCTGGATTTACAGTTGGAGCTATATTCGGAAAGCTTTGTATCTGTGTATCTCTTTCAGTTGTATTTTTTAATGTATTTCCTCTATGCATTATACTTATGTATTATTTTTCGCTGCTATGTAATTTTAAATCTCTGATATTGTATTTCTAATGTGTAATATTTATTCGTACTCTGATATATTCTTGTACTCTGATGTAATTGTTGTAATAGCAATGAAATGTTCTATTGTTTATGTTCTGATGGGTGTTGTTCCCAACTCAATCCGGGCTTTCCTTTATGGGGAAGTTTGGGTCGTTTCATTTTGGTATCAGAGCTTTGGTTTCCAAAGCTAGAGAACAAGACACATTAGAACCGAACAAAAGAATTCACCAGAGATAGGATTAGTAACATCCTATAAGAATAACTCGTTAGAGATATGATCTGTAGCATCCTAAAATGAGTTCGAAGAGTATTATTTATTAAAATAATAATAATAATATAGATAAACAAAAAAAGTGAAAATTTTATCGTATTATACGTATTTATGTATATTATTTTATATTGAATTTAGACAATCGAGTATATAAAGATTTTACATATACGCCTAGCTAGTGTGTATACGAAGTCCCAAATATACTGGATAGGTATAGAATCACACTCTAGTCACCCGAAGATGATTCTGATGATGACCATGGCATCATCAGCATTTATGTTCGACGAAGGTGGGATATCTATATATTTCCATTTGATTGGTGTGAGAACCAAAACTTATCTAGAATTTATTGTTTGTGATTTAGCATTAAAAAAATATGATTTTTGACTATATATAAAAGTTATATATATTTAAAAAAGCTAACCAACTAATTGATTGCTAGTTGTGTTGTTTGATTATTAGTTTAACTAATTAAAATATTGGAACGATAAAACCAATATGTGAATAAACGGTAAATTGAGCCAAATCAAGTAAAATATTGAACTGAATTGAAAATTGATGGCAATTGCATACATATGCAAGTATATATATTGAACAAGTCATAGCATGGATGCTAAGAAGAGGAATAAAATTGTTTTCCCGACAAATAGGTACATATTTACTGTATTTATTGGGGGTTTGATGATTTTATGAGCCGATTGGCTAGACACTTGACTTTTTTCTTTTGGATTGATGAGGGCCTTGTGAGGCAAGTTGCGGTTTTACCGATCAACCCGTACAAAGGAAGTTATGGAGAATTTTTTTGAAAATTTAGGATGTTAGCCAAATTTTTGAAAAATTTGAAAATTCTTAGAAACTGAAAAGTTAAAGAATGAAAGCTAGAATGAAAGTTGATTTGGTTGGTTAAACAAACCCAGAATGAAAGTTGAGTTGGTTGGTTAAACAACTTTCAGCTCCATTCCTTTTCGAGGACGAAAAGATTTTACGTTGGGGAGATTGTAACAACCTGGAATTTCTGAACCAATTTAAAATTTTAGATATTTTAATGTATTTTGAATATTTAAAATGATTTATTTTAAATAGTAACGACTAAAAATTTATTTTCGACGAAGTTAGAATGTATGAATTTAATTTAATTATAAAATGAGCCTGAAATGGCGCGGTAGTTTGAAAATTCAATTTCTAATTTCAATTGATTGTACAGAATTCAAAATAAGTCAGAATTGGGCAAAACAAGAAACGTTAGAGTCTATTTAATTATATCTTTCTATAAAATGTGAAAAATTGATATTTTATAATATAAATTGAAAGTTATGACCAGTTTAAGATTTAGAATAGTCGCTATGGAATTTATATATATTTTAAATTAAATAAAGCCCTTAAAAATAGCAATTTTGCAAACGACCTCTGTTTTCGACGAAACCACTTTTGGTAGATCCGGAATGTCAAATTATTGTTATATTCCAATTTTCATATTTTTTTGGAATTAATATGTGAGCGTGGCAAATTAAAACGTGTTTTGTCAATTTCAGTTGAATTGGATCGACCAGAAAATGGTCATTTTTCAAACGGTCTCCAAATTCGACGAAATTAATTTTTTTAGGATCGTACCATCAAAAAAAGTCAGAAATAATTTTTTTGTAGTTTTTGGAGTCATTGTGTGGCCTCGGTAAATTAAAATGTACGTTTAAATTCAATTTGTATTGATTTATATTTTAATTTCAAAAAAATCTAATAAAACAGTCAAATGGGCTTACGAAACATATCCCATTGTGTTCAGATTGGTGTATTTGGCTGGGGGCGACAGTCGTTGGGTTTGATTTGGAGTTCGTGGCAATAAACAGATAATTAACGGATAAAATAATATTAAAATAAATATCTGTATAAATTAAAATCTTTATTCTCCTTCTCATTTAAACCCTAGCCGCCAGAAGACATTATCAATGGCTGCGGAGCTCCCAAACTCTTCCAACGATTTCGTGAAATCCAATCAATATTTTCCAACAATTATAAAACAAAAGTCGATCAACTTAGTGTGCTCTATAATCTGAACGGCAGTGATGGGATTTAATGCCATGTGTTGCTCAATCTTTGTGTCTAAACCTTGGTTGTTCGAACTGGAGTTAGGGGAGACGGGGCCCATTAAGTGGCAGCTGGTCGTGGGCGTAGGTGGATAGCCAAGCGACGGTCAAGGGAGAGGGCTCCAATATGAGGGCGATGGCCTGAGGTGGTGGCGGCGAGGTGGTTTTATTTTGAACGAATGGGTTCGAAGGTTGCTGAAGGAAGAAGATGCCCTGGAGAAGTTAAACAGGGATTAAGGTTAATTAAATCTTAGTTAATATAATTAATTAATTAATTAAATTGTTCAATGTATATAATCCGATAACTTTTTCATACGAGTTTCGAATTGGACAAACAAGGGTGCGTTGGAATCGTCTCAACGCGAATTACAACATGAAACAGACTAGATCAGAAACGGAGCAAATTAAAATTTGAGGAAAATTTTAATCCAAACAACACTGTAATCCTCAAATAAAGACTGACGAAGTGGAAACCAAAGGTGAGAACTCCTCACTAAATTATATTTTATCGTGTTGTTTTATTTGTGTATAAAAATATATAAATTGCAAGTGTAGGTTTTTATCAGTTTTAATCATTGTAAATTGTTAGCTCACCTTTCTCGTCCATAGACCATGGATGATTTAATTGACTGTATTGTGTGTTGTTTGTGATGTTGAAATGTTTAACGTATTAAAAATAATGTTAACATTAATGTGATAGTGAAATTAAATTATAAATATTCATTTATAATTTAAACAGTAAAATGAGCTAATTAGAAAAATAATTCAAACCGAATTGGAATTGGTTAAATTTATTAACCAATGACCTGTATAAATTCACTGTTATTGTTTGAAAACCCCACACGGGTATTGGGATGATATTTGACATACACTAATCCCAATGTTTAGTCGTATGTCAATCAATGGGTTGACAGGCCGTGATGAGCATTATTTATTTATTTTAATGCTTACACAGTTGTAAATTTCACTCTGAATGTGAATGGATTGTTTAATGATTATTTATCATTATTGTAGAATACAAGCTATGTATGGAATCCATATAACTGAAATTATATGGTAATTGAATGAGTCACATTCCGATTCAGAAATAAAGAATATTTTTAAATAAAGAATCTTTTAAAATAAAATGTTTTAACAAAAAATCACATTTTTATAATATGTATAAACTAATAAAAGGATCATATGTTAAAATACATTTTTGTTAGATAAGAAATGTCATCTTTAACATGTTAATGATGAATAAAAGAATCATATGTTAAAATACATTGTTGTTAGATAAAAAATGTCATCTTTAACATGTTAATGACGAATAAAAGAAGCATATGTTAAAATACATTTTTGTTAGATAAAAAATATCATCTTTAACATGTTAATGATGAATAAAATAATCATATGTTAAAATACATTTGGTTAGATAAAAAATGTCATCTTTAACATGTTAATGAAGAATAAAAGAAGCATATGTTAAAATACATTTTTGTTAAATAAAAAAATGTCATCTTTAACATGTTAATGAATAAGAAAATGAATCATATGTTAAAATATTTGTGTTAGATAAAAGTATTATTTTTAACATGTTAATGAAGTGAATTAAATAGTCATGTGTTGAATAAAATTTTTGAACAATAAACATACCATTTTTATTGAATGTGTAAACTATATAAAATATTCATGTGTTGAATAAAATGTTTGAACAATAAAACTAGTTATGTAGTTAAACACCTTTTTTACCCGAACGAGTTTGTCGATCGAGTTTATTCACTTTATAATGAATACCGAAAAGAAATGATTTCAAAATTTAATATTTTGAAAATATTATCATTTTAATATGATAAAGATGTAGAATATTCAATTTTGATTTAAAATTGAAAATGAAGTTGTAATCATTTTAAAATGAATTTATAAATATTTTACAAATATGATTCAAAATGGAAATCGATAGAATATATATAATACATATTATATATATTTAATGGTCTGAATAGAACACGCCGCGCAGCGACCGTTCTCGAATTTCGACCGTTAACTTCAAATTGATGTAACGGGAGATCCGTCCGTCGGATTCTCCCAAAACTGGAACCATTAGTATCGAAAAGAGATTTCCAATGAATATAAGAGATTTGAAATCTAACGGTTGGATTTGGAATTATGTCCAAATCAAATCTGAAAAAGGTCGCTATGGATGCAGTTCGGTGGCCGTTATTGGAAACCGACTGTACGGGCCTTGATAAAATTATTAAAAATATGGAAAAATTGTGTAAAATCATAATAAATGATTTGGAAAGATTTTGGATGAAAAATTCCATTTTTGAAAAGATAAAAACATATTTTTATCAAAATAAACTAGTTAATAACTAGAATAATAATCCAATGATTTTTAGAATTAACAAATCGAATTGAAAAGGTTTTAATATAATCGAAATTTTCCAACATTAAATTGGAATGGATTTGAATAGAAATAATCTCCGGAATATTGCGATGTTGGATTCCGTGATTGTATAGATATCGTTAAGGAATTTGGAAGATATAAATATCGTTATTCCCTATATGATATTTGTTGATTTCAGAATTTAATATCGAATATAAGCCGATATAATTTCTATTCAGAGCCTTTTATTTAATGTCAAATTGGATTTTGGGTTTGTCGTGAATTGTGTCTTAAATAACACTATTCTTAAACTCAGTTGAGAAAAGAAGAAATCTTTTAATTAAGGTTATTGAAGTTCACCAATTAATTAATATTTAATGGGAATTGAATTGGAATTGGATTTTTGGGTTTATAGTGAACGGTGTTTTAAATAACGCTTGTTCTTTAACCCAATTAACAGTGAAAAGATAATTTGGAATTTATAAATCTTTTATTAAGATTAAATGGAAATTTTCCAAAGTAAAGTTTTCCAATTTAATATATTAAAGTGGAATTGAATGGAATTCGATTTGGTAATAATCAAGATGAGCTTCAGTTAATGAAGACTGTTACTATATATGGAATTTAAAAGCCCTTGCCGTTATTCCATTTATATTATTAGTCTGATGCGGAAATTTATGTCGATTATATATATCGATTGTATATATTGATTTGATTTCTATGAAGATTCTGTATTTAATGGAAGCTGATTTTGGGTTTGTCGTGAGTTGTGTTTTAATAAAGATAAAATTAATTTCTTAAAGTTGAATAATCATAAAGTAATGACTTTTGATATTAAAACCAAATTGGAGTTCTAATAATTTTTTAATTAGATTGAAATGTGAATGAGTTAACTAAATTTATCGAATTCGTGAAATGATCGATAATGGAGTACTACCGGTTTTACTCCAAACAATAGTTAAGTCCTTAATTAGATTTGAACGTGAAAAGGGTAATTTATTTTACATAGAACACAGTGGGCGTTTAGATATCGAGTGCTACCAGTTTTTCTCCAAAGGGTGAATAGGTTGGGATTGGGAAATAATAAATGATTATTGTGGTAAGGTTCGATAATCCTGACTAGTTAACAAAATCTTTAGAAATTGATATCAAAAGGAAGATTAGAGATAATTTTAAAATAATTTATCTTTGATATAATTAATGGAAACCTTTCCCTAATAATGTGAATAATTTATTAAAAGAATATTCTGAATTGGAATGTGGAATATGATGTGTTTTTATAGCACTTGATTATTTATTACAAAATACGCGAGTTATTCAGAAAGACCAAGTTTAACCCATTCTGAATAATTACTATGATGATTGAAAGTCGACTATGAAGATGGTTGTAACGACCCGGATTTTCGGCGACTTTGGTTATCGACATAAGCACGATGTCGATAACCAAAACATCGAAAAATCCTGGTAATTAGTGAAAGAAATTAGAGGGTGAGGAAAGATAAGATAGAAAATTAGAATAGAAGAAGAAGAAGAACACAACATCAGAGTAACACGAATCTCACAGCGGAACGAATAAATATATTTCATAACATAACTTTGAAATACAAACTTGGTACTTGAATATACATATCATTATCAAAGTACAGCACTTACAACACAGCGGAAATAACTATAGCTATAACATCCTGAAGCCTCCTGCTCCAGCTCTTCAAGTGTATCTGTAAAATCCCGACTACTTGACTGCCTGTACAAATTTAGGCACCCAAGAGTTTAGGGAAAACAACAAAATAAACTCCGGGTCAGTCATGGGACTGGTGTGAGTAAAACAGTTTAAAAACAGTTGAACAAGTAAATGATATCTCATAAGACCACGCCGCATAACGGAACGGGTTTTTCCCTTATGAGAATCCAAAATATCTTTATATCAAAAACCTTTTGATATTATCATAATGTCTATCAACCACAGTATATATATATAATCATCTAGCAGAAACGCTTTCATCTCACGTTCTACATATATAGTATACAATCAAAACCGCAAGCACGTATTGGGTAATGGATTTCCAACTATGACAAGGTATGGAATCACCTCCCGCTTATGTACCTCTAGAGAGGAATACACTGGGTTCAACAAGAACATCTTGCAACCCGGCCACACATGACCGACCACTCATTTCGCTTGAGTGTATCGAATGTATATCACCAACAGTTGGGATCAGCAACCGTTTCCCGAATGGGACAGCATCAACAATAGATTTTTAGAAGTAAATGAAACTCTAGATCAGGTGATTATACACCCTACTTCGGTGCGACCGACTTAGCCATGCTGCCTGCCCGATTTCTGTCATTTACCGGATGATGAGGCTAGAAGCTACGCTTTATCATCTCATCAGATTCACTTTGAATGTCACATCATCAAATCCATCAAATCACCGATTGACGTCCTCAACCATACATTATGTGTTAGCTTAAAGAAGTTTCCTTCTTCGCTTCCACTCTTGGTACAGTTGGAGAAATCAATATACATGATCGTCTGGAAATACTCTGTCAGACATTCATCCATACAAGTCACCCAGGAACAGGATGAACCGAAGGCACTATTCTGTAAACAGGATAGCCCTTGCATAACTCCGTCTTCACTTATCTTTGGCATATATGATTCGTAACGCTTATGCCAATACAGAGTGGTTCTTTGGATAATCATCCAACCGGTCTCTCCATATTAACAACGTTAAAATGGTCAAAACTTCGATAGTCTGTGATTTAACTATTGAATAAAAACAAGTGTGCAAACAACGATAATATTTCCAAAGGAAATTATATCGATCAAACATCATTTAACATTCATCTCTTTATTTCATTAATTTACTTATTTCCTGTTTCCCTACGTTCAATATTCCTCATTTTCTAAATTGGGAAAATATACGTTATTAACAATGGAAAACATTTCCATTTCTCGTTTTCTTTATTATAAAACATTTTGGGTTCCTTATTTGGAAAACATTTCCAAAGCTTCTTCATTGGACTTAGACAGATGTTTAACAAACCATCGCGATGCCAACTCAAACCATTTTCTTTACTGCCGAACATTAACTATTCCTTAGTTAAAACGAAGCCAATTAAGTTGGGGTAGAACTACCTCTCAGACCTTAACTGAACAACATTTCTAACTTTGAAATTGGCAAAGTTCACTTTATATTCTTTTTACTAACTTCCTTACTTAACCCTCCTTCGAATAGCTATATTCGATTGGCTCTTTTCACTTAACTCTATTCGATTAATCATATCAATTAACTCTATTGGACTAACACTATTTGACTAACGCTATTTATTTACTCATTTCACTTACTCTTTTCGAATAAACTATATTCGATAATTCCTTTTACTTTCTATTCGAATAACTAACATCGATTAACTCCTTTGCTTCTATTCGAATAACTATATTCGATTTAACTCATTTGCTTCTATTCTAATCGATTAGACTAACATCGATTAACTCCTTTGCTTCTATTCGAATAACTATATTCGATTTAACTCATTTGCTTCTATTCTAATCGATTAGACTAACATCGATAATCTAACATCGATTATCTCCTTTTTCTTTAACACTAATCGATTAGCTAACATCGATTATCTCCTTTTTACTTTAACACTAATCGATTAACTAACATCGATTATCTCTTTTTACTTTCACACTAATCGATTAACTAACATCGATTATCTCTTTTTACTTTCACACAAATCGATTAACTAACATCGATTATCTCTTTTTACTTTAACACTAATCGATTAACTAACATCGATTATCTCTTTTTACTTTAACACTAATCGATTAACTAACATCGATTATCTCCTTTTTACTTTAACACTAATCGATTAACTAACATCGATTATCTCTTTTTACTTTCACACTAATCGATTAACTAACATCGATTATCTCTTTTTACTTTCACACTAATCGATTAACTAACATCGATTATCTCTTTTTACTTTAACACTAATCGATTAACTAACATCGATTATCTCTTTTTACTTTAACACTAATCGATTAACTAACATCGATTATCTCTTTTTACAAACTACGTTTTCCGTTACAACTATTTCCTTTTTATAACATTTACTTACCGTTACAACTATTTCCTTTTTATAACGTTTACTCACCGTTACAACTATTTCCTATTTATAACTTCTATTTACCATTACAAATATTTCCTATTTATAACTTCTATTTACCGTTACAAATATTTCCTATTTATAACTTCTATTTATTTTCTAAATAAATATCCCTTTTATAAAACCGTGTTCGTTTTATAAATATTTCCTTTTTATAAAATCCTGTGATTTTATAAAATTCCTTTATTTCAATATACATTGAAATACTTTTTTTTTTTACATCCCAGGGTCTCTTTTATGATATTTAAAATATCGAATAAAAATGATCAATATCATTTCAACACCCATAATCCATAACAGATTATATAACACATCATATATCACGATATATGAAAACAGTAAAATAAATGTTGAGGAATCCAGTCGGATTCCTCCAACCTGTTTCCCTGCATCACAGATGTTAAACAATATAGATAACATCACTTTTCAGTTCTATATGATATATTCTGTTAAACAGAATCAATATAGAAAATTTAACTAACTGACTAGCAGTTCAATCAAACAGTCAACATAAAGTATCAGCCAATATCTAACAGTTCTAAAAATATAACATGAAATTATAAACTGTTCAAAGTTAGTGAGATTTACTCACTTTTGCGCGTTAACCGTCAAATAACGGTTTGCGTTATTTGATTTCGACGGACAATTTATTTCGCCATAAATTGTAACGAGCACCAATCCACTTCCGGTCAGCGCCATTGGGTAGTGTCCGTTCATGTGATCCCATCGTGACTGACGGTTCGTGATTCTGATTAAGTATGATAAAGTTACGCCATTTAGAAGTTGACATATATTTAAATTAAACCTAACTAAGTAAATTGAATTCATTTGGGCCTTTACCCTATATCCGGCCCACAACAAAAATCCAACCCGTACGTGCCTTTCTTCCTCACCGTTCATTGCCGTGACCTGCTCCTTCCACAGCAACCATTCCCACCGATTTCATCCTCTTACCGCAACTTCATTTCTCAACTAATTCAACAACCAAAATCACCATCATTCTTCTTGTCTCGACCTCTTTCTTCCAATACCACTTCCACTGAACTCGCAACCCCCTGTCAATTTCCGTCCTCTCGAGTCCCTGTACAGGGATCGAACAAACTTCGATCGAATCCTCCCAACATGCATACACAGGTTCTATTTTCTACCACAAGATCGAAAACCAAACTCGCTTTACTCGATTCCATCACAAAGTCTTCAAAATCCGAAACCTAGGTACGACGCTGGAAAAACATCCGCGAGCCAGGGGATGTCGAGTTCCTCAAAACGTAGCCTAGGTTGAAGCTTATCCCCTTGTGAATCCAAATATGCTATTTCCATGATTTTAGAGATTTTTTTGAGTTGCTTTGGATTTTCTTTTGGTTTTTATCACTTGCGGTTTTTCTCTGAAGAATCCGTAAGTAGACGGCGGAAAAGAGATTATATAATGGGGCCATATTTTTTTGTGCGGCTGAAACTATGCTTGGGTGTCATTGTTTAGGCTCACTCATCTTAGGATTTATATTTTTTCTTATGGAGCTTTGAAGGCCACGGTTTGGATTTTAGGCCACAAGAGACGGCGGTGTGAGAGTAATGAACGTGGGTCCTTCTTTGATCATAGAAAGAAGTTAGGGTATTTTGTTTTAAGTTATAAAGTTTACCATCGCGTGATAAAGAATTTCCTTAGTTTACAAACTGTTGTCGACAGAAGTAAACATACCGTTGTAATCAGCTCGGTGCCACGATCCCAAAAATATAATAATACCGGTAGATGGACTCATATTTTGAAACCTCAAAATGTTGATTACAGGGTGCGAAATACTTCAAATAAAAAGTCGCTTATTAAATTAATTAAAAATTACAGTAAAATTCTAAAATTTAAATTATCGTTATGTCCCAAAAGAACCTTGTTTAAATTCTAACCCGATCTCTAGTTATATCGAATAAACCGTTACGGTCGAAAATCGATTCTATAGCGACTATTTTAAAATTTGATTTGGACATATCTCAAAATCTACCCGACGGAATCCAGATTTTTCTCTTCCACTAGAAAGATATACTCCACCAGCTCCACACGTTTCTTGTTTCACAGAAATCCTGCTTAGAACGAATCCTGTACATTCAGTTGAAGTTCGAATCGTCAATTTACGAACTGCAGCGTCATTTCAAGCTCGTTTATAATTATAATATAATTATACGTTCAAACTGTCGTTTATATAATATATTCGTTATTCAAATTCAATTCCAAGCTGAATTAAATATCACGGATGATCCGGTTCACACCATATCGTCATTTCAGCCAATTCTGATTATTTCAGAATTAAATATATTATTTAATTATTATTTTAATTAAATATTCACTATTATTTAATTCCACGACGAACAAATTCACTATATCACTATTGATATAATTAAATAAATTAATCATAATACCCCTACCAATGCGGGTCATTACAATGGTGGTTGAAGACCAGAGTTCCTCACATCGTTTGGATGATTACTAATGTCTTGATTGGGTTGTACACCCAAGACAAGGTAATAAGTGGTGATTGTTCAGACGTAATTGGAGATCAATGGATATGCAAGGACTTCTCTCCTGTATTGGACATATGGGACGAGGAATAAGGTGCCTCCGGTTCGTTCGGACCCAGAACGAACTAGTAAATGGATGTGTATCCGACATTGGATTTTATTCTGTGCTGAATGATTTCTATTAAATATATATCTGTTTGGTGGCGGAGGATTTATTCTATTGCTTAACACCCTTCTCTGAGACTTACGAGCTCAGAGGTTATATATTGATAGACATCAGTCGTACGGCGTGAATTGTCAGTGTGGCATACTAAGATGCAAATGATAAAGGCTTGTTATTGAAAAGAAAAGCCTTGTGGATGATGATCAAAGCATAGCTTTAATTAGCATAGCTTTGTGTATAGCATTAATTCGTGAGCCTCAAACCCTGGTATGAACCAGAAATCGGAGAAGGATCCGCAGAGTGTATGCGTTTCTTTCTAGCTAGGAGTGATGTCATGGTATGGAGTCCAGGCATTTTACTTATGTTGATGATGGATAGCGAGGTACCTCGGACATGACGGTCGGCATACTAACCAGATTTACACCCCATAGGGTGGGGAAACGTATTGTTAAAGAATTATAATCCACTAACATAAGTGTGGACCGGCCCTGTGGCTCCTAAATGTGCAGTTGCGGCTGTATCCTGAGACATGGTAGACTAGATTGTCTCGAATTCGGTAAGGACGATCCCTTGTGTAACACCCCACGTCCATTAATGTCACTCACAAAGGGAATGCATTAACTTCCATGGAGGTTATAAGTGAATATAGAACAGAAAAATTACAACAAGACAGATAATAAATAGTACTTGGAAATCTAAAAGTTCATTTTATTGCAACGGAAATTAAACATGTTTGTTACATCATGAAACCTTAGATCATAACCAAGTTCAATATCCATCTTCTTTAAAACAAAATACATAATCCCATTACATAAATAGCCATTAAAAAGATAACAAGCTGGACTTTACTTCAACGGTCCAAGCTTTCCAAAGAGAGATGAAGCAGTTCAATCAAACTCCACTAGAGCTGGGCCCAACCTGAGAACCTGGAGGGGGAAAAAGGATAGAAATAGAGGGGGTCAGACATAAAGTCTGGCGAGTATGATAATTCAAACAATACTATTATCAAAATAACTAGACTAAGGCATAAGCTGGAAGACAAGTAAATGTCTATGAACTCTTAGGAAGATAAAGATAGCTTTTAAGATAACGTTAAAGATAACGGTAAAGGCACACCTAATTACTAACGAATGATTACTATACTGCACCGCACATTACTACACTGCACCACACCAGTCACGCTATTGTTTGATCCCACTTGCTTCACACAGAAACTTTATAAATAGCCTTTCGTACTCCTAGCTGACTATATAGGTGCCGTCTGCCCCTATCTCCACTAGGTGTACCCCCACTGCCCATTTTCGATTGGCTCCCTACTCGTAGATACCCGTGCTGGCCCCACAGTTGTGTGTATCACTCCCCTAAAGTGGCAACCCGATACAACTTGAGAATGCACGGCTTATACCTACACGATGCAACAACGTCTTATCTACCAGCCCGGGTCCACACATGCATACGAAACCCGTTGGACTTGCGTTGCCACCGCTCCCCGTTTTGGCCTCTTATAGTCAAACCCAGCATGCGTGTCCCGTCCTCGACTTGGGTCGAGCCCACAAAAATACGTTTGGGATAATGGTCGAAATGGGCCCCCACAAGCTACCCACCTAAGCTTGTCACTAGTATATCCCTCTTAACCCTCTTAGTCATGTTCATTTACATGTGTGTTTGGTTAAGTCTTACTAATCGTATTTCACATGCCACTAAGGGCACCCCCTAGATTCCTCATGCCACCCAAGGCACCTACTTAACCCCCATGTCCCACCTTACATGTTTATCTGGTTAAGTATTTCTTAATTCATTCAGGCCATAACCTCATAAAGACCTCTCACATTAGACTGGCGTTTATGGCAGCTGGATTTGCCGGGGGGTCCGGGCAGTCTTACACCATAAAAGAGTCTAACCTCGTGTCTTTACAACCGTTATGCTTTAGTTTACGCCTAGGACCTCTCACATTGGGCTGACATTTGTGAACACTGGATTTGCCGGGCGGGTTCGGGCAGGTTTACGTCACAAATGAGTCTAACCTCGTGTCCTAAGCATTGATTAACACTTAAAATCTTTTTACCCCGGTTTTAATAATTCCCTATTAAAATTATTAATTAAGTCAACTTTTAATGATGTCCATAGTTGAATCAATTATGGCCATCCACTTATGGCATGCAAAATCATATCAATTGCACTCCAACTTTTTAATATTAAATCCTTAATATTACCCCTACCCCACGTTTATACGTTCGCTTATTCAACGCATAATATAGGCTAGACTTGTATAGTCTAACACCTAGCACAAAGATAAATTATCACAACATATAGACAATTAAAATAAATCTAATCACAATAGGGGTGAAACTTGCATAAACTATACATGTTAAGGATCAAAAGGTGTCAACTTGTTAAATGTCTCAATTTACATGATATGATCATAGCCCAAATCTATACATAAACTTGCATATGGGGTTTTTAGGCAACATAATGATGGTGTGAACTAGCATAGGATATCACATATATCATAGCATAATTCTAGATGTCATAGTAGATGTCATGGCATATGTTCATAGCTTTTCTAATCAATCTCACTTGCATATGTAACTTGTCATATAGATCAACATAGCCCAAACATGATGATTTAATTAATATGAACTAACTAGCATAGATGGTAACATCATGGCCTTTTTAACATGTATGATTTATCACAACTTAGCATAGAAACTTTCAACATACATAACATCATCATAGCATGATTTACAACATATAAGATATCATCATCACATAACATTGGATTTACAATATAAATGATAGGAAAAAGGGGTTTACAACAACATATATGATAATTCACATCATCTACTCATAATCCATTCATAACTCAACCTAATTAAAATGATAATAATCTTGTTAAGATCATCATACTCACAATTTAGAGAAGAAAAGAGAGAGTTTTGCTTTGCTTTAAGGTTGAGAGAATTAGAATTGAATTTGCTTTTCTTCTTTCTTAGTTGGCGGCGGCTCCATTGATTTCCATGGAGACGGTAACTATTCTATTTTAATTAGGTTTAGGGTTAGCATTAGGATGTATTTATAGGTGTAGGAAGTTATTTAGGACCATTAGATTAACCCTAAACCATGAGAACCAATCAAATGCAAAATCTGCATTTGAGCGAATCGGCCCACGGGTTGACAGCCAAACACCCTGGATTAACCCCTAGTCGACCCAGCAGGGCTCAGGTCGACCTCAAAAATGGGTCGGTTCTGTTATTTCCCCTCACAATTCGCTGTTTTGAACTTTTTCGCATATTTATTTATTTATTTTTTAATTTATATATATATATATCAATATATATATTTCTCTGCGCAACCCATTTCACTTAATTTTTTTCTAAAAATTAAGTATACTTTAATTTGTGAATTTTAATGTTATAAAATTATAGGGTGTTACATTCTCCCCTCCTTAAAGGATTTCGTCCCCGAAATCTCCAAGTCAAGAAGAATGTATATCCTACCATCTAATCGTCCATCTACTCAACCATCAAACACCAGCATCCATTGTCCTTAAAAGACTTCTAATGCTTTAATGTTTATATGCACAGTGTGTGCATATGTCCATATCTAATGCAAAATTAGGCGGTCTACTGATTCAGTCGACCCCCTTAGTGCAATTCATGATAGTGCCATGCGTCCAATATGTATGCAAAAGATTCCTAATGGTACATATTAATTCTATATGCGTGCACAACCATCCACCCGAATGCAACAACTATATGATAATACAACCATTATACATCCATTTTACTAAATACATCCATATATATGCAATATGCAATATGAAGTGACTGAGCCGATCTGGTGCCTAATAGTGTGTGTATATGCATCCACGAGCAACCACTAGCAAACACTTGCATGCACTTTGCATCCACCATTCATAACATGTCTCAAACACCTGTTTCAACCATAGGATTATCCTAACTAAAGGTCAAAGATACTAGCGAGAGGATATACTAAAGATAAGACAAGTACAAGCTAAGCGATAAAGGAGAAATTAAAGGACATACCCTAAAAAAGAAAAGGGTATCGTGAACGCATCTTCTCTTCCGTCTCCCAAGTAGTGTTGCTTTCATCATCTCCCCATTGCACTTTGACTAGTCTGACCTCTCGATTCCTCAACCTCTTGATCTCCGACCCAAGAATGCGCGTAGGAGCTCGTCGAATTGTTGCATCACGCTCTATCTCCACCTCTCTAAGAAAGCTCGGCTCTACCACTTCCACGGTCTCGTGCAAGCACTTCCTCAAATGTGACACATGGAATACGTCATGTACACCACTATGTCTCTCAGGGAACTCCACTCCATACGCCATCCGTCCAATCCTCTCCTTAATAGGAAATGGCCCTACAAACCTTGGTGCTAATTTCCCAACGGACCCAAAGCGAACAACGTTTCGTAATGGAGACACTTTGACAAAGACCATGTCCCCAACTTCAAACTCGAGATCTGTCCTCCTCTTATCCACATAAGATTTCTGCCTATCTTGCACTGCTTTCATCCTCCTTCGAATCAAGTCGATCTTCTCCGAAGTCTCCCTAATCATATCGGGCCCAAGTAAGTTCTTATCCGTAGATTCCCACCAACATGTAGGTGAATGACAAGGTCGTCCTAAAGAGCTTCGAATGGTACCACACCAATGCTGGACTGAAAGCTGTTATTATATGCGAACTCCACCAATGGAAGATGCTCTTCCCACGTACCCCCAAAGTCTAGGATACATAGCCTCAACAGATCCTCTAGAATGCGATTCACCCTCTCGGTCTGGCCGTCCGTCTGAGGATGATATGCGGTGCCCAAACATAACTGAGTCCCTACCGCCTCTTGTAAGCTTCTCCAAAATTCGCTAGTGAAAATAGGATCGCGGTCGGTCACTATGCTAGAACGAACACCGTGCAACCGAACTATCTCTCGAACGTATACAAAAGCTAACCATGGAGCAGTCCTCTTACTCTTCACGGGAATAAAATGGGCGCTCTTAGTAAGTCTATCTACTATAACCCAAATTCCCGTATTACCCTTCCTCGATCGCGGTAATCCATCCACAAAATCCATCGAGATGCTTTCCCATTTCCATAGTGGAACCTCCAATGGGTGAAGCAACCCACCAGGTTTCTTTTGCTCCGCTTTTACTTGTTGGCACACCAAGCATCTAGCGACATACTCGGCCACATCTTTCTTCATGCCGGCCCAAAAGTAAACTCCCTTCATGTCTTTGTACATCTTGTCCCCGCCGGGATGAATGGTCATCTTCGAACGATGTGCTTTGTCAAGAATAGTCTTCCTTAGGTCATCGTCTTTTGGTACACAAAGTCTACTGTCCCTACGTAACCAACCCTTATCGTCTAGGGTATACCTACGGAGATGGCTTGATGACTCCCGTCCTTTGAGTTTTTCTACTAACTCAACCAACTGCGGGTCGTCTCGCTGTGCCTCGCCAATCCGTCCCAAAAGCGTAGGTCTGACCTCCAAGGATGCTAGCAAACCGGATACAAAGTCAATGGAAGGTCTAAAGTCAAACATCAAAATGAATTCTAAACTTCGCCGCTCAAAAAACAAAGGACTTAAGGATAATCTTTTTCTACTTAAGGCGTCTGCCACCACGTTACTCTTGCCAGGGGTATAGGCTATTTCGAAGTCGTAGGACGCTAAGAACTCCATCCAACTTTGTTGCCTTAAGTTCAAGTCCTTTTGAGAGAATAGGTATTTTAAAGACTTGTGGTCAGTGAATAATTCGAATTTCTCGCCAAGAAGATAATGACGCCAAGACTTAAGCGCGAAAACAATAGCAGCCAACTCTAGGTCATGTGTAGGGTAATTCTTCTCATGCGCTCTCAACTGCCTTCCACCGTAGGCTATCACCCTGCCCTCCTGCATTAAGACTGCGCCTAGTCCTGTCCCACAAGCTTCAGTATAAACGGTAAACGACTTACTCCCATATGGCAATACTAAGACTGGGGCTGAAGTCAAAGCTCTCTTCAAACATTGGAACGCATCATCACAATCTACGTCCCATGTGAAAACTAGGTTCTTCTTCGTCAAGCGTGTCAATGGAGCTGATATCTTTGCGAAGTTTTTTATAAACTTCCTATAGTAGCCAGCCAACCCCAAGAAACTTCTCACTTCGATAGCATTTTTAGGGACCTTCCAATCTTGGATGGCCACCACCTTCGCGGGATCTACAGCTATCCCTTCTTTGGAAACCACGTGTCCTAAGAACCATACTTCCTTCCTCCAAAAGTGACACTTAGAAAATTTAGCTTTAAGCTTATGCGCTCGAAGAGTCTCCAACACTTCCCTAAGATGTAGGGCATGCTCTTCTTCATCCTTAGAAAAGATCAAGATGTCATCTACAAAGACTACCACGAATTTGTTAAGGTACTCCCTAAACACCCTACTCATCAAATCAACAAAATATGCTGGGGCGTTTGTCAAACCGAAGGGCATCACTAGCCATTCATAGAAACCGTCCTGAGTCCTAAAGGCAGTCTTGTCAAAGCTATCCTCAGCCACTCTCAACTAATGGAAACCAGTGGCTAAGTCCAACTGCGAAAACACTGAGGCAACAACTAACTGATCGAAGAGATCGTCAATCCTCGGCAGTGGGTGTCTGTTCTTCTTAGTAAGCTTATTAAGTTCTCTATAGTCCATACAAAGTCTAAGGGACCCATCCGCCTTTGTGGAAAATACTACTGGAGCACACCACTCCGATATACTTCGTCTTATGAACCCCTTCTCAAGCAACTCCTTCACTTGCTTATCGAGTTCCCTCCTTTCACGTGGAGCCAATGGGCGTACTGGCAAAGATATTGGTTTCGCATTATCCACAAGATATATTCGAAAATCTATCTCCCGCTTCGGAGGTAAGCCCTTCACCTCCTCAAACACATCTGAATATTCTCGGAACACTCTAACAGATCGTAGATTTTCCTCAGACGCGTCAAGCGATTCTAGATAACTCGTTTGGATTAAAAAGAAGGGCTTTTTTTGTAGTAATAAGTAAAGTAGGTTTAGTTTAAGAATAGTGGGGGTAGATCGACAAATATGAAAGATGATAAATCGTTTGGATTGGATGCTGCAAAAACCAACCCTTCACAGTAGTTAAAAAATAGGGATAATTGTTGGAAGTAAGGGATATTAAGAGAATTTGGGGTAGGATTAAAAAGATGGTTTGTTTTAAAGTATTGAGAGAAGTATGGGTAGTTTAACCATAGTAGGGGTAGATCGACAAATATGAAAGATGATGAATCGTTTGGATTGCATGCTGGAAAAACAAATTCTTCGCAGTAGTTAAAAAATTGGGTTAATTGTTTGAAGGAAGGGCTATTTATAGAATTAGGGGTAAGATTAAAAAGAAGGGTTGTTTTGAAGTATTAAGAGAAGTAAGGGTAGTTTAAGCATAGTAGGGTTAGACAGACAAATATGAAAGATGGTGAATCATTAGGATTATGTGCCGCAAAAGCCAATCCTTCACAATAGTTAAAAAATAAGGATAATTGTTGGAAGGAAGGGATATTTATAGAATAAGGTATAGGATTAAAAATGGGTTGTTTTGAAGTATTAAGAGAAGTAGGGGTAGTTTAAGCATTGTAGGGGTAGATCGACAAATATGAAAGATGATGAATCGTTTTGCTTGGGTCCTGCAAAAAACAATCCTTCACAATAGTTACAAAATAGGGGTAATTTTTGGAAGGAATGGCTATTTAGAGTATTAGGGGTGGGATTAAAAAGAAGTGTTGTTTTGAAGTATTTAGAGAAGTAGGGGTAGTCTAAGGATAGTAGGGGTGGATCGACAAATACGAAAGATGATGAATCGTTTGGATTGGGTGCTGCAAAAGCCAACCCCTCATAGTAGTTCAAAAATAAGGGGAATTGTTGGAAGTAAGGGCTATTTAGAGAATTAGGGATAGGATTAAAAAGAAGGGCTATTTTTAAGTATTAAGAGAAGTAGGGATATTTAAGCATAGCGGGGGTAGATCAAAAAATATGAAAGATGATAAATCGTTTGGATTAGGTGCTGCAAAAACCAACCCTTCACAGTAGTTAAAAAATAGGGGTAATTGTTGCAGTAATGGTTATTTCTAGAATTCGGGGTAAGATTAAAAATAAGGCATGTTTTGAGGTATTAAGAGAAGTATGGGTAGTTTAAGCATAGTAGGGGTAGATCGACAAATATGTAAGATGATGAATCGTTTGGATCGGGTGCTGCAAAAACCAATCCTTCATAGTACTTAAGAAACATGAGTAATTTGTGGAAAGAAGGGCTATTTAGAGAATTAGGGGTAGGATTAAAAAGAAGGGTTGTTTTGAAGTATTAACAGAAGTATGGGTAGCTTAAGCATAGTAGGATTATATCGATAAACATGAAATATGATGAATCGTTTGGATTATGTGCTGCAAAAACCAATTCTTCATAATAGTTAAAAAATATGGGTAATTTTTGGAAAGAAGGGCTATTAAGATAATTAGGGGTAGGATTAAAAAGAAGGATTGTTTTGAAGTATTAAGAGAAGTATGGGTAGCTTAAGCGTAGTAGGGGTAGATCGACAAATATGAAAGATGTAAGGGAAGTAGTGGTAGTTTAAGCATAGTAAGGTTACTTCGACAAATATGAAGGATGATGAATCGTTCAGATTGTGTGATGTAAAAACCAATCTTCACAAAAGTTAAAAAATAGGGGTAATTGTTGGATGTAAGGATTATTTATAGTATTATAGGTTGGATTTAAAAGAAGGACCATTTTGAAGTATTAAGAGAAGTATGGGTAGTTTAAGCATAGAAGGGATAGATCGACAAATACGAAAGATGACGAATCGTTTGGATTGGGTGCTGCAAAAACCAACCCTTCATCGTAGTTATAAAATAAGGGTAATTTTTGGAAGTAAGGGCTCTTTAGAGAATTAGGGATAGGATTAAAAAGAAGGGTTGTTTTGAAGTATAAAGAGAAGTAGGGGTAGTTTAAGCATAGTAGGGGTAGATCGACGAATATGAAAGATGATTAAATGTTTGGATTGGGTTCTGCAAAAACCAATCCTTCACAATAGTAAAAAAATAAGGGTAATTGTTAGAAGGAAGGGCTATTTAGAGAATTGGCGATAGGATTAAAAAAAAGGTTGTTTTGAAGTATGAAGAGAAGTAGGGGTAGTTTAAACATAGTAGGGGTAGATCGGAAAATATGAAAGATGATGAATCATTTGGATTGGATGCTACAAAAACCAACCCTTCATAGTAGTTAAAAAATAAGGGTAATTGTTGGAAGTAAGGTCTATTTAGAGAATTTGGGATAGGATTAAAAAGAAGGGCTATTTCTGAAGTATTAAGAGAAGCAGGGATAGTTTAAGCATAGTTGGGGTAGATCGACAAATATGAAAGATGATAAATTGTTTGGATTGCATGCTGCAAAAACCAACCTTTCACAGTAGTAAAAAAATAGGAGTAATTGTTGGAAGGATGGTCTATTTAGAGAATTAGTTGTAGAATTAAAAAGAAAGGTTGTTTTTAAGTATTAAGAGAAGTAGGGGTAGTTTAAGCATAGTAGGGGTAGATCGACAAATATGAAAAACGATGAATCGTTTGGATTGGATGTGGCAAAAACCAACCCCTCGCAGTAGTTAAAAAATAAGGGTAATTGTTGGAAGTACGACTATTTAGAGAATTGGGGATAGTATTATATAGAAGGGTTGTTTCAAAGTATTAAGAGAAGTAGGGTTAGTTTAAGCATAACAGGGGTAGATCGACAAATATGAAAGATGATGAATTGTTTGGACTGGGTGCTGCAAAAACCAAGGCTTCATAGTAGTTAAAAAACAGGGGTAGTTGATGGAAAGAAGAGATATTTAGAGAATTATGGGTAGGATTAAAAAGAAGAGTTGTTTTGAAGTACTAAGAGAAGTATGGGTAGTTTAAGTATATTTGGGGTAGATCGACAAATATGAAAGACGATGAATCGTTTGGATTGGGTGCTGCAAAAACCAATTCTTTATAGTAATTAAAAAATAGAGGTAGTTGTTGGAAAGAAGGACTATTTATCGAATTAGGGGTAGGATTGAAAAGAAGGGTTGTTTTGAAGTATTAAGGGAAGCAGGGGTAGTTTAAGCATAATAGGGTTAGATCGATAAAAATGAAAGATAATGAATCGTTTAGATTGTGTGATGCAAAAACCAACCCTCCACAGAAGTTAAAAAATAGGGGTAAATGTTGGAAATACGGGCTATTTAGAGAAATAGACATAGGATTAAATAGAAGGACTGTTTTGAAGTATTAAGAGAAGTAGGGGTAGTTAAAGCATAGTAAGGTAGATCCACAAATATGAAAGATGATGAATCATTTGGATTGGTTCTCCAAAAATGAACACTTAACAGAAGTTAAAAAATAAGGGTAATTGTTGGAAGTAAGGGCTATTTAGAGAATCAAGGGTAGGATTAAAAAGAAGTGTTGTTTTGAAGTATAAAGAGAAGTAGGGGTAGTTTATGCATATTAGGGGTAGATCGATGAATATTAAAGATGTTGAATTGTATGGATTGAGTGCTGCAAAAACCAATCCTTCACAATAGTAAAAAAATTATGGGTAATTGTTTAAAGGAAGAGCTATTAAGAGAATTATGGGTAGGATTAAAAAGAAGGGTTGTTTTGAAGTATTAAGAGAAGTAGGGGTAGTTTAAGCATAGTAGGGGTGCATCGAAATATACGAAAGATGATAAATCATTTGGATTGGGTGCTGCAAAAACCAACCATTCGTAGTAGTTAAAAAATAAGGGTAATTGTTTGAAGTAAGGGTTATTTAGAGAATTAGGAATAAGATTAAAAAGTTGGGTTATTTTGAAGTATTAAGAAAAGTAGGGATAGTTTAAACATAGTAGGGGTAGATCGACAAATATGAAAGATGGTAAATCATTTGGACTGGGTGCTACAAAAACCAACACTTCACTATCGTTAAAAAATAGGGGTAATTGTTGGAAGTAAGGGATATTTAGATAATTTGGGGTAGGATAAAAAATAAGGGTTGTTTTGAAGTATTAAGAGAAGTATGGAGCATAGTTGGGGTATATCGACAAATATGAAAGATGATGAATCGTTTGGATTGTGTGCTGCAAAAACCATCCTTCGTAGTAGTTAAAAAACAGGAGTAATAGTTAGAAAGAAGGACTATTTAGATAATTAGGGGTAGGATTAAAAAGATGGGTTGTTTTGAAGTATTAATAGAAGTATGGGTAGTTTAAGCACAATAGGGGTAGATCGAGAAATATGAAAGATGATGAATCGTTTGGATTGGGTGCTGAAAAAACCAATTCTTCATAATAGTTAAAAAATAGGGGTAATTGTTGGAAAGAAGGGATATTTAGAGAATTAGTGGTACGATTAAAAAGAAGGTTTGTTTTGAAGTATTAAGGGAATTAGAGGTAGTTTAAGCATAGTAGGGGTAGATCGACAAATATGATCGATGATGAATAGGGGTGATTTAAGCATAGTAGGGTTAGATCAACAAATATGAAAGATGATGAATCATTTGGTTCGGGTGCTCCAAAACCAACCCTTCACAGAAGTTAAAAAATAGAGGTAATTGTTGGAGGTAAGGGCTATTTAGAGAATTAGGGGTAGGATTAAAAAGACGGGGTTTTTTGAAGTATAAAGAGAAGTAGGGGTAGTTTAAGCATAGTAGGGGTAGATCGATGAATATGAAAGATGATTGATTGTTTGGACTGGGTGGTGCAAAAACCAATCAATCACAATAGTAAAAAAAATAGGTGTAATTGTTGGAAGGAAGGGCTATTCAGAGAATTAGAGATAGGATTAAAAAGAAAGGTTGGTTTGAAGTATGAAGAGAAGTACGGGTAGTTTAAGCATAGTAGGGGTAGATCGACAAATATGAAAAATGATGAATCATTTGGATTGGATGCTGCAAAGACCAACCCTTCACAGTAGTTAAAAAATAAGGGTAGTTGTTGGAAGTACGGCTATTTAGAGAATTGGTGATAGTATTATAAAGAAGGGCTGTTTCGAAGTATTAAGAGAAGTAGGGGTAATTTAAGCATAGTAGGGACAGATCCACAAATATGAAAGATAACGAATTGTTTGGATTGGGTGCTACAAAAACCAAGGCTTCATAGAAGTTAAAAAACAGGGGTAATTGCTGGAAAGAAGAGCTATTTAGAGAATTAGGGTTAGGATTAAAAAGAAGAGTTGTTTTGAAGTATTAAGAGAAGTATGTGTAGTTTAAGCATAGTTGGGGTAGATCGACAAATATGAAAGATGTTGAATCTTTTGGATTGGGTGCTGCAAAAACCAATTCTTTATAGTAGTTCAAAAATAGATGTAATTTTTGGAAAGAAGGACTATTTAGATAATTAGGGGTAGGATTAAAAATAAGGGTTGTTTTGAAGTGTTAAGGGAAGCAGGGGAAGTTTAAGCATAGTAGGGTTAGATCGACAAATATGAAAGATAATGAATCGTTTAGATTGTGTGATGCAAAAACCAACCCTTCACAGAAGTTAAAAAATAGGGGTAATTGTTGGAAGTAAGGGCTATTTAGAGAATAAGAGGTAGGATTAAATAGAAGGACTATTTTGAAGTATTAAGAGAAGTAGGGTTAGTTTAAGTATAGTAAGGTAGATCCACAAATATGAAAGATGATGAATCATTTGGATTGGTGCTCCAAAAACCAACCCTTCACAGAAGTTAAAAAATAAGGGTAATTGTTGGATGTAAGGGCTATTTAGAGAATCAGGGGTAGGATTAAAAAGAAGTGTTGTTTTGAAGTATAAAGAGAAGCAGGGGTATTTTGTAACAACCCGAATTTTTATAATGTGTTAAAACAATAAATCAAGGCAGAATTAATTTTTAAAATAAGAATCAAGGGAAACGGGTTGCGCCATTGCGTTCATCTCGAAATTCCGCTTAGATACGAGTCCGAGTTTTCGAAAATCGGAGTTCATATGACCAAGTTTTGACCTCTAGAATTTTCAGAAATTTTCAGAATCAAAGATAGCTCGAAATTCGAATTCGAACCCCGCAGCCGGCAGGGTGGGAAAAACACCCACCCATAGACCAGGTCGACCTGGGGGTCGATAATTGTGTCGACCTCCCAAGGACTAGGTCGACCATAGTATCGACCTGGAGGTTGACCTGCCTCTCGAACCTATTTCCTGAACCAGATGCATTCTGATGTATTTAGACTTGTTTCGTGACCAGATTCGTCTGCCTAACCTTATATAAACAGCCCCCTAGCCTCATTCTCTCTATACCATTTCATTCTGTCCTTATGCTACCTCTGGAAAGAAGGACTATTTCGATAATTAGGGGTAGAATTAAAAAGAAGGGTTGTTATGAAGTATTGAGAGAAGTATGAGTAGTTTAAGCACAGTAAGGGTAGATTGAAAAATATGAAAGATGATGAATCATTTGGATTGGGTGCTGCAAAAACCAATTCTTCGTAACAGTTAAAAAATAGGGTTAATTGTTGGAAAGAAGGGATATTTAGAGAATTAGTGGTAGGATTAAAAATAATGGTTGTTTTGAAGTATTAAGGGAAGTAGGGGTACTTTAAGCGTAGTAGGAGTAGATCGACAAATATGAAAGATGATGAATCGTTTAGATTGTGTGATGCAAAAACCAACCCTTCACAGAAGTTAAAAAATAGGGGTAATTGTGGGAAGTAAGGGCCATTTAGAGAATTAGAGGTAGGATTAAAAAGAAGGACCGTTTTGAAGTATTAAGAGAAGTAAGGGTAGTTTAAGTATAGTAGGGGTTGATTGACAAATATGAAAGATGATGAATCATTTGGTTCGGGCACTCCAAAAATCAACCCTTCACAGAAGTTAAAAAATAGAGGTAATTGTTGGAAGTAAGGGTTATTTAGAGAATTAGGGATAGGATTAAAAAGAAGGGTTGTTTTGATGTATAAACAGAAGCAGGTGTAGTTTAAGCTTAGTAGGGGTAGATCGACGAATATGATAGATGATTGATTGTTTGGATTGGGCGCTGCAAAAACTAATCCTTCAGAATAGTAAAAAAATAGCTGTAATTGTTGGAAGGAAGGTCTATTTAGAGAATTAGGGGTAGTATTAAAAAGAATGTATGTTTTGAAGTATTAAGAGAAGTACGGGTAGTTTAAGAATAGTAGGAGTAGATTGACAAATACGAAAGATGATAAATCATTTGGATTGGGTGCTGCAAAAACAAACCATTCACAATAGTTAAAAAAATAAGTGTAATTATTGGAAGTAAGGGGTATTTAGTGAAATAGGGATATGATTAAGAAGAAGGGCTATTTTGGAGTATTAAGAGAAGTAGGGTTAGTTTAAGCATAGTAGGGGTAGATCGACAAATATGAAAGACGATAAATCGTATGGATTGGATGCTGCAAAAACCAACCCTTCACAGTAGTTAAAAAATAGGGATAATTTTTGGAAGCAAGGTCTATTAACAGAATTTGGGGTAGGATTAAAAAGATGGGTTTTTTAAAGTATTGAGAGAAGTATTGGTAGTTTAAGCATAGTAGGGGTTGATCTACAAATATGAAAGATGATGAGTCGTTTGAATTGCAAGATGGAAAAACCAATCCTTCGCAGTAGTTAAAAAATAGAGGTAATTTTTGGAAGGAAGGGCTATTTATAGAATTAGGGGTAGGATTAAAAAGAAGGGTTGTTTCGAAGTATTAAGAGAAGTTAGGGTAGTTTAAGCATAGTAGTGGTAGACCGACAAATATGAAAGATGATGAATCGTTTGGATTATATGCTGAAAAAACAAATCCTTCGCAGTAGTTAAAAAATAAGGATAATTTTTGGAAGGAAGGAATTTTTAGAGAATAAGGGATCGGATTAAAAAGATGGGTTGTTTTGAAGTATTAAGAGAAGTAGGGGTAGTTTAAGCATAGTAGGGGTAGATCGACAAATATGAAAGATGATGAATCATTTGGATTGGGTGCTGCAAAAAACAATCGTTCACAATAGTTAAAAAATAGGGGTAATTGTTGGAAGGAAGGGCAATTTAGAGAATTTGCGGTGGGATTAAAAAGAAGGGCAGTTTTGAAGTATTAAGAGAAGTAGGTGTAGTTTAAGCATAGTAGGGGTAGATCGACAAATACGAAAGATGATGAATCTTTTTGATTGGGTGCTGCAAAAACCAAACCTTCATCGTAGTTAGAAAATAAGTGTAATTGTTGGAAGTAAGGGTTATTTAGAGAATTAGGGATAGGATTAAAAAGAAGGGCTATTTTGAAGTATTAAGAGAAGTAGGGATAGTTTAAACATAGTAGGGGTAGATCGACAAATATGAAAGATGATTAATCATTTGGATTGGATGCTGCAAAAACCAACCCTTCACAGTTGTTAAAAAATAGGGGTAATTGTTGGAAGTAATGGCTATTCCGATAATTCGGGGTAGGATTAAAAATAAGGGATGTTTTGGAGTATTAAGAGAAGTATGGGTAATTTAAGCATAGTAGGGTTAGATCGACGAATATGAAAGATGATGAATCGTTTGGATTGGGTGCTGCAAAAACCAATCCTTCATAGTACTTAAAAAACAGGACTAATTGTTGGAAAGAAGGACTATTTAGAGAATTAGGGTAAGGATTAAAAAGAAGGGTTGTTTTGAAGTATTAAGAGAAGTATGGGTAGCTTAAGCATAGTAGGGGTAGATCAAAAAAAATGAAAGATGATGAATCGTTTGGATTGGGTGCTGCAAAAACCTATTCTTCATAATAGTTAAAAAATATGGCTAATTGTTGGAAAGAAGGGCTATTTAGAGAATTAGGGGTAGGATCAAAAACAAGGATTGTTTTGAAGTATTAAGAGAAGTATGGGCAGCTTAAGCATAGTAGGGGTAGATTGACAAATATGAATGATGTAAGGGAAGTAGGGGTAGTTTAAGCAAAGTAGGGGTAGATCGGCAAATATGCAGGATGATGAATCATTTAGATTGTGTGATGCAAAATACAACCCTTCACAGAAGTTAAAAAAATAGTGGTAATTGTTTGAAGTAAGGACTATTTAGAGAATTAGAGGGATGATTAAAAAGAAGGACCGTTTTGAAGTATTAAGAGAAGTAGGGGTAGTTTATGCATTGTAGGGGTAGATCGACAAATATGAAAGATGATGAATCATTTAGATTAATTGCTCTGAAAACCAACCGTTCACAGAAGTTAAAAAATAGGTGTAATTGTTGGAAGTAAGGGCTATATAAAGAATTAGGGGTAGGATTAAAAACAAGGGTTGTTTTGAAGTATAAAGAGAAGTAGGGGTAGTTTAAGCATAGTAGCGGTAGATCGACGAATATGAAAGATGATTATTTGTTTGGATTGGGTGCCGCAAAAAAAATCCTTGACAATACTAAAGAAATAGGGGTAATTGTTGGAAGGAAAGGCTATTTAGGGAATTAGGGGTAAGATTAAAAAGAAGCGATGTTTTGGATTATTAAGAGAAGTACGGGTAGTTTAAGCATAGTAGGGGTAGATCGACAAATACGAAAGACGATAATTCATTTAGTTTAGGTGCTGCAAAAACCAACCATTCAAAGTAGTTAAAAAATAAGGGTAATTATTGGAAGTAAGGGGTATTTAGAGAATTAGGGGTAAGAATAAAAAGAATGTTATTTTGAAGTATTAAGAGAAGTAGGGATAGTTTAAGCATAGTAGGGGTAGATTGACAAATATGAAAGAAGATAAATCGTTTGGATTGGGTGCTGCAAAAACCAAACCATCACAGTAGTTAAAAAATTGGGGTAATGGTTGGAAGTAAGGGATATTAAGAGAATTTGGGGTAGGATTAAAAGGATAGATTCTTTTGAAGTATTAAGAGAAGTATGGGTAGTTTAAGCATAGTAGGGGTAGATTGACAGATATGAAATATGATGAATCGTTTGGATTGGGTGCGGCAAAAACCAATCCTTCACAGTAGTTAAAAATAGGGTTAGTTGTTGGAAGGAAGGGAAATTTATAGAATTAGGCGTAGGATTAAAAAGAAGGGCTGTTTTGAAGTATTAAGAGAAGTAGGGGTAGTTTAAGCATATTAGGGGTAGAACGACATATATAAAAGATGATGAATCATTTGGATTGTGTGCTGCGAAAAACAATCCTTCACAGTAGTTAAAAAATCAGGATAATTGTTGGAAGGAAGGGCTATTTAGAGAATAAGGGATAGGATTAAAAAGATGGGTTGTTTTCAAGTATTAAGAGAAGTAGGGGTAGTTTAAGCATAGTAGGTGTAGATCGACAAACATGAAATATGATGAATTGTTTGGATTGGGTGCTGCAAAAAAGAATCCTTCACATTAGTTAAAAAATAGGCGTAATTGTTGGAAGGAAGGGCTATTTAGATAATTAGGGGTAGGACTAAAAAGAAGGGCTGTTTTGAAGTATAAAGAGAAGTAGGGGTAGTTTATGCATAGTAGGGGTAGATCGGCAAATACGAAAGAAGATAAATCATTTGGATTTGGTGCTGCAAATATCAACCCTTCATAGTAGTTAAAAAATAAGGCAAATTGTTGGAATTAAGGGCTATTTAGAGAATTAGGGAAGGATTAATAAGAATGGCTATTTTGAAGTATTAAGAGAAGCAGGTGTAGTTTAAGCATAGTAGAGGTAGATCGACATATATGAAAGATGATAAATCGTTTGGATTGGGTGCTGCAAAAACAAACCCTTCATTGTAGTTAAAAAATAGGGGTAATTGTTGGAAGTAAGATCTATTTAGAGAATTGGAGTTGTATTAAAAATAAAGGTTGTTCTGATGTATTAAGAGAATTATGAGTAGTTTAAGCATAGTAGGGGTAGATCGACAAATATGAAAGATGATGAATCGTTTGGATTGGATGCAGCAAAAACCAATTCTTCATAATAATTAAAAAATAGGTGTAATTGTTGAAAAGAAGGGCCATTTACAGAATTAGGGGTAGGATTAAAAAGAAGGTTTGTTCTGAAGTATTAAGTGAGGTAGGGGTAGTTTAAGCATAGTAGGGTTAGATCGACAAATATGAAAGATGATGAATCATTTAGATTGTGTGATGCAAAAACCAATCTTCACAGAAGTTAAAAAATAGGGGTAATTGTTGGAAGTAAGGATTATTTAGAGTATTAGAGGTAGGACTAAAAACAAGGACCGTTTTGAAGTATTAAGAGAAGTTGGGGTTGTTTAAGCATAGTAGGGGAAGATCGACCAATATGAAAGATGATGAATCATTTGGTTTGGGTGCTCCAAAAACCAATCCTTCACAAAATATTAAAAATAGGAGTAATTGTTGGAAGTTAGGGATATTTATAGAATTAGGGGTAGGATTAAAAAGAAGGGTTGTTTTGAAGTATAAAGAGAAGTAGGGGTAGTTTAAGCATAGTAGGGGCATATCGGCGAATATTAAAGATGATTAATTGTTTGGATTGGGTGCTGCAAAAACCAATCTTTCACAATAGTAAAAAAAAAATAGGGGTAATTGTTAGAAAGAAGGGCTACTTATATAATTAGGGTTAGGATTAAAAAGAAGGGCTGTTTTGAAGTATTAAGAGAAGTACGGGTAGTTTAAGCATAGTAAGGGTAGATCTACAAATACGAAAGATGATAAATCATTTGGATTGGGTGCTGCGAAAACCAACCATTCACAGTAGTTTAAAAATAAAGGTAATTATTGGAAGTAAGAGGTATTTAGAGAATTAAGGATATGATTAAAAAGAAGGGCTATTTTAAAGTATTAAGAGAAGTAGAGTTAGTTTAAGCATAGTAGGGGTAGATCGACAAATATAAAAGATGATAAATCATTTGGATTGAGTGCTACAAAAACGAACCCTTCATAGTAGTTAAAAAAAGGGGTAATTGTTGGATGTATGGTCTATCAAGAGAATTTGGGCTAGGATTAAAAAGATGGGTTGTTTTGAAGTATTAAGAGAAGTACGGGTAGTTTAAACAAAGTAGGGGTAGATCGACAAATATGAAAGATGATGAATCGTTTGGATTGGGTGGTGCAAAAAGCAATCCTTCACAGTTGTTAAAAAATAGGGGTAATTGTTGGAAGGAAGAGGTATTTATAGAACTAGGGGTAGGATTAAAATGAAGGTTGTTTTGGAGTATTAACAGAAGTAGGGGTAGTTTAAGCGTAGTAGGGGTAGATCGACAAATATGAAAGATGATGAATCGTTTGGATTGTGTGTTGCAAAAACCAATCCTTTATAGTAGTTAAAAAATAGGGATAAATGTTGGAAGGAAGGGCTATTTAGGGAAATAGGGATAGGATTAAAAAGATGGGTTGTTTTCAAGTATTAAGAGAAGTAGGGGTAGTTTAAGCATAGTACGGGTAGATCGACAAATATGAAAGATGATGAATTGTTTAGATTGGGTGCTGCAAAATACAATCCTTCGCAATAGTTAAAAAATAGTCGTAAATGTTGGAAGGAAGGGCTATTTAGAGAATTAGAGGTAGGATTAAAAAGAAGGGTTGTTTTGAAGTATTAAGAGAAGTTGCGGTAATATAAGCATAGTAAGGAAAGATCGACAAATATGAAAGATGATGAGTCATTTGGTTTGGGTGCTCAAAAACCAACCTTTATAGAATTTAAAAAATAGGGGTAATTGTTGGAAGTTAGGGCTACTTAGAGAATTAGGGGTAGGATTAAAAAGAAGGATTATGTTGAAGTATAAAGAGAAGTAGGGGTAGTTTGAGCATAGTAGGGGCAAATCGGCGAATATTAAAGATGATTACTTGTTTGGATTGGGTGCTGTAAAAATCAATCCTTCACAATAATAAAAAAAGGGGTAATTGTTGGAAAGAAGGGCTACTTATATAATTAGGTGTAGGATTAAAAAGAAGAGCTGTTATGAAGTATTAAGAGAAGTACAGGTAGTTTATGCATAGTAAGGGTAGATCGAAAAATACGAAAGATGATAAATCATTTTGATTGGGTGCTACAAAAACCAACCATTCACAGTAGTTGAAAAATAAAGGTAATTTTTGGAAGTAAGTGGTATTTAGAGAATAAAGGATATGATTAAAAAGAAGGGCTATTTTAAAGTATTAAGAGAAGTAGAGTTAGTTTAAGCATAATAGGGGTAGATCGACAAATATGAAAGATGATAAATCGTTTGGATTGGGCGCTACAAAAACGAACCCTTCATAGTAGTTAAAAAATAGGGGTAATTGTTGGAAGTAAGGGCTATCAAGAGAATTTGGGCTAGGATTAAAAAGATGGGTTGTTTTGAAGTATTAAGAGAAGTATGGGTAGTTTAAGCAAAGTAGGGGTAGATCGATAAATATGAAAGATGATGAATCGTTTGGATTGGGTGGTGCAAAAAGCAATCTTTCACAGTAGTTAAAAAATATGTGTAATTGTTGGAAGGAAGAGCTATTTATAGAATTAGGGGTAGGATTAAAATGAAGGTTTGTTTTGAAATATTAACAGAAGTAGGGGTAGTTTAAGCATAGTAAGGGTAGATCGACAAATATGATAGATGATGAATCGTTTGGATTGTGTGCTGCAAAAACCAATCCTTTACAGTAGTTAAAAATTATGGAAAACTGTTGGAAGGAAGGGCTATTTAGAGAATTAGGGATAGGATTAAAAAGATGGGTTGTTTTCAAGTATTAAGAGAAGTAGGGGTAGTTTAAGCATAGTAGGTGTAGATCGACAAATATGAAATATGATGAATTGTTTGGATTGGGTGCTGCAAAAAAGAATCCTTCACATTAGTTAAAAAATAGGCGTAATTGTTGGAAGGAAGGGCTATTTAGAGAATTAGGGGTAGGACTAAAAAGAAGGGCTGTTTTGAAGTATTAAGAGAAGTAGGGGTAGTTTAAGCATAGTAGGGGTAGATCGGCAAATACGAAAGATGATAAATCATTTGGATTGGGTGTTGCAAAAATCAACCCTTCATAGTAGTTAAAAAATAAGGGTAATTGTTGGAGGTAAGGGCTGTTAGACCAAAAAGTGGTTCTAACACCGAAATTGACTAAAATTTCGATAGAATGATATCAAAAACAGAAAAGAGACACAGAATTTATAGTAATTCGGCTTTGAAGAGCCTACGTCCACTTTAAAACGCTTCGTTTGATGATATAGATGAAAATACAACAAGATATTCGCTCAATCTCGCTCACTTTTCATATACATTCACTCGATTATCTCAAAATACACTGTATATGATGATTTGAATTGTTTGGGAGTGCTAGAATTCGGTTCTCTAAGATACTTCAATTCTCAAAGTGCCAAAAGATCCCTCTAAATGACCTTTGGGGGTCTATTTATAGGTGGAAATTCACCCAGAATCCGGTTCGGATCGGGGCTACGTGGCTCGTATCCCATCATTCTCGGGCTCAGTTGGATTTCAGTGTTGACAATGCACCACGTTTGTGGTCATCATGGGTAGAAAGTGGGTGTAACCGCTCCGAATATCCAGGAGATCGTGGGGTGAACCAACATGGTACACTGGGTTTGGTTCGGAGAGACAAGTAGAAGGGGTTCGGATCGGGGCATCCGATCCGGTCAGACCTACGTTGAACTTGAGCTCTTGTCCATTCTGCTTTGTTCCGTTCTGGTCTGATAGTGGCCCTCCGATCCGATTCGATGCTTTTTAGGAAGAAGTGCTCTTCAACACTTGATATCTCGACTTTGTGTAGCCTATTTCACAAAGTAAGCTAACATTTTGCCCCCTCAAAGGGTGCTTCTGTTGGAGACGGAGCATGCTTTGATGTCGTTTACATAGTGCCATTCTGAAATTGAATTGTTAAAAAGTTGTTTTTATTGACATATAAAGACACGTTGCTTCAGAAAGTTGCATCTCTTGATGTCTATATACACTTCGCATATTATGTGAATCCCTTTCTTTATTTTTAAACAACTTGGAGAACCCTTGTTAACATCCAGTTATCCTTCCAGGTGATTTTCTTTTTGATTTTTTCTTTGGATTTAATTCAATTCAGATGCGAAGTTAGCACATGGAATTCCATTCGGTTCGTCTCCGACCCGAACAGCCTTTCTTCCTCTCCTGGTTAGCACTGGGTCAGTGGGCTGGAACGCCTCGTGGGTTTATATCCCGTTCCGAGCGGAGAAAAAGAGGAGGAATACGAGTAGTCACCATCGACCTATATAAGCTTATCACCCTTTTCTTTCTTCCTCCCTTTCTTTTTATTTGCTTTTTCTCAGCCGATTGAACACAGAATCCCTAACCTTTTGAAACTTCAAAATCCCCTTTATTAATCATCAAATCGCTCTCGTAAGTGGGTTTTAAACTCGATTCTCTTGATAATAATCGATATCAACTAGGATTTACAATTGACTTGACTGATTTGGACACGGTTTTGGTTCGAGTTCGTCATCACAGCCTCCTCCTCCGCTACCATCGTCGTTGGTGGCTCAGTCTCCGCCTCGAGGTGTTGGGAGGATAGGATTAAGACCCACTGTAGGCGATTTGACCAAAAAATAAAAACTTGGTCTTGATTGGGGATATCAGCACAGAATTAGGTTCTAAGTTAGAAAAGGAGGAAGAAGAAGGATATTACAGGGGATCGGTTCGGATGATGGGATGTAGAAAATGGAGAAGAAGAAAGGGAAGAGAAATTCGCAAAACCGGATCGGGTCGGAGCAAAAAGTTATAGAGGCAGGGCTCCCTTGATCGGGACGGGTCGGACTTGAAATCGGAACAAAGGAAGAAAATGGTGTGGTTGCCTAATCCGATCCGGACCGTTTCAGAAGTCCACCTCCGATCCGATCCGATTTGATCCCTGAGCAACAATGTTTATCCCCAAGCCAAGATAAGGCTATATTATCTGATCCGATCCCAATGCACACATCTAAACCGAACCGAAGAAAAACAATCCCACTCAACACATAAGAACTTGCTTAAGTTGCCCATTCAATTCTTGGTATAATCTTCAACTTAATGGACTGTTAGGATAGTGCCTTGCAAACATACATGAACATCAAGAACAGTCCTGAACATTATTGCTCTGCCAAGATTTTGCATTGCACTTTCTAGCGTTGACTTTACATTTTCTGCGTACACTGTTCACACTTTAGTTCATACACATGCACGGGGGGACACGGGCTAATTTACTCTAATTTCTGTTATTGCTTTTTCGATAGTTCGTCGAACATGGACGAGAGACGTTCATCTCGGTTAACAGAAAAGAAAGAGGTCCCAGAAACATCCAAGAAAATCACTCTTGACGACATATCTTCTTCCTCAGATCTAGAATGGGATGATGAGGGCTCAGATTATGAGGTAGTAACTCATGAAAGCGATAATGTGTCTTCTGAGGGTGGAGTTTCACTGGGCTGTGAAGAGGAAGGAGGGATCGGGGATAATCGAGCTCCTAACGAATTTGAGTCTGCCATAATACTGCAATCACCTCAAGATTCTGCTCAATCGACGATTGACAATGACAGCCTTATTCGAATACGCCTAAAGTACGGGATACCCAAAGGGGATACCTTGGTGCCATAAGAAACTGATCGTCCTCACAACCCTCGAGAAGGATTTATGGCAATCACTCGATTGATGTGCATGGTTGGGGCTATCCCTCCATTTTCTTCTTTCGTCGTCGATTTTCTAAGACAAATACGGATTGCCCCCATGCAGCTGCACCCCGACTCCTATGCTTACCTGTACACCCTATATGCAGCGTACCGCGAGATCTTAGGCACAAAGATCACTTTTGATGACGTTCATTTCTTTTATAACTTCAAGCACCGGACTCGAGAAACTCCTTCTTTCTATTACTTCGAGTCTGTCCCAAAGAGGAAAATAATTCCAGCACCGTTCAGCAGTAAAGCGGATGATTCCAGGCTAGAATGGTTTTATGTAAGGCAACAGCAAGGGTGTGCTAGGAGATGGACGAAATCAGGAAAAGCACTGGTTTTCTAAATCTCGACTCTGTACGTCCAAGCCACCCCATTAATCCGTTTTCTTTTTGTTTGCAGTTGATAACCCAAAACAAATATCGGATCAAGCGTTCTTTGGTCGGATGCACCAGCTCCTTAACGGTGATCAAAAGTTTTTAACTATTGATGAACTCCTTAAGGATGAATATCTTCATCTTCACGGGTTGCTTTCCATTACCCGTAGCATTGGTCACGGGATGGGTCCATTTGTATATACCCCCCCAGTGGACGTAATCCCAGAAACGGGCTAAAGCTCGAAAGCTCCTATAATGCCGCTTCAGGCCTCACCTTCTCCATCTTCGACTCAAGATGATGAATTGGCTAACATGGCCGAAAAGCACCGTGATGGGTATATCGTTCCCGAGGATGCCATCTTTCCGAAGAGGTCAACGTCTTCCAAAGAGCTGCCGATTGATGCTTCTCAGGGAGATGCCCCTAGTACCGATGACCCAACATTTCAGGGTTTAGGGGATCTCCCCTTACCTGAAACTATTTACACTTCAGAGGATTTTGGGACAAAACCTTTAGTTTTCAATTCTTCCGAAGAGACCACTCCTCCTAAGGCCAAGGAGCCTGCTCGTATTAGTCTGGCTTCGGACTCGTGTTTGTCGGGGGATAAAACCACTTAGGACGCACTTAACACAACAACACCACATTTCACAGCACTTTTCTTTTGTGAGAATGCTGATTTTGAGTTTCATTTGCCTTGTTTTGCAGGTACAATGTCTCGTTCCCATCATGATATCAGGAATCTTCGTCGCAGCATGTCCAGAACCCCTTCTGATCCTGAGCATGACCGTCGCGAAAGCCGCGGTAGGGAGGATAGAAGGCCCTATGATTCTTACCAGTCGCGATCCTCGCGCTCTCGCTCTCGTTCTCCCGTTCGGTCAGATTCAGAGCGATATAAGGGCTAACAAGGTCATCGAGAAGGTGACAGGCCGCAGTCGAAGGACCTTATTCTTTCTCAAGAAAAGCGCAGTAGGGAAAGGAGCCCGCCGAGAGATACCGATTCGCGAAGCAAGCACAAGGTTCCTGCTAAACGACCTAGAAGGAATGAGGTGGCTATTGAGCCTTCCACACGTAAGGATACCGAGCTGACATTCCCTGCACCTCCCCCATTGGATGCTGAAACTGCAGTTGAGCGGGCATATCTGGAGGAGCAATTTATCGAACACTACTTCGAAAGCTTGACTTTTTTACCTGCTCTTGAGCCTATTTCCTCGAGGTGGGCAGATGAGGCCAAAGCAAGAATTGATGTGGTCAAGAAATAATATTCAGAGATGTTCAAGTATTCGCGTAATCTTTCCAGAATCATCCGAACTCTACTCACGAATACTAACTCGATGCAGAAGGTAGCAGAAGCTGATGCAAAGGCCCTGAAAAATTTAGGAAAAGATCTCGAGGATACACAGGCCCAACTTGTTATCGCTCAACGGGATGCTGCTAGCTTCAAGCAACAATTTGAGGACCTACTAAAATGCTACCATGACTTGCTTGAGTCCCATACCCAAGAGCGTTCGGAATTGAAAAAGCAAGCAGAAGATGCCAAGTCAGATGCTGCCAAAATGCAACTTGCTTACGCTGACCTTGAGCGAGAGAAGGCCGAGTTAGCGAAGAAGAACGCCGAATTGGAGAAGAAAAACGCTGACTTGGCTTCCAAGTTGGTGGAGGCGGGGAACAGGGTTGTTCTAGCAGAGGGTAACGTCGAAAGTGTTATCAAATCCGCTGAAGAGACCCGCAAGCGGCTGTCGGGGGCTGAGGAAGAGGTGCATGGTTTTGGCGAATTAATGATTGAATTCTTTGCGCATAAAATTCGCTGCCGGCACATCTCTTGGATTGAAGATTATCTATCTACCTTGGTCCAAGTATGGAGTCAAATCGTTGAATGTGAGAAAAAGGAGCTCAAGGTAGATTCCATTGACGAGGACAAGCTTAAGGAGAAATATATAAGAGATGATGAACCAGAACGCCTAGCCGAGGGACGCCGCCTTATTGCTGCTACTATGGAGGAAGAGAAGCGGAGAGCTAAACAAAAGAACATTCCTGAGGCTGGTTCTTCTTCTACTGCCTATGAAACTTCTGAAGTCGAGGAATATGATCCCGAAAACCCGGGGATCCCTCGGACATCTCTTTTATCCCCCATACCCGAAACGACGTCGGAGACATCGGTCACTCTAGCTGAGAAGTCATCGGAAGGTATCTCTACCTTTTCACCTCAATTCGTCAAAGCTATCTCTACCTTTCATCACGTAATCGGGCAATCGATGAAGAACCCATTATTTTCTCCTGAGTTGATAACTGTTGCTTCTCACTCTGTAGGTATTGAACCGTCCGAAAAGACAGACGTGTCCCAGGGAACCACCACCGCTGGAGCAGAACCTATGGAGAAGGCCAAAGGGGGAAAGGACAAGGCTGCCACCACAGATTCGGGAGAAGGAACTGAACCGTCTAAGGCTGATACTCCTCATGGTGACGAAATGATAGATGCCTTAAAAGATGATGGCGGCAACGGGGGACATGAGGAAGACCCTGAGGTGGCTATAGTTGGGGACTCGAAAAGTGCTGATGATATCACTTTGGCTGCATTGAAAGCCGAACAAGACAAACGCATGCAGCTTAAAGTTGAAGATCTAGACCCTGAAAGCCTTAAGCCTCTCGCAATGGTGGATGCTGGATCAAGGTTAGTTGTTAGGCTCTCGACTAGATCTATCACAGAAGAACTTGTTAAAAAGTCTTCTCTTGATTCCAGTGTTCCGACTCCCGTGAAGAAATCAGCCGATTCCAGCACTTCAGTCTCGGGGAAGAAAATACCAAGGCGCATCTTAACTGATACTGAAAGAGAGGCAAAGAATGCTCAAAAAGATACTAAGAAGTCCAAGTGCACTTCCAAGTCTAAGTGATAAAGTGCTTTGCTTTATCATAGTATTTAATTGGCCCACAATCGTTGCAGCGAGTGTGGCCTTCGCATCTTCATGGTAGATCGACAAATATGAAAGGTGATGAATCGTTTTGATTGGGTGCTGTAAAAAACAATCCTTCATATTAGTTAAAAAAAAAGGAGTAATTGTTGGAAAGAAGGGATATTTAGAGAATTAGGGGTAGGATTAAAAAGAAGGATTGTTTTGAAGTATTAGGAGAAGTATGGGCAGTTTAAGCGTAGTAGGGGTAGATCGACAAACATGAAAGATGATGAATCATTTGGATTGGGTGCGGCAAAAATCTATTCTTTATAATAGTTAAAAAATAGCGAGAGTTGTTGGAAAGAAGGGTTGTTTAGAGAACTAGGGGCAGGATCAAAAAGAAGGGTTGTTTTGAAGTATTAAGGGAAGCATGGGAAGTTTAAGCATAGTAGAGGTAGATCGACAAATATGAAAGATGATGAACCGTTTAGATTGTTTGATGCAAAAACCAACCCTTCACAAAAGTTCAAAAATAGGGATAATTGTTGGAAGGAAGGGGTATTTATTGAATTAGGGGTACGAATAAAAAGAAGGACCTTTTTGAAGTATTAAGAGAAGTAGGGGTAGTATAAGCATAGTAGGGGTAGATCGACAAATATGAAAGATGATGAATCATTTGGATTTGGTGCTCCAAAAACCAACCCTTCATAGAAGTTAAAAAATTGGGGTAATTGTTGGAATTAAGAGTTATTTAGAGAATTAGCGGTAGGATTAAAACGAAGGGTTGTTTTGAAGTATAAAGAGAAGTAGGGGTAGTTTAAGCATAGTAGGGGTAGATCGACGAATATGGAAGATAATTAATTGTTTGGATTGGGTGCTGCAAAAACCAATCCTTCACAATAGTAAAAAAGCAGGGGTAGTTGTTGGATGGAAGGGCTATTTAGAGAATCATGGGTAGGATTAAAAAGAAGGGCTGTTTTGAAGTACTAAGAGAAGAAAGGGTAGTTTAAACATAGTAGGGGTAGATCGACGAATACGAAAGATGATTAATCATTTGGATTTGGTGCTGCAAAAACCAACCATTCATAGTAGTTCAAAAAATAAGGGTAATTGTTGGAAGTAAGGGTTATTTGGAGAATTAGGGATATGTTTAAAAAGAAGGGCTATTTTGATGTACTAATATAAGTAGTGATAGTTTAAGCATAGTACGGGTAGGTCGACAAATATGAAAGATAGTGAATCTTTTGGATTGGGTGGTCCGAAAACTAACCCTTCACAGAAGTTAAAAAAATAAGGGTAAGTTTTGGCATTAGGAGCTGTTTAGAAAATTAGGAGTAGGATTAAAAAGAAGATTTATTTTGAAGTATAAAAAGAAGTTGGGGTAGTTTAAGCATAGTAGTGGTAGATCGACGAATATGAAAGATGATGAATTGTTTGGACTGGGTGCTTCAAAAACCTATCCTTCACAATAGTAAAAAAATAGGGGTAATTGTTGGAAGGAAGGGCTATTTAGAGTATTAGGGGTAGGATTAAAAAGAAGGGCTGTTTTGAAGTATTAAGAGAAGTACGGGTAGTTTAAGCATAGTAGGGGTAGATCGACAAATACGAAAAATGATAAATCATTTGGATTGGGTGCAGCAAAAACAAACCATTCATAGTAGTTAAAACATATGGGTAATTGTTGGAAGTAAGAGGTAATTAGAGAATTAGGGATATGATTAAAAAGAACGGCTATTTTGGAGTATTAAGAGAAGTAGTGATAGTTTAAGCATAGCAGGGTTAGATCGACAAATATGAAAGATGATGAACCATTTGGATTGGGTGCTCCAAAAACCAATTCTTCACAATCGTTAAAAAATAGGGGTAATTGTTGGAAGGAGGGGCTATTTGGAGAATTAGGGATAGGATTAAAAAGAAGGGGTATTTTGAATTATTAAGAGAAGTAAGAATGGTTTAAGCATAATAGGGGTAGATCGAAAAATATGAAAGATGATAACTCGATTGGATTGGGTGGTGCAAAAACAAACTCTTCACAGTAGTTGAAAAATAGGGGTAATTGTTGGAAGTAAGGACTATTTAGAGAATTTGGGGTAGAATTAAAAATTATGGTTGTTTTGAAGTATTAAGAGAAGTATGGGTAATTTAAGCATAGTAGGGGTATATCGACAAATACGAAAGATGATAAATCATTTGGATTGGGTGCTGCAAAAATCAACCCTTTATAGTAGTTAAAAAATAAGGGTAACTGTTGGAAGTAAGGGCTATTTAGGAATTACGGATAGGATTAAAAAGATGGGATATTTTGAAGTATCAAGAGAAGTAGGGATAGTTTAAGCATAGTAGGGGTAGATCGAAAAATATGAAAAATGATAAATCGTTTGGATTGGGTGCTGCAAGAACCAACCCTTCACAATATTTAAAAAATAGGGGTAATTGTTGGAAGTAAGGGCTATTTAGAGAATTTGGGGTAGGATTAAAAATAAGGATTGTTTTGAAGTATGAAGAGAAGTATGGGTGGTTTAAGCATAGGAGGGGTAGATCGACAAATATGAAAGATGATGAATTGTTTGGACTGGGTGCTGCAAAAACCATTCCTTCATAGTAGTTAAAATATAGGAGTAATTATTGGAAAGAAGGGCTATTTAGAGAATTAGGGGTACGATTAAAAAGAAGGGTTGTTTTGAAGTATTAAGAGAAGTATGGGTAGTTTAAGCGTAGTAGGGGAAGATCGACAAATATGGAAAATGATGAATAATTTTGATTGGGAACTGCAAAAATCAATTCTTAATAATAGTTAGAAAATAAGGGTAATTGTTGGAAAGAAGAGATATTTAGAGAACTAGGGGTAGGATTAGAAAGAAGGGTTGTTTCGAAGTATTAAGGGAAGTAGCGGTAGTTTAAGCATAGTAGGGGTAGATCGACGAATATGAAAGATGATGAACCGTTTGGATTGTGTGATGCAAAAACCATCCCTTCACAGAAATTTAAAAATAGGGATAATTGTTAGAAGGAAGGGATATTTATAGAATTAGGGGTAGGATTAAAAAGAAGGACCTTTTTGAAGTATTAAGGGAAGTTGGGGGTAGTTTAAGCATAATAGGGGTAGATCGACAAATACGAAAGATGATGAATCATTTAGATTGGTTGCTTGAAAAACCAACCGTTCACAGAAGTTAAAAAATGGGGGTAATTGTTGGAAGTAAGGGATATTTAGGGAATTAGGGATAGGATTAAAAAGAAGGTTTGTTTTGAAGTATAAAGAGAAGTAGGGGTAGTTTAAGCATAGTAGGGGTAGATCGACGAATATGGAAGAAGATAAATTGGTTGGATTGTGTGCTGCAAAAACCAATCCTTCACAATAGTAAAAAATAGGGGTAATTGTTGGAAGGAATGACTATTTATAGAATTAGGGTTAGGATTAAAAAGAAGGGTTGTTTTGAAGTATTAAGACAAGAAAGGGTAGTTTAAGCATAGTAGGGGTAGATCGACAAATACGAAAGATGATAAATCATTTGGATTTGGTGGTGCAAAAACCAACCATTCACTGTAGTTAAAAAATAAGGGTAATTGTTGGAAGTAAGGGGTATTTAGAGAATTAGGGATATTATTAAAAAGAAGGGATATTTTGAAGTATTAAGAGAAGTAGTGATAGTTTAAGCATAGTAGGGGTAGATCGACAAATACTAAAGATAATGAATTATTTTGATTGGGTGGTCCAAAAACTAAGACTTCATAGAAGTTAAAATATAGAGGTTACTGTTGGCCCTAGGGACTGTTTAGAGAATTAGGGGTAGGATTAAAAAGAAGAGTTACTTTGAAGTATAAAAAGAAGTAGGGGTAGTTTAAGCATAGTAGGGGTAGATCGACGAATATGAAATATGATGAATTGTTTGGATTGGGTGCTCCAAAAACCAATCCTTCTCAATAGTTAAAATAGGGGTACTTGTTGGAAGGAAGGGCTATTTAGAGAATTAGGGGTAGGATTAAGAAGAAAGGCTGTTTCGATGTATTAAGAGAAGTACGGGAAGTTTAAGCATTGTTGGTGTAGATTGATAAGTACGAATGATGATAAATTATTTGGTATGGGTGCTACAAAAACCAACCATTCACAGTAGTTAAAAAATAAGGGTAATTGTTGGAAGTAAGGGTATTTAGAGAATTAGGGATATGATTAAAAAGAATGGCTATTTCGAAGTATTAAGAGAAGTAGTGATAGTTTAAGCATAGTAGAGTTAGATGACAAATATAAAAGATGATGAATCATTTGGATTGGGTGCTCCAAAAACCAATTCTTCACAATGGTTAAAAAATAGGGGTAATTGTTGGAAGGAAGGGCTATTTAGAGAATTATGTTAGGATTAAAAAGAAGGGCTGTTTTGAAGTATTAAGAAAAGTTGGGGTTGTTTAAGCATAGTAGGGGTAGATCGACAAATACGAAAGATGATAAATCATCTGGATTGGGTGCTGCAAAAACCAACCCTTCATAGTAGTTAAAAAATAAGGGTAACTGTTGGATGTAAGGGCTATTTAGAGAATTAGGGACAGGATTAAAAAGAAGGGCTATTTTAAAGTATTAAGAGAATTAAGGACAATTTAAGCATAGTACGTGTAGATTGACAAATATGAAAGTTGATAAATCGTTTGGATTGGGTGGTGCAAAAACCAACCATTCATAGTAGTTAAAAAATAGGGGTAATTGTTGGAAGTAAGTGCTATTTAGAGAATTCGGGGTAGAATTAAAAATAAGGGTTGTTTTGAAGTATTAAGAGAAGTATGAGTAATTTAAGCATAGTAGGGGTAGATCGACAAATATGTAAGATGATGAATCGTTTGGATTGGGTGCTGCAAAAACCAATCCTTCATAGTAGTTAAAAAACATGAGTAACTGTTCGAAAGAAGGGCTATTTAGAGAATTAGGGTTTGGATTAAAAAGAAGGGTTGTTTTGAAGTATTAAGAGAAATACGGGTAGTTTAAGCATAGTAGGGGTAGATCGATAAATATGAAAGATGATGAATCCTTTGGATTGGGTACTGCAAAAACAAATTCTTCATTATAGTTAATAAATAGGGGTGATTGTTGGAAAGAAGGGCTATTTAGAGAAGTTGGGGTAAGATTAAAAAGAAGGTTTGTTTCGAAGTATTAAGGGAAGTAGGGGTAGTTTAATCATAGTAGTGGTAGATCGACAAATATGAAAGATGATGAATCGTTTAGTTTGTGTGATGCAAAAACAACTCCCTTCACAGAAGTTAAAAAATAGGGGTAATTGTTGGAAGTAAGGACTATTTAGAGAATTAGAGGTAGGATTAAAAAGAAGTACCATTTTGAAATATTTAGAGAAGTAGGGGTAGTTTATGCATCGTAGGGTAGATCGATAAATATGAAAGATGATGAATCATTTGGATTGGTTGCTCCAAAAACCAAACCTTCACAGAAGTTAAAAAAATAGGGTTAATTGTTTGAAGTAAGGGCTATTTAGAAAATTAGGGGTACGATTAAAAAGAAGGGTTGTTTTGAAGTATAAAGAGAAGTACGTGTAGTTTAAGCATAGTAGTGGTAGATCGACGAATATGAAAAATGATTAATTGTTTGGATTGGGTGCTGCAAAAACAAATCCTTCACTATAGTAAAAAAATAGGGTTAATTGTTGGAAGGAAGAGCTATTTAGAGAATTAGGGGTAGGATTAAAAAGAAGGGATGTTTTGAAGTATTAAGAGAAGTACGGGTAGTTTAAGCATAGTAGGGGTAGATCCACAAATACGAAAGATGATAAATCATTTGGATTGGGTGCTGCAAAAACCAACCATTCATAGTAGTTAAAAACTAAAGGCAATTGTTGGAATTAAGGGGTATTTAAGTAATTATAGAAATGATTAAAAAGAAGGGCTATTTTGAAGTATTAAGAGAAGTAGGGATAGTTTAAGCATAGTAGGGGTAGATCGACAAATATGAAAGATGATAAATCGTTTGGATTGGGTGCTGCAAAAACCAACCCGTCACAGTAGTTAAAAATTGGGGTTATTGTCGGAAGTAAGGGCTATTAAGAGAATTTGAGGTAGGATTAAAAAGATGGGTTATTTTGAAGTATTAAGAGAAGTATGGGTAGTTTAAGCATGGTAAGGGTAGATCAACAAATATGAAAGATGATGAATTTTTTGGATTGGGTGCTGCAAAAACCAATCCTTCACAGTAGTTAAAAAATAGGGATAATTGTTGTAAGGAAGGACTATTTATAGAATTAGGGGTAGGATTAAAAAGAAGGGTTGTTTTGATCTATTAAGAGAAGTAGGGGTAGTTTAAGCATAGTAGCGGTAGTTTAAGCATAGTAGGAGTAGATCGACAAATATGAAAGATGATGAATCGTTTGGATTGTGTGCTGCATAAACCAATCCTTCATAGTAGTTAAAAAACAGGGATAATTGTTGGAAGGAAGGTATATTTATAGAATTATGGATAGGAATAAAAAGATGGGTTGTTTTGAAGTATTTTGAGAAGTAGGGGGAGTTTAAGCATAGTAGGGCTAGATCGACAAATACGAAAGATGATGAATCGTTTGGATTAGGTGCTGCAAAAAACAATACTTCACAATAGTTAAAAAAAGTGGTAATTGTTGGAAGGGCTATTTAGAGAATAGGGGTAGGATTAAAAAGAAGGATTGTTTTGAAGTATTAAGGGAAGTAGGGGTAGTTTAAGCATAGTTGGGGTAGATCGACATATACCAAAAATGGAAAATCATTTGGATTGGGTGCTGCAAAAATCAACCCTTCATAGTAGTTAAAATATAAGGGTAATTGTTGGATGTAAGGGCTATTTACAGAATTAGGGATAGGATTAAAAAGAAGGACTATTTTTATGTATTAGGAGACGTAGGCATAGTTTAAGCATAGTAGGTGTAGATCGACAAATATGAAAGATTATGAATCATTTGAATTGGTTGCTGCAAAAACAAACCCTTCACAGTAGTTAAAAAATAAGGGTAATTGTTGGAAGTACGGGCTATTTAGAGAATTAGGGATATGAATAAAAAGAAGGGCTATTTAGAGAATTAGGGATAGGATTAAAAAGAAGGGCTATTTTGAAGAATTAAGAGAAGTAGGTGTAGTTTAAGCGTAGTAGAGGTATATCGATATATATGAAAGATGATGAATCGTTTGGATTGGGTACTGCAAAAACCAACCATTCACAGTAGTTAAAAAATAGAGGTAATTTTTGGAATTAAGGGCTATTTAGATAATTTGGGGTAGGATTAAAAAGATGGGTTGTTTTGAAGTATTAAGAGAAGTATGGGTAGTTTAAGAGTAGTAGGGGTAGTTCGAAAAATGTGAAAGATGATGAATCGTTTGGATTGGGTGCTGAAAAAACCAATCCTTCACAGTAGTTAAAAAATAGGGGTAATTTTGGGAAGGAAGGGCTCTTTAGAGAATTAGGGGTTGGATTAAAATGAAGGTGTAACACCCCATGTCCTTCAAAATCACAATACCAAAACCCAAGTACACAAGTATCAGTCTTTTACCAAAAGCCTTTCGAATGCATAATTTTAAAACCATTATTCCAACGTAAACTGCCATAAGAACGTAGAGTCAATGCCAAGCAATACTTCAAGCACTTCAAGCACTTCAAGCAGAGAGAATCTGAATCAAGCCCCTATGTTTCCACCCTGAGCACCTGGGGGGGAAGGGAAAGAAAAAGAGGTGAAAACAAACGAGGTCAGACAAAAAGTCTAGCGAGTCCAGTAACTTTCAGCATATAAACAAATAGTAGTATCATGACATGTAAATAAAGTTGGATGAGAGATTACAACAACAAGAGTAGCAGGTATTCTTATGTTAAACAGAAGAAACATAACGATATTGACCAAGATATGCTTCTTACATATATCGTACTTCTCTGCACTTATACTTAGTATAATAGGATTAGGTGTTAACCTAATGTATAAACTGAAATAGAAACAAAAACAAAATAATCTCTACAGAAACAGAATGCTAGTAATGGGCCTGTACCACCCCAACAGAGACAAAAGGTACAGAAACAGAATGCTAATAATGGGCCTTTACCACACCAACTAATGGGCCTTTACCACCCTAACAGAAACGGACGGTACACCAACAGAAACAGACAGAACTAGGTGTACTATAAATTCTACCCCAAGCGATCAGCTCCTAATACAAAAATACCCTGTTCCGGCCCCATAGAAGGCTGTATCATTCCTTAAAGTGGCAACCTATAGACACAGACCTATTTACAGATGTCACAGTGTCTTACATTGTAACACCCCATAATTTTAAAACAGGACATAAGAGATAATTAAAGAATAACTAATTATTAAAAGAAGAATTAAATGAAATGGGTTAGGCCATTGCGTTCATCTCGGAATTCTGCTTGAGATAGAGTCCGAGTTTACGTAAAATGGATAACGTATGAAGAAGATATGAATGAACGAAGTTAGGCAGAAAAACTGGAAGTCGATCAAAATGCGTTGGCGCACTTCACAATTGCGCCAGTGCATTTTTGCACTGGCGCACCTGCCAAGTGCGCCCATACTGATCCAGCATAGAATTCTGGTGTGTTCTGTGATGACGTGTCTTCTTCTGAGTGGCCAGATGATGTGTATTTGAGCTGCGTGGTTCTGATGGACTCCTAGTTCATCTAAGGGCTCTAAATAATCCTAGACATCTATATATACGTAGCTAAACCCAAACCCCAACATCATAACCCTAAAACTATGGTGCCGTCATGATGCTCGTCTACGAGCTAGCCTAAGCATCCATTCATTCTCTCTAAACAAGAAAATCAAATCCAAACTAGTAATCGACTAAGAGGAACATCAAATCAAATCGAATTTAGAAGAACAAATAGTCTACTTTAAGGAAGAGCTATTCAGTTTCGGAATACCGATCCCAGAATTCAAGACCGTTCTGTAATTTGTAAGTTCACGTTACTTTCCGAAATAAAAGTTAATTGTGATTATGACATTGAGCTAAATCTCATAAGAGATGAACGTACGTTGGAAATATAATTGGGCATAATATATGATTTGGACATGACCAGCACTAAGATTTGGGAAAAAGAATTAAATTGTGTATAATTGGGAATAATTGAGTTATAACCGATTTGAGGACATAACACATGTTGTATTCAAAAAATAAAGTGTATCGAACATATGACTTGAGATTTGAGGCATAAAGTATTGGACATATGACCTGGGATTTGAGGAATAAAGTATTGGACATATGAGTTGAGACTTAAGATAAAGTATTGGAATTATGACTTGGGATTTGTAGCGTAAATTGAACTGTAAATATAAGGCAAAGTACATGTTGTGGTTTAAGATCTAAAAATTGGGGCACATATATATATATATATATATATATATATATATATATATATATATATATATGATAGTTTATGATTTGGAAAAATAAGATTAGTGTGTATTGTGATGTACGACTTAGGCATGAAAACAAGATTTGCCTTTGTTTTGTAATCAGTTACTTTTTTTTTAAGATTTGAACATCAAAATCTAATTGTGACATGTAATAGAATGGATATGAGAATATGCCGGATGTAAGCTATCCTTTCATTGAAATCTGTGCTTGAGTATATATCATTGTGAATTATTTTTGACTATGAAACTGGTCCAATCATATTTATCCTTGTTGTATATCGGAATTGTAACCCTTTTTAAGTTCATGATATAATCATATCTATATGCCTGCGATGGATTGCATGCCAAACTTGTCTTTTTTAGTGCATCAAGTTTATTGGACCAATAGTTCTTATCATCGTATGACTATGCCTATCCTTAAGATGTTCCATCTTGCTTCTCCCCTTATTTTATGAACCTTGGGTTGAATCTCGAAATAAGTACGTTATGAATGCACTGGTAATTGGGTATAACATGGAATTGACATTATTTGGCATAATTTGGAACATGTTGGATGGCATGACTGTTAAGATGCAATTTGGGGTAATTTGACTTGAATTATGGAATATGTAATTTGACATATTGAACCTAGAATTGGCATGAACGACAAAGTATGAAATTGGCATATAAATCAAGTTTTGGGCAAAATTGTTATTGTTGCGAATTTGGGGTAACTTGAGCATTAAATCTAGATTGGGCTTAAAATGTAACATGACTAGTTTTGGTGAATTTGGTAATTAGCATGTGAAATCAAGATTTCGGTATATAAGGTAAATGTGAAGATTAAAGATGAACATGCCTAACCCGAGGTTAGATTGAGTTGTGGTGTAAAACTGCACGGAACCGCCCGGCACATCCAGTAACCACAACAACACCTATCTAATGTGAGAGGTTAGTGCATCATGCCCAAGAAAACCCCCAGGTTAGATTGAGTTGTGGTGTAAAACTGCCCGGAACCGCCTAGCACATCCAGTAACTGCAACAACACATATCTAATGTGAGAGGTTGGTGCATTAATAAATCAATTAACGCTAATAAACAAGATGAATGACTAGGGTTAAGTTCAGAGGAACACTTAACCAATATAACAAGATGAATCACTAGGGTTAAGTTAATTGGAAATACTTAACTCGTATAACATGATTAATGGGTACGGTTAAGTAATAAGAAACACTTAACCAATATAACTTGATTTGTGGTAAGGTTAAGTTAAAACAAGAGGGCAACACTTAACCAATATAACTTGATTTATGGTAGGGTTAAGTTGACACAAGAAGCCAACACTTAATGAAAGTAACATAACAAGTAGGTAGGTTAAGTTAACTTGAATTAATTGATGACGCTTAACCAATACAACATGATGAACACATGGGGTTAAGTTAACAAGAAAACACTTAACCAGTGTAACTTGATAAACGAACCGGGTTAAGTTAATATGAAACACTTAACCAACATGACACGATGAATGGGTGGGTTAAGTTAACATGACTGGACAAAACTTAACCAATGTGGCATAATGCGTGGGAGGGTTAAGTACATATCGGGTTGGTGGGTAATATTAGTAAATATAGGCCTAAAAACTTAACCGTTAAATAAACATGCTTGAATCAATTGAAGAGTTAAGTACATCACATGTAGGTGGGTAATATTAGTACATATAGGAGCACAAACTTAACCATTAAATAAACATGCTTGAATCGATGGGAGGCTTAAGTACATCTCGCTTAGGTGGGTAATATTAGTACGTATAGGCCCACAAACTTAACCGTTAAGTAAACATGCTAGAATTGGTCGGAGGGTTAAGTACATCTCGTGTATGTGGGTAATATTTGTATATATAGGCCCACAAAACTTAACCAACGGGAAATCCTAGTAACGAGGACCCATTTCAGCTGTAACCTACATAGATGTATCATGGTACCCGGAAACTAGGCAGGGTGGGGCATGATTACTTGGCTGATTATAAGTGATCAAAAACAGAGGTAGGGGGTACATCAGTGTAGGTTCCGACCGTTTACGGGCGTGCACGTACTCCGGATTTGGAAAACGCTGGCACTGGGTACCAGTAGTAATACACTGTGCATCTTGAATCATGTCGGGTCGCTATCATAAGGACTGATACACCTTATGGTTGTGCCATCACAGGTATCTACATGCAAGAAAGGGCCGATTGACACAGACACAAGAGAAATTAATACATGTAGGGAGCCAATCGATAGGGTAGTAAGGGTACAACTAACATATTCATGGCAATTAGGCAGATTGAGTTGGAATCCTCACGATAGATGTACACCAGAAGGCTACCACAATTACGGGGATTGGGATCACGTTATCATTTTATACAGATTACTAGTTGGGACACTAGTTAGGTGGTGCAGAGATAAATATAGAAATCAGAACAACAAAGTAGTAGCGAAGCAGAAAAAGAGTAGAAGCGCATTCAGTTTATCTTACCTTATCATACCTTATACTTATCCTATGTTATCATGTTATCCTTGTTCTCACGGTATTGTCCTATATTCAGTTTATTCATATCATGATGCTTTTGTCTGTTTATGTACTGAAAGTCACTGGACTTACTAGTCTTATGTCTGACCTAGTTTTGTTTTGCCTCTTTTCTTCCGTTTCCCCCCAGGTTCTTAGGGAGAAAATGTTACCACTTAGCTCTGTTTTCCTTCCAAGCTCGAAGATAGTCGATGTATTGCTTTGGACTCTCTCTCCCACTGCTATGACTGGTTCATGCTTTATTGGGGAATATCATTGTTATCTTTTATGCTTCTTTTATATTTGGAAGTTTTTAGATCAAGGTAGAAGTTCTATGTATTACATTTAAGTACGATTGAGACAACTGTTGTAAAAGCTTGACTGAATCACATTTTTTATAAAACGACTTTATTTTCCGCTGCTTTATTTATCTGTCTTGTAATTTATCTGCATCTTTTTACCTAAAATGCTCCACCAAAGTAAAGGCATTCCCTTTGTGAGTGACCTTAACAGAGGTGGGGTGTTTCACTAGGTATCAGAGCTAAAGGTTACTGGATCAGATAAAAGATTTGAAAAATTATTTTCAAAACGGCTTTAAAAGAAGTATCTTCAAAAGAAAGTTTTGTTTTAAAGGCATATTCCCCAAAGCCATATGAATTATCTTTTGATCCTCTATTTGAATCCTTGTTTCCTTCTTTCCTGAGTCTCCGGGGATCCTGGCTTTCTAGGAGGTAACCTCATCGCGGCATGGTTCCGTAGGCTCGACGAGACTACGACACATGTCAAAGGGCAAATATGTGCCAAACTTCCATCTATAGCCGCTGTAGGCTAATTTTCTTTCGAGCTTTGTAGGATTTTCCATGCGATGGAAGCAGCTTTCGAGAGACTTATCAACGTGTTACACAAGGATAGCAAAGATGAGAATGGGGGAGTTTGGCTAAGGAGCACAACCCAAGGATGAAGAACTCATGGATATAGAATTGGTTCACAAAGGAGGAAAAAAGGAAGGAATAGTAAAAACTAAAACAAGAGGAAGTATCTTTATTATGGTATAATTATCATATAATTAAGGACAAGGGCAAGAACAAAGGACTGGATTTTCCGGAAGGCAAGTGCATGCTCTCAGCGCCAGCATACCTGAGACAGAGGTAGTAAAGCTTTGGTTGAAAAAGTTTAGTTTCCGTTGATCATCCTGTTAGTACTCTTTTGATATTGCCACTTCACATTCGTTTATATCTGCTTCCATAGTAGAGTCTCTACACCCTAGAGCTTGTATAGTTGAGGATCCCATTATTGTCTCAAATCTAATTGGTGGTTCGGCTCAATTATCTTTGGTTTGTAAGGATTTGAGATACTTACGTTTTTGGGTTTCAATCGCTATAGGTTGATTCTAGGCATGGATTGATTAACTAGTAATTGTGAAAGGAGGGTAGTCAGACATTCGACTTGCCTCGGGAATAACCTCGAAATTTCGTGCGATCCTAAGGGATCATTTTGTCTTAGCTACCTAGAATCACTTTAGGTATTTATCGACGATTTTTTATCCGTTGGAGTAGTCCATGTGTACGCAGATAATTTTTTTTAAGGTTAGGGGTTCGTCCCTAAAATGGGAGGTAGACTGCCACATATATCTAGATGACAATGAAAAGCCAGTTGTGCGGTCAACGATAGTGTTGGAGCAATATTGGCGAGGATAGTCAGAGTCGGTTAAGTGCTCAATTTTTTGGTTGTTTTGTTAGTATCATCTCACATAAATCGTCCAAACTCGGAGGAGGTATTCCTTAGGTAGTTGTCTGATATTTATTTAGGCCTTTGGGGCTTGTACCTGAGGGATGCCAAGTTCGACTAGGATGGTTTGTGTGAGAGATTTCGACCCTTAGAATTCTGACATGATGGATAAGCTAAACAGAAGAGAGACCTCTAATCATCTTAGTATATACACTTGGTATCATGGTTAACATCTTTTATCTTGGAAAGATAGTTCGACTACATTGGATACCCTCTAGCGTAGTAAGTTATCGAGGTCCTATATTTACTAGTGGGTTTTGGAAATGGAGGTCAAGAAGCTTCGCAGTCGTGAATTTAAATTAGTTAAGGTACGGTGGAGTGAAGCTCAAGAAGATGCAACTTAGAAGATTGAAGACTAGATACGCGCATCATACCCTTTTTAAGGGTATATCCTTGATTCCTCTTCTTTTGTAAAGTTTATTTGCCTGCTAGTCTTTATCTTTTAAGTATATCCTCTTGGTCCTATCCTCGTTCCTTAGGTATAAGCCAATGTATGTAAACATGTGTTCGAGACAAGTTATGTTTTGTGGATGCAAGTGGCTGCAAGTGTTTGCTAGTGTTCGCTCGTGGATGCATATACACACATTAGGCACTAGATCAGCTTAGTCAGTTTCATATTGCATATGCATGAGTGAATTTTTATACATATGAATTGAAACTTGATGTGTTATCATATGGATGTTTCATTTTTATGAATGATGGTGCACTCATGTAGAAGTTATAAAGTACGATTAGGAATAATTGCATACATGATGGACTCATGGCACTGACATGATTCGCATTAAGGAGGTCAACCGAATCAGTAGACCGCCTGATTTTGCATTTAGGTAAGGACATATACACACACTATGCTTATGTTCATGAAAAACATTAGAAACCTTTTTAAGGACAATGGATTCCTATGATTGAATGGTTGAGTAGATGGATGTTAGATGGTAGGATATACATTCTTCTTAACATGAAGATTTCGGGGAAGAAATCCCTTAAGTAGGGGGGAATGTAACACCCCGTAATTTTAAAACAGGACATAAGCGATAATTAAAGAATAACTATTTATTAAAAGAATAATTAAATGAAACGGATTACGCGATTGTGTACGTCTCGGAATTCTGCTTGAGATAGAGTCCGAGTTTGCGTAAAACAGATATCATATGAAGAAGATATGGACGAATGAAGTTTGGCAAAAAAATCGGAAGTCGACCAGAATGCACTGGCGCACTTCATAAGTGCGCTAGTACAAAAATGCACTGGAGCACCTGCAAAGTGCGCCCATATTGATCGAATACAGAATTCTAGAGTGTTCTATGATGAGGTGTCTTCTTCTGAGTGGCCGGATGATGTGTATTTGAGTTGGGTGGTTCTAATGGACTCCTAGTTCATCTAAGGGATCTAAATAATCCTAAACATATATATATATATATATATATATATACATAGCTAAACTTAAACCATAACATCATAACCCTAACACTATGGTGCCATCATTATCTTCGTCTGCAAGCTAGCCTAAGCCTCCATTCATTCTCTCTAGACTAGAAAATCAAATCCAAACTAGTAATTCATTAAGAGGAACATCAAATCAAATCTAAATTAGAAGAACAAATAGTCTACTACAAGGGAGATCTATTCAGTTTCAGAATACAGATCCTAGAATTCAAGTTTGTTCTGTAATTTGTAAGTTCACGTTACTTTCAGAAATAAAAGTTAATTGTGATTATGACATTGTAATAAATCTGGATCTGAGATTATGCCTATCTTTCTGTATCCTTTGGATCTATCTCATTGATAATATTATTTCCGTTTTTCGTCTCTTCTTTCCTTCTTTCCTATTTGTTTTATAGCTAGGCTACTGTGAGCCTGAGCCAAATCTCATAAGAGACAAACGTACATTGGAAATAAAATTGGGCATAATATATGATTTGGACATGACCAGCGCTAAAATTTGGGAAAAAGAATTAAATTGTGTATAATTGGGCATAATTGAGTTGTAACTGATTTGAGGACATAACACATGTTGTATTCAAAACATAAAGTTTATCGAACATATGACTTGAGATTTGAGGCATAAAGTATTTGACATATGACTTGGGATTTGAGGCATAAAGTATTGGACATATGACTTGAGATTTGAGAGATAAAGTATTGGACATATGACTTGGGATTTGGGGCGTAAATTGAACTATAAATAAAATGCATAGTACATGTTGTGATTTAAGATCTAAAAATTGGGGCACATATATATATATATATATATATATATACATATATATATATATAATAGTTTATGATTTGGAAAAAGAATATTATTGTGTATAGTGATGTTTGGCTTAGGCATGAAAACAAGATTTGCCTTGGTTTTGTAGTCAGTTACTTTTTTTTTTTAGATTTGAACACCAAAATCTAATTCTGACATGTAATAAAATGGATATGAGAATATGCCTGATGTAAGCGATCCTTTCATTGAAATCTATGCTTGAGTGTGTGTGTGTATATATATATATCTTTGGAAATCATTTTTGACTATGAAACTGATCCAACCATATTTATTATTGTTGTATATCGGAATTGTAACCTTTTTTAAGTTCATGATATAATCATATCTGTATGCCTGCGATGGATTCCATGCAAAACTTGTCTTTTTTAGTACATCAAGTTTATTGGACCAACAGTTCTTATCATCATATGACTATGCCTATCCTTACGATGTTCCATCTTGCTTCTCCCCTTATTTTATAAACCTTGGGATGAATGTCGAAATATGTACTTTATGAATGCGGGGGTAATTGGGTATAACATGGAATTGACATTATTTGGCATAATTTGGAACATGTAGTATGGCATGACTATTAAGATGCAATTTGGGGTAATTTGACACGAATTATGGAATATGCAATTTGTCATATTAAACCTAGAATTGGCATAAATGACAAAGTATGAAATGGGCATATAAATCAAATTTGGGCAAAATTGTTACTGTTACGAGCTTGGGGTAACTTGAGCATTAAATCTAGATTGAGCGTAAAATGTAACATGACTAGTTTTGGTGAATTTTGTAATTAGCATGTAAAATCAAGATTTGTCTCTTTAGGGTAAATGTATAGATTAAAGATGAACATGCCTAACCCGAGGTTAGATTGGGTTGTGGTGTAAAACTGCCCGGAACCGCCCGGCACATCCAGTAACCACAACAACACCTATCTAATGCGAGAGGTTAGTGCATCATGCCCAAGAAAAACCCTAGGTTAGAATGAGTTGTTGTGTAAAACTGCCCGGAACCGCCCGGCACATCTAGTAACTGCAACCACACATATCTAATGTGAGAGGTTGGTGCATTAATAAATCAATTAATGCTAATGAACAAGATGAATGTCTAAGGATAAGTTCATATGAACACTTAGCCAATATAACAAGATGAATGACTAGGGTTAAGTTAATAGGAAACACTCTACTGGTACAACATGATGAATGGGTAGGGTTAAGTAATAAGAAATACTTAAGCAATATAACTTGCTTTCTGGTAAGGTTAAGTTTAAACAAGAGGGCAACACTTAACCAATATAACTTAATTTGTGGTAGGGTTAAGTTGACACAAGAAGCCAACACATAACCAAAGTAACATGACAAGTAGGTGGGTTAAGTTAACTTGAATTGATTGATGACGCTTAACCAGTACAACATGATGAACGCGTGTGGTTAAGTTAACAAGAAAACACTTAACCAATATAACTTGATAAACGAACGGGGTTAAGTTAATAAGAAACACTTAACCAACATGACACCATGAATGGGTGGTTTAATTTAACAAGAATGGACAACAATTAATCAATATGACATAATGTTTGGGAGGGTTAAGTACATATTAGGTTGGTGGATAATATTAGTAAATATAGGCCCACAAACTTATCCGTTAAATAAACATGCTTGAATCGATGGAAGTGTTGAGTACATCTCGTGTAGGTGGGTAATATTAGTACATATAGGCCCACAAAATTAACCATTAAATAAACATGCTTGAATCAATGGGAGGGTTAAGTACATCTCGTGTAGGTGATTAATATTAGTACATATAGGCCCACAAACATAACCGTTATGTAAACATGCTAGAATCGGTGGGAGGGTTAAGTACATCTCATGTAGGTGGGTAATATTTGTATATACAGGCCCACAAATCTTAACCAACAGGAAACACTAGTAATGGGGACCCATTTCAGCAGTAACCCACATAGATGTACCATGGTACCTTGAAAATAGGCAAGGTGGGGCATGATTACCAGGCTGATTATAAGTGGTCAAAAACAGCGGCATGGGGTATGTCAGTGTAGGTTCCGATGGTTTACGGGCGTGCACGTACTCCGTAGTGGGAAAAAGCAGGCACTGGGTTCCAATAGTTATACACTGTGCATCTTGAATCGTGTCGGGTCGCTATCAGAAGGCTGATACACCTTATGGTGGGGCCAGCACAGGGTATCTACATGCAAGAGAGGGCTGATTGACGCAGACATAAGAGAAATAAATACAAATAGGGAGCCGATCGATAGGGAAGTAAGGGTACATCTAACATGTTCATGGCAATTAGGAAGATTGAGGTGGAGTCCTCACGATTGATGTACACTTGAAGGCTACCACAATTACGGGGTTTGGGATTACGTTATCATTTTATACAGATACTAGTTGGGACACTAGATAGGTGGTGCAAAGATAGATATAGAAATCAGAACAAAAAGTAGTAGTGAAGCAGAGAAAGAGTAGAAGCGCATTCAGTTTATCTTGCCTTATCATACCTTATACATATCCTATGTTATCATGTTATCCTTGTTCTCACGGTATGGTCCTATATTCAGTTTATTCATTTCATGATGCTTTTGCCTGTTTATGTGCTGAAAATCACTAGACTTACCTGACTTATGTCTGACCTAGTTACGTTTTGCCTCTTTTCTTCCGTTTCTCCCAGGTTCACAGGGCGGAAATGTTACCACTTAGCTCAGTTTTCCTTCTAGGCTCGAATACTGTCGATGTATTGCTTTGGACTCTCTCTCCCACTACTATGGCCGGTTCATGCTTTATTGGGTAATATCATTGTTATTTTTTATGCTTCTTTTATATTTGGAAGTTTTTAGATCAAGAAAGAAGTTCTATGTATTACTTTTAAGTACGATTGAGAAAATAGTTGTAAAAGCTTGACTGAATCACATTGTTTATAAAATGACTTTATTTTCCGCTGCTTTATTTATCTGTCTTGTAATTTATCTGCATATTTTTACTAAAATGCTCTACCTAAGTTAAGGCATTCCCTTTGTGAGTGACCTAAACGGAGGTGGGGTGTTTCACTTAGTAACAGAGCTGAGGGTTACTGGATCAGATAAATGATTTGAAAATTTATTTTCAAAACGATTTTAAAAGAAGCATCTTCGAAAGAAAATTTATTTTCAAAACTGATTGAACTTGTTGACGTACTCTTTCACTAATAAATTCCCCTGCTTCAGTGCCAAGAACCTCTCCATGTATAAATTCTCTTCTGCTCGTGAGAGAAATTTCATCTCGAACCTATGCCTGAAATCCATGCAAGTCTCCACTGCTCGTTCTCCATTCGTGACCTCCTAACGGAATGAGGCTTCGTCCTTAAGTAACTATACGACCAACTGTATCTTCTGCCTGTCATCCACTTCGAAGATAACGAACAAATCTTCTGTTTCCTTGAGCCTGTTTCTTGCTTCGAAGAATGATTCAGTCCCATTAAAGTTCTTTCCGCCCATAGCTCGAAAGTCTCCACATGTCTTCGGGAAAGTTTTCATGCACAGAGGAGGAGGAGGAGCGATGGGTACAGTTGGAGGAACATTTCCTCGGCCTTCTGCGGGTACCGTGGCCTCCAAATATCTACGGAACCATCCGGGTATGGTGATTGCCTTTGGGATATAAGGGATGTTTTGTTCTCCAGATATGCTGAAACGAAAGAAAAGAGATTCAAAAATGGGGAATCGAAAGACAGATATATGGCTTTTGGGGATTGTGTTTTTTTTTTAAAATAAACTTTACTTTTGAAAATACTTCCTTTTTGAAAATAGTTTTCAAAAACTTTTTTATCAAAACTGGTAACCTTCGTCTCTGATACCAAGTGTAACACCCCATGTCCGTTAATGTCATTCACAAAAGGAATGCATTAACTTCAATGAAGCATTATAAGTAAACAGAACAGAATATTACAATACAGATACATAAAGTAGTACTTGGGAATTTTATAACTTTATTACAGCAGAAACAGAAATAAGTTTGGTTACATCCTTCAAAATCACAATACCGAAACCCAAGTACAAAAGTATCAGTCTTATACCAAAATCCTTCAGAATGCATAATTTTAAAACCATAATCCCCAACATAAACTTCCATAAGAAGGTAGAGTCAAAGCCAAGAAATACTTCAAGCGCTTCAAGAAGAGAGAATCTGAATCAAGCTCCTATGTTTCCACCCTGTGCAACTTGGGGGGGGGGGGGTTGGGTTGGGTGGGAGGGGAACAGAAAGAAAAAGGGGCGAAAACAAACGAGGCCAGACATAAAGTCTGGCGAGTCCAGTAACTTTCAGCATATAAACAGATAGTAATATCATGACATGTAAATAAAGTTGGATGAGAGATTACAGCAACAGGAGCAGCAGCTATGCTTAAGTTAAACAGAAGAAACATAATGATATAGACCAAGATATGCTTCTTACAAATATCTTACTCCTTTGCACTAATACTTAGTATAGAAGGATTAGGTGTTACCCTAATGTCTAAACTGAAACAGAAACGGAAACTGAATAATCTCTACAGAAATAGATTGCTAGAAATGGGCCTTTACCACCCCAACAGAGAAAGAAGGTACAGAAACGGAATGCTAATAATGGACCTTTACCACCCCAACTAATGGGCCTTTACCACCCCAACAGAGACAGACGGTACACCAACAGAAACAAACAGAACTAGGTGTACCCTAAATTCTACCCCAAGCGATCGACTCCTTAATACATAAATACCCTGTGCCGGCCCGATAGAAGGGTGTATCATTCCTTAAAGTGGCAACCTATAGATACATACCTATTTACAGATGTCATGGTGTCTTACCTTAGAGCGGACCGGATCCATGCACGCACATGTCCCAGTTGGAATGCGCCATCAGCACCCCTTGCCATTTTCAGAGTGAACCTCTTATAATTAGTTCAGTAGAGTGCATGGACCCCTCCTAGTGTTGGGTAATAGTTTTTATACCAGAAAAGGGTTACTGACTAATATGGGTCCCACACAATCGATGAAACAAGTAATTACCCCTCCGAACCTTGCGTCCCCAGACTAATAGATTTTAGATCAACTTGCTTACAGATTTCAGATATACAAAGTTCAAATTAACTAGTTCTCAGATCAGACAAACAGGTTAACAAGTTTTCGGACTAACAGATCAGATGTACAGATTAACAGACTTGTAAATTGTTTCACCCAACCTTGTATTGGGTCTACAGATTTACGAAATGGGTTTATTAGATTCATTTGCCAAGTTGATTTAACATTATCCACCCAACACGTTTTAGGCATCATATTTATCCTAGATTTGCATTAAATAATTACTAATGCACAAACCTCTCACATTAGATCGGGAGCTTATGGCCGCTGGATGTGCCGGGTGGTTCCGGGCAGACTTCTGCCACAAGCCAGACCTAACCTCGTGTCAAAGCATCTTTATGCCTTTGACCTCTCACATTAGACCCACAGTTTGTGGTTGTTGGTTAAGCCGGTTTGGTCCAGGCAGGTTTCTAATTCAAACAAAGTCTAACCTCATGTCTCAACATTCTTATTTTTAGCTAAAGTATTCATTCACAGATTATGCCAATATCAGACTAATTATGCCAATTCAACAAATTAAACATCTTTACAAGTTACAGCAGATTATTCAATGTTCTATTAACTTGTTTTGCTCAATTTTAGATCGAGCCTATAGATTTTCATACCCTAAATCACCGTATTTAGCTTCAACAGATCTTAGTTGTTTAGGAAATTTAATAAATTTAATCATCCCTTAAAATTCCATTGACATACCTTGCCTAATCATAAAATTAATCCTAATTTTACATGCCCAAATTTTGGTCTTAATTCACAATATAACATATGCCCCAAATTTTAGTTAAATTTACGCAGTACAGTATATTCTTCAAAAACACCAAATCATGATATACAATACGAATTATGCCAAATTATAGCCTTTGATTTCAGCTTATGCCAAATATCCAAAATCCCCATTTAGGCATATTCACATTTAAGATTAATCCTATTATAATATAGATATTTGCGCCTAAGTCATATACAAAATAATCCTTCTTCTTCCAAATCACAGACTATCATATATAGTATGCCTAGATCTAGCTCTTAAATTACAACATATGTTCTTTTCTCAAATCATTCGCAAATCAATCATGTCTAATTATGCATCATTCACTACATTCCCCAAATTTAACATTCGTGCATCAATCTCTTATCAGATTTGGCTCAGGCTCATGGAAGCCTGGCTATAGAACAGAAGGAAGGAAGAGATACAAAATAGTTACTATAGTATTAATAAGATAGATCTACACAGAAAAATAGATCTGATAAATAAGAATATGCATAATCTCAAATTTAGATTTATAACCATGTCAAGATCATAATTAAATTTCATATCTAAAAATAATTGTACTCAACTTGGTTGGATTCTAAAAACAAAAGAGTTGTAGTTGTTCTTTTTTAATCCTATTCATTTTGGAAGAAGAAGAAGCACTAGTTCTAGCTTAGTTTTTAGCAAAGTAGAGACGCCATTGATTTATTTTAATTAGAATTGAGGCAGCATGGCGTTACAATGGTTTGGTGTGGAGAGAAAGTGGGGTTTCGGGGTGTTTAAATAGCTTAGGAGCCAAAGAATCTTTCCAGAAAACAATTCCAGATACAAAAATCCGAATTTTCCTCGGATCTGAAACAGGTCGACCTGTAGGGGGGAGGTCAACCCCTTGGTTGACCTGTATAAGGTAGGTCGACCCCCTGGTCGACCTGGCCCCTGGTTGATAAAAATCCCGCCCACCCTGTTCTGCGTTTGGATTCAAATTTTGAACTTAGAACTGAGCTGTCTTAATTAATTTAATTTTTTTGAAACTTCTGAAGGCCATAACTTCTTTATACGGAGTCCAATTTATGCAAACCCGGACTCTGTTTCAAGAAGAATTACGAGACGAACGCAATCGTGTGACCCATTTCCCTTAATTCTTCATTTAAGAATTAAGTATACTTTATTTTGTTACTTTTATGCTCACATAAAATACGTGGTGTTACATTCTCCCCTCCTTAAAGGATTTCGTCCCCGAAATCTTCATGTTAAGAAGAATATGTCCCTCCATCCAATCACCCATTTACTCAACCATCATCCACAAGCATCCATTGTCCATAGAAAACTTCGAATGTTGTATGAACATATACAAAAGTGTGTGTATATGTCTCGTATCTAATGCAAAGATCAGGCGGTCTACTAATTCAGTTGACCTTCTCAATGCGAATTATGTTAGTGCCGTGAGTCCAATTATGTATGCTAGAAATCCTATTTGATACACATCATTTCTATATGTGTGCATAACCATTAACCATTCATCCAAATGCAACATCCATGTGATGAGTCAATCATTTTTCATCCACAAAATTTAAAAAATGCTCACACATCCATATGCAGTATGAGAGTGGTTTGGAGCCGATCTAGTGCCTTGTGTGTGTATATGCATGCACGAGCAACCACTAGCAACCACTTGCATCCACTTGCAACCATCAAACATAACATGTCCCAAACACACGTTTACACCCATTAGTTTCTACCTAAAGGCCGAAGATGCGATCCATTGGATACAGCCGAGTGATAGAAGCAAGTATAATTAAAACAAAAGTTCTATTCCCATTAGACATCGGTTACGAGAATAAATCCCTAAGTATCAACCTCGAAGACCGAAATCAGCATCAGATTGTCACTAAGAGAATTACTCCCATTAAACAATGTCAAAACTGGAAATCTACTTCACATTTGGAGTAAAAAAACTCCTATTCTTTTCAGAAATATTCAGATACTTACACACTACTGGTACAGATCAGATTATCAAAGGATTCTTTGGAAACTAAGCATGATAAAACTCCACCATATCCCACAAAACCTAGAATGTATGAGTCATCGTCAACTTAGCGTCCAACAAAGATACCCTCAAACCCTAACCTATCACAAACAAATGAGTCGTAACCATTATGGGGTTTGAGACTATAGCGGGATCAGAAACAAGACTAGTACTAAAGTAAAGATTCTCAATTACAGAATAAAAATGCCAAAATCAAAAATAGTTTTAACTCAATAACCAGATAAGGAAATTAAACATTCTACATAAATTTTCCAATCTCTATCCTATCCACAAGCCACGAGAGCATTCACCTGCGCTTTAGAAGTAGGTTCTGTCCTCTGCCCCTGCCCCCGTTTCTTCCGGCAGTCCCTACTGAAGTGTATGATCTCACCACAGTTGAAGCAAGTGCCCTTCCTCTTTCTGCAATCCTTGTTCAGATGAGTCGAGCTTCCACAAGTAAAGCACTATTTCTCCTTCTTATCTTTAGCCTTTTCATTCTTCTTTTGTGTTTCCTTTTTGGGTCACGCTTTCTTGTTCTGTAGTCCTTCGAGCTTTTCCACTTTTTCCTCACTTTTGGCTTCCTCTTCATGCATCAATGCCATGTCAACAATTTCTCGAAGGTAGGCCCCATAGGAATGTAGGTCATAGCCAACCCACATAGCGGCTCATTCAAACCATTAACGTATCTCAGGGCCTTCTTATCAGGTGTGTTCAGCAAGTCTAAGCCGAATCTCGCCAACTGATTGAACTTGTTGACGTACTCTTACACTAATAAATTCCCCTGATTCAACGCCAGGAACCTCTCCATTCATAAATTCTCTTCTGCTCGTGAGAGAAATTTCATCTCGAACCTATGCCTGAAATCCATCCAAGTCTCCACTGCTCGTTCTCCATTCGTGACCACCCACCAGAATGAGGCTTCGTCCTTAAGTAACCATACAACCAACTGTATCTTGTTCCTATCATCCACTTCGAAGATAACGAACAAATCTTCTGTTTCCTTGAGCCAGTTTCTTGCTTCCACGAATGATTCGGTCCCATTAAAGTTCCTTCCGCCCATAGCTCGAAAGTCTCTACATGTCTTCGGGAAAGTATTCACGCGCGGAGGAGGAGGAGGTGCGATGGGTATAGGTAGAGGAACATTTCCTTGGCCTTCTGCGGGTGCCGTGGCATCCAAATATCAATGTAACCATTCGGGTATAGTGACCCCCTCTGGGATATAAGGGATCTTTTGTTCTCCAGATATGTTGAAACGAAAGAAAAGAGATTCTAATACGGAGAATCGAAAGACAGATATATGGCTTTTGGGTATTATGTTTTTTTTCTTCAAAATAAACTTTACTCTTGAAAATACATCCTTTTTAAAACCTTTTTGAAAATAGTTTTCAGAAACTTTTTTTCAAATCTGGTAAGCTTCATCTCTGATACCAAGTGTAACACCCCATGCCCGTTAATGTCATTCACAAAGGGAATGTATTAACTTTGATGAAGAATTATAAGTAAACAGAACAGAATATTACAAGACAATTGTGTAAAGTAGTACTTGAAAAATTTATAACTTTATTACAGCAGAAACAGAAATAAGTTTGGTTACATCCTTCAAAATCAAAATACCGAAACACAAGTACAAAAGTATCAGTCGTATACCGAAATCCTTCAGAATGCATAATTTTAAAACCATAGTCCCCAACATAAACTGGCATAAGAAGGTAGAGTCAAAGCAATGCAATACTTCAAGCACTTCAAGCAGAGAGAATCTGAATCAAGCACCTATGTTTCCACCCTGAGCACCTAGGGGGGAACCGAAAGAAAAAGAGGCAAAAACAAACAAGGTCAGACATAAAGTCTAGCAAGTCCAGTAACTTTCAGCATATAAACAAATAGTAGTATCATGACATGTAAATAAAGCTGAATGAGAGATTACAGCAACAGGAGTAGCAGGTATGCTTAAGTTAAACAGAAGAAACAAAATGATATAGACCAAGATATGCTTCTTACCTATATCTTACTTCTCTGCACTAATACTTAGTATAACAGGATTAGCTGTTTCCCTAATGTCTAAACTGAAACAGAAATAGAATAATCTCTACAGAAACCGAATGCTAGTAATGGGCATTTACTACCCCAAGAGAGATAGAAGGTACAGAAACAGAATGCTAATAATGGTCCTTTACCACATCAACTAATCGGCCTTTACCACCCCAACAGAGACAGACGGTACACCAATAGAAACAGATAGAACTAGGTATACCATAAATTCTACCCCAAGCGATCGGCTCCCAAATACAAAAATACCCTGTGCTGGCCCGACAGAAGGGTGTATCATTCCCTAAAGTGGAAACCTACAGACACAAACCAATTTATAGATGTCATGGTGTCTTACATCCTCAGAGCAGATCAGATCGATGCACACACATGACCCGGTTGGAATGCGCTATCAACAACCCTCGCCGTTATCGGAGTGAACCTCTTAAAATTAGTTCAGTAAGCGTGCCCGGACCCCTCCTAGTGTTGGGTCATAGTTTTGATACCAGAAAAGGGTTACTGACTAATATGGGACCCACAAAACAGATGACAAAAGTAATTATCCCTCCTAACCTTGTGTCCCCAGACTAACAGATTTTAGATTAACTTGCTTATAGATTTCAGATGTACGATGTTCAGATTTACTAGTTCTCAAATCCGACATACAGGTTAACAAGTTTTCAGACTAACGGATCAGATATAAAGATTTACAGACTTACAGATTGTTTCTCCCAACCTTGTATAGGGCATACAGATTTACTAAATGGGTTTATTAGATTCATCCGCCCAGTCGATTTAACCTTATCCACCCAACACGTTTTAGGCATCATATTTATCTTAGATTTGCATTAATTAATTACTAATGCACAGACCACTCACATTAGGTCGGTAGCTTGTGGCCGTTGGATGTGCCGAGCAGTTCCGGGTAGACTTCTGCAACAAGCCAGACCTAACTTCATGCCTAAGCATCTTTATGCCTATGACCTGTCACATTATACTGACAGTTTGCGGTTGCTGGTTAAGTCGGTTGGGTCCAGGCAGGTTTCTACCACAAACAAAGTGTAACCTCACGTCTCAGCATTCTTATTTTTAGATAAAGTATTCATTCACAGATTATGCCAATACCAGATTAATTATGCCAATTCAACAAATTAAACTTCTTTACAAGTTACAGCAGATTATTCAAAGTTATATTAACTTGTTTTGCTCAATTTTAGATCAAGCCTACAGATTTTCATACCCCAAATTACCGTATTCAGTTTTAAAAGATTTAGCATATTAGGAAATTTAACAGAAATAATCAACCCTTAAAATTCCATTGACATACCTCGCCTAATCATAAAATTAAGCCTAATTTTACATGCCCAAATTATGGTCATAATTCACAATATAACATATGCCCTTACACAATACATTATATTCTCCAAAAACCCCAAATTATGATATACAATACAAATTATGCCAAAATATAGCCTTTGATTTCAGCATATGCCAAATATCCAAAATTCCCATTTAGGCTTATTCACATTTAATAGTTATCCTATTAAAATATAGATCTTTGCGCCTAAGTCATATACACAATAATTCTCCTTCTTCCTATTCACAGACTATCATATATAGTATGCCTAGATCTAGCTCTTAAATCACAATATATATTCTCTTCTCAAATCAGTCACAAATCAGTCATGTCTAATTATGCATCATTCACTACTTTCCCCAAATTTAGCGTTCGTGCGTTAATCTCTTATGAGATTTGGCTCTGGCTCGTGGTAGCCTGGCTATAGAACAGAAGGAAGGAAGAGATGTAGAATAGTTACTATAGTATTAATAAGATAGATCTACATAGAAAAACAGATCTGATAAACAGGAATATGCATAATCTCAAATTCAGATTTATAACCATGTCAAGATGATAATTATATTTCATATCTGAAAATAACTGTACTCACCTTGGTTGGATTCTAAAAAAAGGGTTGTAGTTGTTCTCTTTTAATCCTATTCAGATTGGAAGAAGAAGACTAGTTCTAGCTTAGGTTTCAGTAGAGTAGAGACACCATTGATTTATTTTAATTTGAATTAAGGCAGCATAGCGTTACAATGGTTTGGTGTGGAGAGAAAGTGGGGTTTGGGGGTGTTTAAATAGCTTGGGAGCCAAAGAATCTATCCAGAAAACAAGTCCAGATACAAGAATCTAAATCTGCCTCGGATCTGAAACAGGTCGACCTGTAGGGGGGAGGTCGACCCCTTGGTCTTCCTATATAGGGTAGGTCGACCCCTTGGTCGACCTGGCCCCTAGGAGGGAAAAATCCCGCCCACCCTGTTTTGAGTTTGAATTCGAATTTTGAATTTAGAACTGAGTTGTCTTAAATAATTTAATTTTTTTGAAACTTCTGAAGGCCATAAATTCTTCATACGAAGTCTAATTTATGCAAACTCGGACTCTATTTTAAGCAGAATTCCGAGACGAACGCAATTGCGTAACCCTTTTCACTTAATTCTTCTTTTAAAAATTAAGTATACTTTGTTTCGTTACTTTTTTGTTCATAGAAAATATGGGATGTTACAGAAGGGATGTTTCGAAATATTAAGAGAAGTAGGGGTAGATTAATAATAGTAGGGGTAAATTGACAAATATGAAAGATAATGAATCATTTGGATTGGGTGATGCAAAAACCAACCCTTCACAGTAGTTAAAATTCGGGGTAATTGTTGGAAGTAAGGGCTATTTAGAGAATTTGGGGTAGGATTAAAAATAAGGGTTGTTTTGATGTATGAAGAGAAGTATGGGTGGTTTAAGCATTGGAGGGGTAGATCGACAAATATGAAAGATGATGAATTGTTTGGATTGGGTGTTGCAAAAACCAATCCTTCACAGTAGTTAAAAAATAAGGGTAATTGTTGGAAAGAAGGGCTATTTAGAGAATTAGTGGTAGGATTAAAAAGAAGGTTTGTTTTGAAGTATTAAGAGAGGTAGGTGTAGTTTAAGCATAGTAGGGGTAGATCGACAAATATGAAAGATGGTGAATCGTTGGATAGGGTGCTGCGAAAACCAACCCTTCACAATTGATAAAAAATAGGGGTAATTGTTGGAAGTAAGGGCTATTTAGAGAATTTGGGGTAGGATTAAAAAAAAGGGTTGTTTTGAAGAATTAATATAAGTATGGGTAGTTTAAGCATAGTAGGGGTAGATCGACAAATATGAAAGATGATGAATTGTTTGGATTTGGTGCTACAAAAATCAATCCTTCACATTAATTAAAAAATAGGGGTATTTATTGGAAAGAAGGGCTATTTAGAGAATTAGTTGTAAGATTAAAAAGAAGGGTTGTTTTGAAATATTAATAGAAGTGGGTGTAGTTTAAGCATAGCAGGGGTAGATCGACAAATATGAAAGATGATGAATCATTTGGATTGGGTGCTGCAAAAACCAAACGTTCATAGAAGTTGAAAATTAGGGGTAATTGTTGGAAGAAAGGGCAACTTAGAGAATTAGGGGTAGGATTAAAAAGAAGGGTTGTTTAAATGTATTAAGAGAAGTAGGGGTAGTTTAAGCATAGTAGGGGTATATCGGCAAATATGAAAGATGATGAGTTGTTTGGATTGGGTATTACAAAACCAATCCTTCACAATAGTCAAAAAAGAGCGGTAATGGTTAGAAGGAAGGGCTATTTAGAGAATTATGGGTAGGATTAAAAAGAAGGGCTGTTTTGAAGAATTAAGAGAAGTAGGGGTAGTTTAAGCATAGTAGGGGTAGATTGACAAGTATGAAAGATGATGAATAATTTGGATTGGATGCTGCAAAAACCAACCCTTCACAGTAGTTAGAAAGTAAGGGTAATTGTTGGATGTAAGGGCTATTTAGAGAATTGGGGATAGGATTAAAAAGAAGGGTTGTTTTGAAGTATTAAGAAAAGTAGGGGTAGTTTAAGCATAGTAGGGGTAGATCGACAAATATGAAAGATGATGTATTGTTTGGATTTAGAGAATTAGTGGTAGGATCCAAAAGTAGGGTTGTTTTGAAGTATGAAGAGAAGTAGGGGTAGTTTAAGCATTCGAGGGGTAGATCGACGAATACGAAAGATGATGATTTGTTTGAATTTGGTGCTGCAAAATCCAATCCTTCACAATAGTAAAAAAATAGGGGTGATTGTTGGAAGGAAGGGCTATTTAGAGAACTAGGGTTAGGATTAAAAAAGAAGTGCTGTTTTGAAGTATTAAGGGAAGTTGGGGTAGTTTAAGCACAATAGAGTAGATCGACAAATACGAAAGATGATGAATCATTTGGATTGAGTGCTGTAAAAACCAACCCTTCACAGTAGTTAAAAACTAAGGGTAATTGTTGGAAGTAACGGCTATTTAGGGAATTAAGGGTAGGATTTAAAAGAAGGACTGTTTTGATGTATTAAGATAAGTAGGGGTAGTTAAAGCATAGTAGGGGTAGATCGACAAATATGAAAGATGATGAATCATTTGGATTGGGTGATGCAAAAACCAACCCTTCACATAAGTTAAAAAATAAGTGTAATTGTTGGAACTAAGGGCTATTTAGAGAATTATGGAGAGGATTAAAAATAAGGGCTATTTTGAAGTACTAAGAGAAGTAGGGGTAGTTTAAGCATAGTAGGGGTAGACTGACAAATATGAAAGATGATGAATCGTTTAGATTGGGTCATGCAAAAACCAACCCTTCACAAAAATTAAAAAATAGGGTTAATTGTTGGAAATAGTGGCTATTTACAGAGTTAGAGGTAGGAATAAAAACAAGGACTGTTTTGAAGTATTAAAGGAAGTAGTGGTAGTATCAGCATAGTAGGGGTAGATTGAAAAATATGAAAGATGATGAATCGTTTAGATTGGGTGATTCAAAACCAACCCTTCGTAGAGGTGAAAAAATAGGGGTAATTGTTGGAAGAAAAGGCTATTTAGAGAATTAGAAATAGGATTAAAAAGAAGGACTGTTTTGAACTATTAAGAGAAGTCGGGGTAGTTTAAGCATTGTAGGGGTAAATCGACAAATATGAAAGATGGTGAATCATTTGGATTGGGTGCTCCAAAAACCAACCCTTCACAGAAATTAAAAAATAGGGGTTATTGTTGGAAGTAAGTGCTATTTAGGTGATTAGTGGTAGGTTCAAAATGAAGGTTTTTTTTGAAGTATAAAGGGAAGTAGGGGTAGTTTAAGGATAGTAGGTGTAGATCGATGAATACAAAAGATGATGAATTGTTTAGATTAAATGCTGCAAAAACCAATCCTTCACAATAGTAAAGAAATAGGCATAATTGTTGAAAGGAAGGGCTATTTAGAAAATTAGGAGTAGGATTAAGAAGAAGGGTCGTTTTGAAGTATTAAGAGAAGTTGGTGTGGTTTAAGCCTAGCAGGGGTAGATCGATAAATATAAAAGATGATGAATCATTTGGATTGGGTGCTGCAAAAACCAACCCTTCACACTAGTTAAAAAATAAAGGTAATTATTGGAAGTAAGGGCAATTTAGAGAATAGGGGTAGGATTTAAAAGAAGGATTGTTTTGAAGTATTAAGATAAGCAAGGGTAGTTTGAGCATAGTAGGGTTAGATCGACAAATATGAAATACGATGAATCATTTGGATTGGGTGCTGCAAAAACCAACCCTTCACAGAAATTAAAAATAGGGGTAGTTGTTAGAAGTAAGGGCTATTTAGAGAATTAGGGGGAGGATTTAAAAGAAGGATTGTTCTGAAGTAATAAGAAATGTAGGGGTAGTTTAAGCATAGTAGGGGTAGATCGACAAATATGAAAGATGTTGAATCATTTGGATTGGGTGATGCAAAAACCAACACTTCATAGTTGTTAAAAAATAAGGGTAATTTTTGGAACCAAGGGCAATTTATAGAATTAGGGATAAGATTTAAAAGAAGGGCTGGTTTGAAGTATTAAGGGAAGTTTGGGTGTTTAAGCATAATAGGGGTAGATCGACAAATACGAAAGGTGATGAATCGTTTAGATTGGGTGATGCAAAAACCAACCCCTTACAGAAGATGAAAAATAGGGGTAATTGTTGGAAGTAAGGGCTATATAGAGAATTACAGGTAGGATTAAAAAGAAGGATTGCTTTGAAGTATTAAGAGAAGTTGAGGTAGTTTAAGCATAGTAGGGGTAGGTCGACAAATATGAAAGACGATGAATCGTTTAGATTGGGTGATGCAAAATCCAACCCTTCACAGAAGTTAAAAAATAGGGGTAATTGTTGGAAGAAAGGGTTATTCAGAAATTTAAAATTAGGATTAAAAAGAAGGAAGATGATGAATCATTTAGATTGGGTGCTGCAAAAATCAACCCTTCACAAAAGTTAAAAAATAGGGTTAATTGTTGAAAGTAAGGCATATTTAGAGAATTAGGTTTAGGATTAAAAAGAAGTGTTGTTTTGAAGTATTAAGGGTAGTTGCGGTAGTTTAAGCATAGTAGGGGTAGATCGGAAAATATGAAAAATGATGAATCATTTGGATTGGGTGCTACAAAAAACAGCCCTTCATAGAAGTAAAAAAATAGGGGCAATTGTTGGAAATAAGGGCTATTTAGTGAATTAGGGATAGGATTTAAAAGAAGCGTTGTTTTGAAGTATTAAGAGAAGTAGGGGTAGTTTAAGCATAGTATGGGTAGATCGACAAATACGAAAGATGATGAATCGTTTGGATTGGGTACTGCAAAAACCGATCCTTCACAGTAGTTAAAAAGTAAAGGTAATTGTTGGAATGAAGGGGTATTTAGAGAATTAGGGGTAGGATTAAAAATAAGGGTTGTTTTGAAGTATTAAGAGAAGTAGTGGTAGTTTAAGCATAATAGGAGTAGATCGACAAATATGAAAGATGAGGAATCATATGGATTTTTTGCTCCAAAAACCAACCCTTTACAGAAATTAAAAAATAGGGGTAGTTGTTCGTAGTAAGGGCTATTTAGAGAATTAGTGGTAGGATCAAAAATAAGCTTTGTTTTGAAGTATAAAGAGAAGTAGTGGCAGTTTAAGCATAGTAGGGGTAGATTGACGAATATGAAAGATGATGATTTGTTTGGATTGGGTGCTGCAAAAACCAATCCTTCACAATAGTAAAGAAATAGACATAATTGTTGGAGGGAAGGGCTATCTAGAGAATTAGGGGTAGGATTTAAAAGATGGGGTGGTTTAAGCATAGTAGGGGTAGATCGACAAATATAAAAGTTGATGAATCATTTGGATTGGGTGCTGCAAAAACCAACCCTTCACACCAGTTAAAAAATAAAGGTAATTGTTGGTAGCAAGGGCTATTTTCAGAATTAGGGGTAGGATTTAAAAGAAGGATTGCTTTGAAGTATTGAGATAAGTAGGGGTAGTTTAAGCATAGTAGGGGTAGATCGACAAATATGAAAGATGGTGAATCATTTGGATTGGGTGCTGCAAAAACCAACCCTTCACAGTTGTTAAAAAATTAGGGTAATTTTTTGGAACTAATGGCTATTTAGAGAATTAGGGAAAGGATTTAAAAGAAGCGCTGTTTTGAAGTATTAAGGGAAGTTGGGGTAGTTTAAGCATACTAGGGGTAGATTGACAAATACGAAAGATGATGAATCGTTTAGATTGGGTGATGCAAAAACCAACCCCTCACAGAAGTTAAAAAATAGGGGTAATTATTGGAAGTAAGGTATATTTAGAGAATTACAGATAGGATTAAAAAGAAGGACTATTTTGAAGTATTAAGTGAAGTAGGGGTAGTTTAAGCATAGTAGGGGTAGATCGACAATTATGAAAGATGATGAATCATTTGGATTGGGAGCTGCAAACAGCAACCCTTCACAGAAGTTAAAAAATAGGGGTAATTGTCGGAAGTAAGGCCTATTAAGAGAATTAGGGGTAGGACTTAAAAGAAGGACTTTTCAGAAGTATTAAGATAAGTATGGGTAGTTTTAGCAGAGTAGGGGTAGGTCGACAAACATGAAAGATGATGAATCATTTGGATTTGGTGCTGCAAAAACCAACCCTTCACAAAAGTTAAAAAATAGTGATAATTGTTGGATGTATGGCCTATTTAGAGAATTAGGGGTAGGATTTAAAAGGAGGACTATTTTGAAGTATTAAGATAAGTGTGGGTAGTTTAAGCATCATAGGGGCAGATCGACAAATATGAAAGATGATGAATCATTTGGATTGGATGCTGCAAAAACAAAACCCTTCACATAAGTTTAAAAATAGCGGTAAATGTTGGAAGTAAGGGCTATTTAGAGAATTAGGGATAGAATTAAAAAGAAGGGCTATTTTGAAGTATTAAGATAAGTAGGGGTAGTTTAAGCATAGTAGGGGTAGACTGACAAATGTGAATGATGATGAATCTTTTAGATTGGGTGCTGCAAAAACCAACCCTTCACAAAAGTTAAAAAATAGGGGTAATTGTTGGAAATAAAGGCTATTAAGAGAATTGGAGGTAGGATTAAAAAGAAGCATTGTTTTGAAATATTAAGAGAAGTAGGGGTAGTTTAAGCATAGTAGGGGTAGATCGACAAGTATGAAAGATGATGATTCGTTTGGATTGGGTGCTGCAAAACCAACCCTTAACAGAAGTTAAAAAATAGTGATAATTGTTGGAAGTATGGCCTATTTAGAGAATTAGGGTAGGGTTAAAAGAAGGACTATTTTAAAGTATTAAGACAAGTGTGGGTGATTTAAGCATCGTAGGGGTAGATCGACAAATATGAAAGATAATGATTCATTTGGATTGGGTGCTGTAAAAATGAACCCTTCGTAGAAGTTAAAAAATAGGGGTAATTGTTGGAAGTAAGGGCTATTTAGAGAATTCTGGATAGGACTAAAAAGAAGCGTTGTTTTGAAGTATTTAGAGAAGCAGGAGTAGTTTAGGCATAGTAAGGGTAGATCGACAAGTATGAAAGATGACGAATCGTTTGGATTGGGTGCTGCAAAAACCAATCCTTCACAGTTGTCAAAAAGTAGGCGTAATTGTTTGAAATAATGGCTATTTAGAGAATTACGGGTAGGATTAAAATAAGGGTTGTTTTGAAGTATTAGGATAAGTAGGGGTAGATCGACAAATATAAAAGATGATGATTCATTTGGATTGGGTGCTCCAAAAACCAACCCTGCATAGAAATTAAAAAATAGGGGTAGATGTTGGAGGTAAGGGCTATTTAGAGAATTAGTGGTAGGATCAAAAAGTAGGGTTGTTTTGAAGTATGAAGAGATGTAGGGGTAGTTTAAGCATCGGAGGGGTAGATCGACGAATACAAAAGAGAATGATTTGTTTGGATTTGGTGCTACGAAAACCAATCCTTCACAATAGTAAAAAAATAGGGGTGATTGTTGGAAGGAAGGGCTATTTAGAGAATTAGGGTTAGGATTAAAAAGAAGTGTTGTTTTGAAGTATTAAGGGAAGTTGAGGTAGTTTAAGCATAGTAGAGTAGATCGACAAATACGAAAGATGATGAATCATTTGGATTGAGTACTGTAAAAACCAACCCTTCACAGTAGTTAAAAACTAAGGGTAATTGTCGGAAGTAAGGGCTATTTAGAGAATTAGGGTTAGGATTTAAAAGAAGGATTGTTTTGAAGTATTAAGATAAGCAAGAGTAGTTTGAGCATAGTAGGGTTAGATCGACAAATATGAATACGATGAATCATTTGGATTGGGTGCCGCAAAAACCAACCCTTCACAAAAATTAAAAAATAGGGGTAATTTTTGGAAGTAAGGGCTATTTAGGGGATTAGTGGTTGGTTCAAAATGAAGGGTTGTTTTGAAGTATAAAGAGAAGTAGGGGTAGTTTAAGCATAGTAGGGGTAGATCGTTGAATACGAAAGATGATAAATTGTTTGGATTAGGTGCTGCAAAAACCAATCCTTCACAATAGTAAAGAAATAGACATAATTGTTGGAAGGAAGGGCTATCTAGAGAATTAGGGGTAGGATTAAAAAGATGGGGTGGTTTAAGCATAGTAGGGGTAGATCGACAAATATAAAAGTTGATGAATCATTTGGATTGGGTGCTGCAAAAACCAACCCTTCACACTAGTTAAAAAATAAAGATAATTATTGGAACTAAGGGCTATTTTCAGAATAGGGGTAGGATTTAAAAGAAGGATTACTTTGAAGTATTGAGATAAGTGAGGGTAGTTTAAGCATAATAGGGGTAGATCGACAAATATGAAAGATGGTGAATCATTTGGATTGGGTGCTGCAAAAACCAACCCTTCACAGTTGTTAAAAAATTAGGGTAATTTTTGGAACTAAGGGCTATTTAGCAAATTAGGGATAGGAATTAAAAGAAGCGCTGCTTTGAAGTATTAAGGGAAGTTGGGGTAGTTTAAGCATAGTAGGGCTAGATTGACAAATACGAAAGATGATGAATCGTTTAGATTGGGTGATGCAAAAACCAACCTCTCACAGAAGTTAAAAAATAGGGATAATTATTGGAAGTAAGGTCTATTTAGAGAATTATAGGTAGGATTAAAAAGAAGGAATGTTTTGAAGTATTAAGTGAAGTAGGGGTAGTTTAAGCATAGTAGGGGTAGATCGATAAATATTAAAGATGATGAATCATTTGGATTGGGTGCTGCAGAAACCAACCCTTCACAGAAGTTAAAAAATAAGTGTAATTGTTAGAACTAAGGTCTATTTAGAGAATTAGGGATAGGATTAAAAAGAAGGTCTATTTTGAAGTATTAAGAGAAGTGGGGGTAGTTTAAACATAGTAGGGGTAGATCGACAGATACGAAAGATGATGAATCGTTTAGATTGGGTGATGCAAAAACCAACCCCTTACAGAAGTTGAAAAATAGGGGAAATTGTTGGAAGTAAGGGCTATTTAGAGAATTACAGGTAGGATTAAAAAGAACGACTAATTTGAAGTATTAAGAGAGGTAGAGGTAGTTTAAGCATACTAGGGGTAGATCGACAAATATGAAAGATGATGAATCGTTTAGATTGGGTGATGCAAAATCCAATGATTCACAGAAGTAAAAAATAGGGGTAATTATTGGAAGAAAGGGCTATTTAGAGAATTAGAATTAGGATTAAAAAGAAGGATTGTTTTGATGTATTAAGAGAAGTCGGGATAGTTTAAGCATAGTAGGGGTAGATCGACAAATATGAAAGATGATGAATCATTTGGATTGGGTGCTGCAAAAATCAACCCTTCACAGAATTTAAAAAATAAGGGTAATTGTTGAAAGTAAGGCCTATTTAGAGAATTAGGTTTAGGATTAAAAAGAAGGGTTGTTTTGAAGTATTAAGGGAAGTTGGGGTAGTTTAAGCATAGTAGGGATAGATCGGCAAATATGAAAAATGATGAATCATTTGGATTGGGTGCTACAAAAACCAACCCTTCACAGAAGTAAAAAAATTGGGGCAAATGTTGGAAGTAAGGTCTATTTAGGGAATTAGGTAAAGGATTAAAAAGAAGCGTTGTTTTGAAGTATTAAGAGAAGTAGGGGTAGTTTAAGCATAGTAGGGGTAGATCGACAAATATGAAAGATGATGAATCGTTTGGATTGCGTGCTGCAAAAACCGATCCTTCATAGTAGTTAAAAACTAGAGGTTATTGTTGGAATGAAGGGGTATTTAGAGAATTAGTGGTAGGATTAAAAATAAGGGTTGTTTTGAAGTATTAAGAGAAGTAGTGGTATTTTAAGCATAGTAGGAGTAGATTGATAAATATGAAAGATGAGGAATCATTTGGATTTTTTGCTCCAAAAACCAACCCTTCACAAAAATTAAAAAATAGGAGTAGTTGTTCAAAGTAAGGGATATTTAGAGAATTAGTAGTAGGATCAAAAATTATCGTTGTTTTGAAGTATAAAGAGAAGTAGTGGTAGTTTAAGCATAGTAGGGGTAGATTGACGAATATGAAAGATGATGATTTGTTTGGATAGGTTGCTGTAAAAACCAATCCTTCACAATAGAAAAAAAAGAGGTAATTGTAGGAAGGAAGGGCTATTTAGAGAATTAGCGTTGGATTAAAAAGAAGGGCTATTTTGAAGTATTAAGAGAAGTAGGGATAGTTTAAGCATAGTACGGTTAGATCGACAAATATGAAAGATGATGAATCGTTTGGATTGGTTGCTGCAAAAACCAATCATTCACAGTAGTTAAAAAGTAGGGGTAATTGCCGGAAAGAAGGGCTATTTAAAGAATTAGGGGTAGGATTAAAAATAAGGGTTGTTTTGAAGTATTAGGAGAAGTAGTGTTAGTTTAAGCATGGTAGGGGTAGATCGACAAATATGAAAGACGATGAATCATTTAGACTGGGTGCTCCAAAAACCAACCCTTCACAGAAATTAAAAAATAGGGGTAATTTTTGGAAGTAAGGTCTATTTAGGGGATTAGTGGTAGGTTCAAAATGAAGTTTTTTTTTGAAGTATAAAGGGAAGTAGGGGTAGCTTAAGCATAGTAGGGGTAGATCGACGAATACGAAAGATGATGAATCTTTTGAATTAGGTGCTGCAAAAACCAATCCTTCACAATAGTAAAGAAATAGGCATAATTGTTGGAAGGAATGGCTATTTAGAGAATTAGGAGTATTATTAAAAAGAAGGATCGCTTTGAAGTATTAAGAGAAGTTGGTGTAGTTTAAGCATAGCAGGGGTAGATCGACAAATATAAAAGATGATGAATCATTTGGATTGGGTGCTGCAAAAACCAACCCTTCATACTAGTTAAAAAATAAAGGTAATTGTTGGAAGTAAGGGCTATTTAGAGAATTAGGGGTAGGATTTAAAAGAAGGATTGTTTTGAAGTATTAAGATAAGATAGGGTAGTTTGAGCATAGTAGGGTTAGATCGACAAATATGAAATACGATTAATCATTCGGATTGGGTGCTACAAAAACCAACCCTTCACAGAAATTAAAAAATAGGGGTAGTTGTTACAAGTAAGGGCTATTTAGAGATTTAGGGGGAGGATTTAAAAGAAGGATTGTTTTGAAGTATTAAGAAAAGTAGGGGTAGTTTAAGCATAGTAGGGGTAGATCGACAAATATGAAAGATGTTGAATCATTTGGATTGGGTGATGCAAAAGCCAACCCTTCACAATTGTTTAAAAATAAGGGTAATTGTTGGAACTAAGGGAAATTTAGATAATTAGGGATAGGATTTAAAAGAAGGGTTGTTTTGAAGTATTAAGGTATGTTTGGGTGTTTAAGCATAATAGGGGTAGATCGACAAATACGAAAGATGATGAATCGTTTAGATTGGGTGATGCATAAACCAACCCTCACAGAAGTTGAAAAATAGGGGTAATTGTTGGAAGTAAGGCCTATTTATAGAATTACAGGTAGGATTAAAAAGAAGGACCGCTTTGAAGTATTAAGAGAAGTAGAGGTAGTTTAAGCATAGTTGGGGTAGATCGACAAATATGAAAGATGATTAATCATTTGGATTGGGTGCTGCACAAACTGACCCTTCACAAAAGTTAAAAAATAGTGGTAATTGTTTGAACTAAGGGTTATTTAGTGAATTCGAAATAGGAATAAAAAGAAGGGCTATTTTGAAGTATTAAGAGAAGTGGGGATAGTTTGAGCATAGTAGGGGTTGATCGACAAATATGAAAGATGATGAATCGTTTAGATTGGGTGATGCAAAAACCAACCCTTCACCGAAGTTAAAAAATAGGGTTAATTGTTGGAAGTAAAGGCTATTTAGAGAATTATAGGTAGGACTAAAAATAAGGACTATTTTGAAATATCATGATAAGTAGGGGTAGTTTAATTGTAGTAGGGGTAGATCAACAAATATGAAAGACGATGAATCATTTAGATTGGGCGCGACAAAAACCAACTATTCAATGAAGTTCAAAAATAAGGGTAATTGTTGGAAGTAAGGAATATTTGGAGAATTACGTGTAGGATTTAAAAGAAGGACTGTTTTTAAGTATTAAGTTAGGTATGGGTAGTTTAAGCATAGTAGGGGTAGATCGACAATTATGAAAGATGATGAATCTTTTAGCTTGGGTGCTACAAAAACCAACCCTTCACAGAAGTTAAAAAATAGGGGTAATTTTTGGAAGTAAGGGCTATTTAGAGCATTAGGGATAGGATTAAAAAAGAAGCATTGTTTTGAAGTATTAAGAGAAGTAGGTGTAGTTTACGCATAGTAGGGGTACATCGACAAATATGAAAGATGATGAATCGTTTGGATTGGATGTTGCAAAAACCAATCCTTCACAACATTTAAAAAGTTTGGGTAATTGTTGGAAAGAATGGCTATTAGAGAATTAGGGGTAGGATTAAAAATAAGGGCGGTTTTGATGTATTAGGAGAAGTAGGGGTAGTTTAAGCATAGTAGGGTTAGATCTACAAATATGAAAGATGATGATTCATTTGGATTGGGTACTGCAAAAAGCAACCCTTCACAGTTGTTAAAAAATAAGGGTAATTGTTGGAACTAAGGGCTATTTAGAAAATTAGAGATATGAATAAAAGAAGGGCTATTTTGAAGTATAAATAGAAGTATGGTTAGTTTATGCATAATAGGGGTAGATCGACAAATATCAAGATGATGAATCGTTTATATTGTGTGATGCAAAAACCAACCCTTTACAGAAGTTAAAAAATAGGGGTAATTGTTGGAAGTCAGTGCTACATATATAATTAGAGGTAGGATTAAAAAAAGGACTTTTTCGAAGTACTAAGAGAAGTAGAGGTAGTTTAAGAGTAGTAGGGGTAGTTTAAGCATAGTAGGGGTAGGTCGACAAATATGAAAGATGATGAATCATTTGGATTGGGTGCTCCAAATACGAATCCTTCACAGAAGTTAAAAAATAGGGGTACTTGCTGGAAGTAAGGACTATTTAGAAAATTAGGGGAAGGGTTTAAAAGAAGGACCGTTTTGAAGTATTAAGAAAAGTATGGGTAGGTTAAGCATAGTAGAGGTAGATCGACAAATATGAAAGATAACGAATCACTTAGATTGAGTGCTACAAAAACCAACCCTTCACAGAAGTTAAAATATAGGGGTATTTGTTGGATGTAAGGGCTATTTACAGAATTAGGTAAAAAAGAAGGGTTGTTTTGAATTATTAATAGAAGTAGGGGTAGTTCGAGCGTAGTTGGGGTAGATCGACAAATATAAAGGATGATGAATCGTTTGGATTGGGTGCTGCAAAAACCAACCCTTTACAGAAATTAAAAAATAGGGGTAATTGTTGGAAGTAAGGGCTATTTAGAGAATTAGTTGTAGGATAAAAAAGAAAGGTTGTTTTAAAATATAAAGAGAAGTAGGGGTAGTTAAAGCATAGTCGGTGTAGATCGACGAATATAAAAGATGATGAATTTTTTGGATTGGGTGCTGCAAAAACCAATCCTTCACAATCATAAAAAATAGAGGTAATTTTAGGAAGGAAGGGCTATTTAGAGAATTAGGGTCGGATTAAAAAGAAGGGTTGTTTTGAAGTATTAAGAGAAGTAGGGCTATTTTAAGCATAGTTGGAGTAGATCGGCAAATATGAAAGGTGATGAATCATTTAGATTAGGTGCAGCAAAAAACAACCCTTCACAGTTGTTAAAAAATAAGGGTAATTGTTGGTACTAAGGTCTATTTAGAGAATTAGGGATAGGAATAAAAAGTACGGCTATTTTGAAGTGTTAAGAGAAGTAGGGGTAGTTTAAGCATAGTAGAGAGAAATCAACAAATATGAAAGATGATGAATCATTTACATTGTGTGATACAAAAACCAACCCTTCACAGAAGTTAAAAAATAGGGGTAACTATTGGATGTAAGTGTTACTTATAGAATTAGAGGTAGGATTAAATAGAAGGGTTGTTTTTAAGTATAAAGAGTAGTAGGGGTAGTTTAAGCATAGTTGGGGTAGATCGAGGAATATGAAAGATGATTTGGATGGGTGCAGCAAAAACCAATCCTTCACCACAGAAAAAAAATAAAGGTAATTATAGGAAGGAAGGGCTATTTAGAAAATTATGGTTGGATTAAAAAGAAGGGTTGTTTTGAAGTATTAGGAAAAGTAGGGGTAGTTTAAGCATAGTAGGGGTAGATATACAAATATGAAGGATGATGATTCAATTGGATTGGGTGCTGCAAAAACCAACCCATCACGGTTGCTAAAAAATAAGGGTGATCGTTGGAACTAAGGGCTATTTAGAGAATTAGGGATACTAATAAAAGATGGATATTTTGAAGTATTAAGAGAAGTCGGGGTAGTTTATGCATAGTAGGGGTAGATCGACAAATATGAAAGATGATTAATCGTTTATATTGTGTGATGCAAAAACCAACCCCTCACGGAAGTTAAAAAATAGGTGTAATTGTTGGAAGCAAGTGCTAATAATAGAATTAGAGGTAGGATTAAAAAAAAGCACTATTTTTAAGCACTCAGAAAAGTATGGGTAGTTTAAGCATAGAAGGGGTAGTTTAAGCATATTAGGGGTAGATCGACAAATATGAAAGATGAATTTTTTGGATTGGTGCTGCAAAAACAAATCATTAACAGAAGTTAAAAAATATGGGTAATTGTTGGAAGTAAGGCCTATTTAGAGAATTAGCGGTAGGGTTTAAAAGAAGGATTGTTTTTAAGTATTAAGATAACTATGGGTAGTTTAGGCATAGTATGGGTAGATCGACAAATATTAAAGATGATGAACCACTTAGATTGGGTGCTACAAAATCCAACCCTTCACAGAAGTTAAAAAAGTGGGGTATTTGTTGGAAGTAAGGGCTATTTACAGAATTAGGGATGGGATTAAAAATTGGTTGTTTTGAAGTATTAAGAAAAGTAGGGCTAGTTTAAGCGTAGTAGGGTAGACCGACAAAAATGAAAGATGATGAATCGTTTGGATTGGATGCTGCAAAAACCAACCCTTTACAGAAATAAAAAAATTGGGGTAATTCTTGGACGTAAGGGCTATTTAGAGAATTAGTGGTAGGATCAAAAAGATGGGTTGTTTTGAAGTATAAAGAGAAGTAGGGGTGGTTTAAGCATAGTAGGGGTAGTTCGACGAATATGAAAGATGATGAATTGTTTGGATTGGGTGCTGCAAAAACCAGTCCTTCACAATATTAAAAAAATAGAGGTAATTGTAGGAAGGAAGGGCTATTTAAAGAATTAGGGTTGGATTAAAAAGAAGGATTGTTTTGAAGTAATAAGAGAAGTAGGGGTAGTTTAAGCATAGTAGGAGTATATCAGCAAATATGAAAGTGATGAATCATTTGGATTGCGTACTGCAAAAAACAACCCTTCACAGTTGTTAAAAAATAAGGGTAATTGTTGGAACTAAGGGATATTTAGAGAATTAGGGATAGGAATAAAAACAATGGATATTTTGAAGTTTTAAGAGAAGTAGGGGTAGTTTAAGTATAGTAGGGTTAGATCGGCAAATATGAAAGATGATGAATCGTTTAGATTGGGTGATGCAAAAACCAACCCTTCACAGAAGTTAAAAAATAGGGTTAATTGTTGATCTTAAGGGTTATTTAGAGACTTATAGGCAGGATGAAAAGAAGAAATTTTTGAAGTATTAGGAGAAGTAGGGGTTGTTTAAGCATAGTAGGGGTAGATCGCCAAATATGAAAGATGAAGAATCATTTGGATTGGGTGCTGCATAAACCAAACATTCACAGAAGTTGAAAAATAGGGGTAATTGTCGGAACTAAGGCCTATTTAGAGAATTAGGGGTTGGATTTAAAAGATGGACTGTTTTGAAGTATTAAGATAATAATGGGTAGTTTAAGCATAGTTGGGGTAGATCGACAAATATGAAAGATGATGAATAATATGGATTGGGTGCTGCAAAAACCAACCCTTCACAGTTGTTAAAAATAAGGTTAATTGTTTGAACTAAGGGTTATTTAGAGAATTAGAAATAGGGATAAAAAGAAGGGCTATTTTGAAGTATTAAGAGAAGTGGGGATAGTTTGAGCGTAGTAGGGGTTGATCGACAAATATGAAAGATGATGAATCGTTTAGATTAGGTGATGCAAAAACCAACCCTTCATAGAAGTTAAATAATAGGGGTGATTGTTGGAAGTAAGGGCTATTTAGAGAATTATAGATAGGATTAAAAACAAGAACTGTTTTGAAGTATTAAGAGAAGTAGGGGGTAGTTTAATCATAGTTGGGGTAGATCGTAAAATATGAAAGATGATGAATCATTTGGATTGGGTGCGGCAAAAACCAACAATTCACTGAAGTTCAAAAATAGGGGTAATTGTTGGAAGTAAGGCATATTTAGAGAATTAGGTGTAGGATTTAAAAGAAGACTGTTTCTAAGTATTAAGATAGGTATGGGTAGTTTAAGCATAGTAGGGGTAGATGGACAAATATGAAAGATGATGAATCATTTATATTGGGTGTTACAAAATCCAACCAACCCTTCACAGAAGTTAAAAAATAGGGTTAATTGTTGGAAGTAAGGGCTATTTAGAGAATTAGGAATAGGATTAAAAAAGAAACATTGTTTTGAAGTATTAAGAGAAGTAGGTGTAGTTTACGCCTAGTAGGGGTACATAAAAAAATATGGAATATGATGAATTGTTTGGATTGGATGTTGCAAAAACCAATCCTTCACAACAGTTAAAAAGTTGGGGTAATTGTTGGAAAGAAGGGCTATTTAGAGAATTAGGGGTAGGATTAAAAATAAGGGCGGTTTTGAAGTATTAGGAGAAGTAGGGGTAGTTTAAGCATAATAGGGGTAGATCTACAAATATGAAAGATGATGATTCATTTGGATTAGGTGCTGCAAAAATCAACCCTTCACAGTTGTTAAAAAATAAGGGTAAATGTTGGAACTAAGGGCTATTTAGAGAATTAGGGATATGAATTAAAGAAGGGATATTTTGAAGTATTAAGAGAAGTAGGGGTAGTTTATGTATAGTAGGGGTAGATCGTCAAATATGAAAGATGATGAATCGTTTATATTGTGTGATGCAAAAACTAACCCTTCACAGAAGTTAAAAAATAGGGGTAATTGTTGGAAGTAAGTGCAACATATAGAATTAGAGGTAGGATTAAAAAAAAGGACTGTTTTGAAGTATTAAGAGAAGTAGGGGTAGTTTGAGCATAGTAGGGGTAGTTTAAGCATATTAGGGGTAGATCGACAAATATAAAAGATGATGAATCATTTGGATTAGGTGCTCCAAATACCAACCCTTCATCGAAGTTAAAAAATAGGGGTACTTGCTCGAAGAAAGGCCTATTTAGAGAATTAGGGGTAGGGTTTAAAAGAAGGACTGTTTTGAAGTATAAAGAAAAGTGTGGGTAGGTTAAGCATAGTAGGGGTAGATCGACAAATATGAAAGATGATGAATCACTTAAATTGGGTGCTATAAAAACCAACCCTTCACAGAAGTTAAAAAAAAGGGGTAATTGTTGGAAGTAAGGGCTATTTACAGAATTATGTATAGGATTAAAAAGAACGGTTTTTTTGAGGTATTAAGCGAAGTAGGGGTAGTTCAAGCGTAGTTGGGGTATATCGAAAAATATGAAAGATGATGAATCATTTGGATTGGGTGCTGCAAAAATCAACCCTTACAGAAATTAAAAATTAAGGGTAATTATTGGAATTAAGGGCTATTTAGAGAATTAGTGGTAGGATCAAAAAGAAGGGTTGTTTTGAAATATAAAGAGAAGCAGGGGTAGTTTAAGCATAGCAGGGGTAGACCGACGAATATGAAAGATGATGAATTTTTTGGATTGGGTGCTGCAAAAACCAATCCTTCACAATAGCACAAAAATAGAGTTAATTGTTGGAAGGAAGGGCTATTTAGAGAATTAGGGATAGGATTAAAAATAAGGGCGGTTTTGAAGTATAAGGAGAAGTTGGCGTAGTTTAAGCATAGTAGGGGTAGATCTACAAATATGAAAGATGATGATTCATTTGGATTGGGTGCTGCAAAACCAAGCCTTCACAGTTGTTAAAAAATATGGGTAATTTTTGGAAATAAGGGCTATTTAGAGAATTAGCGATATAAATAAAAGAAGGGCTATTTTGAAGTATTAAGAGAAGTAGGGGTAGTTTATGCATAGTAGGGGTAGGTCGAAAAATATGAAAGATGATGAATCGTTTATATTGTGTGATGCAAAAACCAACACTTCACAGAAGTTAAAAAATAGGTGTAATTGTTGGAAGTAAGTGCTACATATATAACTAGAGATAGATTAAAAAAAAGGACTATTTTGAAGTATTTAGAGAAGTAGATGTAGTTTAAGCATAGGAGGGGTAGTTTAAGCATAGTAGGGGTAGATCGACAAATATGAAAGATGATGAATCATTTGGATTGGGTGCTCCAAATACCAACCCTTGACAGAATTTAAAAAATACGGGTACTTGATGGAAGTATGGCATATTTAGAGAATTAGGGGTAGGGTTTAAAAGAAGGATCGTTTTGAAGTATAAAGAAAAGTATGGGTAGGTTAAGCATAGTAGGGGTAGATCGACAAATATGAAAGATGATGAATCACTTAGATTGGGTGCTACAAAAACCAACCCTTCACAGAAGTTAAATATAGGGCTAATTGTTGGAAGTAAGGGCTATTTACAGAATTAGGTATAGGATTAAAAAAGAAGGGTTGTTTTGAAGTATTAAGATAAGTAGGGGTAGTTCAAGCGTAGTTGGGGTAGATCGACAAATATGAAAGATGATGAATCGTTTGGATTGCGTGCTGCAGAAACCAACCCTTTATAGAAATTAAAAAATAGTGGTAATTGTTGGAAGTAAGGGCTATTTAGAGAATTAGTGGTAGGATAAAAAAGAAAGGTTGTTTTGAAATATAAAGAGAAGTAGTGGTGGTTTAAGCATAGTAGCAGTCGATCGACGAATATGAAAGAAGATGAATTTTTTGGATTGGGTGTTGCAAAAACCAATCCTTTACAATAGTAAAAAAATATAGGTAATTGTAGGAGGAAAGGGGCATTTTGAGAATTAGGGTTGTATTAAAAAGAAGGGATGTTTTGAAGTATTAAGAGAAGTAGGGGTAGTTTAAGCATAGTAGGAGTAGATCTGCAAATATGAAAGGTGATGAATCATTTAGATTGGGTGCTGCTAAAAACAACCCTTCACAGTTGTTAAAAAATAAGAGTAATTGCTGGAACTAAGGGCTATATAGAGAATTAGGGATAGGAATAAAAAGAGGGGCTATTTTGAAGTATTAAGAGAAGTAGGGGTAGTTTAAGCATAGTAGAGGGAAATCGACAAATTTGAAAGATGATGAATCGTTTATATTGTGTGATGCTAAAACCAACGCTTCACAGAAGTTAAAAAATGGAGGTAATTGTTGGAAGTAAGTGCTACTTATAGAATTAGAGGTAGGATCAAAAAGAAGGGTTGTTTTGAAGTATAAAGAGAAGTAGGGGTAGTTTAAGCATATTAGGTGTAGATCGACGAATATGAAAGATGTTTTTTCGATTGGGTGCAACAAAAACCAATCCATCACCACAGTAAAAAATAAAGGTAATTGTAGGAAGGAAGGGCTATTTAGAGAATTAGGGTTGGATTTAAAAGAAGGGCTGTTTTGAAGTATTTGGGGAAATAGAGGTAGTTTAAGCATAGTAGGGGTAGATCTACAAATATGAAAGATGATGATTCATTTGGATTGGGTGCTGCAAAAACCAACCCATCACGGTTGTTAAAAAATAAGGGTAATCATTGGAACTATGGGCTATTTATAGAATTAGGGATAGGAATAAAAGAAGGCTATTTTGAAGTATAAAGAAAAGTAGGGGTAGTTTATGCATAGTAGGGGTAGATCGACAAATATGAAAGATGATTAATCGTTTATATTGTGTGATGCAAAAACCAACCCTTCACGGAAGTTAAAAAATAGGGGTAATTGTTGGAAATAAGTGCTACTTACAGAATTAGAGGTAGGATTAAAAAGAAGGACTGTTTTGAAGTATTCAGAGAAGTAGGGGTAGTTTAAGCAAAGTAGGGGTAGTTTAAGCATATTAGGGGTAGATCGACAAATATGAAAGATGGTGAATCTTTTGGATTGGTGCTGCAAAACCATTCATTAACAGAAGTTAAAAAATAGGAGTAACTGTTGGAAGTAAGGCCTATTTAGAGAATTAGTGGTAGGGTCTAAAAGAAGGACTGTTTTGAAGTATTAAGATAAGTATGGGTAGTTTATGCATAGTAGGGTATATGGACAAATATGAAAGATGATGAACCACTTAGATTGGGTGCTACAAAATCCAACCCTTCAGAGAAGTTAAAAAATATGTGTAATTGTTGGAAGTAAGGGCTATTTATAGAATTACAGATAGGATTAAAAATTGGTTGTTTTGAAGTATTAAGAGAAGTAGAGGTAGTTTAAGCGTAGTAGGGGTAGACAGACAAATATGAAAGATGATGAATTGTTTGGATTTGATACCGCAAAAACTAACACTTTACAGAAATTAAAAAATAGGGATAATTGTTGGACGTAAGGGCTATTTAGAGAATTAGTGGTAGGATCAAAAAGAAGGGTTGTTTTGAAGTATAAAGAGAAGTAGGGGTGGTTTGAGCATAGTAGGGGTAGTTCGATGAATATGAAAGATGATGAATTGTTTTGATTGGGTGCTGCAAAAACCAATCCTTCACAATAGTAAAAAAATAGAGGTAATTGAAGGAAGGAAGGGCTATTTGGAGAATCAGGGTTGGATTAAAAAGAAAGGTTGTTTTGAAGTAATAAGAGAAGTAGGGGTAGTTTAAGCATAGTAGGAGCATATCGGCAAATATGAAAGGTGACAAATCATTTGGATTGGGTACTGCAAAAAACAACCCTTCACAGTTGTTAAAAAATAAGGGTAATTGTTGGAACTAAGGGCTATTTAGAGAATTAGGGATAGGAGTAAAAAGAATGGCTATTTTGAAGTATTAAGAAACGTAGGGGTAGTTTAAGCATAGTTGGGTTATATCGGCAAATATGAAAGATGATGAATCGTTTAAATTGGGTGATGCAAAAACCAATCCTTCACAGAAGTTAAAAAATAGGGGTAATTGTTGATAGTAAGGTCTATTTACAGACATAGAGGTAGGATTAAAAAGAAGAACATTTTTGAAGTATTAGGAGAAGTAGGGGTAGTTTAAGCATAGTAGGGGTACATCGACAAATATGAAAGATGATGAATCATTTGGATTGGGTGCTGCAAAAGCCAAACATTCACAGAAGATGAAAAATAGGGGTAATTATTGGAAGTAAGGCCTATTTAGAGAATTAGGGGTTGGATTTAAAAGAAGGACTGTTTTGAAGTATTAAGATAATTTGGGTAGTTTAAGCATAGTTGGGGTAGAATAACAAATATGAAAGATGATGAATAATTTGGATTGGGTGTGGCAAAAACCAACCCTTCACAGTTGTCAAAAAATAAGGGTAATTGTTTGAACTAAGGGTTATTTAGAGAATTAGAAATAGGAATAAAAAGAAGGGCTATTTTGAAGTATTAAGAGAAGTGGGGATAGTTTGAGCATAGTATGGGTTGATTGACAAATATGAAAGATGATGAAACGTTTAGACTAGGTGATGCAAAAACCAACCCTTCAAAGAAGTTTAAAAATAGGGGTAATTATTGGAAGTAAGGGCTATTTAGAGAATTAGAGGTAGGATTAAAAACAAGGACTATTTTGAAGTATTAAGACAAGTAGGGGTTGTTTAATCATAGTTGGGGTAGATCGGCAAATATGAAAGATGATGAATCATTTGGATTGGGTGCGGCAAAAACCAACTATTCAGTGAAGTTAAAAAATATGGGTAATTGTTGGAAGTAAGGCATATTGTGTGATGCAAAAACCAACCCTTCATAGAAGTTAAAAAATAGAGGTAATTGTTGGAAGTAAGTGCCACTTATAGAATTAGAGGTATGATCAAAAAGAAGGGTTGTATTGAAGTATAAAGAGAAGTAGGGGTAGTTTAAGCATAGTAGGTGTAGATCGACGAATATGAAAGATGATGAATTGTTTCGATTGGGTGCATCAAAAACCAATCCTTCACCAGAGTAAAAAAATAAAGTTAATTGTAGGAAGGAAGGGCTATTTAGATAATTAGGGTTGGATTTAAAAGAAGGGTTGTTTTGAAGTATTAGGAGAAGTAGAGGTAGTTTAAGCATAGTAGTGGTTGATCTACAAATATGAAAGATGATGATTCATTTGGATTGGGTGCTGCAAAAACCAACCCGTCACAGTTGTTAAAAAATAAGGGTAATCGTTGGAACTAAGGGCTATTTAGAGAATTAGGGATAGGAATAAAAGAAGGCTATTTTGAAGTATTAAGAGAAGTAGGGGAAGTTTATGCATAGTAGGGTAGGTTGACAAATAAGAAAGATGATTAATCGTATATATTGTGTGATGCAAAAACCAACCCTTCGCAGAAGTTAAAAAATAGGGGTAATTGTTGGAAGTAAGTGCTACTTATAGAATTAGAGGTAGGATTAAAAAGAAGGACTGTTTTGAAGTATTCTGGGAAGTAGGCATAGTTTAAGCATAGTAGGGGTAGTTTAAGCCTATTAGGGGTAGATCGATAAATATGAAAGATGATGAATCATTCTGATTGGTGCTACAAAAACTAACCATTCACAGAAGTTAAAAAATAGGGTAATTATTGGAAGTAAGGCTAATTTAGAGAATTCAGGGTAGGGTTGAAAAGAAGAACTGTTTTGAAGTATTAAGATAAGTATGGTTAGTTTAAGCATAGTAGGGGTAGATCGACAAATATGAAACATGATGAACCACTTAGATTGGGTGGTACAAAATCCAACCCTTCACAGAAGTTAAAAAATAGGGGTAATTGTTGGATGTAAGGGCTATTTATAGAATTAGGGATAGGATTAAAAATTGATTGTTTTGAAGTATTAAGAGAAGTAGGGCTAGTTTAAGAATAGCAAGGGTTGATCGACAGATATGAAAGATGATGAATCATTTGGATTGGATGCTGCAAAAAACAACCCTTTACAGTAATTAAATAAAAGGGGTAATTGTTGGACGTAAGGGCTATTTAGAGAATTAGTGGTAGGATAAAAAAAGGGATGTCTTGAAGTACAAAGTGAAGTAGGGGTGGTTTACGCATAGTAGGGGTAGTTCGACGAATATGAAAGAAGATGAATTGTTTCGATTGGGTGCTGCAAAAACCAATCCTCCACAATAGTAAATAAATAGAGGTAATTTTAGGAAGGAAGGGCTATTTATAGAATTAGGGATAGGAATAAAACGAAGGGTTATTTTTAAGTATTAAGAGAAGTAGGGGCAGTTTAAGCATAGTAGGGTTAGATCGACAAATACGAAAGATGATGAATCGTTTAGATTGGGTGATGCAAGGACCAACCCTTCACAGAAGTTAAAAAATAGGGGTAATTTTTGGAAGTAAGGTATATTTAGAGAATTAGAGGTAGGATTAAAAACAAGGATTGTTTTGAAGTACTAAGAGAAGTAGGTGTAGTTTAAGCATACTAGGGGTAGATTGACAAATATGAAAGATGATGAATCATTTGGATTGGGTGCGGCAAAATCCAACTATTCACTGAAGTAAAAAAAATAGGGGTAATTGTTGGAAGTAAGGCATATTTAGATAATTAGGGGTAGGATTTAAAAGAAGGACTATTTTGAAGTATTATGATAGGTATGGGTAGTTTAAGCATAGTAGGGGTAGATCGACATATATGAAAGATGATGAATCATTTTGATTGGGTGCTACAAAAACCAACCCTTCACAGAAGTTAAAAAATAGGTGTAATTATTGGAAGTAAAGGCTATTTAGGGAATTAGGGATAGGATTAAAAAGAAGCATTGTTTTGAAGTATTAAGAGAAGTAGGTGTAGTTTACGCATAGTAGGGGTACATCGACAAATATGAAAGATGATGAATCGTTTGGATTGGATGTTGCAAAAACTAATCCTTCACAACAGTTAAAATGTTGGGGTTATTATTGGAAAGAAGGGCTATTTAGAGAATTAGGGGTAGGATTAAAAATAAGGGCGGTTTTGAAGTATTAGGAGAAGTATGGGTAGTTTAAGCGTAGTAGGGGTAGATCTACAAATATGAAAGATGATGATTCATTCGGATTGGGTGCTGCAAAAACCAACCCTTCATAGTTGTTAAAAAATAAGGGTAATTGTTGGAAATAAGGGCTATTTAGAGAATTAGGGATATGAATAAAAGAAGGGCTATTTTGAAGTATTAAGAGAAGTAGGGGTAGTTTATGCATAGTAGGGGTAGATCGACAAATATGAAAGATTATTAATCGTTTATATTGTGTGATGCAAAAACAAACCCTTCATAGAAGTTAAAAAATAAGGCTAATTGTTTTGAAGTATTAAGAGAAGGTGGGGTAGTTTAAGCATAGTAGGCGTAGTTTAAGCATAGTAGGGGTAGATCGATAAATATGAAAGATGATGAATCATTTGGATTGGGTGATCCAAAAACCAACCCTTCACAGAAGTTCAAAAATAGGGGTACTTGCTAGAAGTATGGCCTATTTAGAGAATTAGGGGTAGGGTTTAAAAGAAGGATGGTTTTGAAGTATTAAGAAAAGTATGGGTAGGTTAAGCATAGTAGGGGTAGATCGACAAATATGAAAGACAATGAATCACTTAGATTGGGTGCTACAAAAACCAACCCTTAATATAAGTTAAAAAATAGGGGTAATTGTTGGATGTAAGGGCTATTTACAGAATTAGGGATAGGATTAAAAAGAAGCATTGTTTTGAAGTATGAAGAGAAGTAGTTGTAGTTTACACATAGTAGGGGTACATCGACAAATATGAAAGATGATGAGTCGTTTGGATTGGATGTTGCAAAAACCAATCCTTCACAACAGTTAAAAAGTTGGGGTAATTGTTGGAAAGAAGGGCTATTTAGAGAATTAGGGTTTGAGTTAAAAATAAGGGCGGTTTTGAAGTATTAGGAGAAGTAGAGGGTAGTTTAAGCATAGTAGGTGTAGATCTACAAATATGAAAGATGATGATTCATTCGGATTGGGTACTGCAAAAACCAACCCTTCACAGTTGTTAGAAAATAAGGGTAATTGTTGGAACTAAGGGCTATTTAGAGAATTAGGGATATGAATAAAAGAAGGGCTATTTTGAAGTATTAAGAGAAGTAGGGGTAGTTTAAGCATAGTAGGAGTAGATCGGCAAATATTGAAGGTGATGAATCATTTAGTTTGGGTGCTGCAAAAAACAACCCTTCACAGTTGTTAAAAAATAAGGGTAATAGTTTGAACTAAGGGCTATTTAGAGAATTAGGGATAGGAATAAAAAGAGAGGCTATTTTGAAGTATTAAGAGAAGTAAGGGTAGTTTAAGCATAGTAGAGGGAAGTCGACAAATATGAAAGATGATGAATCATTTATATTGTGTGATGCAAAAACCAACCCTTCACAGAAGTTAAAAAATAGAGTTAATTTTTGGAAGTAACTGATACTTATAGAATTAGAGGTGGATTAAAAAGAAGGGCTGTTTTGAAGTATAAAGAGAAGTAGGGGTAGTTTAAGCATAGTAGGTGTAGATCGACGAATATGAAAGATGATGAATTGTTTGGATTGAGTGCAGCAAAAACCAATCCTTCACCACAGTAAAAAAAAAGCTAATTGTAGGAAGGAAGGGCTATTTAGAGAATGAGGGTTGGATTTAAAAGAAGGGCTGTTATGAAGTATTAGGAGAAGTAGAGGTAGTTTAGGCATAGTAGGGGTAGATCTACAAATATGAATGATGATGATTCATTTTGATTGGGTGCTGCAAAAACTAAACCAACACAGTTGTTAAAAAATAAGGGTAATTGTTGGAACTAAGGGCTATTTAGAGAATTAGGGATAGGAACAAAAGAAGGCTATCTTGAAGTATTAAGAGAAGTAGGGTTAGTTTATGCATTGTAGGGGTAGATCGATAAATATGAAAGATGATTAATCGTTTATATTGTGTGATGCAAAAACCAACCCTTCACGGAAGTTAAAAAATAAGGGTAATTGTTGGAAGTTAGTGCTACTTATAGAGTTAGAGGTAGGATTAAAAAGAAGTACTGTTTTGAAGTATTCAGAGAAGTAGGGGTAGTTTAAGAATAGTAGGGGAACATTAAGCATATTAGGGGTAGATCGACAAATATGAAAGATGATGAATCTTTCGGATTGGTGCTACAAAAACCAACCATTCACATACATTAATAAATAGGGGAAATTATTGGAAGTAAGGCTTATTTAGAGAATTAGGGGTAGGGTTTAAAAGAAGGAGTGTTTTGAAATATTAAGATAATTGTGGGTATTTTAAACATAGTCGGGGTAGATCGACAAAAATGAAACATGATGAACCAATTAGATTGGGTGGTACAAAATCCAACGCTTCGCAAAATTTAAAAAACAGGGGTAATTGTTGGAAGTAAGGGCTATTTACAGAATTAGGGACAGGATTAAAAATTGGTTGTTTTGAAGTATTAAGAGAAGTAGGGGTAGTTTAAGCGTAGTCGGGTTAGATCGACAAATATGAAAGATGATGAATCATTTGGATTGGATGCTGCAAAAACCAACCCTTTACAGAAATTAAAAAATAGGGGTAATTGTTGGACGTAAGGGCTATTTACAGAATTAGTGGTACGATCAAAAAGATGGGTTGTCTTGAAGTATAAAGAAAAGTAGTGGTGGTCTAAGCATAGTAAGCGTAGTTCGACGAATATGAAAGATGATGAATTGTTTAGATTGGATACTGCAAAAACCAATCCGTCACAATAGTAAAAAAATAGAGGTAATTGTAGGAAGGAAGGGCTATTTATAGAATTAGGGTTGGATTAAAAAGAAGGGTTGTTTTGAAGTATTAAGAGAAGTAGGGGTAGTTTAAGCATAGTAGGAGTATATCGGCAAATATGAAATGTGATAAATCATTTGGATTAGGTGCTGCGAAAAACAACCCTTTAGAGTTGTTAAAAAATAAGGGTAATTGTTGGAACTAAGTGCTATTTAGAGAATTACGGATAGGAATAAAAAGAAGGGCTATTTTGAAATTGTAATGACACGCATTGGCAAAGGTATTATAATTAATTTATTTAATTATTTAAAAGGTGAATTAGAGAATTTAATGGTCGGTTAATTAAATAATGGTGAATATTTAATTAAAATAATAAATTAAATAATATATTTAATTCTGAAATAATCAGAGTTGGCTGAAATGGTAATATGGTGTGAACTGGATCGTCTGTGATATTTAATTCAGCTTGGAATTGAATTTGAATAACGAATATATTTAAACGACGACAGTTGAACATGGAATTATATTATAATTAAAATAGAGCTTGAAATGGCGCGGCAGTTCGCTATTTGGCGATCTGAACTTCAACTAAGTATACAGGGTTCGTTTTAAATCGGATTTTTGTGAAACAAGAAACGTGTGGAGCTGGTGACGTATATCTTTCTAATGGAAGAGAAAAATCTGGATTTCGTCTTGTAGATTTTGATTTACGTCCAAATCAAATTTCAGAAAAGTCGCTGTGGAATTCCTTTATAATTTGTAAAGGAATTATTTATATTTTAAAAAGGAATTTCATTTTAAATCGAATATCGATTTAATCAGGATTTAAAATATCAAGCTGTAAATTCAGTTAGAAATATATTGGAGCTGTATGGTATTCCACTGTGAATATACACGATAATATTTATTTATAAATATTTAATTTAATTATATTTAAATATAATTATATATTCAAATGGGTCATCCAGAGCTTTAAAAATAGCCAGTTTTTCATACGACCTCAGAATTCGACGAAACCAATTTTGTTGGATCCGCAACGTCAAATTATTGTTAGATTTCCAGTTTCGTGATTTTTAGAGTCACTGTGTGGCCGTACGGATTTTTAGAGTGAAAAACACTCAGTATTTCGATGGTTAAAATTACGCTGTGTGAGCATACGAAGTCAGAATTCGATAAACCCAGTTTCATTGGGACCGTAATGTCGAACTCTAGCAGTATGTCCAGTTTAGTGATTTTTGGGTATCATGAGTGATCACAAGAATTTTTAAAGACGAATACGAAAATTTATATTAATATTAAAATAAAATATCCAAAACAAAATATCTAGATATTTTGATCTCCTTATAAATACCCCCTCTAAGCCAATTCTCTTCAGACCTAATATCATTCCATAGGTCAATGAAATCACGCCGCCACTTCTCAAGGAAGAAAACGTGAATACATTCAAGTTCAAAAAAATCATAACAATCAAAATCAATTGCTATAAATCCTCTAATATATATATATATATATTTGAGTTCACATCAGCTTGTTCTTCGATCCTGTGTGGTTATTGTCGAGTTCGGCGTCGACTTTCTGAGCTGCGAAAATGAACAGGAGTTCTAGGGTTGGGTATTCCTTCGAATTGGAGTGTCGTTGTTCGAATTGGGGTGTATATTTGAGATTATGGTTGAAAACCGAAGTTGTTGTGAAAGTTTGAAGTGATTTGGGTAATTTAGATGTCGATACCTGCTAGGTATTTGGGTTTCGACGCAAACAATTGGAGGAGCGCGAGTTGGTGGTTGTGGTGCCGAGGTAGAAGACGAGATCGAGTAGGGATTTGTGATGATTTCTATTGGATTTTTAGTGAAGAAACAAGGGAGTAAGGAAGGATTGAAGCATGCAAAATGGGGGGAGTTGAATACAGGAGCTCACGGCTAAAACCATCGGGGAAGAAAGCAAAACGTTCAGGCCTGGTAATTTAAGGGAGATGGGCCATTATATTTGTTGGGTGAGGGCCAAATTATTTAATTGAAATGAAGTTATTTTAACTTATATTTGTACAAACTTGTTTAGATCATATCTAATTCATACGTAAACGAAATCGAACAAAACAGTATCCGTTGGGATCGTATGGACGAGAGCTTCACAATGAAGCTGACTGGAAGTGGATTGGGGCTCGTATGAATTTATGGCGAAATAAATTGTTTGATTCAAATCAAATAACAGTTTATCGTTCTTCAACAATAAACTGCTAATGTGAGTAAATCTCACTAACTCTGAAAAGTTTATAATTTCATGTTGTATTTTTAGAACTGTTAAATATTGGCTGATTGACTGTCTGTTGACTATTTGATTGAACTGCTAGTCAGTTAGTTGAATTTCTATATTGATTCTGATTAACAGAATATATCATATGGAACTGAAAGTGATGTTGATTTTATTGTATAACATCTGTGGATGCAGGGGAACAGGTTAGAGGAATCCGACTGGATTCCTCAACAGTTATATTTTTTTTCCATATATTTTGATATATGATGCGAATTATGACCTGTTGTTGATTGTGTGTGTATGGACGATATTGGTCATCGTGATTTGATATGTTGGATACCATAACATACCGAAATGTTGATAAGGGAATTTTCAAAGTGATAGTGAAAATAAAATAATTATAAATGTTATATTTATAAATAAGAAATATTTATAAATTTAAATATTTATAAATAGGGGATATTCAAAAAGGAAATAATTTCAAACCATTTTCTTTTTGAATGGAAAGGGCCTGTGTGGCGGGTTTGGGGATTTTCCCGATGCTCCCGGTACAAAGGAGGTTATGGCGAATTTTTCCGGGAATTTAAGGAGTTTGAATATTTCAAGAATAAATTTGAAAAGGGAATATTTGTAGATCACTTACAAATAGAATTAAAGAGGAAAAAGCTATAAAAAGGAAATCATTTTTAAAGTGTAGAACCGTTATTTAAAAGTAAATCTTTTCAAATGAATAAAACGTTGTTAAATGGAAATCTTTATAAAGTGAATAAAGTAAATCGAATATGATATTCGAAAGGAGTTAAATTGAATATGGTATTCGAAAGGAGATAAATCGAATATGGTATTCGAAAGGAGTTAAATCGAATATGGTATTCGAAAGGAGTTAAATCGAATATGGTATTCGAAAGGAGTTAAATCGAATAGGGTATTCGAAAGGAGTTAAATCGAATATGGTATTCGAAAGGGTTTAGTCGAGCCGAGTTAGTTCAGTAGAGTTAACCAGTTCAGTTAGAGTTAACCAGTTTAGTAGAATTAACCAGTTCAGTTAGAGTTAACCAGTTCAGTAGAGTTAACAAGTTTAGTAGAGTTAACCAGTTCAGTTAGAGTTAACTAGTTCAGTAGAGTTAACCAGTTCAGTAGAGTTAACTAGTTCAGTAGAGTTAACCAGTTCAGTAGAGTTAACCAGTTCAGGTAGAGTTAACCAGTTCAATATAGTTAACCAGTTCAGTAGAGTTAACCATTTCAGTTAGAGTTAACCAGTTTAGTATAGTTAACCAGTTCAGTTAGAGTTAACCAGTTCACTAGAGTTAACCAGTTTAGTACAGTTAACCAGTCCAGTATAGTTAACCAGTCCAGTAGAGTTAACCAGTCCAGTAGAGTTAACCAGTTCAGTCGAGTTAACCAGTTGGGTTAAGTAAGTCGAGTTAACCAGTTGGGTTAAGTAAGTCGAGTTAACCAGTTGGGTTAAGTAAGTCAAGTTAACCAGTTGGGTTAAGAAAGTCGAGTTTACCAGTTGGGTTAAGTAAGTCGAGTTAACCAGTTGGGTTAAGTAAGTCGAGTTAATCAGTTAGAGTTAACCACCAGTTAGAGTTAATCAGTTAGAGTTAACCACAAGTTAGAGTTAATCAGTTAGAGTTAACAACCAGTTAGAGTTAATCAGTTAGAGTTAATCAGGTAGAGTTAACCAGTTAGAGTTAATCAGTTAGAGTTAATCAGGTAGAGTTAACCAGTTAGAGTTAATCAGGTAGAATTAACCAGTTAGAGTTAATCAATTAGAGTTAATCGATTAGAGTTAAAACGAACTAGAGTTAATCAAATATAGTTATTTGAGACAGAGTTAGTCAAACATAGTATTCAGGGTAAGTTGCCATCTCGTACGACTGCTAGCGTAATTCGCAGGGCTGTAAATAGCCTAAGGCAGTCGGACGTTTCCTGAGGGAATCAGGTGTAACCATTGTGATCGCTGCGATCTAGAGTCAAGCGAATGTAGTTAAGTCGAATATTAGTTATTCGATAGAAGTTAATCAAGTTGAGTTAAATAAGTTAAGTTAGTCAAGTTAGGTTCGTCGAGTCGAGTTAATCAAATCTAGTTATTCGAGAGGAGTTAATCGAATGTAGTTATTCGAATAGAGTTCGTCGAATATAAGTTATTCGAAGAGAGATAATAGAATATAAGTTATTCGAAGAAGAGTTAATCAAATAGAATTAAACAAGATTAGAAACCGACTAGAGATTAGTAAGTTGAATAGTTTTCGGAATATCGATCTGATGTTGGTTTCGGCCTTCGGGGTTATATTTAGAGAATTGTTCACCTACTAGTTCACAGTTAGGGACCAATCGTTGTGGAATGTTAATGATGCGTGAATAAGCAGATGGAAACGTTTTCCAGTGTTAATAACATATATTTTCTAAACATAGAAAATAAGGAAATAAGATCATTGTTTGCACACGGACATATTTTCATTTGATAGTTAAATCACCGACTATAAAATTTTTACCATTTTAATGTTGTTAATATGGAGAGACCGGTTGGATTATTATCCGAAGAACCACTCTGTATTGGCATAAGCGTTTCGAATCATATATGCCAAAGAAAATTAAAGATGGAGTAAAGTGCAAGGGCTATTGTATAAGTCTTAGATAACAGTGCCTAAGATGGATGTACTGAATAGTACCTTCGGTTTGTCCAGTCCCAGGACAACTTGTATGGACGAAGGTCTGACAGAGTATATCTGGTAGATCACGTAAGTTGATCATTTCAAACGTATTTACGTTGGTGGCGGAGGAATTCGTTTCTCTTAGCTTATACCCATGGTATTTTTGGGGAAATCAATTTGTGATTTAAAGGGTATGACGATGTGACATTATAAGTGAATGAAGATGTGGTATGTGAAAAGATAAGCGTAGCTTCTAACCTCACATCCGGTAAATGACAGAAATTGGGCAGGCAGCATGGCTAAGTCAGTCGCTCCGAAGTAGGGTGTATAATCACCTATCTAGAGAATATTCATTTGCTTCTTTAATCTATCAGTGTTGCCCCATATATATATATACGGGAACGGTTGCTGATCCCAACCGTGGGTGATATACATTCGATACACTCAAGCGAAATGAGTGGTCGGTCATGTGTGGCTTGGTTGCAAGATGTTCTTGTTGAACCCAGTGTATTCCTCTCTAGAGGTACACTAGCGAAAGGTGGTTCCATACCTTGTCATAGTTGGAAATCCATTACCCAATACGTGCTTGCGATTTTGATTGTATACTATATATGTAGAACGTGAGATGAAAGCGTTTCTGCTAGATGATTATTATACTGTGGTTGGTAGACATTATTATAATATCAAAAGGTTTTTGATATAAAGATATTTTGGATTCTCATAATGGGAAAACCCGTTCCATTATACGGCGTGGTCTTATGACATATCGTTTACTTGTTCAAACTGTTATAAACTGTTTTACTCATACCAGTCCATGTTGTTTGCTTTGCATGTGTCGCATGATAGGGGGTTCTCGCTTTTCGTTAGGTGGCGAACGGGAGACTCATACTCCAACATGTCCCTTTGGTAGGGTTAGTTGTGAAGTCGAAAGGCTGGCCGTAAAATATGGTATTGGGGTACCTCTATAGGCCATGGTGGGGTATTACCTTGCTGCTTTGGGGGGATGAAGGGATGGTTGAAAAGCCTACTGGATTTTCGTCGGGTAGTTACAATTGGTATTAGAGCATAAGTTAAGTATTACCTTGGCTCTGTGACGTGACTCGGTAGAGATAGGGTTAGTAATAACCTAGATTGAGTTGAGTGTATATATACGAGTGCATGTCTGTATTTGATATAAAAATGGTTTTATATAGTGGAGATTAATTGGCTGAGTTGTTTATGAGTTCTGGTCAATCAGTTTGATCCACTGTGTCGGTAAGAGTAAATAAACCCTTGAATACGATGGACCGACACAGTATGGATATATGATATATTATCATATATAGGATATATTTGTTGTTATTATAATCGAGTAAGATTATAAATTAAATGGTTAAGTATATAACCATCAGAATTCAGATAAGTGTAATGAACTGAATTAAATCGGAAATTAAAATCAGAGTTGGAATTAAAATCCCAGAATTTGGAAAGATATTTGTAAATGCATCTGGATTTAATATATGTAAATTTTAGGATCGTGGGAGATTTTAAATTTGTTTACAACGTTGTAAAAGGATATTTGGAATTGATTCCAAGGTGGAAATGTTTAAAAATGGGTTTTGAAAGTGCTATAGTATTGAACTCACTTCGGTAGCTGGAAAATAGATTCTGATGTTGATCATGAAATCATCGGTGTTCATTTTCGAGTATGTAAGTGATGGATTACTACTGAGGATTTTGTTTTGAATTGGTTTTGGGAAAACTAGTTGTGTTGAATTTCAAAAAGGAAAATATGATTTTTTGAAAGAGGTAAACTGTATAAAAACTTCCAGGAAGAAAAGGTTGTTTGTATTTAAACAAATTAAAGTAAAATTTGTAAAATCCAATAGAATTGGGATTGAGATAAAATCCAGTTAAGTGAAAATCGTATTGAAATAGATTGATGTCAAGTAGAGTTGGACTTGATTAGAGACAATCTAGAATTATATTGGGCTGGTGAGTTATGGATTGGAAATCAAGAATAGTGCTTGAGTTTGAAATGAAATTCGGCTTAGGTATAAGCGAATGGTTGAAATGGTGGATAAAAATAAATTTGAGTTTGATCGGGATAACACTGGTATAGGTTGAATTGATAACAGGTGAAGTGATAGAGTTGATATGCCCGACAAAAAGGTACAAGTTTATATTTCATATGAGTTTGGTGATTTATGAGCCGATTTGGCAAGCCGCTTGGCTGTTTGATTTTCTTTGAGATGGAAATGGCCTAGAGAGGCGAATTGGAGTTTGACCTATTGACCAATACAAAGGAGGTGCTGGCGAAATTTTTTCGAATAGTTAAGGCGTTAGAAAATTTTCGTTGATAAGAATTAATTAATAATTTACTTGAAATTAAATTGGTCCAGTTGAAACTGAAGACAAGAGGTGATCAAATATGTTCTAACCAGTCAATAGGATCGTCCTCAACATTTTAGCAATTTCGAGGACGAAATTATTTTAAGTGGGAAAGATTGTAATGACTCGCATTAGCAGAGGTATTATAATTAATTTATTTAATTATTTAAAAGGTGAATTAGAGAATTTAATGGTCGGTTAATTAAATAATGGTGAATATTTAATTAAAATAATAAATTAAATAATATATTTAATTTTGAAATAATCAGAGTTGGCTGAAATGGTAATATGGTGTGAACTGGATCATCTGTGATATTTAATTCTGCTTGGAATTGAATTTGAATAACGAATATATTTAAACGACGACAGTTTGAATGTGGAATTATATTATAATTAAAATAGAGCTTGAAATGGCGTGGAAGTTCGCTATTTAGCGATCTGAACTTCAATTGAGTATACAGGGTTCGTTTTAAATCGGATTTCTGTGAAACAAGAATCGTGTGGAGCCGGTGAAGTATATCTTTCTAGTGGAAGAGAAAAATATGGATTTCGTCCTGTAGATTTTGGTTTACGTCCAAATCAAATTTCAGAAAAGTCGCTATGGAATTCCTTTATAATTTATAAAGGAATTATTTATATTTTAAAAAGGAATTTCATTTTAAATTGAATATCGATTTAATCAGGATTTATATCAAGCTGTAAATTCAGTTAGAAATATATTGGAGCTGTATGGTATTCCACTATGAATATATACGATAATATTTATTTATAAATATTTAATTTAATTATATTTAAATATAATTATATATTTAAATGGGTCGTCCAGAGCTTTAAAAATAGCCAGTTTTTCATATGACCTCAGAATTCGACGAAACCAATTTTGTTGGATCCGCAACATCAAATTATTGTTGGATTTCCAGTATCGTGATTTTTAGAGTCACTGTGTGGCCGTACGTATTTTTAGAGTGAAAAACAGTCAGTGTTTTGATGGTTAAAAATACGCTGTGTGAGCATACGAAGTCGGAATTCGATAAAACCAGTTTCGTTGGGACCGTAATGTCAAATTCTAGCAGTATGTCCAGTTTAGTGATTTTTGGGTATCATGAGTGATCACAAGAATTTTTAAAGACGAATATGAAAATTTATATTAATATTAAAATAAAATATCCAAAACAAAAAATCTAGATATTTTGTTCTCCTTATAAATACCCCCTCTAAACCAATTCTCTTCAGACCTAATATCATTCCACAGGTCAATGAAATCACGCTGCCACTTCTCAAGGAAGAAAACGTGAATACATTCAAGTTCAATAAAACCATAACAATCGAAATCAATTGCTATAAAACCTCTAATATATATATTTGAGTACACATCAACTTGTTCTTCCATCTTGTGTGGTTATTGTCGAGTTCGGCGTCGACTTTCTGAGCTGCGAAAATGAACAGGAGTTCTAGGGTTGGGTATTCCTTCGAATTGGAGTGTCGTTGTTCGAATATGGGTGTTTATTTGAGATTACGGTTGAAAACCGAAGTTGTTGTGAAAGTTTGAAGTAATTTTGGTAATTTGGATGTCGATACCTGCTAGGTATTTGGGGTTCGACGCAAACAATTGGAGGAGCGCGAGTTGGAGGTTGTGGTGCCGAGGCAGAAGAGTAGATCGAGTAGGTATTTGTGATGATTTCTATTGGATTTTAAGTGAAGAAACAAGGGAGTAAGGAAGGATTGAAGCATGCCAAATGGGCGGAGTTGAATACAGGAGCTCACGACTAAAACCATCGGGGAAGAAAGCAAAACGTTCGGGCCTGGTAATTTAAGGGAGATGGGCCATTATATTTGTTGGGTGAGGCCCAAATTATTTAATTGAAATGAAGTTATTTTAATTTATATTTGTACAAACTTGTTTAGATCATATCTAATTCATACGTAAACGAAATCGAACAAAACAGGATCCGTTGGGATCGTATGGACGAGAGCTTCACAATGAAGCTGACTGGAAGTGGTTTGGGGCTCGTATGAATTTATGGCGAAATAAATTGTTTGATGCAAATCAAATAACAGTTTATTGTTCTTCAACGATGAACTGCTAATGTGAGTAAATCTCACTAACTCTGAACAGTTTATAATTTCATGTTGTATTTTTAGAACTGTTAAATATTGGCTGATTGACTGTCTGTTGACTATTTGATTGAACTGCTAGTCAGTTAGTTGAATTTCTATATTGATTCTGCTTAACAGAATATATCATATGGAACTGAAAGTGATGTTGATTTTATTGTATAACATCTGTGGATGCAGGGGAACAGGTTGGAGGAATCCGACTGGATTCCTCAACAGTTATTTTTTTTGTTTTTCATATATTTTGATATATGATGTGAATTATAACTAGTTGTTGATTGTGTGTTTATGGACGATATTGGTCATCGTGATTTGATATGTTGGATAACATAACATACCGAAATGTTGATAAGGGAATTTTCAAAGTGATAGTGAAAATAAAAAATATATAAATGGAATATTTATAAATAAGAAATATTTAAATATTTATAAATAGGGGATATTCAAAAAGGAAATAATTTCAAACCATTTTATTTTTGAATGGAAAGGGCTTGTGTGGCGGGTTTGGGAATTTTCCCGATGCTCCCGGTACAAAGGAGGTTATAGCGAATTTTTCCGAGAATTTAAGGAGTTAGAATATTTCAAGAATAAATTTGAAAAGGGAATATTTGTAAATCACTTACAAATTGAATTAAAGAGGAAAACGTTATAAAAATGAAATCATTTTTAAAGTGTAGAACCGTTATTTAAAAGTAAATCTTTTCAAATGAATAAAACGTTGTTAATTGGAAATCTTTGTAAAGTGAATAAAGTAAATCGAATATGTTATTCGAAAGGAGTTAAATCGAATATGGTATACGAAAGGAGTTAAATCGAATATGGTATTTGAAAGGAGTTAAATCGAATATGGTATTCGAAAGGAGTTAAATCAAATATGGTATTCGAAAGGAGTTAAATCGAATATGGTACTCGAAAGGAGTTAAATCGAATATGGTATTCGGAAGGGGTTTGTCGAGCCGAGTTAGTTCAGTAGAGTTAGAGTTAACCAGTTTAGTAGAGTTAACCAGTTCAGTTAGAGTTAACCAATTCAGTAGAGTTAACCAGTTCAGTAGAGTTAACCAGTTCAGTTAGAGTTAACCAGTTCAGTAGAGTTAACCAGTTCAGTAGAGTTAACCAGTTCCGTAGAGTTAACCAGTTCAGTAGACTTAACCAGTTCGGTAGAGTTAACCAGTTCAGTAGAATTAACCAGTTCAGTAGAGTTAACCAGTTCAGTTAGAGTTAACCAGTTCCGTTAGAGTTAACCAGTTCACTAGAGTTAACTAGTTTAGTAGAGTTAACCAGCCCGGTAGAGTTAACCAGTCCAGTATAGTTAACCAGTCCAGTAGAGTTAACCAGTTCAGTCGAGTTAACCAATTGGGTTAAGTAAGTCGAGTTAACCAGTTGGGTTAAGTAAGTCGAGTTAACCAGTTGGGTTAAGTAAGTCAAGTTAACCAGTTGGGTTAAGTAAGTCGAGTTTACCAGTTGGGTTTAGTAAGTCGAGTTAACCAGTTGGGTTAAGTAAGTCGAGTTAATCAATTACAGTTAACCACCAGTTAGAGTTAATCAGTTAGAGTTAACCACCAGTTAGAGTTAAGCAGTTAGAGTTAACCACCAGTTAGAGTTAACCAGTTGGAGTTAATCAGGTATAGTTAACCAGTTAGAGTTAATCAGTTAGAGTTAATCAGGTAGAGTTAACCAGTTAGAGTTAATCCGGAAGAGTTAACCAGTTAGAGTTAATCAGTTAGAGTTAATCGAGTAGAGTTAAAACGAACTAGAGTTAATCAAATATAGTTATTTGAGACAGAGTTAGTCAAACATAGTATTCAGGGTAAGTTTCCATCTCGTACGACTGCTAGCGTAATTCGCAAGGTTGTAAATAGCCTAAGGCGGTCGGACGTTTCCTGAGGGAAACAGGTGTAACCATTGTGATCGCTGCGATCTAGAGTTAAGCGAATCGAGTTAAATCGAATATTAGTTATTCTATAGAAGTTAATCAAGTTGAGTTAAATAAGTTAAGTTAGTCAAGTTAGGTTCGTCGAGTCGAGTTAATCAAATCTAGTTATTCGAGGGGAGTTAATCGAATGTAGTTATTCGAATAGAGTTCGTCAAATATAAGTTATTCGAAGAGAGATAATCGATTATAAGTTATTCAAAGAAGAGTTAATCAAATAGAATTAAACAAGATTAGAAATTGACTAGAGATTAGTAAGTTTAATAGTTTTCGGAGTATCGATCTAATGTTGGTTTCGGCCTTCGGGGTTATACTTAGAGAATTGTTACTTACTAGTTCACAGTTAGGGACCAATCGTTGTGGAATGTTAATGTTGCATGAATAAGAAGATGGAAACGTTTTCCAGTGTTAATAACATATATTTTCTAAACATAGAAAATAAGGAAATATGAATGAATATATATATGAATATATATATATATATGGTTGATGGTTGGATCGATATTTCCATTTGGAAATAAGATCATTGTTTGCACACGGACTTGTTTTCATTTGATAGTTAAATCACCAACTATCAAAGTTTTACCATTTTAACGTTGTTAATATGGAGAGACCGGTTGGATTATTATCCGAAGAACCACTCTGTATTGGCATAAGCGTTGCGAATCATATATGCCAAAGAAAATTGAAGACGGTGTAAAGTGCAAGGGCTATTATATAAGTCTTAGATAACAGTGCCTAAGATGGATGTACTAAATAGTACCTTCGGTTTGTCCAGTCCCAGGACAACTTGTATGGACGAAGGTCTGACAGAGTGTATCTGGTAGATCACGTAAGTTGATCGTTTCAAACGTATTTACGTTGGTGGCAGAGGAATTCGTTTCTCTTAGTTTATACCCAAGGTATTTTTGGGGAAATAAATTTGTGATTTAAAGGGTATGACGATGTGACATTCTAAGTGAATGAAGATGTGGTATGAGAAAAGATAAGCGTAGCTTCTAGCCTCACATCTGGTAAATGACAGAAATCGGGCAGGCAACATGGTTAAGTCGGTCGCTTCGAAGTAGGGTGTATAATCGCCTATCTAGAGAATATTCATTTTCTTCTTTAATCTATCAATGTTGTCCCATATATATATATACGGGAATGGCTGTTGATCCCAACCTTTGGTGATATACATTCGATACACTCAAGCGAAACGAGTGGTCGGTCATGTGTGGTCGGGTTGCAAGATGTTCTTGTTGAACCCAGTGTATTCCTCTCTAGAGGTACACTAGCGAAAGGTGGTTCCATACCTTGTCATAGTTGGAAATCCATTACCCAATACGTGCTTGCAGTTTTGATTGTATACTTTATATGTAGAACGTGAGATGAAAGCGTTTCTGCTAGATGATTATTATACTGTGGTTGATAGACATAATTATAATATCAAAAGGTTTTTGATATAAAGATATTTTGGGTTCTCATAAGGGAAAAACCCGTTCCGTTATATGGCATGGTCTTATGAGATATCGTTTACTTGTTCAAATTGTTTTAAACTGTTTTACTCATACCAGTCCCATGACTGACCCGAAGTTTATTTTGTTTTGTTTTCCCTAAACTCTTGGGTGCCCAATTTTGTACAGGCAGTCAAGTAGTCAGGAATTTACAGATACTTGAAGAGATGGAGCAGGAGGCTTCAGGATCATATAGCCATAGTTATTTCCGCTGTGTTGTAAGTGTTGTACTCTGAAAATGTTATTGAATACATATGCTGGTTTTATTTCAAGGATATGTTATCTATTATATGTTTTTCGTTCCGCTGTGAGATTCGTGTTACTCTGATGATGTAAGTTATTCTTTTCTTCTTCTATTCTAAGTTTCTATCTTTTCTAACCTCACCCTCTAATTTCTTTCGTTAACTACCAGGATTTTTCGATGTTTATGTCAATAACCAAAGTCGCTCAAAATCCGGGTCATTACAGAAATATTAAGAGAAGTAGGGGTAGTTTAAGCATAGTGGGGTTAGATCGGCAAATATGAAAGAAAATGAATCATTTAGATTGGGTGATGCAAAAACCAACCCTTCACAGAAGTTAAAAAATAGAGGTAACTATTGGAAGTAAGGGCTATATAGAGAATCAGAGGTAGGATTAAAAGAAGGAATGTTTTGAATTATTAAGAGAAGGAGGGATAGTTTAAGCATAGTAGGGGTAGTTTAAGCATAGTAGGGGTAGATCGATAAATATGAACGATGATGAATCATTTGTATTGGATGCTCCAAAAACCAACCCTTCACAGAAGTTCAAAAATAGGGGTCCTTGCTGGAAGTAAGGCCTATTTAGAGAATTAGGGGTAGGGTTTAAAAGAAGGATTGTTTTGAAGTATTAAGAAAAGTATGGGTAGGTTAAGCATAGTAGGGGTAGATCGACAAATATGAAAGATGATGAATCACTTAGATTGGGTGCTACAAAAACCAACCCTTCACAGAAGTTAAAAAATAGGGGTAATTGTTGGAAGTAAGGGCTATTTAGAGAATTAGGGATAGGATTAAAAAGAAGCATTGTTTTGAAGTATTAAGAGAAGTAGGTGTAGTTTACGCATAGTAGGGGTACATCGACAAATATGAAAGATGATGAATCGTTTGGTTTGGATGTTGCAAAAACCAATCCTTCACAATAGTTAAAAAGTTGGGGTAATTGTTGGAAAGAAGGGCTATTTAGATAATTAGGGGAAGGATTAAAAATAAGGGCGGTTTTGAAGTATTAGGAGAAGTATGGGTAGTTTAAGCATAGTAGGGGTAGATCTACAAATATGAAAGATGATGATTCATTCGGATTGGGTGCTGCAAAAACCAACCCTTCACAGTTGTTAAAAAATAAGGGTAATTTTTGGAACTAAGGGCTATTTTGAGAGTTAGGGATATGAATAAAAGAAGGGCTATTTTGAAGTATTAAGAGAAGTAGGGGTAGTTTAAGCATAGTAGGAGTAGATCGGCAAATATGAAAGGTGATGAATAATTTAGATTGGGTGCTGCAAAAAACGACCCTTCCAAGTTGTTAAAAAATAAGGGTAATTGTTGGAACTAAGGGATATTTAGGGAATTAGGGATAGGAATAAAAAGAGGGGCTATTTTGAAGTATTAAGATAAGTAGGGGTAGTTTAAGCATAGTAGAGGGAAGTCGACAAATATGACAGATGATGAATCGTTTATATTGTGTAATGCAAAAACCAAACCTTCACAGAAGTTAACAAATAGAGGTAATTGTTGGAAGTAAGTGCTACTTATAGAATTAGAGGTGGATTAAAAAGAAGAGTTGTTTTGAAGTATAAAGAGAAGTAGGGGTAGTTTAAGCATAGTAGGTGTAGATCGACGAATATGAAAGATGATGAATTGTTTGGATTAGGTGCAGCAAATACCAATCCTTCACCACAGTAAAAAAATAAAGGTAATTGTAGGAAGGAAGGGCTATTTAGAGATTTAGGGTTGGATTTAAAAGAAGGGCTTTTTTGAAGTATTAGGAGAAGTAGAGGTAGTTTAGGCATAGTAGGGGTAGATCTACAAATATGAATGATGATGATTCATTTGGATTGGTTGCTGCAAAACCAAACCCATCACAGTTGTTAAAAAATAAGGGTAATCGTTGGAACTAAGGGCTATTTAGAGAATTAGGGATAGGAATAAAAGAAGGCTATTTTGAAGTATTAAGAAAAGTAGGGGTAGTTTATGAATAGTAGGGGTAGATCAACAAATATAAAAGATGATTAATCGTTTATATTGTGTGATGCAAAAACCAACCATTCACGGAAGTTAAAAAATAAGGGTAATTGTTGGAAGTTAGTGCTACTTATAGAATTAGAGGTAGGATTAAAAAGAAGGACAGTTTTGAAGTATTCAGAGAAGTAGGGGTAGTTTAAGCATAGTAGGGGAACTTTAAGCATATTAGTGGTAGATCGACAAATATGAAAGATGATGAATCTTTCGGATTGGTGCTACAAAAACCAACCATTCACATAAGTTAATAAATAGGGGAAATTATTGGAAGTAAGGCCTATTTAGAGAATTAGGTGTAGTGTTTAAAAGAAGGATTGTTTTGAAGTATTAAGATAAGTGTGGGTAGTTTAAGCATAGTAGGGTTAGATCGACAAAAATGAAACATGATGAACCACTTAGATTGGGTGGTACAAAATCCAGCCCTTCACAAAATTTAAAAAATAGGGATAATTGTTGGAAGTAAGGGCTATTTACAGAATTAGGGATAGGATTAAAAATTGGTTGTTTTGAAGTATTAAGAGAAGTAGGGGTAGTTTAAGCGTAGTAGGGTAGATCGACAGATATGAAAGATGATGAATCATTTGGATTGGATGCTGCAAAAACCAACCCTTTAAATAAATTAAAAAATAGTGTTAATTGTTGGACGTAAGGGATATTTAGAGAATTAGTGGTAGGATCAAAAAGAAGGGTTGTCTTAAAGTATAAAGAGAAGTAGTGGTGGTCTAAGCATAGTAAGGGTAGTTCAACGAATAGGAAAGATGATGAATTGTTTGGACTGGATGCTGCAAAAACCAATCCATAACAATAGTAAAAAATAGAGGTAATTGTAGGAAGGAAGGGCTATTTATAGAATTAGGGTTGTATTAAAAAGAAGGGTTGTTTTGAAGTATTAAGAGAAGTAGGGGTAGTTTAAGCATAGTAGGAGTATATCGGCAAATATGAAAGGTGATAAATCATTTGGATTAGGTGCTGCAAAAAACAATCCTTCAGAGTTGTTAAAAAATAAGGGTAGTTGTTGGAACTAAGGGCTATTTAGAGAATTAGGGATAGGAATAAAAAGAAGGGCTATTTTGAAGTATTAAGAGAAGTAGGGGTGGTTTAAGCATAGTGGGGTTAGATCGGCAAATATGAAAGATAATGAATCGTTTAGATTGGGTGATGCAAAAACCAACCCTTCAAAGAAGTTAAAAAATAGAGGTAACTGTTGGAAGTAAGGGCTATATAGAGAATTATTGGTACGATTAAAAGAAGGACTGTTTTGAAGTATTAAGAGAAGTAGGGGTAGTTTGAGCATAGTAGGGGTAGTTTAAGCATAGTAGGGGTATATCGATAAATATGAAAGATGATGAATCATTAGGATTTGGTGCTCCAGAAACCAACCCTTCACAGAAGTTCAAAAATAGGTACTTGCTGGAAGTAAGCCCTATTTAGAGAATTAGGGGTAGGGTTTAAAAGAAGGATTGTTGTGAATTATTAAGAAAATATGGATAGGTTAAGCATAGTAGGGGTAGATCGACAAATATGAAAGATGATGAATCACTTAGATTGGGTGCTACAAAAACCAACCCCTCATAGAAGTTAAAAAATAGGGGTAATTGTTGGAAGTAAGGGCTATTTAGAGAATTAGGGTTATGATTAAAAAGAAGCATTGTTTTGAAGTATTAAGAGAAGTAGTTGTAGTTTACGCATAGTAGGGGTACATCGACAAATATGAAAGATGATGAGTCGTTTGGATTGGCTGTTGCAAAAACCAATCCTTCACAATTGTTAAAAAGTTGGGGTAATTGTTGGAAAGAAGGGCTATTTAGAGAATTAGGGGTAGGATTAAAAATTAGGGCGGTTTTGAAGTATTTGGAGAAGTAGGGGTAGTTTAAGCATAGTAGGGGTAGATCTACAAATATGAAAGATGATGATTCATTCGGATTAGGTGCTGCAAAAACCAACCCTTCACAGTTGTTAAAAAATAAGGGTAATTGTTGGAACTAAGGGCTATTTAGAGAATTAGGGATATGAATAAAAGAAGGGCTATTTTGAAGTATTAAGAGAAGTAGGGGTAGTTTAAGCATAGTAGGAGTAGATCGGAAAATATGAAAGGTGACGAATCATTTAGATTGGGTGCTGCAAAAAACAACCCTTCACAGTTGTTAAAAAATAAGGGTAATTTGTGGAACTAAGGGCTATATAGAGAATTAGGGATAGGAATAAAAAGAGGGGCTATTTTGAAGTATTAAGAAAAGTAGGGGTAGTTTAAGCGTAGTAGAGGGAAGTCGACAAATATGAAAGACGATTAATCATTTATATTGTGTGATGCAAAAACCAACCCTTCACAGAAGTTAAAAAATAGAGGTAATTGTTGGAAGTAAGTGCTACTTATAGAATTAGAGGGAGATTAAAAAGAAGGGCTGTTTTGAAGTATAAAGAGAAGTAGGGGTAGTTTAAGCATAGTAGGTGTAGATCAACGAATATGAAAGAAGATGAATTATTTGGATTGGGTGCAGCAAATACCAATCCTTCACCACAGCAAAAAAATAAAGGTAATTATTGGAAGGAAGGGCTATTTAGAGAAAGAGGGTTAGATTTAAAAGAAGGGCTGTTTTGAAGTATTGGGAGAAGTAGAGGTAGTTTAAGCATAGTAGGGATAAATCTACAAATATGAAAGATGATGATTCATTTGGATTGGGTGCTGCAAAAACCAACCCATCACAGTTGTTAAAAAATAAGGGTAATCATTGGAACTAAGGGCTATTTAAAGAATTAGGGATAGGAATAAAAGAAAGCTATTTTGAAGTATTAAGAGAAGTAGGGGTAGTTTATGCATAGTAGGGGTAGATCGACAAATATGATAGATGATTAATTGTTTATATTGTGTGATGCAAAAACAAACCCTTCACGGAAGTTAAAATGTAGAAGTAATTGTTGGAAGTTTGAGCTACTTATAGAATTAGAGGTAGGATTAAAAAAAGGACTGTTTTGAAGTATTCAGAGAAGTAGGGTTAGTTTAAGCATAGTAGGGGAACTTTAAGCATATTAGGGGTAGATCGACAAATATGAAAGATGATGAATCTTTCGGATTGGTGCTACAAAAACCAACCATTAACATAAGTTAATAAATGGGGGAAATTATTGGAAGTAAGGCCTATTTAGAGAACTAGGGGTAGGGTTTAAAAGAAGGACTGTTTTGCAGTATTAAGATAAGTGTGGGTAGTTTAAGCGTAGTAGGGGTAGATCGACAAAAATGAAACATGATGAACCACTTAGATTGGGTGGTCCAAAATCCAACCCTTCACAAAATTTAAAAAACAGGGGTAATTATTGGAAGTAAGGGCTATTTACATAATTAGGGATAGGATTAAAAATTGGTTGTTTTGAAGTATTAAGAGCAGTAGGGGTAGTTTAAGCGTAGTAGGGGTAGATCGACAAATATGAAAGATGATGAATCATTTGGATTGGATACTGAAAAAACCAACCCTTTACAGAAAATTAAAAATAGGGGTAATGGTTGGACATAAGGGCTATTTAGAGAATTAGTGGTAGAATAAAAAATAAGGGTTATCTTGAAGTACAAAGAAAAGTAGGGGTGGTTTAAGCATAGTTGGGGTAGTTCGACGAATATGAAAGAAGATGAATTGTTTGGATTGGGTGCTGCAAAAACCAATCCCTCACAATAGTAAAAAAATAGTTGTAATTGTAGAAAGGAAGGGCTATTTATAGAATTAGGGTTGGATTAAGAAGAAGGGTTGTTTTGAAGTGTTAAGAGAAGTAGGGGTAGTTTAAGCATAGTAGGAGTATATCGGTAAATATGAAAGGTGATGAATCATTTGGATTAGGTGCTGCAAAAAACAACCCTTCACAGTTGTTAGAAAATAAGGGAAATTTTTCCAACTAAGGGCTATTTAGAGAATTAGGGATAGGAATAAAAAGAAGGGCTATTTTGAAGTATTAAGAGAAGTAGGGGTAGTTTACGCATAGTACGGTTAGATCAACAAATATGAAAGATGATGAATCGTTTAGATTGGGTGATGCAAAGACCAACCCTTCACAGAAGTTAAAAAATAGGGATAATTGTTGGAAGTAAGGGCTATTTAGAGAATTAGAGGTTGGATTAAAATCAAGGACTGTTTTGAAGAATTAGGAGAAGTAGCCGTAGTTTAAGCATAGTAGGGGTAGATCAACAAATATGAAAGATGATGAATCGTTTGGTTTGGGTGCAGCAAAATCCTACTATTCACTGAAGTTAAAAAATAGGGGTAATTGTTGGAAGTAAGGCCTATTTAGAGAACTAGGGGTTGGATTTAAAAGAAGGACTGCTTTGAAGTATTAAGATAGGTATGGGTAGTTTAAGCATAGTAGGGGTAGATCGACAAATATGAAAGATGACGAATCATTTAGATTGGGTGCTACAAAAACCAACCCCTCACAGAAGTTAAAAAATAGGGGTAATTGTTCGAAGTAAGGGCTATTTATAGAATTAGGGATAAGATTAAAAAGAAGCATTGTTTTGAAGTATTAAGAGAAGTAGGTGCAGTTTACGCATAGTAGGTGTACATCGACAAACATGAAATATGATGAATCGTTTGGCTTGGATGTTGCAAAAACCAATCCTTCACAAAAGTTAAAAAGTTGGGGTAATTGTTGGAAAGAATGGCTATTTAGAGAATTAGGGGTAGGATTAAAAATAAGGGCGGTTTTGAAGTATTAGGAGAAGTAGGGGTAGTTTAAGCATAGTACGTGTAGGTGTAGGTCTACAAATATGAAAGAAGATGATTCATTCGGATTGGGTGCTGCAAAAACCAACCCTTCACAGTTGTTTAAAAATAAGGGTGATTGTTGAAACTAAGGGCTATTTAGAGAATGAGGGATATGAATAAAAGAAGGGCTATTTTGAAGTATTAAGAGAAGTAGGGGTATTTTATGCATAGCAGGGGTAGATCGACAAATATGAAAGATGATGAATCATTTATATTGTGTGATGCAAAAACAAACCCTTAACAGAAGTTTAAAAAATAGGGTTAATTGTTGGAAGTAAGTACTACATATAAAATTAGAGGTAGGATTAAAAAAAGACTATTTTGAAGTAGGGGTAGTTTTAGCATAGTAGGGGTAGTTTAAGCATAGTAGGGGTAGATTGACAAATATGAAAGATGATGAATCATCTGGATTGGGTGCCCCAAAAACCAAACCCTTCACAGAAGTTCAAAAATAGGGGTACTTGCTGGAAGTAAGGCCTATTTAGAGAATTAGGAGTAGGGTTTAAAAGAAGGATTGTTTTGAAGTATTAAGAAAAGTATGGGTAGGTTAAGCATAGTAGGGGTAGATCGATAAATATGATAGATGATGAATCACTTAGATTGGAAGCTACAAAAACCAATGCTTCACAGAAGTTGAAAATTAGGGGTAATTGTTGGAAGTAAGGGCTTTTTATAGAATTAGGTATAGGATTAAAAAGAAGGGTTGTTTTGAAGTATTAAGAGAAGTAGTGGTAGTTCAAGCGTAGTTGGGGTAGATCGACAAATATAAAAGATGATGAATCGTTTGGATTGGGTGCTGCAAAAACCAACCCTTTACAGAAATTAAAAAATAGGGGTAATTGTCGGAAGTAAGGGCTATTTAGAGAATTAGTGCTAGGATTAAAAAGAAGGGCTGTTTTGAAATATAAAGAGAAGTAGGGGTAGTTTAAGCATAGCAGGGGTAGATCGACGAATATGAAAGATGATGAATTTTTGGATTGTGTGCTGCAAAAACCAATCCTTCACAATAGTAAAGAAAATAGAGGTAATTGTAGGAAGGAAGGGCTATTTAGAGAATTAGGGTTGGATTAAAAAGAAGGGCTATTTTGAAGTATTAAGAGATGTAGGGGTAGTTTAAGCAAAGTAGGAGTAGATCGACATATATGAAAGGTGATGAATCATTTAGATTGGGTGCTGCAAAAAACAATCCTTCACAGTTGTTAAAAAATAACGGTAATTGTTGGATCTAAGGGCTATTTAGAGAATTAGGGATAGGAATGAAAAGAGGGGCTATTTTGAAGTATTAAGAGAAGTAGGGGTAGTTTAAGCATAGTTGAGGGAAATCGACAAATATGAAAGATGATGAATCGTTTATATTGTGTGATGCAAAAACCAACCCTTCACAGAAGTTAAAAAATAGAGGTAATTGTTGGAAGTAAGTGCTACTTATAGAATTAGAGGTAGGATTAAAAAGAAGGGTTGTTTTGAAGTATAAAGGGAAGTAGGGGTATTTTAAGCATAGTAGGTGTAGATAGACGAATATGAAAGATAATGAATTGTTTGAATTGGGTGCAGCAAATACCAATCCTTCACCAAAGTAAAAAAAATAAAGTTAATTGTAGGAAGGAAGTGCTATTTAGAGAATTAGGGTTGGATTTAAAAGAAGGGCTAGTTTGAAATATTAGGACAAGTAGAGATAGTTTAAGCATAGTAGGGGTAGATCTACAGATATGAAAGATGACGATTCATTTGGATTGGGTGCTGCAAAAACCAACCCATCACAGTTGTTAAAAAATAAGGCTAATCGTTGGAACTAAGGGCTATTTAGAAAATTAGGGATAGGAATAAAAGAGTGCTATTTTGAAGTATTTAAGAGAAATAGGGGTAGTTTATGCATAGTAGGGTTAAATCGACAAATATGAAAGATGATTAATCGTTTATATTGTGTGATGCAAAAACCAAGCCCTCACGGAAGTCAAAAAATTGGGGTAATTATAGGAAGTTAGTGCTACTTATACAATTAGAGGTAGGATTAAAAAGAAGGACTATTTTGAAGTATTCAGAGAAGTAGGGGTAGTTTAAGCATAGTAGGGGTAGTTTAAGCATATTAGGGGTAGATCGACAAATATGAAAGATGATGAATCTTTTGGATTGGTGCTACAAAAACCAACCATTAACAGAAGTTAAAAAATAGGGGAAATTATTGGAAGTAAGGCCTATTTAGAGAATTAGGGACAGGGTTTAAAAGAAGGACTGTTTTGCAGTATTAAGATAAGTATGGGTAGTTTAAGCATGATGACCCACTTAGATTGGGTGGTACAAAATCCAACCCTTCAAATATTTAAAAAATAGGGGTAATTGTTGGAAGTAAGGGCTATTTACAGAATTAGGGATAGGATTAAAAATTGGTTGTTTTGAAGTATTAAGAGAAGTAAGGGTAGTTTAAGCGTAGTAGGAGTAGGTCAACAAATATGAAAGATGATTAATCACTTGGATTGGATGCTGCAAAATCCAACCCATTACAGAAATTAAAAAGTAGGGGTAATGGTTGGACGTCAGGGTTATTCAGAGAATTAGTTGTAGGATCAAAAAGAAGGTTTGTCTTGAAGTATAAAGAGAAATAGTGGTGGTTTAAGCATAGTAGGGGTAGTTCGACGAATATGAAAGATGATGAATTGTTTGGACTGGGTGCTGCAAAAACCAATCCTTCACAATAGTAAAAATTAGAGGTAATCGTAGGAAGGAAGGGCTATTTATAGAATTAGGGTTGGATTAAAAAGAAGGGTTGTTTTGAAGTATTAAGAGAAGTAGGTGTAGTTTAAGCATAGTAGGAGTATATCGGAAAATATGAAAGGTGATGAATCATTTGGATTAGGTGCAGCAAAAAACAACCCTTCAGATTTGTTAAAAAATAAGAGTAATTGTTGGAACTAAGGGCTATTTAGAGAATTAGGGATAGTGTTAGCCTGCTTTGTGACCAGACTATCCAAAGCCAAAGAACTCTATCAGGAAGGCCACTCAGGGCTTGAGTATGAACTGCCAGTGATCGACATCTGATTGGACGAAGTAACGAAGGATGGGAAAACTCATATTTCTGCGCACATAAGCTTCGGGTTGGATTCCACCATTTCGGATCAAGCTAAAGCGAATATTTCTAACCAACCAAACTGGATCGGGTCATCCGGATCGGGTAAACCGGATCGGGTCATTCGGATCGGGTTATCCGGATCGGGCCAATCGGATCGGGTCTCTGCCCCTAACCGAATTCTGGGCAGTTAAAGACCATTTCCCCATGTTCTCCACTACTTCCGAGATTTACTCTGAAGCTGCCACGTGGCCACTCAACCCTAACCGAATTTCTACCTATAAATACACATACAACACATCATTTAAGGGGACTTTTGGCCTAAGGAAACTCTACATATTTCGTCCATGACTGCCAATGAAGAATCAAGACTCTTCTTCGACAAAATCAATGAATTCGGAGAGCACTTTTCATTGTTATTGAGTGATTGTGTGTCTATACTCATTGTAATTATAATTTCTGGATGAATTGAGAAACTATGAAATGGATGTAGGCTTGTTAATGCCGAACCACTATAAATCTCGTGTGTTGATTGCTTTTCTATGCTTTTAGATTATGATTCTTCATTATTCTCTGCAAAAAATGATCAATTGGGTGTTAGGACCATTTTTTGGTCTAACATTTTGGTGCTTTCACTGAGAAGATTAAATCCTCAGCTTTCTGGATTATTATTCTATTGTTCGGATCACCAAATCCGAAGAGATAATCCACGTTTTCCATGCCTACAAGAAAAGATAAAAAGCAACAGGCTTCTCGCAGTAATGAAGTGAGTACATAACAAGATGACAAGCAGGCTGCAGGTTTCGTTCCAGTCACTGGTTCAGGTGTGCCCGGGTCGGGTCGGACCCGAACCGACCCGATACAGACACCTCAATCTGACCCGATCCTCTATCACCTCGAATGAGAGCCAAGTAATTCAAGTTCCTGGCAAGCTTTATCATCGGATGTGTACCCCCGAGCCGAGCCATAAAGGAGTGGCACCACGAACCGACCCGGGGACAGTGCTCCGACCCGACTTGTTGAGCAGGACTCGAATCCAACTATTGTTGATACCCCGACCCGACCCAATGATGCATCTCCGAACCGAACCGAAGAGGGTGCCACGACCCGAACCGCAGGAAAGTGGAGATGCAGGGTAGGGAAGACCGATCCGAATAGGAGGAGGAGATCCGAATCGGCTCTTTCATATATACCGAACCGACTAACTAATGACGTCTCCGATTCGGCTCGGAGGAACTAGTCCGATCCGACCCAAACTTAAGACAATCTTTGAACCACAAATTTGAAGGCATGATCCGATCCGACCCGAAACAGCTATTTTTGGAAAAAATACATTTTTAAGATCATTTCAGAAATGCCGGTTAGGTCGATCGCCGCCGGGAGTGCGGGGCCCCGGACCCCCGCCGGCGCTACGCCCAGACCCGCTGACGGCCTCGCCTTTGGCTCGGAGCACGGCTCGCCTTCGGCTCGACGTATATTTTGACCAACAGTTGTCATCAAAGTTTGTTTATGAAGATAAGGTGGATAGTCAAAGAATATGACAACCAAATGGCAACGACTAGGATCCCTCAAGAAGCCATAGCCTCTATTTGCCGATGCCATTCAATGGGAGGAGTTGTCAGTCAGATTCAGCTTGCTATCAATGACAGTATACAAGATAATGATTGTATAATAGTAGCCTCATCTTCTGGAACTCCGATAGTGTAGATTTCAGCAATGCAACTGATGTTGTTCCCTAATGAGTAGTGACCATTCCATTTATATGACTTAAACCTGTCCAATCGACGGAGCATCGAATGACGGTTATATAGAACAGTTCGAACACTACTTCAAAGATGATTCATATGATCTTAGTGACCATGATTGTCAATAGTGGGATACCAGAAAGCAGCTAAGGATCCCAACATCCCAAAGCTACACTTCAATTGTACGATGTGATGAATAAAATGCCCTGCGTCTCACCTCCCGAAGAACTTAGCTAACCTTTGCAATGGCTATTTGCTGTCAATCGCGTTGAGGAAGACTGATTTCCATCGAATAAGGGTTAGGTCAACATACTTTTGTGCCCAGCGATAGGTAACAGCCGAACCCCTGCAGGCCATGATTGGACATATGAATCTTTGCTCGGATGATAGCAACTTGACTACTCACCAGTCACAATATGACCTTTGTCAAGAGATGAGAGTTCGAGATCAAAACAAATATGAATCGACCGTTAGCTCTCGACTTCATAAATAAATTGTGATAGAAAACGTGAACATTACTTCAAGCCTTGGAAGCCATGTTATTGTAGTCATGTTTATCTGACTAAGGTCTAAACTGACTAGCTCTAGCGGCGATTAGAGCTTACATTGAACCCTGGTATCTATTGCTGAAATTCCTAATGAAAGATGGAATGGGAATGGTCCATGGCGACCATGTTACTGGAAGAGCCTGAAATTTAGCTAATTAGGAGATGCTACTCGATGGAGGTGGCAAGTTAAAGGTTTAGAGCACTTAAGCCTGGATGCTGATTGATTATCTGTGCATTAGATCTTATTCCCAACGTGGGACTAAAGGCATATCTGCGGATGGATGAGATATGACTATCCCCCTGGCAGCCATGACTCCCTTATACTCAATCCTTGCCCTTAGCATGGGGGCAAGAAGGCGATTCAAATAAGATGCGACCTCGTCATTCGCTTACATATTTACCTAATTTCCTTTGTCACTCCAAGTCCTCAATCAAGGTCTGTTCATTCTTAGGACCGCCACCCCACAACGGTTTGAAAAGACGTTCATCACCAGCTAAAGAATTTGACAGCCTTCCCCTGACAGAGATGTAGTGGGGAAAAATGGACCTGCAAAGAGCGTGCAATGCCATCTTCGCACAGAATGATATTCATTCCTTTAACAGGATTACTTTTTAACCATGACTCTTATATTTCCATGCTTTATGAGTTATTGATGTAACTAACTCAGATGAATTCATATGTGAATGATGTAGGTACCCCGAATCTGGTACCGATCAAACTTTGAGCACCTACAGGAAGAATTATGGAGCATTGCCATAACGAGCCCGATTGAACTGCTCGTTTACAGAGCCACGTCCTTCGCCAGAGAGAAGTTGTATAGCTTAAGATAGATCCGAGGTGACCATCCACTCATTGTCTCACATGTGGCAGACCTCAAGATAATTGTGCATTGACGTTCAACGTCGGAATCAGATTCCGGATGGATGCAGTTCGACCGTCTACATGGCTCGATCCATTAAAGGAGGCAGCACTGCCCCTTGATATGCTTAGTTTTCAATCATACAATTTACTTTTACATGCTTCCTGAGTTATGGACATGACTAACTCATGCGATATGAATGATGCAGGTACCCGAAGTTTGGTGCCAATCACTCCTCCCATAGATTGATCGGAGGAACGCAAAGCTTTGGCCAAAGTTTTTTGACTGTTTTCCCGACTAACTCTAATCCTCAGAGATTGGATAGAAGTACCAACTTAGGACGAGAGTGATGGGTGTGCCATGATTGAAAGATCACTTGACCCGTGACTCCAGCTCTCATGATTTGAGAGAACATTTAAAGGACAATATTGCAGCTTTCGACCAAACTTCATCCCACGAGTTGACGGGATGAGAGAGACTTGATCACTGCAAACAACCACCTTTACCCGTGAATCGGGAATTATGAGGTAGCGCCTCAGCGAGTGTGATCCGGCCGCTTGCCCGAAAAGCTCCATCAGCCAGAGTGAAGCGTGGAGTAAGGACTAAAATCGAGTTTGAGAACGACACTCGAGACGGCAGACTCCTAGTCTTTGAAATAGATTGAAGAAGGAGCGCCAAGGCGAATGACACGACCGTTCGCCTGGACAACTCTAACTCTCATGATTCGAGAGAGAGTATAAAGGATGGGAAGACGACGTCCCCAAGGCGTGATGGTGCACCACGATTAAAAGACCGCCTTGATTCCACTCTACCCTAGGCATTCGACGGGAGAGTATAAAGGCGCCAAATACTGGCACCGGAAGAACTCCTACCCTGCTGAAGGATCGGGGAGCAGACTGAAAGTTGAGTTCGAACTTTATCTTGGGCATACGAAAGGAGAGTATAAAGGCATTATGATTAAATGCCATAAAAGGCCTCCTTCCCTGCTGTAGTACCGGGGGCAAGAGTGAAAGCTGAGCCCGAACCCTTCATGTCCGGACATGAGGGACAATGCACTATTGATCCTAATCAATGCCAAACAGGCCCTGGCCAGGCACTTTATTCATGACACACATCACCCCCATTTTTAGATAAATTCTATATGATTAGCTAGATATTATTTGATTTCAAGGGTTTTTGAATTGGAACCCTTGTTTGATTGTGATGTGCTTTATTACCTATTGCTTAGGGATTTGCTTTGTGTATAGAGTGCAGGCTTGTACAAGATAACAAGACAAGAATGTGAGCGCCGCACTCGCAACAACCACAACTGGCTGGTAGAAAACAAACAAAGGGCCACGTCCAGAAGGCTGACGCTGATGCCTAATGCTAAACTTTTCATGCGACTCAAGGCGACGACCGAAAGGAGGCCTTGAGAGTGAACTATTTAATAATGTGTCACACGACTTAAGGCAACGATCGAAAGGAGGCCCTAAGTGTGATATATCAAATAAACATACACACCCATGTATGACTAGCCATAGCCCATGTGCAACGACGAGTGCCACCTCGCAAATATATTGAATAGAAAACGCGATAACTCGAGCACTTGGATAACTCAATCACATAAGCTTTGAAACCAATGTCTCCCTTCCGTGCATCCACGTCTAAATTTAAAAGGGATGTGATATAACTGCCGACCTTTCTCCATTACCCCCAGACTGGGGCCGCACTGCTGAAAATATTCATAAATGTTATATGTCTGTGTCTAACTTATACCTCGATCTTGACAGGCTGCTTGAGGACCACGAAATGGATGCAGAGTGAACGTCCATTTGCTAGTCCGGACCGACTTCCCAGTTGAAAGACCCCATGTAAAGGGAGATGCCGTTGCTTTGAGTCTAACTTGCGAGGAGGCAAATTGCCTGAAACTCAAACTCAAAGGCTAAGAAGAAGGAAGATAGAAATTTCTTCCGTGCTGAGGATATTGGCGCAGAAGGTGCTTGGAACGAAGGAAGTCAGCAAATTTCTTCTTGCAATGATCCCTCAGCATGTCAAGCTAGATATGAAATAGATGGTACCCTCGCTGATTTGAGAACTCAGATGGCTCAGTGAGACAAACTTCTCTAGAAACGACAAAAAATAATGGATAACTTTTTTACTTGAATAGATGGAAGGCCGAGTAACTACGGCTTACTCGCTGGAGCGAGCGCCATGGAAATTCAAGTGACAACGAACTTGGCTCAAACACTCCCAGCTCCATGGTCCAGATCATATGGGACCCTAGGACAAGTTGGCATAGTCATCTTTAATGAAACAAGATGCAACCAACCTCCTGCCAGGCATTTGTAGCATGCAACTTCCGACTGTAACATTTTGGATGAAAACGATGGATATGCAAGAGCCACCGAAAAATTAAACGAAGTCCGACCAACCTTTGCTCCAATTCGGAGGAATGTTTAAAATCCAGCTCAACCTCAACATGAGGCTCTCCATGTAAGGGGAAGACGAGAGCATTCGAGAAAGCTATAGTCTAACTTCATTGACATCCGACTCCGAACCTCAAAGCTTGGATGGGAGACCAAGGACTAACATGAGCTGGACACGAATAAATCATTTTCTATCAAACTCTAACTCACAGCTCGATGAGGGAGTATAAATTCAGAGAATACGTGAATTTGATGACCACCGTTTAGTAAAATCCCCATGGATGGGGAGTAGAGGATAAGAGCTTCGAACATCATCATCTGACTATCTGCCAGCTTTAGGCACATTTACGATTATCTGAGCTTCACAATAACCCAGACTATAAGCAGAAGAATGGCTCCTCAAGAGCAACCTGCATACATCCAAGTAGCGGATCACCATCCAGAATTAAAAAACAGAAGCCTGATTGACTGCTATTACATATGCGCAACCAAGAAGCCAGAAACCGGCTTCCACCCAATTTAAGACTTCATACCGGGGGCACTAGCGCTAAATTATGTAATTAGCGACAACTTCTCAAAGATGAGGGCCAAATTGGCAACATTAATTGATTCTTCAACAGAGATCAGGCGAGACCCTGCATGCATTCCTTGAAAGATTCAACGCCGCAGTGGCATCGGTAAATCGACCTGGACCATATATAGCATTGATTGCTGTAGTATCCGGTATTCTGGATATCTCAAACTTCAAAATCTCTTTGCATCGAGACCCACCAAGAGGACTTGGTGGATTCACCTCTGAAACAAACCTCGGTATCTCTCTACCATGAGATTCGCCTAGAAACATTGGAAAATCATATCCTGAGACAGACAGATTCGTGCAATAAGAGTGTGCTAATGTTGAAATGGATGATCTCAATGTCTTCATGACAGAATGGAGCACCATCTGACTCTTGAAATAATAAAGGAAAAAGAAAAGCCCCAGGAAAGACTAACAGGAATTTACAATTCTGGAAATGACCAATGTCATTAATCGGGCCCGCGGTCTTGATTGTCAAGCTTAATGGAACCAAGCAAGGGAGATAGACTCAACAAGACTATGGTGGCTATTTCGGATTATGCCAAAGCGTGAACGAAGGAACTCGAATAACTCACTAACGACGTTCGCTCGCTTGCAAGATTGACGAGCTTACTCAACTCTGCAGCTGATGCGAGGAGAGTATCTAAGTTTGCTGATATACTCAATAAGGCGATCACTGCTTTCTGGCTTAACAGATGGGTTGACCCCAACGCGAATGTGATTCGACCATTCGCATATACAACTCCAACCCTTGATGACTTGGGAATGTGCACAAAACGACACAGGGTGACTAAGATTGTTGAACCTACATATCTGACCCGATGCGGCAAAAAAAAGTATAAAGGCTAAAAGATTGGATGTCCGATTGACCTATCATAACCCCCAACAATGCTGGGGGCATAAGCACTGACTTCGCTCGTCCTCCACTAATGCTAGGAACATCAACTTCAACCGACAGATTAACTTTAAACATGACCCTGACTCAATTCATGATTCAGAACATATACATTATATCTTTAGAATATGACGTGATTCATCCCGACCATCCAAGTGAGCGAAATTACGGATCAAGAAAGAATTCAAAGACTTGATCTGCAACTGCATCAAATGGAGAGTATGATGAACTCCTCTGCTGCCTTACAATTGTGATAATCCTACCAGCTATTGGCTTGCATGTTTTCAACAACATCTCGTACTGACTCGTATGTGATTACGGGACTATAAAACAATCTGAAGTGATCATGGCTTTCGGATGCACTATTATTACGATTAGATGCAATCATGGAGTCCTAGATTAATATCCTGATATCGAGATAGTCCAAATCCAAGCAAAAATGACAAATTCATATGCCGACTCTGATGCGCTCTATCCGAACGGTCCAGATGCTAGCTCAAGATATGAAGATTCTGACACCATACTATGACTTGGACGGCTATTGTATACATTGACTTATACATTAAAGAAATCTTAGCTTAGTAATGCACTTGACTTGTTTAGGAAGATGGCGTCGTTTGGCATCAACTTTTACATGTACGATCTCACACAGGAGCCAAACATACCACATGACCTAAGATGAAGGAATTCTACCTCTTGATTCGACGAAGTCTAAACGATTACTTGATCATCTTAACCACTCTAGCCATGAAATTTGGCCCGATAAGCATCAACGGAAGCAATGCGGCATATGACAAGCCATTTATATGGAAAATGATCCAAAAAGATTCATCTCGACTTATTCAAAGCACATCTTATTTGCAACAAGATGTACTTTGGGGGGCAAAATGTTAGCCTGCTTTGTGACCAGACTATTCAAAGCCGAAGAACTCTATCAGGAAGGCCACTCAGGGCTTGAGTATGAACTGCCAGAGATCGACATCTGCTTGGATGAAGTAACGAAGGATGGGAAAACTCGTATTTCTGTGCACATAAGCTTCGGGTTGGATTCCACCATTTCGGATCAAGCTAAAGCGAATATTTCAGACCAACCAAACCGGATCGGGTCATCCGGATCGGGTAAACCGGATCGGGTCATCCGGATCGGGTTTTCCGGATCGGGCCAACCGGATCGGGTCTCTGCCCCTAACCGAATTCTGGGAAGTTAAAGACCATTTCCCCATGTTCTCCACTCTGAGATTTACTCTGAAGCTGCCACCTGGCCACTCAACCCTAACCGAATTTCTACCTATAAATACACATAGAACACATCATTTAAGGGGACTTTTGGCCTAAGGAAATTCTACATATTTCGGCCATGACTGCCAATGAAGAATCAAGACTCTTCTTCGACAAAATCAATGAATTCGGAGAGCACTTTTCATTGTTATTGAGTGATTGTGTGTCTATACTCATTGTAATTATAATTTCCGGATGAATTAAGAAACTATGAAGTGGATGTAGGCTTGTTAAAGCCGAACCACTATAAATCTCGTGTGCTGATTGCTTTTCTATGTTTTTAGATTATGATTCTTCATTATTCTCTGCAAAACATGATCAATTGGGTGTTAGGACCATTTTTTGGTCTAACAGATAGGAATTAAAAGAAGGGTTATTTTGAAGTATTAAGGGAAGTAGGGGTAGTGTAAGCATAGTAGGGTTAGATTGGCAAATATGAAAGATGGTGAATCGTTTAGATTGGGTGATGCAAAAACCAACCCTTCACAGAAGTTAAAAAAAATAGAGGTAATTATTGTAAGTAAGGGCTATTTAGAGAATTAGAGGTAGGATTAAAAACAAGGACTGTTTTGAAGTATTAAGAAAAGTAGGGGTTGTTTAAGCATAGTAGGGGTAGATCGACAAATATGAAAGATGTTGAATCATTTGGATTGGGTGCGGCAAAAACCAACTATTCACTGAAGTTAAAAAATAGGGGTAATAGTTGGAAGTAAGGCATATTTAGAGAATTACGGGTAGGATTTAAAAGAAGGACTGTTTTGAAGTATTAAGATAGGTATGGGTAATTTAAGCATAGTAGGGGTAGATCGACAAATATGAAAGATGATGAATCATTAAGTTTGGGTGCTACAAAAACCAACCCTTCACAAAAGTTAAAAAATAGGGGTAATTCTTGGAAGTAAGGGATATTAAGAGAATTAGGGATAGGATTAAAAAGAAGCATTGTTTTGAAGTATTAAGAGAAGTAGGTGTAGTTTACGCATAGTAGGGGTACATCGACAAATATGAAAGATGATGAATCGTTTGGATTGGATGTTGCCAAAACCAATCCTTCACAATAGTTAAAAAGTTCGGGTAATTGTTGGAAAGAAGGGCTATTTAGACAATTAGGGGTAGGATTAAAAATAAGGGTCGTTTTGAAGTATTAGGAGAAGTACAGGTAGTTTAAGCATAGTAAGGGTAGATCTACAAATACGAAAGATTATGATTCATTTGGATTGGGTGATGCAAAAACCAACCCTTCACAGAAGTTAAAAAAATAGGTCTAATTGTTGGAAGTAAGTGCTACATATAGAATTAGAGGTAGGATTAAAAAAAGGACTATTCTGAAGTATTAAGAAAAGTAGAGGTAGTTTAAGCATAGTAGGGGTAGTTTAAGCATAGTAGGGGTAGATTGTAGTGACCCGAAAATCCGGTCCAATTCGAGCTGACTAAATAACACAAGTCCAACCACAAATTGTACTGGAAATTCAAGAAACTAATAGAAAGAAGATAGAGGGTGAGGAAAGATAAGGTAGAACTATTAGAATAGAAGAATAAGAAGAACATCATTATCAGAGAAAACACGAATCTCACAGCGGAACGAATAAAATATAACATAACTTTTGAAATACAAACAGTATATGTATACAATAGCATTGCAGAGTACAACACTTACAACAACAGCGGAAATAATAATAGCTATAGAATCTTGAAGCCTCCTGCTCCAAGCTCTTCCAGTATATCTGTAAATCCCGACTACTTGACTGCCCATACAAATTTAGGCACCCAAGAGTTTAGGGAAACAAAACAAATAAACTCCGGGTCAGTCATGGACTGGTGTGAGTAAACTCAAATCATTTTAAACAGGTATATGATACCTCATAAGACCACGCCGTGAATACGGAACGGGTTTTTCCCTTATGAGAATCCAAACATCTTTGAAAAGCAATATCATTCTGATATTATGATAATGTCTAAATACAAATAGATATCAGTCTAGTAGAAACGCTTGCATCTCACGTTCTACATATATAGTATACAATCAAAACCGCAAGCACGTATTGGGTAATGGATTTCCAACTATGACAAGGTATGGAATCACCTTCCGATCAGTGTACTCTAGGAACGATACACTGGAGCTCAACAAGAACATCTTGCAACTCAGCCACACATGACCGACCACTCATTTCGCTTGAGTGTATCGAATGTACATCACCAACGGTTGGGATCAGCAACCGTTTCCCGTATATATATATGGGACAGCATTGATAGATTAAAGAAGCAAATGAATATTCTCTAGATAGGTGATTATACACCCTACTTCGGTGCGACCGACTTAGCCATGCTGCCTGCCCGATTTTTGTCATTTACCGGATGTGAGGCTAGAAACTACGCTTACTTTCCATTCATTGATAACACGATCACTTTGAATGCCACATTATCAGATCCGTTAATCATTAGTTGGATCTGCACAAATAGATTCTGGATATTATGCGAAGGGAATAAATCCGTTGGCCACCATATATATTTGTACAGTCCAACTCTTTCGATCATTGGAACTATTCTGTCAGACATTCGTCCATTTACGTTCGTTCTGGGATTGAACGAAACCGAAGGCACTATTCTGTAAACAGGACAGCCCTTGCGCTTTACTCCGTCTTCAGTTATCTTCATCGTATTTGATCACAACGCTTATGTCGATACAGAGTGGTTCTTCGGATAATAATCCAACCGGTCTCTCCATATTAACAACGTAAAATGGTCAAAACTTCGATAGTCTGTGATTTAACTATCAAATGAAAATATGTCGGTGTACAAACAACGATCTTAATTCCAAATGGAATTATCGATCCAATCATCAATCATATATATATATATATATATTCATATTTCCTTATTTTCTAAAATTAGAAAATATATGTTTTCAACATTGGAAAACATTTCCAATCCTCATTTACGCATCACTACCATTCCACAACTATTAGTCCCTAACTGTAAACTAGTAAGAGAACAATTCTCTAAGTATAAACCCCGAAGGCCGAAACCAACATCAGATCAACACTCAGAAAAATATTCAACTTACCAATCTCTAGTCAGTTTCTAATATTTGTTTAACTTCACTTCTTAATTTCTATATTCGATTAACCCCTTTTGATAAACTACATTTGATTAACTCCTTTTGATAAACTACGTTTTCCGTTACAACTATTTCTCTTTTTTTAACGTTTTCTTACCGTTACAAATATTTCCTATTTACAACTTCTATTTACCGTTACAAATATTTCCTATTTACAACTTCTATTTACCGTTACAAATATTCCTATTTATAACGGTTTATTTATCTTCTAAATAAATATTCTTTATTCTATTTTTTTTCTAAATAAATATTTCCCTTTTCAATTCTATTTATTTTATCAACATTTTTCCCTCTTATAAAACTCTATTCGTTTTATAAATACTTTCCTTTTATAAAACCGTGTTCGTTTTATAAATACTCTATTTTCAAATTGTTTTCCTTTTTATAAAATCGGTTGATTTTATAAAATTTCTTTATTTCAAAATACATTGAAATATTCCTTTTTACAACTCAGGGTTTCTTATGATATTCAAAATATCAAACAACGATGATCAATATCGTTCTAACCTCCATAATCAATAACAGATTATAAATGACACATATATCACAATATATGAAAACAGTAAAATAATTGTTGAGGAACCCAGTCGGATTCCTCCAACCTGTCTCCCTGCATCACAGATGTTACACAGTATAATATATATCATATTTCATTTTGAAATGAAATATCCTGCTGTACAGAACCATATTTGATTAACAGTACATAGATTAACTATAACTACGTTTTCAATCAAATCTATTTAACAGTCCAGTTTAACAATCAATCTACAGCAGTCAATAATTAAAGTACAATTTATGTTAAAATACAAATTGAGGAGAGTTAGTGAGTTTTACTCACATTGTCCGTAATCGTTAAACAACGATTTACGGTCGTTGATTCGGATCAAGCAATTTATTTCACCATAAATTTATACGAGCCCCAATCCACTTCCAGTTAGTTCCATTGGGTAGCTTGCGATCCTATGATTCCGACGTGATCGGTTTCATCCGATTCTTGTCTATTCTTTCACATGCATTCCTGGTCCACGTGTCTTCATGTTTGAATTGAGCACATGCTTCCAGTTCTTCTTCATGAAATCTCCTGAGACGCCACCGGTTGTTTGCGGACTTCACCGTTGATCTCAAAACCCGGACTTTCAATCCCAAATACCCCTTCTCACGACAACCTGCAATTACTCCCTTGCTTCACCAAGTCACGGTTCAACCAACCACCATTACCCTAAACTCCACGCACCAGAAATTTGTTGTCACAGCTTCTTCCAGTAATTAACTTCCTCCACCGCTAAAGCCCCCTCTTCCCATTCTCAGTTTCGGTAACCATATTCCTTTCGCATATATATGTCCACGTTAACCCCATATAATACAATACTTTTCCCTCCAGTATTAAACATAACACCAACCGCTGTCCTTCCATCCAACTTCCTTCGCATCCTCAAACTCCATCCGCCGGACTGTATGACAATCGTCACTCGAGCCTTTGTTTCTCACATGGATGCACCAACTCCGCACCATCAGGAACGCCACTCTACTGCTGTTAATATATAAAGAAGCGAAGGTGTTCGAACCTGCTAACTTAACCGTTGAAGTGGACAGTAGTAGTTGGTATAATTTGTTTGAAAATCTTAGAGGCGTTCGAAAACTTCCGGTTGCAGCTTTCGTTCGTAACAAATGAAGAAGGCGAGAGCAAGTGAAAAGGTTTTAAGTGTTCTTATGTATTGTTTATACTTAGTCTCCACGTTCGAGCTTTATACACGTTTTGGGGGCTACAGCCTTTAGTAGTCTGGTCGATTTAGTGGAGGGCAATACAGTTTGGTTTGCAGTATATTTGAAGAAAGGGATACTTAACTAAGAAGTAGTGGCTGCAAACAATGGTACGTTGTTCTGCAGTTCCTTTCTTCGCTATGAAGTCCTCAACGTGTAGCCTTCTCGTGTTCACATAGGGATTTACTTTTTTTTTTTTTTTACATCTTGGTAAGACTTCTCGTGTAGCCTACAGGGTCACCGCGCTTTGATGGGATGGAGGTACGTGTAGCCTACATGAGCCAAAGGTTGTATGAAGTCCGAGACATGTGTGTTGCTTAATTTCTTCATTCATATACGTATTATATTACTTACTGCTACAGACAAAATTAGCTATATCGTTGTGACGACCAATGTGCCAGGATCCCAAAAATATAATAATATAGGTCCGTTAACTTATTTTGTGAAACCCCAAAATCGCTGATTAAGGGTGCAAAATACTCCAAACAAAAAGTTGCTTATTTAATTAATTAAAAATTACAGTAAAATTCTAAAAATTAAATTATCGCTATTTCCCAAAAGGACCTTGTTTAAATTCAAACCCTATCTCTAGTTATATCGAATAAACCGTTATGGTCGATAAACGATTCTATAGCGACTATTTTAAATTTTGATTTGGACATATCTCAAAATCTACCCGACGAAATCCAGATTTTTCTCTTCCACTAGAAAGATATACTCCACCAGCTCCGTACGTTTCTTGTTTCACAGAAATCCGATTTAAAACGAATCCTGTGTATCCAGTTGAAGTTCGAATCGCCAATTTACGAACTGCAGCGCCATTTCGAACTCGATTATAATTATATTATAAATTATACGTTCTAACGTCGTCGATTAAATAATATATTCGTTATTTAAATAATTAAATAAGTTAATTATTACATCGTCAAATATCCGGGTCATTACATTCTTCCCCACTTAAAATAATTTCGTCCTCGAAATTGCTAAGTTAGAGGACGACCCTATCTATTGGAATTTCTAAGATTTGTTTACCCCTTTTACTTCAGTTTCAACTGAACTAATTAATATAGACTAAAATACAAATTTATTCCGACTAACTAAAATTTCAAAAATTTTGAAAATTTTCTAACACTTTAAATTTCCGGAAAATTTCGCCATAACCTCCTTTGTACAGCCCTATCTATAAAACCACAACTCGCCTCTCTAGGCCATCTCCAACCAAAAGAAAAATCAAACAGCCAAGCGGCTTGCCAATTCGGCTCATAAAATCCAAACTCATATATAAAATAAACTTGTACCTTTTTGTCGGGTATATCATTATATCCCTACCATCTGCTATCACTTTGCATATATCATGCCATCCAAATCAAACTCCAATCTGTCTTTATTCTCAATACAATTATTGGCTTGTACCCAAGTAAAATTCCATTCAAACTCTAATCTCAAATTTCAATCTCTCGACTTACCAGGTCAATTTCATATTCACTTATTTCAAGTTAAATCCCAATTTATAAATCACTTTTACCAGTTCATCTATTTAACTCATAAGTTAATTTAATTTCCGAATATAAATTCCTGGGTTTATTCAAATCACTTGAAATCATAATAACAATTCAAAATCCTTTGAATTCCTGAATAACTTGTTTTTGCAAAACAATTTCAAAACAAAATCTTTGGTAGTAATCCGTCACTTAGCAACTCGAAAATTACACCGATGATGTATCGATCCATCCTCGGAATTATTTTCCAGTCATCAAGGTGAGTTCAATACTATATTCCTTTCAAAACCACTTTTAAACACTTCCCATTTTGAAATCAATCCCAGATATCCTTATCAAAACAAATTTAAAACCTCCCAAGATTTTAAAATTCACGTATACTTAATCCAGATTCAATTACAAACACTGATCTGAATTTCCAGTTTTAAATTTCAATTCTGATTTTAATTTCAGATTTAATTCATCTTATTTCATATAATTTACTTATATGAATTCTGTTTAGTTATTTTATAACTATTTCGCCTTTTTATAGTTTCATTCGATTATACTAACAACCAATTATACTATGTTAATTTCAAAACATATCATGTTGGTTCATCGTATTCGAGTGTTTAGAAACCCCTATCGATATTGTGGTGCCCCACCATCGACCAGAATTCATAAGCCACTCAACCAATAAAGCTCCACAATATAAAACAAATTCTTATATCAATTACAAATACGTTCACTCGTATATATACACTCAACTCAATCTAGGATATTACTAATCCCATCTCTACTGAGTAACGCCACAGAGCCAAGGTAATTCGCTTAACTTAAGCTCTGATACCAACTGTAGTGACCCGAAAATCCGGTCCAATTCGAGCTGACTAAATAACACAAGTCCAACCACAAATTGTACTGGAAATTCAAGAAACTAATAGAAAGAAGATAGAGGGTGAGGAAAGATAAGGTAGAACTATTAGAATAGAAGAATAAGAAGAACATCATTATCAGAGAAAACACGAATCTCACAGCGGAACGAATAAAATATAACATAACTTTTGAAATACAAACAGTATATGTATACAATAGCATTGCAGAGTACAACACTTACAACAACAGCGGAAATAATAATAGCTATAGAATCTTGAAGCCTCCTGCTCCAAGCTCTTCCAGTATATCTGTAAATCCCGACTACTTGACTGCCCGTACAAATTTAGGCACCCAAGAGTTTAGGGAAACAAAACAAATAAACTCCGGGTCAGTCATGGACTGGTGTGAGTAAACTCAAATCATTTTAAACAGGTATATGATACCTCATAAGACCACGCCGTGAATACGGAACGGGTTTTTCCCTTATGAGAATCCAAACATCTTTGAAAAGCAATATCATTCTGATATTATGATAATGTCTAAATACAAATAGATATCAGTCTAGTAGAAACGCTTGCATCTCACGTTCTACATATATAGTATACAATCAAAACCGCAAGCACGTATTGGGTAATGGATTTCCAACTATGACAAGGTATGGAATCACCTTCCGATCAGTGTACTCTAGGAACGATACACTGGAGTTCAACAAGAACATCTTGCAACTCAGCCACACATGACCGACCACTCATTTCGCTTGAGTGTATCGAATGTACATCACCAACGGTTGGGATCAGCAACCGTTTCCCGTATATATATATGGGACAGCATTGATAGATTAAAGAAGCAAATGAATATTCTCTAGATAGGTGATTATACACCCTACTTCGGTGCGACCGACTTAGCCATGCTGCCTGCCCGATTTTTGTCATTTACCGGATGTGAGGCTAGAAACTACGCTTACTTTCCATTCATTGATAACACGATCACTTTGAATGCCACATTATCAGATCCGTTAATCATTAGTTGGATCTGCACAAATAGATTCTGGATATTATGCGAAGGGAATAAATCCGTTGGCCACCATATATATTTGTACAGTCCAACTCTTTCGATCATTGGAACTATTCTGTCAGACATTCGTCCATTTACGTTCGTTCTGGGATTGAACGAAACCGAAGGCACTATTCTGTAAACAGGACAGCCCTTGCGCTTTACTCCGTCTTCAGTTATCTTCATCGTATTTGATCACAACGCTTATGTCGATACAGAGTGGTTCTTCGGATAATAATCCAACCGGTCTCTCCATATTAACAACGTAAAATGGTCAAAACTTCGATAGTCTGTGATTTAACTATCAAATGAAAATATGTCGGTGTACAAACAACGATCTTAATTCCAAATGGAATTATCGATCCAATCATCAATCATATATATATATTCATATTTCCTTATTTTCTAAAATTAGAAAATATATGTTTTCAACATTGGAAAACATTTCCAATCCTCATTTACGCATCACTACCATTCCACAACTATTAGTCCCTAACTGTAAACTAGTAAGAGAACAATTCTCTAAGTATAAACCCCGAAGGCCGAAACCAACATCAGATCAACACTCAGAAAAATATTCAACTTACAAATCTCTAGTCAGTTTCTAATATTTGTTTATTCTTAATTTCTATATTCGATTAACCCCTTTTGATAAACTACATTTGATTAACTCCTTTTGATAAACTACGTTTTCCGTTACAACTATTTCTCTTTTTTTAACGTTTTCTTACCGTTACAAATATTTCCTATTTACAACTTCTATTTACCGTTACAAATATTTCCTATTTACAACTTCTATTTACCGTTACAAATATTCCTATTTATAACGGTTTATTTATCTTCTAAATAAATATTCTTTATTCTATTTTTTTTCTAAATAAATATTTCCCTTTTCAATTCTATTTATTTTATCAACATTTTTCCCTCTTATAAAACTCTATTCGTTTTATAAATACTTTCCTTTTATAAAACCGTGTTCGTTTTATAAATACTCTATTTTCAAATTGTTTTCCTTTTTATAAAATCGGTTGATTTTATAAAATTTCTTTATTTCAAAATACATTGAAATATTCCTTTTTACAACTCAGGGTTTCTTATGATATTCAAAATATCAAACAACGATGATCAATATCGTTCTAAGCTCCATAATCAATAACAGATTATAAATGACACATATATCACAATATATGAAAACAGTAAAATAATTGTTGAGGAACCCAGTCGGATTCCTCCAACCTGTCTCCCTGCATCACAGATGTTACACAGTATAATATATATCATATTTCATTTTGAAATGAAATATCCTGCTGTACAGAACCATATTTGATTAACAGTACATAGATTAACTATAACTACGTTTTCAATCAAATCTATTTAACAGTCCAGTTTAACAATCAATCTACAGCAGTCAATAATTAAAGTACAATTTATGTTAAAATACAAATTGAGGAGAGTTAGTGAGTTTTACTCACATTGTCCGTAATCGTTAAACAACGATTTACGGTCGTTGATTCGGATCAAGCAATTTATTTCACCATAAATTTATACGAGCCCCAATCCACTTCCAGTTAGTTCCATTGGGTAGCTTGCGATCCTATGATTCCGACGTGATCGGTTTCATCCGATTCTTGTCTATTCTTCCACATGCATTCCTGGTCCACGTGTCTTCATGTTTGAATTGAGCACATGCTTCCAGTTCTTCTTCATGAAATCTCCTGAGACGCCACCGGTTGTTTGCGGACTTCACCGTTGATCTCAAAACCCGGACTTTCAATCCCAAATACCCCTTCTCACGACAACCTGCAATTACTCCCTTGCTTCACCAAGTCACGGTTCAACCAACCACCATTACCCTAAACTCCACGCACCAGAAATTTGTTGTCACGGCTTCTTCCAGTAATTAACTTCCTCCACCGCTAAAGCCCCCTCTTCCCATTCTCAGTTTCGGTAACCATATTCCTTTCGCATATATATGTCCACGTTAACCCCATATAATACAATACTTTTCCCTCCAGTATTAAACATAACACCAACCGCTGTCCTTCCATCCAACTTCCTTCGCATCCTCAAACTCCATCCGCCGGACTGTATGACAATCGTCACTCGAGCCTTTGTTTCTCACATGGATGCACCAACTCCGCACCATCAGGAACGCCACTCTACTGCTGTTAATATATAAAGAAGCGAAGGTGTTCGAACCTGCTAACTTAACCGTTGAAGTGGACAGTAGTAGTTGGTATAATTTGTTTGAAAATCTTAGAGGCGTTCGAAAACTTCCGGTTGCAGCTTTCGTTCGTAACAAATGAAGAAGGCGAGAGCAAGTGAAAAGGTTTTAAGTGTTCTTATGTATTGTTTATACTTAGTCTCCACGTTCGAGCTTTATACACGTTTTGGGGGCTACAGCCTTTAGTAGTCTGGTCGATTTAGTGGAGGGCAATACAGTTTGGTTTGCAGTATATTTGAAGAAAGGGATACTTAACTAAGAAGTAGTGGCTGCAAACAATGGTACGTTGTTCTGCAGTTCCTTTCTTCGCTATGAAGTCCTCAACGTGTAGCCTTCTCGTGTTCACATAGGGATTTACTTTTTTTTTTTTTTTACATCTTGGTAAGACTTCTCGTGTAGCCTACAGGGTCACCGCGCTTTGATGGGATGGAGGTACGTGTAGCCTACATGAGCCAAAGGTTGTATGAAGTCCGAGACATGTGTGTTGCTTAATTTCTTCATTCATATACGTATTATATTACTTACTGCTACAGACAAAATTAGCTATATCGTTGTGACGACCAATGTGCCAGGATCCCAAAAATATAATAATATAGGTCCGTTAACTTATTTTGTGAAACCCCAAAATCGCTGATTAAGGGTGCAAAATACTCCAAACAAAAAGTTGCTTATTTAATTAATTAAAAATTACAGTAAAATTCTAAAAATTAAATTATCGCTATTTCCCAAAAGGACCTTGTTTAAATTCAAACCCTATCTCTAGTTATATCGAATAAACCGTTATGGTCGATAAACGATTCTATAGCGACTATTTTAAATTTTGATTTGGACATATCTCAAAATCTACCCGACGAAATCCAGATTTTTCTCTTCCACTAGAAAGATATACTCCACCAGCTCCGTACGTTTCTTGTTTCACAGAAATCCGATTTAAAACGAATCCTGTGTATCCAGTTGAAGTTCGAATCGCCAATTTACGAACTGCAGCGCCATTTCGAACTCGATTATAATTATATTATAAATTATACGTTCTAACGTCGTCGATTAAATAATATATTTGTTATTTAAATAATTAAATAAGTTAATTATTACATCGTCAAATATCCGGGTCATTACATAGATCGACAAATATGAAAGATGATGAATCATTTGAATTGGGTGCTCCAAAAACCAAACCTTCACTGAAGTTCAAAAATAGGGGTACTTGCTGGAAGTAAGTCCTATTTAGAGAATTAGGAGTAGGGTTTAAAAGAAGGATTGTTTTGAAGTATTAAGAAAAGTATGGGTAGGTTAAGCATTGTAGGGGTAGATCGACAAATATGAAAGATGATGAATCACTTAGATTGGGTGCTACAAAAACCAACCCTTCACAAAAGTTAAAAAATATGGGTAATTGTTGGAAGTAAGGGCTATTTACAGAATTAGGTATAGGATTAAAAAGAAGGGTTGTTTTGAAGTATTAAGAGAATTAGGGGTAGTTCAAGCGTAGTTAGGGTAGATCGACAAACATGAAAGATGAAGAATCGTTTGGATTAGGTGCTGCAAAAACCAACCCTTTACAGAAATTAAAAAATAGGGGTTATTGTTGGAAGTAAGGGCTATTTATAGAATTAGTGGTAGGATCAAAAAGAAGGGTTGTTTTGAAATATAAAGAGAAGTAGGGGTAGTTTAAGCATAGCTGGGGTAGGTCGACGAATATGAAAGATGATGAATTTTTTGGATTGTGTAACGACCCGAAAAAATGGGATCTTGGTTATCCGATATACAACACATATCGAACATCCAAGGATCGAAAATAACCGAATAGTTAATGAAAGAAATTAGAAGGTGAGGATAGATAAGATAGAAACTTAGAATAGAAGAAGAAGAACACAACATCAGAGTAACAGGAACCTCACAGCGGAACGAATAACATATAATAGATAACATAACTTTGAAATATAACAGTTATGTATACAATAGCACTTATCAGAGTACAGGACTTACAACACAGCGGAAATAACTATAGCTATATGATCTTGAAGCCTCCTGCTCCAAGCTCTTCCAGTATATCTGTAAAACCCGACTACTTGACTGCCCGTACAAATTTAGGCACCCAAGAGTTTAGGGAAAACAACAAATAAACTCCGGGTCAGTCAAGGGACTGGTGTGAGTAAAACAGTTTAAAACAGGTATATGAACAAGTAAATGATATCTCATAAGACCACGCCGCATAACGGAACGGTTTTCCCTTATGAGAATCCAAAATCTCTTTATATCAAAAACCTTTTGATATTAATATAATGTCAATGTACAAATAGATATCAACTAGCAGAAACGCTTTCATCTCACCTTCTACATATATAGTATACAATCAAAACCGCAAGCACGTATTGGGTAATGGATTTCCAACTATGACAAGGTATGGAATCACCTTCCGATCAGTGTACTCTAGGAACGATACACTGGAGTTCAACAAGAACATCTTGTAACTCAGCCACACATGACCGACCACTCATTTCGCTTGAGTGTATCGAATGTACATCACCAACGGTTGGGATCAGCAACCGTTCCCGTATATATATATATGGGACATCATTGATAGATTTAAGAAAAAATGAATATTCTCTAGATAGGTGATTATACACCCTACTTCGGTGCGACCGACATAGCCATGCTGCCTGCCCGATTTCTGTCATTTACTGGTTGATGAGGCTAGAAGCAACGCTTTATCTTCACATCAGATTCACTTCGAATGCCACATTGTCAAATCCATCAGAATCACTAATTGACGTCTACAACCCTACATTACGTGTCAACTAAAAGAAGTTTCCTTCTCCGCTTCCACTCTTGGTATAGTTGAAGAAATCAATGTACGTGACCGTTTAGAAATACTATGTCAGACATCCATCTTCATTCACTTAGAATGTCACATCGTCATACCCGCCAAATCACAAATTGACTTATCCAAAAATAACACGGGTATACAGCTAAGAGAAACGAATTCCTCCGCCACCAAAAGTGAATACGTTTGAACAGATCAACTTACGCGATCCATTGGATATACTCTGTCAGACCTTCGTCCATACAAGTTGTCCTCGGACTGGACAAACCGAAGGCACTATTCTGTAAACAGGATAGCCCTTGCATTTTACTCCGTCTTCAATTATCTTTGGCATATATGATTCGCAACGCTTATGCCAATACAGAATGGTTCTATGGATAATAATCCAACCGGTCTCTCCATATTAACAACGTTAAAATGGTCAAAACTTCGATAGTCCGTGAGTTAACTATCAAAGAAAAACAAGTGTGCAAACAACGATATTATTTCCAGATGGAAATTATATCGATCAATCATCAAACATATATATATATATAATATACATATATATATATATATATATATTCACTTTTCCTTATTTTCTATACTTAGAAAATATACGTTATTAACACTGGAAAACATTTCCAATCCTCATTCACGTATCACTATTCTTCCACAACTATCAGTCCCTAACTATAAACTAGTAAGAGAACAATTCTCTAAGTATAAACCCCGAAGGCCAAAACCAACATCAGATTAATACTCAGAAAACTATTCAACTTACTAACCTCTAGTCAGTTTCTAATTTTTGTTTAACTCTATCTCCTTAACTCTATTTGATTAACTCTAACTGGATAACTCTGACTGATTAACTCTAACTGATTAACTCTAACTGATTAACTCTAACTGATTAACTTACTTCTAACTTACTTCGACTCATTTTGATTAATTCGTTTCACTAACTCATTCCGACTCATTTGGATTAATTCGTTCCACTAACTCATTTTGACTAATTCACTTTGGTTAACTAGGTTTGGTTAACTTACTTTGGTTAACTCTCTTGGTTCACTTGGGTTAACTCGACCTTGGTTCACTTGGGTTAACTCGACTCACGTAACCAAACTTGACTAACTTGATTCTTATAACCAAGCTTGATTTACATAACCGTACTCGACTAACTCGACTCGAACGACTGTGTTCGACCAACTCCCTTTATAATTCTATTTATTTTCTAAATAAATATTCCTTTATTACTTCACTTCTATTCATTTGATCCTCATTATAAATTGGTAAGTGAATAAACCTCTCAGTGTTAATCCCGAAGGTCGAAACCAACATCAGATCAATACTTTGAAATTTACTCTACTCACTCAACGTATAAAAAGTTCCAATTACTTACAAACCATACCTTATTCTCCTTAGCATTTTTAAATCAATTTTTATTTATTTTCTAATAAATATTCCTTTTATAAAATCCTTTGATTTTATAAATACTTCATTTTCAATATACGTTTTGAAAATTCCCTTGTCTACATTCCGGTATGTTATGGTATTTTAACATAACAAATTACGATGTCTAATCTCGTCCATACACACACAATCAACAACAGGTTATAATTCACATCATATATAAAAATATATGAAAAACAATAAAATAACTGTTGAGGAATCCAGTCGGATTCCTCCAACCTGTTTCCCTACATCACAGATGTTAGACAATATAGATAACATCACTTTCAGTTCCATATGTTATATTCTGTTAGACAGAATCAATATAGAAATTTAACTAACTGACTAGAAGTTCAATCAAACAATCAACACATTGTAAATCAGGCAATTTCTAACAGTTCTAAAGATACAACATGAAATTATAAACTGTTCAGAGTTGGTGAGATTTACTCACATTTACGCGTTAACCGTTTAAATAACGGTTTGCGTTATTTGATTTCGACGGACAATTTATTTCTCCATAAATTGTAGCGAGCTCAGATGGACTTCCAGTCAGTTCCATGTTGTAGCTGACGTCCGTACGATCCCGACGCAACTCACGGTTCGTCAAACTGATAACGTATGAGAGAGATATTGCTTTAACAAGTTTAATACAATTTAAATTAAATAAACTTGAATTCTATTTAAAGAAATTGGACCTTAACTTTTCAATTAAATCCCCTGCCCATCAGCTCCCCTTAAAGCCCACCGTCGCACCAAACAATCCTCTTCTTCCCTGCCTGTCACGCTCAGTTGTTTCATCCACCAAACATCGGCCATTTCCAGTAAATGAAGCTCCACGTTCTACCTCATTCTTCCACCGAAACCTATGAAACAAATTCCAATGTCCTTCTCTTTGGAAACCGCATTTTGCCAACCCTATTTGATGCAACTCGGTTCCTTCCTCCCAATCCCGTCTGAACCGTTCTTGCTCACTGTACTGAAGAAGGCAGCGACGCTTTTTAGAGTGGAAACCCTCGAAACTTCGCTTGGACATGCTAAAGCACCTCCATAATTCGAATGCAACGATCATCTTTCGAATCAATGCTTGGAAATCATGAACCCCTTAACCCTATGGCTCCGCTGTATAATTTCCACCGGACCAAAGATTGGTCGAACCCATCAAAACTGGTACTGGAGGAAAGAGGATCTCTCCAGGAATCGAAATATGTTCATGAGTTGATTTATAGAATTTTCTTTCTATTTGTTTTGAATTTTTGAAAGTTTGTTTTCACTGTTCGAGGATGGAAACTTACGGCGACATTTTTAGTTGACTGAGGAATGATGGAAATTAGGTTTTTAAAATGTTTGCATTTATAGGAGATTATATATATTATTAGTTTAGGATGTACGTGGAGTTGTTTTTAGGCTATGGGAACGGTTGGCTGAGAACAAAACAATGCGTGGCCTCCCTTAGGTCCACAAACACTTAGGATATTTTTTATTGATATTTCGGTGACCCCTCTATATGATGTTATGTTCTCATCCGGATGGCCAATGACAGAAATAAAAATACCAATGAGACAACGAATGTCCCACGATTCCAAAAATATAATAATACCGGTAGATGAACTCATATTGTGAAACCCCGAAATGGCGATACAGGGTGCCAAATACTCCAACTAAAAAGTTGCTTATTTAATTAATTAAAAATTACAGTAAAATTTTAAAAATTAAATTATCACTATTTCCCAAAAGAACCTTGTCTAAATTCAAACCCGATATTCAAATATATTGAAAAACCCTTTTATAACGTAAATAAAGCGTTGCAAATTATAAAGGAATTCTACAGTGACTTTTCTGAAATTTGATTTGGACGTGAATCAAAATCTACACGATGAAATCCCGATTTTTCTCTTCCACTAGAAAGATATACTCCACCAGCTCCACACGTTTCTTGTTTCACAGAAATCCGATTTAAAACGAATCCTGTACCTTCAGTTGAAGTTCAAATCGCCAAATAGCGAACTACCGCGCCATTTCAAGCTCTATTATAATTATATTATAATTATACGTTCAAACCGTCGTCGATTGAATATATTCGTTATTATATTTCGAATCGAAACTCCACCAAATCTCGTATGCTATTCAATTCACATGATATTGTGAATTTCACTATTTCCGACTAGTTCGACATTATAATATATTATTATATTATAATTATTAATTAAATATTCAATATTATTTAATTAAACGATCATTAACTTCTCTAAATCACCAATTATATAATTAAATAAATTAATTATATCTCTCTAAAAATGCGGGTCATTTCATTCTTCCCCACTTAAAATAATTTCGTCCTCGAAATTGCTAAGTTAGGGGACGACCCTATCTTCTGGGTAAAAATTTATCTGTTTACCTCTTGTCTCTGGTTTCAACTGAACCAATTTATATTGACTAAAATATTATTTTATTCCTGCTAACCAAATTTTCAAAAATTCTGAAAATTTTCTAATGCCTTAACTTTTCGAAAAATTTCGCTAGCACCTCCTTTGTACTGGTCAATATCTCAAACTCCAACTCGCCTCTCTAGGCCTTCTTCAACCCAAAAGAAAAATCAAACAGCCAAGCGGCTTGCCAAATCGGCTCATAAAAATCTCAAATCCATATATAATATAAACTGGTACCTTTTTGTCGGGAATATCAACTCTATCACTTCCATATGCTATCAACTCAGCATATACTAGTGTTATCTCAATCAAATTCCAATCAGTTCATATCCTCAAATCCAAATCGAATTTCATTCGAACCCCAATATCAAATTCCAAATTATTGACTTATCACTTTGGTTCCATTCTAGATTATCTTTAATCCAATTCAATTTTATTTAACTTAATTCAAGTTTAATTCTAATTCACTTATTCACATTTGTCATCTCAGTCTATTTAACTTCATATGTTAAATTTTAATTCCCGAACTTAAAACCCTGGGTTTCTTTCAAATCAAATTTGAAATCATAATACCAATTCAAAACCTTTGAATTTCTTGAACACCTTGTTTTCACAAAAACAATTTATTTAAAATCTTTGGTAGTAATCCACCACTTAGAAACTCGAAAATCACACCGATGATACTGCGCATTCATCGTCGGAATTATTTTCCAGCGACCCAAGTGATTTCAATACTATATCATTTTCAAAACCATTACTAAATACTTCCATTTTGAAAACATTTCAAAATCTCCCAGGAACTTAAAATTTCCTTATTTTAATTCCAAATCTGATTTGAATTCATATCCAATTCATCTTATTTTATATACTTTACTTATATGATTCTGATTGTTTATATACTTAACCATTTAATTTATAATCTTACTCGATTATAATAGCAACAAATATATCCTATATATGATAATATATCGCATATCCATACTGTGTCGGTGCATCGTATTCAAGTGTTTATTTACTCCTACCGATACAGTGGATCAAACTGATCGACCAGAACTCATAAACAACTCAGCCAATGAATCTCCACAATATAAAACCATTTTTATATCAAATACAAATACGCACTCGTATATATACACTCAATCTCAATCTAGGGTGTTACTAACCCTATCTCTACCGAGTCACGCCACAGAGCTAAGTAATTCTTAACTTGAGCTCTGATACCAACTGTAACGACCCGGAAAAATGGGATCTTGGTTATCCGATATACAACACATATCGAACATCCAAGGATCGAAAATAACCGAATAGTTAATAAAAGAAATTAGAAGGTGAGGATAGATAAGATAGAAACTTAGAATAGAAGAAGAAGAAGAACACAACATCAGAGTAACACGAACCTCACAGCGGAACGAATAACATATAATAGATAACATAACTTTGAAATATAACAGTTATGTATACAATAGCACTTATCAGAGTACAGGACTTACAACACAGCGGAAATAACTATAGCTATATGATCTTGAAGCCTCCTGCTCCAAGCTCTTCCAATATATCTGTAAAACCGGACTACTTGACTGCCCGTACAAATTTAGGCACCCAAGAGTTTAGGGAAAACAACAAATAAACTCCGGGTCAGTCATGGGACTGGTGTGAGTAAAACAGTTTAAAACAGGTATATGAACAAGTAAATGATATCTCATAAGACCACGCCGCATAACGGAACGGTTTTCCCTTATGAGAATCCAAAATCTCTTTATATCAAAAACCTTTTGATATTAATATAATGTCTATGTACAAATAGATATCAACTAGCAGAAACGCTTTCATCTCACGTTCTACATATATAGTATACAATCAAAACCGCAAGCACGTATTGGGTAATGGATTTCCAACTATGACAAGGTATGGAATCACCTTCCGATCAGTGTACTCTAGGAACGATACACTGGAGTTCAACAAGAACATCTTGTAACTCAGCCACACATGACCGACCACTCATTTCGCTTGAGTGTATCGAATGTACATCACCAACGGTTGGGATCAGCAACCATTCCCGTATATATATATATATATATATATATATATATATATATATATATATATATATATATATATATGGGACGGCATTGATAGATTTAAGAAACAAATGAATATTCTCTAGATAGGTGATTATACACCCTACTTCGGTGCGACCGACTTAGCCATGCTGCCTGCCCGATTTCTGTCATTTACCGGTTGATGAGGCTAGAAGCTACGCTTTATCATCACATCAGATTCACTTCGAATGCCACATTGTCAGATCCATCAGAATCACTAATTGACGTCTACAACCCTACATTACGTGTCAGCTAAAAGAAGTTTCCTTCTCCGCTTCCACTCTTGGTATAGTTGAAGAAATCAATGTACGTGACCGTCTGGAAATACTATGTCAGACATCCATCTTCATTCACTTAGAATGTCACATCGTCATACCCGCCAAATCACAAATTGACTTATCCAAAAATAACACGGGTATACAGCTAAGAGAAACGAATTCCTCCGCCACCAAACGTGAATACGGTTGAACAGATCAACTTACGCGATCCATTGGATATACTCTGTCAGACCTTCGTCCATACAAGTTGTCCTCGGACTGGACAAACCGAAGGCACTATTCTGTAAACAGGATAGCCCTTGCATTTTACTCTGTCTTCAATTATCTTTGGCATATATGATTCGCAACGCTTATGCCAATACAGAGTGGTTCTATGGATAATAATCCAACCGGTCTCTCCATATTAACAACGTTAAAATGGTCAAAACTTCGATAGTCCGTGAGTTAACTATCAAAGAAAAACAAGTGTGCAAACAACGATATTATTTCTAGAAGGAAATTATATCGATCAATCATCAAACATATATATATATAATATACATATATATATATATATATTCACTTTTCCTTATTTTCTATACTTAGAAAATATACGTTATTAACACTGGAAAACATTTCCAATCCTCATTCACGTATCACTATTCTTCCACAACTATCAGTCCCTAACTATAAACTAGTAAGAGAACAATTCTCTAAGTATAAACCCCGAAGGCCGAAACCAACATCAGATTAATACTCAGAAAACTATTCAACTTACTAACCTCTAGTCAGTTTCTAATTTTTGTTTAACTCTATCTCCTTAACTCTATTTGATTAACTCTAACTGGTTAACTCTAACTGATTAACTCTAACTGATTAACTCTAACTGATTAACTTACTTCTAACTTACTTCGACTCATTTTGATTAATTCGTTTCACTAACTCATTCCGACTCATTTGGATTAATTCGTTCCACTAACTCATTTTGGCTAATTCACTTTGGTTAACTCGGTTTGGTTAACTTACTTTGGTTAACTCTCTTGGTTCACTTGGGTTAACTCGACCTTGGTTCACTTGGGTTAACTCGACACACGTAACCAAACTTGACTAACTTGATTCTTATAACCAAACTTGATTTACATAACCGTACTCGACTAACTCGACTCGAACGACAGTGTTCGACTAACTCCCTTTATAATTCTATTTATTTTCTAAATAAATATTCCTTTATTACTTCACTTCTATTCATTTGATCCTCATTATAAATTGGTAAGTGAATAAACTTCTCAGTGTTAATCCCGAAGGCCGAAACCAACATCAGATCAATACTTTGAAATTTACTCTACTCACTCAACGTATAAAAAGTTCCAATTACTTACAAACCATACCTTATTATCCTTAACATTTATAAATCAATTTTTATTTATTTGCTAATAAATATTCCTTTTATAAAATCCTTTGATTTTATAAATACTTCATTTTCAATATACGTTTTGAAAATTCCCTTGTCTACATTCTGGTATGTTATGGTACTTTAACATATCAAATTACGATGTCTAATCTCATCCATACACCCACAATCAACAACAGGTTATAATTCACGTCATATATAAAAATATATGAAAAACAATAAAATATCTGTTGAGGAATCCAGTCGGATTCCTCCAACCTGTTTCCCTACATCAAAGATGTTAGACAATATAGATAACATCACTTTCAGTTCCATATGTTATATTCTGTTAGACAGAATCAATATAGAAATTTAACTAACTGACTAGCATTTCAATCAAACAATCAACACATAGTAAATCAGACAATTTCTAACAGTTCTAAAGATACAACATGAAATTATAAACTGTTCAGAGTTGGCGAGATTTACTCACATTTGCGCGTTAACCGTTTAAATAACGGTTTGCGTTATTTGATTTCGACGGACAATTTATTTCGCCATAAATTGTAGCGAGCTCAGATGGACTTCCAGTCAGTTCCATGTTGTAGCTGACGTCCGTACGATCCCGACGCAACTCACGGTTCGTCAAACTGATAACGTATGAGAGAGATATTGCTTTAACAAGTTTAATACAATTTAAATTAAATAAACTTGAATTCTATTTAAAGAAATTGGGCCTTAACTTTTCAATTAAATCCCCAGCCCATCAGCTCCCCTTAAAGCCCACCGTCGCACCAAACAATCCTCTTCTTCCCTGCCTGTCACGCTTAGTTGTTTCATCCACCAAACATCGGCCATTTCCAGTAAATGAAGCTCCACGTTCTACCTCATTCTTCCACCGAAACCTATGAAACAAATTCCAATGTCCTTCTCTTTGGAAACCGCATTTTGCCCACCCTATTTGATGCAACTCGGTTCCTTCCTCCCAATCCCGTCTGAACCGTTCTTGCTCGCTGTACTGAAGAAGGCAGTGACGCTTTTTATAGTGGAAACCCTCGAAACTTCGCCTGGACATGCTAAAGCACCTCCTTAATTCGAATGCAACGATCATCTTTTGAATCAATGCTTGGAAATCACGAACCCCTTAACCCTATGGCTCCACTGTATAATTTTCACCGAACCAAAGATTGGTCGAACCCATCAAAACTGGTACTGGAGGAAAGAGGATCTCTCCAGGAATCGAAATATGTTCATGAGTTGATTTATAGAATTTTATTTCTATTTGTTTTGAATTTTTGAAAGTTTGTTTTCACTGTTCGAGGATGGAAACTTGCGGCGAAATTTTTAGTTGACTGAGGAATGATGGAAATTAGGTTTTTAAAATGTTTGCATTTACAGGAGATTATATATATTATTAGTTTAGGATGTACGTGGAGTTGTTTTTAGGCTATGGGAACGGTTGGCTGAGAACAAAACAATGCGTGGCCTCCCTTAGGTCCACAAACACTTAGGATATTTTGTATTGATATTTCGGTGACCCCTCTATATGAAGTTATGTTCTCATCCGGATGGCCAATGATAGAAATAAAAATACCAATGAGACAAGGAATGTCCCACGATTCCAAAAATATAATAATACCGGTAGATGAACTCATATTGTGAAACCCCGAAATGGCGATACAGGGTGCCAAATACTCCAACTAAAAAGTTGCTTATTTAATTAATTAAAAATTACAGTAAAATTTTAAAAATTAAATTATCACTATTTCCCAAAAGAACCATGTCTAAATTCAAACCCGATGTTCAAATATATTGAAAAACCCTTTTATAACGTAAATAAAGCGTTGCAAATTATAAAGGAATTCTACAGCGACTTTTCTGAAATTTGATTTGGACATGAATCAAAATCTACACGATGAAATCCCGATTTTTCTCTTCCACTAGAAAGATATACTCCACCAGCTCCACACGTTTCTTGTTTCACAGAAATCCGATTTAAAACGAATCCTGTACCTTCAGTTGAAGTTCAAATCGCCAAATAGAAAATTACCGCGCCATTTCAAGCTCTATTATAATTATATTATAATTATACGTTCAAACCGTCGTCGATTGAATATATTCATTATTATATTTCGAATCGAAACTCCACCAAATCTCGTATGCTATTCAATTCACATGATATTGTGAATTTCACTATTTCCGACTAGTTCGACATTATAATATATTATTATATTATAATTATTAATTAAATATTCAATATTATTTAATTAAACGATCATTTACTTCTCTAAATCACCAATTATATAATTAAATAAATTAATTATATCTCTCTAAAAATGCGGGTCATTACAGATTGGGTGCTGCAAAAACCAATCCTTCGCAATAATAAAAAAATAGAGGTGATTGTTGGAAGGAAGGTCTATTTAGAGAATTAGGGTTGGATTAAAAAGAAGGGCTGTTTTGAAGTATTAAGAAAAGTAGATGTAGTTTAAGCATAGTAGGAGTAGATTGGCAAATATGAAAGGTGATGAATCATTTAGATTGGGTGCTGCAAAAAACAACCCACACTACAACAAAAACACCATATTACAACTTTAATTTTACAACTGTCACAAAATGACAGTTGTCATAAACGTTTTTTACAACTGTACTTCATCATTAGTTGTAATACACATATTTTTAACAACTCTTTTGTTTTGTCTATTGTAATAGATATCTATTACAACCTTTATTTTTTGTCAGTTGTAATAGATGACTATTTTCAATATTAATAATTAGTATAATTAATAATTAATTTTTAATAATTAATAATTATTAAAAAAAATCATTAATGTTAATAATTAAGAAGTTATAATCTACAAGTAATATTTAATATTTAGTCATTTATTTTTGGTAATTAATAATAAATAATTAAAATGTTTGTATTTGAAAATTGTACAAACTTATTTTTAGCAGTTTTTTTCTACTTGCTATATTAGTGGCCTGTTAGATATTAACAATAGCTAATATTTAATAACTAATAATATTAAAATATAAGAATAATTAATAAATAGTAATTATGCTTTCCAACAAAAGTAGTAAATGTTTTTTAATAATTAATATTAAGTGTTTAATAATAACAATTAGTATAAACATAATAAGATTTAGGTGGGAACTCACCTCCCAATTTATTAGTAATATAGTACATAATAAGAGCGTTAGGCGGAATAATGAAAATCTGATTGGGAACTCATGTTCTTTCTAAATCAAAATTTATGTGGGTAACGTGAAAATTTAGGCGGGCCTCCTCTCCTTTACTGTACCCTAAACTGAAATCATCCGGACAAATAACAAAATCGATATCCCCTTTTCAATTTGACGACCGCCTTTCCTGAAATGTTTCCTCCCCAAATTAGATACAATAAAATCTCGACTTCACGCCCAAGCTGATGGATCCGGTTAGGTTACGGTGAAGACGGTATAATGATAATGGATCCATGAAGATAATAACAAAATAAATCAATTTTGGCCCTGAATAATAACTGATTTGAGTTCGAAGAAGAAGACAGTATAACGCAATGATGGATCCAGAACTGATGAAACTCGCTCAAGGGCAGATGAGACGAATCCCTCCTCATGAACTCGCCAAACTCCAGCAATAGGTTTATTTTAATTTATACTAAACATTTTTTTCCAGTTAATTCGACTCATTAAATCGTGTTCTAGATCTTAAATCGCCCGTCATTCGCCATCGCTTGCTCCGTACGATTCGCGATCTGGCACCATTCTCTTTCCTACGCCTTGTCGCATCATGCCAAAGTATGCAGCACACAACCATAATCCGGCTGTAGGTGACATTTCATTCCCTAAATCCAAATTTCAAGTAAGTATTGTTAACTGTGTTCAAGTAAGTATTTTAATTTTAGTGTTAATTTCAGTTTAAGCTCAGTTTTGTTAGCTGTGTTTTGCGTTATTTATAAGTGTGTTTATATTTATAATTAGTGAAAATATTATTGAAGCCATTTGAATTTTGGATGTTTATTGGAATTTAACGGCAAAGAGAAAGGTCACAGCATCTTTATCTTATCAAAACAAAACCGGCTTCCTGATTGAAATGTTTTGTCTGTAAGTGGTTGGAAAAATACGCTGTCAGTAAGAAGCTCCCAATATTCTTTTAAGTTTTGGTGTGTAAACCTTGGAGCGTTGATTTCATTTCTTTTTATGTTTTGACAGCTCATAGTAAACCGACGTACACTAAACGTTTAACATCCTAGTGTCTTAATTCCAGTACTATGTTAATTGTGTCTATATATTAATAACTAATAGAAAGTGGAAAAGGGTTATTACTTTTGTTTAACATTACGTTGTTCAACATTTTTGAAATAATGAAAAGTTGTTTGGTTTATTGATTTTATTATACTGTTGGAGAATTATTTTGGTTCAAGTTTATCACGCCATTCGGGTATGGTTAATTTATGTTATCACTAGATTTTTTTATGTTGATAGTTTAGCAATTTAATGATTCTGCTCTCTATGGAGGTGCTCAGCTGACAACCTTGTTTCCACAAATGCAAAAGAGGCAGTCATTCTTTTATACCTGCAGGTAATTAGATAGAGATAATGGGTTGTTATGGTTGTATGTAAGGCATAATTAAAGTATTTTAACTTTTGTAGGCAGTACTATTGTGTTTGGTAATTTTTAAGGATCATTGATTTAAATGTATCAGGCTAGCAAAGATGGGGAACTAACCCATGACGAGACTACTATTACAAGTGGATCATTGATTCCATTGTTGAAGGGCCAGATAAAAAGAAGAGCTACACCTCTGGTACTTCTGCAAAAAAAGTGAAGGTGCCTCGGGCTACAAAATCAAATGCAAACCAAATAGGTGTGGGAGAATTACTTCTTAGAATGAAGGACACACATAATCAATTAAAAGGGTTGAATTCTATACTACAGGGTATGCACCAAAGCCTGCAACAAGTTATGCAACAAACATTTAAAACTGAAGCTTCTTGCAACACGAAAAATTCGTTTATTGGCAACCAAAATGTTAACTCAGTTGTTTCTGGTGATGAAGTTGAATCGTCTTCAAATGAAAAACAATATGTAATGCTGCTTTCAAAAAATTTGGAGGAGGTGGCGAAAGGTTTTCTTCGAACATGTACTAAATGCGATGGTTTAGAGGTGGCACACAATGAAGAGAAAATTGTTTGCCTTACAGAAGTTTTTGATCCTGAAGCACCAGTTTTTGATGGGCCTCAAAATGGAAAATACAAATTGCGGGAAATAAGCGTTGGAGGTAATGTCATTCGGGCAAGGTATCGTTTGAGATTTTTCTAAGAAATTTAGATTAGTTATATTTCAGTGTTTACTTCGGTGTTTTGTAGTGTTTCGGACATATGACTTTGGTTTGTTTTTGGCATTCTAGACTGAAGAACTTGTCTCTTTTGGTAAAAAATAAAAATAAATAACTATTACTGTATACTAGTATGAACCTGTGTTATGCTTACCGTCTTCACGTTTAGATATAGATCACTAAACTATATGTCTTATATAAATAATATTTGAAATCATATGTTTTCCATTGATCTTTATATAGAACATCTCATTTCTTCTTCTTTTCCAATTATTTCTTCCATACTTGATCTATCGTGAATTCATGTGTGAAACATGCAACTACAGTGATCAAGACAAAATATTACCAAAAATATCATTAGCCAAAGAAATATTTCTTTTCTCCATTTAAATGGAATTTCCTCACAAATTTGTATTCACAGCTACATATAAAGTTGCTGAGCAATTTGAATGTTTGGTTCTTTCAACAGACTCATATAGGTACTTTTCTATACTTTATTGTTGGCTTTATTCAAAGGTCGTGAACTTGGAGTAAGCCTAATGTGCAGAAGGTAAATATGCCATATCATATCATGTAGTACTACTGTAGCAAGACTGATAGTGCCTTATGTAAATGTTTGATAAATTTTGTGAATTGAACAATGCAGAAATGGTATGTAAAGATGTATGTACGCCTTCATGGATGATTTTCATATAGCGTGAGCTGCCAATATCATTTGATAACTCATTGTCATGTTTGTTCTCTCAGGCGAATTTAGGATCAGGTGTGTTTTCTTGTAATAACCCGGAAATTCTGAACCAGTTTAAAATTTTATTTTGGCAATTTTAGTGAATTTTGAATATTTAAAATAGATTATTTAAAATAATATCGACGAGAAATTTATTTTTGAAAGGATTAGAACGTTTATATTATATACGCGTCGTCGTTAGAATATAAATATTTATATATAATTATAAATAGAATTGAAAATGGTGCAGTAGTTCGATAATTCGATTTCAAACTTCAATTGAATGTACCGGGTGCAAAACAATCCGGATTTTAGTGAAACCAAAAACAATAGGATCTAATTGAGAATATCTTTCCAACGAATCCGAAAAATTGAAATTTCATAGCGGGAATCAAAAGATATGTCCAGTTGAAAATTCTGAATAGTCGCTATGGAATTCAAGCCCTTAAAAATGGGAATTTTGCAAACGACCTTGGATTTCGACGAAACCACTTTTGTTGGGTCCGTGATGTTAAGTTATTGCTAGATTCCAAATTTCATAATTTTTCGAATCAATATGTGAGCGTGGGAAAGGAAAACGCGTTTGACTAGTTTAAGTTGGTTTTAATCGACTGTAAATTGGCCATTTTTCAAACGGTCTCAGAATTCGACGAAACTAGTTTTGTTAGGACCGTATCATCAATGCGAAGCTAGAAAATATTTTTTTGCAATTTTTAGAGTTAGTATGTGACCCCCGGTAATTTGAAATGTACGTTTAAAATTCAATATAGTGATTTAAATGTAAATTCAACGGAAACTAATCGAAACGATCAACTCAGCTTGCGATACATATCACATTGTGTTCGGAATGGGGGTAAAACGCTATAGACGACAGGCGGTGGGCCTCGTTTAGAGGTCGTATGTAAAAGTCAACTTTTTTTGCAAGATAAAATAATTAAATAAATAAAAAATTAATCCCCTCCCTCTTCCTATACGTTCTGCCCCCCCACCCCCCTTTTTCAAAATCATTTCAGACAAAAAAAATTAATAGAGGGTGGAGCCCTAAATCGCTCGAAGGAGCCACCATCGCGCCGCCGCACGAGGCGCCCCCCTCCCTCCATCTTCTCCGTCGAAGCCTACCCTCCCACCCCTCTGCCTCGATCGTCGCGACAGCCCCCCGATCGACGCACCCGCTCCTGCTTCCACCCACAGTCGCCCCCCCTCCCCCCCCCCCACGTTGGCGACTTCCCTCCGACCTCCGCTGTGCCGCCAGGGCCCACCAAGACCGGTGCCGTACCTCGACAGCAACCCCCCCCCCCTTCTCAACAAATACAGTAAGTTTTTCTTTTCTTTTATGATTTTTAGATTATATAAAAACTGATTTACATAATGGAGAGTTTGAATTTTTAGCATAGGAAAAAAAATCTAATTTTTATATGTATTTATAGCATAGGAAAAAAACTGATTTTTATATATATACTGTAGCGAAGGAAAATTTTGATTTTTTTTTAACAAAGACGATATTTTTAAATATGAAAAGACGATATTTTGATATGACTAGTGAAGTAAAAATATGAATTTTACTTCGAGAAAATATAATTTTCAAACTAGTAGAAGAATTAAAAATATAATTTTTACATGATAGGAATATTAAAAATATCATCTTTATTTTTGAAAAGGTGAAATCTTTATTTTTGAAAAGGCGAAATCTTTATATGAACAATGGCGTGATAAAAATATAATGTTTACTATATGAACATCGACGTGAAAATATAATTTTTATCTATATAGTAGCGGTGTAAAAATTCGATTTTTATATATTGAACAGCGAAGTAAAAATTCGATTTTTATATATTGAATAGCGAAGTAAAAATATGATTTTTACATATGTAGTGGCTACGGGCGACGAAGATGACAAAGATGCGATAACGACGAAGGATTCTATAAAATATGTGTCGTGGAGTTAGGGTGGCTATTGGTGAGAATTTCTCACCTCTCAATTTCTTTTTCTAGTTACATATATATACTAGGATGCAGACGGTGTTTAGTAGCACCCGACACAATCGTCCACAGACCAAGGACTTGTTTGTTTGATTGAAAAAATTAGTTAGATTATTTGATTGAGATTGAATTGTTTGGTGAAATGAATGGATATGATTGATGTGTGAATGGCGTGGGCCTTCACTAGACCGGGGATAAGGCTAGGCCTTGTCCCGTTTCTAGTATCGTGTCGTTATACCGCCGAAATTTTCTAAAATATGTTAGAAAAATAAAAATATCATCTTATTGAATAAATGAACTGAATAGAAATTCATATGTTGAAATAAAATGTTTTGTCGTTAAAAATATAATTTTAACGTGAATATGAATACAGTGAATGTGAATAAATAAATAAATATTCATTTACAAACAGGACGGTTTGTTTATGTACACCTATTTGAAGGACATTGATTGGGACGATAAATTTTACACATCGCCCAACTGCACAACCAAAATCTGTGTTTGATTGTTTGAAAACCCCATATGGGTGTTGGGATGAAATTTGAAGTTCACTCAACCTGATTTATTAAATATGCCGATCGATAGATTGACAGGCTGTTATAAGCGTTAGATATTTATATTTGATGCTTATACAGTGTAGTGCACTTTGGTTGATGGTTGATTATTTTTCAATGCTATTATATACGTGTGATGTATGAAAATCCATATAATTAATATTATATGGTGATTGATTGGGCCTCATTCCAATTTAGAAAATAAAGAATAATATAATATAAAGGTTCATGTGTTGACTGTACTCATTCGTTGAGATTGGTCATGTGTTGAACGAAATATTTTAATAATAAAATTTACATCTTTATCAATATGATATAAAGGTTCATGTGTTGACTGTACTCATCCGTTGAGATTAGTCATGTGTTGAACGAAATATTTTAATAATAAAATTTACATCTTTATCAATATGATATAAAGGTTCATGTGTTGACTGTACTCATTCGTTGAGATTAGTCATGTGTTGAGCGAAATATTTTAATAACAAAATTTACATCTTTATCAATATGATATAAAGGTTCATGTGTTGACTGTACTCATCCGTTGAGATTAGTCATGTGTTGAACGAAATATTTGAAATAGAATATTTGAAAATAGAAATATATGAAGCCGTGTTGATTAGATTGACGCCATTTAGACGTGAACGATATTTATATCGATTTTACTCATTTTAAAATGAATATTGAAAAGTAATTTTGAAATCGAATATTTTGAAATGAAATGAATTGAAAACGATTTTGAAATGAATTGAATATATAATTTGATTCAAATAGAAAACGAATCGAATTTGATTTGAATAGAAAACGAATTTGGTTTCAATTGAATATATAACGAATTTTATTTGAATAAAAAACGAATTTTGTTTCAATTGAATATATAACGAATTTGATTTGAATAGAAAACGAATTTGGTTTCAATTGAATATATAACGAATTTGATTTGAATAGAAAACGAATTTGATTTCAATTGAATATATAACGAATTTGATTTGAATAGAAAACGAATTTGGTTTCAATTGAATATATAAAGAATTTTATTTGAATAGAAAACGAATTTGGTTTCAATTGAATATATAACGAATTTGATTTGAATAGGAAACGAATTTGGTTTCAATTGAATATATAACGAATTTGATTTGAATGGAAAACGAATTTGGTTTCAATTGAATATATAACGAATTTGATTTGAATAGAAAACGAATTTGGTTTCAATTGAATATATAACGATTTTGATTTGAATAGAAAACGAATTTGGTTTCAATTGAATATATAACGAATTTGATTTGAATAGAAAACGAATTTGGTTTCAATTGAATATATAACGAATTTGAATCGAACAGAAAACCACTTTGAAATGAATCGAATTGAAAACGAATTCGAATTGAATTTAAAACGAAGTGAAATGAATTCAAATTGAATTGAAATTTGAATTGAATAGAAATGAATTTTAAAACGAATTTATAAGGAAAGATTCAATTTTGATTTGAATTGAGATGGAAGTTGAAATGTTTTTGAAACGAATTCAAAACTATTTATATAATTCGTTTTAAATAGAATCGACGAAATATATATTATATATATTATATATATAATATAATGGCCTGAATAGAACGCGTCGCGCCGCGGCAGCTCGTGAATTTCGACCATTTATTTCAAACGGACATTACGGGAGATCCGACCGTCGGATTCTCCTAAAACCGGAATCGTTGGGTTCGAATCGAAAAGAGCTTTCTAACGAATATTTGAAATTCAAAATCTAATGGTTGGATTTGGAGATACGTCCAAATCAAATTCGAAAAAGGTCGCTATAAGTGCAGTTCAATGGTCATTGATGGAAATCAACTGTACGGGCCTTGATAAAATTATTAAAAAATAGTAATAATTTGTGTATAATCATAAGAAATTATTTGAGAAAAATTGGGGTGAAAAACTCCATATTTGAAAAGATAAAAATAGATTTTTATCAAAACGAACTAGTTTGAACTAAATTTAAAACCCGATTTGTTTTTAAATAAATAAATTAGATTTAAAAAGGGGTTTTAAATAATCGGAATTCCTAATATATTTGAATTAAATTAAACTAGAATTGATTTGTGGGTTTATCGTGAACTGTGTTTTAAATAACACTAGTTCTTTAACCCGATAATAAATAGAATGTGATTTGGGTTTGTCGTGAACTTTGTTTTAAATAACACTAGTTCTTTAACCCAGTAAATGGTGTTTTAACGAATCTGCAATTAGATTGAAATGTAAATCTATGATCTAAATTATCAATTTAGAAATGAGCGAGAATGGAGTATCGCAGTTTTGCTCCAAAGCGATAGTTAAATCTTTAATTAGATTTGAACGTGAAATGGTAATTAATTTTACCGATAACACCGTGGTGTTAGATATGGAGTATTACCAGTTTTGCTTCATGGGATGAATAGGTTGGGATTGGGAAATAAAATAAATAATTACTTCGTTGTGGTTCGCTAATCTCGACTAGTTTAGAAAACCATAATCTGGTTTGAAATGACATCCAAAGGAAGATTAAAGAATAAATTTAAAGAATTTATCTTTGATAAAATTAATGGGAACCTTTCCCTAAGAAGTGATTTCGTGAATAAAAAGGATATTCTGCATTGGAATGAGGCGTATGTTGTGTTTGTGTAACATTTGTTTTAAATATACGCAGGTTGTTCGGAAAGGCCGGGTTTATACCCATTCTGAATAACCGATTCGACGATAAGTCGAAGATGAAGACGGTGGTTGTAGACCGAAAGTCTTCACATCGTTTGGATTATTACTGACGATCCTGATTGGGCTGTACACCCGAGAGGACAGAAATAGTTGGTGGTCATCCAGACGTACTTGGGGATGGATGGATATGCGAGGAAAGTGCCTCCGGTTTCGTTCAGACCCAAAACGGACTTGTAAATGGATTGTGTGTCTGACATTGGATTTTATTCTGTGTTGATTGATTTCTATTAAATATACATCTTTTTGGCAGCGGAGAATTTATTCTTTTGCTTAACGCCCTTCTCTGAGACGTACGAGCTCAGAGGTTGTATATCGATGGACATCAGTCGCATGGCATGAATTGCCTGTGTGGCACGCTAAGATACGATGATCAAGGCTTCTGTTGAAAAGCAAAGTCTTGTGGTTGATGATCAAAGCACGCCTACGTGGCAGCTTTGTGTATAGCGTGAATTCGCGAGCCTCACACCTCGGTTTGAGTTAAAAACGGGATACGGACTGCAGGGAGAGCACGACGTTTCTTTCTAGCTTTGGTGGTGTCAGTGACTTACCAGCCCTGACATTTATATACTTTTCACCTTTGTGGTTGTTGGATGTGGCGCCTCGATTATAGGTCTGTAAGGACCGGGAAACGTGTGTTCAGGCATAATTAATCCTCTAACGTAAGTGAGGACCGGCCCTGAAGATCCAAGGATTGCCCAGAGTGTGTAGTCCTGAGATATTTGCTAGAGTGTCTCGAGCGCGGAGAGGAGCTTGCCCCTTGCCTCGACTCATGACGGAAATCCAATTTCCAATACGTGTATTGCGGTTTTAATTGTAGAACTAGTATGGCGACATGATATATGGTACCCATGCCGTCTATGATTTATATTTATGATTGAAATTGTTTTGACACTATACACTTATGGTAGTATCAAAGGATTTGTTTTAAACGTATCAAGCATGTTTGGCTATTATAAGGGAAAACACTATCCTCCGGCTTGCGTTGCATTGTGTGATGGGACCTGGGTCTTATAATAGCTTCATTTTTCGAAAAAGCATTGCGTTGTTTATTCTATGCACTGGTATTCTTGGGAGGAAACCCATTCCGTGTTATACGGCATGGTCCCTTGAATTACTCTCTTTTAAAGTAAAGCTTTAAATAACTGTTTTAGTTCTCACACCAGTCACATGACTGACCTGGAGTTTATTGTTTTAACCTAAACTCTGGGTGCCCTTATTTTCCACACGGGCAGCTAGTAGTTTTGGTTTTGCAGATTTATATTCACAGGATCCTGGTTTACAGATGGAATGATATCCGGAAAGCTCTATATCCGTATATCACCTTCAGTTGTGCTTTGTATTATTTTCCGTTGCTATGTAATTTATTGTAATCTCTGATATTTATCGAATGTAATTTATTCATTTATACTCTGTATATTCTTGTATTCTGATGGAATTGTTGCAATAACAATGAAATGTTCTTCCGTCTGAGTTCATTTGTGTGTTGTTCTCAAAGTATCCGCTCTTTCCTTCACGGGGAAGTTCCGGGTTCTCACATTTGGTATCAGAGCTTTGGTTTACAGAGCTCGAGAACAAGACACATTAGAACCATACGAAAGAATTCATCAGATATTGGATTGGTAATATCCAATTAGAATGACTCGTTATAGATAGGATCAGTAGTATCCTAGAACGAGTGTGAAGAGTATATTTTTCAAATGAGAACAATATTGTTTTGAAAATTTAAATCACTTTATATGTATTAGATTATTTATTTATTTTGAATATGGACAATCTAGCGTATAAAGGTTTTGCATATACGCGTCATGAACGTATATTCGAAGATTTAATATATTAGATAGATATAGAATCACATTCTAGTTGCCCGGGGATGATTATGATAATGCTGCAGCGTTACCAGTATTTATTTTCGAGTGACGAAGGTATGATATCTATATACTTCCATTAGACTGGTGTGAGAACCAAAACTTATATAGCTAGAACACATTGTTGTGAATTGGCATCAAAAACATGATTTTTGTATATATATCAAAATTTATGAATTTTAAAACTCTAATCCACTAATTGATTGATTTTTGTGTTGTATGTTTATTTGTTTGTTAATTTTTGGACCATTTAGCCTAATTGAACCAAATATTGAACTGTATTGAAAATTAGTCGCATTTGCTTGCATATACATAAACTTACCTTGAACAGGTCATAGCAAGGATGCTAGAGCCGAAGAATAAAATTTGTTTGCTCGACAAATAGGTACATGTTTACTACATAATTTACTGTTTTGTTTGGGTGATGATGATTTTATGAGCCTATTGGCTAGCCGCTTGGCTTTTTCTTTTTTTTTTGAGATCAGAAGGCCTATTTCGGGATTTTCTCGTGGCTCCCGGTGCAGGGGAGGTTATGGCGAAATTTTTCGAAAATTTAGGGTGTTAGCCAAATTTTTGAAAATTTGAAAATTCTCAGAAACTGAAAAGTTGGAGAATGGAAGCCAGATCGAACGTAGAGTTGATTAATCAAACCACTTTCGACTTTGTTCCTTTTCGGGGACGAAAAGTTTTAAGTGGGGGAGATTGTAATAACCCGGAAATTCTGAACCAGTTTAAAATTTTATTTTGGCAATTTTAGTGAATTTTGAATATTTAAAATAGATTATTTTAAATAATATCGACGAGAAATTTATTTTTAAAAGGATTAGAACGTATATATTATATACGCGTCGTCGTTAAAATATAAATATTTATATATAATTATAAATAGAATTGAAAATGGCGCGGTAGTTCGATAATTCAATTTCAAACTTCAATTGAATGTAACGGGTGCAAAACAATCCGGATTTTAGTGAAACCAAAAACAATAGGATCTAATTGAGAATATCTTTCCAATGAATCCGAAAAATCGAAATTTCATAGCGGGAATCAAAAGATATGTCCAGTTGAAAATTCTGAATAGTCGCTATGGAATTCAGGCCCTTAAAAATGGGAATTTTGCAAACGACCTCGGATTTCGACGAAACCACTTTTGTTGGGTCCGTGATGTTAAGTTATTGCTAGATTCCAAATTTCATAATTTTTCGAATCAATATGTGAGCGTGGAAAACGAAAACGCGTTTGACCAGTTTTAGTTGATTTTAATAGACTGGAAATTGGCCATTTTTCAAACGGTCTCAGAATTCGACGAAACTAGTTTTGTTAGGACCGTATCATCAATGCGAAGCTAGAAAATATTTTTCTGCAATTTTTAGAGTTAGTATGTGACCCCGGTAATTTGAAATGTACATTTAAAATTCAATATAGTGATTTAAATGTAAATTCAATGGAAACTAATCGAAACGATCAAATCAGCTTGCGAAACATATCACATTGTGTTCGGAATGGGGGTAAAACGCTATAGACGACAGGCGGTGGGCCTCGTTTAGAGGTCGTATGTAAAAGTCAACTTTTTTTGCAAGATAAAATAATTAAATAAATAAATAATTAATCCACTCCCTCTTCCTATTCGTTCTGCCCCCCCCCCCCTTTTCAAAATCATTTCAGAAACTAAAAAAAAAAAGAGGGCGGAGCCCTAAATCGCTCGTTGGAGCCACCATCGCGCCGCCGCGCGAGGCACCCCCCCTCCCTCCATCTTCTCCGTCGAAGCCTACCCTCCCACCCCTCTGCCTCGATCGTCGCGACAGCCCCCCCCCCCCCCCGATCGACGCACCCCGCTCCCGCTTCCACCCACAGTCCCCCCCCCCCCCTCGTTGGCGACTTCCCTCCGACCTCCGCTGTGCCGCCAGGGCCCACCACGACCGATGTCGTACCTCGACAGCAACCCCCCCCTTCTCAACAAATACAGTAAGTTTTTCTTTTCTTTTCTTTTATGATTTTTAGATTATATAAAAACCGATTTACATAATGGAGAGTTTGAATTTTTAGCATAGGAAAAAAATCTAATTTTTATATATATTTATAGCATAGGAAAAAAACTTATTTTTATATATATACTGTAGCGAAGGAAAATTTTGATTTTTTTTTTAACAAGGACGATATTAAAAATATTATTTTCAAACTAGTAGAAGAAATAAAAATAAAATTTTTACATGATAGGAATATTAAAAATATCATCTTTATTTTTGAAAAGGCGAAATCTTTATTTTTGAAAAGGTGAAATCTTTATATGAAGAATGGCGTGATAAAAATATAACGTTTACTATATGAACATCGATGTGAAAATATAATTTTTATCTATATAGTAGCGGTGTAAAAATTCGATTTTTATATATTGAACATCGAAGTAAAAATTCGATTTTTATATATGGAATAGCGAAGTAAAAATATGATTTTTACATATGTAGTGGCTATGGGCGACGAAGATGACAAAGATGCGATAACGACGAAGGATTCTATAAAAGAAGTGTCGTGGAGTTAGGGTGGGTATTGGTGAGAATTTCTTACCTTTCAATTTTTTTTCTAGTTACACATATATACTAGGATGCAGACGGTGTTTAGTAGCACCCGACACAATCGTCCACAGACCATGGACTTGTTTGTTTGATTGCAAAAATTAGTTAGATTATTTGATTGAGATTGAATTGTTTGGTGAAATGAATGGATATGATTGATGTGTGAATGGCGTGGGCCTTCACTAGACCGGGGATAAGGCTAGGCCTTGTCCCGTTTCTAGTTTCGTGCCGTTATGCCGCCGAAATTTTCTAAAATACGTTAGAAAAATAAAAATATCATCTTATTGAATAAATGAACTGAATAGAAATTCATATGTTGAAATAAAATGTTTTGTCGTTAAAAATATAATTTTTAACGTGAATATGAATACAGTGAATGTGAATAAATAAATAAATATTCATTTACAAACCGGACGGTTTGTTTATGTACACCTATTTGAAGGACATTGATTGGGACGATAAATTTTACACATCGCCCAACTGCAAAACTAAAATCTGTGTTTGATTGTTTGAAAACACCACACGGGTGTTGGGATGAAATTTGAAGTTCACTCATCCTGATTGATTAAATATGTCGATCGATTGATTGACAGGCTGTTATAAGCGTTAGATATTTATATTTGATGCTTATACAGTGTAGTGCACTTTGGTTGATGGTTGATTATTTTTCAATGCTATTATATACATGTGATGTATGAAAACCATATAATTAATATTATATGGTGATTGATTGGGCCTCATTCCAATTTAGAATATAAAGAATATTATAATATAAAGGTTCATGTGTTGACTGCACTCATTCGTTGAGATTAGTCATGTGTTGAACGAAATATTTTAATAATAAAATTTACATCTTTATCAATATGATATAAAGGTTCATGTGTTGACTGTACTCATCCGTTGAGATTAGTCATGTGTTGAACGAAATATTTTAATAATAAAATTTACATCTTTATCAATATGATGTAAAGGTTCATGTGTTGACTGTACTCATTCGTTGAGATTAGTCATGTGTTGAACGAAATATTTTAATAATAAAATTTACATCTTTATCAATATGATATAAAGGTTCATGTGTTGACTGTACTCATCCATTGAGATTAGTCATGTGTTGAACGAAATATTTGAAATAGAATATTTGAAAATAGAAATATATGAAGCCGTGTTGATTAGATTGACGCCATTTAGACGTGAACGATATTTATATCGATTTTACTCATTTTAAAATGAATATTGAAAAGTAATTTTGAAATCGAATATTTTGAAATGAAATGAATTGAATTGAAAACGATTTCGAAATGAATTGAATATATAATTTGATTCAAATAGAAAACGAATCGAATTTGATTTGAATAGAAAACGAATTCTGTTTCAATTGAATATATAACGAATTTGATTTGAATAGAAAACGAATTTGGTTTCAATTGAATATACAACGAATTTGATTTGAATAGAAAACGAATTTGGTTTCAATTGAGTATATTACGAATTTGATTTGAATAGAAAACGAATTTGGTTTCAATTGAATATATAACGAATTTGATTTGAATAGAAAACGAATTTGGTTTCAATTGGATATATAACGAATTTGATTTGAATAGAAAACGAATTTGGTTTCAATTGAATATATAACGAATTTGATTTGAATAGAAAACGAATTTGGTTTCAATTGAATATATAACGATTTTGATTTGAATAGAAAACGAATTTGGTTTCAATTGAATATATAACGAATTTGATTTGAATAGAAAACGAATTTGGTTTCAATTGAATATATAACGAATTTGATTTGAATAGGAAACGAATTTGGTTTCAATTGAATATATAACGAATTTGATTTGAATGGAAAACGAATTTGGTTTCAATTGAATATATAACGAATTTGATTTGAATAGAAAACGAATTTGGTTTCAATTGAATATATAACGAATTTGATTTGAATAGAAAACGAATTTGGTTTCAATTGAATATATAACGAATTTGATTTGAATAGAAAACGAATTTGGTTTCAATTGAATATATAACAAATTTGAATCGAATAGAAAACCACTTTGAAATGAATCGAATTGAAAACGAATTCGAATTGAATTTAAAACGAAGTGAAATGAATTCAAATTGAATTGATATTTGAATTGAATAGAAATGAATTTTAAAACGAATTTGTAAGGAAAGATTCAATTTTGATTTGAATTGAGATGGAAGTTGAAATGTTTTTGAAACGAATTCAAAACTATTTATATAATTCGTTTTAAATAGAATCGACGAAATATTTATTATATATATTATATATATAATATAATGGCCTGAATAGAACGCGTCGCGCCGCGGCAGTTCGTGAATTTCGACCATTTATTTCAAACGGACATTACGGGAAATCCGACCGTCGGATTCTCCTAAAACCAGAACCGTTGGGTTTGAATCGAAAATTGCTTTCTAACGAATATTTGAAATTAAAAATCTAACGGTTGGATTTGGAGATACGTCCAAATCAAATTCAAAAAAGGTCGCTATAAGTGTAGTTCGATGCCGTTGATGGAAATCGACTGTACGGGCCTTGATAAAATTATTAAAAAATAGTAATAATTTGTGTAAAATCATAAGAAATGATTTTAGAAAAATTAGGTTGAAAAACTCCATATTTGAAAAGATAAAAATAGATTTTTATCAAAACGAACTAGTTTGAACTAAATTTAAAACCCGATTTATTTTTAAATAAATAAATTAGATTTAAAAAGGGGTTTTAAATAATCGGAATTTCTAATATATTTGAATTAAATTAAACTTGAATTGATTTGTGGGTTTATCGTGAACTGTGTTTTAAATAACACTAGTTCTTTAACCCGATAATAAATAGAATGTGATTTGGGTTTGTCGTGAACTGTGTTTTAAATAACACTAGTTCTTTAACCCAGTAAATGGAGTTTTAACGAATCTGCAATTAGATTGAAATGTAAATCTATGATCTAAATTATCAATTTAGAAATGAGCGAGAATGGAGTATCGCCAGTTTTGCTCCAAAGCGATAGTTAAATCTTTAATTAGATTTGAACGTGAAATGGTAATTAATTTTACCGATAACACCGTGGTGTTAGATATGGAGTATTACCAGTTTTGCTTCATGGGATGAATAGGTTGGGATTGGGAAATAAAATAAATAATTACTTTGTTGTGGTTCGCTAATCTCGACTAGTTTAGAAAACCATAATCTGGTTTGAAATGACATCCAAAGGAAGATTAAAGAATAAATTTAAATAATTTATCTTTGATAAAATTAATGGGAACCTTTCCCTAAGAAGTGATTTCGTGAATAAAAAGGATATTCTGCATTGGAATGAGGCGTATGTTGTGTTTGTGTAACATTTGTTTTAAATATACGCGGGTTGTTCGGAAAGGCCGGGTTTATACCCATTCTGAATAACCGATTCGACGATAAATCGAAGATGAAGATGGTGGTTGAAGACCGGAAGTCTTCACATCGTTTGGATTATTACTGACGATCCTGATTGGGCTGTACACCCGAGAGGACGGAAATAGTTGGTGGTCGTCTGAGACGACCCGAAATCCCGTTCAGACGAAGACAAGGGTTATCTTAGGAATATAACACAGAAACAGATAATAGCAGAACAAAATTAAATAAATACACCAGATAATGAACAATAGAATATACTGGATAAAAGTAATCATCAGAGTTACACAGTATACAGGATCTTACTTAGTACAAATACAGTTCAGCTATACATAAATGTCTACAGCGGAAAACAAACAAAATATGTACAATAGGAGCTGAACAGCATAAAAAGAGATAAATGATAGAAATCCATCTTCAACTCTAGCTATCCAGAAAGAACCAGCTAAACCTGAATACAAGGCTGCCCGTGTAGAAAAAGGGGCACCCGAGTTTGAAAGTGAAACAAACTACGAGTCAGTCATGGGACTCGTATGAGAAATCTATTCAACACATATATAGTTTGGCAAATCACAGGACCACGCCACTTTCGTGGAACGGGTTTACTCCATTGGATTGCCAGTGCTTTAAAAAAAAATCTTTCTTTTAAACATCGCTATTCTTTTTATAAAGATGAAGCTGTTATAAGACTCAGTTCCCAACACACAATGCAACGCAAACCGGAGGATAGAGTTTTTTCCTTATAACGGCCAAAATATGCTTGATACGAATAAAACAAAGGCATTTGATATTATTGCTAGTGTTTATATGTTTTGAAAACAATTTCAAATCAAAACTATCAATCATAGACGGCATTAATGCCCCATACCACTATGTCGCCATATATATAGGTATACAATCAAAACCGCACAGTCACGTATTTGGAAATTGGATTTCCGTCATGAACCAAGGCAAAAGATAGTCCTTATCGAATTCGAGACAATCTAGCCCATGACTCAGGCAAGCGCGCAGGCAAGCCTTGGATCGTCAGGGCCGGTCCACCGATGTGGATTATTATGCCTGAACAATACGTCTCTCCGCCCTTTCGGGCGTAAGTGAGCCAACGAATGACTCCATCGGACCCGGATCGTCCGATATAACCGAGGCGCCTCGCAACAGCAACAACCACATAGGTGAAAAGTATATAAATGTTAGGGCTGGTAGGTCACTGACACCACCCAATCTAGAAAGAAACGCATGCCCTCCCTGAGGTCCTTCTCCCGTTTTTGGTTCATACCGGGGTGTGAGGCTCGCGAATTTACGTTATACACAAAGCTACGCCACATAGACGGTGCTTTGATCATCACCGCAAACTTTGGTTTTCAACAGAAGCCCTGATCACTGCATCTTAGCATGCCACACAGGCAATTCATGCCATGCGACTGATGTCCATCGATATACAACCTTTGAGCTCGTGCGTCTCAGAGAAGGGCGTTAAGCAAAAGAATAAATTCTCCGCCGCCAAACAGATGTATATTTAACAGAAATCAATCAACACAGAATAAACTCCAATGTCAGACACACATTCCATTTACAAGTCCGTTCTGGGTCTGAACGAAACCGGAGGCACTAAATATCTCGCAAACCCATCGATCACCACGTACGTCTGGACGATCACCACTCATTATCCATATTTCGGGATGCCTCCCAATCAGGACCTCGGTTACCATCCAAACGAGGTGAAGATCTCCGGTCTTCGACCGTCGTCTTCATCTTCGAATTTCAATCGTCGGTCAATCATTTGAAATGAGAATTAACTCGGCCTTTTAAATAATTCACGTATATTTAGAATTTCAAATCAATTTATTTCAATGTTAAATTATTTGACAACACCAATCTTGTTCTTTAATGTAATTTTCACACCAAACACATTCAACCATCAAAAGCCACATAAATCGAGCAAATTCAGTTTATTTCCATTCCATATCGCTTATGATATTTTATAACGATTTATCGCTATTTTTATTTATTTTAAAATAGCCAATTTATTCAAAATGACGCTTCGGGCCATAAAGCGGTCGTGGCGCTGTTTTTCTTCAGATTTGATTTACACATATCTGAAAATCCAACCGTTGGATCTTCACAAAATTTACATCACTAGAAATGTCTTTTCAAAACGAATCCAACGGTTCCAGTTTCGGGGGAATCCGACGGTCGGATCTCCCGGTACAATCGTTTGAAGTTTCGATTTCATAATACGAACTGCAGCATCGTTATTCGATTAAATAAAATTATATTTATATTATATATAAATATAATCGTTTCTGGCGCTGTTTTTCTTCAGATTTGAATTAAACATTCCGGATAATCCAACCGTTGGATCTTTACAAAGTTGGTGCCGTTGGAAAGATTTTTCCAAGGCGAACCCGACGGTTGCGGTTTCGGGAAAATCCAATGGTCGGATTCCCCGTACTAGTTGTTTGAAATCACGGTTTCAAAATGCGAACTGCACGACAACGTTTCGTTTTAATTTTATTTATATTTATATATTTATATAAATATAGTTCTTTCAATGATTTCAATATCGTTTTCACTTCAAATTTTTCACTAACGCCTTAAAATTTTGGAAAATTTCGCCATTACCTCCCCTGCACCGGGGGCATCGGGAAATCGCAAATAGCTTTCCCGGTCCTTCTAATCTCAAAAAGAAAAAGAAAAAGCCAAGCGGCTAGCCAACAGGCTCATAAAATCATCACCCAAACAAAACAGTAAATGTGTACCTATTTGTCGGGCACAAAATTTTATTCCTCTTCTCTAGCCCCTTTGCGATAACCTGTTCAATGAATATGCATGTACATATATATACAGTTCTTATCATTTATCATTTTCTATTCAACTTCATATTTGATTTCTATTTGGTTTAAAAACACCATTCATTCTAATGTTACATACATAGGTGCAAATCATTTCATTAGCTAATTAATGAATATTCCAACTCATATATGTTTATTTGAACAAGTGGCTATTTTTAACACTTCACATTTCAACGATTTATACATATAATAAAAATGTGATTTTTATTGTAAAACAACTCATTTCAAAAACACTATTATTTTATATATTTCATATTAGTGATAAAAATAGGATTTTTCTTATAAAACAATTTCTTTCAAAACGAGATTATTTTACACAGTTCATATAGTCGATAAAAGATGATTTTTTGATTTTTTTTATCAAACAATTTATTTCAAAAGATGAATACCATTCAACACATGAATTTCAATTCAACGAATGGATATCAATTCAACACATGAAGGTTTTCTATAGTTTCTATATATAGATAGAAAGGTGATTTTTATATTTAAAACGTGAATACCATTCAACACATGAATTTCTAATCAACGAATGAATATCAATTCAACACATGAAGGTTTTCTATAGTTTCTATATATAGATAGAAATGTGATTTTTATATTTAAAACGCGAATACCATTCAACACATGAATTTCTAATCAACAAATGAATATCAATTCAACACATGAAGGTTTTCTAAAGTTTCTATATATAGATAGAAATGTGATTTTTATATTTAAAACGCGAATACCATTCAACACATGAATTTCTAATCAACGAATGAATATCAATTCAACACATGAAGGTTTTCTATAGTTTCTATATATAGATAGAAATGTGATTTTTATATTTAAAACGCGAATACCATTCAACACATGAATTTCTAATCAACGAATGAATATCAATTCAACACATGAAGGTTTTCTATTCAATGAATAACTATAGTTTAAGCAGGTGAAAATAATTCAAACACACGAATATTATTCAAAATTTCGGCAGCATAATGGCAGGGTAGTTAAAACCGGGACCGTCCCTAGTACGGCTCCTCGCTCTACCTTAAAACCTCGCGGTTTTTGACAATGGGGATCATGCATCTAGTTCGCACGCAGGCAGCATGTCTATATTTATTTCATTTCCACAAACTAATCCTATGTGGTTTCAACCAAATATTTCTCAACCACAAATGGGTATTTTTCAACCACAATCAATCAATATCAACCACAAACAATCCCCAAACAACCATTCGTTATCAATCAATTTTCACACAATTTCAACCAATAAATATCGTCCATGGTTTGTGGACGAGGGGCGTGTGTATATATATATATATATATATAGCAATTCACTTTTATTTTAAACACATATATATATATATAGCTAGAAAAAGGAATTAAAGAGTGAGAAATTCTCACCGAATAGCTAATTCAATCCCACGACTCTTCTTTGCATAAATCTTCACCGCTCTCGCCTTTTGTCACTTTCGTTGCCCGTATTCACTACATATGTAAAGATTGAATTTTTACTTCGTTATTCAATATATAAAAATCATATTTTTACTTCGATGTTCAATATATAAAAATCGAATTTTTACTTCGATGTTCAATATATAAAAATCGAATTTTTACTTCGATGTTCAATATATAAAAATCATATTTTTACTTCGATGTTCAATATATAAAAATCGAATTTTTACTTCAATGTTCAATATATAAAAATCGAATTTTTACTTCGATGTTCAATATATAAAAATCGAATTTTTTACTTTTGTGTTCAATATATAAAAATCGAATTTTTACTTTTGTGTTCAATATATAAAAATCGAATTTTTTTACTTTTTATAAAAATCAAACCTTTCATATTTATAAAATCACTACTTTGTGATTTAAAAATCAAGGCTTTGATCATGTTTAAAAATCAACTCTTTTAACAAAGAACATATATATCAATTAAAAATCTAAATTATTCTAAACTAATATATAAATAAAAATCTAATTTTTTTTATTCACAACCATCATAAGTAAAACTGATTTTTTTATTTGCTATTTACTTACATTAAAATTAAACAAAGAAAGAACAAAAATAGATATAAAAAAAAGGAGGAAACTCGCATCGTTGCTCATGAAGAGGGAGGGGGGTGGATGCGTCGGAGGTTGTCAGGGCGGATTTGGCCAGCGGTTTTGGGCTGAAGCGGTTTAGGGAAGGTCGGATTAAAGGAGGAGGAGTGAGCGAGGGCGTCGGGGGGGGGGGGGGGGGCATCAAAGGTGGGGCGCCGGCCTGGGCGGGGCGCGGTAGTCTTCTGGCGGCGGCGGCGCGTAGGATTAGGGTCCGTTGTTTTTTTCTTCTTTCTGTTTGATTCAATCTGAAGGAAGAAAAGAAAGGGGGGGGGGGCCAGAACGAAAGATAAGGGAGGGGATTAAAATTATTATTTTTTATTATTATTTAAATATTTAATTTTGCAAAAAGTTGACTTTTTCATACGACCTCGAAACGAGGCCCACCGCCTGTCGTCCCTAGCGTTTTACCCCCATTCCGAACACAATGGGATAGGTATCGCAAGCTGATTTGATCGTTTCGGTCAGTTTCCGTTAAAATCAACATATAACTCTATATATTGAATTTGAACGCGCATTTCAATTTACCGGGATCACATACTAACTAGAAAAATTCTCGAAAAATATTTTCTAGCTTCGTATTGACGATACGGTCCTAACAAAACTAGTTTCGTCAAATTCTGAGACCGTTTGAAAAATGACCAATTTCCACTCGATTAAAATCAACAGAAACCGGTCAAACACGTTTTCTTTTGCCACTCTCACATATTGATTCGAAAAATTATGAAATTTGAAACCTAGCAATAATTTGACATCATAGACCCAACAAAAGTGGTTTCGTCGAAATCCAAGGTCGTTTGCAAAATGTCCATTTTTAAGGGCCTGAATTCCATAGCGACTATTCAGAATTTTCAACTGGACATATCTTTTGATTCCCGCTATCAAATTTCGATTTTTCAGATTCGTTAGAAAGGTATTCACTAACAGATTTAAATATTTTTGGTTTCACTAAAATCCGGATTGTTTTGCACCCGGTACAGTCCGACAAAGTTTGAATTCAATTTTTGAAACTGCCACGCCATTTCAGGCCTTGTTTATAATTATAATTAATTATATTCGTTTTCAATTGTCGATTCAAACTCAGTTTTCATCGCCATTATTTAAAATATTTATTTTAAATATTTAAAATCCATTATTTTAGCCAATTTAAAAAGTTTAAATTGGTTCAGATTTTCTGGGTCGTTACAATCTCCCCCACTTAAAACTTTTCGTCCCCGAAAAGGAACAAAGTCGAAAGTGGTTTGATAAATCTACGATCACACAACACAACAACCAATCCAATTGTTTTTAATCTTCAAAAATATACTAATCAAATCCTATACCCTTTAAAAATCATTCAGACTATATAATTAAAAGTGTACATCTATGAAAAGAAAATAACAATAGAGTAGAGAATTGAAGGGTAGTGCAAAGTAGGGTAAATGTACCTTGCACCAGAGTCAATCAGAGATATCTACTCGGCATCTAGGATAAGCTTTCTGAATGCTCTCCTCCGTTTCCCAAGTACAATCTCGCGGATCTCCACTCCATTGCACTTTGACCAAGCGAACCTTCTTGTTCCTCAGCTCTTTGGTTTCTTTGCCTATAATCTTTAGCGGCTCTCTTCTCACAGCTAATTCTGGGGTAATTTCAATGCCATGTTGAGCTGCTTCTTCCACGATCAAGTCTGGATCATGAACGTGCTCTCGAAGTTGAGATATGTGAAATACATCATGAATTTCAGGCAACCAATTAGGCAGTTTGACCCTATAAGCGAGAGTTCCGATCCGTTCCAGAATAGGAAACAGACCAATAAATTTGGGCGCTAACTTTCCAGTTTTTCCGAACCGGATAACTCCTCTCATCGGCGTTACCTTCAAATATACGTAGTCGCCAACTTCAAAGGATATATCTCTTCTTCTTCTATCGGCATAGCTCTTTTGTCGGCTTTGAGCGGCGAGTAATCGCTTCTTAATAAAATCGACTTTGTCGGCAGCTTCTCGAATCATATCAGGACCCAACACAAGTCTATTACCTGGCTCGACCCAACAAGCAGGAGATCGGCACGGTCTACCATACGATGCTTCGAATGGCGACATTGTCAGACTCGCCTGGTAGCTGTTGTTATAAGAGAATTCAGCCAAATGCAGATGGTCTTCCCATGATCCACCGAAATCTAGAACACAAGCCCGCAATAGATCTTCTAAAATACGATTCACCCTCTCAGTCTGACCGTCTGTCTGAGGATGATATGCAGTGCTCAAGTTTAACTTCGTTCCCAGCTCGACTTGAAATGCTTCCCAGAATTTGCTAGTGAATATTGTATCTCTATCACTGACTATACTGAGCGGCACTCCATGTAGTCTAACTATTTCACTGAAGTATATCTGCGCCAGGCTCTGAGCGGTTCTGTTTGATCTGACAGGTATGAAATGGGCGGTCTTCGTGAAGCGATCTACGATCACCCAAATACTGTCATTTCCTTTTCTGGTTCTGGGCAAACCATCGATGAAATCCATAGAAATATGTTCCCACTTCCAACCAGGAACTTCTAGTGGTTATAATAGTCCAGCTAGTTTCTGTTGGTCGCTCTTGACTAGTTGGCAAGTAGGGCATCGGCTAACATATATTGAAACGTCTCTCTTCATATCCTTCCACCAAAATGTTCTTTTAAGATCATTATACATTTTGGCCACGCCAGGATGGATACTTAGCTTGGACTTGTGACACTCGTCTAACACTTCCCTTTTTAACTCTGGGACGTCGGGAACACAAATCCTTCCTTTCAATCTCAAGGTCTCGTCGTTATCTATTTGGAAACACGAGGGTTCGCCTTTCTGAATCCTTTTGATCATATCCTTAATAAAATTATCCTCCTTCTGAAGAATAGATATTTTGTCAATCAAGGATGTCGTGATAATAAAGCTGGCGATCATTACATTCTTTCGGCTCAGCGCATCGGCCACGACATTGGCTTTCCCGGGAGTATACATAATTTCAAAGTCATATGCTGCAAGAAACTCCAGCCAACGTTGCTGCCTCAGATTCAAGTCCTTCTGAGTGAACAGGTACTTTAATGATTAGTGATCTGTAAACAGTTCAAATCTCTCACCCAGAAGATAGTGCCTCCAGATTTTCAAAGCGAATACTATAGCCAATAACTCAAGATCATTAGTTACGTAGTTCTTCTCGTGTGGCCTCAGTTGACGACTAGCATAAGCTATCACTTGGCCTCTTTGCATTAACACTGCGCCAAGGCCTTCTCTAGAAGCATCAGTCCAGACTTTTAAATCCTGGTTGCCATCGATGATGGTTAACACTGGAGCAGTTGTTAACCTCAACTTTACCTCTTCAAAAGCCTCCTCACTTTCTGGAGTCCATTTAAATTTAGAGTGCTTCTTGTAAGCTTCGTTAGATGGCCAGATATCTTCGAAAAGTCTTTAACGAATTTCCGGTAATAGCTAGCCAATCCGAGAAAACTGTGGACTTCAGTGGGGGTACTGGGCTTTTTCCAATTCTGAATAACTGTGATTTTGCTTGGATCCACAGCGATTCCTTCTTTCGATACGACGTGGCCCAGAAATTTCACTTCATCTTGCCAGAATATACATTTAGAAAACTTGGCTTTTAACACATTCCTTCTCAGGATTTCTAACACTTGTTCCAAATGTTTTTCATGCTCGGCCTTTGATTTAGTGAAGATTAGAATATCATCAATAAAAACCAGAACAAATTTATTCAAAACGCCTCTGAACACTCTGTTCATCAGATCGACGAAGTAAGCTAGAGCGTTACATAAGCCGAACGGCATCACTAACCACTCGTAGAATAAGTTGGGGCCTCTGAACACTGTCATTGGAACACACTCTTAGACGATTCAAAGTTGATGGAAGCCTGTAGCTAGGTCCATTCTTGAAAATACTTGTGCGCCATTTAATCGATCCAACGAATCATCTATTCGCGGCAATGGATATTTGTTCTTTATTGTCTGTTTGTTCAGATCACGATAATCCACACATAGACGTAGAGTACCGTCAGATTTCGGGACAAACACCACTGCTGCACCCCAATCAGAGAAACTAGGCCTGATCAGACCCTTCCATACTAGCTGTCGTGTTTGATTGTCTAATTCTTCCTTCTCTTTCAAGGACATTCCTCGAATAGCGTGAACTGCCGGCCTTGCATTGGGAATTAAAGCAATCTTGAAATCTATTTCTCTCTGCGGAGGTAAGCGAACAACTTCCTCGAACATATCCGCATAGTTTTTGACGACAGGAATGTCTTTGATGAGGTCAGGAATATTCTCCGTGACTTCAGGGATATTTTCTATTTGGGCTGAAGAAACATTCAAAGCTGCCCAGAAGTCTTTTCTATTTGTATTCTGACCTTCAAAGGGAATGGTTATATAATCACCTGATTTAATCTTGGCCTTTACGACTCGGTCGGTGCATTTGACTTCAGCTTCATATTTGGTCAGCTAGTCTAATCCCAAGATAAGATCAAACTCTTTAAAATTCATGACGACTGCGATGGTAGGAAACCGATAACGAGAGAAAGAAACCGGCACTCCACAAACCCAACTTAGATCAATGGAACCCCCAACCGGATTCTGGACAGTCATTGGTTCTTTGAGCTTCTTCAAATTCAAATCCAGTTTCTTAGCTGCATCTTTGGAAATGAAGCTTCGTGACGCGCCTGTGTCAAACAGTACTTTGACTGGAATGTTTTTGACAGTTAGCGTGCCTTCTAAAACATCGGCCCTTTCTTGATTAGCTGAGGGCTCAGAAGTTTCTGCTATTTCATTTACCTGAGCCTCTTTGGCCCTTTTTATCAGCCAACAATCTCGCTTTATATGACCGGACTGATGTCAAAGATTGCACTCTCGAGTCACAGGAGACTTGTTCTTGGATTTAGATTCATTCCTCCTTCTCTTTCTCGAGGGTTTGCAATTCCCCTGGAAATGCCCTGGCTTATGGCAGTTGTTGCAAATGGCAGTCGTGACAGGTTCTTTTTCAGATCTAGCCCTTTTTCGATTTACTTTAGGCTCTTTACTGACCTCAGACCTTGTACTGGCTTCAGGAATATCAGTTTCCAACTCTTCTTTGTCACTACAACAAACTTCTTCTTCGTCGCGCAACATTCCTTTCTTATGGAGATCTTCATACTGATAAGCCATGTATATCATTTCTGAAAAGGGGAGCTTCACGTTCCTCATTACACTGTTCTGATATTTTCTTTGAAGCCCGTTGATAAATCTCATATTCCTCCTCTTCGGGTCTTGAATCAGATGAGGAGCAAAGTGAGCAAGTTCGTTGAATTTCTTATGATATTCTGGGATGGTCATATCACCTTGTATTAGATAAGAATATTCATCACATAGTCGCTCGGTCGGTTCGGGAGGAGTAAATTTTTCTAGGAAAATCACTTTGAATCTGTCCCAGGTGATATCACCTTCTGGATTATCTTTAATAACAGAATCCCACCAGAATAAAGCTTCGTCTTTGAGTGCCCAGAAGGCCAGTAATCTTTTCTAGTCATCCCTCAGCTTTAATGCTTCGAAGATTTTCTCAGCCGAACGAATCCAAGCTTGTGTCTTCATAATAGATTCTTCACCAGAGAACGGTATTCCACGCATATTTCGATATTTGATTAATAGGGCCTCAATATCCGGTTCTGCATTCCATCTGTTTCTGACACTCATTTTCTAGCACTTCTGCAAATGGCAGATCAAGTGTCAGGTCACAGAAAAGGTATTTTAAAATATAGAAACACATACTTCAAATGTAAATGTGTCTATCAAGGTGTAATTTCATTCTGCTTTACTCCTACTAGGATATTACTGATCCTATCTGTATAGAGTTACCCATCCTAGAACACTATTGGTTCTATTTCTGACGAGTTCGTTCAAATGTTATATTCCAGAGCTAAGCTTAACCTAAGCTCTGATACCACGTTGAGACGACCCGAAATCCCGTTCAGACGGAGACAAGGGTTATCTTAGGAATATAACACAGAAACAGATAATAGCAGAACAAAATTAAATAAATACACCAGATAATGAACAATAGAATATACTGGATAAAAGTAATCATCAGAGTTACACAGTATACAGGATCTTACTTAGTACAAATACAGTTCAGCTATACATAAATGTCTACAGTGGAAAACAAACAAAATATGTACAATAGGAGCTGAACAAAATAAAAAGAGATAAATGATAGAAATCCATCTTCAGCTCTAGCTATCCAGAAAGAACTAGCTAAACCTGAATACTAGGTTGCCCGTGTAGAAAAAGGGGCACCCGAGTTTGAAAGTGAAACAAACTACGAGTCAGTCATGGGACTGGTATGAGAAATCTATTCAACACATATATAGTTTGGCAAATCACAGGACCACGCCACTTTCGTGGAACGGGTTTACTCCATTGGATTGCCAGTGCTTTAAAACAAATCTTTCTTTTAAACATCGCTATGCTTTTTATAAAGATAAAGCTGTTATAAGACTCAGTTCCCATCACAATGCAACGCAAACCGGAGAATAGAGTTTTTTCCTTATAACGGCCAAAATATGCTTGATACGAATAAAACAAAGGCATTTGATATTATTGCTAGTGTTTATATGTTTTGAAAACAATTTCAAATCATAACTATCAATCATAGACGACATTAATGCCCCATACCACTATGTCGCCATATATATAGGTATACAATCAAAACTGCACAGTCACGTATTTGGAAATTGGATTTCCGTCATGAACCAAGGCAAAAGATAGTCCTTACCGAATTCGAGACAATCTAGCCCATGTCTCAGGCAAGCGCGCAGGCAAGCCTTGGATCGTCAGGGCCGGTCCACCGATGTGGATTATTATGCCTGAACAATACGTCTCTCCGCAATTTGGGGCGTAAGTGAGCCAACGAATGACTCCATCGGACCCGGATCGTCCGATCTAACCGAGGCGACTTGCAACAACAACAACCACATAGGTGAAAAGTATATAAATGTCAGGGCTAGTAGGTCACTGACACCACCCTAGCTAGAAAGAAACGGATGCCCTCCCTGAGGTCCTTCTGCCGTTTCTGGTTCATACCGGGGTGTGAGGCTCGCGAATTTACGTTATACACAAAGCTACGTCACACAGGCGGTGCTTTGATCATCACCACAAGACTTTGCTTTTCAACAGAAGCCCTGATCACTCCATCTTAGCATGCCACACAGGCAATTCATGCCATGCGACTGATGTCCATCGATATACAACCTCTGAGCTCGTGCATCTCAGAGAAGGGCGTTAAGCAAAAGAATAAATTCTCCGCCGCCAAACAGATGTATATTTAACAGAAATCAATCAACACAGAATAAACTCCAATGTCAGACACACATTCCATTTACATGTCCGTTCTGGGTCTGAACGAAACCGGAGGCACTAAATACCTCGCAAACCCATCGATCACCACGTACGTCTGGACGATCACCACTCATTATCCATATTTCGGGATGCCTCCCAATCAGGACCTCGGTTACCATCCAAACGAGGTGAAGATCTCCAGTCTTCGACCGTCGTCTTCATCTTCGAATTTCAATTGTCGGTCAATCATTTGAAATGAGAATTAACTTGGCCTTTTCAAATAATTCACGTATATTTAGAATTTCAAATCAATTTATTTCAATGGTTAAATTATTTGACAACACCAATCTTATTCTTTAATGTAATTTTCACACCAAACACATTTAACCATCAAAAGCCACATAAATCGAGCTAATTCATTTTATTTCCATTCCATATCGCTTATGATATTTTATAACGATTTATCGCTATTTTTATTTATTTTAAAATAGCCAATTTATTCAAAACGACGCTTCGGGCCATAAAGCGGCCGTGGCGCTATTTTTCTTCAGATTTGATTTACACATATCTGAAAATCTAACCGTTGGATCTTCACAAAATTTACATCATTAGAAAGGTCTTTTCAAAACGAATCCAACGGTTCCAGTTTCGGGAGAATCCGACGGTCGGATCTCCCGGTACAATCGTTTGAAGTTTCGATTTCAAAATATGAACTGCAGCGTCGTTATTCGATTAAATAAAATTATATTTATATTTATATATAAATATAATCGTTTCTGGCGCTGTTTTTCTTCAGATTTGAATTAAACATTCTAGATAATCCAACAGTTGGATCTTTACAAAGTTGGTGCCGTCGGAAAGATTTTTCCAAGGCGAACCCGACGGTTGCGGTTTCGGGAAAATCCAATGGTCTGATTCCCCGTACTAGTTGTTTGAAATCACGGTTTCAAAATGCGAACTGCACGACTACGTTTCATTTTAATTTTATTTATATTTATATATTTATATAAATATAGTTCTTTCAATGATTTCAATATCATTTTCACTTCAAATTTTTCACTAACGCCTTAAAATTTTGGAAAATTTCGCCATAACCTCCCCTGCACCGGGAGCATCGGGAAATCGCAAATAGCTTTACCGGTCCTTCTAATCTCAAAAAGAAAAAGAAAAAGCCAAGCGGCTAGCCAACAGGCTCATAAAATCATCACCCAAACAAAACAGTAAATGTGTACCTATTTGTCGGGCACAAAATTTTATTCCTCTTCTCTAGCCCCTTTGCTATAACCTGTTCAATGAATATGCATGTACATATATATACAGTTGTTATCATTTATCATTTTCTATTTGTTAGACCAAAAAGTTGTTCTAATACCCAAATTGATTAAAAGCAGAATGAAATGAGATAAAAATAAAAACGAACACACAAGATTTATAGTGGTTCGGCGAAGAAATGACTACGTCCACTTGTCTTTCACTACTTTCACTGATTTAGTTGCAAGTACAATGAAATATTCACTCGATCTCTCTCACAACTCACTTACAATCACTCAATTGTTTGAAAACAAATAATGAAAGAATATTTGGATTTTCCGGGATTGCTGGAATTCGGGTTATGAAGGTGGTTGAACTCTCCAAGTTCCAGAAAAAAGATCCTTTTCTTTGTCTCCAGACGGGGTATTTATAGGTGTGAATTTGCTCAAAACCCGATCCGGATCGGAGCCACGTGTCATCCGTCCAATTAGCCTCGGGTTCGGATGGATTACTGTGTTGACAACGCATCAGAGTAATGGACGTTATGGGCAGGAACTGGTCATAGCCGATCCGGATATCCAGGCGCTCGTGCAGGGGAGTGATGTGGAAAATGGGTTCGGATCGGAGGGACATGTACAAGGGGTTCGGATCGGGATATCCGATCCGACCCGAATTGACTTGGAAACAATTCTCTCTTTTCTTTATTCTGCTCCGCTCCTCTCCGATCTATCTCCGTAGCAATCAAGTGGCTTTCCGATCCAACTGAGATTATATTGCCCTCCGATCCGATCCGCTGTGCCTTTCTAATTCCAAGAGTAATAGTTCACCGATCCGAATAGCAGATTTTACCCTATCCGAACCGTTATCCTGCTCCGATCCGACCCGCTTCAGAGTTTTTCAAGTTCTTCAATATTTCATATCTTGACTTTGTGTTGCCCAGTTCACAAAGTGGGCTAACATTTTGCCCCCTCAAAGGATGCTTCTGTTGGAGACGGAGCATGCTTTGACCATCGATGCAAAGCACTCTTCGAGGTAATTTCTCTTTTGATTTTCCTTGCGTTTTTATCTTTTTCTTCAAATTTCAATTCGGTTTGTTGCCAAGCTAAAAAATTCGGTTCGGTTCGGAATCCGATCCGAACAGACCCCCTCTTCTCTCTATCTTTTGCTGGAGTATTGGGCCAAGCTTCGCTCCTGGGCTGTCTTTCCGATCCGAACAGGGGTTCTCCTATTGGGCCGCCGATCCGAATAGGGAAACGAATAGTCACCTTCTTCTTCTATATAAACTTCGCCTTCTTCCTCCTTTCACTTTCACTGTTTCATTTGTGAAGTTCTGTAAAACGAAAGAGAAAATACGGAATTCGTGAAACTTCAAAATTCTTCTTAATTCTCGAAGTAATCACACTGGTAGGTTATAAAACTTTGAATAATCCTTTCTTTAATCGTTTTCGAGTCGGATTCTTCAAAATTCAATCATAAAACTCTGATGACCTTGCCACCGTGACCCTCTCCCTCGTCATCGCTATCAATAGACGCGTTGCCGTCTTGAGGTTGGAACGGAGGGAACGAGGATCTGTAATGGAATACACCAGCATGTAATTGCTTGGTTTTGTCTTGAGGAAATGGCACGAGATTGGCCCTGGGGTCGGATAGGGAAGAAAGAGGGTGAAGGAGAAGAAGAAGATGATGGAGAATCGGTTCGGTTCGGAAGGATATGGAAGGTGAAAAACAAAGGAAGAAGGAAGGAAATTCAGGAGGTCGGATCGGGTCGGGGCGAGCACAGAAAGAAAAAAGAAACGAAATCTAGGTGATCGGATCGGGTCGGAGCAAGCATTTAAGACAGGAGGGAAGGAGCCTCCCAAACCGGATCGGATCGGATCGTAAAATGATGGAAGAGAAATATAACTACATGATCCGATCCGAACCGTTAGGGGACTTTTCCTCCGATCCGATCCGATTTCAATTTCTAAGCTTCAATAAGATTTCCAAGCCTAAGGTCACGCCCCCGATCCGATCCCAATGAATGAATCCGAACCGAACCGAAGCACAGTCTATTTTAACGTATAAAAACTCGTCTAACTGGCCCAATCAAACTTCGGCATAATCTTCAATCTTATGGACAGTTACGATAGTGCCTTGCGAACGTAACTGGACATCAAGAATTACTTCAACTCTTTATATCTTGCCAAACTTTTTCGTCGCAGTTTTAAACATTTACCTTGCACTTTCCGCATACACTTTTCGCAATTTAGCTTGCACACATGCATGGGGGGATACGGGCTAATTTGCTCTAATTTGTTCTATTACTTCTTCAATAGTTCTATGACCATGAGACCCAGACGTTCTTCCAGACTAGCTGAGAGTAAAGAAGCCCCGGAAACCTCTAACAAAATCACTCTCGAGGATATATCTTCTCCATCGGATCCAGAATGGGACAGTGAGGGTCCAGACTACGGGGTTGGAAATCGGGAAAGCAACGAGGTATCGTCAGAGAATGAAGTTTCTCTGGGTTTTGAGGAGGAAGGAGGGATTGGTGACGATCGAGCCCCTGATGAATTTGAATCGGCCGTTATATTGGAATCACCTCCAGATTCCGTTGAATCAACAATCGACGACGATCGACTTGTCTGAATTTGCTTAAAGTATGGGATAATGAAAAGGGACACTCTAGTACCTTCACGTTCTGACCGTCCCCACAACCCTCCAGAAGGATATATGGCGGTCACTCGATTGATGTGCATGGTCAGCGCTATTCCTCCATTCTCTCCCTTCATCGTTGACTTTTTAAGACAAATGCGGATTGCCCCCATGCAGCTGCATCCCAATTCATATGCCTACTTGCACACTTTGTACATAGCATATCGTGAAATCTTAGGCATAGAGCTCACGTTCGATGACGTTCACCTCTTCTATAATTTCAAGCATCGGACTCGAGAGACTCCATCTTTCTGCTACTTTGAGTCAGTTCCAAAAAGGAAGATAATCTCAGCACCATTCAGCAGTAAAGCTGGAGATCCCAGACTAGAATGGTTCTACGTGAAGCGACAGCCTGGATGCGCCAGGAGGTGGACAAAATCAAGTAAAGCACTGATTTTCTGAATCTGGGCTCTATACACTTGAATCATCACCTTAACTTGTTTTCCTTTTTGTTTGCAGTCGACAATCCCAAACAGATATCAGATCAGGTGTTCTTTGACCGGATGCACCAACTTCTTAATGGCGATCAGAAATTCTTGACTATCGATGAAGTCCTTAAAGACAAATACCTTCACTTTCATGGGGTGTTATCCGTTTTTCGTAGCATCGGTCATGGGACGACTCCATACGCATACATTCCTCCAGTGGAGGTAGTCCCAGAGACAGGAGAAGGCTCAGGAGTTCCTACAGCGCCTCTTCAAACTTCACCTTCTCCATCTTCTACACAAGATGACGAATTGGCTAATCTGGCCGAAAAGCATCGTGAAGGATATACTGCCCCCGAGGAGGCTACTTCTCTGGAAATGTCAACATCCTCCCAAGAGTCGCCACTTAATGCTTCCGAGGGGGATATCACTAGTACTGATGACCAAATATTTCAGGGTTTGGGGGATCTCCCCTTACCTGAAACTTTATACACTTTAGAGGATTTCAGGAAGGATCCTTTAGTCTTCACCTCTTCTGAAGAGACCACTCCTGCTAAGGATAAAGAGCCTGCCCGTACTAGTCTAGCTCCAGACTCGGGTTGCTTGGGGGGGAACACACCACTTAGGACACACTTTATACAACAGCATTAGCATTCATTGCACCTCTTTCTCCATGGATCCATTAATTCTAAATTTCATTTGTATTATTGTGCAGGTACGATGTCTCGATCCTACTATGATATCAGGAAGCTTCGCCGCAGCATGTCCAATCCTCCTCAGGATATCGAGTATGATCGCCGTGATGATCGTGGTAGGGATGAGAGAAGGCCTTATGATCCCTATCGTTTTCGACCCTCACGTTTTCGCTCACCCGTTAGGCCGGAACAAGAGAAATACAAAGGTTACCAAAGCCGTAGGGAAGAGGACAGACCACAATCTAAAGACTCCACTTCTTCCCATGAAAAGCGCAGTAGAGAGAAAAGTCCTCCAAAAGAAACCGGGTCTCGAAGTAAGCTCAAGGTCCCTGCTACTAAACGACCTAGGACAGACAATGAAACTAGTGAATCCTCCTCACAAAGGGACACCGAATTGACAATCCCTGCTCCTCCCCCACTAGATGCGGGAACTGCAATAAAGCGGGCATATTTGAAGGAGCAATTTCCCGAACACTACTTCGAAACTTTGACTTTTTTACCTGCCCTCGAACCTATTTCTTCTAAGTGGGCAGATGAGGCCAAAGCAAAGATAGATGCGGTGGAAAAACAGTATTCTGAGATGTTTAAATATTCACGCAACCTTTCCAGAATCACCGCACTCTAATCACAAATACCGACTCAATGCAAAAGACCGCGGAGGAGGATGCCAAGGCTTTAAAAGCTCTAGGAAAAGATTTGGAAGACACTCAAGCTCAGCTAGCTGTCGCTCAAAGGGACTCGTCTAACTTCAAACAACAATTTGAGGACATGCAAAAACGTTATCATGACTTGCTTGAATCTCACACTCAAGAGCGTTCTGAGTTAAAAAAGCAAGCTGACGAGGCTAAGTCAGAAGCTGCTAAGACACGCCTTGCTTATGCTGACCTTGAACGGAAAAATGCTGAGTTAGCAAAGAGGAGTGCTGAATTAGAAAAGAAGAATGCTGACTTAGCTTCTAAGCTATTGGAGGCAGAGAACAGAGCTGCCCTGGCTGAGGGCAATGTGGAGTGTGCTATCAAATCAGCGGAGGAAGCCCGCAAACAATTATCTGAGGCGGAGGCTGATATTCAAGATTTTGGCGAATTAATGATTGAATTCTTCGCACATATCATCCATCGCCGAAACATTTCTTGGATCGAAGATTACCCATCCACTCTAGTTCAAGTATGGAATCAGATTGTTGAGTGGGAAAAAGAGGAGCTCAAAGTCGATTCTATCGTTGAGGATAAGCTAATGGAAAATTACTTGAGGGATGATGAACCGGAGCGCCTAGCCGAAGGGCGCCGCCTCATTGCTGAGGCCATGGAAGAAGAGAGACGGAAGTCTAAACAGAAGAATGCTCTCGAAGCTGGTTCCTCTTCTTCTGCCCCTACGACTTCTGAAGTAGAGGGGTATGATCCTGAAAATCCGGGAATTCCCCGAACAACTCTGCTATCCCCTTTCCCTGAAACCGCATCAGAGGTAGTAGTCACCCCTGCCGAGAAGTCTTCGGAAGGTATCCCTACCTTTTCTCCTCAATTTGTCAAGGCTATTTCAACCTTTCACCACATGATTGAGCAATCGATGAAAAACCCATTATTTTCGCCTGAGTTGATAACTATTGCTTCTCATTCTGTAGGCATCGAGCCATCCGAAAAGACAGATGTGACTCAAGGAGCCTTCACCGGGGTAGAACCTACAGAAAAGGCAAAAGGAGGGGAGGATAAGGCTGCTCCTATAGACTTGGGAGAAGGAAGTGTGCCGACTAAGGCCGCCACCCCCCATGATGAAGAAATGATAGCAGCTTTAAAGGATGATGGCGGTGACGAAGGTCGTGAGGAGGAACCAGAAGTTGCATTAGTCGGGGAGTCAAAAAATGCTGATGATGTTACTTTGGCTGCAATGAAAGCTGATCAAGACAAACGTTTGCAATTGAAAGCCGAAGAACTAGACCCTGAAGCCCTCAAGCCCCTCGCGGTTGTGGATGCGGGATCAAGGTTAGTTGTTAAGCTCTCAACTAGATCTATTACAGAGGAACTCGCTAAAAAATATTCTCTTGATTCTAGCGCTCCGCCCTCTGGGAAGAAGTCAACCGGTTCCAGCACCGCATCTTTAGGAAAGAAGAAATCTAAACGAATCTTGACAGAGGCTGAGAAAGAAGCAAAGGGTGCAGAGAAAGCTGCCAAGAAGTCCAAGGTTCACCCAAAATCTAAATAGTGGATTGCCTTGTGTCGTTTTAGCATTTGGTGAACCAACGATTGCTGCTACAAGAGCGGCTCTTGCACCTTCCTTTTTAGCTACTTTCCTGTACAAATTCATTCATTCGTAAATAAATAATTCATTTTCTGCAATGTCTGTTTGTCAGTAGTTCTGCACTTATGTAAAAATGCATGTCTTGCTATAGTTACGAAATGAAGTCACGGAGCGAGGAAATATGTGTATACATATATGCCCCCAGTTAATTCTAATAAATTATTAATGCTTAATCAAGCAATCTGAATGCTCCCGATTTTCTGACGGGATAGCATTTCCTGTGTCGTCAGTGCCTGTCATTTTTTCTCGCATTCCTTTTATACTCTCTCTGTCTCTGGAGAGTTAGAGTTCGAGCTTAGCAATCTATTCATTCCCCGGTCTTTCAGCGGGGAAGAATTTCTTTCTCAGCGCTCAGTCGGAGACGCTTTTATACTCTCTCTCTCTCTGGAGAGTTAGAGTTAGGGGAAGAATTTCTTTTTCAGCGCTCAGTCGGAGACGCTTTTATACTCTCTCTCTCTGGAGAGTTAGAGTTAAGAATGTCGTTTTCTCATTCTTTTATGTCTTGTCGCACAAGTACTCACTGTGCTTTTTCTTATGTTTAAACTGTCTTCAACCTTTTCAGGTTTTGAATCATCCTGTATTCCATAATCACAACAGAATAATTAATGAATGTATATATGTAATGCATAAAAGTAAATAACACACAATATTTTTATAGTGGTTCGGCTAAGTCTTAGCCAACATCCACTTTGTTGTCCTTTATTCATATCGTCAGATTTTCCTAAGGCAAGTCGTGCCTTATTATAGAGTTCATAAGAAAAATAACAAAAAGTACAGCATTTCTAATCCAAATATCGCATTAAGTGTTGGGCATTCCACGCTCTAGTGACTTCTTCGCCATCTACGGTCGTTAACTTGAAGGTTCCTTTTTCAAGTTTCCGTTGGATGACAAAGGGTCCTTCCCATTTTGGACCAAGGTGAGGAAGGGATGGAAAGACTCTCCTTAGCACCAAATCTCCTGGTTCAAAAGTCCTGAGGCGAACTTTTTGGTCGTAATAGCGTGCCATCTGACGTCGATGTCTTGCCGCACGCAAATCTGCTTCGTCCCTTTTTTCTTCGACTTCATCAAGAGACTCAAGTAAGAGCGCCCGATTCGTCATCGGGTCATAATATGTCACCCTATGGGAAGGAACTTCCAGTTCAACTGGAATTACTGCTTCTGAGCCAAAGGAGAGAGAGAAAGGGGTGTGGCCGGTGGCCGTCTTAAATGTTGTTCGATATGCCCACAAAGCTAGGGGCAATTCGTCAACCCATTTTGCCTTTGCACGCTCTAATCGTTTCTTGAGGATGGATTTTATTACTTTGTTTATTGCATCTACTTGCCCGTTTGACTGTGGATAGGCAACTGCAGTATATCGCTTGTCAATCTTATACATCTGGCAAAAATTTCTGAATTCAGTGCTATCGAATTGGGTTCCGTTGTCAGTTATAATCGTCCTTGGGATCCCGAATCGGCATATAATATTTCTGACCACGAAACTTATCACCTTTCTTGCCGTGATCTTGGTCAAGGGCTCAGCTTCCACCCATTTCGTAAAATAGTCCACGGCCACTATTGCATACTTCGCTCCTCCTTTAGCAATCGGTAGAACTCCAATGATATCAATTCCCCATGTGGCGAATAGCCAAGGACTCACCATTGATTTAAGTTGGGTCGACGGTGCTCTGGGGATTTTGGCGAATCTCTGGCACTTATCGCAGCGTCATGAATAATCAGCTGCATCTTTGTTAATTGTGGGCCAGAAGTATCCGTATCGCAATATCTTTTTTTCCAAAGTCTGACCTCCTGTATGATCTCCACACTCACCTTCATGCACTTCTCTTAGTACACGCCTGATGTCGTCGTGTGCTATACATCGTAACAGGGGCATAGAAAATCCTTGCCTATAAAGAGTATCATCTTGCATGACATATCTGGTAGCCTTGCGAACTACAGCCCTTTTCTCACTCTTCTTTGATGGGAGTGTCCCATTCTTAAGGAAGTTCTTAATTGGGGTCATCCACGACTCCTTTTCCGGTTCCGCTTCGAAAGCGAACTCAACCTCCATCAACTCAAAGCTTGGCGATTCCAACGTTTCAATTGGAATTATTTCATTCTCTTCTGGATTGTTGGAACTAGCCAGCTTTGCCAGCCTATCCGCCTTCTGGTTTTCAGCTCTTGGGATATGTGTTATGTTGTACCGTTCCAAGCTACTCAATAGCTCTCTCACTTTCTTGAGGTAGGCAATAAGTCGAGGTCCCCGAGCCACAAATTCCTCTCGCACTTGGCAAACAACAATTTTAGAGTCACAGAATATGTCTAACATTTTTACTCCGAGGTCTTTAGCAAGCTTCAGCCCGGCAATCAGTGCTTCATATTCAGAGTCATTGTTAGTCGCCGAAAATTCTAATCGCAGGGCGTAATATAACGACCGTCCTTCGGGAGTGACTAAGACGATTCCAGCTCCGGACCTTCGGTCGTTCTTGGCTCCATCTGTGTATAGTTTCCACGGATCTATCTTTAACTCATCCTCGAACTTAACCACTCTGTCATCGATTACTTCCTCCTCTGGAATGGTGAAGTCCGAAATAAAGTCTGCCAGAGCTTGCCCCCTGATCGACTTTCGTGGTTGAAAATTCAAATCAAACTGACTTAATTCTATATTCCATTTGATCAACCTTCCCGATGCTTCGGGTCTCTGCAACACCTGACTCAATGGCTGGTCGGTGTATATGGTTATTGGATGAGCTTGGAAATAGTGACGAAGTTTTCGGGATGCGATTAGGAGGCTGTAAGCGAGCTTCTCAATCTTTGGGTAGTTGCGCTCTGCCGCTTTTAATTTCTTGCTTACATAATACACTGGCCTTTGTACTTTGTCTTCTTCTCGAACCAGGGCTGTGCTAACGGCGTGAGCCGAGACTGCCAAGTAAACAAACAATTCTTCGTGATCTACGGGTTTTGATAAAATCGGCGGTTTCTCTAGCAGTTCCAATAAATTTCGAAAGGCCTCAACACAGTCCGGAGTCCACTCGAAGTTCTTCTTTCCTCTTTTAATCAAATCAAAAAACGGAACGCATTTGTCTGTGGCTTTGGAGATGAATCTACTCAGCGCCGCTACTTTCCCTGCAAGACTTTGGACGTCTTTAATTCTCCTCGGCTCTTCAATATTTCTAATCGCTGCTATCTGGCTAGGATTGATTTCAATTCCACGGGAGCTCACAATGAAGCCTAGGAACTTTCCCGATGCCACTCCAAATGAGCATTTCAGAGGATTCAATTTCATCCGATATTTTCGCAGGATACCAAACATTTCCGCCAAGTCTTGCGTATGGCTGGAGGACTGTTTCGATTTGACCAGCATATCATCCACATAAACATCCATAGTCTTTCCTATTTGATTATAAAACATTCTGTTCACCAAGCGCTGATAAGTGGCTCCAGCGTTTTTCAATCCGAATGGCATTACAACATAACAATACAATCCCAAATTTGTAATGAAGCTCGTATGTACTTGGTCTGGCACGTGCATAGGAATCTGGTTGTACCCAGAATATGCATCCATGAAAGAGAGAAGTTCATGACCTGCTGTCGAGTTTACAAGATGGTCAATTCTGGGAAGTGGGAAACTATCTTTAGGGCACGCTTTGTTCAAATCTGAAAAATCAATACAAGTCCGCCACTTTCCATACGGCTTCTTTACCAAGACGGGATTCGATATCCAGTCGGGATATGTCGAATCTCGAATAAATCCATTCTGCTTCAACTTCTCCACTCCCTCTTTGAGAGCAGCCGACCTCTCTGGGCCCAGCATGCGTCTCTTTTGCTTCACAGATGGATGTTTCGGGTTTACATTCAATTTGTGACTTATAACGGATGGCGATATCCCAGACATGTCAGCGTGGGTCCAGGCAAACACGTCTAAGTTTGCCTTCAAGAAGTCCGTTAGTTCTTTGGCTCGACGTGGATCCAACTGAGAACCAATCTTCAAAACTTTTGTCGGATCAGCTTCATCAATGGGAATTTCCACTGTCGCTTCATTAGGAGTTGCATTCCTAGCCTCTGGTTCCTCGTCTTTTCTGGGATCCAGGTCTTCAGGCGTTCCTTTGGGAAACTCCTTCGGGGTCAATCTCTCTAATTGCTACGCCAAGCCCCCCTTTAAGGGAGACGAGGCATCTTTACTCTCGACGTTAAGTCCTTTCATCAACATCTTTAATTCGGCCACGTAGCAGGCCCGTCCGGAAACTTGATCCCCTCTCATTACTCCAGTTCCGGCTTCGGTTGGGAACTTAAGTAATAAAAACCAAGGGGCGATACAAACTCTGAATTCAGCAAGGGCAGGCCTCCCCAAAAATGCATTATAAGGCGAATCTACGTCCAATACAACGAACTGAAGCATCCGCACTCTTCTGCGTTCTCCTTGCCCCAAGGTCACGGGCAATTCTATGTATCCCATGGGAGCTGTTGACGCCCCGTTGAAGCCTCTGATCCATCCTTCACATGGCTTCAAGTCTTCAGATTCCAGCTTCATCTGATCAAATGACTTTTTAAACAAAATATTGACGGAACTTCCGTTGTCTACTAATACCTTATGAACCAAAGTCGGCCCAATAGTGGTAGTAATAACCAACGGATCATCAGTGGGTGATTGGATCCCGGTATTATCTCGGCTGCGGAATACCACGTCGTTAAACATGGTCTTCTGTTGTTTTATGGGGGTGATATCTTCCAAATCATCTCCTTCATTCACATCTAGGTTCTTGGCAGCGTTTACATATTGATCCATTGATCTGAAACTACGGATTGTCGGGTGAGGTCCGCCTACTATGGAGTTGATAACAATTCCTTTACCTTTCTGCTGCGTTGTAGGCTTGGGAGCAGGTAGAATCTGTTTTGGAGCCTGCTCTCCTTGCCCCCTGTCCCTCGGGGCAACCTTGTACTCATCCAACTTCCCTTCACGCAACAGCTTCTCAGTCACATCTCTCAAATGCCGGCATTCATTGGTTGAATGCCCGTGAGTTCCATGAAACAAACAAAACTTCCCTGTCGCCATTTCTTTCTCAGTCGAATCACGAGGTGGCGGTCTTTTGTACTGCAGAACATTGTACGTATCCAGGTAAATATTCTCCAGGGTGTCGTTCAATGGTGTATAATTCTCGTAGGTCTGGAATCGGGGTCTTTTGTTAGGATCACTTCCTCTATTTCTGTTTCTTCTGTTCCCGTTCGCATTAGGGTTATTGTTGTTGCCCCCGTTTCCAGCATTGTTGTTTCCACCCTTGTTACCCACATTTACTTCAACTTTTCCGGAACTTTCCCCAGACTGCTTCACGGCGATGTTACTCTAAACATTTTCTTTTGATGCCTCTTCAGACTTTCTCTTTCGATTTGCCCTGGCTTCCTCTCGTCTTAAATAAATATCGGCCTTTTCATAGAATATTTCTCTCGTGGAGGGCGTCTTTCCAGAAAGGTAGTCCCCGAACTCGGATTCAGGATCGACTCCTTCTTTCAATGCCATTAGAATAGTGGGCTCATGAGGATCACTAACTTCAGTCACAGCTAGGTTAAAATGGTCAAGATATGCCCTCAAAGACTCTCCTGGTGCCTGCATGATTCTTGATAATTCAATAACACTTTTGGACTTTCGGGCATGGAGTCGGAACAGATTCATAAAACGTTCGCTCAGTTCCCTGTAATTCTAAATCAAACGAGGGGGAAGTCGGGTAAACCAGAACAGCGCCACATCTTCTAAATAGATTGGGAATGCTTTGCATTCACTTCATCAGGGGCGGCAGCAGCATTCATGAGCCACGAGTATTGCATCAAATGCTGTCCCGGATCAGTCCTTCCGTTGTACTTGTCCATCTGTGGCAAGTTAAAGCGTCGGGGAAACTAGAAGTCGAGGATATCGTCGGTGAAAGGAGTATGGCTTCGCTCAATGCCATAATCTTCATTTGTATAGTTACGGCTCTCGGACATGATCTGGCGAACCATTGCCTCTACATCAGCATTAGTTAGGGGCCGCTCAGGTTCCCTGGCCCTAGTATTCGAGTTCCTTCTGGGCTCTTGTTCAGGAGATGCCCTTCTTCTTCGAGCTGCTTCTGCTCTATTCCGTTCCCTGCGCTCCCGGTCGATCTCGGGAGGAGGGGACTGGAGCCTTTGCCCCCGAGTGGGGTCATTGTTTCCTAGTGCTCGTGCAATATCCTCACGAGATCCCAAAGATCCGAATGTCAGCTGCTCCACATTCTGAGGTCGTTCGAGTGGCCTTCGTTCACGGGGCCGCTCTTCCTCGGAAGATGAAGACCGATCCACTGGGGTGTGACGAACCGGTGATGGGGTCCTCTGTCGACGGAGTTCGCTAATCTCCCGACTCATGAGCCTCATATTTTCCTGCATCATGAGATTAGTGCGCTCGTGGACTTTCATTGCCTCCCTTGTGCTCTCAAGCATGTCAAGTAAGCGCGAGAAATATCCTTGAGTAATGGGCGCAGATGGATTGACCTGATCACTGACCCTGGTGGCTGGAATCGGAGCATTTGTGGGGACTCGAGTAGAAGTTCCAACCTCACCAAGTGTCGGATCGGATCGGAGATAGGAGGTTGTGTCGGTTCGGAGCTGGGGAGCCTGGTTGGGTCGGTACGTGGCTAGCTGCTCGGGTCGATTCAGGTTGGGGGAATGCACTGCTTCAGAATCTCCTACCCGGATCGGATCTGAGCTCTCCCCCTGAAGGCGGTTCGGGTTTCCTGCATTGGTTCGTCCTGCTGCTGAACTCTGCCCACGAGACCTTGTTACAACCGCATTTTGCTGATCTTCGCCAGCTCCATTTCCTTGACCAGATTGAACTTCTTTGCCTTTTCCTTTGGCCATGATTCTTCGAAAAATATCCAAGGACGTTGAAACTTAAGGATTAGCTTCTTTCAACTCAACAGTCCAAAAAGTAGAATGATAATACCGGAAAATAAAGAATTCAGATGAGTTCTCAGTGAAAGCACCAAAATGTTAGACCAAAAAGTAGTTCTAACACCCAAATTGATTAAAAGCAGAATGAAATGAGATAAAAATAAAAACGAACACACAGGATTTATAGTGGTTCGGCGAAGAAATGCCTACGTCCACTTGTCTTTCACTATTTTCACTGATTTAGTTGCAAGTTCAATGAAATATTCACTCGATCTCTCTCACAACTCACTTACAATCACTCAATTGTTTGAAAACAAATAATGAAAGAAGATTTGGATTTTCCGGGATTGCTGGAATTCGGGTTATGAAGGTGGTTGAACTCTCCAAGTTCCAGAAAAAAGATCTTTTTCTTTCTCTCCAGACGGGGTATTTATAGGTGTGAATTTGCTCAAAACCCGATCCGGATCGGAGGCACGTGTGATCCATCCCATTAGCCTCGGGTTCGGATGGATTACTGTGTTGACAACGCATCAGAGTAATGGACGTTATGGGCAGGAACTGGTCATAGCCGATCCGGATATCCAGGCGCTCGTGTAGGGGAGTGATGTGGAAAATGGGTTCGGATCGAAGGGACATGTACAAGGGGTTCGGATCGGGATATCCGATCCGACCCGAATTGACTTGGAAACAATTCTCTCTTCTCTTTATTCTGCTCCGCTCCTCTCCGATCTATCTCCGTAGCAATTAAGTGGCTTTCTGATCCAACTGAGATTATATTGCCCTCCGATCCGATCCGCTGTGCCTTTCTAATTCCAAGAGTAATAGTTCACCGATCCAAATAGCAGATTTTACCCTATCCGAACCGTAATCCTGCTCCGATCCGACCCGCTTCAGAGTTTTTCAAGTTCTTCAATATTTCATATCTTGACTTTGTGTTGCCCAGTTCACAAATTGGGCTAACACTATTCAACTTCATATTTGATTTCTATTTGGTTTTAAAACACCATTCATTCTAATGTTACATACATAGGTGCAAACCATTTCATTAGCTAATTAATGAATATTCCAACTCATATATGTTTATTTGAACAAGTGGCTATTTTTAACACTTCACATTTCAACGATTTATACATATAATAAAATTGTGATTTTTATTGTAAAACAACTCATTTCAAAAACACTATTATTTTATATATTTCATATTAGTGATAAAAATAGGATTTTTCTTATAAAACAATTTCTTTCAAAACGAGATTATTTTACACAGTTCAGATAGTCGATAAAAGATGATTTTTTGATTTTTTTTATCGAACAATTTATTTCAAAAGATGAATACCATTCAACACATGAATTTCAATTCAACGAATGGATATCGATTCAACACATGAAGGTTTTCTATAGTTTCTATATATAGATAGAAAGGTGATTTTTATATTTAAAACGCGAATACCATTCAACACATGAATTTCTAATCAACGAATGAATATCAATTCAACACATGAAGGTTTTCTATAGTTTCTATATATAGATAGAAATGTGATTTTTATATTTAAAACGCAAATACCATTCAACACATGAATTTCTAATCAACGAATGAATATCAATTCAACACATGAAGGTTTTCTATAGTTTCTATATATAGATAGAAATGTGATTTTTATATTTAAAACACGAATACCATTCAACACATGAATTTCTAATCAACGAATGAATATCAATTCAACACATGAAGGTTTTCTATTCAATGAATAAATATAGTTTAAGCAGGTGAAAATAATTCAAACACACGAATATTATTCAAAATTTCGGCAGCATAACGGCAGGTAGTTAAAACCGGGACCGTCCCTAGTACGGCTCCTCGCTCTACCTTAAAACCTCGCGGTTTTTGACAATGGGGATCATGCATCTAGTTCGCATGCAGGCGGCATGTATATATTTATTTCATTTCCACAAACTAATCCTATGTGGTTTCAACCAAATATTTCTCAACCACAAATGGGTATTTTTCAACCACAATCAATCAATATCAACCACAAACAATCCCCAAACAACAATTCGTTATCAATCAATTTTCACACAATTTCAACCAATAAATATCGTCCATGGTTTGTGGACGAGGGGCGTATATATATATATATATATATATATATATATATATATATATATACATATATATATATATATATTAATATATAGCAATTCACTTTTATTTTAAACACACATATATATAGCTAGAAAAAGGAATTGAAGAGTGAGAAATTCTAACCGAATAGCTAATTCAATCCCACGACTCTTCTTTGCATAAATCTTCATCGTCTCGCCTTTTGTCGCTTTCGTTGCCCGTATTCACTACATATGTAAAGATCGAATTTTTACTTCGTCATTCAATATATAAAAATCATATTTTTACTTCGATGTTCAATATATAAAAATCGAATTTTTACTTCGATGTTCAATATATAAAAATCATATTTTTACTTCGATGTTCAACATATAAAAATCGAATTTTTACTTCGATGTTCAATATATAAAAATCGAATTTTTACTTTGATGTTCAATATATAAAAATCGAATTTTTTACTTTTGTGTTCAATATATAAAAATCTAATTTTTACTTTTGTGTTCAATATATAAAAATCGAATTTTTTTACTTTTTATAAAAATCAAACCTTTCATATTTATAAAATCACTACTTTGTGATTTAAAAATCAAGGCTTTGATCATGTTTAAAAATCAACTCTTTTAACAAAGAACATATATATCAATTAAAAATCTAATTTATTCTAAACTAATATATAAATAAAAATCTAATTTTTTTTATTCACAACCATCATAAGTAAAACTGATTTTTTTTTATTTGCTATTTTCTTACATTAAAATTAAACAAAGAAAGAACAAAAATAGATATAAAAAAAAGGAGGAAACTCACATCGTTGCTCATGAAGAGGGATGGGGGTGGATGCATCGGAGGTTGTTAGGGCGGAGCTGGCCAGCGGTTTTGGGCTGAAGCGGTTTAGGGGGGGTCAGATTAAAGGAGGAGGCGTGAGCGAGGGCGTCGGGGGGGGGGGCATCGAAGGTGGGGCGCCGGCCTGGGCGGGGCGCGGTAGTCTTCTGGCGGCGGCGGCGCGTAGGATTAGGGTCCGTTGTTTTTTTTTTCTCTTTCTGTTTGATTCGATCTGATGGAAGAAAAGAAAAGGGGGGGCCAGAACGAAAGATAAGGGAGGGGATTAATTTTTTTTATTATTTAATTATTTAATTTTGCAAAAAGTTTACTTTTTCATACGACCTCGAAATGAGGCCCACCGCCTGTCGTCTCTAGCGTTTTACCCCCATTCCAAACACAATGGGATAGCTATCGCAAGCTGATTTGATCGTTTCGATCAGTTTCCGTTAAAATCAACATATAACTCTATATATTGAATTTGAATGCGCATTTCAATTTACCGGGATCACATACTAACTAGAAAAATTCTCGAAAAATATTTTCTAGCTTCGTATTGACGATACGGTCCTAACAAAACTAGTTTCGTCAAATTCTGAGTCCGTTTGAAAAATGACCAATTTCCAGTCGATTAAAATCAACTGAAACCGGTCAAACGCGTTTTCTTTTGCCGCGCTCACATATTGATTCGAAAAATTATGAAATTTGAAACCTAGCAATAATTTGACATCATAGACCCAACAAAAGTGGTTTCGTCGAAATCCAAGGTCGTTTGCAAAATGTCCATTTTTAAGGGCCTGAATTCCATAGCGACTATTCAGAATTTTCAACTGGACATATCTTTTGATTCCCGCTATCAAATTTCGATTTTTCAGATTCGTTAGAAAGGTATTCACTAACAGATTTAAATATTTTTGGTTTCACTAAAATCCGGATTGTTTTGCACCAGTCCGACAAAGTTTGAATTCAATTTTTGAAACAGCCACGCCATTTCAGGCCTTGTTTATAATTATAATTAATTATATTCGTTTTCAATTGTCGATTCAAACTCAGTTTTCATCGCCATTATTTAAAATATTTAATTTAAATATTTAAAATCCATTGTTTTAGCCAATTTAAAAATTTTAAATTGGTTCAGATTTTTTGGGTCGTTACATCGTCCAGACGTACTTGGGGATGTATGGATATGCGAGGAAAGTGCCTCCAGTTTCGTTCAGACCCAGAATGGACTTGTAAATGGATTATGTGTCTGACATTGGATTTTATTCTGTGTTGATTGATTTCTATTAAATATACATCTGTTTGGCAGCGGAGAATTTATTCTTTTGCTTAACGCCCTTCTCTGAGAGGTACGAGCTCAGAGGTTGTATATCGATGGACATCAGTCGCATGGCATGAATTGCCTGTGTGGCACGCTAAGATGCGATGATCAAGGCTTCTGTTTAAAAGCAATGTCTTGTGGTTGATGATCAAAGCACGCCTATGTGGCAGCTTTGTGTATAGCGTGAATTCGCGAGCCTCACACCTCGGTATGAGTTAAAAACGGGATACGGACTGCAGGGAGAGCACGACGTTTCTTTCTAGCTTTGGTGGTGTCAGTGACTTACCAGACCTGACATTTATATACTTTTCACCTTTGTGGTTATTGGATGAGGCGACTCGATTATAGGTCTGTAAGGACCGGGAAACGTGTGTTCAGGCATAATTAATCCTCTAACGTAAGTGAGGACCGGCCCTGAAGATCCAAGGTTTGCCCAGAGTGTGTAGTCCTGAGATATTTGCTAGAGTGTCTCGAGCGCGGAGAGGAGCTTGCCCCTTGCCTCGACTCATGACGGAAATCCAATTTCCAATACGTGTATTGCGGTTTTAATTGTAGAACTAGTATGGCGACATGATATATGGTACCCATGCCGTCTATGATTTATATTTATGATTGAAATTGTTTTGACACTATACACTTATGATAGTATCAAAGGATTTGTTTTAAACGTACCAAGCATGTTTGGCTATTATAAGGGAAAACCATATCCTCCGGCTTGCGTTGCATTGTGTGATGGAATCTGGGTCTTATAATAGCTTCATTTTTTGAAAAGGCATTGCGTTGTTTATTCTATGCACTGGTATTCTTGGGAGGAAACCCGTTCCGTGTTATATGGCGTGGTCCCTTGAATTACTCTCTTTTAAAGTAAAGCTTTAAATAACTGTTTTAGTTCTCACACCAGTCACATGACTGACCTGGAGTTTATTGTTTTAACCTAAACTCTGGGTGCCCTTATTTTCCACACGGGCAGCTAGTAGTTTTGGTTTTGCAGATTTATATTCACAGGATCCTAGTTTACAGCTGGAATGATATCCGGAAAGCTCTATATCCGTATATCACCTTCAGTTGTGCTTTGTATTATTTTCCGCTGCTATGTAATTTATTGTAATCTCTGATATTTATCAATGTAATTTATTCATTTATACTCTGTATATTCTTGTATTCTGATGGAATAATTGTAATAACAATGAAATGTTCTTCTGTCTGAGTTAATTTGTGTGTTGTTCTCAAAGTATCCGCTCTTTCCTTCATGGGGAAGTTCCGGGTTCTCACATTTCTTCTCTCATTTTTACCTATTTCAGTGGAACGTAGACCCATATCATCATACCTTTTTTAACATTGAATTCTAACATCAGGATATCAACGCTGTGAAGCAAATTGGCTGAAATGCACCACATTGACTCATTATTCTCAATCTAATTCAGATCTGGATAGAAGTTTTGCTTCTTTGGTCAGCAGTCCAGGTGCCAATTCTCCATCTAATTATTATACTTCTAATAATAATAATCATCTTGGGTGAACTTTATCTACATTAGTTTTCTTGTATATTTAGTGCTTTCTCCAGGTTAATTCGAATTGAATTACCTGTTAAAAATTGCTTATGTTCATTGCTCAGTTGAAGACGTTGTGCACCTAAATTGTGTGTAGTGGTGTCATAAACTGCAACCATCAATTTTTCATCCTTATTGTCGATGACATGGCTTAGTATGGGATATTGGCATTAATGTATCACATAATACACAGTTAGATTTTTCATCCTTATTTGAATTATATATGTTTTGGTTTCAGTTTACTTTGAGAAATTTTGTGACTGATATACAGGCGACTAAACAGGATGTTGAAGCATATAAAAACTCGGCGTGTGCAGTGTGTATGTATATTTAAATGAAAGTGTGTATGTAATTGAGTGTACTGAGTAATCAGTCTATGGTGAAGAATGTATGAGCGATTGAATGTATTATGTAATAGTGAGTTGTATAATAATGAGGTCAGAAAGTTGTACTATTTCAAATATTGAAATAAAATATTTAATTGAATAAAATAATCGTTTGAGTATTAAATTCAATGCAATAACATTTTTACTCAATATAAATATTTATTTCTATATGAGATGTAATGTATAATCAAACAAATATCATATTGTGATATTCAACAGTCACAACGGTGCATAACAGTTGTAATAGCTGTTTAGAGAATTAAGGACTATTTAGAGAATTAGGGATAGGAATAAAAAAGGGCTATTTTGAAGTATTAAGAGAAGTAGGGGTAGTTTAAGCATAGTAGAGGGAAATCGACAAATATGAAATATGATGAATCGTTTATATTGTGTGATGCAAAAACCAACCCTTCACAGAAGTTAAAAAATAGGGGTAATTGTTGGAAGTAAGTGCTACTTATAGAATTAGAGGTAGGATTAAAAAGAAGGGTTGTTTTGAAGTATAAAAAGAAGTAGGGGTAGATCGACGAATATGAAAGATGATGAATTGTTTAGATTGGGTGCTGCAAAAACCAATCCTTCATATTAGTAAAAAAACAAAGGTAATTTTAGGAAGGTAGGTATATTTAGAGAATTAAGGTTGGATTTAAAAGTAGGGCTGTTCTGAAGTATTTGGAGAAGTAGGTGTAGTTTAAGCATGGTAGGGGTAGATCCACAAATATGAAAGATGATGATTCATTTGGATTGGGTGCTGTAAAAACCAACCCATCACAGTTGTTAAAATAAGGGTAATCGTTGGAACTAAGGGCTATCTAGAGAATTATGGATAGGAATAAAAGAAGGCTATTTTGAAGTATTAAGATAAGTAGGGGTAGGTTATGCATAGTAGGGGTAGATCGACAAATATGAAAGATGATTAATCATTTATATTGTGTGATGCAAAAACCAACCCTTCACGGAAGTTAAAAAATAGGGATAATTGTTGGAAGTAAGTGCTACTTATAGAATTAGAGGTAGGATTAAAAAGAAGGACTATTTTCAACTATTCAGAGAAGTAGGGATAGTTTACGCATAGTAGGGGTAGTTTAAGCATATTAGGGGTAGATCGACAAATATGAAAGATGTTGAATCTTTTGGATTGGTGCTGCAAAAACCAACAATTCACATAAGATAAAAAATAGGGGTAGGGTTTAAAAGAAGGACTGTTTTGAAGTATTAAGATAAGTATGAGTCGTTTAAGCAAAGTAGGGGTAGATCGACAAATATGAAAGATGATGAACCACTTAGATTGGGTGCTACAAAATCCAACCCTTCACGAAAGTTAAAAAATAGGGGTAATTGTTGGAAGTAAGGGATATTTACAGAATAAGGGATAGGATTAAAAATTGGTTGTTTTGAAGTATTAAGAGAAGTAGGGGTGGTTAAAGCGTAGTAGGGGTAGATCGACAGATATGAAAGATGATGAATCGTTTGGATTGGATGCTGCAAAAACCAACCCTTTAAAGAAATTAAAAAATAGGGGTAATTGTTGGACATAAGGGCTATTTAGAGAATTAGTGGTAGGATAAAAAAGAAGGGTTGTTTTGAAGTATAAAGAGAAGTAGGGTTGGTTTAAGCATAGTAGGGGTAGTTCGATGAATATGAAAGATAAATTGTTTGGATTGGTTGCTGTAAAAACAAATCATTCACAATAGTAAAAATAGAGGTAATTGTAAGAAGGAAGGGCTATTTAGAGAATTAGAGTTGTATTAAAAAGAAGTGTTGTTTTAAAGTATTAAGAGAAGTATGGGTAGTTTAAGCATAGTAGGAGTATATCGGCAAATATGAAAGGTGATGAATCTTTGAGATTGGGTGCTGCAAAAAAATACCCTTCATAGTTGTTAAAAAATATGGTTAATTGTTGGAACTAAGGGCTATTATGAAGTACTAAGAGAAGTAGGGGTAGTTTAAGCATAGTAGGGTTAGATCGGCAAATATGAAAGATGATGAATCATTTAGATTGGGTGATGCAAAAACCAACCCTTCACAGAAGTTAAAAAATAGGGGTAATTGTTGATAGTAAGGGCAATTTAGAGACTTAGAGGTAGGATTAAAATGAAGGACTGTTTTGAAGTATTAAGAAAAGTATGGGTAGTTTAAGCATAGTAGGGGTAGATCGACAAATATGAAAGATGATGAATCACTTAGATTGGGTGCTACAAATACCAACCCTTCACAGAAGTTAAAAAATAGGGGTAATTGTTGGAACTAAGGGCTATTTACAGAATAAGGTATAGGATTAAAAAGAAGGGTTGCCTTGAAGCATTAAGAGAAGTAGGGGTAGTTTAAGCGTAGTAGGGGTAGATCGACAAATATGAAAGATGATGAATCATTTATATTTTGTGCTACAAAAACCAACCCTTCATAGAAGTTAAAAAATAAGGATAATTGTTGGAAGTAAGGGCTATTCAGAGAATTGGGGATAGGATTAAAAAGAAGAATTGTTTTGAAGTATTAAGAGAAGTAGGGGTAGTTCACGCATAGTAGGGGTACATTGACAAATATGAAAGATGATGAATCATTTGGATTGGATGTTGCAAAAACCAATCCTTCAAAACAACTAAAAAGTTGGGATAATTGTTGGAAACAAGGGCTATTTAGAGAATTAGGGTAGGATTAAAAATAAGGGTTGTTTTGGAGTATTAAGAGAAGTAGGGGTAGTTTAAGCATAGTAGGGTTAGATCGGCAAATATGAAAGATGATGAATCGTTAAGATTGGGTGATGCAAAAACCAACTCTTCAACGAAGTTAAAAAATAGGGATAATTGTTGGTAGTGAGGGCTATTTAGAGACTTAGAGGTAGGATTAAAAAGAAGGACTGTTTTAAGTATTAAGAAAAGTATGGGTAGTTTAAGCATAGTAGGGGTAGATCGACAAATATGAAAGATGATGAATCACATAGATCGGGTGCTAAAAAAACCGACCTTCACAGAAGTTAAAAAAGAGAGATAATTGTTGGAAGTAAGGGCTATTTACAGAATTAGGTATAGGATTAAAAAGAAGGGTTGTTTTGAAGTATTAAGAGAAGTAGGGGTAGTTTAAGCGTAGTAGGGGTAGATCGACAAATATGAAAGATGATGAATTATTTAGATTGGGTGCTACAAAAACCAACCTTTCACAGAAGTTAAAAAATAGGGGTAATTGTTTGAAGTGAGGGCTATTTAGAGAATTGGGGATAGGATTAAAAAGAAGCATTGTTTTGAAGTATTAAGAGAAGTAGGGTTAGTTTATGCATAGTAGGCTTACATCGACAAATATGAAAGATGATGAATCATTTGGATTGGATGTTGCAAAAACCAATCCTTCACAACAGTTAAAAAGTTGGGGTAATTGTTGGAAAGAACAACTATTTAGATAATTAGTGTAGGATTAAAAATAAGGATTGTTTTGAAGTATTAAGAGAAGTAGGGGTAGTTTAAGCATAGTAAGGGTGGATCTACAAATATGAAAGATGATGAATCATTTGGATTGGGTGCTCCAAAAACCCACCCTTCACAGAAATTAAAAAATAGGGGTAATTGTTGGAAGTAAGGGCTATTTAGGGAATTAGTGGCAAGTTCAAAAAGAAGGTTTTTTTTGAAGTATAAAGAGAAGTAGGGGTAATTTAAGCATAGTAGGGGTAAATCGACGAATATGAAAGATAATGAATTATTTGGATTAGGTGCTGCAAAATCCAATCCTTTACAATAGTAAAAAAAATAGGCGTAATTGTTGCAAGGAATGACTATTTAGAGAATTAGGGGTAGGATTAAAAAGAATGGAAGTTTTGAAGTATTAAGAGAAGTTGGAGTGGTTTAAGCATAGTTAGGTTAGATCGACAAATATGAAAGATGACGAATCATTTGGATTGGGTGCTGCAAAAACAAACCCTTTACACTAGTTAAAAAATAAGGGTAATTGTTGGAAGTAAGGGCTATTTAGAGAACTAGGAGTAGGATTAAAACGAAGGGTAGTTTTGAAGTATTAAGATAAGTAGGGGTTGTTTAAGAATAGTAGGGGTAGATCGACAAATATGAAAGATGATCAATCATTTCGAGTGGGTGCTGCAAAAACCAACCCTTCAAAGAAATTGAAAAATAGAGGTAATTGTTGGAAGTAAGAGCTATTTTGAGAATTAGGAGTAGGATTGAAAAGAAGGATTGTTTTGAAGTATTAAGATAAACAGGGTTGTTTAAGCATAGTAGGTGTAGATCGACAAATATGAAAAATGATGAATCGTTTTGATTGGGTGCTGCAAAAACCAACCCTTCACATAAGTGAAAAAATAAGGGTAATTGTTGGAAGTAAGGCGTATTTGGGGAATTAGGAGTAGGATTAAAAAGAAGGGCAGTTTTGAAGTATTAAGATATGTAGGGGTAGTTTAAGAATAGTAGGGGTAGATCGACAAATGTGAAAGATGATGAATCGTTTAGATTGGGTGATGCAAATACCAACCCTTCACAGAAGTGAAAAAATAGGGGTATTTGTTGGAAGTAAGGGCTATTTAGAGAATTACAGGTAGGATTAAAAAGAAGGACTGTTTTGAAGTATTAAGAGAAGTAGGGGTAGTTTAAGCATTGTAGGGTAGATCGACAAATATGAAAAATGATGAATCATTTGGATTGTGTGCTGCAAAAACCAACCCTTCACATAAGTTGAAAAATAGGGGTAATTGTTGGAAGTAAGGCCTATATAGAGAATTAGGAGCAGGAATTAAAAGAAGGACTGTTTTGAAGTATTAAGAGAAGTAGGAGTAGTTTAAGCATAGTAGGGGTAGATCGACAAATACGAAAGATGATGAGTCATTAGGATTGGGAACTCCAAAACCAACCCTTCATAGAAGTTAAAAAATAAGGGTAGTTTTTGGAAGTAAGGGTTATTTAGATGATTAGGGATAGGATTAAAATGTACGTTGTTTTAAAGTATTGAGAGAAGTAGGGGTAGTTTAAGCATAGTAGGTGTATATCGACAAATATTAAAGATGATGAATTGTTTGGATTAAGTGCGGCAAAAACCAATCCTTCACAATAGTAAAAAAATAGGGGTAATTATTGGAAGGAAGGGATATTTATAGAATTAGGGGTAGGATGAAAATCAAGGACTATTTTGAAGTATTAAGAAAAGTAGGGGTAGTTTAAGCATTATAGGGGTAGATCGACAAATATGAAAGATGGTGAATTATTTGGATCGGGTGCTGCAAAAACTAACCTTTCACAGAAGTTAAAAAATAAGCGTAATTGTTGGAAGTAAATCGTATTTAGAGAATTAGGGGTAGGATTTAAAAGAAGGATTGTTTTGAAGTACTAAGAAAAGTATGGGTAGTTTAAGCATAGTAGGGGTAGATTGACAAATATGAAAAATGATGAATCATTTGGATTGGGTGCTACAAAAACCAATCCTTCACAGTAGTTAAAAAAATAGGGGTAATTATTAGAAGTAAGGGCTATTTAGAGAACTAGGGATAGGATTAAAAAGAAGCGTTGTTTTGAAGTATTAAGAGAAGTGGGGTAGTTTAAGCATAGTAGGGGTAGATCGATAAATATGAAAGATGATGAATGGTTGGGATTGGGTGCTGCAAAAACCAATCCTTCACAGTAGTTAAAAAGTAGGGGTAATTGTTGGAAAGAAGGACTATTTGGAGAATTAGGGGTAGGATTAAAAATAAGGGTTGTTTTGAAGTATTAAGAGAAGTAGTGGTAGTTTTAGCATATTAGGTGTAGATAGACAAATATGAAAGATGATGAATCATTTGGACTGGGTGCTCCAAAAACCAACCCTTCACAGAAATTAAAAAATAGGGGTAATTGTTCGAAGTAAGGGCTATTTCTAGAAATAGTGATAGGATAAAAAAGAGGCGTTGTTTTGAAGTATAAAGAGAAGTTGGGGTAGTTTAAGCATAATAGGGGTAGATCGACGAGTATGAAAGATAATGAATTGTTTGGATTGGGTGCTGCAAAAACCAATCCTTCACAACACCAAAAAAAATGTAGGTAATTTTAGGAAGGAAGGGCTATTTAGAGAATTAGTGTTGGATTAAAAAGAAGGGTTGTTTTGAAGTAATAAGAGAAGTAGGGGTAGTTTAAGCATAGTAGGGGTAGATCGGCAAATATGAAAGATGACGAATCGTTTGGATTGGGTGCTGCAAACACCAATCCTTCGTAGTCGTTAAAAAGTAGGAGTAATTTTTGGAAAGGAGGTCTATTTATAGAATTAGGGGTAGGATTAAAAATAAGGGTTGTTTTGAAGTATTAAGAGAAGTAAGGGTAGTTTAAGCATAGTAGGGGTAGATCGAAAAACATGAAAGACGATGAATCATTTTGATTGGGTGCTCCAAAAACCACCCCTCCACATAAATTAAAAAAAGGGAAATTGTTGGAAGTGAAAGCTATTTAGGGAATTAGTGGTAGGTTCAAAACGAAGGGTTGTTTTAAAGTATGAAGAGAAGCACAGGTAGTTTAAGCATAGTAGGTGTAGATCGACGAATACGAAAGATGATGAATTGTTTGGATTAGGTGCTGCAAAAACAATTCCTTCACAATAGTAAAATAATAGGCATAATTGTTGGAAGGAAGGGCTGTTTAGAGAATTAGGGGTAGGATTAAAAAGAATGGCTATTTTGAAGTATTAAGAGAAATTGGGGTGGTTTAAGCATAGTAGGGTAGATCGACAAATATAAAAAGATGATGAATCATTTGGATTGGGTGCTGCAAAAACCAACCCTTCACACTAGTTAAAAATAAGGGTAATTGTTGGAAGTAAGGGCTATTTAGAGAATTAGGGGTAGGCTTTAAAATAAGGATTGTTTTGAAGTATTAAGATAAGTAGGGGTAGTTTGAGCATAGTAGGGTAGATCGACAAATATGAAATACGATGAATCATTGGATTGGGTGTGACAAAAACCAACCCTTCACAAAAATTAATAAATAGGGGTAATTGTGGGAAGTAAGGGCTATTTAGAGAATTAGGGTAGGATTTAAAAGAAGGATTGTTTTGGAGTATTAAGATAAGTAGGGGTAGTTTATGCATAGTAGGGGTAGATCGACAATATGAAAGATGATGAATCATTTGGATTGGGTGCTACAAAAACCAACCCTTCATGGTTGTTAAAAAATAATGGTAATTGTTGGAACTAAGGGCTATTTAGAGAATTAGGGATAGGATTTAATAGAAGGGTTATTTTGAAGTATTAAGAGAAGTAGGGGTAGTTTAAGCATAGTAAGGGTAGATCGACAAATATGAAAGATGATGAATCGTTTAGATTGGGTGATTAAAAAACCAATCCTTCACAGAAGTTAAAAAAAAGGGGTAATTGTTGGAAGAAAAGGCTATTTAGAGAATTACAGGTAGGATAAAAAAGAAGGACTGTTTTGAAATATTAAGAGAAGTAGGGGTAGTTTAAGCATAGTAGGGGTAGACCGACAAATATGAAAGATGATGAATCATTTGGATTGGGTGCTGCGAAAACCAACCCTTCACAGAAGTTAAAAAATAGGGGTAATTGTTGGAAGTAAGACCTATTTAGAGAAATAAGGGTAGGATTTAAAAGAAGGACTGTTTTGAAGTATTTAGATAAGATGGGTAGTTTTAGCATAGTAGGGGTAGATCGACAAACCTGAAAGATGATGAGTCATTTGAATCATTTGGATTGGGTGCTGCGAAAACCAACCCTTCACAGAAGTTAAAAAATAGGAGCAATTGTTGGAAGTAAGGGCTATCTAGGGAATTAGGGATAGGATTAAAAAGAAGCGTTGTTTTGAAGTATTAAGAGAAGTAGGGGTAGTTTAAGCATAGTAGGGGTATAACGACAAATATGAAAGGTGATGAATCTTTTGGATTGGGTGCTGCAAAAACCAATCCTTCATAGTAGTTAAAAAATAGGGGTAATTGTTGGAAATAAGGGCTATTTAGAGAATTAGGGGTAGGATTAAAAATAAGGGTTGTTTTGAAGTACTAAGAGAAGTAAGGGTAGTTTAAGCATAGTAGGGGTAGATCGACAAATATGAAAGATGATGAATCATTTGGATTGGGTACTCCAAAAACCAACCCTTCACAGAAGTTAAAAAATAGGTGTAATTGTTGGATGTAAGGGCAGTTTAGAGAATTAGTGGTAGGTTAAAAAATAGGGACTATTTTGAAGTATAAAGAGAAGTGGGGTAGTTTAAGCATAGTACGGGCAGATCCACAAATATGAAAGTTGAAGAATTGTTTGGATTAAGTGCTGCAAAAACCAATCCTTCACAATAGAAAAAAATAGGGGTAATTGTTGGAAGGAAAGGCTATTTAGATATTTAGGAGTAGGATTAAAATGAAGACTGGTTTGAAGAATTAAAAGAAGTAGGGGTAGTTTAATCATAGTAGAGGTAGATCGACAAATATGAAAGATGATGAATCATTTGGGTTGGGTGCTGCAAAAACCAACCCTTCCCAAAAGTTAAAAAATAGGGGTAATTGTTGGAAGTAAGGCCTATTTACAGAATTAGGGGTAGGAGTTAAGAGAAGGACTGTTTTAAAGTATTAATATTGGTATGGGTAGTTTAAGCATAGTGGGGCTAGATCGGCAAATATGATAAATGATGAATCATTTTGATTAGTGCTACGAAAACCAACTCTTCACAGAAGTAAAAAAATAGGGGTAATTGTTGGAAGTAAGGGCTATTTAGCGAATTAGGGATAGGATTAAAAAGAAGCGTTGTTCTGAAGTATTAAGAGTAGTAGGGGTTGTTTAAGCATAGTTGGAGTAGTTCGACAAATATAAAAGATGATGAATCATTTGGATTGGGTGCTACAAAAATCGATCCTTCACAGTAGTTAAAAAGTAGAGGTAATTGTTGGGAAGAAGGGATATTCAGATAATTATGGGTAGGATTAAAAATAAGGGTTGTTTTGAAGTATTAAGAGAAGTAGTGGTGGTTTAAGCATAGTAGGGGCAGATCGATAAATATGAAAGATGATGAATCATTTGGATTGTATGCACCAAAAACCAACCCTTCACAGAAATTAAAAAATAGGGGTAATTGTTCGAAGTAAGGGCTATCTATATAATTAGTGGTAGGATCAAAAAGAAGCGTTGTTTTGAAGTATTAAGAGAAGTAGGGGTAGTTTAACCATAGTAGGCGTAGATTGAGATATATGAAAGATGATGAATCCTTTGGATTGGGTGCTGCAAAAACCAATCCTTCACAGTAGTTAAAAAGTGGGGGTAATTGTTGGAAAGAATGGTTATTTATAGAACGAGGGGTAGGATTAAAAATAAGGGTTGTTTTGAAGTATTAGGAGAAGTAGTGGTAGTTTAAGCTTAGTAGGGGTAGATCGACAAATATGAAAGACGATGAATCATTTGGATTGGGTGCTCCAAAAACAAACCATTAACAAAAATTAAAAAATAGGGGTAATTGTTGGAAGCAAGGGCTATTTAGGGAATTTGTGGTAGGTTCAAAACGAAGGGTTGTTTTGAAGTATAAAGAGAAGTAGGGTAGTTTAAGAATAGTAGAGGTAGATCGATGAATACAAAAGATGATGAATTGTTTGGATTAGGTGCTGCAAAAACCAATCCTTCGCAACAGTTAAAAAATAGGCATAATTGTTGGAAGGAAGGGCTATTTAGAGAATTAGGGGTAGGATTAAAAAGAAGGGCTTTTTTGAAGTATTAAGAGAAGTTGGGATGGTTTAAGCATGGTAGGGGTAGATCGACAAATATGGAAGATGATGAATCATTTGGATTGGGTGCTCCAAAAACCAACCCTTCACAGAAGTTAAAAAATAGGGGTAATTGTTGGATGTTAGGGAAATTTGGAGAATTTTGGTAGGATTAAAAATAAGGACTATTTTGAAGTATTAAGATGAGTAGGGGTAGATCGACAAATATGAAATACGATGAATCATTTGGATTGGGTGCTGCAAAAACCAACCCTTCACAGAAATTAAAAAATAGGGGTAATTGTTGGAAGTAAGGGCTATTTAGATAATTAGGGGTAGGATTTAAAAGAATAATTGTTTTGAAGTATTAAAATAAGTTGGGGTAGTTCAAGCATAGTAGGGGTAGATCGACAAATATGAAAGATGATGAATCATTTGCATCGGGTGCTGCAAAAACCAACCCTTCACAGTTGTTTACAAATGAGAGTATTTTTCGGAAACTAAGGGCTATTTAGAGAATTAGGGATAGGATTTAAAAGAAGGGCTATTTTTAATATCAAGAGAAGTAGGGGAAGTTAAAGCATAATAGGGGTAGATCGACAAATATTAAAGTCCATGAATCGTTTTGATTGGGTGATGCAAAAACCAACCCTTCACAGAAATTAAAAAAAAGGGGTAATTGTTGGAAGTACGGGCTATTTAGAGAATTACAGGTAGGATTAAAAAGAAGGACTGTTTTAAGGTATTAAGAGAAGTAGGGGTAGTTTAAGCATAGTAGGGGTAGATCGACAAATATGAAAGATGATGAATCATTTGGATTGGGTGCTGCAAAAACCAACCCTTCACAGTAGTTAAAAAATTGGGGTAATTGTGGGAAGTAAGGCCTATTTAGAGAATTTGGGGTAGAACTTAAATGAAGGACTGTTTTGAAGTATTAAGATAGTATGAGTGGTTTTAGCACAGTAGGGGTAGATCGACAAACATGAAAGATGATGAATCATTTGGATTGGGTGCTACAAAAATGAACCCTTCAATATAGTAAAAAAATAGGGGTAATTGTTGGAAGTAAGGGCTATTTATAGACTTTGGGATAGGATTAAAAAGAACCGTTGTTTTGAAGTATTAAAAGAAGTATGGGTAGTTTAAGCATAGTAGGTGTATATCGACAAATATGAAAGATGATGAATCGTTTGGATTAGGTGCTGCAAAAACCAATCCTTCACAGTAGTTAAAATATAGGGGTATTTGTTGAAAAGTAGGGTTATTTAGAGAATTAGGGGTAGGATTAAAAATAAGGGTTGTTCTGAAGTATTAAGAGAAGCAGTGGTAGTTAAGCATAGTAGGGGTAGATCGACAAATATGAAAGATGATGAAACATTTAGATTGGATGCTCCAAAAACTAACTCTTCACAGAAATTAAAAAATAGCGAAAATTGTACGAAGTAAGGTCTATTTAGAGAATTAGTGGTAGATCAAAAAGAAAGGTTGTTTTGAAGTACAAAGAGAAGTAGGTGTAGTTTAAGCATAGTAGGGGTAAAACGACGAATATGAAAGATGATGAATTGTTTGGATTAGGTGCTGCAAAAACCAATCCTTCACAAAAGTAAAAAAAATAGAGCTAATTGTAGGAAGGAAGGGCTGATTTGAAATATTAAGAGAAGTAGGGGTTGTTTAAGCATAGTAGGGTTATATCGACAAATATAAAAGATGATGAATCATTTGGATTGGGTGCTACAAAAACCAACCCTTCACAGCTGTTAAAAAATAAGGGAAATTATTGGAATTAAGGGCTATTTAGAGAATTAGGGATATAAATAAAAAGAAAGGCTGTTTTGAAGTATTAAGGGAAGTAGTGGTAGTTTAAGCATAGTAGTGGTAGATCGACAAATATGAAAGACGATGAATCGTTCAGATTGGGTGATGCAAAATCCAACCGTTCAAAGAAGTTAAAAAATATGGGTAATTGTCAGAAGAAAGGGATATTTAGAGAATTAGAATTAGGATTAAAAAGAAGGACTTTTTTGATGTATTAAGAGAAGTCGGGGTAGTTTAGGCATAGTAAGGGTAGATCGACAAATATGAAATTTGATGAATCATTTGGAATGATTGCTGCAAAAACAAACCCTTCACAACAGTTAAAAAATAGGGGTAATTGTTGGAAATGAGGCCTATTTAGAGAATTGGGTGAAGGATTTAATAGAAGGACTGTTTGGAAGTGTTAAGATAAGTATGGTTAGTTTAAGCATAGTAGGGGTAGATCGACAAATATGAAAGATGACGAATCATTTGGATTGGGTGCGACAAAAACAAACCCTTCACAGAAGTTAAAAAATAGGGGTAATTGTTGGAAGTAAGGGCTATTTAGAGAATTCGGGATAGGGCTAAAAAGAAGCGTTGTTTTGAAGTATTTAGAGAAGTAGGGGTAGATTTAGTATAGTAGGGGTAGATCGACAAATATGAAAGATGATGAATCGTTTGGATTGGTTGCTGCAAAAATCAATCGTTCACAGTATTTAAATAGTAGAGGTAATTGTTGGAAAGAATGGATATTTAGAAAATTATGGTTAGGATTAAAAATAAGGGTTGTTTTGAAGTATAAGGATAAGTAGGGTAGATCGACAAATATGAAAGATGACGAATCATTTGGATTGGGTGCTCCAAAAACCAACCCTGCACAGAAATTTAAAAATAGGGGTAGTTGTTGGAAGTAAGGGCTATTTAGAGAATTAGTGGTAGGATCAAAATGAAGGGTTGTTTTGTAGCATGAAGAGAAGTAAGGGTAGTTTAAGCATAGTAGGGCTATGGTAGATCGATGAATACGAAAGATGATGAATTATTTGGATTAGGTGTTGCAAAAACCAATCCTTCGCAATAGTAAAAAAATAGGGGTAATTGTTGGAAGAAAGGGATATTTAGAGAATTAGGGTTAGGATTAAAAAGAAAGGTTGTTTTGAAGTATTAAAGGAAATTGGGATAGTTTAAGCATAGTAGGGGTAGATCGACAAATACGAAAGATGATGAATCATTTGGATTGGGTGCTGTAAAAACCAACCCTTACAGTAGTTAAAAAATAAGGGTAATTGTTGGAAGTAAGGGCTATTTATAGAATTAGGGTTAGGATTTAAAAGAAGAACTGTTTTGAAATATCAAGATAAGTAGGGGTAGTTTAAGCATAGTAGGGTAGCTCGACAAATATGAAAGATGACGAGTCATTTTGATTGGGTGCTGCAAAAACCAACCCTTCACAGAAGTTAAAAAAATAGGGGTAATTGTTTAAAGTAAGGGCTATTTAGAGAATTAGGGGGAGGATATAAAAGAAGGATTGTTTTGAAGTATTAAGAAAAGTAGGGGTAGTTTAAGCATAGTAGGGGAAGATCGACAAATATTAAAGATGTTGAATCATTTGGATTGGGTGATGCAAAAACCAACCCTTCACAGTTGTTAAAAAATAAAGGTATTTTTTGGAACTAAGGGCAATTTAGAGAATTAGGGATAGGATTTAAAAGAAGGGTTGTTTTGAAGTATTAAGGGAAGTTTGGGTGTTTAAGCATAGTAGGGGTAGATCGACAAATACGAAAGATGATGAATCTTTTAGATTGGGTGATGCAAAAACCAACCCCTTGCAGAAGTTGAAAAATAGGGGTAATTGTTGGAAGTAAGGGCTATTTAGAGAATTACAGGTAGGATTAAAAAGAAGGACTGCTTTGAAGTATTAGAAGAAGTAGAGGTAGTTTAAGCATAGTAGGGGTAGATCGACAAATGTGAAAGATGATGAATCGTTTAGATTGGCTGATGCAAAATCCAACCCTTCACAGAAGTTAAAAAAATAGGGGTAATTGTTGGAAGAAAGGGCTATTTAGAGAATTAGAATTAGGATTGAAAAGAAGGATTGTTTTGATGTATTAAGAGAAGTCGGGATAGTTTACGCATAGTAGGGGTAGATCGACAAATATCAAAGATGATGAATCATTTGGGTTGGGTGCTGCAAAAATCAACCCTTCACAGAAGTTAAAAAATAGGGGTAATTGTTGAAATTAAGGCCTATTTAGAGAATTAGGTTTAGGATTAAAAAGAAGGGTTGTTTTGAAGTATTAAGGGAAGTTGGGGTAGTTTAAGCATAGTAGGGGTAGATCGACAAATATGAAAAATGATGAATCATTTGGATTGGGTGCTACAAAAACCAACCCTTCACAGAAGTAAAAAAATAGGGGCAATTGTTGGAAGTAAGGGCTATTTAGGGAATTATGGATAGGATTAAAAAGAAGCTTTGTTTTGAAGTATTAAGAGAAGTAGGGGTAGTTTAAGCATAGTAGGGGTAGATCGACAAATATGAAAGATGATGAATCGTTTGGATTGGGTGTTGCAAAAACCGATCCTTCACAGTAGTTAAAAAGTAGAGGTAATTGTTGGAATAAAGGGATATTTAGAGAATTAGGGGTAGGATTAAAAATAAGCGTTGTTTTGTAGTATTAAGAGAAGTAGTGGTAGTTTAAGCATAGTAGGAGTAGATCGACAAATATGAAAGATGAGGAAACATTTGGATTCTTTGCTCCGAAAGCCAACCCTTCACAGAAATTATAAAATAGGGGTAGTTGTTAGAAGTAAGGGATATTTAGAGAATTAGTGGTAGGATTAAAAATAAGCGTTGTTTTGAAGTATAAAGAGAAGCAGTGGTAGTTTAAGCATAGTTGGGGTAGAACGACGAATACGAAAGATGATGAATTGTTTGGATTGGGTGCTGCAAAAACCAATCCTTCACAATAGCAAAAAAATTGAGGTAGTTGTAGGAGGGAAGGGCTATTTAAAGAATTAGGTTTGGAGTAAAAAGATGGGCAATTTTGGAGTATTAAGAGAAGTAGGGGTAGTTTAAGCAAAGTAAGGCTAGATCGACAAATATGAAAGATGATGAATCGTTTGGATTGGTTGCTGCAAAAACCAATCCCTCACAGCAGTTAAAAGGTAGGGATAATTGTCGGAAAGAAGGGCTATTTAAAGAATTAGGGGTAGGATTAAAAATAAGGGTTGTTTTGAAGTATTAGGAGAAGTAGTGTTAGTATAAGCATGGTAGGGGTAGATCGACAAATATGAAAGATGACGAATCATTTGGATTGGGTGCTCCAAAAACCAACGCTGCAAAGAAATTAAAAAATAGGGGTAGTTGTTGGATGTAAGGTCTATTTAGAGAACTAGTGGTATGATCAAAATGAAGGGTTGTTTTGAAGTATGAAGAGAAGTAAGGGTAGTTTAAGCATAGTAGGGGTAGATCGACGAATACGAAAGACGGTGAATTGTTTGGATTAGGTGCTACAAAAACCAATCCTTCACAATAGTTAAAAAAAAGAGCTAATTGTTGGAAGGAAGGGCTATTTAGAGAATTAGGGTTAGGATTAAAAAGAAGGGTTGTTTTGAAGTATTAATGGAAATAGGGGTAGTTTAAGCATAGTAGGGGTAGATCGACAAATACGAAAGATGACGAATCATTTGGATTGGGTGCTGTAAAAACCAACCCTTACAGTAGTTGAAAAATAAGGCTAATTGTTTGAAGTAAAGGCTATTTACGGAATTGGGGTTAGGATTTAAAAGAAGGAATTATTTGAAGTATTAAGATAAGTAGGGGTAGTTTGAGCATAGTAGGGTTAGATCGACAAATATGAAATACGGTGAATCATTTGGATTGGGTGCTGCAAAAACCAACCCTTCACAGAAATTAAAAAATTGGGGTAGTTGTTGGAAATAAGGGCTATTTAGAGAATTAGGGGGAGGATTTAAAAGAAGGATTGTTTTGAAGTATTAAGCAAAGTAGGGGTAGTTTAAGCATAGTAGGGGTAGATCGACAAATATGAAAGATGTCGAATCAATTGGATTTGGTGATACAAAACCCAACCCTTCACAGTTGTTTAAAAATAAGGGTAATTTTTGGAACTAAGGGCAATTTAGAGAATTAGTGATAGGATTTAAAAGAAGGGTTGTTTTGAAGTATTAAGGGAAGTTTGGGTGTTTAAGCATAGTAGGGGTAGATCGACAAATACGAAAGATGATGAATCGTTTAGATTGTGTGATGCAAAAACCAGCCCCTTATAGAAGTTGAAAAATAAGGGTAATTGTTGGAAGTAAGGGCTATTTAGAGAATTACAGGTAGGATTAAAAAGAAGGACTGCTTTGAAGTATTAAGAGAAGTAGAGGTAGTTTAAGCATAGTAGGGGTAGATTGACAAATATGAAAGATGATGAATGAATCGTTTAGATTGGGTGATGCAAAATCCAACCCTTCACAGAATTTAAAAAGTAGGGGTAATTGTCGGTTGAAAGGGCTATTTAGAGAATTAGAATTAGGATTAAAAAGAGGGATTGTTTTGATGTATTAAGAGAAGTCGGGATAGTTTAAGCATAGTAGGGGTAGATCGACAAATATGAAAGATGATGAATCATTTGGATTGGGTGCTGCACAAATCAACTCTTCACAGAAGTTAAAAAATAGGTGTAATTGTTGAAATTAAGGCCTATTTAGAGAATTAGGTTTAGGATTAAAAAGAAGGGTTGTTTTGAAGTATTAAGGGAAATTGGGGTAGTTTAAGCATAGTAGGGGTAGATCGACAAATATGAAAGATGATGAATCGTTTGGATTGGGTGCTGCAAAAACAGATCCTTCACAGTAGTTAAAAAGTAGAGGTTTTTGTTGGAATGAAGGGGTAGTTAGAGAATTAGGGGTAGGATTAAAAATAAGGGTTGTTTTGAAGTATTAAGAGAAGTAGTGGTAGTTTAAGCATAGTAGGAGTAGATCGACAAATATGAAAGATGAGGAATCATTTGGATTGTTTGCTCCAAAAACCAACCCTTCACAGAAATTAAAAAATAGGGGTAGTTGTTCGAAGTAAGGGCTATTTAGAGAATTAGTGGTAGGATCAAAAATAAGCTTTGTTTTGAAGTATAAAGAGAAGTAGTGGTAGTTTAAGCATAGTAGGGGTAGTACGACGAATACGAAAGATGATAAATTGTTTGGATTGGGTGCTGCAAAAACCAATCCTTCACAATAGCAAAAAAATAGAGGTAATTGTAGGAAGGAAGGGCTATTTAGGGAATTAGGTTTGGATTAAAAAGATGGGCTATTTTGAAGTATTAAGAGAAGTAGGGGTAGTTTAAGCAAAATAGGGGTAGATCGACAAATATGAAAGATGATGAATCGTTTGGATTGGTTGTTGCAAAAACCAATCCTTCACAGTAGTTAAAAAGTAGGGGTAATTGTCGGAAAGAAGGGCTATTTAAAGAATTAGGGGTAGGATTAAAAATAAGGGTTGTTTTGAAGTATTAGGAGAAGTAGTGTTAGTTTAAGCATGATAGGGGTAGATCGACAAATATGAATGACGATGAATCATTTGGATTGGGTGCCCCAAAAACCAATCCTTCACAGAAATTATAAAATAGTGGTAATTGTTGGAAGTAACGGCTATTTAGGGGATTAGTGGTAGGTTCAAAATGAAGGGTTTTTGAAGTATAAAGGGAAGTAGGGGTAGTTTAAGCAAAGTAGGTGTAGATCGATGAATACGAAAGATGATGAATTGTTTAGATTAAATGCTGGAAAAACCAATCCTTCACAATAGTAAAGAAATAGGCATAATTGTTGGAAGGAAGGGCTATTTAGAGAATTAGGAGTAGGATTAAAAAGAAGGGTCGTTTTGAAGTATTAAGAGAATTTGGTGTGGTTTAAGCCAAGCAGGGGTAGATCGACAAATATAAAAGATGATGAATCATTTGGATTGGGTGCTGCAAAAACCAACCCTTCACACTAGTTAAAAAATAAAGGTATTTGTTGGAAGAAAGGGCTATTTAGAGAATTAGGGGTAGGATTTAAAAGAAGGATTGTTTGGAAGTATTAAAATAAGCAAGGGTAGTTTGAGCATAGTAGGGTTAGATCGACAAATATGAAATACGATGAATCATTTGGATTGGGTGCTGCAAAAACTAACCCTTCACAGAAATTAAAAAATAGGGGTAGTCGTTAGAAGTAATGGCTATTTAGAGAATTAGGGGGAGGATTTAAAAGAAGGATTGTTTTGAAGTACTAAGAAAAGTTGGGGTAGTTTAAGCATAGTAGGGGTAGATCGACAAATATGAAAGATGTTGAATCATTTGGATTGGGTGATTCAAAAACCAACCCTTCACAATTGTTAAAAAATAAGGGTGATTTTTGGAACTAACGACAATTTAGAGAATTAGGGATAGGATTTAAAAGAAGGGCTGTTTTGAAGTATTAAGGGAAGTTTGGGTGTTTAAGCATAGTAGGGGTAGATCGACAAATACGATAGATGATGAATCGTTTAGATTGGGTGATGCAAAAATCAACCCCTTACAGAAGTTGAAAAATAGGGGTAGTTGTTTGAAGTAAGGGCTATTTAGAGAATTACAGGTAGGATTAAAAAGAAGGACTGCTTTGAAGTATTAAGAGAAGTAGAGGTAGTTTAAGCATAGTATGGGTAGATCGACAAATATGAAAGATGATGAATCGTTTGGATTTCATGATGCAAAATCCAACCCTTTACAGAAGTAAAAAAATAGGGGTAATTGATGGAAGAAAGGGCTATTTTAGAATTAGAATTAGGATTAAAAAGAAGGATTGTTTTGATGTATTAAGAGAAGTCGGGATAGTTTAAGCATAGTAGGGGTAGATCGACAAATATGAAAGATGATGAATCATTTCGATTGGGTGCTGCAAAAATCAACACTTCACAGAAGTTAAAAAATAGGGGTAATTGTTGAAAGTATGGCCTATTTAGAGAATTAGGTTTAGGATTAAAAAGAAGGGTTGTTTTGAAGTATTAAGGGAAGTTGGGGTTGTTTAAGCATAGTAGGGGTAGATCGGCAAATATGAAAAATGATGAATCATTTGGATTGGGTGCTACAAAAACCAACCCTTCACAGAAGTGAAAAAATAGGGGCAATTGTTGGAAGTAAGGGCTATTTAGGGAATTAGGGATGGGATTAAAAAGAAGCGTTGTTTTGAAGTATTAAGAGATTAGGGGTAGTTTAAGCATAGCCGGGGTAGATCGACAAATATGAAAGATGATGAGTCGTTTGGATTGGGTGCTGCAAAAACCGATCCTTCACAATAGTTAAAAAGTAGAGGTAATTGTTGGAATGAAGGGGTATTTAGAGAATTAGGGGTAGGATTAAAAATAAGGGTTGTTTTGAAGTATTAAGAGAAGTAGTGGTAGTTTAAGCATAGTAGGAGTAGATCGACAAATATGAAAGATGAGGAATCATTTGGATTCTTTTCTCCAAAAACCAACCCTTCACATAAATTAAAAAATAGGGGTACTTGTTCGAAATAAGGGCTATCTAGAGAATTAGTGGTAGGATCAAAAATAAGCGTTGTTTTGAAGTATAAAGAGAAGTAGTGGTAGTTTAAGCATAGTAGGGGTAGAACGACGAATACAAAAATGATGAATTGTTTGGATTAGGTGCTGCAAAAACCAATCCTTCACAATAGCAAAAAATAGAGGTAATTGTAGGAAGGAAGGGCTATTTAGAGAATTAGGTTTGGATTAAAAAGATGGGCTATTTTGAAGTACTAAGAGAAGTAGGGGTAGTTTAAGCAAAATAGGGGTAGATCGACAAATATGAAAGATGATGAATCGTTTGGATTGGTTTCTGCAAAAACCAATCCTTCACAGTAGTTAAAAAGTTGGGGTAATTGTCGGAAAGAAGGGCCATTTAAAGAATTAGGGGTAGGATTAAAAATAAGGGTTGATTTGAAGTATTAGCAGAAGTAGTGTTAGTTTAAGCATGGTAGCACTATTAGAAAACACTGATTTAGCGTCAAAAATTTAGAAGCGGAAATTTCCGTCGCCAATTTGGGACGGATTTCCATGCGATCTGCAACGGATAGTTTTTTATTTTTTTCAATTTATGTACATTTACTTATTACCGTCGTTCTCTGTCATCCCTCACTAAACCGCTGCAAATTGTGTCGAATTATTAACAAAAAATTTCTGTTGCAATTTTCCACTGCAAATTTAGGCAGAATACCGACGAATATTTTTCGTAGCTATTTTGCAGCCGAATTCCAACAGATCTGCAAGAGATAATAAAATTTCCATAACCACAAATTCCTCCACTACCTCCCTACAAAACAATTTCATCTCCCTCCGAAACAATTTCATCACCCCCCTAAAACATAATTATTCCAAAGTCCAAAAAAAAATTGTTCAGATCCTAGAGGGAGAAATAATGGTCGCCTACTGGTATTGATATCCCTGAAATCGCTGCCTTCACCAGTCCCCTTCGCTCCATGCCACTTTCTTCTGCATGCCTCGCCGCTTCACTCCCCCGCCTTGCCTTCCAAGCCACCTAGCCCCAACTAACGCACGAAATCTGGCCGAGCGTTCAGCACAGATCCATCTAATTCCAGATCTCGTTCGAGTGTCGCTTCGTCAGTTAACCCCTTCGAGAAGGCTAGCGGCAGAACATCCCGAAATTGCAATACCTCTCTCCGATCTGCAAGGTGGTGAGTTCCCTTCTTCTTTGGCTGAGCAGCAGCCTACTCTGGCCGCTCTGCTACATGATTTACCCACTGTCCCCTAAGTTTTGGCAACCACCCCTCCGATGAAGTTCGCCCCCTCTTCAGTCACACAAATGCTCGCTGTTGCCCCAGTGGATTGGCCGAGCTGTCAAGGTTATAGTTTACGAATGCAAGTTTTGGGTTCTCAGGCGTTGATGGGGCTGATACAGATATGTTAGCGAAGGAGAAATTTGTGAATGGAATGACAGTGCTATTGAATGGTGAATTAGCTGAGTGCACTAATGTACCAAAGGTTGATGGTCGGAAGTCTGTTGTCTCACCTATACCAACTATTTGTAAGGTTCCTCAATGCCCACGAGCTCCTCGACAAAATGTGCCAGTCCCCCTTCGCCTCATTTGGCTTCCTGGACCTCTCTATTCCTATACCAACTATTTGTAAGTTTATATTTCTGAAGTTTCAGTTGATGTGAACTCGAATAAGGGCGATTGAATCAGATACTAATTAGATATCCTTGATTTTTACCGGGTATTGGATCCATCTTCCTTTTCCATTCACATTCTGCATCTTTATACCCTTTCTTTGCTTATTGTGTTATGCTATTACATTTTAAGATCAAATGTACTTATATTTTGCACATAACCTATCTTTGATAAATAATTCTCAATGTCATGTCACTATCGACAATGTAATCCTAATCCTTTCCAAAAATTCATTTATTTTGATGAAAAAAATATGCATTGTCGATGTAGTTTTTATCAAACTTATTCTTCATTATGTAATATTGTTAAGTTTATTAAACAAAATGATATCATGAAATTGAATGCATGAGTCTAACGCACAAAAAAAGGAAAAGGTAAGAAAACTGATCGGGACATGTGTAATGTATTCAAACAAGTTGACAACAGGGCCGAGATAAGATACATGAAACTTCCTGTTAGCTGCAAATATTGATAATTATTGAGACTGTCAACTTCTAGCCTTGAAGACTAGCTCAAGCTTTCACTGTGATCACAAGTGTCAATTTTATCACACTTTCATAAAAACACTAATTCTGAACCATATACTCATGTTCACACGGTAGCATTTTTAACTTTTGTTCTCATAATTCAGATCAGGTTTAACTCATATAAGAAAACCAAACTATATAACTAAGAATAAAATCAGAACATGTAGAAGTTTAACTTTTAGTGTAAATGAGATGCTTAAGTCTTAACAGTAGAAATTCGTCACATGTTTGTTGAGTTCATAGGATACTTATATAACTGTAACAACCCGTATTTTCAATAACCTGTTATAACATAAATCGAGGCAGAATTAAATTCTAAAATCTGAATCAAGGGAAACGGGCTATGCCATTGCGTTCGTCTCGGAAAAATACGCGAAATAGAGTCCGAGTTTTCGAAAATCGGAGTCCGTATGACCCAGTTAAGGCCCATTGAAGTTTTCAGAAATTTCTATGCTAAAAACAGATTTAAATTTCAAATTAAAAACAAGGATTAGGGCTAATTGGTGTCAGGCGGGAAAATTCCCGCCAGGGCCCCCATGTCGACAGGCATGTCGACAGGGGTCTTAGGGTGTCGACTGCCCTGTCGACAGCCCTGTCGACACGGGGTGGCCAGGCAGTTTTGCCTGGCGCACCATTTTGATTTGGGCTTGGTCTTGTGGCTTGAATCTAGAGAATTCCTAAATCTGACGGGCCTAAACTAACCTAGGGTTAATCCTAGGGCTAAAAACACTCTAATCTTCTATAAATAAGCCCCTAATCCTACCCTAAAGCCTCATTATTCACTCTAGCAACCAAACTATGTCAAATTGAATTCTCAAATGGCCTCCACCTAAGAACCCTAGCCTCCACCCTCTTCTAAAATCATTTCTATGAAGGTTTTGATGTTCATACAAGCATTTCTAAGTTGTATGAATGATCATTAGCTTGCATACATCATCAAGTTGCAAGCTTTATTTGCTAAACTAGAGTTTTTGGGATTTTTGTTAATTGGAGCTTTGTTTTGGGTTTTTATATGCTTGCATAAAAGGGCTTCTCAATCTTTTTTAGTAGATTTGTGTCTTCATAATATTTGTAAGCCCTCTTACCTTCATTTTAGAAAGTCTAAAGTTAATATGTGATGAAAGTTGGGATTTATGCATGTTTATTAAGTTGTGCATGCTTATGCGAGTTCACTATGCTATGTTATGCTTGTTTAATGAATTATGCATGCTTATGTGAGTTCACTATCCTATGTTATGCATGTTTAATGAGTTAAGCATGCTTATGTGAGTTCACTATGCTATGTTACACATGTTTGATAAGTTATGCATGTTTATGCAAGTTCACTAAGTCATGATTTGCAAGTTTAACAAGTTATGCATGTTTATGCAAGTTCACTATGCCATGATTTGCAAGTTTAACAAGTTATGCATGTTTATGCAAGTTCACTATGCCATGATTTGCAAGTTTAACAAGTTATGCATGTTTATGCAAGTTCACTATGCCATGATTCGCAAGTTTAACAAGCTATGCATGTTTATGCAAGTTCACTATGCTAAGTTATGCAAGTCCAACATGTTATGCATGCTTATTATGATATGTAAGATTCATCATGTATGTTGTGCCAAGTTCCCCCTTTCTATCCTTTATGCGTTATGACGAATATGTAAGCGATAGAATGACGTTGGGAGGGTTTTTGGGTAAAACTTAAAATACATGAAAATATAAGATTGGGAATTTACCTATTAAGTTAGGTCTACCCCTTGGGAATTTACCTATTAAGTTAGGTCTACCCAAGTATTTGTTAAACTTGAAATTATGGTTTGAAATAAAGTGGACATGACACTTAGAAAACATGTGTGGCCAACTCGAGGTTGGGTTGAGTTTGTAGCGTAAACCTACCCGGAACCGACCGGCTTAACTAGTTGCTACAAACAATAGGACCCAATGTGAGAAGTTGGTCATGTGTACCAGGGACCCGAGGTTAGACCAAGTTGTGGTGTAAAGCTACCCGGACCCGCCCGGCTTAACTAGTAACCGCAACAAAGTCTAATGTGAGAGGTTAAGGTACAATTAAATTAACGCCTCGTAATTAGGGTTAAGCCATGGCCCACTAATACTTAACCAATTTTGGGGATACGAGGGATTGAATGGGGTTAAGTGGTGAACTGTTGGTTACACTTAACTAATTTAATTCATGATTAGTGAGGGGTTAAACCACACTTAACCCTCTTAGAAAACCCTAGCAACGTGGTCTGTTCCAGCAGTAATCCCAGTTGGGTATCATTCACAACCATAGAGGCTAGGCTAGGGCAGGGCACGATTACTGGACAGATGTAAGCGACCAAAGCGACGGCTGAGTGGTACAGCGGTGCGGGTCCAGGCGGGCTACGGACGTGCACATAGTTCGGTGTTGGACAAACTCGAGGCACGGGTACCAGTAGGTCTAGACTGTGCATTATTGCTTAGGTGTCTGGGGTTGACACCTGAGGGCTTGATACACCCAAAGGTGGACCCAGCACAGTCTGACTACAACCATATGTGGGCCGTATGGACACCAACACTTGACGTGTTAGGTTTATAGGGAGCCGATCGACTAGACCGTTGGGCTGGACCTTGCATTAAGGTCACCTCATGCTATTGGGCCAAAGTTTGGGATGAGGGATCAATACCTGTTATGTTAGTTTGCTAGTACACTGTGGTGCAAAGCTTAATCTTCTTTATGTGATGACACCTTTATCTATTGTCAGTATATTCATCTCAGTTTCCATCATGATGTTAGCTTTATTAGTTTATAGACTGATCGTAGTAGGGCTTACCAGTCTTTTTGACTGACCTGTTTTCTTTCGCTTCTTTTCTTCCGTTCCCCCCCCCCCCCCCAGGTTCTCAGGGAGGGAACAGTGGTGCTTAGCTTGGATCGCTTGCTTGTTCGCTGGATAGCTCATGTATGTCTGGATATGGAGCTCGCTATGGCTTGTCACTTTTATTTTTGGGGATAGCACTATGTATTTCAGTATTTCTGTTTATGTTGTACTAGACATATTTATTTTGGCAGATGACTTTATGATGTACTAGACTTGTTTTGAGATGGTTTGAGATATTCCGCTGTTTTATTCTCACTTACTCTGTTTTACATATATATATATTTATGTTCCTGTTCTGCCTTGATATATCATTATGCATGCTTACCCAGTTCTAACGCCCCCCAGAAGCTAGTGCCCCCGAAAGAGTGACCCTAGCGGAGGTGGGGTGTTACAAATTTGGTATTAGAGCATAAGGTTTACAAGAAAGAACAAAAAGTTTTTAAAAAGACTTTTGAAAAACTATTTTCAAAACAAGTATAAAGTATTTTCCAGGAAAAGTCTAGTATTTTAAAGGGCTATTCCCCAAAAAGCCATTAGCGTTATCCTTCGATCCCTTGACCTAATCTTATCTTATCCTTCGTTTCAGTATGGCTGAGGATCTTGCCATCCCCGATGGAGTAAATGTGCCACTCTGGTATAGGAGGCTTCTAGAAGCTAGGGCGGCAGCCGGCCCCGCAAACCCTACTCCCACTCCTCCTCCTGTAGTTGAGAATCCTCCCCCCAATGTTAATATTCCTCCTCCCGTTGCTAATGTCCCTCCTCCGGTGGTCCCTCCAGCTGTTAATATTCCTCCTCCCGTTGCTAATGTTCCTCCCCCTCCTGTTGCTGAGGCTCCTCTTCCTCCTCCTCCCCCTCAGCATCCTCAGGTTGAGTTTACGAAGGTTTGTAAAGACTTCAAGGCGATGGGAGGAAAGAATTTCCTAGGCACGGAATCTTTTGTTGAAGCTAGGAATTGGCTGAAAGACACCGAGGACCTGTTTGCTATCTTTGGGATTGATGACGAGAGGAAGATCTTATTGACAGTGTGGCTTTTGAAGGATGAAGCGGCCTATTGGTGGGAGGTCACCAATGGGACGAGGCCCGTTGAGACTTGGGCCGATTTGAGGGCTAGATTTGTGACCAAGTTTCTATCTTCTACTGAGGCGAATTTACAGATGGAGAAGTTCATTGCATTAAAGCAAGGTGATATGTCTGTTAAGGAGTATGTGAACAAGTTTAATCAGCTGGCCCGTTTTGGTTTGGATATGGTGAACACTCCGGAGAAGAAGGCTCTTCGATTTGCTAGAGGGTTGAATGAGCCGCTGCAGGGCTTGGCGATGTCACATATTCCGCATGGGGCTACTTTTGAGAGTTTGGTCAATATGGCTCTGCTTCAGGGAGATGGAAAGAAAGAGGTCAAGTCGAGTGATACTCAAGCAAAGAAGACTGATTCTCAAGGCAAAGGCAATCAAGGTGGTCAAAGCAGCCAGGGGAATCAGGGCAAGAACAAGAAGGGGAACAACAACAACAAAGGCAAGGGGAAGTGCAATTACTGCGGTGTGCCTGGACACTTTGCTAAGGATTGTAAGAAGAAGAAAAGGAAGCTTAGTGGTGGATGTTTTTCCTGTGGTGAGACTAGACACTTCAGCAAAGAATGCCCGAAGAAGAAAGGACAGGCTGGACCTTCAGGAGGGCATGTTCATGCTCTCAATACCGCTCCAGTTCCCGATCGAGGTAGTGTTTCTGTTGAGAACCTTGTTTATGTTTCTGATCTTCCAGTTCGTACCTTGTTTGATTCTGGTGCATCACATAGCTTTATTTCATCTGATCTTGTTGATAGCTTGCACCTTAGTACTAGATTAGTGGATGATCCCGTTTGTGTTTCGAATCCCATTGGGGGTTCTGCTCATCTATCTATGATATGTGAGGATCTGAGGATCTCTATACTCAGTGTAGAGTTCTTGTGTATTGCATATGTTCTTGGTTTCAGGGGATACGGATTGATATTGGGCATGGATTGGCTGTCCCGATATGGAGCCATTCTTGATTGTGAGCATAGGGTTGTGAGGCTTGTGACTCGCCTTGGCAACACCTTAGAGATTTCATGCAATCCGAAGAATCCCGTCATGTTGTGCTATCTTGAATCTCTCGACTCGTCAGAGGAAGCCCTTCAGTCTGTAAGGGTGGTCCGAGATTATCCAGATGTTTTTGAAGAAGTTAAGGGGTTGCCCCCTAAACGAGAGATTGATTTTCGCATCTATCTGGTGGATAATGCTAAGCCTGTTTCTTTGCCCGTCCGGCATATGGCTCCGCGTGAGAGACGGGAGCTGAGCAAGCAAGTGAAAGAATTGCTTGAGAAGAACTTCATCAGAAGAAGTATATCCGAATGGGGAGCTCCTGTGGTGTTTGCTACTAAGGCAGATGGTTCTCTTCGACTCTGTGTGGATTATAGAGAATTGAATAAGCTGACTAAGAAGAACAGACACCCGTTACCAAGGATCGATGATCTCTTTGACCAGCTTGTTGGTGCTTCTGTTTTCTCTCAGCTTGATCTTGCTACTGGATTTCATCAGCTCAGAGTGGCTGAAGATAGTATAGACAAGACTGCATTCAGAACTCCAGATGGATTCTTTGAATGGCTTGTTATGCCGTTCGGTTTGACAAATGCACCCGCGTACTTCGTGGACCTGATGAGTAGGGTGTTTCGGGAGTTCTTGAACAAGTTTGTCGTGGTCTTTGTGGATGATATTCTGGTCTTCTCCAAGGATGAAGAAGAGCACGCGAGGCATCTTGTAGAGGTGATGGATACGCTTAGAGCACATCAGCTAAAGGCTAAGTTCTCCAAGTGTCACTATTGGAGAAGGGAAGTTAGATTCCTTGGGCATATCGTATCCAAGCAAGGCTTAGCGGTGGATCCCGCTAAGGTGGTTGCAGTTCAGGATTGGAAGACTCCAAGGAATGCAACCGAGGTGAGAAGCTTTCTGGGTCTTGCGGGTTTTTACCGGAAGTTCATCAAGTACTTCGCGAAGATATCCGCTCCTCTTACTAAGTTGACGAAGAAGAACTTAGTTTTTGCTTGGGATATGGACTGTGAGCTTGCTTTTCAAAGACTCAAGAGAGCCCTTACCTCAGCACTAGTTCTAGCTTTACCCGATGGTGGTAAGATATTTACCATGTACACTGATGCTTGTGGCACGGGATTGGGCGCCGTTCTGATGCAAGAGGGCAGAGTTATATGTTTTGGTGGGAGGCAACTTAAGGTGCATGAGAAGAATTATCCCACTCATGATCTAGAGCTGGCAGCGATTGTATATGCACTCAAGGCTTGGCGTCATTATCTTCTGGGAGAGAGATTTGAGCTGTATACTGATCATAAGTCTTTGAAGTATCTCTTTTCGCAAAAGGATCTGAACTTGGGGCAGTAGAGATGGATGGAATTCTTGGCTTCCTATGATTTTGATATAGCCTATACCCCTGGCAAGGGGAATGTTGTAGCGGATGCGTTGAGTAGGAAAAGGTTGACACTAAGTCCTCTATTTGTTGAGATGAAGAATTTAGAGTTCTTGGCAACCTTTGATTTTTCTTTGATAGTTGAGTCGATGACCGGTTCTTTGGCATCTCTTGAGCTCAGGCCTACCCTTCTGGATCAAGTTGGGGCTTCGCAGAAGGAAGACCCTCAGATAATTGAGATCATGGATAAGCTGGTTCGAGGGGAGACATCTAGTCACCTTGCTCGATATTCAATAGATGATAAGGGTTGGCTGAGGAGAGACGGAAGACTTTGTGTTCCGATGGTAGAAGATTTGGTGAGGAAAGTTCTTGATGAAGCACATCGCTCCAAGTTGACTATACATCCAGGCGGTGATAAGATGTATAAAGATATGAAGCGCATTTTCTTCTGGCCTGGAATGAAGAAGGATGTGGCCGAGTTTGTCTCGAGATGTGTTATTTGTCAGAGAGTAAAAGCTGAGTCGAAGAAGCCCGGTGGGCTATTGCATCCTCTAGAGGTCCCGCTATGGAAGTGGGAGAGTATTTCTATGGACTTTATTGATGGGCTTCCAAGGTCAAGGAGAGGGAATACGAGCATATGGGTCATTGTAGATAGGCTTACGAAGAGTGCTCATTTCATTCCGGTGAAGAGCAAAAGGACCGCATCTGGTCTAGCATCAGTATATCTTCGTGAGATAGTACGACTACATGGAGTCCCTTCCAGCATAGTCAGTGACCGAGACCCCATCTTTACTAGTCAGTTCTGGAACAGTTTGCAAGAGGCATGGGCACAAGGTTGAACCTGAGTACGGCCTATCACCCACAAACAGACGGTCAAACAGAAAGGGTGAATAGGGTACTTGAGGACTTGTTGAGGCTTTGCATTCTGGATTTTGGTGGTGCTTGGGAATACCATCTTCCTCTTGTTGAGTTTGCATATAATAACAGTTATCAAGCAAGCATAGGGATGGCACCATTTGAAGCTTTATATGGGAGGCCGTGCAAGTCGCCTACATGTTGGTGGGAGACTAAAGATAAGCTTATACTTGGACCCGACATGATTAGGGATACATCCGAGAAGGTCGAGTTGATTAGAAGATGGATGAAGGCGGCCCAAGACTGACAGAAATCCTACGCTGATAAGCGGAGATCCGATTTGGAGTTTGAGGTTGGGGACATGGTTTTCGTAAAGGTTTCTCCTTTGCGGAATGTGGTCCGATTTGGAGCTGTCGGGAAGTTGGCACCGAGATTTGTTGGACCCTTCCCTATCATAGAGAGAATTGGGAAGATGGCTTATAAAGTGCAATTGCCCGAGAAGTTGTCCGGAGTGCATAATGTCTTTCATGTCTCGCATCTCCGAAAGTGCCTACATGAGTCCGCTGAGGTGGTTGAACCTAGCATTCTTGAAGACGTGGAAGTAGAGAAAGAAGCAACTTTGAGGAGAGCTCCGATTCGTATCTTGGGGACGGAGACCAAGAAGCTAAGGAATCGAGAGGTTAGGCTGGTAAAGGTCCAATGGGGTGAAGCCGAAGAAGACGCAACTTGGGAAACCGAGGAGAAGATGCGTGGGCTTTATCCATTCCTTTTTGAGGGTACACTCTCAATCTCTTTCCTTTGTTAGTATATCTTCCTCTTTTCTATCCATGTTTATCTAGTTATCGTGCTAATCTTGTCATGAGAACCTAGATAGAAACCCTTTGGATGAAACATGTGTTTGAGACATGTTATGCTTGATGGTTGCAAGTGGTTGCAAGTGTTTGCAAGTGGTTACTCGTGGATGCATGATACACATTAGGCACTAGATCGGCTCACACAATCCTCATATTGCATGTGCATGAGTGATTATGCTTATTCTTGGATGAAATTTGTATGCCATCACATGGATGTTGCATATGGATGTATGATTGAGCACGCATGTAGATATTATACATTATGTTAGGGATTTGCATACATATGGATACATTTCACTAACATATTTTGCATTGATCTTTGCATTAGATAAGTACATATACACACACTTTTGCATATGTTCATACAGCATTTAGAATCTTTTAAGGACAATGATTGCTCGTGGATGATGCTTTGAGTAGATGGATGATTGGATGGTAGGATACATTCTTCCTAACTTGAAGATTTCGGGGACGAAATCCTTTAAGGAGGGGAGAATGTAACAACCCGTATTTTCCAATAACCTGTTATAACATAAATCGAGGCAGAATTAAATTCTAAAATCTGAATCAAGGGAAACGGGCTATGCCATTGCGTTCGTCTTGGAAAAATACGCGAAATAGAGTCCGAGTTTTCGAAAATCGGAGTCCGTATGACCCAGTTAAGGCCCATTGAAGTTTTCAGAAATTTCTATGCTAAAAACAGATTTAAATTTCAAATTAAAAACAAGGATTAGGGCTAATTGGTGTCAGGCGGGAAAATTCCCGCCAGGGCCCCCATGTCGACAGGCATGTCGACAGGGGTCTTAGGGTGTCGACTGCCCTGTCGACAGCCCTGTCGACACGGGGTGGCCAGGCAGTTTTGCCTGGCGCACCATTTTGATTTGGGCTTGGTCTTGTGGCTTGAATCTAGAGAATTCCTAAATCTGACGGGCCTAAACTAACCTAGGGTTAATCCTAGGGCTAAAAACACTCTAATCTTCTATAAATAAGCCCCTAATCCTACCCTAAAGCCTCATTATTCACTCTAGCAACCAAAATATGTCAAATTGTATTCTCAAATGGCCTCCACCTAAGAACCATAGCCTCCACCCTCTTCTAAAATCATTTCTATGAAGGTTTTGATGTTCATACAAGCATTTCTAAGTTGTATGAATGATCATTAGCTTGCATACATCATCAAGTTGCAAGCTTTATTTGCTAAGCTAGAGTTTTTGGGATTTTTGTTAATTGGAGCTTTGTTTTGGGTTTTTATATGCTTGCATAAAAGGGCTTCTCAATCTTTATTAGTAGATTTGTGTCTTCATAATATTTGTAAGCCCTCTTACCTTCATTTTAGAAACTCTAAAGTTAATATGTGATGAAAGTTGGGATTTATGCATGTTTATTAAGTTGTGCATGCTTATGCGAGTTCACTATGCTATGTTATGCATGTTTAATGAGTTATGCATGCTTATGTGAGTTCACTATCCTATGTTATGCATGTTTAATGAGTTATGCATGCTTATGTGAGTTCACTATGCTATGTTACACATGTTTGATAAGTTATGCATGTTTATGCAAGTTCACTAAGTCATGATTTGCAAGTTTAACAAGTTATGCATGTTTATGCAAGTTCACTATGCCATGATTTGCAAGTTTAACAAGTTATGCATGTTTATGCAAGTTCACTATGCCATGATTTGCAAGTTTAACAAGTTATGCATGTTTATGCAAGTTCACTATGCCATGATTCGCAAGTTTAACAAGCTATGCATGTTTATGCAAGTTCACTATGCTAAGTTATGCAAGTCCAACATGTTATGCATGCTTATTATGATATGTAAGATTCATCATGTATGTTGTGCCAAGTTCCCCCTTTCTATCCTTTATGCGTTATGACGAATATGTAAGCGATATAATGACGTTGGGAGGGTTTTTGGGTAAAACTTAAAATACATGAAAATATAAGATTGGGAATTTACCTATTAAGTTAGGTCTACCCCTTGGGAATTTACCTATTAAGTTAGGTCTACCCAAGTATTTGTTAAACTTGAAATTATGGTTTGAAATAAAGTGGACATGACACTTAGAAAACATGTGTGGCCAACTCGAGGTTGGGTTGAGTTTGTAGCGTAAACCTACCCGGAACCGACCGGCTTAACTAGTTGCTACAAACAATAGGACCCAATGTGAGAAGTTGGTCATGTGTACCTGGGACCCGAGGTTAGACCAAGTTGTGGTGTAAAGCTACCCGGACCCGCCCGGCTTAACTAGTAACCGCAACAATGTCTAATGTGAGAGGTTAAGGTACAATTAAATTAATGCCTCGTAATTAGGGTTAAGTCATGGCCCACTAAAACTTAACCAATTTTGGGGATACGAGGGATTGAATGGGGTTAAGTGGTGAACTGTTGGTTACACTTAAATAATTTAATCCATGATTAGTGAGGGGTTAAACCACACTTAACCCTCTTAGAAAACCCTAGCAACGTGGTCTGTTCCAGCAGTAATCCCAGTTGGGTATCATTCACAACCCTAGAGGCTAGGCTAGGGCGGGGCACGATTACTGGACTGATGTAAGCGACCAAAGCGACGGCTGAGTGGTACAGCGGTGCGGGTCCAGGCGGGCTACGGACGTGCACGTAGTTCGGTGTTGGACAAACTCGAGGCATGGGTACCAGTAGGTTTAGACTGTGCATTATTGCTTAGGTGTCTGGGGTTGACACCCGAGGGCTTGATACACCCAAAGGTGGACCCAGCACAGTCTGACTACAACCATATGTGGGCCGTATGGACACCAACACTTGACGTGTTAGGTTTATAGGGAGCCGATCGACTAGACCGTTGGGCTGGACCTTGCATTAAGGTCACCTCATGCTATTGGGCCAAAGTTTGGGCTGAGGGATCAATACCTGTTATGTTAGTTTGCTAGTACACTGTGGTGCAAAGCTTAATCTTCTTTATGTGATGACACCTTTATCTATTGTCAGTATATTCATCTCAGTTTCCATCATGATGTTAGCTTTATTAGTTTATAGACTGATCGTAGTAGGGCTTACCAGTCTTTTTGACTGACCTGTTTTCTTTCGCTTCTTTTCTTCCGTTCCCCCCCCTGGTTCTCAGGGAGGGAACAGTGGTGCTTAGCTTGGATCGCTTGCTTGTTCGCTGGATAGCTCATGTATGTCTGGATATTGAGCTCGCTATGGCTTGTCACTTTTATTTTTGGGGATAGCACTATGTATTTCAGTATTTCTGTTTATGTAGTACTAGACATATTTATTTTGGCAGATGACTTTATGATGTACTAGACTTGTTTTGAGATGGTTTGAGATATTCCGCTGTTTTATTCTCACTTACTCTGTTTTACATATATATATTTATGTTCCTGTTCTGCCTTGATATATCATTATGCATGCTTACCCAGTTCTAATGCCCCCCAGAAGCTAGTGCCCCCGAAAGAGTGACCCTAGCGGAGGTGGGGTGTTACAATAACTATAAAAATATTTAAGATCATATGCCAATCATTGTTATTTACTTGAGTTGAATTTTATGTATTTTTACAGATGTCAAGTGTTTAACAAAAGTTTTATAGCGGGAAGGATCCCTTCAGGTTAAATATTTGGTTTTTTCATCCAGCGTCTGAATAATTGGTTTGCGATTATGTAAAATGTAGTATGAATTTGAAGTTTTATCATGAAAAGTTCTCTGAGCTTAATATTGGTCTAAATATGTCAAATTATCATGCTCTTGGAAAATATGGAAATGCAGTTAGAAATCTAAAGTTCACCCTACAATAGATCGTTCTATTTCACTTGCTCTTGGAAAAAAAAAAACATAGTGCCATGTAATGTTCTATAAGCATGCAGTCCTCATAGGTAGAAACTAGCGCATAACTTCTATAGTTCTCTCAGAACTACGTACCCCTCCTCATGTTATTATTATTATTATTATTATTATTATTAGTGTGTGTGTGTGTATGTATGTATGTTTGTATGTACGTGTGTGTGTGTGTGTTTTGTTTCCTATATAACCAATTTAATATATAGTTGTATATCAGCTAATATAGATGACTAAGTGCAAATCATGGTAAATTTTAATATGTGTAGTGGCATTATTATTATTATTATTATTATTATTTTGAGATTGTGTCCCTTCTTTTTATCTCCATCCACGGTTGAATGAATTCAAACTCTAAGCTGCCCAGTATTGCACAACGTTTTGGTGAAGTTATAGATGCACCAACAAGGTAGCTAGCTTGAATATGGATATCTTTGACTACAGGTTTGAGTAGATTTGAAAGACTCACCTAAACTTTATATTCTTTTCCTTCCCAGTCGTACTGTTTTGTCAAATCTCATTGCCATAGACGCTATTTTGCAGCTGTTTGTAGCCTTGCATCCACATAAAAGAATGTTATGCAATGGCAGTGCACTAGATGTAAAGTTTAATGAACATCATGTTTAAATTAAACCTATGTCAGCACCAGTTTGATAACTCCATAATTGCAAGTAAAAGGTAATATGAGTTAACGGTGAGCTAATGCATTTAGTCAACGGAAAAGGTAAAAGGCAATCGTCAACTCACATTTTTATCATTGTTTAATATGCTTACTATATTGTTACTTTCTATATCCCAAGCTATATACAGTTCACATTAGCTTCCTAGAAAAGAATGCACATTCCTAAATTTTAATAAATATATATTAGATAAACAGAGGTGTTTCTTTTGCCATCTATATGTGATTTACCATGTTTCGAAATTAATCTCCATCAATTATTTCTCCTGATTTGTGGTAAGCTTATATGTGAATCAAATATCTATTTCAACAGCTACAAAATTTATGTTTTTTTACACCTGACCATGTTGAGAGACTTGACACATGAGTTTGTGTTTCATATTAGTTTTCTCTTTGGTTTTCCATTTTATTACAATTTTACCTCTCTTTTTTAGAGGTTTTAATAGTACGGTAGTTGAGCTAACTGATTTTTTTGCTGTAGGTTAAAAGATATGCCATCTTCATGGAATTTGGTCTCGGCACTGGTAAGTAAAGCATATTCATTGTTAAAATCGATTTTTATCCTTTCTAACAATGCTTGGTTTTACATTTAGTAGTTTTCAATGCCATGGATGTTTTCAGGAGAAATATATATGTTTACCACTATAATAGTTAAGAATACAAGAGTCAATGAAAGAAAAAAAGAGAAGTTCCTCTATAAATAATCAGTTAGGTGTAAAGTTTGTGATCAAGGAACAAACACCTGGGTTTGCATCATCGTCGATTAGCAGTTTACTCTGGGTTTGCTTAGGGTCGACAAATTGTCTCACTCTTCTTTTTGTTGATGAAGTGAAAATTTCTGCTGGCATTTTTGTATAACAGTTTCAAATAATAAGGATAAGGTAAGATTACTACATTTACTATGAAATTACAGTCGAATCCTCTTATATAAAGTAAGGATAAGATAAGGATAAGGATAAGGTAATTTATTTAGTGCGTGTAATTTAAGTATTAAACGGAAGATAACATCATGCACAACTCATATCATTTACTTTTGTAAAGTTATGACTAGCTATGTGTAGTAATGCACTGCTTGCAAAATTAGGAATAATTGATAGCTGATATTATTGTTTGTTATATAAAAGTCATTGTGTTTTAAAATGTGATTATGCTATAGCTTTGATATTCCTAAGTATATTTATCATTTAAAGTTTTTCAATAATGTTGATGGAAACATAATTTTAGAAATTACAATCTATAAACATATGGTTTCAGTATAGTGAAATATAAAATTTAAGAACACAATGCTGAACAAAATATATGACGAACTCCGTGTGCGTAGCACAGGTTCGCACTTGTAAAATTAAAACATCGAGTATCATTATGTATAACTTAGCAATGACAATTGGACGCACGTATAGTTTGTAGAGCTATAAATTTTTTGCTAAAAAAACCGTTTACCAAAAGAAGTACGATATCCTCCCCTATTTAAATTTCAAAATTGGCCCTTGGATTATTATTTAAGGTATGATTAAGAATAGCAAGATGTGTAAGCCCATACCCATATTCATGTACGAATTTATTGTCTAATTGCCTTGTTTCAAACACGTTCAAATTTGTTTATATATTTTAAATAAAACAAATGATGAGCTTAGCAACGATTTGTCCAACCCAAGCAGGTTACCTGTACATTGCTCTTTTAGCAACAAATGCATAAATTATCCTGAATCACTATTTTGGAAAATAAAAGCATTAAGATTATTTATCTAATAATTTTAAATATCAGTGTTTTTATCGGTGTTTTTCCAATCTTCACATAAAGTCAATTGTTTTGTTATGCTTATTGGCTAGCATTACTCTTTAGATGGTCCATAGCGTTCTGAATCCAAATTTATTTGTTATTTGGGCTCAGTATTTCTACCTGTATGCAGAAATGTAATGCCATTGTTTTTAAGTTCTAAACTTCATGCAATTTTCTCTTTTTGTGAATGCTAGCTAGCAAGTATAATGATAAATGTGCTTGTTATGTATAGTTGACTACTTTTTTTTTCTAAAACTTATTTTGGTGTTATGTTACAAACTTACAGTTCCAAGATTAAGGAGCAAATTGGAGGACAAGCACTCGAACCCTGTCAGGATGGATTCATGCAGAAAATGAGAAGCTTTTATATATATATATATATATATATATATATATATATGTGTGTGTAGGTTCTTCTTCTTCTTCTTCTCTCTCTTTTTTTTTTTTTTTGAACTTTAGACATTATGACGCATAGATCCATCTACTATGTAAACATAATTTTTGTTTATGTGACATTAGTTTTTAGTTGTATCGGATAATCTTATGAATGTTGGGTGTTATGTGAATATTTTATCAATTATTATACCATTTTTTATTGTTATATAATGTTTTGTGACATTAATTTTTCTAGTTGATATATATGTATATATGTTTCATTGCACGATGAGTATTGAATGTTGAGTATTGTTGAAATGAATGTATTTGATGTCTAGATTGATGGTTAGAAATGCTGTAAAATATTTGCTATATATTTCTGTCGGTAATCCGTCGCTATATAGCTAGGATTTACCGACGGATAACTGGAATGTAAAATGTTTGCTATATATTTCCGTCGGTAATCCGTCGCTATATAGCTAGGATTTACCGATTGATAAATGGAATGTAAAATGTTTGATATATATTTTCGTCGGTAATCCCTCGCTAAATAGAATGCATTTAGCGACGGAAAAATATTTACTGATTTTATTATGTTATATATATCCGTCGTTAAATCGTCGGTGAAATATTTTAAAATGAAATGATAATATATCAGAAAACGACGGTGAAGTGACGGAGAATCAACGTTAATTTCCGTCGCAAAATTGTGCCTTAAATACCGATGTGTTTTTTAGCGACAGCCGTATTCTGCTGCAAATCTGTCGCTAATAGGCCTTTAGCGATGGATTAGCGACGGATTTTTCCGCTGCAAATATAATGTTTTCTTGTAGTGTAGGTGTAGATCGACAAATATGAAAGACGATGAATCATTTGGATTGGGTGCTCCAAAAACCAATACTTCACAGAAATTAAAAAATAGGGGTAATTGTTGGAAGTAACGGCTATTTAGGGAATTAGTGGTAAGTTCAAAATGAAGGGTTTTTTTAAGTATAAAGGGAAGTAGGGGTAGTTTAAGCAAAGTAGGTGTAGATCGATGAATACGAAAGATGATGAATTGTTTAGATTAAATGCTGGAAAAACCAATCCTTCACAATAGTAAAGAAATAGGCATAATTGTTGGAAGGAAGGGCTATTTAGAGAATTAGGAGTAGGATTAAAAAGAAGGGTCGTTTTGAAGTATTAAGAGAAGTTGGTGTGGTTTAAGCATAGCAGGGATAGATCGACAAATATAAAAGATGATGAATCATTTGGATTGGGTGCTGCAAAAACCAACCCTTCACGCTAGTTAAAAAATAAAGGTATTTGTTGGAAGTAAGGGCTATTTAGAGAAATAGGGGTATGATTTAAAAGAAGGATTGTTTTGAAGTATTAAGATAAGCCAGGGTAGTTTGAGCGTAGTAGGGTTAGATCGACAAATATAAAATACGATGAATCATTTGGATTGGGTGCTGCAAAAACAAACCCTTTACAGAAATTAAAAAATAGTGGTGGTCGTTAGAAGTAATGGCTATTTAGAGAAGTAGGGGGAGGATTTGAAAGAAGTATTGTTTTGAAGTATTAGGAAAAGTAGGGGTAGTTTAAGTATGGTAGGGGTAGATCGACAAATATGAAAGATGTTGAATCATTTGGATTGGGTGATGCAAAAATCAACCCTTCACAGTTGTTAAAAAATAAGGGTAATTTTTGGAACTAAGGGCTATTTAGAAAATTAGGGATAGGATTTAAAAGAAGGGCTGTTTTGAAGTATTAAGGGGAGTTTGGGTGTTTAAGCATAGTAGGGGTAGATCGACAAATACGAAAGATGATGAATCGTTTAGATTGGGTGATACAAAAACCAACCCCTTACAGAAGTTGAAAAATAGGGGTAGTTGTTGGAAGTAAGGGCTATTTAGGGAATTACAGGTAGGATTAAAAAGATTGACTGCTTTGAAGTATTAAGAGAAGTAGAGGTAGTTTAAGCATAGTATGGGTAGATCGACAAATATGAAAGATGATGAATCGTTTGGATTTCGTGATGCAAAATCCAACCCTTTACAGAAGTAAAAAAATAGGGGTAATTGATGGAAGAAAGGGCTATTTTAGAATTTGAATTAGGATTAAAAAGAAGGATTGTTTTGATGTATTAAGAGAAGTCGGGATAGTTTAAGCATAGTAGGGGTAGATCGACAAATATGAAAGATGATGAATCATTTCGATTGGGTGCTGCAAAAATCAACCCTTCACAGAAGTTAAAAAATAGGGGTAATTGTTGAAAGTAAGGCCTATTTAGAGAATTAGGTTTAGGATTGAAAAGAAGGGTTGTATTGAAGTATTAAGGGAAGTTGGGGTAGTTTAAGCATAGTAGGGGTAGATCGACAAATATGAAAAATGATGAATCATTTGGATTGGGTGCTACAAAAACCAACCCTTCATAAAAGTAAAAAAATAGGGGCAATTGTTGGAAGTAAGGGCTATTTAGGGAATTAGGGATAGGATTAAAAAGGAGCGTTGTTTTGAAGTATTAAGAGAAGTAGGGGTAGTTTAAGCATAGTCGGGGTAGATCGACAAATATGAAAGATGATGAATCGTTTGGATTGGGTGCTGCAAAAACCGATCCTTCACAGTAGTTAAAAAGTAGAGGTAATTATTGGAATGAAGGGGTATTTAGAGAATTAGGGGTAGGATTAAAAATAAGGGTTGTTTTGAAGTATTAAGAGAAGTAGTGGTAGTTTAAGCATAGTAGGAGTAGATCGACAAATATGAAAGATGAGGAATCATTTAGGTTCTTTGCTCCAAAAACCAACCCTTCACAGAAATTAAAAAATAGGGGTAGTTGTTCGAAGTAAGGGCTATCTAGAGAATTGGTGGTAGGATCAAAAATAAGCGTTGTTTTGAAGTATAGAGAGAAGTAGTGGTAGTTTAAGCATAGTAGGGGTAGAACGACGAATACGAAAATGATGAATTGTTTGGATTAGGTGCTGCAAAAACCAATCCTTCACAATAGCAAAAAAGTAGAGGTAATTGTAAGAAGGAAGGGCAATTTAGAGAATTAGATTTGGATTAAAAAGATGGGCTATTTTGAAGTATTAAGAGAAGTAGGGTAGTTTAAGCAAAATAGGGGTAGATCGACAAATATGAAAGATGATGAATCGTTTGGATTGGTTACTGCAAAACCCAATCCTTCACAGTAGTTAAAAAGTTGGGGTAATTGTGGGAAAGAAGGGCTATTTAAAGAATTAGGAGTAGGATTAAAAATAAGGGTTGTTTTGAACTATTAGGAGAAGTAGTGTTAGTTTAAGCATGGTAGGGGTAGATCGACAAATATGAAAGACGATGAATCATTTGGATTGGGTGCTCCAAAAACCAATACTTCACAAAAATTAAAAAATAGGGGTAATTGTTGGAAGTAACGGCTATTTAGGGGATTAGTGGTAGGTTCAAAATGAAGGGTTTTTTTAAAGTATAAAGGGAAGTAGGGGTAGTTTAAGCAAAGTTGGTGTATATCGATGAATACGAAAGATGATGAATTGTTTAGATTAAATGCTGGAAAAACCAATCCTTCACAATAGTAAAGAAATAGGCATAATTGTTGGAAGGAAGGGCTATTTAGAGAATTAGGAGTAGGATTAAAAAGAAGGGTAGTTTTGAAGTATTAAGAGAAGTTGGTGTGGTTTAAGCCTAGCAGGGGTAGATCGACAAGTATAAAAGACGATGAATCATTTGGATTGGGTGCTGCAAAAACCAACCCTTCACACTAGTTAAAAAATAAAGGTATTTTTTGGAAGTAAGGGCTATGTAGAGAATAAGGGGTAGGATTTAAAAGAAGGATTGTTTTGTATTATTAAGATAAGCCAGGGTAGTTTGAGCATAGTAGGGTTAGATCGACAAATATAAAATGCGATGAATCATTTGGATTGGGTGCTGCAAAAACAAACCCTTCACAGAAATTAAAAAATAGGGGTAGTTGGTAGAAGTAAGGGCTATTTAGAGAATTAGGGGGAGGATTTGAAAGAAGGATTGTTTTGAAGTATTAAGAAAAATTGGGGTAGTTTAAGCATAGTAGGGGTAGATCGACAAATATGAAAGATGTTGAATCATTTGGATTGGGTGATGCAAAAACCAACCCTTCACAGTTGTTAAAAAATAAGGGTAATTTTTGGAACTAAGGGCAATTATGAGAATTAGGGGTATGATTTAAAAGAAGGGTTGTTTTGAAATATTAAGGGAAGTTTGGGTGTTTAAGCATAGTAGGGGTAGATCGACAAATACGAAAGATGATGAATCGTTTAGATTGGGTGATGCAAAAACCAACCCCTTACAGAAGTTGAAAAATAGGGGTAGTTGTTGGAAGTAAGGGCTATTTAGAGAATTACAGGTAGGATTAAAAAGAAGGACTGCTTTGAAGTATTAAGAGAAGTAGAGGTATTTTAAGCATAGTATGGGTAGATCGACAAATATGAAAGATGTTGAATCGTTTGGATTTCGTGTTGCAAAATCCAACCCTTTACAGAAGTAAAAAAAATAGGGGTAATTGATGGAAGAAAGGCCTATTTTAGAATTATAATTAGGATTAAAAAGAAGGATTGTTTTGATGTATTAAGAGAAGTCAGGATAGTTTAAGCATAGCAGGGGTAGATCGACAAATATGAAAGATGATGAATCATTTCGATTGGGTGCTACAAAAATCAACCCTTCACAAAAGTAAAAAAATAGGGGTAATTGTCGAAAGTAAGGCCTATTTAGAGAATTAGGTTTAGGATTAAAAAGAAGGGTTGTTTTGAAGTATTAACGGTAGTTGGGGTAGTTTAAGCATAGTAGGGGTAGATCGGCAAATATGAAAAATGATGAATCATTTGGATTGGGTGATACAAAAACCAACCCTTCACAGAAGTAAAAAAATAGGGGCAATTGTTGGATGTAAGGGGTATTTGGGGAATTAGGGATAGGATTAAAAAGAAGCGTTGTTTTGAAGTATTAAGAGAAGAAGGGGTAGTTTAAGCATAGTCGGGGTAGATCGACAAATATGAAAGATGATGAATCGTTTGGATTGGGTGCTGCAAAAACCGATCCTTCACAGTAGTTAAAAACTAGAGGTAATTGTTGGAATGAAGGGGTATTTAGAGAATTAGGGGTAGGATTAAAAATAAGGGTTGTTTTGAAGTATTAAGAGAAGTAGTTTTAGTTTAAGCATAGTAGGAGTAGATCGACAAATATGAAAGATGAGGAATCATTTGGATTCTTTGCTCCAAAAACCAACCCTTCACAGAAATTAATAAATAGGGGTAGTTGTTCGAAGTAAGGGCTATTTAGAGAATTAGTGGTAGGATCAAAAATAAGCGTTGTTTTGAAGTATAAAGAGAAGCAGTGGTAGTTTAAGCATAGTAGGGGTAGACTGAAGAATACGAAAATGATGAATTGTTTGGATTAGGTGCTGCGAAAACAAATCGTTCACAATAGCAAGAAAATAGAGGTAATTGTAGGGAGGAAGGGATATTTAGCGAATTAGGTTTGGATTAAAAAGATGGGCTATTTTGAAGTATTAAGAGAAGTAGGGGTAGTTTAAGCAAAATAGGGGTAGATCGACAAATATGAAAGATGATGAATCGTTTGGATTGGTTGCTGCAAAAACCAATCCTTCACAGTAGTTAAAAAGTAGGGGTAATTGTCGGAAAGAAGGGCTATTTAAAGAGTTAGGGGTAGGATTAAAAATAATGGTTGTTTTGAAGTATTAGGAGAAGTAGTGTTAGTTTAAGCATGACAGGGGTAGATCGACAAATATGAAAGACGATGAATCATTTGGATTGGGTGCTCCAAAAACCAATCCTTCACAGAAATTAAAAAATAGGGGTAACTGTTGGAAGTAACGGCTATTTAGGGGATTAGTGGTAGGTTCAAAATGAATGGATTTTTTGAAGTACAAAGGGAAGTAGGGGTAGTTTAAGCATAGTAGGGGTAGATCGATGAATACGAAAGATGATGAATTGTTTAGATTAAATGCTGCAAAAACCAATCCTTCACAATAGTAAAGAAATAGGCATAATTGTTGGAAGGAACCGCTATTTAGAGAATTAGGAGTAGGATTAAAAAGAAGGGTCGTTTTGAAGTATTAAGAGAAGTTGGTGTGGTTTAAGCCTAGCAGGGGTAGATCGACAAATATAAAAGATGATGAATCATTTGGATTGGGTGCTGCAAAAACCAACCATTCACACTAGTTAAAAAATAATGTTAATTGTTGGAAGTAAGGGCTATTTAGATAATTAGGGGTAGGACTTAAAAGAAGGATTGTTTTGAAGTATTAAGATAAGCAAGGGTAGTTTGAGCATAGTAGGGTTAGATCGACAAATATGAAATACGATGAATCATTTGGATTGGGTGCTGCGAAAACCAACCCTTCACAGAAATTAAAAAATAGGGGTAGTTGTTAGAAGTAAGGGATATTTAGAGAATTAGGGGGAGGATTTGAAAGAAGGATTGTTTTGAAGTATTAAGAAAAGTAGGGGAGTTTAAGCATAGTAGGGGTATATCGACAAATTTGAAAGATGTTGAATCATTTGGATTGGGTGATGCAAAAACCAACCCTTCACAATTGTTAAAAAATAAGGGTAATTTTTGGAACTAAAGGAAATTTAAAGAATTAGGGATTGGATTTAAAAGAAGGGCTGTTTTGAAGTATTAAGCGAAGTTTGGGTGTTTAAGCATAGTAGGGGTAGATCGACAAATTTGAAAGATGTTGAATCATTTGGATTGGGTGATGCAAAAACCAACCCTTCACAATTGTTAAAAAATAAGGGTAATTTTTGGAACTAAAGGAAATTTAAAGAATTAGGGATTGGATTTAAAAGAAGGGCTGTTTTGAAGTATTAAGCGAAGTTTGGGTGTTTAAGCATAGTAGGGGTAGATCGACAAATACAAAAGATGATGAATCATTTAGATTGGGTGATGCAAAAACCAACCCCTTACAGAAGTTGAAAAATAGGGGTAATTGTTGGAAGTAAGGGCTATTTAGAGAATTACAGGTAGGATTAAAAAGAAGGACTGATTTGAAGTATTAAGAGAAGTAGAGGTAGTTTAAGCATAGCAGGAGTAGATCGACAAATATGAAAGATGATGAATCGTTTAGATTGGGTGATGCAAAATCCAACGCTTCACAGAAGTAAAAAATAGGGGTAATTCTTGGAAGAAAGGGCTATTTAGAGAATTAGAATTAGGATTAAAAAGAAGGATTGTTTTTATGTATTAAGACAAGTCGGGATAGTTTAAGCATAGTTGGGGTAGATCGACAAAAATGGAAGATGATGAATCATTTGGATTGGGTGCTGCAAAAATCAACCCTTCACAGAAGTTAAAAAATAGGGGTAATTGTTGAATGTAAGGCCTATTTAGAGAATTAGGTTTAGGATTAAAAAGAAGGGTTGTTTTGAAGTATTAAGGGAAGTTGGGGTAGTTTAAGCATAGTAGGGGTAGATCGACAAATATGAAAAATGATGAATCATTTGGATTGGGTGCTACAAAAACCAACCCTTCACAGAAGTAAAAAAATAGGGGCAAATGTTGGAAGTAAGGGCTATTTAGGGAACTAGGTATAGGATTAAAAAGAAGCGTTGTTTTGAAGTATTAAGAGAAGTAGGGGTAGTTTAAGCATAGTAGGGGTAGATCGACAAATATGAAAGATGATTAATCGTTTGGATTGGGTGCTGCAAAAACCGATCCTTCATAGTAGTTAAAAAATAGAGGTTATTGTTGGAATGAAGGGGTATTTAGAGAATTAGTGGTAGGATTAAAAATAAGGGTTGTTTTGAAGTATTAATAGAAGTAGTGGTATTTTAAGCATAGTAGGAGTAGATTGATAAATATGAAAGACGAGGAATCATTTGGATTTTTTGCCCCAAAAACCAACCCTTCACAAAAATTAAAAAATAGGAGTAGTTGTTCGAAGTAAGGGCTATTTAGAGAATTAGTTGTAGGATCAAAAATTAGCGTTGTTTTGAAGTATAAAGAGAAGTAGTGGTAGTTTAAGCATTGTAGGGGTTGATTGACGAATATGAAAGATGATGATTAGTTTGGATTGGATGCTGCAAAAACCAATCCTTCACAATAGCAAAAAAAAGAGGTAATTGTAGGAAGTAAGGGCTATTTAGACAATTAGGGTTGGATTAAAAAGAAGGGCTATTTTGAAGTATTAAGAGAAGTAGGGATAGTTTAAGCATAGTACGGTTAGATCGACAAATATGAAAGATGATGAATCGTTTGGACTGGTTGCTTCAAAAACCAATCCTTCACAGTAGTTAAAAAGTAGGGGTAATTGTCGGAAAGAAGGGCTATCTAAAGAATTAGGGGTAGGATTAAAAATAAGGGTTGTTTTGAAGTATTAGGAGAAGTAATGTTAGTTTAAGCATGGTAGGGGTAGATCGACAAATATGAAAGACGATGAATCATTTGGATTGGGTGCTCCAAAAACCAACCCTTCATAGAGATTAAAAAATAGTGGTATTTGTTGGAAGTAAGGGATATTTAGGGGATTAGTGGTAGGTTCAAAATGAAGGGTTTTTTTGAAGTATAAAGGGAAGTAGGGGTAGTTTAAGCATAGTAGGGGTAGAACGATGAATACGAAAGATGATGAATTGTTTGGATTAGGTGCTGCAAAAACCCATCCTTCACAATAGTAAAGAAATAGGCATAATTGTTGAAAGGAAGGGCTATTTAGAGAATTAGGTGTAGGATTAAAAAGAATGGTCGTTTTGAAATATTAAGAGAAGTTGGTGTGGTTTAAGCATAGCAGGGGTAGATCGACAAATATAAAAGATGATGAATCATTTGGATTGGGTGCTGCAAAAACCAACCCTTCACACTAGTTAAAAAATAAAGGTAATTGCTGAAAGTAAGGGCTATTTAGAGAATTAGGGGTAGATTTAAAAGAAGGACTGTTTTGAAGTATTAAGATAAGCTAGGGTAGTTTGAGCATAGTAGGGTTAGATCGACAAATATGAATTACGATTAATCATTTGGATTGGGTGCTACAAAAACTAACCCTTCACGGAAATTAAAAAATAGGGGTAGTTGTTAGAAGTACGGGCTATTTAGAGAATTAGGGGAGGATTTAAAAGAAGGATTGTTTTGAAGTATTAATAAAAGTAGGGGTAGTTTAAGCATAGTAGGGGTAGATCGACAAATATGAAAGATGTTGAATCATTTAGATTGGGCGACACAAAAACCAACCATTCACTATTGTTTAAAAATAAGGGTAATTTTTGGAGCTAAGGGCAATTTAGAGAATTAGGGATAGGATTTAAAAGAAGGGCTGTTTTGAAGTATTAAGGGAAGTTTGGGTGTTTAAGCATAGTAGGGGTAGATCGACAAATACGAAAGATGATGAATCGTTTAGATTGGGTGATGCAAAAACCAACCCTCACAGAAGTTGAAAAATAGGGGTAATTGTTGGAAGTAAGGGCTATTTAGAGAATTACAGGTAGGATTAAAAAGAAGGATTGCTTTGAAGTATTAAGAGAAGTAGAGGTAGTTCAAGCATAGTAGGGGTAGATCGACCAATATGGAGGATGATGAATCATTTGGATTGGGTGCTGCAAAAACCAACCCTTCACAGAAGTTAAAAAATAGGGGTAATTGTTGGAAGTAAGGCCTATTTACAGAATTAGGGTTAGGATTAAAAAGAAGGGCTGTTTTGAAGTATTAAAGGAAGTTGGGGTAGTTTAAGCATAGTAGGGGTAGATGGGGAAATATGAAAAATGATGAATCATTTGGATTCGGTGCTACAAAAACCAACCCTTTACAGAGGTAAAAAAATACGGGCAATTGTTGGAAGTAAGGGCTATTTAGGGAATTAGGGATAGGATTAAAAAGAAGAGTTGATTTGAAGTATTATGAGAAGTAGGGGTAGTTTAAGCATAGTAAGGGTAGATCGACAAATATGAAAGATGATGAATCGTTTGGATTGGATGCGGCAAAAACCGATCCTTCGCAGTAGTTAAAAAGTAGAGGTAATTTTCGGAAAGAAGGGGTATTTAGATCGACAAATATGAAAGATGATGAATCGTTTGGATTGTTTGCTCCAAAAACTAACTCTTCACAGAAATTAAAAAAATAGGGGTAATTGTTCGAAGTAAGGGCTATTTAGAGAATTAGTGGTAGGATAAAAAAGAAGCGTTGTTTTGAAGTATAAAGAGAAGTAGTGGTAGTTTAAGCATAGTAGGGGTAGATCGACGAATATGAAAGATGATGAATTGTTTGGATTGGGTGCTGCAAAAACCAATCCTTTACAATAGCAAAAAAATAGAGGTAATTGTAGGAAGGAAGGGGCTATTTAGAGAATTAGGATTCGATTAAAAAGAAGGGCTATTTTGAAGTATTAAGAGAAGTAGGGGTAGTTTATGCATAGTAGGGGTAGATCGACAAATACGAAAGATGATGAATCGTTTGGATTGGTTGCTGCAAAAACCAATCCTTCACAGTAGTTAAACAGTAGGTGTAATTATTGGAAAGAAGGGCTATTTAAAGAATTAGGGGTAGGATTAAAAATAAGGGTTTTTTTGAAGTATTAGGAGAAGTAGTGGAAGTTTAAGCATAGTAGGGGTAGATCGACAAATATGAAAGACGATGAATCATTTTGATTGGGTGCTCCAAAAACCAACCCTTCAAAGAAATTAAAAAATAGGGGTAATTTTTGGAAGTAAGGGATATTTAGGGGATTAGTGGTAGGTTCAAAATGAAGGGTTGTTTTGAAGTATAAAGAGTAGTAGGTGTAGTTTAAGCATAGTAGGGGTAGATCGATGAATACGAAAGATGATAAATTGTTTGGATTAGGTGCTGCAAAAACCAATCTCTCACAATAGTAAAGTAATAGACATAATTGTTGGAATGAAGGGCTATCTAGAGAATTAGGGGTAGGATTAAAAAGATGGGGTGGTTTAAGCATAGTAGGGGTAGATCGACAAATATAAAAGTTGGTGAATCATTTGGATTGGGTGCTGCAAAAATCAACCCTTCACACTAGTAAAAAAATAAAGATAATTATTGGAAGTAAGGTATATTTTCAGAATTAGGGGTAGGATTTAAAGAAGGATTTCTTTGAAGTATTGAGATAAGTAAGTGTCGTTTAAGCATAGTAGGGGTAAATCGACAAATATGAAAGATGGTGAATCATTTGGATTGGGTGCTGCAAAAACCAACCCTTCACAGTTGTTAAAAAATCAGGGTAATTTTTGGAACTAAGGGCTATTTAGAGAATTAGGGATAGGATTTAAAAGAAGCGTTTCTTTGAAGTATTAAGGGAAGTTGGGGTAGTTTAAGCATAGTAGGGATAGATTGACAAATACGAAAGATGATGAATCGTTTAGATTCGGTGATGCAAAAACCAACCCCTCACAGAAATTAAAAAATAGGGATAATTATTGGAAGTAAGGTCTATTTAGAGAATTACAGGTAGGATTAAAAAGAAGGACTGATTTTAAGTATTAAGTGATGTATGGGTAGTTTAAGCATAGTAGGGGTAGATCGATAAATATTAAAGATGATGAATCATTTAGATTGGGTGCTGCAGAAACCAACCCTTCACAGAAGTTAAAAAATAAGAGTAATTCTTGAAACTAAGGGCTATTTAGAGAATTAGGGATAGGATAAAAAAGAAGGGCTATTTTGAAGTATTAAGAGAAGTAGGGGTAGGTTAAGCATAGTAGGGGTAGACAGACAAATATGAAAGATGATGAATCATTTAGATTGGGTGATGCAAAAACCAACCCTTCACAAAAATTAAAAAATAGGGTTAATTGTTGGAATTAAGGGCTATTTAGAGAGTTAGAGGTAGGATTAAAAAGGACTATTTTGAAGTATTGAGGGAAGTAGTGGTAGTTTAAGCATAGTAGGGGTAGATCGACAAATATGAAAGATGATGAATCGTTTAGATTGGTTGATGCAAAATCCAACCCTTCATAGAAGTTAAAAAATAGTGGTAATTGTTGGAAGAAAGGTCTATTTAGAGAATTAGAATTAGGATTAAAAAGAAGGATTCTTTTGATGTATTAAGAGAAGTTGGGATAGTTTAAGCATAGTAGGTGTAGATCGACAAATATGAAAGATGATGAATCATTTGGATTAAGTGCTGCAAAAATCAACCCTTCACAGAAGTTAAAATATAGGGGTAATTGTAACACCTCACCTCCGCCAAGGTAACTCTTGCAAGTACATTGGCTTTGGAGGGGCGTTTAAACGAGGTAAACTTGCATGCAGATATCACAAGACAGAACAAAACCATAGTCATGTTACAACAAAGTACTTGATCATTATTTTCCATCAAACAAAGTCTAGAGAAAAACAAAAACTAAAAAACTGAAATACATAAAGTACTATCCCCAAAGTGAAGTGATAAACCATAGCTAGCTCAATGTCCAAAACCGTACATGAGCAAATCCAGTAAGCAAGCTGTAAAGATCCAAGCTAAGCTCCAATGTTCCCACCCTGAGGACCTGAGGGGGGGGGAACGGTAGAAAAGAGGCGAAAGAAAACAGGTCAGTCAAAAAGACTGGTAAGCCCTACTACTATATGTCCATGAACTAGTAAAGTTAACTGGCATGAGAAGCTGAGATGAACATAAGGATAACAACATACTGGCATGATGAATAACTAACAAGATAGGTAAAGGTGTCATCGCATAATCAAGGTTAAGTTTTGCACCATGGGTGTACTAGCATTCCAACATGTCAAGTAAAAACAAGAATTGATCCCTTGGCCCAAGCTTGGCCCAATATCATGAGGTGACCTAAATCAAGGTCCTACTACACGGTCTAGTCGATCGGCTCCCTATAAGCCTAACTCGTCGTGTATCGGTGTCATACGGCTTAATCATGTAATGTAGTTGACTGTGCAGGGTCCACCCCTAGGGTGTATCAGGCCCTACGGTGTAACCCTCAGACACCATTCCAGGATGCACAGTCTAAACCTACCGGCCTCCGTGTTCGACTCCGGACTTAATGTGCACGACCATGGTCCGCCTGAACAACCGGTGCATCATTCAGTCATCTCTTTTTGTCTCTTACAATCAGCTCAGTAATCGTGCCCCACCCTAGCCTAGTCCTAGGGTCTTATGATACTATCTAGAAGGTTACTGCTGAAAAGGACCACGCAACTAGGGTTTCTTAACGAGTTAAATGTGGTTAACCCGATCCAAACGTGGATTAAATTGGTTAAGCGTACCCAAGGTTCCTGACTTAACCCCGATTAACGCATCAAGTCCAAATTGGTTAAGTATTAAGTGGACCATCACTTAACCCTAATCAGGAGGCATTAATTAACTTAATGCGCTTTAACCTCTCACATTAGCCTTTGTTGTGGTTACTAGTTAAGCCGGGCGGGTCCGGGTAGCTTTACACCACAACTAGGTCTAACCTCGGGTTCGAGCACAACATGACCAACTTCTCACATTGGGTCCTATTGTTTGTAGCCACTAGTTAAGCCGGGCGGGTCCGGGTAGATTTATGCTACAAACTCAACGCAACCTCGAGTTGGCCACACTCATCTTTTCTAAGTGTCATGTCCATTATGTTTCCAAAACATAATTACATATCACGTCATGTTATAAAAACCATGTTCTTGTCATAATGTTACCCAACCCCAACGTAATCCCATCGTTTACATAATCGCAACAATGCATAAAGGATAAAATAGGGAACTTGGCATAATCATGACAAAAAGGTGTTGAAGCCACAAGTTTAACATGGTGGCATATGAAATGTACATATGTTCATATACTTGCATATTGCGCTATTAGGCTTCAAAAGCATGCATAAAACCAAACTTAGCATATAAGTGATACATGGTGATAAATGACATGTAGAAGTTGCTAGAAGTTCGCATTTAGCCTCACATGCAAGTTATCATAAGGGATATGATAACTTCCATGTTGCCAAAATGCAACCTTTAACATAAAGCTTGAAGCTTTAAGCTCACAAACTCAAGTTTTACTTGCATAACATGATAACATGATCAACCCAAACTTGCATAACATGATCAACCCAAACTTGCATAACATAGCAACATGTGTCAACTTGCATAATGATCAACCAACTTGCATATCATAATGATCAACCAAACTTGCATATAATGATCAACCAAACTTGCATATCATGATGATCAACCAAACTTGCATATCATAATGATCAACCAAACTTGCATATAATGATCAACCAAACTTGCATATCATGATCAACCCAAACTTGAATATCATGATGATCAACCAAACTTGCATATCATAATGATCAACCAAACTTGCATATAATGATCAACCAAACTTGCATATCATGATGATCAACCAAACTTGCATATCATAATGATCAACCCCAAACTTGCATCACTTATTTAACTTTAGAGTTCAAGAAATGAAAGTAGAAAAGAGCTTACAATGCTATGAAGACACAAATGAATATTTATTAAAAGATTGAGACGAAGCCCTTATGCAATCACCAAAAAGACCCAAATACGAAAGCTCCAAATTAAACCCTTGAGCCAAATCGATAAAAATCCTTGCTTTGAAATAGAAAGGTTGCAACTTGACTTGAATGCAAGCTAAGAACACTCATACAAGCGTGAAAACACTTGCATGAACTCACAATCTCTCATAGAAATAAACTTAGGAATTTTAGCATGAGGGTGGAGGCCATGAGAGGAACAATTTTGGCATAGTTTAGTTGTAGGATTGAATAATGGTGATTTAGGCTAGGTGTTAGGTCCTTTTTATACAAGATTAGGGTAATATTGGCCATAGGATTAACCCTAGATTCAATCCAAGCCATCAAATCCCGTCACAAGCCTCCAAAACAGGTCAAAACAGCCAAAATGGGTGCACCAGGTTGCCTGGGCCGACCAGGCAGGTCGACACTCAGGTCGACCCTGGGGTCGACTCCCCAGTCGACCTAGGGGGGGGGGGAGGTCGACTCCCCAGTAGACCCCCAGGTCGACCCCCCTGGGTCTGGCGGGAATTTTCCCGCCACTTCTAATTTTCTGAAATTTGAATCTGTTTTGAATTTGAATTTTTCGTCAAACTTCGCGAGGCCATATCTTGGTCATACGGACTCCGATTTTCGAAAACTCGGACTCTATTTCGCGTATTTTTCCGAGACGAACGCAATGGCACAGCCCGTTTCCCTTGATTCAAATTTACAGTTTAATTCTGCCTCGATTTATGTTATAATATGTTATTCAAAAATACGGGTTGTTACATTCTCCCCTCCTTAAAGGATTTCATCCCCGAAATCTCCAAGTTAGGAAGAACGTATCCTACCATCCATCATCCATCTATTCAAAACATTATCCACGTGCAGTCATTGTCCTTAAAGGATTCTAAATGCTGTATGATCATATGCAAAGGTGTGTGTATATGTACTTATCTAATGCAAAAATCAGGCGGTTATTGATACAGTAAACCTCCTTAATGCAAAGTATGTTACTGAAATGAGTCCATATGTATGCGAATTCCTAACATAATTTATAATCTCTACATGAGTGCACATAACATTCATCCATATGCAACATCCATGTGATAGCAAAACAAGTTTCATCCATGAATAAGTATAAGCACTCATGCATATGCAACATGAAAGTGTGTGAGCCGATCTTAGTGCCTAATGTGTATCATGCATCCACGAGTATCCACGTGCAAACACTTGCAACCATTTGCAACCATCAAGCATAACATGTTTCAAATACATGCTTCATCCAAAGGGTTTCTACCTAAGGTCCTCATAACATGATTAACGAGATAACAAGATAAACATGGATAGAAAAAGAAAGATAGGAAAAGGGATCGAGAATGTACCCTCAAAAAGGAATGGATAAAGCTCACGCATCTTCTCCTCGGTTTCCCAAGTTGCGTCTTCCTCGGCTTCACCCCACTGAACTTTCACCAACTTGACCTCTCGATTCCTTAACTTCTTGATCTCTGTTCCCAGAATACGAATCGGAGCTTTTCTCAGGGTTGCCTCTTTCTCTACCTCAATGTCTTCGAGAATGCTTGGCTCAACCACTTTGGTGGACTCATGAAGGCACTTTCGGAGATGCGAGACATGAAAGACATTATGCACTCCGGCTAGCTTCTCGGGCAATCCCACCTTATATGCCATCTTTCCAATTCTGTCTATGATAGGGAAGGGTCCTACGAACCTTGGTGCCAGCTCCCCACTACTCCAAAACGAACCACATTACGTAAAGGAGAAACCTTCACGAAAACCATGTCTCCCACTTCGAATTCCAAATCTGCCCTTCGTCTGTCAGCATAGGATTTCTGTCTATCTTGGGCCGCTTTCATCCCTCTTCTCACTAAGTCAACTTTCTAGGATGTATCCCGTATCATATTTGGCCCAAGTATAAGCCTATCTGTTGTCTCCCACCAACAAGATGGTGACCTACACGGCCTTCCATACAAAGCTTCAAATGGTGCCATCCCTATGCTGGCTTGATAGCTATTATTATACGCAAACTCTACAAGAGGAAGGTGGTCTTCCCAAGTCCCACCAAAGTCAAGAACACAAAGCCACAAGAGATCTTCTAGCACTCGATTCACCCTTTCGGTTTGGCCATCCGTCTGGGGGTGATAGGCTGTACTCAGATTCAATCGTGTACCCATCGCTTCTTGCAAACTGTTCCAAAACTGGCTAGTGAAAATTGGGTCATGATCGCTAACTATGCTAGAAGGAACTCCATGTAACTGCACTATCTCTCGAAGATAAATAGATGCTAGCTGTGATGTGGTCCTCTTGCTCTTTACTGGGATGAAGTGAGCACTCTTCGTAAGTCTGCCAACTATGACCCATATGCTTGTGTTCCCTCTCCTTGACCAAGGCAATCCATCCACAAAATCCATAGAAATACTCTCCCACTTCCATTGTGGGACCTCCAATGGATGTAATAGCCCACCCGGTTTCTTTGACTCGACTTTCACTTGTTGGCACACCATGCACCTTGAGACATACTCTGCCACGTCTTTCTTCATTCCAGCCCAAAAGAAAATGCACTTCATATCCCTATACATCTTATCCCCTCCCGGATGTATAGTCATCTTCGAGTGATGTGCTTCTTCGAGAACTTTATGCACCAAGTCTCCTACATGTGGAACGCATAGCCTTCCATCACGCCTTAGCCAACCTCTTTCATCAATAGTATATCTAGCAAGGTGACTAGACGTCTCACCACGAATCATCTTATCCCTGACCTCGACAATTTGCGGATCTTCCTTCTGTGAAGCCCCAACTTGATCAAGAAGTGTGGGTCTAAGCTCAAGGGATGCTAATGATCCCGTCATCGACTCAAAAGTCGTCGTGAAATCAAAGGTCGCTAAGATTTATAAGTTCTTCATCTCAATGAACAAGGGACTCAAAGTCAATCTCCTTCTGCTTAGTGCATCCGCCACAACATTACCCTTCCCAGGGGTATAAGCTATCTCGAAGTCATAAGATGCCAAGAATTCCATCCACCTTTGCTGCCTTAAATTCAGATCTTTTTGCGAGAAGAGGTACTTGAGTGACTTGTGATCAGTATATAACTCAAACCTTTCGCCTAGAAGATAGTGGCGCCAGGATTTGAGTGCAAAGACAATCGCCGCTAACTCCAAATCATGGGTGGGATAGTTCTTCTCATGAACTTTAAGTTGCCTACCCCCATAACGTATCAATCTTCCCTCTTGCATTAGACCAGCTCCTAACCCCGTGCCACATGCGTCGGTGTACACAGTAAACATCTTACCACAATCGTGTAATGCTAAAACTGGAGCGGTAGTAAGGGCCCTCTTGAGCCTTTGAAAAGCAAGCTCACACTCCAAGTCCCATGCAAAGACTAAGTTCTTCTTCGTCAACTTAGTAAGATGGGCCGAAATCTTAGCGAAGTCCCTGATGAACTTCCTATAGTAGCCCGCCAGACCGAGAAAGCTTCTTACTTCGGTTGCATTCCTAGGAGTCTTCCAGTCTTGAACCACAACCACTTTCGCGGGATCCACCGCTATGCCTTGCTTAGAAACTATATGTCCAAGAAACCGAACTTCCTTTCTCCAGAAATGACATTTGGAGAACTTGGCTTTCAACTGATGCGCTCTAAGCGTATCCATTACTTCCTTGAGATGCCTAGCATGCTCTTCCTCATCCTTTGAGAAGATCAGAATATCATCCACGAAGACAACAACAAACTTGTTAAGGAACTCCCTGAACACCCTACTCATCAAGTCTACGAGGTAGGCGGGTGCATTAGTCAAACCGAATGGCATGACAAGCCATTCAAAGAATCCATCTGGAGTCCTAAACGCAGTTTTATCGATACTATCCTCAGCCACTCTAAGCTGATGGAATCCGGTGGCTAGATCGAGCTGAGATAAAACAGAAGCACCTACAAGCTGGTCAAAGAGATCATCAATCCTCGGTAACGGGTGCCTATTCCTCTTTGTCAGCTTGTTCAACTCTCGATAATCAACACATAGACGAAGCGAACCATCCGGCTTAGTAGCGAATACCACCGGAGCACCCCATTCAGAAATGCTTCGTCTAATAAAATTCTTCTCAAGAAACTCCTTGATTTGCTTACTGAGCTCCCTTCTCTCACGAGGGGCCATGTGCCTAACTGGCAATGATACTGGTTTGGCATTATCAACTGGATAAATGCGGAAATCTATCTCTCGTTTAGGGGGTAACCCCTTAACTTCTTCAAAGACATCAGGATAGTCTTGGACCACCCTTACAAACCGCAAATCATCGATGGACGAGTCGAGAGATTCAAGATAACATAACATGACGGGACCTCTAGGGTTACAAGAAATTTCTAGGGTGTTACCGAGGCGAGTCATGAGCCTCACCACCCTATGCTCACAATCGAGGATGGCTCCATAACTGGACAACCAATCCATGCCCAAGATCAACCCATATCCCGTGAACCCGAGAACATAAGCATTACACGTGAATTCTACGGCCAAGATAGAAATCTTCAAATCCATACAAATCATAGATAAATGGGCGGAACCCCCAATTGGATTTGAAACACAAACGGGATCCTCAACTAGGCTAGTACTTAGGTGCAAACTTTCAATAATGTCAGAAGAAATAAAACTATGCGATGCGCCAGAACCAAATAAGGTGCGAACAGGATAATCAGAAATATAAACAAGACTTTCTACAGAAATACTACCTCGGTCCTGAACTGGAGCAGCAGTGAGAGCTTGCACTTGCCCTCCAGAAGGTCCTGCACGCTGATTCTGCCCTTGCTTCTTGGGGCAATCCTTGATAAAGTGTCCGGTCTCTCCACAATGAAAGCATTGGCCTGACTTCCTCTTCCTTTTCTTACAGTCTTTAGCTATGTGCCCAACATTCCCACAGTAGTTGCATTTTCTTGGGTCCTTTGCCTTGGCCTTGTTACCCTTGTTGTTCTTGTTGTTTTTTTGTTCTAATTGCTCTGATTTCCTCCCCACTTGGAGTCTATCTTCTTGGCTTGAGTTTCATTAGCCTTGACTTCCTTCTTGCCATTCTTATCGTCTCCTTGAAGCAATGCCATGTCTACAAGTCCTTCAAAAGTGGCCCCCAAGGGTATATGAGATAGGGCTAAACCTTGTAATGGCTCATTCAACCCTCGTGCAAAGCACAAAGCCTTCTTCTGGGGAGTATTAATCATGTCCAAACCGAATCGGGCGAGCTTGTTAAACTCATTCACATACTCTCTCAATGTCATGTCCCCTTGCTTCAAACATATAAACTTCTCCAATTGCAGATTCGCCTCAGCTGATGACAGAAACTTAAGCCCAAATCTTGTCCTAAAGTCGGCTCAAGTCTCTATAGGCCTCGTAGCATTGGTGACCTCCCACCAATAAGCAGCTTCTTCTTTTAATAGCCATGCTGCCAATAGAACCTTTCGATGGTCTTCCACATCAAAGATAGCGAAAAGATCTTCGGTTTCTTTCAACCAATTTCGCGCCTCGACAAAAGTCTCCGTCCCAATGAAATTCTTGCCACCCATCGCCTTAAAGTCCTTGCAAACTTTAGCGAAATCCGCTTGTGGATTCTGAGGAGGGGGAGGAGGAGGAGGAACCTCAGTTATGTTGGGGGTATTTACTAGGCCCACATCGTTGGCCCTAGCTTCCAAGTACCTCCGGAACCATCCGGGAATGGTCGCTCCCTTGGGAAGGTTAAGGTCGGCCATACTGAAACGAAGAAAAAGATAGATAGATTCAGAACGAGGAAACGAAGGATAGTGCTATGGCTTTTAGGGAATAGCCTTTTTAAAATAACTAGACTTTTCTTGGAAAATACTCAATTGGTTTTGAAAATAGTTTTTGAAAAGGTAAGTTTTAAAAACCTTTTGTCCAAATCTTGTAAACCTTATGCTCTGATACCAAATGTAACACCCCACCTCCGCCAAGGTAACTCTTGCAAGTACATTGGCTTTGGAGGGGCGTTTAAACGAGGTAAACATGCATGCAGATATCACAAGACAGAACATGTAAGTAAAACAGAGTAGTAAAGCAGCGGATAAAACTTAGCATTTCAAAACCATAGTCATGTTACAACAAAGTACTTGATCATTATTTTCCAACAAACAAAGTCTAGAGAAAAACATAAACTGAAAAACTGAAATATAAAAAGTACTATCCCCAAAGTGAAGTGATAAACCATAGCTAGCTCAATGTCCAAAACCGTACATGAGCAAATCCGGTAAGCAAGCTGTAAAGATCCAAGCTAATCTCCAATGTTCCCACCCTGAGGACCTTAGGGGGGGAAACGGAAGAAAAGAGGCGAAAGAAAACAGGTCAGTCAAAAAGACTGGTAAGCCCTACTACTTTCTGTCCATGAACTAGTAAAGTTAACTGGCATGAGAAGCTTAGATGAACATAAGGATAACAACATACTGGCATGATGAATAACTAACAAGATAGGTAAAGGAGTCATCGCATAATCAAGGTTAAGTTTTGCACCACGGGTGTACTAGCATTCCAACATGTCAAGTAAAAACAAGAATTGATCCCTTGGCCCAACCTTGGCCCAATATCATGAGGTGACCTAAATCAAGGTCCAACTACACGGTCTAGTCGATCAGCTCCCTATAAGCCTAACTCGTCGTGTATCGGTGTCATACGGCTTAATCATGTAATGTAGTTGACTGTGTAGGGTCCATCCCTAGGGTGTATCAGGCCCTACGGTGTAACCCTCAGACACCATTCCAGGATGCACAGTCTAAACCTACCGGCCCCCGTGTTCAACTCCGGACTTAATGTGCACGACCATGGTCCTCCTGAACAACCGGTGCATCATTCAGCCGTATCTTTTGGTCTCTTACAATCAGCCCAGTAATCGTGCCCCACCCTAGCCTAGTCCTAGGGTCTTATAATACTATCTAGAAGGTTACTGCTGAAAAGGACCACGCAACTAGGGTTTCTTAACGTGTTAAATGTGGTTAACCCGATCCAAACGTGGATTAAATTGGTTAAGCGTACCCAAGGTTCCTGACTTAACCCCGATTAACCCATCAAGTCCAAATTGGTTAAGTATTAAGTGGACCATGACTTAACCCTAATCAGGAGGCATTAATTAACTTAATGCGCTTTAACCTCTCACATTAGCCTTTGTTGTGGTTACTAGTTAAGCCGGGCGGGTCCGGGTAGCTTTACACCACAACTCGGTCTAACCTCAGGTTCGAGCACAACATGACCAACTTCTCACATTGGGTCCTATTGTTTGTAGCCACTAGTTAAGCCGGGCGGGTCCGGGTAGATTTATGCTACAAACTCAACCCAAACTCGAGTTGGCCACACTCATCTTTTCTAAGTGTCATGTCCATTATGTTTCCAAAACATAATAACATATCACGTCATGGTATAAAAACCATGTTCTTGTCATAATGTTACCCAACCCCAACGTAATCCCATCGTTTACATAATCGCAACAACGCATAAAGGATAAAATAGGGAACTTGGCATAATCATGACAAAAAGGTGTTGAAGCCACAAGTTTAACATGGTGGCATATGAAATGTACATATGTTCATATACTTGCATATTGCATTATTAGGCTTCAAAAGCATGCATAAAACCAAACTTAGCATATAAGTGATACATGGTGATAAATGACATGTAGAATTTGCTAGAAGTTCGCATTTAGCCTCACATGCAAGTTATCATAAGGGATCTGATAACTTCCATGTTGCCAAAATGCAACCTTTAACATAAAGCTTGAAGCTTTAAGCTCAGAAACTCAAGTTTTACTTGCATAACATGATAACATGATCAACCCAAACTTGCATATCATGATAACGTGATCAACCCAAACTTGCATAACATAGCAACATGTGTCAACTTGCATAATGATCAACCAACTTGCATATCATAATGATCAACCAAACTTGCATATAATGATCAACCAAACTTGCATATTATGATGATCAACCAAACTTGCATATCATAATGATCAACCAAACTTGCATATGATGATCAACCAAACTTGCATATCATGATGATCAACCAAACTTGCATATCATAATGATCAACCCCAAACTTGCATCATTCATTTAACTTTAGAGTTCAAGAAATGAAAGTAGAAAAGGGCTTACAATGCTATGAATACACAAATGATTATTTATTAAAAGATTGAGACGAAGCCCTTATGCAATCACCGAAAAGACCCAAATATGACAGCTCCAAATTAAACCCTTGAGCCAAATCGATAAAAATCCTTGCTTTGAAATAGAAATGTTGCAACTGGACTTCAATGCAAGCTAAGAACACTCATACAAGCTTGAAAACACTTGTATGAACTCACAATCTCTCATAGAAATAAACTTAGGAATTTTAGCATGAGGGTGGAGGCCATGAGAGGAACAAGTTTGGCATAGTTTAGTTGTAGGATTGAATAATGGTGATTTAGGCTAGGTGTTAGGTCCTTTTTATAGAAGATTAGGGTAATATTAGCTATAGGATTAACCCTAGATTCAATCCAAGCCATCAAATCCCGTTACAAGCCTCCAAAACAGTCAAAACAGCCAAAATGGGTGCACCAGGTTGCCTGGGCCGACCAGGCAGGTCGACACCCAGGTCGACCCTGGGGGTCGACTCCCCAGTCGACCTGGGGGGAGGTCGACTCCCCGGTCGACCCCCAGGTCGACCCCCCTGGGTCTGGCGGGAATTTTCCCGCCACTTCTGATTTTCTGAAATTTGAATCTGTTTTGAATTTGAATTTTTCGTCAAACTTCGCGAGGCCATATCTTGGTCATACGGACTCCGATTTTCGAAAACTCGGACTCTATTTCGCGTATTTTTCCGCGACGAACACATTGGCACAGCCCGTTTCCCTTGATTCAAATATTACAATTTAATTCTGCATCGATTTATGTTATAACATGTTATTCAAAAATACGGTTTGTTACAGTAATTGTTGAAAGTAAGGCCTATTTAGAGAATTAGGGTTAGAATTAAAAAGAAGGGTTATTTTGAAGTATTAATGGAAGTTGGGGTAGTTTAAGCATAGTAGGGGTAGATTGGCAAATATGAAAAATAATGAATCATTTGGATTGGGTGCTACAAAAACCAACCCTTCACAGAAGTTAAAAAATAGGAGCAATTGTTGGAAGTAAGGGCTATTTAAGGAATTAGGGATAGAATTAAAAAGATGCGTTGTTTTGAAGTATTAAGAGAAGTAGGAGTAGTTTAAGCATAGTAGGGGTAGATCGGCAAATATGAAAGATGATGAATCATTTGGATTGGGTGCTGCAAAAACCGATCCTTCACAGTAGTTAAAAAGTAGAGGTGATTGTTGGAATGAAGGGGTATTTAGAGAATTAGGGGTAGGATTAATAATAAGGGTTGTTTTGAAGTATTAAGAGAATTAGTGGTAGTTTAAGCATAGTAGGAGTACATCGACAAATATGAAAGATGAGGAATCATTTGGATTTTATCCTCCAAAAACCAACCTTTCAAAGAAATTAAAAAATAGCGGTAATTGTTCGAAGTAAGGGCTATTTAGGGAACTAGTGTTAGGATCAAAAGGAAGCGTTGTTTTGAAGTATAAAGAGAAGTAGTGGTAGTTTAAGCATAGTAGGGGTAGAACGACGAATACGAAAGATGATGAATCGTTTGGATTGGGTGCTGCAAAAACCAATCCTTCACAATAGCAAAAAAATAGAGGTAATTGTAGGAAGGGCTATTTAGAGAATTAGGTTTGTATTAAAAAGATGGTCTATTTTGAAGTATTAAGAGAAGTAGGGGTAGTTTAAGCAAAGTAGGGGTAGATCGGCAAATATGAAAGATGATGGATCGTTTGGATTGGTTGCTGCAAAAACCAATCCTTCACAGTAGTTAAAAAGTAGGGGTAATTGTCGGAAAGAAGGCCTATTTAAAGAATTAGGTGTAGGATTAAAAATAAGGGTTGTTTTGTAGTATTAGGAGAAGTAGCGTTAGTTTAAGCATGGTAGGGGTAGATCGACAAATATGAAAGACGATGAATCATTTGGATTGGGTGCTCCAAAAACCAACCCTTCACAGTAATTAAAAAATAGGGGTTATTGTTGGAAGCAAGGGCTATTTAGTGGATTAGTGGTAGGTTTAAAATGAAGGGTTTTTTTGAAGTATAAAGGGAAGTAGGGGTAGTTGAAGCTGTAGGGGTAGATCGATGAATACGAAAGATGATGAATTGTTTAGATTAAATGCTGCAAAAACCAATCCTTCACAATAGTAAAGAAATAGGCATAACTGTTGGAAGGAAGGGCTATTTAGAGAATTAGGAGTAGGATTAAAAAGAAGGGTCGTTTTGAAGTTTTAAGAGAAGTTGGTGTGGTTTAAGCCTAGCAGGGGTAGATCGACCAATATAAAAGATGATGAATCATTTGGATTGGGTGCTGCAAAAACCAACCCTTCACACTAGTTAAGAAATAAAGGTAATTGTTGGAAGTGAGGGCTATTTAGAGAATTAGGGGTAGGATTTAAAAGAAGGATTGTTTTGAAGTATTAAGATAAGCAAGGGTAGTTTAAGCAAAGTAGGGTTAGATCGACAAATATGAAATACGATGAATCATTTGGATTGGGTGCTGCAAAAACCAACCCTTCACAGAAATTAAATATAGGGGTAGTTGTTAGAAGTAAGGGCTATTTAGAGAATTAGGGGGAGGATTTAAAAGAAGGATCGTCTTGAAGTATTAAGAAAAGTAGGGCTAGTTTAAGCATAGTAGGGGTAGATCGACAAATATGAAAGATGTTGAATCATTTGGATTGGGTGATGCAAAAACCAACCCTTCACAGTTGCTAAAAAATAAGGGTTATTTTTAGAACTAAGGGCAATTTAGTGAACTAGGGATAGGATTTAAAAGAAGGTCTTTTTTGAAGTATTAAGGGAAGTTTGGGTGTATAAGCATAGTAGGTTTAGATCGACAAATACAAAAGATGATGAATCGTTTAGATTGGGTGATGCAAAAACCAACCCCTTACAGAAGTTGAAAAATAGGGGTAATTGTTGGAAGTAAGGGCTATTTAGAGAATTACAGGTAGGATTAAAAAGAAGGACTGCTTTGAAGTATTAAGAGAAGTAGAGGTAGTTTAAGCATAGTAGGGGTAGATCGACAAATATGAAAGATGATGACTCGTTTAGATTGGGTGATGCAAAATCCAACCCTTCACAGAAGTTTAAAAATAGGGGTAATTGTTGGAAGAAAGGGATATTTAGCGAATTAGAATTAGGACTAAAAAGAAGGATTGTTTTGATGTATTAAGAGAAGTCAGGATAGTTTAAGCATAAGGGTAGATCGACAAATATGAAAGATGATGAATCATTTAGATTGGGTGCTGCAAAAATCAACCCTTCACAGAAGTTAAAAAATAGGGGTAATTTTCAAAAGTAAGGCCTATTTAGAGAATTAGGTTTAGGATTAAAAAGAAGGGTTGTTTTGAAGTATTAAAGGAAGTTGGGGTAGTTTAAGCATAGTAGGGGTAGATCGGCAAATATAAAAAATGATGAATCATTTGGATTGGGTGCTACCAAAACCAACCCTTCACAGAAGTAAAAAAATAGGGGCAATTTTTGGAAGTAAGGGCTATTTAGGGAATTAGGGATAGGATTTAAAAGAAGCGTTGTTTTGAAGTATTAAGAGAAGTAGGGGTAGTTTAAGCATAGCAGGGGTAGATCGACAAATATGAAAGATGATGAATCGTTTGGATTGGGTTATGCAAAAACCAATCCTTCACAGTAGTTAAAAAGTAGAGGTAATTGTTGCAATGAAGGGGTATTTAGAGAATTAGGGGTAGGACTAAAAATAAGGGTTGTTTTGAAGTATTAAGAGAAGTAGTGATAGTTTAAGCATAGTAGGAGTAGATCAACAAATATGAAAGATGAGGATTCATTTGGATTTTTTGCTCCAAAAACCAACCCTTCACAGAAATTTAAAAATAGGGGTAGTTGTTCGTAGTAAGGGCTATTTAGAGAATTAGTGGTAGGATCAAAATTAAGCGTTGTTTTGAAGTATAAAGAGAAGTAGTGGTAGTTTAAGCATAGTAGGGGTAGATTGATGAATATGAAAGATGATGATTTGTTTGGATTGGGTGCTGCAAAAACTAATCCTTCACAATAGCAAAAAAAAGAGGTAATTGTAGGAAGGAAGGGCTATTTAGAGAATTAGGGTTGGATTAAAATGAAGGTCTATTTTGAAGTATTAAGAGAAGTAGGGATAGTTTAAGCATAGTACGGGTAGATCGACAAATATGAAAGATGATGAATCGTTTGGATTGGTTGCTGCATAAACCAATCCCCCACAGTAGTTAAAAAGTAGGTGTAATTGTCGGAAATAAGGGCTATTTAAAGAATTAGGGGTAGGATTAAAAATAAGGTCTGTTTTGAAGTATTAGGAGAAGTAGTGTTAGTTTAAGCATAGTAGTGGTAGATCGACAAATATGAAAGACGATGAATAATTTGGATTGGGTGCTCCAAAAACCAATCCTTCACAGAAATTAAAAAATAGGGGTAATTGTTGGAAGTAAGGGCTATTTAGGGGATTAGTGATAGGTTCAAAATGAAGGGTTTTTTTGAAGTATAAAGGGAAGTAGGGGTAGTTTAAGCATAGTAGAGGTAGATCGATGAATACGAAAGATGATGAATTATTTGGATTAGGTGCTGCAAAAACCAATCCTTCACAATAGTAAAGAAATAGGCATAATTGTTGGAAGGAAGGGCTATTTAGAGAATTAGGAGTATGATTAAAAAGAAGGGCCATTTTGAAGTATTAAGAGAAGTTGGTGTGGTTTAAGCATAACAGGGGTAGATCGACAAATATAAAAGATGATGAATCATTTGGATTGGGTGCTGCAAAAACCAACCATTCACACTAGTTAAAAAATAAAGGTAATTGTTGGAAGTAAGGGCTATTTAGAGAATTTGGGGTATGATTTAAAAGAAGGACTGTTTTGAAGTATTAAGATACGCTAGGGTAGTTTGAGCATAGTAGGGTTAGATCGACAAATATGAAATACGATGAATCATTTGGATTGGTTACTGCAAAAACCAACCCTTCACAGAAATTAAAAAATAGTGTTAGTTTTTAAAAGTAAGGGCTATTTAGAGAATTAGGGGGAGGATTTAAATGAAGGATTGTTTTGAAGTATTAAGAAAAGTAGGGGTAGTTTAAGCATAGTAGGCGTAGATCGACAAATATGGAAGATGTTGAATCACTGGGATTGGGTGATGCAAAAACCAACCCTTCACAGTTCTTAAAAAACAAGGGTAATTTTTGGAACTAAGGGCAATTTAGAGAATTAGGGATAGGATTTAAAAGAAGGGCTGTTTTGAAGTATTAAGGGAAGTTTGGGTGTTTGAGCATAGTAGGGGTAAACGATAAATACTAAAAATGTTGAATCATTTAGATTGGGTGATGCAAAAACCAACCCCTCACAGAAGTTGAAAAATAGGGGTAATTGTCGGAAGTAAGGGCTATTTAGATAATTGCAGGTAGGATTAAAAAGAAGGACTGCTTTGACTTATTAAGAGAAGTAGAGGTAGTTTAAGCATAGTAGGGTTAGATCGACAAATATGAAAGATGATGAATCATTTGGATTGGGTGCTGCAAAAATCAACCCCTTTACAGAAGTTAAAAAATAGGGGTAATTGTTGGAAGTAAGGCCTATTTACATAATTAGGGTTAGGATTAAAAAGAAAGGCTGTTTTGTAGTATTAAAGGAAGTTGGAGTAGTTTAAGCATAGTAGGGGTAGATCGACAAATATGAAGAATGATGAATCATTTGGATTCGGTGATACAAAAACCAACACTTCACAAAAGTAAAAAAATAGGGGCAATTGTTGGAAGTAAGTGCTATTTAGGGACTTAGGGATAGGATTAAAAAGAAGAGTTGATTTGAAGTATTAAGAGTAGGGGTAGTTTAAGCATAGTAGGGGTAGATTGACAAATATGAAAGATGATGAATCGTTTGGATTGGGTGCTGCAAAAACCGATTCTCCAAAGTAGTTAAAAAGTAGAGGCAATTGTCGGAAAGAAGGGGTATTTAGAAAATTAGGGGTAGGATTAAAAATAAGGGTTGTTTTGAAGTATTAAGAGAAGTAGTGGTAGTTTAAGCATAGTAGGAGTAGATCGACAAATATGAAAGATGATGAATCATTTGGATAGTTTGCTCCAAAAACCAACCCTTCACAGAAATTAAAAAATAGGGGTAATTGTTCGAAGTAAGGGCTATTTAGAGAATTAGTGGTAGGATAAAAAAGAAGCGTTGTTTTAAAGTATAAAGAGAAGTAGTGGTAGTTGAAGCATAGTAGGGGTAGATCGACGAATATGAAAGATGATGAATTGTTTGGATTGGTTGCTGCAAAAACCAATCCTTTACAATAGCAAAAAAATAGAGGTAATTGTAGGAAGGAAGGGCTATTTAGAGAATTAGGGTTCGATTAAAAAGAAGGGCTATTTTGAAGTATTAAGAGAAGTAGGCGTAGTTTATGCATAGTAGGGGTAGATCGACAAATATAAATGATGATGAGTTGTTTGGATTGGTTGCTGCGAAAACCAATCCTTCAAAGTAGTTAAAAAGTAGGTGTATTTATTGGAAAGAAGGGTTAGGATTAAAAATAAGGGTTTTTTTTTGAAGTATTAGGAGAAGTAGAGGTAGTTTAGGCACAGTAGGGGTAGATCGACAAATATGAAAGACGATGAATCATTTTGATTGGGTGCTACAAAAACCAACCCTTCAAAGAAATTAAAAAATAGGGGTTATTGTTGGAAGTAAGGGCTATTTAGGGGATTAGTGGTAGGTTCAAAATGAAGGGTTGTTTTGAAGTATAAAGAGAAGTAGGGGTAGTTTAAGCAATGTAGGGGTAGATCGATGAATACGAAAGATGATAAATTGTTTGGATTAGGTGCTGCAAAAACCAATCCTTCACAATAGTAAAGAAATAGAAATAATTGTTGGAAGGAATGGCTATCTAGGTAATTAGGGGTAGGATTAAAAAGATGGGGTGGTTTAAGCATAGTAGGGGTAATTATTGGAAGTATTAAGGGAAGTTGGGGAAGTTTAAGCATAGTGGGGGTAGATTGACAAATATGAAAGATGTAAATCGCTTAGATTGGATGATGCAAAAACCAACCCCTCACAGAAGTTACAAAATAGGGTTAATTATTGGAAGTAAGGTCTATTTAGAGAATTACAGGTAGGATTAAAAAGAAGGACTGTTTTGAAGTATTAAGTGAAGTAGGGGTAGTTTAAGCATGGTAGGGGTAGATCGACAAATATGAAAGATGATGAATCTTTTGGATTGGGAGCTGCAAACGCCAACCCTTCGTAGAAGTTAAAAAATAGGGGTAATTGTTGGAAGTAATTCCTATTCAAAGAATTAGGGGCAGGACTTAAAAGAAGGACTTTTTAGAAGTATTAAGATAAGTATGGGTAGTTTTAGCAGAGTAGGGGTAGATCGACAAACATGAAAGACGATCAATCATTTGGATTGGGTGCTGCAAAAACCAACCCTTCACAGAAGTTAAAAAATAGGGATAATTGTTGGATGTATGGCCTATTTAGAGAATTAGGGGTAGGATTTAAAAGAAGGAGTGTTTTGAAGAATTAAGATAAGTGTGGGTAGTTTAAGCATCATAGGGGCAGATCGACAAATATGAAAGATGATGAATCATTTGGGTTGGGTGCTGCAAAAACCAACCCTTCACAGAAGTTAAAAAATAGGGGTAATTGTTGGAATAAGGGCTATTTAGAGACTTAGGGATAGGATTAAAAAGAAGGGCTATTTTGAAGTATTAAGAGAAGTAGGGGTAGTTTAAGCATAGTAGGGGTAGACCAACAAATATGAAAGATGATGAATCTTTTAGATTGGGTGCTGCAAAAATCAACCCTTCACAAAAGTTAAAAAATAGGGGTAATTGTTGGAAATAAAGGATATTTAGAGAATTATAGGTAGGATTAAAAAGGACTATTTTGAAATATTAAGAGAAGTAGGGGTAGTTTAAGCATAGTAGGGGTAGACCGACAAGTATGAAAGATGATGATTCGTTTGGATTGGGTGCTGCAAAAACCAACCCTTTACAGAAGTTAAAAATAGGGATAATTGTTGGAAGTATGGCCTATTTAGAGAATTAGGGGTAGGAATAAAAAGAAGGACTATTTTGAAGTATTAAGATAAGTGTGGGTGATTTAAGCATCGTAGGGGTAGATCGACAAATATAAAAGATGATGAATAATTTAGATTGGGTGCTATAAAACCCAACCCTTCACAGAAGTTAAAAAATAGGCGTAATTTTTGGAGTTAAGGGCTATTCAGAGAATTCTGGATAGGACTAAAAAGAAGCGTTGTTTTGAAGTATTTAGAGAAGCAGGAGCAGTTTAAGCATAGTAAGGGTAGATCGACAAGTATGAAAGATGACGAATCATTTGGATTGGGTGCTGCAGAAACCAATCCTTCACAGTTGTTAAAAAGTAAGGGTAATTGTTTGAAAGAATGGCTATTTAGAGAAATATGGGTAGGATAAAATAAGGGTTGTTTTGAAGTATTAGGATAAGTAGGGTTAGATCGACAAATATGAAAGATGATGATTCATTTGGATTGGGTGCTCCAAAAACCAACCCTGCACAGAAATTAAAAAATAGGGGTAGATATTGGAGGTAAGGGCTATTTAGGGAATTAGTGGTAGGATCCAAAATTAGGGTTGTTTTTATGTATGAAGAGAAGTAGGGGTAGTTTAAGCATGGGAGGGGTAGATCGACGAATACGAAAGATGATGATTTGTTTGGATTTGGTGCTGCAAAAACAAATCCTTCACAATAGTAAAAAAGTTGGGGTGATTGTTGGAAGGAAGGGCTATTTAGAGAACTAGGGTTAGGATTAAAAAGAAGTGTTGTTTTGAAGTATTAAGGGAAGTTGGGGTAGTTTAAGCACAGTAGAGTAGATCGACAAATACGAAAGATGATGAATCATTTGGATTGAGTGCTATAAAAACCAACCCTTCACAGTAGTTAAAAACTAAGGGTAATTGTTGGAAGTAATGGCTATTTAGAGAATTAAGGGTAGGATTTAAAAGAAGGACTGTTTTGAAGAATTAAGAAAAGTAGGGGTAGTTGAAGCATAGTAGGGGTAGATCGACAAATATGAAAGATGATGAATCGTTTGGATTGGGTGCTGCAAAAACCAACCCTTAACATAAGTTAAAAAATAAGTGTAACGGTTGGAACTAAGGGCTATTTCGAGAATTAGGGATAGGATTAAAAATAAGGGCTATTTTGAAGTACTAAGAGAAGTAGGGGTAGTTTAAGCATAGTAGGGGTAGACCGACAAATATGAAAGATGACGAATCGTTTAGATTGGGTGATGCAAAAAGCAACCCTTCACAAAAATTAAAAAATAGGGTTAATTGTTAGAAATAAGGGCTATTTAGAGAGTTAGAGGTAGGATTAAAAAGAAGGACTATTTTAAAGTATTAAAGGAAGTAGTGGTAGTTTAAGCATAGTAGGGGTAGATAGAAAAATATGAAAGATGATGAATCGTTAAGATTGGGTGATTCAAAATCCAACCCTTCATAGAGGTTAAAAAATAGGGGTAATTGTTGTAAGAAAAGGCTATTTAGAGAATAAGAATTAGGATTAAAAAGAAGGACTGTTCTGAACTATTAAGAGAAGTCGTGGTAGTTTAAGCATAGTAGGGTTAGTTCGACAAATATGAAAGATGATGAATCATTTGGATTGGGTGCTCCAAAAACCAACCCTTCATAGAAATTAAAAAATATGGATTATTGTTGGAAGTAAGGGATATTTAGGGGATTAGTGGTAGGTTCAAAATGAAGGGCTTTTTTGAAGTATAAAGGGAAGTAGGGGTAGTTTAAGCGTAGTAGGGGTAGATCGATGAATACGAAAGATGATGAATTGTTTAGATTAAATGCTGCAAAAACAAATCCTTCACAATAGTAAAGAAATAGGCATAATTGTTGGAAGGAAGGGCTATTTAGAGAATTAGGAGTAGGATTAAAAAGAAGGGTCGTTTTGAAGTATTAAGAGAAGTTGGTGTGGTTTAAGCCTAGCAGGGGTAGATCGACAAATATAAAAGATGGTGAATCATTTGGATTGGGTGCTGCAAAAACCAACCCTTCACACTAGTTAAAAAATAAAGGTAATTGTTGGAAGTAAGGGTTATTTAGAGAATTAGGGGTAGGATTTAAAATAAGGATTGTTTTGAAGTATTAAGATAAGCAAGGGTAGTTTGAGCATAGTAGGGTTAGATCGACAAATATGAAATACGATGAATCATTTGGATTGGGTGCTGCAAAAACCAACCCTTCACAGAAATTAAAAACAATGGTAGTAGTTAGATGTAAGGGCTATTTTGAGAATTAGGGGTAGGATTTAAAAGAAGTATTGTTTTGAAGTATTAATAAAAGTAGGGGTAGTTTAAGCTTAGTAGGGGTAGATCGACAAATATGAAAGATGTTGAATCATTTGGATTGGGTGATGCAAAAACCAACCCATCACAGTTGTTAAAAAATAAGGGTAATTTTTGGAACTTAGGGAAATTTAGAGAATTAGGGATAGGATTTAAAAGAAGGGTTGGTTTGAAGTATTAAGGGAAGTTTGGGTGTTAAACATAGTAGTGTTAGATCGACAAATACGAAAGGTGATGAATCGTTTAGATTGGGTGATGCAAAAACCAACCCCTTACAGAAGTTGAAAAATAGGAGTAATTGTTTGAAGTAAGTGCTATTTAGAGAATTACAGGTAGGATAAAAAAGAAGGACTGCTTTGAAGTATTAAGAGAAGTAGAGGTAGTTTAAGCATAGTAGGGGTAGATCGACAAATATGAAAGATGATGAATCGTTTAGATTGGGTGATGCAAAATCCAAGCCTTCACAGAAGTTAAAAAATAGGGGTAATTGTTGGAAGAAAGGGCTATTTAGAGAATTAGAATTAGGATTAAAAAGATGGATTGTTTTGATGTATTAAGAGAAGTCGAGATAGTTTAAGCATAGTAGGGGTAGATCGACAAATATGAAAGATGGTGAATCATTTGGATTAGGTGCTGCAAAAATCAATCCTTCACAGAAGTTAAAGAATAGGGTTAATTGTTGAAAGTAAGGCCTATTTAGAGAATTAGGTTTAGGATTAAAAAGAAGGGTTGTTTTAAAGTATTAAGGGAAGTTGGGGTAGTTTAAGCATGGTAGGGGTAGATCGGCAAATATGAAAAATGATGAATCATTTGAATTGGGTGCTACAAAAAACAACCCTTTACAGAAGTAAAAAAATAGGGGCAATTGTTGGAAGTAAGGGCTATTTAGGGAATTAGGGGTAGGATTTAAAAGAAGCGTTGTTTTGAAGTATTAAGAGAAGTAGGGGTAGTTTAAGCATAGTAGGGGTAGATCGACAAATATGAAAGACGGTGAATCGTTTGGATTGGGTAATGCAAAAACCGATCCTTCACAGTAGTTAAAAAGTAATGTTAATTGTTGGAATGAAGGGGTATTTAGAGAATTAGGGGTAGGATTAAAAATAAGGGTTGTTTTGAAGTATTAAGAGAAGTAGTGATAGTTTAAGCATAGTAGGAGTAGATCGACAAATATGAAAGATGAGGAATCATTTGGATTTTTTGCTCCAAAAACAAACCGTTCACAGAAATTAAAAAATAGTGGTAGTTTTTCGTAGTAAGGGCTATTTATCTAATTAGTGGTAGGATCAAAAATAAGCTTTGTTTTGAAGTATAAAGAGAAGTAGTGGTAGTTTAAGCATAGTAGGGGTAGATTGACGAATATGAAGATGATGATTTGTTTGGATTGGGTGCTGCAAAAACCAATCCTTCACAATAGTAAAGAAATAGACATAATTGTTGGAAGGAAGGGCTATCTAGAGAATTAGGGGTAGAATTAAAAATATGGGGTGGTTTAAGCATAGTAGGGGTAGATCGACAAATATAAAAGTTGATGAATCATTTGGATTGGGTGCTGCAAAAACCAACCCTTCACACTAGTTAAAAAATAAAGATAATTGTTGGAAGTAAGGGCTATTTTCAGAATTAGGGGTAGGATTTAAAAGAAGGATTGCTTTGAAGTATTGAGATAAGTAGGGGTAGTTTTAGCATAGTAGGGGTAGATCGACAAATATGAAAGATGGTGAATCATTTGGATTGGGTGCTACAAAAGCCAACCGTTCACATTTGTTAAAAAATTAGGGTAATTTTCGGAACTATGGGCTATTTAGAGAATTAGGGATAGGATTTAAAAGAAGCGCTATTTTGAAGTATTAAGGTATGTTGTGGTAGTTTAAGCATAGTAGGGGTAGATTGACAAATACGAAAGATGATGAATCGTTTAGATTCGGTGATGCAAAAACCAACCCCTCAAAGAAGTTAAAAAACAGGGGTAATTATTGGAAGTGAGGTCTATTTAGAGAATTACATGTTGGATTAGAAAGAAGGACTGTTTTGATGTATTAAGTGAAGTAGGGGCAGTTTAAGCATAGTAGGGGTAGATCAACAAATATGAAAGATGATGAATCATTTGGATTGGGAGCTGCAAACTCTAACCCTTCACAGAAGTTAAAAAATTGGGGTAATTGTTGAAAGTAAGGCCTATTCAGAGAATTAGGGGTAGGACTTAAAAGAAGGACTTTTCAGAAGTATTAAGATAAGTATGGGTAGTTTTAGCAGAGTAGGGGTAGATCGATAAACATGAAAGATGATGAATCATTTGGATTGGGTGCTGCAAAAACCAACCCTTCACAGAAGTTAAAAAATAGGGATAATTGTTGGATGTATGGCCTATTTAGAGAATTAGGGGTAGGATTTAAAAGGAGGACTATTTTGAAGTATTAAGATAAGTGTGGGTAATTTAAGCATCATAGGGGCAGATCGACAAATATGAAAGATGATGAATCATTTGGATTGGGTGCTGCAAAAACAAACCCTTCACCGAAGTTAAAAAATAGGGGTAATTGTTGGAAGTAAGGGTTATTTAGAGAATTAGGGATAGGATTAAAAAGAAGGGCTATTTTGAAGTATTAAGAGAAGTAGGGTTAGTTTAAGCATAGTAGGGGTAGACCGAAAAATATGAATGATGATGAATCTTTTAGATTGGGTGCTGCAAAAACCAACCCTTCACAAAAGTTAAAAAATAGGGGTAATTGTTGGAAATAAAGGCTATTTAGAGAATTAGAGGTAGGATTAAACAGAAGCACTATTTTGAAATATTAAGAGAAGTATGGGTAGTTTAAGCATAGTAGGGGTAGATTGACAAGTATGGAAGATGATGATTCGTTTGGATTGGGTGCTGCAAAAACCAACCCTTAACAGAAGTTAAAAAACAGGGATAATTGTTGGAAGTATGGCCTATTTAGAGAATTAGGGGTAAGGTTAAAAGAAGGACTATTTTAAAGTATTAAGATAAGTGTGGGTGATTTAAGCATCGTAGGGGTAGATCGACAAATATGAAAGATAATGAATCATTTGGATTGGGTGCTATAAAACCAACCCTTCGCAGAAGTTAAAAAATAGGGGTAATTGTTGGAAGTAAGGGATATTTAGCGAATTCTGGATAGGACTAAAAAGAAGCGTTGTTTTGAAGTATTTAGAGAAGCAGGAGTAGTTTAAGCATAATAAGGGTAGATCGACAAGTATGAAAGATGACGAATCATTTGGATTGGGTGCTGCAAAAACCAATCCTTCATAGTTGTTAAAAAGTAGGGGTAATTTTTTGAAAGAGTGGCTATTTAGAGAATTACGGGTAGGATTATAATAAGGGTTGTTTTGAAGTATTAGGATAAGAAGGGGTAGATCGAGAAATATAAAAGATGATGATTCATTTTGATTGGGTGCTCCAAAAACCAACCGTGCACAGAAATTAAAAAATAGGGGTAGATGTTGGAGGTAAGGTCTATTTAGAGAATTAGTGGTAGGATCAAAAAGAAGGGTTGTTTTGAAGTATGAAGAGAAGTAGGGGTAGTTTAAGCATGGGAGGGGTAGATCGACGAATAGGAAAGAGGATGATTTGTTTGGATTTGGTGCCACAAAAACCAATCGTTCACAGTAGTAAAAAAATATGGGTGATTGTCGGAAGGAAGGGCTATTTAGAGAATTAGTGTTAGGATTAAAAAGAATTACTGTTTTGAAGTATTAAGGGAAGTTGGGGGAGTTTAAGCATAGTAGAGTATATCGACAAATACGAAAGATGATGAATCATTTCGATAGAGTGCTGTAAAAACCAACCCTTCACAATAGTTAAAAACTAAGGGTAATTGTCGGAAGTAAGGGCTATTTAGAGAATTAGGGGTAGGATTTAAAAGATGGACTGTTTTGAAGTATTAAGATAAGCAAGGGTAGTTTGAGCATAGTAGGGTTAGATCGACAAATATGAAATACGATGAATCATTTGGATTGGGTGCTGCAAAAACCAACCCTTCATAGAAATTAAAAAATAGGGGTAATTTTTGGAAGTAAGGGCTATTTAGGTGATTAGTGGTAGGTTCAAAATGAAGGGTTGTTTTGATGTATAAAGAGAAGTAGGGGTAGTTTAATCATAGTAGGGGTAGATCGATGAATACGAAAGATGATAAATTGTTTGGATTAGGTGCTGCAAAACCCAATCCTTCACAATAGTAAAGAAATAGAGATAATTGTTGGAAGGAAGGGCTATTTAGAGAATTAGAGGTATGATTAAAAAGATGGGGTGGTTTAAGCATAGTAGGGGTAGATCGAAAAATATAAAAGTTGATGAATCATTTGGTTTGGGTGTTGCAAAAACCAACCGTTCACACTAGTTAAATAATAAAGATAATTATTGGAAGTAAGGGCTATTTTCAAAATTAGGGGTAGGATTTAAAAGAAGGATTGCTTTGAAGTATTGAGATAAGTAAGGGTAGTTTAAGCAAAGTAGGGGTAGATCGACAAATATGAAAGATGGTGAATCATTTGGATTGGGTGCTGCAAAAACCAACCCGTCACAGTTGTTAAAAAATTAGGGTAATTTTTGGAACTAAGGGCTATTTAGAGAATTAGGGATAGGATTTAAAAGAAGCGCTGCTTTGAATTATTAAGGGGAGTTGGGGTAGTTTAAGCATAGTAGGGGTAGATTGACAAATAGGAAAGATGATGAATCGTTTAGATTGGGTGATGCAAAAACTAACCCCTCACAGAAGTTAAAAAATAGGGATAATTATTGGAAGTAAGGTCTATTTAGAGAATTAGAGGTAGGATTAAAAAGAAGGAATGTTTTGAAGTATTAAGTGACGTAGGGGTAGTTTAAGCATAGTAGGGGTAGATCGATAAATATTAAAGATGTTGAATTATTTGGATTGGGTGCTGCAGAAACCAACCCTTCACAGAAGTTAAAAAATATGTGTAATTGTTGGAAATAAGGGCTATTTAGAGAATTAGGGATAGGATTAAAAAGAAGGGCAATTTTGAAGTATTAAGAGAAGTAGGGGTAGTTTAAGCATAGTAGGGGTAGATCGACAAATACGAAAGGTGATGAATCGTTTAGATTGGGTGATGCAAAAACCAACCCCTTACAGAAGTTGAAAAATAGGGGTAATTTTTGGATGTAAGGGCGATTTAGAGAATTACAGGTAGGATTAAAAAGAAGGACATATTTGTAGTATTAAGAGAAGTAGAGGTAGTTTAAGCATAATAGGGGTAGATCAACAAATATGAAAGACGATGAATCGTTTAGATTGGGTGATGCAAAATCCAACGCTTCACAAAAGTAAAAAAATAGGGGTAATTGTTGGAAGAAAGGGCTATATAGAGAATTAAAATTAGGATTAAAAAGAAGGATTATTTTGATGTATTAAGAGAAGCTGGGATAGTTTAAGCATAGTAGGGGTAGATCGACAAATATGAAAGATGATGAATCATTTGGATTGGGTGCTGCAAAAATCAACCCTTCACAAAAGTTAAAAATAGGAGTAATTGTTGAAAGTAAGGCCTATTTAGAGAATTAGGTTTAGGATTAAAAAGAAGGTTTGTTTTGAAGTATTAAGGGAAGTTGGGGTAGTTTAAGCATAGTAGGGGTAGATCGGCAAATATGAAAAATGATGAATCATTTGGATTGGGTGCTACAAAAACCAAACCTTCACAGAAGTTAAAAAAAAAGGGGCAAATGTTGGTAGTAAGGGCTATTTAGGGAATTAGGTATAGGATTAAAAAGATGCGTTGTTTTGAAGTATTAAGAGAACTAGGGGTAGTTTAAGCATAGTAGGGGTAGATCGACAAATATGAAATATGATGAATCGTTTGGATTGGGTGCTGCAAAAACCGATCCTTCACAGTAGTTAAAAAGTAGAGGTAATTGTTGGAATGAAGGGGTATTTAGAGAACTAGTGTTAGGATTAAAAATAAGGGTTGTTTTGAAGTATTAAGAGAAGTAGTGGTAGTTTAAGCATAGTAGGAGTAGATCGACAAATATGAAAGATGAGGAATCATTTGGATTTTTTGCTCCAAAAACCAACCCTTCACAGAAATTAAAAAATAGGAGTAGTTGTTCGAAGTAAGGGCTATTTAGAGAATTAGTGGTAGGATAAAAAATAAGCGTTGTTTTGAAGTATAGCGAGAAGTAGTGGTAGTTTAAGCATAGTAGGGGTAGATTGACGAATATGAAAGATGATGATTTGTTTGGATTAGGTGCTGCAAAAACCAATCCTTCCCAATAGCAAAAAAAAGAGGTAAATATAGGAAGGAAGGGCTATTTAGAGAATTAGGGTTGGATTAAAAAGAAGGGCTATTTTGAAGTATTAAGAGAAGTAGGGATAGTTTAAGCATAGTACGGTTGGATCGACAAATATGAAAGATGATGAATCATTTGGATTGGTTGCTGCAAAAACCAATCCTTCACAGTAGTTAAAAAGTAGGGGTAATTGTCGGAAAGAAGGGCTATTTAAAGAATTAGAGGTAGTATTAAAAATAACGGTTGTTTTGAAGTATTAGGAGAAGTAGTGTTAGTTTAAGCATGGTAGGGGTAGATCGACAAATATGAAAGACGATGAATCATTTGGATTGGGTGCTCCAAAAACCAACCCTTCACAGAAATTAAAAAATAGGGGTAATTGTTGGAAGTAAGGGCTAATTAGGGGATAAGTGGTAGGTTCAAATTGAAGGATTTTTTTGAAGTATAAAGGGAAGTAGGGGTAGTTTAAGCATTGTAGGGGTAGATCGATGAATACGAAAGATGATGAATTGTTTGGATTAGGTGCTGCAAAAATCAATCCTTCACAAAAGTAAAGAAATAGGCATAATTGTTGGAAGGAAGGGCTATTTAGAGAATTAGGAGTAGGATTAAAAAGAATGGTCGTTTTGAAGTATTAAGAGAAGTTGGTGTAGTTTAAGCATAGCAGGGGTAGATCGACAAATATAAAAGATGGTGAATCATTTCGATTGGGTTCTGCAAAAACCAACCCTTCACACTAGTTAAAAAATAAAGGTAATTGTTGGAAGTAAGGGCTATTTAGAGAAATAGGGGTAGGATTTAAAAGAAGGATTGTTTTGAAGTATTAAGATAAGCTAGGGTAGTTTGAGCATAGTAGGGTTAGATCGACAAATGTGAAATACGATTAATCATTTGGATTGGGTGCTACAAAAACCAACCCTTCACAGAAATTAAAAAATAAGGGTATTTGTTAGAAGTAAGGGCTATTTAGAGAATTAGGGGGAGGATTTAAAAGAAGGATTGTTTTGAAGTATTAAGAAAAGTAGGGGTAGTTTAAGCATAGTAGGGTTAGATCTACGAATATGAAAGATGTTAAATCATTTGGATTGGGTGATGCAAAAACCAACCCTTCACAATTGTTAAAAAAAAAGGTTATTTTTGGAACTAAGGGCAATTTATAGAATTAGGGATAGGATTTAAAAGAAGGGCTATTTTGAAGTATTAAGGGATGTTTGGGTGTTTAAGCATAGTAGGGGTAGATCGACAATCATTTAGATTGGGTGATGCAAAAACCAGCCCTCACAGAAGTTGAAAAATAGGGGTAATTGTTGGAAGTAAGGGCTATTTAGAGAATTACAGGTAGGATTAAAAATTAGGACTGCTTTGAAGTATTAAGAAAAGTAGAAGTAGTTTAGGCATAGTCGGGGTAAATCGACAAATATAAAGGATGATGAATCATTTGGATTGGGTGCTGCAAAATCCAACCCTTCACAGAAGTTAGAAAATAGGGGTAATTGTTGGAAGTAAGGCCTATTTACAGAATTAGGGTTAGGATAAAAAAGAAGGGGTGTTTTGAAGTATTAAAGGAAGTTGGGGTAGTTTAAGCATAGTATGGGTAGATCGACAAATATGGAAAATGATGAATCATTTGGATTCGGTGCTACAAAAATCAACCCTTTACAGAAGTAAAAAAATAGGGGCAATTGTTGGAAGTGAGGGCTATTTAGGGAATTATGGATAGGATTAAGAAGAAGAGTTGATTTGAAGTAGTAAGAGAAGTAAGGGTAGTTTAAGCATAGTAAGGGTAGGCCGAAAAATATGAAAGATGATGAATCGTTTGGATTGGATGATGCAAAAACTGATCCTTCATAGTAGTTAAAAAGTAGAGGTAATTGTCGGAAAGAAGGGTTATATAGAAAATTAGGGGTAGGATTAAAAATAAGGGTTGTTTTGAAGTATTAAGAGAAGTAGTGGTAGTTTAAGCATAGTAGGAGTAGATCGACAAATATGAAAGATGATGAATTATTTGGATTGTTTGCTCAAAAAACCAACCCTTTATAGAAATTAAAAAAATAGGGGTAATTGTTCGAAGTAAGGGCTATTTAGAGAATTAGTGGTAGGATAAAAAAGAAGCGTTGTTTTGAAGTATAAAGATAAGTAGTGGTAGTTTAAGCATAGTAGGGGTAGATCGACGAATATGAAAGACGATGAATTTTTTGGATTGGGTGCTGCAAAAGCCAATCCTTTACAATAGAAAAAAAAATAGAGGTAATTGTAGGAAGGAAGGGCTATTTAGAGAATTAGGGTTCAATTAAAAAGAAGGGCTATTTTGAAGTTTTAAGAGAAGTAGGGGTAGTTTATGCATAGTAGGGGTAGATCGACAAATAAGAAAGATGATGAATCATTTGGATTGGTTGCTACAAAAACCAACCCTTCATAGTAGTTAAAAAGTAGGTGTAATTATTGGAAAGAAGGGCTATTTTAAAAATTAGGGGTAGGATTAAAAATAAGGTTTTTTTTTAAAGTATTAGGAGAAGTAGTGGTAGTTTAAGGATAGTAGGGTTAGATCGACAAATATGAAAGACGTTGAATCATTTTGATTGGGTGCTTCAAAAACCAACCCTTCAAAGAAATTAAAAAATAGGGGTAATTTTTGGAAGTAAGGGCTATTTTGGGGATTAGTGGTAGGTTCAAAATGAAGGGTTGTTTTGAAGTATAAAGAGAAGTAGGGGTAGTTTAAGCATAGTAGGGATAGATCGATGAATACGAAAGGTGATAAATTGTTTGGATTAGCTGCTGCAAAAACCAATCCTTCACAGTAGTAAAGAAATAGACATAATTGTTGGAAGGAAGGGCTATCTAGAGAATTAGGGGTAGGACTAAAAAGATGGGGTGGTTTAAGCATAGTAGGGGTAGATCGACAAATATAAAAGTTGATGAATCATTTGGATTGGGTGCTGCAAAAACCAACCCTTCACACTAGTTAAAAAATAAAGATAACAATTGGAAGTAAGGGCTATTTTCAGAATTAGGGGTAGGATTTAAAAGATGGATTACTTTGAAGTATTGAGATAAGTAAGGGTAGTTTAAGCATAGTAGGGGTAGATCGACAAATATGAAAGATGGTGAATCATTTGGATTGGGTGCTGCAAAAACTAACCCTTCACAGTTGTTAAAAATTAGGGTAATTTTTGGAAATAAGGGCTATTTAGAGAATTAGGGATAGGATTTAAAAGAAGCGTTGCATTGAAGTATTAAGGGAAATTGTGGTAGTTTAAGCATAGTAGGGGTAGATTGACAAATACGAAAGATGATGAATCGTTTAGATTGGGTGTTGCAAAAACCAACCCCTCACAGAAGTTAAAAAATAGGGATAATTATTGGAATTAAGGTCTATTTAAAGAATTACAGGTAGGATTAAAAAGAGGGACCGTTTTGAAGTATTAAGTGAAGTAGGGGTAGTATAAGCATAGTAGGGGTAGATCGATAAATATTAAAGATGATGAATCATTTGGATTGGGTGTTGCAGAAACCAACCCTTCACAGAAATTAAAAAATAAGTGTAATTGTTGGAAATAAGGGCTATTTAGAGAACTAGGGATAGGATTAAAAAGAAGGGCTATTTTGAAGTGTTAAGAAAAGTAGGGGTCGTTTAAGCATAGTAGGGGTAGACCGACATATATGAAAGATGATGAATCATTTTGATTGGGTGATGCAAAAACCAACCCTTCACAAAAATTAAAAAATAGGGTTAATTGTTGGAATTAAGGGCTATTTAGAGAGTTAGAGGTAGGATTAAAAAGAAGGACTATTTAGAAGTATTAAGGGAAGTAGTGGTAGTTTAAGCGTAGTAGGGGTAGATCGACAAATATGAAAGATGATGAATCGTTTAGATTGGGTGATGCAAAATCCAACCCTTCACAGAAGTTAAAAAATAGGGGTAATTGTTGGAAGAAAGGGGTATTGTTTTGATGTATTAAGAGAAGTCGGGATAGTTTAAGCACAGTAGGGGTAGATCGACAAATATGAAAGATGATGAATCATTTGGATTAAGTGCTGCAAAAAGCAATCCTTCACAGAAGTTAAAAAATAGGGGTAATTGTTGAAAGTAAGGCCTATTTAGCGAATTAGGGTTAGAATTAAAAAGAAGGGTTGTTTTGAAGTATTAATGGAAGTTGGGGTAGTTTAAGCATAGTAGGGGTAGATCGGCAAATATGAAAAATGATGAATCATTTGGATTGGGTGCTACAAAAACCAACCCTGCACAGAAGTAAAAAAATAGGGCCAATTGTTGGAAGTAAGGGCTGTTTAAGGAATTAGGGATAGGACTAAAAAGAAGCGTTGTTTTGAAGTATTAAGAGAAGTAGGGGTAGTTTAAGCATAGTAGGGGTAGATCGACAAATATGAAGGATGATGAATCGTTTGGATTGGGTGCTGCAAAAACCGATCCTTCACAGTTGTAAAATAGTAGAGGTAATTGTTGGAATGAAGGGGTATTTAGAGAATTAGGGGTAGGATTAAAAATCGGGGTTGTTTTGAAGTATTAAGAGAATTAGTTGTAGTTTAAGCATAGTAGGGGTATATCGACAAATATGAAAGACGATGAATCATTTTGATTGGGTGCTCCAAAAACCAATCCTTCACAATAGCAAAAGAATAGAGGTAATTGTAGGAAGGGCTATTTAGAGAATTAGGTTAGGATTAAAAAGATGGGCTATTTTGAAGTATTAAGAGAAGTTGTGATAGTTTAAGCAAAGTAGGGGTAGATCGACAAATATGAAAGATGATGAATCGTTTGGATTGGTTGCTGCAAAAACCAATCCTTCACAGTAGTTAAAAAGTAGGAGTAATTGTCGGAAAGAAGGGCTATTTAAAGAATTAGGGGTAGGATTAGAAATAAGGGTTGTTTTGAAGTATTAGGAGAAGTAGCGTTAGTTTAAGCACGGTAGGGGTAGATCGACAAATATGAAAGACGGTGAATCATTTGGATTGGGTGCTCGAAAAACCAACCCTTCACAGAAATAAAAAAATAGGGGTTATTGTTGGAAGCAAGGGATATTTAGGGGATTGGTGGTAGGTTCAAAATGAAGGTTTTTTTTGAAGTATAAAGGGAAGTAGGGGTAGTATAAGCACAGTAGGGGTAGATCGATGAATACGAAAGATGATGAATTGTTTAGATTAAATGCTGCAAAAACCAATCCTTCACAACAGTAAAGAAATAAGTGTAATTGTTGGAAGGAAGGGCTATTTAGAGAATTAGGAGTAGGATTAAAAAGAAGGGTCGTTTTGAAGTATTAAGAGAAGTTGGTGTGGTTTAAGCCTTGCAGGGGTAGATCGACAAATATAAAAGATGATGAATCATTTGGATTGGGTGCTGCAAATACCAACCCTTCACACTAGTTAAAAAATAAAGGTAATTGTTGGAAGTAAGGGCTATTTAGAGAATTAGGGGTAGATTTAAAAGAAGGACTGTTTTGAAGTATTAAGATAAGCTAGGGTAGTTTGAGCATAGTAGGGTTAGATCGACAAATATGAAATACGATTAATCATTTGGATTGGGTGCTGCAAAAACCAACCCTTCACAGAAATTAAAAATTAGGGTTAGTTGTTAGAAGTAAGGTCTATATAGAGAATTAGGGGGAGGATTTAAAAGAAGGATTGTTTTGAAGTATTAAGAAAAGTACGGGTAGTTTAAGCATAGTAGGGGTAGATCGACAAACATGGAAGATGTCGAATAATTGGGATTGGGTGATGCAAAAACCAACCCTTCACAGTTCTTAAAAAATAAGCGTAATTTTTTGAACTAAGGGCAATTTAGAGAATTGGGGATAGGATTTAAAAGAAGGGCTGTTTTGAAGTATTAAGGGAAGTTTGGGTGTTTAAGCATAGTAGGGGTAGATCGACAAATACTAAAGATGATGAATCATTTAGATTGGGTGATGCAAAAGCCAACCCCTCACAGAAGTTGAAAAATAGGGGTAATTGTTGGAAGTAAAGGCTATTTAGAGAATTACAGGTAGGATTAAAAAGAAGGACTGCTTTGAATTATTAAGAGAAGTAGAGGTAGTTTAAGCATAGTAGGGGTAGATCGACAAATATGAAAGATGATGAATCATTTGGATTGGGTGCTGCAAAAACAATCCCTTCACAGAAGTTAAAAAATAGGGGTAATACTTGGAAGTAAGGCCTATTTACAGAATTAGGGTTAGGATTAAAAAGAAAGGCTGTTTTGAAGTGTTAAAGGAAGTCGGGGTAGTTTAAGCATAGTTGGGGTAGATCGACAAATATGAAAAATGATGAATCATTTAGATTCGGTGCTACAAAAACCAACCCTTCACAGAAGTAAAAAAATAGGGGATATTGTTGGAAGTAAGGGCTATTTACGGAATTAGGGATAGGATTAAGAAGAAGAGTTGATTTGAAGTATTAAGTGTAACACCCCACCTCCGCCAGGGTGGCTCTTGCAAGCACTCTGACTTTGGAGGGGCGTTTGAATCAGGTAAACATGCATAATGATATATCAAGGCAGAACAAGAACATATGTATATATGTAAACAGAGTAAATAACATAGATAAAACAGCGGAAGATTTTAAACCATTTCAAAACAAGTCTGGTACAACATAATGTCAATTTTCCAAAATAACATGTCTAGTACATAAAATAACATCAACTGAAACTTGAAAAGGAAAACATAAAGTAGCTATCCCCAAAGTGGAAAAACCATAGCGAGCTCAAGTCCAAAGCATACATGAGCTATCCAAGAAAAGCAGGTAAGATCCAAGCTAAGCTCCTGTATTCCCTCCCTGAGAACCTGGGGGGGGGGGGGGGGGTGGGAAACGGAAGAAAAGAGGCGAAAGAAAACAGGTCAGTCAAAAAGACTGAGTAAGCCCTACTACAATCAATGTAAACTGATAAAGTTAACTGACATAAGCAGCAGATATGAACATAAGGATAACAACATGATGATTATCTATCAAGGTAGATAAAGGTGTCATCGCATAATAAGGATTAAGATTTTGCACCACAGATGTACTAGCAAACTAACATGACTTGAATAAACAAGTATTGATCCCTTGGCCCACGCTTTGGCCCAATAACATGAAGTGACCCTCATACGAGGTCTAAAGTGTAAACTAGAAGTGATCCCAGTGATCCCCAGGCCCAAGTTTTGGCCCATCATCAGGAGTGACCCAAACCAAGGTCCAACTAGCACGGTCTAGTCGATCGGCTCCCTAAGCCTAACTCGTCAAGTGTCTGTGTCATACGGCCCAACTACGAAGTGTAGCTAAACTGTGCTAGGTCCACCCTAGGGTGTATCAAGTCCTAGGGTGTCAACCACCGACACGGATCAATGCACGCACAGTCTAAACCTACTGGTGCCCGTGCCTGCTTTTCCAACTCCGGACCATGTGCACGACCATGACCCGTCTGAACCCACACCGGCGCACCTACTCAGTCGTCGTTTTGGTCGCTTACATGTCATCCAGTAATCGTGCCCCTCCCTAGCCTAGTCCCTAGGGTATCATGATACAACTAAGAGGGTTACTGGTGCAAAGGACCACGTAACTAGGGTTTCCTTAATGGGTTAAACGTGGTTAACCCAACTCATTCAAGTACCAAGTTGGTTAAGTGTACCCAAGGTTCATGACTTAACCCTACCAACCCATCGTGTTTCATTGGTTAAGTGTTCAAGCATTCCATGACTTAACCCTACCAACCCATCGTGTTTCATTGGTTAAGTGTTCAAGCGGTCCATTACTAAACCCTAATCACGAGGCATTAATTAATTAATGCGTCTTAACCTCTCACATTAGACTTTGTTGTGGTTACTAGTTAAGCCGGGCGGGTCCGGGTAGCTCTACACCACAACTTGGTCTAACCTCGGGTTCAAGGTACAACATGACCAACTTCTCACATTGGGTCTTATTGTTTCTAGCAACTAGTAAAGCCGGTCGGTTCCGGGTAGGTTTACGCTACAAACTCAACCCAACCTCGAGTTGGCCACACTTATCTTTTCTAAGTGTCATGTCCATCATGTTTCCAAAACATGTTACAAATTTTCAAGCAATTGGGTAGACCTAACTTAATAGGTAAATTCCCAATAGGTAGACCTAACTTAATAGGTAAATTCCCAAGCTTATGTTTTTAGGTCTTTTAAGTTTACCCAACCCCAAACGCAATCCCATCGCTTACATATCGCAATAGCGCATAAAGGATAGAAAGAGGGAACTTGGCATAATTATGACATAAAAGTGTTGAAGCCACAAGTTCAACATGGTGGCATATGAAAGGTTCATGCGTTCATACACTTGCATATTACATTTTTATGCCCAAAAAGCATGCATAACATGATAACATGAACCACATGACCATCCCAAACTTGCATAACATACTTGCATATCATATGACAACTTGTATACCAAACTTGCATAAACAAACTTGCATAACATATGACAACTTGCATATCAAACTTGCATAAACAAACTTGCATAACATATGACAACTTGCATATCATACTCGCATAAACAAACTTGCATAACTTATGGCAACTTGCATATCATACTTGCATAGACAAACTTGCATAACATATGACAACTTGCATATCATACTTGCATAAACAAACTTGCATAACTTATGGCAACTTGCATATCATACTTGCATAAACAAACTTGCATAACATATGACAACTTGCATATCATGCATTTAACTTCAAAGTTCAAGTATGAGAGGAATAGGGCTTACAATGCTTATGCGGACTCAAATGAGTATAGCAAATGTAAGAAACCCCTTATGCAACAAATTAAAACCCCAAAAATGCAAGCAAACTTGATCAAGACTCCTCCTTTATGATGCAAATAGAGAAATAAGACTTTAATGCAAGCTAAAGAGGATCATACAAGCCTAAATACACTTGTATGCATGGAAATCTCTTAGAAATTTGTTTAGGAATTGTATGAAGAGAGTGGAGGCCATGAGAGGTTTGATTTTGCCACAGTTTAGTTGTAGGATAGATTAATGATGATTTAGGGTAGGTTAGGGTCTTATTTATAGATTAGGCTAGTGATTTAGACCATAGGATTAAACCCTAGTTCTCATCTCAACCCTCCAAATCGAATCTGGCCCCCAAGCTCAACACAAACCCAAAGTGGTGCACCAGGCAGAACTGGGCGTTTGAGCCAAGTCGACAGGGCTGTCGACCTGGTCAGACCCAGTCGACTCCCAAGTCGACAGGGCTGTCGACTTGGGTACTGTGGCGGGAATTTTTCCCGCCTGGCCCAAACTGGCCCAATTCCCAATTTCAGATTTGAATTTGAAATCTGTTTTTACTTAGGAATTTTATGAAAACTTCGTTGGGCCTTAATCGGGTCATACGGACTCCGATTTTCGAAAATTCGGACTCTATTTCGCGTATTTTTCCGAGACGAACGCAATGGCATAGCCCGTTTCCCTTGATTCAGATTTTAGAATTAAATTCTGCCTCGATTTATGTTATTACAGGTTATTGAAAATACGGGTTGTTACATTCTCCCCTCCTTAAAGGATTTCGTCCCCGAAATCTTCAAGTTAGGAAGAACGTATCCTACCATCCAATCATCTGTCTACTCAAAACATCATCCACGAGCAATCATTGTCCTTACAAGATACTAAATGCTGTATGAACATATGTAAAGGTGTGTGTATATGTACTTATCTAATGCAAATATCATCAATGCAAATTATGTTAGTGAAATGAATCCATATGTATGCAATTCCTAACATAATGTATATCATCTATATGTGTGCACATAACATACACCCATATGCAACATCCATGTGATAACACACAATTTTCATCCATGAATAAGCATAAACACTCATGCATATGCAATATGAGGAGTGTGTGAGCCGATCTAGTGCCTAACGTGTATAATGCATCCACGAGTAACCACTTGCAAACACTTGCAACCACTTGCACCCATCAAGCATAACATGTCTCAAACACATGTTTCATCCAAAGGGTTTCTACCTAAGGTTCTCATGACAAGATCAACATGATAAACTAGATAATCATGGATAGCAAAGATATGCTACAAAGAGATCGGGATGATAAGCAGGATATACTCCTATCGGATTACGAGAGATCCCTTCCTAACCCAACCCATATTCCAAATATGAGTTGGAACCCATTTCATTATCGCCTCTCGTCTTCCTCTTTCACTTACTCTACCATCATTCTTGGTTTAGACATAACCATGACCTCGTAATTTCATGCAAGCTCTCCAAAATTCACTAGTGAATCCTGGATCTCGTTTACTAACCATAAAGTATTCCACTAAGCAGAACTTTTCTCGAAAATATCAATCCACGTTACCAATGAATCATTCGCCTGCGAATGATAGGCCGTGCTTAGATTCAGTTAATTCCCCATGATTTCCAGTAGACTATCCCAAAACTGGCTAGTGATTACTAACTATACTTTAGGGAACCTCGTGCAGCTGCTTTATTTCTCGAAAGTAAACTATCGCTAGCCATGATGTAGTCTTTTCGCTCTTTACTGAAGGGAAATGAGCGCTCTTCGTGAGACTACCTACTATAACCCACATGCTCGTATTCCTCTCATCGTGTCTTAGCCATCCCTTGTCATCTTTAGCGAGGTGACTACTATCTCGCCTCGAATCAACTTGTCCATGATCTCGACTAACTACGGGTCTTCCTTCTGCGAAGTCCCTACCTGATCTAGGAGGGTAGGTCTAAGCTCAAGGGATGCTAACTGACTAATAAGTCTGAGAGATCTTCTTACTTTAGTTGCATCCCTTGGAGTCTTCCAATCCTGAACTATAACTTTCTTAGCGGGATCCACCGCTAAGCCTTGCTTAGAAACTATGTGCCCAAGAAATCTAACTCCTTTTTCTCCACAATGACACTTGGGGAACTTGGCCTTCAACTGATGCGCTCTAAGCGTATCCATCACCTCCACGAGATGCCTTGCGTGCTCTTCCTCATCCTTAGAGAAGATCAGAATATCATCTACGAAGACCACGACAAACTTGTTCAAGAACTCCCTGAACACCCTACTCATCAAGTCCACGAAGGAGGCGGGTGCATTAGTCAAACCGAATGGCATGACCAGCCATTCTAAGAATCCATCTGGAGTTCTGAACGCAGTCTTGTCTATACTATCCTCAGCTACTCTGAGCTGATGGAATCCAGTAGCAAGATCAAGAGAGAACAGATGTTCCTACAAGCTGATCAAACAAATCATCGATCCTTGGCAATGATTGTCTATTCTCTTCGTTTAACTCACGATAATCGACACAAGGTCGAAGAGAACCATATGCCTTTGTAGTAAATACTACAGGCGCTCCCCATTCAGATATACTTCATCTAATGAAGTTCTTCTCAAGCAACTCCTTCACTTGCTTACTTAGCTCCCGTCTTTCACGCGGAGCCATGTGCCGAACGGGCAAAGAGACCAGCTTTTCATTATCCACCAGATAAATGCAGGAATTAAACTCGCATTTAGGGGGGTAACCCCTTCACTTCACCCAAGATATCAGGATATTCTCGGACCACCCTCACCGATTGCAAACTATCGATAGACGAGTCGAGGGGTTCAAGATAACACAACATGACGGGACTCATAGGGTTACAAGAAATTCTTAGGGTATTATCGAGGCGAGTCATGAGCCTCACAACCCTATGCCCAAAAGAAAATCAAGGATGGCTCCAAAACTGGACAACCAATCCAAGCTCAAAATCAACCCATACCCCATGAAACCGAGAATATAAGCATCACGCGAGAATTCAAATCCACCTAGATAATAGACAAATGGGCGGAAACCCCAATTGGATTTGAAACACACACGGGATCATTAACTAGACTAGTACTGAGGTGCAAACTATCAACAAGATCAGACGAGATAAAGCTATGCGATGCACCAGAATCAAACAAAGTATGAAGGGGAAAATCAGAAATGTAAACAGGGCTTTCAACAGAAATACTACCTTGATCGGGAACTGGAGCGACATTGAGAGCATGAACTTGCCCTCCCGAAGGTCCAGCACGCTGAGTCTGACCCTGGCCTTGCCCTCGCTTCTTCGGGCAATCCCTAGTGAAGTGTCCAAACTCACCACAATGAAAGCATTCGCCCTTCTTCCTTTTCCTCTTCTTACACTCCTTAATGAGATGCCCAACTAAACCGCTATAATAGCACTTTCCCTTTTTGTTATTGCCCTTGTTGTTGTCCCCGTTGTTGCCTTGACTCTTGTTCTTGTTCTTATTGCCTTGACTGCTCTGACCACTTGGATTACCCTGATTTCCTTTCCACTGGGAATCAGTCTTCTTGGCTTGAGTATCATTCATCTTGATCTCTTTTTTGCCACTCCTATTCTCTTCATTGAGTAGGGCCATGTTCACCAAACTTTCGAAAGTTGCCCCCAAGGGTATATGAGTCATGGCTAAACCATGTAATGGCTCGCTTAATCCTAGGGCAAAGTATAGGGCCTTCTTCTGAGCTGTGTTGACCAAGTCTAAACCGACACGAGCCAGTTGATTAAACTTATCTATGTATTCCCTAATAGTCATGTCCCCTTGCTTCAGTGATAGGAACCTTAGTCCAAACTTTCCCCGAAAGTCATCCCAAGTCTCAATTGGCCTAGTAGCGGTGGAGACCACCCACCAACGTGCAGCTTCTTCCTTTAGCAACCACACTGCTAATAAAACCTTCCTACGGTCATCTATATCAAAGAAGGCAAAAAGATCTTCGGTTTCTTTCAACCAATTCCTGGCCTCTACGAAAGTCTTGGTTCCAATGAAATTCTTGCAACCCATCGCCCTAAAGCCTTTGCAAATCTCCGCGAAATCCTTTTGTGGATGCTGAGGGGGAGGAGGAAGAGGAACCTCAGCGACAGGAGGAGGAGGAACATCAACTACCGGAGGAGGAGTAATATTTGCGGGGCCGGCTTCGGTCGCCCTAGCCTCCAAAAGCCTCCTATACCAAACAGGTACGTGTACTCCCTCCGGAATGGCAAAGTTATCGGCCATACTGAAAACGAAGAAAAAGATAGATTCAGAATGGGGAAAAACGAAGGAATTTTGCTAATGGCTTTTTGGGGAATAGCCTATAAAATAAACTAGACTTTTCTTTGGAAAATACTTTATACTTGATTTTGAAAATAGTTTTCCAAAAGTTTTCTAAAAACCTTTTTGTTCCTTCTCGTAAACCATATGCTCTGATACCAAATGTAACACCCCACCTCCGCCAGGGTGGCTCTTGCAAGCACTCTGACTTTGGAGGGGCGTTTGAATCAGGTAAACATGCATAATGATATATCAAGGCAGAACAAGAACATATGTATATATGTAAACAGAGTAAATAACATAGATAAAACAGCGGAAGATTTTGAACCATTTCAAAACAAGTCTCGTACAACATAATGTCAATTTTCCAAAATAACAAGTCTAGTACATAAAATAACATCAACTGAAACTTGAAAAGGAAAACATAAAGTAGCTATCCCCAAAGTGGAAAAACCATATCGAGCTCAAGTCCAAAGCATACATGAGCTATCCAAGAAAAGCAGGTAAGATCCAAGCTAAGCTCCTGTATTCCCTCCCTGAGAACCTAGGGGGGGGGGAACGGAAGAAAAGAGGCGAAAGAAAACAGGTCAGTCAAAAAGACTGAGTAAGCCCTACTACAATCAATGTAAACTGATAAAGTTAACTGACATGAGCAGCAGATATGAACATAAGGATAACAACATGATGATTATCTATCAAGGTAGATAAAGGTGTCATCGCATAATAAGGATTAAGGTTTTGCACCACATATGTACTAGCAAACTAACATGACTTGAATAAACAAGTATTGATCCCTTGGCCCACGCTTTGGCCCAATAACATGAAGTGACCCTCATACGAGGTCTAAAGTGTAAACTAGAAGTGATCCCAGTGATCCCCAGGCCCAAGTTTTGGCCCATCATCTGGAATGACCCAAACCAAGGTCCAACTAGCACGGTCTAGTCGATCGGCTCCCTAAGCCTAACTCGTCAAGTGTCTGTGTCATACGGCCCAACTACGAAGTGTAGCTAAACTGTGCTAGGTCCACCCTAGGGTGTATCAAGTCCTAGGGTGTCAACCACCGACACGAATCAATGCACGCACAGTCTAAACCTACTGGTGCCCGTGCCTGCTTTTCCAACTCCGGACCATGTGCAAGACCATGACCCGTCTGAACCCACACCGGCGCACCTACTCAGCCGTCGTTTTGGTCGCTTACATGTCATCCAGTAATCGTGCCCCTCCCTAGCCTAGTCCCTAGGGTATCATGATACAACTAAGAGGGTTACTGGTGCAAAGGACCACGTAACTAGGGTTTCCTTAATGGGTTAAACGTGGTTAACCCAACTCATTCAAGTACCAAGTTGGTTAAGTGTACCCAAGGTTCATGACTTAACCCTACCAACCCATCGTGTTTCATTGGTTAAGTGTTCAAGCGGTCCATGACTTAACCCTACCAACCCATCGTGTTTCATTGGTTAAGTGTTCAAGCGGTCCATGACTTAACCCTAATCACGAGGCATTAATTAATTAATGCGCCTTAACCTCTCACATTAGACTTTGTTGTGGTTACTAGTTAAGCCGGGCGGGTCCGGGTAGCTTTACACCACAACTTGGTCTAACCTCGGGTTCAAGGTACAACATGACCGACTTCTCACATTGGGTCTTATTGTTTGTAGCAACTAGTTAAGCCGGTCGGTTCCGGGTAGGTTTACGCTACAAACTCAACCCAACCTCGAGTTGGCCACACTTATCTTTTCTAAGTGTCATGTCCATCATGTTTCCAAAACATGTTACAAATTTTCAAGCAATTGGGTAGACCTAACTTAATAGGTAAATTCCCAATGGGTAGGCCTAACTTAATAGGTAAATTCCCAAGCTTATGTTTTTAGGTCTTTTAAGTTTACCCAACCCCAAACGCAATCCCATCGCTTACATATCGCAATAGCGCATAAAGGATAGAAAGAGGGAACTTGGCATAATTATGACATAAAAGTGTTGAAGCCACAAGTTCAACATGGTGGCATATGAAAGGTTCATGCGTTCATACACTTGCATATTACATTTTTATGCCCAAAAAGCATGCATAACATGATAACATGAACCACATGACCATCCCAAACTTGCATAACATACTTGCATATCATATGACAACTTGTATACCAAACTTGCATAAACAAACTTGCATAACATATGACAACTTGCATATCAAACTTGCATAAACAAACTTGCATAACATTTGACAACTTGCATATCATACTCGCATAAACAAACTTGCATAACTTATGGCAACTTGCATATCATACTTGCATAGAAAAACTTGCATAACATATGACAACTTGCATATCATACTTGCATAAACAAACTTGCATAACTTATGGCAACTTGCATATCATACTTGCATAAACAAACTTGCATAACTTATGGCAAATTGCATATCATACTTGCATAAACAAACTTGCATAACATATGTCAACTTGCATATCATAGTTGCATAAACAAACTTGCATAACATATGACAACTTGCATTTCATGCATTTAACTTCAAAGTTCAAGTATGAGAGGAATAGGGATTACAATGCTTATGCGGACTCAAATGAGTATAGGAAATGTAAGAAACTCCTTATGCAACAAACTAAAACCCCAAAAATGCAAGCAAACTTGATCAAGACTCCTCCTTTATGATGCAAATAGAGAAATAAGACTTTAATGCAAGCTAAAGAGGATCATACAAGCCTAAATACACTTGTATGCATGGAAATCTCTTAGAAATTTGTTTAGGAATTGTATGAAGAGAGTGGAGGCCATGAGAGGTTTGATTTTGCCATAGTTTAGTTGTAGGATAGATTAATGATGATTTAGGGTAGGTTAGGGTCTTATTTATAGATTAGGCTAGTTATTTAGACCATAGGATTAAACCCTAGTTCTCATCTCTACCCTCCAAATCGAATCTGGCCCCCAAGCTCAACACAAACCCAAAGTGGTGCACCAGGCAGACTGGGCGTCTGAGCCAAGTCGACAGCCAAGTCGACACGGCTGTCGACCTGGTCAGACCCAGTCGACTCCCAAGTCGACAGGGCTGTCGACTTGGGTATTGTGGCGGGAATATTTCCCGCCTGGCCCAAACTGGCCCAATTCCCAATTTCAGATTTGAATTTGAAATCTGTTTTTACTTAGGAATTTTCTGAAAACTTCGTTGGGCCTTAATCGAGTCATACGGACTCCGATTTTCGAAAACTCGGACTCTGTTTCGCGTATTTTTCCGAGACGAACGCAATGGCATAGCCCGTTTCCCTTGATTCAGATTTTAGAATTAAATTCTGCCTCGATTTATGTTATTACAGGTTATTGAAAATACGGGTTGTTACATTAAGAGTAAGGGTAGTTTAAGCGTAGTAGGGGTAGATCGACAAATATGAAAGATGATGAATCGTTTGGATTGGGTGCTGCAAAAACCAATCCGTCACAGTAGTTAAAAAGTAGAGGTAATTGTCGGAAAGAAGGGGTATTTAGAAAATTAGGGGTAGGATTAAAAATAAGGGTTGTTTTGAAGTATTAAGAGAAGAAGTGGTAGTTTAAGCATAGTAGTAGTAGATCGAAAAATATGAAAGATGATGAATCATTTGGATTGTTTGCTCCAAAAACCAACCCTTCACAGAAATTAAAAAAATAGGGGTAATTGTTCGAAGTAAGGGCTATTTAGAGAATTAGTGGTAGGATAAAAAAGAAGCGTTGTTCTGAAGTATAAAGAGAAGTAGTGGTAGTCTAAGCATAGTAGGGGTAGATCGACGAATATGAAAGATGATGAATTGTTTGGATTGGGTGCTGCAAAAACCAATCCTTTACATTAGCCCAAAAATAGAGGTAATTGTATGAAGGAAGGGCTATTTAGAGAATTAGGATTCGATGAAAAAGAAGGGCTATTTTGAAGTATTAAGAGAAGTAGGGGTAGTTTATGCATAGTAGGGGTAGATCGACAAATATGAAAGTTGATGAATCGTTTGGATTGGTTGCTGCAAAAACCAATCCTTCACAGTAGTTAAAAGGTAGGTGTATTTGTTGGAAAGAAGGGCTATTTAAAGAATTAGGGGTAGGATTAAAAATAAGGGTTTTTTTGAAGTATTAGGAGAAGCAGTGGTAGTTTAAGCATAGTAGGGGTAGATCGACAAATATGAAAGACAATGAATCATTTTGATTGGGTGCTCCAAAAACCAACCCTTCAAAGAAATTAAAAAATAGGGGTAATTGTTGGAAGCAAGGGCTATTTAGGGGATTAGTGGTAGGTTCAGAATGAAGGGTTTTTTTGAAGTATAAAGAGAAGTAGGGGTAGTTTAAGCATAGTAGGGGTAGATCGATGAATACGAAAGATGATAAATTGTTTGGATTAGGTGCTGCAAAAACTAATCCTTCGCAATAGTAAAGAAATAGACATAATTGTTGGAAGGAAGGGATATCTAGAGAATTAGGGGTAGGATTAAAAAGATGGTGTGGTTTAAGCATAGTAGGGGTAGATCGACAAATATAAAAGTTGATGAATCATTTGGATTGGGTGCTGGAAAAACCAACCCTTCACACTAGTTAAAAAATAAAGATAATTTTTGGAAGTAAGGGCTATTTTCAGAATTAGGGTTAGGATTTAAAAGAAGGATTTCTTCGGAGTATTGAGATAAGTAGGGGTAGTTTAAGCATAGTAGGGGTAGATCGACAAATATGAAAGATGGTGAATAATTTGGTTTGGGTGCTGCAAAAACCAACCCTTCACAGTTGTTAAAAAATTAGGGTAATTTTTGGAACTATGGTCTATTTAGAGAATTAGGGATAGGATTTAAAAGAAGCGTTGTTTTGAAGTATTAATGGAAGTTGGGGTAGTTTAAGCATAGTAGGGGTAGATTGACAAATACGAAAGATGATGAATCTTTTAGATTGGATGATGCAAAAACCAACCCCTCACAGAAGTTAAAAAATAGGGGTAATTATTGGAAGTAAGGTCTATTTAGAGAATTACAGGAAGGATTAAAAAGAAGGACTGTTTTGAAGTATTAATTGAAGTAGGGGTAGTTTAAGCATAGTAGGGGTAGATCGACAAATATGAAAGATGATGAATCATTTGGATTGGGAGCTGCAAACACCAACCCTTCACAGAAGCTAAAAAATAGGGGTAATTGTTGGAAGTAAGGCCTATTCAGAGAATTAGGGGTAGGACTTAAAAGAAGGACTTTTTAGAAGTATTAAGATAAGTATGGGTAGTTTTAGCGGAGTAGGGGTAGATCGACAAACATGAAAGATGATGAGTCATTTGGATTGGGTGCTGCAAAAACCAACCCTTCACAGAAGTTAAAAAATAGGGATAATTGTAGGATGTATGGCCTATTTAGAGAATTAGGGGTAGGATTTAAAAGAAGGACTATTTTGAAGTATTAAGATAAGTGTGGGTAGTTTAAGCATCATAGGGGCAGATCGACAAATATGAAAGATGATGAATCATTTGGATTGGGCGCTGCAAAAACAAACCCTTCACAGAAGTTAAAAAGTAGGGGTAATTGTTGGAAGTAAGGGCTATTTAGAGAAATAGGGATAGGATTAAAAAGAAGGGCTATTTTGAAGTATTAAGAGAAGTAGGGGTAGTTTAAGCATAGTACGGGTAGACCGACAAATATGAAAGATGATGAATCTTTTAGATTGGGTGCTTCAAAAATCAACCCTTCACAAAAGTTAAAAAATAGGGGTAATTGTTGGAAATAAAGGCTATTTAGAGAATTAGAGGTAGGATTAAAAAGAAGGACTGTTTTGAAATATTAAGAGAAGTAGGGGTAGTTTAAGCATAGTAAGGGTGGATCGACAAGTATGAAAGATGATGATTCGTTTGGATTGGATGTTGCAAAAACCAACCCTTAACTGAAGTTAAAAAATAGGGATAATTGTTGGAAGTATGGATTATTTAGAGAATTAGGGGTAGGATTTAAAAGAAGGACTATTTTGAAGTATTAAGATAACTGTGGGTGATTTAAGCATCGTAGTGGTAGATCGACAAATATGAAAGATGATGAATCATTTGGATTGGGTGCTGTAAAAACCAACCCTTCGCAGAAGCTAAAAAATAAGGGTAATTGTTGGAATTAAGGGCTATTTATAGAATTATGGATAGGACTAAAAAGAAGCGTTGTTTTGTAGTATTTAGAGAAGTAGGAGTAGTTTAAGCATAGTAAGGGTAGATCGACAAGTGTGAAAGATGACGAATCGTTTGGATTGGGTGCTACAAAAACCAATCCTTCAAAGTTGTTAAAAAGTAGGGTAATTGTTTGAAAGAATGGCTATTTAGAGAAATACAGGTAGGATTAAAATAAGGGTTGTTTTGAAGTATTAGGATAAGTAGGGGTAGATCGACAAATATGAAAGATGATGATTCATTTGGATTGGGTGCTCCAAAAACCAACCCTGCACAGAATATAAAAAATGGGGGTAGATGTTGGAGGTAAGGGCTATTTAGAGAATTAGTGGTAGGATCCAAAAGTAGGGTTGTTTTGAAGTATGAAGAGAAGTAGGGGTAGTTTAAGCATTGGAGGGTTAGACCGACGAATACGAAAGATGATGATTTGTTTGTATTTGGTGCTGCAAAAACCAATCCTTCACAATAGTAAAAAAATAGTGTGGATTGTTGGAAGGAAGGGCTATTTAGAGAACTAGGGTTAGGATTAAAAAGAAGTGATGTTTTGAAGTATTAAGGGAAGTTGGGGCAGTTTAAGCATAGTAGAGTAGATAGACAAATACGAAAGGTGATGAATCAGTTGGATTGAGTGCTTTAAAAACCAACCTTTCACAGTAGTTAAAAACTAAGGGTAATTGTCGGAAGTAACGGCTATTTAGAGAATTAAGGGTAGGATTTAAAAGAAGGACTGTTTTGAAGTATTAAGATAAGTAGGGGTAGTTTAATCATAGTAGGGGTAGATCGACAAATATGAAAGATGATGAATCATTTGGATTGGGTGCTGCAAAAACCAACCCTTCACATAAGTTAAAAAATAAGTGTAATTGTTGGAACTGAGGGATATTTAGATAATTAGGGATAGGATTAAAAATAAGGGCTATTTTGAAGTACTAAGAGAAGTAGGGGTAGTTTAAGCATAGTAGGGGTAGACCGACAAATATGAAAGATGATGAATCGTTTAGATTGGGTGACGCAAAAACCAACCCTTCACAAAAATTAAAAAATAAGCGTAATTGTTGGAAATATGGGCTATTTAAAGAGTTAGAGGTAGGATTAAAAAGTAGGACTGTTTTGAAGTATTAAAGGAAGTAGTGGTAGTTTAAGCATAGTAGGGGTAGATCGAAAATTATGAAAGATGATGAATCGTTTAGATTGGGTGATTCAAAATCCAACCCTTCACAGAGGTTAAAAATAGGGGTAATTGTTGGAAGAAAAGGCTATTTAGAGAATTAGAATTAGGATTAAAAAGAAGGACTGTTTTGAACTATTAAGAGAAGTCGGGGTAGTTTAAGTATAGTAGGGGTAGATCGACAAATATGAAAAATGATGAATCATTTGGATTGGGTGTTCCAAAAACCAACCCTTCACAAAAATTAAAAAATAGCGGTTATTGTTGGAAATAAGGGCTATTTAAGGGATTAGTGGTAGGTTCCAAATGAAGGTTTTTTTTGAAGTATATAGGGAATTAGGGGTAGTTTAAGCATAGTAGGGGTAGATCGATGAATACGAAAGATGATGAATTGTTTAGATTAAATGCTGCAAAAACCAATCCTTCACAAAAGTAAAGAAATAGGCATAATTGTTGGAAGGAAGGGTTATTTACAGAATTAGGAGTAGGATTAAAAAGAAGGGTCGTTTTGAAGTATTAAGAAAAGTTGGTGTTGTTTAAGCCTTGCAGGGGTAGATCGACAAATATAAAAGATGATGAATCATTTGGATTGGGTGCTGCAAAAACAAACCCTTCACACTAGTTAAAAAATAAAGGTAATTGTTGGAAGTAAGGGCTATATGGAGAATTAGGGGTAGGATTTAATAGAAGGATTGTTTTGAAGTGTTAAGATAAGCAAGGGTAGTTTGAGCATAGTAGGGTTAGATCGACAAATATGAAATACGATGAATCATTTGGATTGGGTGCTGCAAAAACCAACCCTTCACAAAAATTAAAAATAGGGGTAGTTGTTAGAAGTAAGGGCTATTTAGAGAATTAGGGGGAGGATTTAAAAGAAGGATGGTTTTGAAGTATTAAGAAAAGTAGGGGTAGTTTAAGCATAGTAGGGGTAGATCGGCAAATATAAAAAATGATGAATCATTTGGATTGGGTGCTACAAAAAACAACCCTTCACAGAAGTTAAAAAATAGGGGCCATTGTTGGAAGTAAGGGCTATTTAGGTAATTAGGGATAGGATTTAAAAGAAGCGTTGTTTTGAAGTATTAAGAGAAGTAGGGGTAGTTTAAGCATAGCAGGGGTAGACTGACAAATATGAAAGATGATGAATCGTTTGGATTGGGTATTGCAAAAACCGATCCTTCATAGTAGTTAAAAAGTAAAGGTAATTGTTGGAATGAAGGGGTATTTAGAGAATTAGTGGTAGGATTAAAAATAAGGGTTGTTTTGTAGTATTAAGAGAAGTAGTGGTAGTTTAAGCATAGTAGGAGTAGATCGACAAATATGAAAGATGAGGAATCATTTGGATTTTTTGCTCCAAAAACCAACCCTTCACAGAAATTAAAAAATAGGGGTAGTTGTTCGTAGTAAGGGCTTTTTAGAGAATTAGAGGTAGGATCAAAAATAAGCTTTGTTTTGAATAATAAAGAGAAGTAGTGGTAGTTTAAGCATAGTAGGGGTAGATTGACAAATATGAAAGATGATGATTTGTTTGGATTGGGTGCTGCAAAAACCAATCCTTCACAATAGTAAAGAAATAGGCATAATTATTGGAAGGAAGGGCTATCTAGAGAATTAGGGGTAGGATCGAAAAGACGGGGTGGTTTAAGCGTAGTAGGGGTAGATCGACAAATATAAAAGTTGATCAATCATTTGGATTGGGTGCTGCAAAAACCAACCCTTCACACTAGTTAAAAAATAAAGATAATTGTTGGAAGTATGGGCTATTTTCAGAATTAGGGGTAGGATTTAAAAGAAGGATTGCTTTGAAGTATTGAGATAAGTAGGGGTAGTTTAAGCATAGTAGGGTCAGATCAACAAATATGAAAGATGGTGAATCATTTGGATTGGGTGCTGCATAAACCAACCCTTCACGGTTGTTAAAAAATTAGGATAATTTTTGGAACTAAGGGCTATTTAGAGAATTAGGGGTAGGATTTAAAAGAAGCGTTGTTTTGCAGTATTAAGGGAAGTTGGGGTAGTTTAAGCATAGTAGGGGTAGATTGGCAAATAGGAAAGATGATGAATCGTTTTGATTGGGTGATGCAAAAATCAACCCCTCAGGGAAGTTAAAAAATAGGGGTAATTATTGGAAGTAAGGTCTATTTAGAGAATTATAGGTAGGATTAAAAAGAAGTACTGTTTTGAAGTATTAAGTGAAGTAGGGGTAGTTTAAGCATAGTAGGGGTAGATCGACAAATTTGAAAGATGGTGAATCATTTGGATTGGGAGCTGCAAACACCAACCCTTCACAGAAGTTAAAAAATAGGGGTAATTGTTGGAAGTAAGGCCTATTCAGAGAATTAGGGGTAGGACTTAAAAGAAGAACTTTTTAGAAGTATTAAGATAAGTATGGGTAGTTTTAGCAGAGTAGGGGTAGATCGACAAACATGAAAGATGATGAATCATTTGGATTGGGTGCTCCAAAAACCAACCCTTCCCAGAAGTTATAAAATAGGGATAATTGTTGGATGTATGGCCTATTTAGAGAATTAGGGGTAGGATTTAAAAGGAGGACTATTTTGAAGTATTAAGATAAGTGTGGGTAGTTTAAGTATCATAGGGGCGGATCGAAAAATATGAAAGATGATGAATCATTTGGATTGGGTGCTGCAAAAACAAACCCTTCACAGAAGTTAAAAAATAGGGGTAATTGTTGGAAGTAAGGGCTATTTAGAGAATTAGGGATAGGATTAAAAAGAAGAGCTATTTTGAAGTATTAAGAGAAGTAGGGGTAGTTTAAGCATAGTAGGGGTAGACCGACAAATATGAATGATAATGAATCTTTTAGATTGGGTGCTGCAAAAACCAACCCTTCACAAAAGTTAAAAAATACGGGTAATTGTTGGAAATAAAGGCTATTTAGTGAATTTGAGGTAGGATTAAAAAGAAGCACTGTTTTGAAATCTTAAGAGGAGTAGGGGTAGTTTAAGCATAGTAGGTGTAGATCGACAAGTATGAAAGATGATGATTCTTTTGGATTGGGTGCTGCAAAAACCAACCCTTAACAGAAGTTAAAAAATAGGGATAATTGTTGGAAGTATGGCCTATTTAGAGAATTATGGGTTGGGTTAAAAAAAGGACAATTTTAAAGTATTAAGATAAGTGTGGGTGATTTAAGCATCGTAGGGTAGATCGACAAATATGAAAGATAATGAATCATTTGGATTGGGTGCTGTAAAAACCAACCCTTGGCAGAAGTTAAAAAATAGCGGTAATTGTTGGAAGTAAGGGCTATTTAGAAAATTCTGGATAGGACTAAAAAGAAGCGTTGTTTTGAAGTATTTAGAGAAGCACGAGTAGTTTAAGCATAGTAAGGGTAGATCGGCTAGTATAAAAGATGACGAATCGTTTGGATTGGGTGCTGAAAAAACCAATCCTTCACAGTTGTTAAAAAGTAAGGGTAATTGTTTCAAAGAATGGTATTTAGAGAATTACGGGTAGGATTAAAATAAGGGTTGTTTTGAAGTATTAGGATAAGTAGGGGTAGATCGACAAATATGAAAGATGATGATTCATTTGGATTGGGTGCTCCAAAAACCAACCCTGCACAGAAATTAAAAAATAGGGGTAGATGTTGGAGGTAAGGGCTATTTAGAGAATTAGTGGTAGGATCAAAAAGTAGGGTTGTTATGAAGTATGAAGAGAAGTAGGGGTAGTTTAAGCATGGGAGGGGTAGATCGACGAATACGAAAGGGGATGATTTGTTTGGATTTGGTGCTGCAAAAACCATTCCTTCACAATAGTAAAAAAATAGGGGTGATTGTTGGAAGGAAGGACTATTTAGAGAATTAGGGTTATGATTAAAAAGAAGTGTTGTTTTGAAGTATTAAGGGAAGTTGGGGTAGTTTAAGCATAGTAGAGTAGATCGACAAATACGAAAGATGATGAATCATTTGGATTGAGTGCTGTAAAAACCAACCCTTCACAGTAGTTAAAAACTAAGGGTAATTGTCAGAAGTAAGGGCTATTTAGAGAATTAAGGGTAGGATTTAAAAGAAGGACTGTTTTGAAGTATTAAGATAAGTATGGGTAGTTTAAGCATAGTAGGGGTAGATCGACAAATATGAAAGATGATGAATCATTTGGATTGGGTGCTGCAAAAACTAACCCTTCACATAAGTTAAAAAATGAGTGTAATTGTTGGACTAAGGGCTATTTAGAGAATTAGGGATTGGATTAAAAATAAGGGCAATTTTGAAGTACTAAGAGAAGTAGGGGTAGTTTAAGTATAGTAGGGGTAGACCGACAAATATGAAAGATGATGAATCGTTTAGATTGGGTGATGCAAAAACCAACCCTTCACAAAAAATAAAAAATAGGGGTAATTGTTGGAAACAAGGGCTATTTAGAGAGTTAGAGGTAGGATTAAAAAGAAGGACTGTTTTGAAGTATTTAAGGAAGTAGTGGTAGTATAAGCATAGTAGGGGTAGATCGAAAAATATGAAAGACGATGAATCGTTTAGATTGGGTGATGCAAAATCCAACCCTTCAAAGAGGTTAAAAAATAGGGGTAATTGTTGGAAGAAAGGGCTATTTAGAGAATTAGAATTAGGATTAAAAAGAAGGACTGTTTTGATATATTAAGAGAAGTCGGGGTAGTTTAAGCATAGTAGGGGCAGATTGACAAATATGAAATATGATGAATCATTTTGATTGTTTGCTGCAAAAACAAACCCTTCACCGAAGTTAAAAAATAGGGATAATTGTTGGAAGTAAGGCCTATTTAGAGAATTAGAGGTAGGATTTAAAAGAAGGACTGTTTTGAAGTATTAAGATAAGTATGGGTTTTTTAAGCATAGTAGGGGTAGATAAGCAAATATGAAAAATGATGAATCATTTGATTGGGTGCTACAAAAACCAACCCTTCATAGAAGTAAAAAATAGGGGCAATTGTTGGAAGTAAGGGCTATTTAGGGAATAAGGGATAAGATTAAAAAGAAGCGTTATTTTGAAGAACTAAGTGATGTAGGGGTAATTTAAGCATAGTAGGGGTAGATTGACAAATATGAAAGATGATGAGTCATTTGGATTGGGTGCTGCAAAAACCGATCCTTCACAGTGGTTAAAGAGTAGAGGTAATTGTTGGAAAGAAGGGGTATTTAGAGCATTAGGGGTAGGATTAAAAATAAGGGTTGTTTTGAAGTATTAAGAGAAGTAGTGGTAGTTTAAGCATAGTAGGAGTAGATCGACAAATATGAATAATGATGAATCATTTGGATTGTTTGCTCCAAAAACCAGCCCATCACAAAAATTAAAAAATAGGGGTAATTGTTCGAAGTAAGGGCTATTTAGGGAATTAGTGGTAGGATCAAAAGGAAGTGTTGTTTTGAAGTATAAAGAGAAGTAGTGGTAGTTTAAGCATAGTAGGGGTAGAACGACGAATACGAAAGTTGATGAATTGTTTGGATTGGGTGCTACGAAAACTAATCCTTCACAATAGAAAATAAATAGAGGTAATTTTAGGAAGGGAGGGCTATTTAGAGAAGTAGGTTTGGATTAAAAAGATGGGCTATTTTGAAGTATTAAGAGAAGTAGGGGTAGTTTAAGCAAAGTAGGGGTAGATCGATAAATATGAAAGATGATGAATCGTTTAGATTGGTTGCTGCTCACAGTAGTTAAAAAGCAGGGAAATTGTTGAAAAGAAGGGCTATTTAAAGAATTAGGTGTAGGATTAAAAATATAGATTGTTTTGAAGTATTAGGAGAAGTAGTGGTAGTCTAACCATAGTAGCGGTAGATCGACAAATATGAAAGACGATGAATGATTTGGATTGTATGCTCCAAAAACCAACCCTACACAGAAATTGAAAAATAGGGGTAATTGTTGGAAGTAAGGGCTATTTATGGGATTAGTGGTAGGTTCAAAATGAAGGGATGTTTTAATGTATAAAGAGAAGTAGGGGTAGTTCAAGCATAGTATGGGTAGATCGATGAATACGAAAGATGATGAATTGTTTGGATTAGGTGTTGCAAAAACCAATACTTCACCATAGTAAAAAAAATAGGCATAATTGTTGGAAGGAACGGATATTTAGAGAATTAGGGATAGGATTAAAAAGAAGGGCTGTTTTGCAGTATTAAGAGAAGTTGGGGTGGTTTAAGCATAGTAGGGGTAGATCGACAAATATAAATGATGATGAATCATTTGGATTGGGTGTTGCAAAAACCAACCCTTCACACTAGTTAAAAAATAAAGGTAATTTTTGGAAGTAAGACATATTTAGAGAATTAGGGGTAGGATTTAAAAGAAGGACTGTTTTGAAGTGTTAAGATAAGTCGGGGTAGTTTGAGCATAGTAGGGGTAGATCAAAAAATATGAAATACTATGAATCATTAGGATTGGGTGCTGCAAAAACCAACCCTTCAAAGAAATTAAAAAATAGGGGTAATTGTTGGAAGGAAGGGCTATTTAGAGAATTAGGGGTAGGATTTAAAAGAAGGATTGTTTTGAAGTATTAAGACAAGTAGGGGTAGTTTAAGCATAGTAGGGGTAGATCGACAAATATGAAAAATGATGAATCATTTGGATTGGGTGCTGCAAAAACCAACCCTTCACAGTTGTTAAAAAATAAGGGTAATTTTTGGAACTAAGGGATATTTAGAGAATTAGGGATAGGATTGAAAAGAAGGGATGTTTTGAAGTATTAAGGGAAGTTGGGGTAGTTTAAGCATAGTAGGGGTAGATCGACAAATACGAAAGATGATGAATCGTTTAGATTGGGTGATGTAGAAACCAACCCCTCACAGAAGTTAATAAATAGGGGTAATTATCGGAAGTAACGGCTGTTTAGAGAATTACACGTAGGATTTAAAAGAATGACTGTTTTGAAGTATTAAGAGAAGTAGGGGTAGTTTAAGCATAGTAGGGGTAGATCGACAAATATGAAAGATGATGAATCATTTGTATTGGGTGTTGCAAATATCAACCCTTCACAGAAGTTAAAAAAATAGGGGTAATTGTTGGATGTAAGGCCTATTTAGAGAATTAAGGGTAGGACTTAAAAGGACTGTTTTGAAGTATTAAGCATAGTATGGGTAGTTTTAGCGTAGTAGAGGTAGATCGACAAACATGAAAGATGATGAATCATTCGTATTGGGTGCTACAAAAGCCAACCCTTAACAAAAGTTAAAAAATAGGGGTAATTGTTGGATTTAAGGGATATTTAGAGAATTAGGGATAGGATTAAAAAGAAGGGCTATTTTGAAGTATTAAGAGAAGTAGGGGTAGTTTAAGCATAGTAGGGGTAGACCGACCAATATGAATGATGATGAATCGTTTAGATTTGGTGCTGCAAAAACCAACACTTCACAAAAGTTAAAAAATAGGGGTAATTGTTGGAAGTAAGGTGCTATTTAGATAATTAGAGGTAGGATTAAAAAGAAGGACTGTTTTGAAGTATTAAGAGAAGAAGGGGGTAGTTTAAGCATAGTAGGGGTAGATCGACAAGTATGAAAGATGATGAATCGTTTGGATTGGGTGCTGCAAAAACCAGCCCTTCACAGAAGTTAAAAAATTGGGATAATTTTTGGAAGTATGGCCTATTTAGAGAATTAGGGGTAGGATTTAAAAGAAGTACTATTTTGAAGTATTAAGATAAGTGTGGGTAGTTTAAGCATAGTAGGGGTAGATCGATAAATACGAAAGATGATGAATCATTTGGATTGGGTCCTGCAAAAACCAACCCTTCACAGAAGTTAAAAAATTCGGGTAATTGTTGGAAGTAAGGCCTATTTAGAGGATTAGGGGTAGGATTTAAAAGAAGGACTATTTTGAAGTATTAAGATAAGTGTGGGTAGTTTAAGCATAGTCGGGGTAGATCGATAAATATGAAAGATGATGAATCGTTTGGATTGGGTGCTTCAAAAACCAACCATTCACAGAAGTTAATAAATTGGAGTAATTGTTGGAAGTAAGGCCTACTTAGAGAATTAGGGCTAGGATTTAAAAGGACTATTTTGTAGTATTAAGATAAGTATGGGTAGTTTAAACATAGTAGGGGTAGAACGATAAATATGAAAAATGATGAATCATTTGGATTGGGTGCTACAAAACTAATCCAAACCCTTCACAGAAGTAAAAATAGGGGTAATTGTTGGAAGTAAGTGTTATTTAGGGAATTAGGGATAGGATTAAAAAGAAGCGTTGTTTTGAAGTATTAAGAGAAGTAGGGGTAGTTTAAGCATAGTAGGTTTAGATCAACAAATATGAAAGATGATGAATCGTTCGGATTGGGTGCTGCAAAAACCGATCCTACACAGTAATTTAAAAGTAGAGTTAATTGTTGGAAAGAAGGGATACTGAGAGAATTCGGGGTAGGATTAAAAATAAGGGTTGTTTTGAAGTATTAAGAGAAGTAATGGTAGTTTAAGAATAATAGGGGTAGATCGACAAATATGAAAGATGATGAATCATTTGGATTGTGTGCTCCAAAATCCAGCCCTTCACAGAAATTAAAAAATAGGGGTAATTGTTCGAAGTAAGGGCAATTTAGAGAATTAGTTGTAGGATCAAAATGAAGCGTTGTTTGTAGTATAAAGAGAAGTAGTGGTAGTTTAAGCATAGCATGGGTAGATCGACGAATATGAGAGATGATGAATTGTTCGGATTGGGTGCTGCAAAAACCAATCCATCACAATAGCAAAAAAATAGAGGTAATTGTAGGAAGGAAGGGCTATTCAGAGAATTAGGGTTGGATTAAAAAGAAGGGCTGTGTTGAAGTATTAAAAGAAGTAGGGGTAGTTTAAGAATAGTAGCGATAGATCGACAAATATGAAAGATGATGAATCGTTTCGATTGGGTGCTGCAAAAACCAATCCTTCACAGTAGTTAAAAAGTTGGGGTAATTGTTGGAAAGAAGGGATATTTAGAGAATTAGGGGTAGGATTAAAAATAAGGGTTTTTTTGAAGTATTGGGAGAAGTAGTGGTAGTTTAAGCAAAGTAGGGGTAGATCGACAAGTATGAAAGACGATGAATCATTTGGATTGGGTGCTCAAAAAACCAACCGTTCACATAAATTAAAAAATAGGGGTAATTATTGGAAGTAAGGGCTATTTAGGGGATTAGTGGTAGGTTCAAAACGAAGGGTTGTTTTGAAGTATAAATAGAATTAGGGGTAGTTTAAACATAGTAGGGATAGATCGACGAATACCAATCCTTCACAATAGTAAAAAAATAGGCATAATTGTTGGAAGGAAGGGCTATTTAGAGAATTAGGGGTAGGAATCAAAAGAAGGGTTGGTTTGAAGTATTAAGGGAAGTTGGGGTGGTTTAAGCATAGTAGGGGTAGATCGACAAATATAAAAGATGATGAATCATTTGGAAAGGGTGCTGCAAAAACCAACCCTTCACACTAGTTAAAAAATAAAGGTAATTGTTGGAAGTAAAGACTATTTAGAGAATTAGTGGTAGGATTTAACAGAAGGACTATTTTGAAGTATTAAGATAAGTAGGGGTAGTTTGAGCATAGTAGGGGTAGATCGACAAATATGAAATACGATGAATCATTTGGATTGGGTGCTGCAAAAACCAAACCTTCACAAAAATTAAAAAATAGGGGTAATTGTTGGAAGTAAGGGCTATTTAGAGAATTAAGGGTAGGATTTAAAAGAAAGATTATTTTGAAGTATTAAGATAAGTAGGGGTAGTTTAAGCATAGTAGGGGTAGATCGACAAATATGAAAGATGATGAATCATTTGGATTGGGTGCTGCAAAAACCAACCCTTCAAAGTTGTTAAAAAATAAGGGTAATTTTTGGAACTAAGGGCTATTTAGAGAATCAGGGATAAGATTTAAAAGATGGGTTAATTATAAGTGTGAAGAGAAGTAGGGGTAGTTTAAGCATAGTAGGGTTAGATCGACAAATATGAAAGATGATGAATCGTTTAGATTGGGTGATGCAAAAACCAACCCCTCACAGAAGTTAAAAAATAGGTGTAATTGTTGGAAGTAAGGGCTATTTAGAGAATTACAGGTAGGATTAAAAAGATGGACTGTTCTGAAGTATTAAGAGAAGTAGAGGTAGTTTAAACATAGTAGGGGTAGATCGACAAATATGAAAGATGATGAATCATTTGGATTGGGTGCTACAAAAACCAACCCTTCACAGAAGTTAAAAAATAGGGGTAATTCTTGCAAGTAAGGCCTATTTAGATAATTAGGGGTAGGACTTAAAAGAAGGGTTGTTTTTAAGTATTAAGATAATTATAGGTAGTTTTAGCATAGTAGGGGTAGATCGACAAACATGAAAGACGATGAATCATTTGGACTGGGTGCTACAAAAATGAACCCTTCATATAAGTTAAAAGATAGGGGTAATTGTTGGAAGTAAGGGCTATTTAGAGAATAAGGGATAGTATTAAAAAGAACCGTTGTTTCCAAGTATTAATAGAAGTAGGGGTAGTTTAAGCATAGTAGTGGTATATCGACAAATATGAAATATGATGAATAGTGTGGATTAGCTGGTGCAAAAACCAATCCATCATGGTAGTTAAAAAATAGGATTAATTGTTGGAAAGTAGGGTTATTTAGAGAATTAGGGTAGGATTAAAAATAAGGGTTGTTTTGAAGTATTAAGAGAAATAAGGGTAGTTTAAGCATAGTAGGAGTAGATCGACAAATATGAAAGATGATGAATCATCTGGACAGGGTGCTACAAAAATGAACCCTTCATAGAAGTTAAAAAATAGGGGTAATTGTTCGAAGTAAGGTCTATTTAGAGAATTAGTGGTAGGATTAAAAACAAGGATTGTTTTGAAGTATAAAGAGAAGTAAGGGTAGTTTAAGTATAGTAGGGGGAGATCGACGAATATGAAAGATGATGAATTGTTTGGATTAAGTGCCGCGTAAACCAATCCTTCACAATAGTAAAAAAATAAGGGTAATTGTTGGAAGGAAAGGCTATTTAGATAATTAGGGGTAGGATTTAAATGAAGGACTGTTTTGAAGTATTAAGAGAAGTAGGGTTGTTTGAGCATAGTAGGGGTAGATCAACAAATATGAAAGATGATGAATCATTTGGATTGGGTGCTGCAAAAACCAACCCTTCAAAGATGATAAAAAATAAGGGGAATTGTTGGAAGTAAGGCCTGTTTAGAGAATTAGGGGTAGGATTTAAAAGAAGGACTGTTTTGAAGTATTAAGATAAATATGTGTAGTTTAAGCATAGTACGGGTACATCGGCAAATTTGAAAAATGATGAATCATTTGGATTGGGTGATACAAAAACCAACGCTTCACAGAAGTAAAATAATAGGGGTAATTGTTGGAAGTAAGGGCTATTTTGAGAATTAGGGATAGGACTAAAAAGAAGCGTTGTTTTGAAGTATTAAGAGAAGTAGGGGTAGTTTAAGCATAATAGGGGTAGATCGACAAATATGAAAGATGATGAATCATTTGGATTGGGTGCTGCAAAAACTGATCCTTCATAGTAGTTAAAAAGTAGAGGTAATTGTTTAAAAGAACCTACCCTTCACAATAGTTTAAGCATAGTAGGGGTAGATCGACAAATATGAAAGATTATAAATCATTTCGATTGGGTGCTGTAAAAACCTACCCTTCACAATAGTTTAAAATTATGGGTAATTGTTGGAAGTAAGGACTATTTAGAAAATTAGGGGTAGGATTTAAAAGAAGGACTGTTTTGAAGTATTAAGATAAGTAGGGGTTAAGTATAGTAGGGTTAGATCGAGAAATATGAAAGATGATGAATCATTTAGATTGGGTGCTGCAAAAACCAACCCTTCACAGAAAGGGTTGGATTTAAAAGAAGGACTGTTTTGAAGAATTAAGATAAGTAGGGATAGTTTAAGCACAGAAGGTGTAGATAGATATATATGAAAGATGATGAATCATTTGGATTGGGTGCTGCAAAAACTAACGCTTCACAGAAGTTAAAAAATAAGTGTAATTGTTGGAACTAAGGGCTATTTAGAGAATTATGTATAGGATTAAAAAGAAGGGCTATTTTGAAGTATTAGGAGAATTAGGGGTAGTTTAAGCATAGTTGGGGTAGACCGACAAATATGAAAGATGATGAATCGTTTAGATTGGGTGATACAAAAACCAACCCTTCATAGAAGTTAAAAAATAGAGGTAATTGTTGGAAGTAAGTGATATTTAGAGAATTAGAGGTAGGATTAAAAATAAGGACTGTTTTGAAGTCTTAAGAGAAGTAGGGGTAGTTTAAGCATAGTAGGGGTACATCGACAAGTATGAAAGATGATGAATCTTTTGGATTGGTTGCTGCAAAAACCAACCCTTCAAAGAAGTTAAAAAATAGGGATAATTGTTGGAAGTATGGCTTATTTAGAGAATTAGGGGTAGGATTTCAAAGAAAGACTGTTTTGAAGTATTAAGATAAGTTTGGGTAGTTTAAGCATTGTAGGGGTAGATCGACAAATATGAAAGATGATGAATCATTTGGATTGGGTGCTACAAAAACCAACCCTTCACAGAGGTTAAAAAATAGGGGTAATTGTTGGAAGTAAGGGATATTTATCGAATTAGGGATAGAATAAAAAAGAAGCATTGTTTTGAAGTATTAAGAGGAGTAGGCGTAGTTTAAGCATAGTTGGGGTAGATCAACTAATATTAAAGATGATGAATCATTTAGATTGGGTGCTGCAAAACCCAATCCTTCACAATAGCTAAAAAATAGAGGTAACTGTTGGAAAGAAGGGTTAATTAGAGAATTAGGGGTAGGATTAAAAATAAGTTTTGTTTTGAAGTACTAAGAGAACTAGGGGCAGTTTAAGCATAACAGGGTTAGATCGACAAATATGAAAATGATGAAACATTTAGATTAGGTGCTCCAAAAACCAACCCTTAACAAAAGTTAAAAAATAGGTGTAATTGTTGGAAGTAAGGGCTATTTATAGAATTAGTGGTAGGATTAAAAAGAAGGGTTGTTTTGAAGTATAAAGAAAAGTAGGGGTAGTTTAAGCATGGTAGGGGTAGATCGACGAATATGAAAGATGACGAATTTTTGGATTAGGTGCTGCAAAAACCCGTCCTTCACAATAATTAAAAAAATAAGGTTAGTTGTTGGAATGAAGGGCTATTTAGAAAATTAGGGGTAGGATTAAAAAGAAGGGTTGTTTTGAAGTATTAAGAGAAGTTGGGATAGTTTTAGCGTAGCAGGGGTAGATCGACAAATATGAAAGATGATGAATCATTTGGATTGGGTGCTGTAAAAACCAACCCTTCACAGTAGTTAAAAAATAAGGGTAATTGTGGGATGTAAGGGCTGTTTAGAGAATTAGGGGTAGGATTTAAAAAAGGACTGTTTTGAAGTATTAAGATAAGTAGGGGTAGTTTAAGCATAGTAGGGGTAGATCGACAAATATGAAAGATGATGAATCATTTGGATTGGATGAGGCAAAAACCAAACCTTTACAAATTTTAAAAATATAGGTGATTGTTTAAAGAAAGGGCTATTTAGAGAATTAGGGGTAGGATTTAAAAGATTGACTGTTTTGAAGTATTATGATAAGTAAGGGTAGTTTAAGCATAGTAGTGATAGACCGGCAAATATGAAAGAAGATGAATCATTTGAATTGAATGCAGCAAAAAACAACCCTTCACAGTAGTAAAAAAATAAGGATGATTGTTGGAACTAAGGGCGATTTAAATAATTAGGGGTAGAATTAAAAAAAGGGCAATTTTGAAGTATTAAAAGAAGTAGGGGTAGTTTAAGCATAGTATTAGTAGATCAACATACATGAAAGATGATGAATCGTTTAGATTGGGTGATGCAAAAACCAACCCTTTCACAGAAGTTAAAAAATATGGGTAATTGTTGGAAGTAAGGGCTATTTAGAGAATTATAGGCAGGATTAAAAAGAAGGATTGTTTTGAAGTATTAAGAGAAGTAGGGGGTAGTTTAAGCATTATAGGGATAGATCGACAAATATGAAAGATGATCAATCATTTGGATTGGTTCCTGCAAAAACCAACCCTTCACAAAATTTAAAAAAAAGGGATAATTGTTGGAAGTAATGGCTATTTAGAGAACAAGGGGTAGGATTTAAAAGAAGGACTATTTTGAAGTATTAAGATAAGTATGGGTAGTTTAACCATAGTAGGGGTAGATCGACAAATATGAAAGATGATGAATAATTAGGATTGGGTGCTATAAAAACCAAACCTTCACAGAAGTTAAAAAAATATGGATAATTATTGGAAGTAAGGGATATTTAGAGAAATAGGGGTAGGATTAAAAAGAAGCGTTGTTTTGAAGTATTAAGAGAAGTAATGGTAGTTTAAGCATAGTAGGGGTAGATCGACAAATATGAAAGATGATGAATCGATTGGATTGGGTGCTACAAAAACCAGTCCTTCACAGTAGTTAAAAAATAGTGGTAATTGTTGGAAAGAAGGGCTATTTAGAGAATTAGGGATAGGATTAAAAAGAAGGATTGTTTTGAAGTATTAAGAGAAGTAGGGGTAGTTTAAGCATAGTAGGGGTAGATCGGCAAATATAAATGATGATGATTCATTTGGATTGGGTGCTCCAAAAACCAAACCTTCACAGAAGTGAAAAAATAGGAGTAAATTTTGGAAGTAAGGGCTATTTAGATAATTAATGGTAGGATTAAAAATAAGGGTTGTTTTGAAGTATAAAGAGAAGTAGGGGTAGTTTAAGCATAGTAGGGGTAGATCGACAAATACGAAAGATGATGAATCATTTGGATTGGGTGCTGTAAAAACCAACCGTTCACAGTAGTTAAATAATAAGGGTAATTGGTGGAAGTAAGGGCTATTTAGGGAATTAGGGATAGGATTTAAAAGAAGGACTGTTTTGAAGTATTAAGATAAGTAAGGGTTGTTCAAGCATAGTAGGGGTAGATCGACAAATATGAAAGATGATGAATCATTTAGATTGGGTGCTGCAAGAACCAACCCTTCACAGAAGTTAAAAAATGTGGGTAATTGTTGAAAGTAAGGGATATTTAGAGAATTAGGGGTAGGATTTAAAAGAAGGACTGTTTTGAATTATTAAGATAAGTAGGGGTAGTTAAAGCATAGAAGGGGTAGATCGATAAATATGAAAGATGATGAATCATTTGGATTGGGAGCTGCAAAAACCAACCCTTCGTAGAAGTTAAAAAATAAGTGTAATTATTGGAACTAAGGGCTACTTAGAGAATTAGGGATAGGATTAAAAAGAAGGGCTATTTTGAGGTATTTGGAGAAGTAGCGGTAGTTTAAGCATATTATGGGTAGACCGACAAATGTGAAAGATGATGAATCGTTTAGATTGGGTGTTGCAAAAACCAGCCCTTCAAAGAAGTTAAAAAATAGGGGTAATTGTTGAAAGTAAGGGATATTTAGAGAATTAGAGGTAGGATTAAAAAGAAGGAAAGTTTTGAAGTATTAAGAGAAGTAGGGGTAGTTTTAGCATAGAAGGGGTACATCGACAAGTATGAAAGATGATGAATCATTTCGATTGGGTGCTGCAAAAACCAACCCTTTACAGAAGTTAAAAAATAGGGATAATTGTTGGAAGAATGTCCTATTTCGAGAGTTAGGGATAGTATTTAAAAGAAGGATTGTTTTGAAGTATTAAGATAAGTATGGGTAGTTTAAGCATAGTAGGGGTAGATCGACAAATATGAGAGATGATGAATCATTTGGATTGGGTGCTACAAAAACTAACCCTTCACCGTGGTTAAAAAATAGGGGTAATTGTTGGAAGTAAGGGCTATTTATAGAATTAGGGATAGGATCAAAAAGAAGCATTGTTTTGAAGTATCAAGAGGAGTAGGCATTGTTTAAGAATAGTCGGTGTATATCAACAAATATGAAAGATGATGAATCATTTGGACTGGGTGCTGCAAAACCCAATCCTTCACAGTAGTTAAAAAATAGGGGTAACTGTTGGAAAGAAGGGTTATTTAAAGAATTAGGGGTAGGATTAAAAATAAATTTTGTTTTGAAGTATTAAGAGAATTAGGGGTAGTTTAAGCATAACACGGGTATATCGACAAATATGAAAGATGAAGAATCATTTGGATTAGGTGCTCCAAAAACCAACCCTTCACAGAAGTTAATAAATAGGTGTAATTTTTGGAAGTAAGGGCTATTCAGAGAATTAGTGGTAGGAGTAAAAAGAAGGGTTGTTTTGAAGTATAAAGAAAAGTAGGGGTAGTTTAAGCATAGTAGGGGTAGATCGACGAATATGAATGATGATGAATTGTTTGGATTAGGTGCTGCAAAAACCAGTCCTTCACAATAGTAAAAAAAATAGGGGTAGTTGTTGGAAGGAAGGGATACTTAGGGAATTAGGTGTAGGATTAAAAAGAAGTGTTGTTTTGAAGTATTAAGAGAATTTGCGATAGTTTAAGCACAGCAGGGGTAGATCGACAAATATGAAAGATGATGAATCATTTGGATTGGGTGCTATAAAAAGGAACCCTTCACAGTAGTTAAAAAAATAAGGGTAATTGTTGGAAGTAAGTTCTGTTTAGAGAATTAGGGGTAGGATTTAAAAAAAGGACTATTTCGAAGTATTAAGATAAGTATGGGTAGTTTAAGCATAGTAGGGGTAGATCGACAAATATGAAAGATGATGAATCATTTGGATTGGGTGTTGCAAAAACCAACCCTTCATAGTACTTAAAAAATTAGAGTATTTGTTGGAAGTAAGGGCTATTTAGAGAATTAGGATTGGGTGTTGCAAAAACCAACCCTTCATAGTACTTAAAAAATTAGAGTATTTGTTGGAAGTAAGGGCTATTTAGAGAATTAGGGATAGGAATAAAAAGAAGGGATATTTAGAGAATTAGGGATATGATTAAAAAGAAGGGCTATTTCAAAGAATCAAGAGAAGTAGGGATAGTTTAAGCATGGTAGGGGTAGATCGACAATAATGAAAGATGATGAATCATTTGGATTGGGTGCTGAACCAACCCTTCGCAATAGTTAAAAAATAGCGGTAATTGTTGGAAGTAAGGGCTTTTTAGAGAATTAGGGATAGCATTAAAAAGAAGGGCTATTTTGAAGTATTAAGAGAAGTAGAGGTAGTTTAAGCTTAGTAGGGTTAGATCGATAAACATGAAAGATGATGAATCATTTAGATTGCGTACTCCAAAAACCAACCCTTCACAGAAGTTAAAAAACTAGGGATAATTGTTGGAAGTAGGCTATTTAGAGAATTATTGTTAGGATAAAAAAGAAGGGTTGTTTTCAAGTATAAAGAGAAGTAAGGGTAGTTTAGGCATAGTAGGGGTAGATCGACGAATATGAAAGATGATTGCTTGTTTGGATTGGGTGCTACAAAAACTAATCCTTCACAATAGTAAAAAAATAGAGGTAATTGTTAGAAGGAAGGGTCATTTAGAGAATTAGGGTTGGGATTAAAAAGAAGGACTGTTTTGAAGTATTAAGGGAAGTTGGGGTAGTTTAAGCATAGTATTGGTAGATCGACAAATATGAAAGATGATGAACCATTTGAATTGGGTGCTGCAAAAATCAACCCTTCAAAGTAGTTAAAAAATAAGGGTAATTATTGAAAGTAAGGGCTATTTAGATAATTAGGGGAAGGATTTAAAAGAAGGACTGTTTTAAAGTATTAAAAGAAGTAGTGGTAGTTTAAGCATAGTAGGGGTTAATCGAAAAACCTGAAAGCTGATGAATCGTTTAGATTCGGTACTGTATAAACCACCCCTTTGCAGAAGTTAAAAAATTGGGGTGATTGTTGGAAGAAAGAGCAATTTAGAGAATTAGTGGTAGGATTAAAAATAAGGATTGTTTTGAAGTATTAAGAGAAGTAGGTGTAGTTTAATCATAGTAGTTGTAGATCGACAAATATGAAAGATGATGAATCATTTGGATTGGGTGATGCAAAAACCAACCCTTCACAGAAGTTAAAATATATGGGTAATACTTGGAAGTAAGGGCTATTTAGAGAATTGGTTGTAGGATTTAAAACAAGGACTGTTTTGAAGTAGTAAGATAAGTATGGGTAGTTTAACATAGTAGGAGCAGATCGAAAAATTTGGAAAATGATGAATCATTTAGACTGGGTGCTACAAAAACCAATCCTTCACAGAAGTTAAAGAACAGGGGTAATTGTTGGAAGTAAGGGCTATTTATTGAATTAGTTGTAGGATTAAAAAGATGGGTTGTTTTGAAGTATAAATAGAAGTAGGTGTAGTTTAAGCATAGTTGGGGTAGATCGACGAATATAAAAGATGATGAATTGTTAGGATTAGGTGCTGCAAAAACCAATCCTTCACAACAGTAAAAAACATAGGGGTAATTGTTGGAAGGAAGGGCTATTTAGAGAATTTGGGGTAGGATTAAAAATAAGTGTTGTTTTGAAGTATTAAGAGAAGTTGTTGTAGTTTGAGCATAGTAGGGGTAGATCGAAAAATATGAAAGATGATGAATCATTTGGATTGGGTGCTATAAAAACCAACACTTCATATTAGTTAATAAATAAGGGTTATTGTTAGAAGTAAGGGCTTTTTGGAGAATTAGGGATGTGATTAAAAAGAAGGGCTATTTTGAAGTATTAAGAGAAGTTGGGGTAGTTTAAGCATAGTAGGAGTAGATCGTCAAATATGAAATATGACGAATCATTTTGATTGGGTGCTCCAAAAACCAACCCATCACAGAAGTGAAAAAATAGAGATAATTATTGGAAGTAAGCGCTATTTAGAGAATTAGTGGTAGGATTAAAAAGAAGGGTTGTTTTGAAGTATAAAGAGAAGTAGGGGTAGTTTAAGCATAGTAGGGGTGGATCGACGAATATGAAAGATGATTAATTGTTTGGATTGGGTGCTACAAAAAACAATCCTTCACAATAGTAAAAAAATAGGGGTAATTGTTGGAACGAAGGGCTATTTAGAGAATTAGGTGTATGACTAAAAAGAAGGACTGTTTTAAAGTATTAAGAGAATTTGGGGTAGTTTAAGCATAGTATTGGTAGATCGACAAATATGAAAGATGATGAATCATTTGGATTTGGTGCTGCAAAAACCATCCTTTCACAGTAGTTAAAAATTAAGGTTACTTGTTGGAAATAAGTGATATTTAGAGAATTGGGGATAGTATTAAAAAGAAGGGCTATTTTGAAGTATTAAGAGAAGTGGGTGCTGCAAAAACTAACGCTTCACAGAAGTTAAAAAATAAGTGTAATTGTTGGAACTAAGGGCTATTTAGAGAATTAGGTATAGGATTAAAAAGAAGGGCTATTTTGAAGTATTAGGAGAATTAGGGGTAGTTTAAGCATAGTAGGGGTAGACCGACAAATATGAAAGATGATGAATCATTTAGATTGGGTGATACAAAAACCAACCCTTCATAGAAGTTAAAAAATAGAGGTAATTGTTGGAAGTAAGTGATATTTAGAGAATTAGAGGTAGGATTAAAAAGAAGGACTGTTTTGAAGTCTTAAGAGAAGTAGGGGTAGTTTAAGCATAGTAGGGGTACATCGACAAGTATGAAAGATGATGAATCTTTTGGATTGGTTGCTGCAAAAACCAACCCTTCAAAGAAGTTAAAAAATAGGGATATTTGTTGGAAGTATGGCTTATCTAGAGAATTAGGGGTAGGATTTCAAAGAAAGACTGTTTTGAAGTATTAAGATAAGTTTGGGTAGTTTAAGCATAGTAGGGGTAGATCGACAAATATGAAAGATGATGAATCATTTGGATTGGGTGCTACAAAAACCAACACTTCACAGAGGTTAAAAAATAGGGGTAATTGTTGGAAGTAAGGGATATTTATAGAATTAGGGATAGAATCAAAAAGAAGCATTGTTTTGAAGTATAAAGAAAAGTAGGGGTAGTTTAAGCATGGTAGGGGTAGATCGACGAATATGAAAGATGACGAATTGTTTGGATTAGGTGCTGCAAAAACCAGTCCTTCACAATAATTAAAAAAAATTAGGTTAGTTGTTGGAATGAAGGGCTATTTAGAAAATTAGGGGTAGGATTAAAAAGAAGGGTTGTTTTGAAGTATTAAGAGAAGTTGGGGTAGTTTTAGCGTAGCAGGGGTAGATCGACAAATATGAAAGATGATGATTCATTTGGATTGGGTGCTGTAAAAACCAACCCTTCACCGTAGTTAAAAAATAAGGGTAATTGTGGGATGTAATGGCTGTTTAGAGAATTAGGGGTAGGATTTAAAAAAGGACTGTTTTGAAGTATTAAGATAAGTAAGGGCAGTTTAAGCATAGTAGGGGTAGATCGACAAATATGAAAGATGATGAATCATTTGGATTGGATGAGGCAAAAACCAACCCTTTACAAATTTTAAAAATAGGGGTGATTGTTTGAAGAAAGGGCTATTTAGAGAATTAGGTGTAGGATTTAAAAGATTGACTGTTTTGAAGTATTAAGATAAGTAAGGGTAGTTTAAGCATAGTAGTGATAGACCGACAAATATGAAAGAAGATGAATCATTTGAATTGAATGCAGCAAAAAACAACCCTTCACAGTAGTAAAAAAATAAGGATGATTGTTGGAACTAAGGGCTATTTAAATAATTAGGGGTAGAATTAAAAAAAGGGCAATTTTGAAGTATTAAAAGAAGTAGGGGTAGTTTAAGCATAGTATTGGTAGATCAACAAACATGAAAGATGATGAATCGTTTAGATTGGGTGATGCAAAAACCAACCATTTCACAGAAGTTAAAAAATAGGGGTAATTGTTGGAAGTAAGGGCTATTTAGAGAATTATAGGCAGGATTAAAAAGAAGGATTGTTTTGAATTATTAAGAGAAGTAGGGGGTAGTTTAAGCATTATAGGGGTAGATCGACAAATATGAAAGATGATCAATCATTTGGATTGCTTCCTGCAAAAACCAACCCTTCACAGAATTTTAAAAATAGGGATAATTGTTGGAAGTAATGGCTATTTAGAGAACAAGGGGTAGGATTTAAAAAAAGGACTATTTTGAAGTATTAAGATAAGTATGGGTAGTTTAACCATAGTAGGGGTAGATCGACAAATATGAAAGATGATGAATAATTAGGATTGGGTGCTATAAAAACCAAACCTTCACAGAAGTTAAAAAAATATGGATAATTATTGGAAGTAAGGGATATTTAGAGAAATAGGGGTAGGATTAAAAAGAAGCGTTGTTTTGAAGTATTAAGAGAAGTAATGGTAGTTTAAGCATAGTAGGGGTAGATCGACAAATATGAAAGATGATGAATCGATTGGATTAGGTGCTACAAAAACCAGTCCTTCACAGTAGTTAAAAAATAGTGGTAATTGTTGGAAAGAAGGGCTATTTAGAGAATTAGGGATAGGATTAAAAAGAAGGATTGTTTTGAAGTATTAAGAGAAGTAAGGGTAGTTTAAGCATAGTAGGGGTAGATCGGCAAATATAAATGATGATGATTCATTTGGATTGGGTGCTCCAAAAACCAAACCTTCACAGAAGTGAAAAAATAGGAGTAAATTTTGGAAGTAAGGGCTAGTTAGATAATTAATGGTAGGATTAAAAATAAGGGTTGTTTTGAAGCATAAAGAGAAGTAGGGGTAGTTTAAGCATAGTAGGGGTAGATCGACAAATACGAAAGTTGATGAATCATTTGGATTGGGTGCTGTAAAAACCAACCGTTCACAGTAGTTAAATAATAAGGGTAATTGTTGGAAGTAAGGGCTATTTAGGGAACTAGGGGTAGGATTTAAAAGAAGGACTGTTTTGAAGTATTAAGATAAGTAAGGGTTGTTCAAGCATAGTAGGGGTAGATCGACAAATATGAAAGATGATGAATCATTTAGATTGGGTGCTGCAAAAACCAACCCTTCAAAGAAGTTAAAAAATGTGGGTAATTGTTGAAAGTAAGGGATATTTAGAGAATTAGGGGTAGGATTTAAAAGAAGGGTTGTTTTGAATTATTAAGATAAGTAGGGGTAGTTAAAGCATAGAAGGGGTAGATCGATAAATATGAAAGATGATGAATCATTTGGATTGGGAGCTGCAAAAACCAACCCTTCAAAGAAGTTAAAAAATAAGTGTAATTATTGGAACTAAGGGCTACTTAGAGAATTAGGGATAGGATTAAAAAGAAGGGCTATTTTGAGGTATTAGGAGAAGTAGCGGTTGTTTAAGCATATTATGGGTAGACCGACAAATATGAAAGATGATGAATCGTTTAGATTGGGTGTTGCAAAAACCAGCCCTTCAAACAAGTTAAAAAATAGGGGTAATTGTTGAAAGTAAGGGATATTTAGAGAATTAGAGGTAGGATTAAAAAGAAGGAAAGTTTTGAAGTATTAAGAGAAGTAGGGGTAGTTTTAGCATAGTAGGGGTACATCGACAAGTATGAAAGATGATGAATCATTTCGATTGGGTGCTGCAAAAACCAACCCTTTGCAGAAGTTAAAAAATAGGGATAATTGTTGGAAGTATGGCCTATTTCGAGAGTTAGGGATAGGATTTAAAAGAAGGATTGTTTTGAAGTATTAAGATAAGTATGGGTAGTTTAAGCATAGAAGGGGTAGATCGACAAATATGAGAGATGATGAATCATTTGGATTGGGTGCTACAAAAACTAACCCTTCACCGTGGTTAAAAAATAGGGGTAATTGTTGGAAGTAAGGGCTATTTATAGAATTAGGGATAGGATCAAAAAGAAGCATTGTTTTGAAGTATCAAGAGGAGTAGGCATAGTTTAAGAATAGTCGGTGTATATCAACAAATATGAAAGATGATGAATCATTTCGACTGGGTGCTACAAAACCCAATCCTTCACAGTAGTTAAAAAATAGGGGTAACTGTTGGAAAGAAGGGTTATTTAAAGAATTAGGGGTAGGATTAAAAATAAATTTTGTTTTGAAGTATTAAGAGAATTAGGGGTAGTTTAAGCATAACACGGGTATATCGACAAATATGAAAGATGAAGAATCATTTGGATTAGGTGCTCCAAAAACCAACCCTTCACAGAAGTTAAAAAATAGGTGTAATTTTTGGAAGTAAGGGCTATTTATAGAATTAGTGGTAGGAGTAAAAAGAAGGGTTGTTTTGAAGTATAAAGAAAAGTAGGGGTAGTTTAAGCATAGTAGGGGTAGATCGACGAATATGAATGATGATGAATTGTTTGGATTAGGTGCTGCAAAAACCAGTCCTTCACAATAGTAAAAAAATAGGGGTAGTTGTTGGAAGGAAGGGATATTTAGGGAATTAGGTGTAGGATTAAAAAGAAGTGTTGTTTTGAAGTATTAAGAGAACTTGCGGTAGTTTAAGCACAGCAGGGGTAGATCGACAAATATGAAAGATGATGAATCATTTGGATTGGGTGCTATAAAAACCAACCCTTCACAGTAGTTAAAAAATAAGGGTAATTGTTGGAAGTATGTTCTGTTCAGAGAATTAGGGGTAGGATTTAAAAAAAGGACTATTTCGAAGTATTAAGATAAGTATGGGTAGTTTAAGCATAGTAGGGGTAGATCGACAAATATGAAAGATGATGAATCATTTGGATTGGGTGTTGCAAAAACCAACCCTTCATAGTACTTAAATAATTAGAGTATTTGTTGGAAGTAAGGGCTATTTAGAGAATTAGGGATAGGAATAAAAAGAAGGGATATTTAGAGAATTAGGGATATGATTAAAAAGAAGGGCTATTTCAAAAAATCAAGAGAAGTAGGGATAGTTTAAGCATGGTAGGGGTAGATCGACAATAATGAAAGATGATGAATCATTTGGATTGGGTGCTGAACCAACCCTTCGCAATAGTTAAAAAATAGCGGTAATTGTTGAAAGTAAGGGCTTTTTAGAGAATTAGGGATAGGATTAAAAAGAAGGGCTATTTTGAAGTATTAAGAGAAGTAGAGGTAGTTTAAGCGTAGTAGGGTTAGATCGATAAATATGTAAGATGATGAATCATTTAGATTGCGTACTCCAAAAACCAACCCTTCACAGAAGTTAAAAAACTAGGGATAATTGTTGGAAGTAGGCTATTTAGAGAATTATTGTTAGGATAAAAAAGAAGGGTTGTTTTCAAGTATAAAGAGAAGTAAGAGTAGTTTAGGCATAGTAGGGGTAGATCGACGAATATGAAAGATGATTAATTGTTTGGATTGGGTGCTGAAAAAACTAATCCTTCACAATAGTAAAAAAAATAGAGGTAATTGTTAGAAGGAAGGGTCATTTAGAGAATTAGGGGTGGGATTAAAAAGAAGGACTGTTCTGAAGTATTAAGGGAAGTTGGGGTTGTTTAAGCATAGTATTGGTAGATCGACAAATATGAAAGATGATGAATCATTTGAATTGGGTGCTGCAAAAATCAACCCTTCACGGTAGTTAAAAAATAAGGGTAATTATTGAAAGTAAGAGCTATTTAGATAATTAGGGGTAGGATTTAAAAGAAGGACTGTTTTAAAGTATTAAAAGAAGTAGTGGTAGTTTAAGCATAGTAGGGGTTAATCGAAAAACACGAAAGCTGATGAATCGTTTAGATTGGGTACTGTAAAAACCACCCCTTTGCAGAAGTTAAAAAATTGGGGTGATTGTTGGAAGAAAGAGCTATTTAGAGAAATAGTGGTAGGATTAAAAATAAGGACTGTTTTGAAGTATTAAGAGAAGTACGTGTAGTTTAATCATAGTAGTTGTAGATCGACAAATATGAAAGATGATGAATCGTTTGGATTGGGTGATGCAACCCTTCACAGAAGTTAAAATATATGGGTAATACTTGGAAGTAAGGGCTATTTAGAGAATTGGTTGTAGGATTTAAAACAAGGACTGTTTTGAAGTAGTAAGATAAGTATGGGTAGTTTAACATTGTAGGAGCAAATCGAAAAATTTGAAAAATGATGAATCATTTAGACTGGGTGCTACAAAAACCAATCCTTCACAGAAGTTAAAAAAAAGGGGTAATTGTTGGAAGTAAGGGCTATTTAGAGAATTAGTTGTAGGATTAAAAAGATGGGTTGTTTTGAAGTATAAAAAGAAGTAGGTGTAGTTTAGGCATAGTAGGGGTAGATCGACGAATATAAAAGATGATGAATTATTTGGATTAGGTGCTGCAAAAACGAATCCTCCACAATAGTAAAAAACATAGGGGTATTTGTTGGAAGGAAGGGCTATTTAGAGAATTTGGGGTAGGATTAAAAATAAGTGTTGTTTTGAAGTACAAAGAGAAGTTGGCGTAGTTTGAGCATAGTAGGGGTAGATCGAAAAATATGAAAGATGATGAATCATTTGGATTGGGTGCTATAAAAACCAACACTTCATATTAGTTAATAAATAAGGGTTATTGTTAGAAGTAATGGCTTTTTGGAGAATTAGGGATGTGATTAAAAAGAAGGGCTATTTTGAAGTATTAAGAGAAGTAGGAGTAGTTTAAGCATAGTAGGAGTAGATCGTCAAATATGAAATATGACGAATCATTTTGATTGGGTGCTCCAAAAACAAACCCATCACAGAAGTTAAAAAATAGAGATAATTGTTGGAAGTAAGGGCTATTTAGAGAATTAGTGGTATGATTAAAAAGAAGGGTTGTTTTGAAGTATAAAGAGAAGTAGGGGTAGTTTAAGCATAGTAGGGGTAGATCGACGAATATGAAAGATGATTAATTTTTTGGATTGGGTGCTACAAAAAACAATCCTTCACAATAGTAAAAAAATAGGGGTAATTGTTGGAACGAAGGGCTATTTAGAGAATTAGGTGTATGACTAAAAAGAAGGACTGTTTTAAAGTATTAAGAGAATTTGGGGTAGTTTAAGCATAGTATTGGTAGATCGACAAATATGAAAGATGATGAATCATTTGATTTGGTGCTGCAAAAACCATCCTTTTACAGTAGTTAAAAATTAAGGTTATTTGTTGGAAATAAGGGATATTTAGAGAATTGGGGATAGTATTAAAAAGAAGGGCTATTTTGAAGTATTAAGAGAAGTGGGGGTAGTTTAAGCATAGTAGGGGTAGATCGACAAATATGAAAGATGATGAATCGTTTGGTTTGGGTGTTGCAAACCAACCCTTCGTAGTAGTAAAAAATAGCGGTAATTGTTGAAAGTAAGGGCTATTTAGATAATTTGGGTATGATTAAAAAGAAGGGTTGTTTTGATGTATTAAGAGAAGAATGGGTAGTTTAAGCATAGTAAGGGTAGATCGACAAACATGAAAGATGATGAATAGTTTGGATTGGGTGCTGCAAAAACCATTTCTTCATAGTAGTTAAAAAATAGGGGAATTTGTTGGAAAGAAGAGCTATTTAGAGAATTAGGGGTAGGGTTAAAATGAAGGTTTGTTTTGAAGTATTAAGAGAAGTAAGGGTAGTTTAGGCATGGTAGTGGTAGATCGACAAATATGGAAGATGATGAATCGTTTGGATTGGGTGCCCAAAAAATCAACCCTTCACAAAAGTTAAAAAATAGGGGTAATTGTTGGAAGTAAAGGCTATTCAGAGAATTAGTGGTAGGATTAAAAAGAAGGATTGTTTTGAAGTATAAAGAGAAGCAGGGGTAGTTAAAGCATAGTAGGGGTAGATCGACGAATATGAAAGATGATGAATTGTTTGGATTAGGTGCATTAAAGACCAATCCTTTACAATATTAAAAAATAGGGGTAATTGTTGGATGGAAGGGCCATTTAGAGAATTTGGGGTAGGATTAAATAGAAGGGTTGTTTTGAAGTATTAATAGAAGTTGGGGTAGTTTAAGCATAGTAGGGGTAGATCGACAAATATGAAAGATGATGAATCATTTGGATTGGGTGCTGTGAAAACCAACCCCTCACAGTAGTTAAAAAATAAGGGTAATTGTTGGAAGTAAGGGCTATTCAGGGAATTAGTCGTAGGATTAAAAAGAAGGGTTGTTTTGAAGTATAAAGAGAAGTAGGGGTAGTTTAAGCATAGTAGGGGTAGATCGACGAATATGAAAGATGATGAATTGTTTGGATTAGCTGCTGCAAAAACTAATCCTTCACAATAGTAAAAAATAGGGGTAATTGTTGGAAGGAAGGACTATTTGGAGAATTAAGTGGAGGATTAAAAAGAAGGGTTGTTTTGAAGTATTAAGAGAAGTTGGGGTAGTTTAAGCATAGTAGGTGTAGATCGACAAATATTAAAGATGATGAATCATTTGGATTGGGTCTGTAAAAACCAACCCTTCACAGTAGTTAAAAAGTAATGGTAATTGCTGGAAGTAAGGGCTATTTAGAGAATTAGGCGTAGGATTTAAAAGAAGGACTGTTTTGAATTATTAAGATAAGTAGGGGTAGTTTAAGCATACTAGGGGTAGATCGAAAAATATGAAAGATGATGAATCATTTGTATTGGGTGCTGCATATCCAACCCTTCACAGAAGTTAAATAATAGGGGTAATTGTTGGAAGTAACGGTTAATTAGAGAATTAGGGGTAGCTTTTAAAATAAGGACTATTTTGAAGTATTAAGATAAGTAGGTGTAGTTTAAGCATAGTAGGAGTAGATCGACAAATATGAAAAATATGAAACATTTGGATTGAGTGCTGCAAAAACCAACCCTTCACAATAGTTAAAAAATAAGGTAATTGTTGGAACTAAGGGCTATTTAGAGAATTAGGGATAGGATTAAAAAGAAGGTCTATTTTGAAGTATTAAGAGAAGCAGGGGTAGTTTAAGAATAGTAGGAGCAGATCAACAAATATAAAAGATGATGAATCGTTTAAATTTGGTGGTGCAAAAACCAACCGTTCACAAAAGTTAAAATATAGGGGTAATTGTTGGAAATAAGGGCTATTTAGAGAATTAGAGGTAGGATTAAAAAGAAGGACTATTTTGAAGTATTAAGAGAAGTCGGGGTAGTTTAAGCATAGTAGGGGTAGATCGAAAAATATGAAAGATGACGAATCATTTTGATTGGGTGCTGGAAAAACCAATCCTTCACAGAAGTTAAAAAATAGGTGTAATTGTCGGAAGTAAGGGCTATTTAGATAATTAGGGGTAGCATTTAAAAGAAAGACTGTTTTGAAGTATTAAGACAAGTATGGGTATTTTAATCATAGTAGGGGTTGATCAACAAATATGAAAGATGATGAATCATTTGGATTGGGTGCTAAAAAAACCAACCCTTCACAGAAGTTAAAAAATAGGGCTAATTGTTGGAAGGAAGGGATATTTATAGAATTTGGGGTAGGAATAAAAAGAAGAGTTGTTTTGAAGTATTAAGAGAAGTAGGGTTGTTTAAGTATAGTAAGGGTAGATCGACAAATATGAAAGATGATGATTCGCTTGGATTGGGTGCTGCAAAAACCAATCCTTTACAATAGTTAAAAATTAGGGGTAATTGTTGGAAAGAAGGGCTATTTAGAGAATTATGGGTAGGATTAGAAAGAAGGGTTGTTTTGAAGTATTAAGAGAAGTAGGGGTAGTTTAAGCATAGTAGGGGTAGATTGACAAATATGAAAGATGATGAATCATTTGGAATCGGTGCTCTAAAAACTAACCCTTCACAAAAGTTAAAAAATAGGGGTAATTCTTGGATGTAAGGGCTATTTAGAGAATTAGTGGTAGGATTAAAAAGAAGGGTTGTTTTGAAGTATAAAGAGAAATAGGGGTAGTTGGAGCATAGTAGGGGTAGAATGGCGAATATGAAAGATGATGAATTGCTTGGATTAGGTGGTGCAAAAACCAAACTTTCACAATAGTAAAAAAATAGGGGTAATTGTTGGAAGGAAGGGCTATTCAGAGAATTAGGGGAAGGATTAAAAAGAAGGGTAATTGATGGAACTAAGTGCTATTTAGAGAATCAGGTATAGGATTAAAAAGAAAGGCTATTTTGTAGTATTTAGAGAAGTAGGGGTAGTTTAAGCATAGTAGGAGCATATCAACAAATATAAAAGATAATGAATCGTTCAAATTAGGTGGTGCAAAAACCAACCCTTCATAGAAGTTAAAAAATGGGGTAATTGTTGGAAGTGAGGGCTATTTAGAGAATTAAAGGTAGGATTAAAAAGAAGGCATGTTTTAAAGTATTAAGAGAAGTCGGGGTAGTTTAAGCATAGTAGGGGTAGATCGAAAAATATAAAATATGACGAATCATTTTGACTGGGTGCTGCAAAAACCAATCCTTCAAAGAAGTTAAAAAATAGGTGTAATTTTTGGAATTGAGGTCTATTTAGAGAATTAAGGCTAGGATTTAAAAGAAGGGCTGTTTTGAAGTATTAAGACAAGTATGGGTATTTTAAGCATAGTAGGGGTAGATCGACAAATATGAAAGATGATGAATCATTTAGATTGGTGCTAAAAAACCAATCTTTCACAGAAGTGAAAAAATTGGGGTAATTGTTGGAAGGAAGGGCTATTTAGAGAATTTGGGGTAGGATTAAAAATAAGCGTTGTTTTGAAGTATTAAGAGAAGTAGGGTAGTTTAATTATAGTAGGGTCAGATCGACAAATATGAAAGATGATGAATCATTTAGATTGGTGCTAAAAAACCAATCTTTCACAGAAGTGAAAAAATTGGGGTAATTGTTGGAAGGAAGGGCTATTTAGAGAATTTGGGGTAGGATTAAAAATAAGCGTTGTTTTGAAGTATTAAGAGAAGTAGGGTAGTTTAATTATAGTAGGGTCAGATCGACAAATATGAAAGATGATGAATCGTTTGGATTGGGTGCTGCAAAAACCAATCCTTCACGGTAGATAAAAAATAGGGGTAATTGTTGGAAAGAAGGTCTATTTAGAGAATTATGGGTAGGATTAAAAAGAAGGGTTGTTTTGAAGTATTAAGAGAAGTAGGGGTAGTTTAAGCATAGTAAGGGTAGATCGACAAATATGAAAGATGATGAATAATTTCGATTCGATGCTCCAAAAACCAACCCTTCATTAAAGTTAAAAAATAGGGGTAATTGTTGGAAGTAAGGTCTATTTAGAGAATTAGTGGTATGATTAAAAAGAAGGGTTGTTTTGAAGTATAAAGAGAAGTAGGGGTGGTTGGAGCATAGTAGCGGTAGAATGGCGAACATGAAAGACGATGAATTGTTTGGATTGGGTGGTGCAAAAAGAAGGACTGTTATGAGAGTTAGGGGGTAGGATTAAAAAGAAGGGTGGTTTTGAAGTATTAAGAGATGTTGGGGTAGTTTAAGCATAGTAGGGGCAGATCGACAAATATGAAAGATGATGAATCATTCGGCTTTAGTGCTGCGAAAACCAACCCTTCACAGTAGTAAAAAAATAAGGGTAATTATTGTGACTAAGGGCTATTTAGAGAATTAGGGATAGGATTAAAAAGAATGGCTATTATGAAGTACTAAGAGAAGTAGGAGTAGTTTAAACATAGTAGGAGCAAATCAATAAATATAAAAGATGACGAATGGTTTAAATTAGGTGGTGCAAAAACCAACCTTCACAGAAGTTAAAAAAAAGGGGTAATTTTTGGAAGTAAGGGCTATTTAGAGAATTAGAGGTAGGATTAAAGAGAAGGACTGTTTTGAAGTATTAAGAGAAGTAGGGTTAGTTTAAGCATAGTAGGGTTAGATCGAAAAATATGAAAGATGACGAATCATTTCTATTGGGTGCTGCAAAAACTAGTCCTTCACAGAAGCTAAAAAATAGGTGTAATTGTCGGAAGTAAGGGCTATTTGGAGAATTAGGGGTAGGATTTAAAAGAAGGATTGTTTTGAAGTATTAAGACAAGTATGGGTATTTTAAGCATAGTAGGGGTAAATCAACAAATATGAAAGATGATGACTCATTTGGATTGGGTGCTACAAAAACCAACCCTTCACAGAAATTAAAAAATAGGGGTAATTGTAGGAAGGAAGGGCTACTTGGAGAATGAGGGGTAGGATTAAAAAGAAGCGTTGTCTTGAAGTATTAAGAGAAGTAGGGTTGTTTTAGTATAGTAGGGGTAGATCGACAAATATGATAGATGATGAATAGTTTGGTTTGGGTGCAGCAAAAACCAATCCTTCATAGTAGTTAAAAAGCAGGGGTAATTGCTGGAAAGAAGGGATATTTAGAGAATTATGGGTAGGATAAAAAAGAAGGGTTGTTTTGAAATATTAAGAGAAGTAGGGGTAGTTTAAGCATAGTAGGGGTAGATCGACAAATATGAAAGATGATGAATCGATTGGATTCGGTGCTCCAAAAACCAACCCTTCACAAAAGTTAAAAAATAGGGGTAGTTTTTGGATGTAAGGGCTATTTAGAGAATCAGTGGTAGGATTAAAACGAAGGGTTGTTTTGACCTGTAAAGAGAAGTAGGGGTAGTTGGAGCATAGCAGGGGTAAAATGACGAATATAAAAGATGATGAATTGTTTGGATTGGGTGGTGCAAAAACCAAACTTTCACAATAGTAAAAAAATAAGGGTAATTGTTGGAAGGATTAGGGGTTGGATTAAAAAGTAGGGTTGTTTTGAAGTATTAAGAGAAGTTGGGTTAGTTTAAGCATTGTAGGGGTAGATTGACAAATATGAAAGACGATGAATCATTTGGCTTGGGTGCTGCGAAAACCAACCCTTCAAAGTAGTTAAAAAATAAGGGTAATTGTTGGATGTAAGGGATATTAAGAGAATTAGGGGTAGGATTTAAAAGAAGGACTGTTTTAAAGTATTAAGAGAAGTAGGGGTAGTTTAAGCATAATAGGGTAGATCGACAAATATGAAAGATGATGAATCATTTAGATTGGGTGTTGTAAAAACCAACCCTTCATAGAAGTTAAAAAATAGGGGAAATTGCTGGAAGTAAGGGCTATTTAGAGAATTAGAGGTAGGATTAAAAAGAAGGATTGTTTTGAAGTATTAAGATAAGTAGGGGTAGTTTAAGCATAGTAGGGATAGATCGACAAATATGAAAGATGACGAATATTTGGATTGGGTGCTACAAAAACCAACCCTTCACAGAAGTTAAAAAATAAGGGTAATTGTTAAAATTAAGGTTTATCTAGAGAATTATGGGTTGGATTTAGAACAAGGATTGTTTTGAAGTATTAAGATAAGCATGGGATGTTTAAGTACAGTAGTGGTATATCGACAAGTATGAAAGATGATGAATCATTTGGCTTGGGTGCCGCGAAAACCAACACTTCACAGTAGTTAAAAAATAAGGGTAATTGTTGGAAGTAAGGATACTTAGCGAATTAGGGGTAGGATTTCAAAGAAGGACTGTTTTAAGTATTAAGAGAAGTTGGTGTAGTTTAAGCATTGTAGGGGTAGATCGACAAATATGAAAGATGGTGAAGCATTTAGATTGGATGCAGCAAAATCCAACCTTTCATAATGTTTAAAAAATAAGGGTAATTGTTGGAAATAAGGGACATTTAGAGAACTAGGGGTAGGATTAAAAAGATGGGATGTTTTGAAGTATTAAGATAAGTATGGGTAGTTTAAGCATAGTAGGGGTAGATCGACAAATATGAAAGATGATGAATCATTTGGATTGGGTGCTACAAAAACCAACCCTTACAGAAGTTGAAAAATACGGGTAATTGTTGGAAGTAAGGGCTATTTAGAGAATTAGGGGTAGGATTAAAAAGTAGCGTTGTTTTGAAGTATTAAGAGAATTATGGTAGTTTAAGTATAGTAGGGGTAGATCGACAAATAGGAAAGATGATGAATCGTTTGGATTGGGTGCTGCAAAAACCAATCCTTCACAGTAGTAAAAAAATAGGGGCAATTGTTGGAAAGACGGTTTATTTAGAGAATTATGGGCAGGAATAAAAATAAGGGTTGTTTTGAAGTATTAAGAGAGGTAGGGGTAGCTTAAGCATAGTAGGGGTAGATCGACAAATAGGAAAGACGATGAATCATTTGGATTCGGTGCTCCAAAAACCAACCCTTCGCAGTAGTTAAAAAGTAGGGGTAATTGTTGGATGTAAGGGCTATTTAGAGAATTAGTGGTAGGATTATAAAGAAGGTTTGTTTTGAAGCATAGAGAGAAGTATGGGTAATTTAAGCATAGTAGGGGAAGATCGACAAATATGAAATATGACGAATTGTTTGGAGTGGGTGCTGTAAATACCAACCCTTCACAGTAGTTAAAAAAATAGGGGTAATTGTAGGATTTAAGGGTTATTTAGAGAATTAGAAGAAGGATTTTAAAGAAGGACCGTTTTGAAGTATTAAGATAAGTAGCGGTAGTTTAAGCATAGTAGGGGTAGATCGACAATCATGAAAGATGATCAATCATTTGGATTGGGTGCTGCCAAAACCAACCCTTCACAGAAGTTAAAAAATGGAGGTAATTGTTGGAAGTAATTGCTATTTATAGAATCAGGGTGAGGATTTAAAAGAAGGACTGTTTTGAAGTGTTAAGATAAGTTGGGGAAGTTTAAGCATATTAGGGGTCGATCGACAAATATGAAAGATGATGAACCATTTACGTAACACCCCGTAATTCTGTAACACTAGGATTCACAAATTAAGGCAGAATTAAAAGTTAAACTCAAAATCAAGGGAAACGGGGTGCGCCATTGCGTTCGTCTCGGAATTCTGCATGAAAACGAGTCCGAGTTTGCGTAAATCGGAGTCCGTATGAGGAAGATATGGCCTCCGGAAGATTCAGCAAAGTTCAAATTTCAAAACAGGTCAAGTTCAAAATTCGAAACAGACCCAGATTAGGCTGGGCGGGAATTTTCCCGCCCAAGGCACCCAGGTCGACTGGGTGGTCGACCTGGGGCACCCAGGTCGACTGGGTAGTCGACCTGGTCACCCAAGTCGACTGGGTAGTCGACCTGGGGGTCGAACCCCCTGCTTTTTCCAGCTTTCGGAACCTGGTTCGTTCCTCTGTATCTAGACGTCATTCTGACCAGATTCTTTGACTTCTACACTATATAAACAGCCCTAGTCTCCTTCTCTATTTACAATTCTTCTCTACCTTTATGCTGCAAAGGTTCTTAGTGAACATGGCTTCTTCTCCACCTCTTAATTAAATAATAAATATAATAATATATAAAATAAATCAAGACGACGAAGTGCTGCTAAAGATTTTCAAGAAGAGGTTCAAGTCAAGCTAGTATTCAAGAGGAGGTTCAAACGACTTCAACGACTGTTTTTCTATGAATCATAGCAACGCCATCTTTCTTTTCTAATCTAATCTCTGTACGTCAGTTATTTCTAGATTTGAACGTTTCTCTTTTCGTGACATGAAATTAAAGGAATAAAAGAGTATGCCAATTCTTTCTATTGAATCAATGCCTATTTCTTTGGACCAAATTAAGAACTGTTATGATTCGAGGAAAAATAAGACTATGACTATGAAACTATGGACCTTAGAACCATATGCCTCTTTGACTATGAACATTGCCTATGACTATGAACATTGCCTATGAATATGGACATTTTCCTATGACTATGACTATGAGAATTATTTCCCTGACTAAGCCTATGCCTTTAATTAGGGAACATAAACTATTGCCTATGACATAACAAGGACAATTGTGTCTAAACACCTGTGATTAATGACTAGGAAAGTGTTTAAGTTTTTTGATTGTGAAATTGGGTCTAAACCCGACTATCTATTCTATCTGTTCTTTGTTTTCTTTGGTTTTAGACCTTGGGAATTTACCTATTAAGTTAGGTCTACCCAAGTTCTTGAACCTATGCCTTTATTCTGTCTATTCTTGGTTTTAGACCTTGGGAATTTACCTATTAAGTTAGGTCTACCCATGTTCTTCAACCGACGTCATTATTCAACCCTTTGTATGCCAGTTAGTATGTCTATCTTTTGCATAGCATCTTTGGTTCATTCCCTATTTTCTACGAACCTAGCTTTATTTATAATCTAGAATGGATCACGATTATACGAATGGTGGGAATGCGGTTTGGGCAAAATATGAAATTTACTAAAAACGTAGTTTAACTGGGAAATTGGCATAAATTGGGAACATGTATTATTGCATGTTCATAGAAATGCAAATTGGATAAATTTGACATGAATTATAAGATGTGTAATTTGAATCTAGTATTGACATGTAAATCTAGCATTTACATGAATAGTGAACTACAGTAATAAGTCTAGTTTGACGTGAATTAGAATGTTGAATCGGAATTGGATTAGCTAATTTGGCACGGTAAGTATATTGGCGTAAATGTGAAATTGGCCATAATTGGGAGTAATTGGCAGGTTTAGCAAAATCATGGTTAGTGACACTTAATTTGGTATAGTTTTCATACCAAAAAGCATAAATATGATTTAGAGGGGGAAATGGCCCATAGTAATAGATGTAGACAGTTTACATTAAAAGGGTAATTAGGAAATAAGTAAATTAGGAATAATTTACTTATAGAATTTGGCCTAAATGAGGAAATGTAAATTTAGACAAATTAAAGGTTTATTAACGACATCTCTTTTAATGGTACACCAGAAAGTTCTAGGGTGACAGAGAGGATAGTGTCTAGGCTTGGGTTTGGAAACTACAAGTTTCCTGCTCTCCCTGGCTATCCCTAACTGATCCGACGGACGTGATGGTTACTTTCAAAACCTGATTCGAAAATTAACCAAAACCCTTTTGAACTTAGAAAACACGAATATGCCTAACCCGAGGTTAGACTGAGTTGCGATGTAAACATGCCCGCAACCAACCGGCACATCCAGTAATTGCAATAATATCTGTCTAATGTGAGTGGTAGCGGCTTTAATTTATTTAGTTAAAGCTAGAACAAGAATGGTAGGGTTAAGTTAACAAAGACACTTAACCAATTCAACAAGATAACCAAACCGATGGGTGGGGTTAGGTTGATACAGACACAGTTAAGCTAGAATGGGAGGGTTAAGTCTATAGGAACACTTAACCAACTTAACACAGTCGAGCTAGAATAGGAGGGCTAAGTCCATAGGGACACTTAACCAAACTTATGGTAACAAGACCAGATTTGTAGGGGTTAAGTAACTAAGAAAACACTTAGCCAAACTAACATGTTAACTAGACTAGAAGGTGGGGTTAAGTAAAGTTGATACACTTAGCCAAATTAACATGTTAACTAGACTAGAGGTTGGGGTTAAGTAAATACACTTAGCCAATTTGATATGTTATCTGGGATAGACCGTAGGGTTAAGTAAACTTGAACACTTAACCATCAGATTGTGATAAAAGAATAGGGTTAAGTCTAAACATGAAGGGATAATACTTAACCATTAATAACATGTTAGTTAAAACAGACAGGCAAGGTTAAGTTAAAAAGGAACACTTAACCAATACAAGGTGAATGGGTAGGGTTAAGTAATAAGAAATACTTAACCAATATAACTTGGTTTGTGGTGGGGTTAAGTCAGCATGAATTACTGATAACACTTAACCAGTATAACAGGATGAATGATGAGGGTTAAGTTGGCTTGAATTGACTAATGACACTTAACCAATCCAAATTGACGGGAAAGGGAACTAAGTAGTAAACCTTAATTAAGAAAACAACGATTCTGGAAACTAAGTGGTGAATCTTAGTTAGTAAAACTAAGTAGTAATTCTTAGTATAACACGGGAAGGAACGAATGTCCGTCTGAGTAGAAAGAAGGCTCCAACGAATTGGGTTACGAAGCCCGAGGCTTCGAGGGGATGTGAGGGTACTCTTGGTATCCCTCTGTGAGGCTGCAGATGATCCTCCTGGGCTCACAGAGGTTAAGGTCTGCGTAGAGGAACCAGGGGTATGACTTGGTTGCAATACATGGCAACCTAAAGACCAGGATGGACCGGCGTGATTCGGCGAGAAAACGGTAGCCCTGTGATAGCAACTCAGCGTCTACCATTCATCCTCAGTCAATCGAGATACGTGAAGCGGAAAGGCGGAGAACTCCAAAAGACCATATACTTGCTATCTAGTTATGGGTGAGGATGGCCATAGGATAGTGGGGCACCGGGGGCCGGCGTATAGTTCTCATTTTTCAAGGTGTGCCTTTCATTAGTTGAGAGAGGGGTCAAGTGCGACCATAGCCACTGGAATAAAAACAGACCTTAGCATCTGCATCGGCAGATATCTGAAAGCTCCCGACTGAGTTCTGTATTCATTGATTTGCCCTGTCACAGGACTCGGACCGCACATTACAGGACATGTGCATCTAGAAAAGCGGTAACGATACGCGATACATGCGTGGGAAAGTATAGGAACATATACCACTCTAGGTAGTGTGTCCTAGACTTGGGGGCATCGTTCGACAGGTAGCATAATCCCTAGTTGGACTAGGTGGCATAAATCCTGAATCCGAGAAGCGTTCAGCAGATAACGTAAACTCTAGTTAAATCTAGAAAGCACTTGATAGAAAACCCTAGATTTGATCTAGGTAATAAATAATGAATGTATGCCGGAAGGCAATGGAAAATACAGGGATTGGGATCACGTTATCGTTACTAGTTGGGACTCTAGATAGGTGGTGCAGAGATATAGAAACCAATATAACAAGGAAATAGCGAAGCGACGAAAGTATTAGAGCATATCCAGTTTATCTTAGCTTATCATATCCTGTGTTAATCTTGTCTAATCTTGCTGACCCTATCATCATGGTGTTATCTTGTATTCAGTTAATTTATGTCGTTTTGTTTTCCATGTTCACATGCTAGAAGTTACTGAACTTACTCAGGCTTTATGTCTGACTCTGTTTTTCTTTCGTCTTCTTTTCTTCCGTTCCCCCCCCCCCTAGGTAAAAAAGGAGGGAATATTATAGCTCAGGTTAAGTTGGACTGTCACTCTTTCCCAGCTTGAAGATTTGTCGAAGTTTTGCTTGGATTCTCTTTTCAGATGCTATGGCTGGCTCTTGCTAAAATTGGAGAATATAATTTTTGTTTTATGCTTCTTTATTTTGTAAGACAGATGATACTCTGAAATTGTAAAGAAACCATTGTACAAACTATTTTATCAATAAAGCAAATTTCTATTTTCCGCTGTTTAATTTCTGTCTGTCTTGTAATTTATCTGCATCATTTACTCAAAATGCTCCACAGGACTTAGTGCATTCCCTTTGTGAGTGACACTAACGGACGTGGGGTGTTACACGTTGTATCAGAGCTGAAGGTTACCAGATCAGATAAAGGATTTGAAAAATTAATTTCAAAACGGTTTTTAAAGAAGGATTTTCAAGAGAAAAGAATTGTTTTAAAGACATATTCCCTAAAGCCATACGCATTATCTTCTCTTCCTCTCTTTAAATTCTTGTCTCCTTCTTTCTTGAGTCTCTAGGGCTCTTGGCTTTCTGGGAGGTAACCTCATCGAAGGGCAAAGTAGTGCCTGGCTTCCATCCATCGCCGTAGTTGTTTCATCTACGGGCAGTTTTCTTTCGAAGCTTATAGGGTTTTCCGGACGATGGAGGCAATTTTCGAGAGATGTGTCAACATGACTATACACGGAAGGTGATGCGGAGTTTGGCTAAGGAGCATAACCCTAGGATGAGGAATTCATGGATGTAGACTTAGCACACGAAGGAGGAAGAAATTATAAAACCTAAGACAAGAGGAAGTATCTTTACTAGGGTATTATAGGGCATATACTTAAGGACAAGGGCAAGAACGAAGACGAGATTTTCAGAAGGACAAGTACATGCTTTCGCCACCAAGCGTACCTAGGAGAAAGGTAGTCCGGTTGGAAGAGTCTAGTTTTCTGTTCGTACTATTTCCTTAGGTTCTAGCGCTTCTCATTTGTTCATATCCACTTCCATAGTTGGGTTTCTGCACAATAGTACTTGTATAGTAGAAAGATCCCACTAGAGTCTCAAATCCAATTGGTGGTCCGACCAGTTTATTTTTTTGGTTAGAAGTGATTTGAGAATAGCTATCGAGTTTGCTTATATCATCTTACGTAGATCGTCTAAATTCGGGGGAGATATTCCTTGGGTGCTTGTCTGATATTGGTTTAGACCTTTGGGGCTTGTACTTGAGGAATGTTGGGTTCGGTTTGGATGGTTTGTGTGAGAGATGGATAGTTGTGGTAGGCACTCCAAAGAGCATGTAGTGACCTTTCGACTCTTATAGTTATGGCATGGCGGATAAGAGGGAAACCTCTAATCATCTTAGTACGCATACCTGGTATCGTGATTGACATCTGTTTATTTTGGAGAGGGAGATCCGGAACTTCACAATCGTGAAGTTAAATTAGTTAAGATACAGTGAGTAAATCTCAAGAAGGCTGGATACTAGCATCATACCCTTTTCCTTAAGGATGCATCCTTGATTTCTTTGTTTTAGGAGCTTTACGCATAATTGTTTCGCTCTTTCCAAAGTATATCACCTAGGTCGTATCTTCGATCCTTAGGTAGAAGCCAATGGATGTAAACATGTATTTGAAACATGTTATGGTTGACGGTTGCAAGTGGTTGCAAATGGTTGCTCGTGGATGCATATGCATACGTATTAGGCCCTAGATCAGTTCGGGCGGTTTCATATTGTATTTACAGATATGTACTTGTTTGTAAGTTAAGATTGTTATGGTATCATATGGATGTTTCATATGGATGAATGGCTGTGCACGCATGTAGTATTTACATAACTAGGGATGCTTGCATGCATGATTGGACACATAGCACTGACATAATTTGCATTAAGGAGGTCAACTGAATCAGTAGACCACCTGATTTTGCATTTGATAAAGACATATACACGCACTATGCATATGAACATGAAAGCAATAGAAATCTTTTACGGACAATGAATGCCTGTGATTGAATGGTTGAGTAGATAGGTGATTGGATGGTAGGACATATTCTTCCTAACTTGAAGATTTCGGGGACGAAATCCTTTTAAGTGGGGGAGAATGTAACACCCCGTAATTCTGTAACACTAGGATTCACAAATCAAGGCAGAATTAAAAGTTAAAATCAAAATCATGGGAAACGGGCGGCGCCATTGCGTTCGTCTCGGAATTCTGCATGAAAACGAGTCCGAGTTTGCGTAAATCGGAGTTCGTATGACGAAGATATGGCCTCCGGAATATTCAGCAAAGTTCAAATTTCAAAAAAGGTCAAGTTCAAAATTCAAAACAGACCCAGATTGGGGTGGGCGGGAATTTTCCCGCCGAAGGCACCCAGGTCGACTGGGTAGTCGACCTGGGCCACCCAGGTCGACTCGATAGTCGACCTGGGTCACCCAGGCCGACTGGGTAGTCGACTTGGGGGTCGATCCCCCCTGCTTTTTCCAACTTTCTAAACCTGGTTCATTCCTCTGTATCTAGACGTCATTCTGACCAGGTTCATTGACTTCTACACTATATAAACAGCCCTAGTCTCCTTCTCTATTCACAATTCTTCTCTACCCTTATGTTGCAAAGATTCTTAGTGAACATGGCTTCTTCTCCTCCTCTTAATTAAATAATAAATAGAATAATATATAAAATAAATCAAGACGACGAAGTGCTGCTAAAGATTTTCAAGAAGAGGTTCAAGTCAAGCTAGGATTCAAGAGGAGGTTCAAACGACATCAACGACTCTTTTTCTACGAATCATAGCAACGCCATCTTTCTTTTCTAATCTAATCTCTGTAAGTCAGTTATTTCTAGATTTGAATGTTTCTCTTTTCGTGACATGAAATTAAATGAATAAAAGAGTATGCCAATTCTTTCTATTGAATCAATGCCTATTTCCTTGGACCAAATTAAGAACTGTTATGATTCGAGGACAAATAAGACTGTGACTATGAAACGATGGAGCTTAGAACCATACGCCTCTTTGACTATGAACATTGCCTATGACTATGAACATTGCCTATGACTATGGACATTTGCCTATGACTATGACTGTGACTATGAGAATTATTTTGCTGACTAAGCCTATGCCTTTGATTAGGGAACATAAACTATTGCCTATGACATAACAAGGACAATTGTGACTAAACACCTGTGATTCATGACTAGGAAAGTGTTTAAGTTTTTTGACTGTGAAATTGGGTCTAAACCCGATTATCTATTCTGTCTGTTCTTTGTTTTCCTTGGTTTTAGACCTTGGGAATTTAACTATTAAGTTAGGTCTACCCATGTTCTTGAACCTACGCCTTTATTCTGTCTATTCTTGGTTTTACACCTTGGGAATTTACCTATTAAGTTAGGTCTACCCATGTTCTTGAACCGACGTCGTTATTCAACCCTTTTTATGCCAGTTAGTATGTCTATCTTTTGCATAGCATCTTTGGTTCATTCCCTGTTTTCTACGAACCTAGCTTTATTTATAATCTAGAATGAATCACGATTATACGAACGGTGGGAATGCGGTTTGGGCAAAATATGAAATTTACTAAAAACGTAGTTTAACTTGGAAATTGGCATAAATTGGGAACATGTATTATGGCAAGTTCATAGAAATGAAAATTGGATAAATTTGACATGAATTATAAGATGTGTAATTTGAATATAGTATTGACATGTAAATCTAGCATTTACATGAATAGTGAACTAGAGTAATAAGTCTAGTTTGACGTGAATTAGAATGTTGAATTGGAATTGGATTAGCTAATTTGGCACGGTAAGTATATTGGCGTAAATGTGAAATTGGCCATAACTGGGAGTAATTGGCAGGTTTAGCAAAATCATGGTTAGTGACACTTAATTTGGTATAGTTTACATACCAAAAATCATAAATATGATTTAGAGGGGGAAATTGCCCATAGTAATAGATGTGGACAGTTTACATTAAAAGGGTAATTAGGAAATAAGTAAATTAGGAATAATTTACTTATAGAATTTGGCCTAAATGAGGAAATGTAAATTTAGACAAATTAAAGGTTTATTAACGACATCTCTTTTAATGGTACACCAGAAAGTTCTAGGGTGACAGAGAGGATAGTGTCTAGGCTTGGGTTTGGAAAATACAAGTTTCCTGCTCTCCCTGGCTATCCCTAACTAATCTGATGGACGGAATGGTTACTTTCAAAACCTGATTCGAAAATTAACCAAAACCCTTTTGAACTTAGAAAACACGAATATGCCTAACCCGAGGTTAGACTGAGTTGCGATGTAAACCTTCCCGGAACCAGCCGGCACATCCAGTAATCGCTATAATATCAGTCTAATGTGAGTGGTAGCGGATTTAATTTATTTAGTTAAAGCTAGAACAAGAATGGTAGGGTTAATTTAACTAAAACACTTAACCAATTCAACAAGATAACCAAACCGATGGGTGGGGTTAGGTTCATACAGACACTGTTAAGCTAGAATGGGAGGGTTAAGTCTATAGGAACACTTAACCAACTTAACACAGTCGAGCTAGAATAGGAGGGCTAAGTCCATAGGGACACTTAACCAAACTTATGGTAACAAGACCAGATTTGTAGGGGTTAAGTAACTAAGAAAACACTTAGCCAAACTAACATGTTAACTAGACTAGAAGGTGGGGTTAAGTAAAGTTGATACACTTAGCCAAATTAACATGTTAACTAGACTAGAGGTTGGGGTTAAGTAAATACACTTAGCCAATTTGATATGTTATTTGGGCTAGACCGTAGGGTTAAGTAAACTTGAACACTTAACCATCAGATTGTGATAAAAGAATAAGGTTACGTCTAAACATGAAGGGATAATACTTAACCATTAATAACATGTTTGTTAAAACAGAAGGGCAAGGTTAAGTTAAAAAGGAACACATAACCAATACAGGGTGAATGGGTAGGGTTAAGTAATAAGGAATACTTAACCAATATAACTTGGTTTGTGGTGGGGTTAAGTCAACATGAATTACTGATAACACTTAACCAGTACAACAGGATGAATTAAGAGGGTTAAGCTAGCTTGAATTGACTAATGACACTTAACCAATCCAAATTGACGGGAAAAGGAACTAAGTAGTAAACCTTAATTAAGAAAACAACGATTCTGGAAACTAATTGGTAAATCTTAGTTAGTAAAACTAAGTAGTAATTCTTAGTATAACACGGGAATGAGCGAATGTCCATCTGAGTAGAAAGAAGGCTCCAACGAACTGGGTTACGAAACCCGAGGCTTCGATGGGACGTGGGGGTACACTTGGTATCCCTCTGTGAGGCTGCAGATGATCGTCCTGGGCTCACAGAGGTTAAGGTCTGCGTAGAAGAACCAGGGGTATGCCTTGGTTGCAATACATGGCAACCTAAAGACCAGGATGGACTGGCGTGATTCGACGAGAAAACGGTAGCCCTATGATAGCAACTCGTCGTCTACCATCCATCCTCAGTCAATCGAGATACGTGAAGCGGAAAGGCGGAGAACTCCAAAAGACCATATACTTGCTATCTAGTTATGGGTGAGGATGGCCATAGGATAGTGGGGCACCAGGGGCCGGCGTATATTTCTCATTTTTCAAGGTGTGCCTTTCATTAGTCGAGGGAGGGGTCAAGTGCGACCATAGCCACTGGAATAAAAACAGACCTTAGCATCTGCATCAGCAGATATCTGAAAGCTTCCAACCGAGTTCGGTATTCCTTGATTTGCCCTGTCACAGGACTCGTATCGCACATTACAGGACATGTGCATCTAGACAAGCGATAACGATTCGCGATACATGCGTGGGGAAGTATAGGAACATATACCGCTCTAGGTAGTGTGTCCTAGACTTGGGGGCATCGTTCGACAGGTAGCATAATCCCTAGTTGGACTAGGTGGCATAAATCCTGAATCCGAGAAGCATTCAGCAGATAGCATAAACTCTAGTTAAATCTAGAAAGCACTTGATCGAAAACCCTAGATTTGATCTAGGTAATAAATAATGAATGTATGCCGGAAGGCAATGGAAAATACAGGGATTGGGATCACGTTATCGTTACTAGTTAGGACTCTAGATAAGTGGTGCAGAGATATAGAAACCAGTATAACAAGGAAATAGCGAAGCGGCGAAAATATTATAGCATATCCAGTTTATCTTAGCTTAGCATATCCTGTGTTAATCTTGTCTAATCTTGCTGACCCTATCATCATGGTGTTATCTTGTATTCGGTTAATTCATGTCGTTTTGTTTTCCATGTTCACATGCTAGAAGTTACTGAACTTACTCAGGCTTTATGTCTGACTCTGTTTTTCTTTCGTCTTCTTTTCATCCGTTTCCCCCCCAGGTAATAAATGAGGGAATAGTATAGCTCAGGTTAAGTTGGACTGTCACTCTTTCCCAGCTTGAAGATTTTTCGAAGTTTTGCTTGGATTCTCTTTTTAGATGTTATGGCTGGCTCTTGCTAAAATTGGGGTATATAATTGTTGTTTTATGCTTCTTTATTTTGTAAGATAGATGATACTCTGATATTGTAAAGAAACCATTGTACAAACTATTTTATCAATAAAGCAAAGTTCTATTTTCCGCTGTTTAATTTCTATATGTCTTGTAATTTATCTGCATCTTTTACCCAAAATGCTCCACATAACTTAGTGCATTCCCTTTGTGAGTGACACTAACGGACGTGGGGTGTTACAATTTGGATTGGGTGCAGCAAAAAAGAACCCTTCACAGTAGTTAACAAAATAAGGCTAATTGTTGGAACTATGGGCTATTTAGAGAATTAGGGATAGGATTAAAAAGAAGGGCTATTTTGAAGTATTAAGAGAAGTAGTGGTATTTTAAATATAGTAGGTGTAGATCAATAAATATGAAAGATGATGAATCATTTAGATTAGGTGATGCAAAAACAACCCTTCACAGAAGTTAAAAAATAGTGGTAATTGTTTGAAGTAAGGGCTATTTGGATAATTAGAGGTAGGATTAAAAAGAAGGATTGTTTTGAAGTATTAAGAGAAGCATGGTTTGTTTAAGCATAGTAGGGGCAGATCGACAAATATGAAAGATGATGAATCATATGGATTGGGTTTTGCAAAAACTAACCCTTCACAGAAGTAAAAAAATAGGTACAATTGTTGGAAGTAATGGCTATTTAGAGAATTAGGGGTAGGATTTAAAGGAATAATTGTTTTGAAGTATTAAGATAAGTATTGGTAGTTTAAGCATAGTAGGGGTTGATCGACAAATATGAAAGATGATGAATAATTTTGATTGGGTGCTACAAAAACCAACCCTTCATAGATGTGAAAAAATAGGGGTAATTGTTGGAAGTAAGGGCTATTTAGAAAATTAGTGGTTGGACTAAAAAGAGGGTTTGTTTTAAAGTATAAAGAGAAGTAGGGGGTTGTTTGAGCATAATAAGGGTATATCGATGAATAAGAAAGATGATGAATTGTTTGGATTGGGTGCCGCAATAGCCAAACCTTCACAATTGTAAAAAATAGGGGTAATTGTTGGAAGGAAGGGCTATTTAGAGAATTAGGGATAAGGTTAAAAAGAAGGGTTGTTTTGAAGTACTAAGAGAAGTTGGGGTAGTTTAAGCATAGTGGGGGTAGATCGACAAATATGGAGGATGATGAATCATTTGGATTGGGTGCTGCAAAAACCAGCCCTTCGAAGTAGTTCAAAAATAAGGGTAATTGTTGGAAGTAAAGGCTATTTAGAGAATTAGGGGTAGGATTTAAAAGTAGGACTGTTTTAAAGTATTAATAGAAGTAGGGGTAGTTTAAGCATTATAGGGGTAGATCGACAAATATGAAAGATGATGAATCGTTTAGATTGGGTTCTGCAAAAACCAACCCTTCATAGAAGTTGAAAAATAAGGGTATTTGTTGGAAGTAAGGGCTATTTAGAAAACCAGGGGTAGAATTTAAAAGAAGGACTGCTTTGAAGTATTAAGAGAAGTATGGGTAGTTTAAGCATTATAGGGTAGATCGACAAATATGAAAGATGATGAATCGTTTGGATTGAGTACTGCAAAAATCTACCCTTCATAGAAGTTAAAAAATAATAGTATTTGTTGGAAGTAATGGCTATTTAGAGAATTGGAGGTAGGATTAAAAAGAAGGACTGTTTTGAAGTATTAAGAGAAGAAGGGGTAGTTTAAGCATAGTCGGGGTAGATAGACAAATATGAAAGATGATGAGTCATTTGGATTGGGTGCTGCAAAAACAAACCCTTCACAGAAATTAAAAAATAGGGGTAATTGTTAGAAGTAAGAGTTATTTAGAGAATTATAGGTAGGATTTAAAATAAGGATTGTTTTGAAGTTTTAAGATAAGTATGGGTAGTTTAAGCATAGTAGGGGGAAATCGACAAATGTGAAAAATGATATGATGTTTGTATTGGGGGTAGGATTTAAAAGAAGGACTGTTTTGAAGTTTTAATATATGTATGGGTAGTTTAAGCATAGTAGGGTTAGATCGAAAATATGAAAGATGATGAATAATTTGGATTGGGTGCTACAAAAACCAACCCTTCACCGAAGGTAAAAATACGGGTAATTGTTATAACTAAGGGCTATTTAGAGAATCGGGGGTAGGATTAAAAAGAAGCGTTGTTTTGAACTGTTAGGAGAAGTAAGGGTATTTTAGGCATAATAGTGGTAGATTGACAAATATGAAAGATGATGAATCGTTTGGATTTGGTGTTGCAAAAACCAATTCTTCGCAGCAGTTAAAAAATAGGGGTAATCATTGGAAAGAAGGGCTATTTATAAAATTAAGGGTAGGATTAAAAAGTAGGGTTGTTTTGAATTATTAAGGGAAGTAGGTTTAGTTTAAGCATAGTAGGGGTAGATCGACAAATATGAAAGATTATGAATTATTTTGTTTGGGTTCTCCTAAAACCAACCCTTCACAGAAGTTAAAAAATAGGGGTAATTGTTGGTAGTAAGGGTTATTTAGAGAATTATGTTTTGGGATTAAAAAGAAGGGTTGTTTTGAAGTATAAAAAAAGTAGGGGTTGTTTAAGCATATTCGGGGTAGATCGATGAATATGAAAAATGATGAATTGTTTGGATTGGGTGCTGCAGAAACCAATCCTTCACAATAGTAAAAAATAGTGATAATTGTTGGAAGGAAGGACTATTTAGAGATTTAGGGGTAGGATTAAAAAGAAGGGTTGTTTTGAAGTATTAAGATAAGTTGGGGTAGTTTAAGCATAGTAGGGATAGATCGACAAATATGAAAGATGATGAATCATTTGGATTGGGTGCTACAAAAACCAACCCATCATAGAAGTTAAAAAATAGGGGTAATTGTTGGAAGGAAGAGCTATTTAGAGAATTAGGGGTAAGATTAAAAAGAAGCGTTGTTTTGAAGTATTAAGAGAAGTAAGGTAGTTTAAGTATTGTAGGGGTAGATCGAAAAATATGAAAGATGATGAATCGTTTCGATTGGGTGCTGCAAAAACCAAACCTTCACAGTAGTTAAAAATAGGGGTAATTGTTGGAAAGAAGGGATATTTAGAGAATGATGGGTAGGATTAAAAAGAAGTGTTGTTTTGAAGTATAAAAAAAGTACGGGTAGTTTAAGCATAGTAGGGGTAGATCGACGAATATGAAAGATGATGAATTGTTTGGATCGAGTGCTGCAAAAACCAATCCTTCACAATAGTAAAAAATAGGGGTAATTGTTGGAAGAAAGGACTATTTAGAGAATTAGGGGTAGAATTAAAAAGAAGGGCTATTCTGAAGTATTAAGAGAAGTTGGGGTAGTTCAAGAATAGTAGGGGTAGATCGACAAATATGAAAGATGATGAATCATTTAGATTCGGTGCTCCAAAAACCAACCCTTCACGGAAGTTAAAAATTAGGGGTAATTGTTGGAAGTAAGGGATATTTAGATGATTAGGGATAGGATTAAAAAGTACGTTGTTTTGAAGTATTGAGAGAAGTAGAGGTAGTTTAAGCATAGTAGGGGTATATCGACAAATATTAAAGATGATGAATTGTTTGGATTAAGTGCAGCAAAAACCAATCCTTCACAATAGTAAAAAAATAGGGGTAATTATTGGAAGGAAGGGCTATTTATTGAATTTGGGGTAGGATTAAAATGAAGGACTATTTTGAAGTATTATTATTTTGAAGTACTAAGATAAGTATGGGCATTTTAAGCATAGTAGGGGTAGATTGACAAATTTGAAAAATGATGAATCATTTGGATTGGGTGCTACCAAAACCAATCCTTCACAGAAGTTAAAAAAATAGGGGTAATTGTTCGAAGTAAGGGCCATTTAGAGAACTAGGGATAGGATTAAAAAGAAGCGTTGTTTTGAAGTATTAAGAGAAGTGGGGTAGTTTAAGCATAGTAGGGGTAGATCGAAAAATATGAAAGATGATGGATGGTTGGGATTGGGTGCTGCCAAAACCAATCCTCCACAGTAGTTAAAAAGTCGGGGTAATTATTGGAAAGAAGGACTATTTGGAGAATCAGGGGTAGGATTAAAAATAAGGGTTGTTTTGAAGTATTAAGAGAAGTAGTGGTAGTTTAAGCATAGTAGGGCTAGATTGACAAATATGAAAGATGATGAATCATTTGGATTGGGTGCTCCAAAAACCAATCCTACACAGAAATTAAAAAATAGGGGTAATTGTTAGAAGTAAGAGCTATTTCGAGAAATAGTGATAGGATCAAAAAGAAGCGTTGTTTTGAAGTATAAAGATAAGTAGGGGTAGTTTAAGCATAATAGGGGTAGATCGACGAGTATGAAAGACGATGAATTGTTTGGATTCGGTGCTGCAAAAACCAAAAAAATTTAGAGAATTAGCGTTGGATTAAAAAGAAGGGTTGTTTTGAAGTAATAAGAGAAGTAGGGGTAGTTTAAGCATATTAGGGGTAGATCGACAAATATGAAAGATGACGAATCGTTTGGATTGGGTTCTGCAAAAACCAATCCTTCGCAGTAGTTAAAAAGTCGGGGTAATATTTGGAAAGGAGGTCTATTTAGAGAATTAGGGGAAGGATTAAAAATAAGGGTTGTTTTGATGTATTAATAGAAGTAAGGGTAGTTTAAGCATAGTAGGAGTAGATCGGCAAATATGAAAGACGATGAATCATTTTGATTGGGTGCTCCAAAAACCACCCTTCCACATAAATTTAAAAAAAGGTAATTGTTGGAAGTGAAAGCTATTTAGGGAATTAGTGGTAGGTTCAAAACGAAGGGTTGTTTTGAAGTATGAAGAGTAGCAGGGGTAGTTTAAGCATAGTAGGTGTAGATCGACGAATACGAAAGATGATAAATTGTTTGGATTAGGTGCTGCAAAAACAATTCCTTCACAATAGTAAAATAATAGGCATAATTGTTGGAAGGAAGGTCTATTTAGAGAATTAGGGGTAGGATTAAAAAGAATGGTTGTTTTTAAGTATTAAGAGAAATTGGGGTGGTTTAAGCATAGTAGGGTAGATCGACATATATAAAAAGATGATGAATCATTTGGATTGGGTGCTGCAAAAACCAACCCTTCACACTAGTTAAAAATAAGGGTAATTGTTGGAAGTAAGGGCTATTTTGAGAATTAGGGGTAGGCTTTAAAAGAAGGATTGTTTTGAGGTATTAAGATAAGTAGGGGTAGTTTGAGCATAGTAGGGTAGATCGACAAATATGAAATACGATGAATCATTTGAATTGGGTGCGGCAATGTAATGACCCGGATATTCCGCCGGTTAAATTTGAATATTTAATACGGTTTTTAAATATTTAGTTGATAAAATAAATGAAATTCTATATTTATGTTACCAATTTAAATATCGATTTCGATTTGATATCATATAGATTAAATTATCGTAATAAAAAGTAAAATAAATTCAGGTTTAAAAACTGAATTTAAAGCCAGTTCAGAAAATCTATTCAAACTCCTGTTTGCATTAGAAGAATAAAATTAATTGAATTATCGAAGAATTAATTGTTTTAAGAATTTATTTAAATCAATTTAAATTAATATCTTATTCAGATGATCGAATTGGACTTCGTGACCTATCCCAATGTGTCCGGAATAGTGGTATTATCCTAGAATTGATAGTTGTTGAGTTCAGAAAGGAGTTCGGCATCACGGGTTTTTAAATTAAAGGGTTCCGGTTTAATTCAAAGCAAAAACAAATTAAAAAAATATAGTGTCCCTTATTAAAACACATACCCCCCTTTCCTTCCACACACTAAAACAGCCGTTCCACTCCTCTCTATCACAAAACCAAAGCAACTCTGGCCTCTTTCCACCCATTCACTCAAAAATCTCCTCTCTATAAATCGAAGGATCCATGAATCCAATTCTCAAAACAAAATCGAACTCCCCAAATAGCGATCCCTCTTCTTTTCCTCATTCATCCAAAAATCGATGGCGGTCTCTGATGTGTGAAGCGATGGTCTGTATTGGGAGTGGTTGTTCGAAGTCGCGACTAGCAGGAGGTTCGATTCTTTTAGTCAGGGATTTAGGGTTCGCGATTTTTCTGGACATTTGATTTTTTCACTGTCAATCCGGAGGAAATGGCCACGACAGTTCTGAAGGGTAGTGGAGATTGGATCGGTGAATGTAGAGGAGGTTGGGGTGATGACAGGAAGATCGTTGGTCTGTCACCCTGTAGATGAAGTGGAAGTATCAGGGTTGGATTTCTGGAAGGGGGTTAGTGCGGTTCAACAGCAGTGGGCTGTTGGTCAATCTGTGTTTGGGATGGAGCGATTTCGAATGGGTGAAATTGAAGTGCTACTGTCGATTGTGGAGAGCTGAAATGGTGCTGCAGTGTTCGGCAATTTGGTCGGTGGCATGGTTGATCGGAATTAGAGCATGGGAATCAAATTTTGACAAGGAGTAGTAAGAAGGTGAAGTCATGATTTCTGAGTTTGGGAAGAAAACTATTTGCTGTGGATTTTTGTGCTTAAGTACAATATAATCAACTCGAGAAAATTCATAGCGGGGAAGATGTAAGCTGGAATTAATTTTGAAGTCAAAATGGATCGGCAATTAAAAATCATGTGAGTAAATCTCACTCTGTTTTATTTAGAATTTATTTTTATCAGTTAAAAATAATTGTTTTGTTGATTGTTGGATGCTTTAAATATTTATTTATTGCTGTTAAATATATATTAGTTATTTAGGGCTATTATATATATATATATATATTGGGTGATTGATTTGGTTGGATTCCCGCAGTTTCATTAGCAGATGCCCGCAGTTTCATAGCGGATGATTACCCTATACGCCCCACGCTATGATTAGTGGATGACCTTCATACCGCGATATCCTGCCTCGAAGCAGGATGGGTATTACTATGTTGACTAACATCTGTGGATGCAGGAAAACAGGTTGGAGGAATCCAACTGGATTCCTCAAAAATATATTATCTGTTGTTGTTTGTTTGATTTCATATATATTCATATATGATGTGTTAAAAATCAAATGATTGAAAATTGGTTGATTGATTGTTTAAAATATCACTGGGGCTTGGGATATTGATTTATAAAAATATCAAAAAGGGTATTTGAAATTTAAAAGGGGAATTCTATTTTTATAAATAGAATTTGAATTTTAAATGAAGTATAGAAACATTAACTTGTTTTGAATATATATATAAACAAGTAATTGAATTTATAAACTTTGTTTATAAATGGAAATGTGGAATTTGAATTGAATTTATAAACTTTGTTTATAAATGAAAGGATGGAATTTGAATCGAATTTATAAAGTTGTTTATAAATGAAAGGTGGGATTTGAATTGAATTTATAAACTTTGTTTATAAATGAAAAGATGAGATTTGAATTGAATTTATAAACTTTGTTTATAAATGAAAAGATGAGATTTGAATTGAATTTATAAACGTAGTTTATAAATGGAAAGATGGGATTTGAATTGAAGTTATAAACGTTGTTTATAAATATTGCCGAGAATTCAAATGGACTTTGAATATAAGTAATTGGAATATAGATTTGAATATAGAAATTCAAATAGACTTTGAATATAGATTTGAATATAGAAATTTAAACGGACTTTAAACTATAGATTTGAATATAGAAATTCAAACGGACTTTAAACTATAGATTTGAATATAGAAATTCAAATGGACTTTAAACTATGGAATTTGAATATAGAATTCAAATAGAATTTAAACAATAGAATTTGGATAAGAAAAGTGAAATAGAATTTGATATATAGAAATTGAATAATAGAAGCGAATTGGAGTTTGAATATAGAATTCAAATATTAAAAGAGAAATGGACTAAAGAGATAATTAACAAATTGAGTTAAAACGATTTGGTATAGTTAAATAGATTGGACAGGTATAGATACAGGAGACAGGTTTGGAATAAAGTATAGAAGTGAAATAAATAGAATGCCCGACAAAAAGGTACGTATTTAATTCATATATGAGATTTTATGCGCCGTATCGGCAAGCCGCTTGGCTTTTTCTTTTTCTTTTTGAGATAAGAAGGACCGGGAAAGCTATTTGAAATTTCCCGATGCTCCCGGTACAAAGGAGGTTATGGCGATTTTTTCCGGGAATTTAAGGAGATAGAATATTTTTAAGATAATTTGATAGTTAGAAATCAACGTATCGATATATATAGAAGTCGATAAAAAAACGAACTTAGAAATAGAATAGTATAATCAAAAAGGAAGTATAAGAATAAAATCTAGTAGGATTAGAAAGAGAAAATGTATATGTGTTTAAAGGTGAATAATCAGTTGTATGGTATTGATTATTCGAGTAAGTAGTCTTGTCTGTTTTGACGTTAAATGTTATTCAGTCAAGGTCTGAGAGGTAATTATACCCCAACTTGGTTGATTTCATGATATACCGATAAGTAGCAAAATTCAGGCTCGAAGATCAATGTGGAATAAGAATTAGTTAAATACTGTATTTGGGTTGTCGTAACGATGTTTTATACAACATCTGTTTTAACCCAAATATGTGCAAAGCTTGGAAATAGAATAATGAATATTTTCTAAAGTTTAGAAAATAAAAGAAGGCGTTATATGGAAATGTTTTCCAAAGAACGTATAAGGCCAATATGGTTATTGAAAATATTTGGTTAACAAATATTGATAAAGAAATAGAGAAGATTTAATTAATGGAATATTAATTAAAGGTTCAGTGATTGTTGGATGTTTGGATGAACACTTGTTTTATTCGATAGTTAAATCATCGACTATCGAAACACTTGTTTTTATTCGATAGTTAAATCACAGACTATCGGAGTTTTGACCCTCGTTGTCAATATGGAGAGACCGGTTGGATTATTATCCGAAGAACCACTCCGTATTGGCAGTAGCGTGCGAATCAGTTTATATAAAGATAATCGAAGACGGAGTAGAGTGCAAGGACTTTTTCTATTAATAGAAATAGTGCATTCGGTTCATCCTGTTCCTGGGTAACGTGTATAGATGAATGTCTGACAGAGTATTTCCAGAAAGCTCACGTACATTGATTTCTTCAACCGTACCAAGAGTGGAAGCGGAGAAGGAAACTTCTTTTAGCTAACACGTAATGTGTAACACCCCACATCCGTTAGTGTCACTCACAAAGGGAATGCACTAAGTTCTGTGGAGCATTATGGGTAAAAGATGCAGATAAATTACAAGACAGACAAACATTAAACAGCGGAAAATAAAACTTTGCTTTATTGACAAAATAATTTGTACAAGGTTCCTTTACAATATCAGAGTATCAACTGTCTTTACAAAATAAAGAAGCATAAAATACATTTATATTCCCCAATGTAACAAAAGCCAGCCATAGCAATCCAAAGCCGATGCATCCAAGATTCTTCAAGCTTGGAAAGAGAAATCATCCCAAAACAAACCTGAGCTATCCTATTTCCTCCTTAACAACCTGGGGGGGGGGGGGGGAACGGAAGAAAGAAGACGAAAAAAAAACAGAGTCAGACATAAAGCCTGAGTAAGTTCAGTAACTTCTAGCATGTGAACATGGAAAAACAAAACGACATGAATTAACTGAATACAAGATTACACCATGACGATAAGGTCAACAAGATTAGACAAGGTAGTCACAAGATATACTAAGATGACTGGATACGCTCTAATACTTTCGCAGCTTCGCTATTTCCTTGTTATACTGGTTTCTATATCTCTGCACCACCTAACTAGTGTTCAACTAGTAACGATAACGTGATCCCAACCCCTGTAGTTTCCATTGTCTTCAGGCATACATTTATTATTTATTACCTAGATCTAATCTAGGGTTTTCTATCAAGTGCTTCTTAGATTTAACTATAGTTTCACGCTATCTGTTGAACGCTTTTCGAGTTCAGGGTTTATGCCACCTAGTCCAACTAGGGATTACGCTACCTGTCGAACAATGCCCCCAAGTCTAGGACACACTACCTAGAGTGGTATATGCTCCTAGGCTTCCCCACGCATGTATCGCGAATCGTTATCGCTTGTCTAGGTGCACATGTCCTGTAATGTGCGATCCCAGTCCTGTGACAGGGCAAATCAAGGAATACAGAACTCGGTCGGGAGCTTTCGGATATCTGCCGATGCAGATGCTAAGGTCTGTTTTTATTCCAGTGGCTATGGTCCCACTTGACCCCTCCCTCAACTAATGAAAGGCACACCTTGTAAAATGAGAACTATACGCCGGCCCCCGGTGCCCCACTATCCTATGGCCATCCGCAACCATAACTAGATAGCAAGTATATGGTCTTTTGGAGTTCTCCGCCTTTCCGCTTCACGTATCTCGATTGACTCAAGATGGATGGTAGACGACGAGTTGCTATCACAGGGCTACCGTCTTCTCGCCGAATCACGCTGGTCCATCCTAGTCTTTAGGTTGCCACATATATATTGCAACCAAGGCATACCCTCGGTTCTTCTAACGCAGACCTTAACCTCTGTGAGCCCAGGATGATCATCTGCAGCCTCACAAAGGGATACCAAGAGTACCCTCACGTCCCCTCGAAGCCTCGGGCTTCGTAACCCAATTCGTTGGAGCCTTCTTAAAACCAGATGGATGTCTGCTCCTTCGTGTTATACTAAGAATTACTACTTAGTTCTACTAACTAAGGTTTACCACTTAGTTTCCAAATTCCTTGTTTTCTTAACTAAGTTTTACTACTTAGTCCCTTTTTCAACTGAGGTCTACTACTTAGTTTTCTTTCTCGCCGGGTTGGGTTGGTTAAGTGTATTTAGTCGATTCAAGCTATCTTAACCCTCTTCCCTTATCCTATTACACTGGTTAAGTGTTATCCCTTCATGCTTTTTACTTAACCCTATTCATTTATCATATTCTGATGGTTAAGCGTTCAAGTTTACTTAACCCTATGGTCTAGTCCAGTTAACATATTAATTTGGCTAAGTGTATTACTTAACCCCAACCTCTAGTCTAATTAACATGTTAAATTGGCTAAGTGTATTAACTTTACTTAACCCCACCTTCTAGTCTAGTCAACATGTTAATTTGGCTAAGTATTCCCATGGACTTAACCCTCCCATTCTAGATTTAACTGTGCTAAGTTGGTTAAGTGTTCCTTAACCTTCCCATTCTAGCTTAACCGTGTTAGGTTGGTTAAGTGTTCCTATGGAATTAACTCTCCCATTCTTGTTCTAGCTTTAATTAATAAATTAAAGCTGCAACCTCTCACATTAGACAGATATTGCTGCGGTTACTGGATGTGCCGGTCGGTTCCGGGCAGGTTTACACCACAACTCAGTCTAACCTCGGGTTAGGCATATTCATATTTTCTAAGTTCAAAGGGTTTTTGATTGATTTCCAAATCTGGTTTTGAAAACAACCATCCCGTCCTTCGGATCAGTTAGGGATAGCCAGGGAGGGCAGGAAACTTGTATTTTCCAAACCCAAGCCTAGACACTATCCTCTCTGTCACCCTAGAACCTTCTGGTCTATGTGTTATAAAAAGGGATGTTATCAAAATACTTTTCTTTTGTTTATAAATTGTTAACAATTTATTTCAAAAGCCCATTTCCCCTTTTCAGACAAATTTGGCCTATATTTATTTGTCAAGCCTACTAGTATACTTATATTCTAGGCCCAAGTCCTAACCCAACATGCAGTTTAGGCCATTTCCTATTTCATTGCCGAAACTAGATTAAATATCCTAGTTTATAATTTATGGCCAAAACTTAACCAAGTTACATATTTTGTGGTAAATGAACAATTTAACATTTATGACGAATTCTATAAGTAAATTACTCCTAATTTACTTATTTCATTACTACTCTTTTAATGTACATTGTCACATTTATTATTATGGCCCATTCTCTCTTATTTATCATATTTATACTTTTTGGTATGTAAATTATACCAAATTTAGTGTCGCTAACCATAATTTATTCTAAACATGACAATTGCTCACAATTATGAATAAATTCAAAATTGTGCTAATATACTTATTCCAAATCAACCTTAATTAACCCAATCTTGGTTTAACATCCTAATTCACAATTTATGGCAAAACTAGAATTATTTTTCTAGTTTACATTTTATGCCTAAAATTTAGCTTACTTACTAACGCTAAATTTAATATGTCAAAATCACATATTCCCTAATCCATGTCAAATTTCCCCGTTTTCATTTTAATATGCATGTCATAATACATATTCCAAATTATGCCAATTTCCCAGTTTACAATTACGTTCATATTCATTTCCATGTTTTTCCCCAAATCGCATTCCCGCCGTTCGAATAATCGTGATTCAACCTAGATTCGTAGATAAAAAGGGAATGAATCAAAATGACAAGAAGGAATAATTGGCATAAAAAGGTTTGGATAACAATGTAGGTTCAAGAATATGGGTAGACCTAACTAAATAGGTAAATTCCCACTGTCTTAAAACCAAAGAATGGGCAAAATAGGTTCAAGAACGTGGGTAGACCTAACTTAATAGGTAAATTCCCACTGTCTTAAAACCAAAGAAAAAACCAAGGAACAGGTAGAATAAATAATTGGGTTTAGACCCAATTTCACAATCACCAAACTAAAGCAATATTTTCCTAATCATGAATCATGGGTGTCAAAATCACAATTGTCCTCATTATGTCATAAGCAATAGTTTATGTCCAATTCAAAGGCTTATGTTCTTAGTCATAAGTAATGTCCATGGTCATAGGCAATATAGGCGATGTTCATAGTCCAAAAGGGAAAATAATTCCCATAGTCCTAAGTCATTGTCATAGGCAATGTTTATATGTCCCAAAATCAAAGGCTTATGTCATAGTCCAAAGGCATATGCTTTCAAAGGCCACAGTTCTATAGTCATAGTCACGGTTACAGTCTTATTTGTCCTCGAATCATAACAGTTCTTAATTCAGTCCAAGAGTATAAACACAGATTCGAAGAGAGAGAGAGAGAGAGAGATTTGGCATATTCCTTTATTCCTTTAATTTCATGTCACAAATAAAACAAAATATTCAGATCTAGAAATAACCAACTTACAAAAAATAGATCTAGAAAAGAAGGAAAGCATGGCTATGATTCGTGCGTCGTTGCTTGAAACTTGTTTGAGCTAGCCTTTGAATTCTTCACTTGAAACTTTGATTTGAATCCCTCCTTAAAAGTCTTTTAGCAGCATCTCCTCGTCTTGAATCATATTTTATTTTATTTATTTAAGAAAATTTAGAGGAGGGGAAGAAGCCATGAATCTTAGCAGCATAAGGATAGAAGAGAATTGGTGCAAAGAGAATGAAGACTAGGGCTGTTTATATAGCTGCTCAAGACCTTATCGTACACGCAGCGCTGAGTCAGCATTGAACATAGTTAAGAAAATAGTCCAGGTACGTAGATGAATCTAGCCAAACCTTATCATACACGCAGTGCTGAGTCAGCATTGGGTCCCACAAGCTAATTTGTCGTAAAAGTTTGATTTTCAAACTTTTGAATTTCTGGAATTTATTTAACTGTTTTATTCACATGAAATATTCTTATATGTATACAATTCCTCTAACGACCATTTTACGCGTATATATATACGCACAACTTTCATTTTATTTTCAAAATTCAAATGATGTTGCCATATTTCATTGACTGTAGCCTTATCTTGAATTTTATCTTTCGTATACATATATTTTTGTATATATATATATTTATATTTCTCATATGTATATATATATATATATATATTCTTTATTTCCTTATACGTACGTTCTTATCCTTTCAAATTTTGAATTTGTATACGTACATATATTTGCATGTTTAGTTGGCCCTCTCTAAAACAATGATAAAAAATTATGCCGCCGCCGGGGTTCGAACCCCCGACCTCCATGCTACCAATCCAATGCCTTAAGCAACTGAGTTACAAAGGCTTTTGTTAATAAGCCTTAGAACAATAATAATTTTTTTTCTCTCCTTACCACTTTTTTTTCATGTTAGTTACAATACTTAAATTAAACAACTGCATGGATCTTTTTCTTTTAATTTTTCTTTTAAAAATTAATTATACTTTAATTTGAGAATCTTAATGTCACAGAATTACAGGGTGTTACATTCTCCCCCACTTAAAAGGATTTCGTCCCCGAAATCTTCAAGTTAGGAAGAATGTGTCCTACCATCCAATCACCCATCTACTCAACCATTCAATCACAGGCATTCATTGTCCTTAAAAGATTTCTAATGCTTTCATGTTGATATGCATAGTGTGTGTATATGTCTCTATCTAATGCAAAATCAAGCGGTCTACTGATTCAGTTGACCTCCTTAATGCAAATCATGTTAGTGCCATGCGTCCAATCATGCATGCAAACATCCCTAGTCATGTAAATACTACATGCGTGCACAGTCATTCATCCATATGCAACGTCCATATGATATCATATCAAGTTCAACTTATAAACAAATGCATATATGTAAATGCAATATGAGAGCGTCCGAACTTGATCTAGTGCCTAATACGTATGCATATGCATCCACGAGCAACCATTTGCAACCACTTGCAACCATTCAACCATAACATGTTTCAAATACATGTTTACATCCATTGGCTTCTACCTAAGGATCGCCGATACGACCTAGAGGATATACTTTGGAAAGAGAGAAACAACTACGCGTAAAGCTCCTAAACAGAGAAATCAAGGATGCACCCTTAAGGAAAAAGGGCATGCTGCTAGTATCTAGCCTTCTTGAGCTTTACTCCACTGTATCTTAACCAATTTATCTTCACGATTGTGAAGTTCCTAATCTCCATTTCCAAAATAAACAGATGTCAATCACGGCGCCAAGTATATGTACTAAGATGATTAGAGGCCTCCCTCTTGGCTTATCCATCACGCCATAACTATGAGAGTCAAAAGATCACTCCGTACTTTTTAGAGTACCTACCACAACTATTCATCTTTCACGCAAACCATCCAAACCGAACTCGACATTCCTCAAGTACAAGCCCCAAAGGCCTAAACCAATATCAGACAAGCATCCAAGGAATATCTTCTCCGAATTTAGACGATCTACGTGAGATGATATAAGCAAACTCGATAGCTATCCTCAAATCCCTACTAACCAAAAACTGGTCGGACCACCAGTTGGATTTGAGACTCTAGTGGGATCTTTCTACTATACACGTACTATGGTGCAGAGACTCAACTATGGAAGTGGGTATGAACAATTAAGAAGCGCTGGAACCTAAGGAAATAGTACGAACAGAAAACTAGACTCTTCCAACCGGACCACCTTTCTCCTAGGTGCGCTTGGTGGCGAAAGCATGTACTTGTCTTTCTGAAAATCTCGTCCTCGTTCTTGCCCTTGTCCTTAAGTATATGTCCTATCATACCATATTAAAGATACTTGCTCTTGTCTTAGGTTTTATAATCCATTCCTCCTTCGTGAGCCAAGTCTACATCCATAATTTCCTCATCCTTGGGTCGTGCTCCTTTGCCAAACTTCCGCGTGTAACCATGTTGGCAAATCTCTCGAAAGTTGCCTCTATCGCACGGAAAAACCCTATAAACTTGAAAGAAGACTGGCCGTAAGTTAAACAACTACGGCTATAGATGGAAGTCGGGCACTACTTTGCCCTTCGATGAGGTTACCACCCAGAAAGCCAGGAGCCCCAGAGACTCAAGAAAGAAGGAGACAAGAATTCAAACAGAGGAAGAGGAGACAATGCGTATGGCTTTGGGGAATATGCCTTTAAAACAAATCCTTTCTTTTAAAAATGCTTCTTTAAAAACCTTTTGAAAATAATTTTTCAAATATTTTATCTGATCCGGTAACCTTCAGCTCTGATACCACGTGTAACACCCCACATCCGTTAGTGTCACTCACAAAGGGAATGCACTAAGTTCTGTGGAGCATTATGGGTAAAAGATGCAGATAAATTACAAGACAGACAAACATTAAACAGCGGAAAATAAAACTTTGCTTTATTGACAAAATAATTTGTACAAGGTTCCTTTACAATATCAGAGTATCAACTGTCTTTACAAAATAAAGAAGCATAAAATACATTTATATTCCCCAATGTAACAAAAGCCAGCCATAGCAATCCAAAGCCGATGCATCCAAGATTCTTCAAGCTTGGAAAGAGAAATCATCCCAAAACAAACCTGAGCTATCCTATTTCCTCCTTAACAACCTTGGGGGGGGGGGGAGAACGGAAGAAAGAAGACGAAAGAAAAACAGAGTCAGACATAAAGCCTGAGTAAGTTCAGTAACTTCTAGCATGTGAACATGGAAAAACAAAACGACATGAATTAACTGAATACAAGATTACACCATGACGATAAGGTCAACAAGATTAGACAAGGTAGTCACAAGATATACTAAGATGACTGGATACGCTCTAATACTTTCGCAGCTTCGCTATTTCCTTGTTATACTGGTTTCTATATCTCTGCACCACCTAACTAGTGTTCAACTAGTAACGATAACGTGATCCCAACCCCTGTAGTTTCCATTGTCTTCAGGCATACATTTATTATTTATTACCTAGATCTAATCTAGGGTTTTCTATCAAGTGCTTCTTAGATTTAACTATAGTTTCACGCTATCTGCTGAACGCTTTTCGAGTTCATGGTTTATGCCACCTAGTCCAACTAGGGATTACGCTACCTGTCGAACAATGCCCCCAAGTCTAGGACACACTACCTAGAGTTGTATATGCTCCTAGGCTTCCCCACGCATGTATCGCGAATCGTTATCGCTTGTCTAGGTGCACATGTCCTGTAATGTGCGATCCGAGTCCTGTGACAGGGCAAATCAAGGAATACAGAACTCGGTCGGGAGCTTTCGGATATCTGCCGATGCAGATGCTAAGGTCTGTTTTTATTCCAGTGGCTATGGTCCCACTTGACCCCTCCCTCAACTAATGAAAGGCACACCTTGTAAAATGAGAACTATACGCCGGCCCCCGGTGCCCCACTATCCTATGGCCATCCGCAACCATAACTAGATAGCAAGTATATGGTCTTTTGGAGTTCTCCGCCTTTCCGCTTCACGTATCTCGATTGACTCAAGATGGATGGTAGACGACGAGCTGCTATCACAGGGCTACCGTCTTCTCGCCGAATCACGCTGGTCCATCCTAGTCTTTAGGTTGCCACATATATATTGCAACCAAGGCATACCCTCGGTTCTTCTAACGCAGACCTTAAACTCTGTGAGCCCAGGATGATCATCTGCAGCCTCACAAAGGGATACCAAGAGTACCCTCACGTCCCCTCGAAGCCTCGGGCTTCGTAACCCAATTCGTTGGAGCCTTCTTAAAACCAGATGGATGTCTGCTTCTTCGTGTTATACTAAGAATTACTACTTAGTTCTACTAACTAAGGTTTACCACTTAGTTTCCAAATTCCTTGTTTTCTTAACTAAGTTTTACTACTTAGTCCCTTTTTCAACTGAGGTCTACTACTTAGTTTTCTTTCTCGCCAGGTTGGGTTGGTTAAGTGTATTTAGTCGATTCAAGCTATCTTAACCCTCTTCCCTTATCCTATTACACTGGTTAAGTGTTATACCTTCATGCTTTTTTACTTAACCCTATTCATTTATCATATTCTGATGGTTAAGCGTTCAAGTTTACTTAACCCTATGGTCTAGTCCAATTAACATATTAATTTGGCTAAGTGTATTACTTAACCCCAACCTCTAGTCTAATTAACATGTTAAATTGGCTAAGTGTATTAACTTTACTTAACCCCACCTTCTAGTCTAGTCAACATGTTAATTTGGCTAAGTATTCCCATGGACTTAACCCTCCCATTCTAGCTTTAACTGTGCTAAGTTGGTTAAGTGTTCCTTAACCTTCCCATTCTAGCTTAACCGTGTTAGGTTGGTTAAGTGTTCCTATGGAATTAACTCTCCCATTCTTGTTCTAGCTTTAATTAATAAATTAAAGCTGCAACCTCTCACATTAGACAGATATTGCTGCGGTTACTGGATGTGCCGGTCGGTTCCGGGCAGGTTTACACCACAACTCAGTCTAACCTCGGGTTAGGCATATTCATGTTTTCTAAGTTCAAAGGGTTTTTGATTAATTTCCAAATCTGGTTTTGAAAACAACCATCCCGTCCTTCGGATCAGTTAGGGATAGCCAGGGAGGGCAGGAAACTTGTATTTTCCAAACCCAAGCCTAGACACTATCCTCTCTGTCACCCTAGAACCTTCTGGTCTATGTGTTATAAAAAGGGATGTTATCAAAATACTTTTCTTTTGTTTATAAATTGTTAACAATTTATTTCAAAAGCCCATTTCCCCTTTTCAGACAAATTTGGCCTATATTTATTTGTCAAGCCTACTAGTATACTTATATTCTAGGCCCAAGTCCTAACCCAACATGCAGTTTAGGCCATTTCCTATTTCATTGCCGAAACTAGATTAAATATCCTAGTTTATAATTTATGGCCAAAACTTAACCAAGTTACATATTTTGTGGTAAATGAACAATTTAACATTTATGACGAATTCTATAAGTAAATTACTCCTAATTTACTTATTTCATTACTACTCTTTTAATGTACATTGTCACATTTATTATTATGGCCCATTCTCTCTTATTTATCATATTTATACTTTTTGGTATGTAAATTATACCAAATTTAGTGTCGCTAACCATAATTTATTCTAAACATGACAATTGCTCACAATTATGAATAAATTCAAAATTGTGCTAATATACTTATTCCAAATCAACCTTAATTAACCCAATCTTGGTTTAACATCCTAATTCACAATTTATGGCAAAACTAGAATTATTTTTCTAGTTTACATTTTATGCCTAAAATTTAGCTTACTTACTAACGCTAAATTTAATATGTCAAAATCACATATTCCCTAATCCATGTCAAATTTCCCCGTTTTCATTTTAATATGCATGTCATAATACATATTCCAAATTATGCCAATTTCCCAGTTTACAATTACGTTCATATTCATTTCCATGTTTTTCCCCAAATCGCATTCCCGCCGTTCGAATAATCGTGATTCAACCTAGATTCGTAGATAAAAAGGGAATGAATCAAAATGACAAGAAGGAATAATTGGCATAAAAAGGTTTGGATAACAATGTAGGTTCAAGAATATGGGTAGACCTAACTAAATAGGTAAATTCCCACTGTCTTAAAACCAAAGAATGGGCAAAATAGGTTCAAGAACGTGGGTAGACCTAACTTAATAGGTAAATTCCCATTGTCTTAAAACCAAAGAAAAAACCAAGGAACAGGTAGAATAAATAATTGGGTTTAGACCCAATTTCACAATCACCAAACTAAAGCAATATTTTCCTAATCATGAATCATGGGTGTAAAAATCACAATTGCCCTCATTATGTCATAAGCAATAGTTTATGTCCAATTCAAAGGCTTATGTTCTTAGTTATAAGTAATGTCCATGGTCATAGGCAATATAGGCGATGTTCATAGTCCAAAAGGGAAAATAATTCCCATAGTCCTAAGTCATTGTCATAGGCAATGTTTATATGTCCCAAAATCAAAGGCTTATGTCATAGTCCAAAGGCATATGCTTTCAAAGGCCACAGTTCTATAGTCATAGTCACGGTTAAAGTCTTATTTGTCCTCGAATCATAACAGTTCTTAATTCAGTCCAAGAGTATAAACACAGATTCGAAGAGAGAGAGAGAGAGAGAGAGATTTGGCATATTCCTTTATTCCTTTAATTTCATGTCACAAATAAAACAAAATATTCAGATCTAGAAATAACCAACTTACAGAAAATAGATCTAGAAAAGAAGGAAAGCATGGCTATGATTCGTGCGTCGTTGCTTGAAACTTGTTTGAGCTAGCCTTTGAATTCTTCACTTGAAACTTTGATTTGAATCCCTCCTTAAAAGTCTTTTAGCAGCATCTCCTCGTCTTGAATCATATTTTATTTTATTTATTTAAGAAAATTTAGAGGAGGGGAAGAAGCCATGAATCTTAGCAGCATAAGGATAGAAGAGAATTGGTGCAAAGAGAACGAAGACTAGGGCTGTTTATATAGCTGCTCAAGACCTTATCGTACACGCAGCGCTGAGTCAGCATTGAACCTAGTTAAGAAAATAGTCCAGGTACGTAGATGAATCTAGCCAAACCTTATCATACACGCAGTGCTGAGTCAGCATTGGGTCCCACAAGCTATTTTGGCGTAAAAGTTTGATTTTCAAACTTTTGAATTTCTGGAATTTATTTAACTGTTTTATTCACATGAAATATTCTTATATGTATACAATTCCTCTAACGACCATTTTACGCGTATATATATACGCACAACTTTCATTTTATTTTCAAAATTCAAATGATGTTGCCATATTTCATTGACTGTAGCCTTATCTTGAATTTTATCTTTCGTATACATATATTTTTGTATATATATATATATATTTATATTTCTCATATGTATATATATATATTCTTTATTTCCTTATATGTACGTTCTTATCCTTTCAAATTTTGAATTTGTATACGTACATATATTTGCATGTTTAGTTGGCCCTCTCTAAAACAATGATAAAAATTATGCCGCCGCCGGGGTTCGACCCCCCGACCTCCATGCTACCAATCCAATGCCTTAACCAACTGAGCTACAAAGGCTTTTGTTAATAAGCCTTAGAACAATAATAATTATTGTTCTCTCCTTACCTCTTTTTTTTCATGTTAGTTACAATACTTAAATTAAACAACTGCATGGATCTTTTTCTTTTAATTTTTCTTTTAAAAATTAATTATACTTAAATTTGAGAATCTTAATGTCACAGAATTACGGGGTGTTACATAATGTACTGTTGAGGACGTCAATCGGTGATTTGATGGATTTGACGATGTGGCATTCAAAGTGAATCTGGTGTGACGATAAAGCGTAGCTTCTAGCCTCATCAACCGGTAAATGATAGAAATCGGGCAGGCAACATGGCTATGTAGGTCTCACCTATTAGGGTGTATAATCACCTGATCTAGAGTTTCATTTACTTCTAAAAATCTATTGTCGATGGTGACCCATTCGGGAAACGGTTGCTGATCCCAATCGTTGGTGATATACATTCGATACACTCAAGCGAAATGAGTGGTCGGTCATGTGTGGCTGAGTTGCAAGATGTTCTTGTTGAACTCGGTGTATTCTCCTCTAGAGATATACCAGCGGAAGGTGATTCCATACCTTGTCATAGTTGGAAATCCATTACCCAATACGTGCTTGCGGTTTTTATTGTATATTATATATGTGGAACGTGAGATGCAAGCGTTTCCACTAGATTGTTATCTACTTGATTTAGACATTATTATAATATCAAAAGAGTTTTGATATAAAGATAAGTCAAGTGTTTGGATTCTCATAAGGGAAAAACCCGTTCCATGTTATACGGCGTGGTCTTATGAGATATCATTTAGTTTTCTGAAACTGTTTTTAAACTGTTTACTCATACCAGTCCCATGACTGACCCGGAGTTTATTTGTTTTGTTCTACCTAAACTCTTGGGTGCCTAAATTTGTACGGGTAGTCAAGTAGTTCAGGATTTTTCAGATATATCTAAAGGAGCTTGGAGCAGGAGGCTTCAGCGTTATCTAGTTATAGTTTGTTCCGCTATGTTGTAAGTGTTGTACTCTGATAAGTGTATGTTATACAGTTAAGATTTTGTATTTCAAAGATGTGATATATTATATTTTGTTCCGCTGCGATGTGAGATTCTGTGTTGTTAGTTCTGTTCTTCTTCTACCTCTTTCTTCTAAAAAAAAATGTTCCGTATTTTCGTGATATTTGGGTTGGACGTATGATGTATATAGTCAACTCCGATGTTATGGAAATCTGGGTCGTTACAGTTGGTATCAGAGCTTAGGTTTAGCGAATACCTAGGCTTGTTGGAATGTGCTCATTAGAGATAGGATCAGTAGTATCCTAGAATGAGTTGAGTGTATATATATACACGAGAGAGCGTATTTGTTATTTGATATAAAAACTGTTTTATATTGTGTTGACTAGTCTGTGGAGTGGATTATAAATTTTGGTCGAATCGTGGGACGCCACGATGTCGATAGGAGTTTATAAACATTTGAACAGAAGATTGGACACAATATTGTTTTTAAATAGTTAAGTTGATTGTTAGGATTATAATCGAATTAGATTATAAAACAGAAATAGTTATATATATAACCAATGGAATTTGTATATGAAATCAAATATACAAATGTGATAAATTGAAATTTAATTCCAACCAGAATTCAGAATTTAAAATCCTGGGAGTTGGGAAAATATTTTTTTCAAAATGAATGTCAAGTGATATAGCACTAGACTCACTTCAATGGCTGGAAAATAATTCTGATGATGGTCGCAACATCACCAGTGTTCATTTTCGAGTTTCTAAGTGATGAATTGCTGCCTTAGAAAAGTTTTGATGGAAATTTGTTTGAAAAGAAACAAGTTGTTTGAAAATTCAAATGTTTTGAATTTGGGATAGGTATAAATATATGTATATATTTATATAACTTCAAAGGAATTTTGAAATGAGAATTGGAATATAGATTTCAAATAGAAGTAAAATAAAGGAATTTGAATATATATATATATATAATTCAAATAGAAGTGAAACAGAATTTGAATTCAAAGGAATTCAAATGAGTTTGAATAAAGAAAATTCGAATAGAAATTGTATAAGAAAAATTGAAATGGAATATTATGTGAAATGGATTTGATACATATAAAAAATATATCAGAAATGGAGTTGAATTTATTATAAACGAAGTTAAAACGTTTATATTTATAAATATAATTAAAACGAGCTCGTCATAGCGCGGCAGTTCGTAAATTGGCGATACGAACTTCAATTTAGTATACAGAACTCAGTTGAAGTCGGAATTCTGTGAAACAAGAATCGTCGGGACCGGTTGAACAATAGTTTTCTAATGAAAGAGAAAATTCTAGATTTCGTCGTATAGATTTTGAGTTATGTCAAAATCAAATTTTTAGAAAAGCAGCGCTAGAAACCATTAAAAACCACAATGGTTTATATATATAAGTAAAAGGATTTTTAAAGAAAAAAAAATCCGAATGGCCATGAGGAAAATATAGACTTGAGTTATAAAATAAATATGAACTTTAGTGAAGTAAGTGAAATGATTTTTAAGACAGAAAAAAATCATAATTTAAATGGTTAAATAGAATTAACTAAATTGGAGAATAATTAGTAAAGGAAATTTGAGTCGAAATTGGATTTTTGGATAAGTGAAAGAGATTGAGAATTTATATTCGAAATCGAATATATAACTCAGGTTGAAAATATTATTAGATGAGTTATAATTAAGTTGACATATATTTGAACAAGCTATATTCAAATAAAAAGGGTGAAATCGGCAAAACGATTAATTAACAACTGGTTAATGGGAATTTGAATGATTGAAAATAAATTTAACTTAAGTAAGTTAAATGGATCGAATGAATAAATTGAGTAAAATCAATGTGAATGAAATATGAATTGGGAGTGAAAAAAAAGAAATGTATTTATAAAACAAATAAAGTTGTGTGCAAACAAATAGAAGGGAATATTTGTAAAACATTTACAAATAGATTAAATGGAAATATTTATTTATAGAAAATAAATAGAATGATTAAATGAGATATTTATTTGTTAAATAAATAGAATTGATCAAAGGAATATTTAGAAGATGAATAGAAAATGGAAATCTGTTTTTAACGGATAAATAGAAAAGATAAATTTATAAATAACAGTTTATAAATTAAAGTAAAAATTTTCATTCGATAGATGGAATATATAAGTCTGAACTTATGTAGAGAAGAGATATTGGTTTTTAACACCGATAGTTTTAAATAGAAGGGGTGCACAACAATTGTATTGGTGAAGTAACGTTATTAAAGAGAACATTTATAAAGCGAAGTACCGTTACAAAAAAATAAATTTTTGTAAATGAATACACGTTATCAAGTAGGAGTTATTCGAATAGGAGAAGTCAATTAAAGTTAGAAATAATCGATTAGAGTTAGAGTTAACCAGTTAGAGTTATTCTAATGGGATTAATCGAGTAAAGTTATCGAATATCACTTATTCGAAGTAGTTATCGAATATACTGTATTCGAGAGAAGAGTAGTTATCGAATATAGTGTATTCGAGAGAAGAGTAGTTATCGAATATAGTGTATTCGAGTGGAGAAATCGAATATTGTTCATCGAGTAGAGTTATCGAATATTATTTATTTGAAGAGCAGTTATCGAATATTGGTTATTCGAAGTTAGTTAATCCAAAGGAGTTAGTTAGTTAATCAAAAGGAGTTAGTCGAAGTTAATTTAAAGGAGTTAATCGAATAGGAGTTATTCGAATAAAGTTAAAGGAGTTAATCGAATATTGGTTATTCAGATAGAATTGAAGGAGTTATCGATTATTTGTTAATCGAAATGAGTTATCGATTATAGTTTAATCGAAAAGAGCTATCGATTAGTTTAATCGAAGTGAGTTATAGAATATTGGTTATTCGGAAGAAGTTAAGTGAAAAGAGTTAAATCCAATAGGGTAAATCGATAAGAGTTAAATCCAATAGGGTAAATCGATAAGAGTTAAAACCAATAGGGTAAATCGATAAGAGTTAAATCCAATAGGGTAAATCGATAAGAGTTAAATCCAATAGGGTAAATCGATAAAAGTAAATTGAATAGAGATTATCGAATAAAGTTATTCGAAGGGAGGAATTATCGAATAGGGATTTATTCGACAGAGAGTTACGTATTGAAGTATGAAATGTTGAGGATCAACATAAATAAGTTTTGAAAGTTAATGGGTTTGTAGCACTTTTCCTACCTTAGCAATTTCGAGGACGAAATTATTTTAGGTGGGGAAGAATGTAATGACCCGGATATTCCGCCGGTTAAATTTGAATATTTAATACGGTTTTTAAATATTTAGTTGATAAAATAAATGAAATTCTATATTTATGTTACCAATTTAAATATCGATTTCGATTTGATATCATATAGATTAAATTATCGTAATAAAAAGTAAAATAAATTCAGGTTTAAAAACTGAATTTAAAGTCAGTTCAGAAAATCAATTCAAACTCCTGTTTGCATTAGAAGAATAAAATTAATTGAATTATCGAAGAATTAATTGATTTAAGAATTTATTTAAATCAATTTAAATTAATATCTTATTCAGATGATCGAATTGGACTTCGTGACCTATCCCAATGTGTCCGGAATAGTGGTATTATCCTAGAATTGAAAGTTGTTGAGTTCAGAAAGGAGTTCGGCATCACGGGTTTTTAAATTAAAGGGTACCGGTTTAATTCAAAGCAAAAACAAATTAAAAAAAAATATAGTGTCCCTTATTAAAACACATACCCCCCTTTCCTTCCACACACTAAAACAGCCGTTCCACTCCTCTCTACCACAAAACCAAAGCAACTCTGTCCTCTTTTCACCCATTCACTCAAAAATCTCCTCTCTATAAATCGAAGGATCCATGAATCCAATTCTCAAAACAAAACCGAACTCCCCAAATAGCGATCCCTCTTCTTTTCCTCATTCATCCAAAAATCGATGGCGGTCTCTGATGTGTGAAGCGATGGTCTGTATTGGGAGTGGTTGTTCGAAGTCGCGACTAGCAGGAGGTTCGATTCTTTTAGTCAGGGATTTAGGGTTCGCGATTTTTCAGGACATTTGATTTTTTCACTGTCAATCTGGAGGAAATGGCCACGACAGTTCTGAAGGGTAGTGGAGATTGGATCGGTGAATGTAGAGGAGGTTGGGGTGATGCCAGGAAGATCGTTGGTCTGTCACCCTGTAGATGAAGTGGAAGTATCAGGGTTGGATTTCCGGAAGGGGGTTAGTGCGGTTAAACAGTAGTGGGCTGTTGGTCAGTCTGTGTTTGGGATGGAGCGATTTCGAATGGGTGAAATTGAAGTGCTACTGTCGATTGTGGAGAGCTGAAATGGTGCTGCAGTGTTCGGCAATTTGGTCGGTGGCATGGTTGATCGGAATTAGAGCATGGGAATCAAATTTTGGCAAGGAGTAGTAAGAAGGTGAAGTCATGATTTCTGAGTTTGGGAAGAAAACTATTTGCTGTGGATTTTTGTGCTTAAGTACAATATAATCAACTCGAGAAAATTCATAGCGGGGAAGATGTAAGCTGGAATTAATTTTGAAGTCAAAATGGATCGGCAATTAAAAATCATGTGAGTATATCTCACTCTGTTTTATTTAGAATTTATTTTTATCAGTTAAAAATAATTGTTTTGTTGATTGTTGGATGCTTTAAATATTTATTTATTGCTGTTAAATATATATTAGTTATTTAGGGCTATTATATATATATATTGGGTGATTGATTTGGTTGGATTCCCGCAGTTTCATTAGCAGATGCCCGCAGTTTCATAGCGGATGATTACCCTATACGCCCCACGCTATGATTAGTGGATGACCTTCATACCGCGATATCCTGCCTCGAAGCAGGATGGGTATTACTATGTTGACTAACATTTGTGGATGCAGGAAAACAGGTTGGAGGAATCCAACTGGATTCCTCTAAAATATATTATCTGTTGTTGTTTGTTTGATTTCATATATATTCATATATGATGTGTTAAAAATCGAATGATTGAAAATTGGTTGATTGATTGTTTATAATATCACTGGGGCTTGGGATATTGATTTATAAAAATATCAAAAAGGGTATTTGAAATTTAAAAGGGGAATTCTATTTTTATAAATAGAATTTGAATTTTAAATGAAGTATAGAAACATTAACTTGTTTTGAATATATATATAAACAAGTAATTGAATTTATAAACTTTGGTTATAAATGGAAATGTGGAATTTGAATTGAATTTATAAACTTTGTTTATAAATGAAAGGATGGAATTTGAATCGAATTTATAAAGTTGTTTATAAATGAAAGGTGGGATTTGAATTGAATTTATAAACTTTGTTTATAAATGAAAAGATGAGATTTGAATTGAATTTATAAACTTTGTTTATAAATGAAAAGATGAGATTTGAATTGAATTTATAAACGTAGTTTATAAATGGAAAGATGGGATTTGAATTGAAGTTATAAACGTTGTTTATAAATATTGCCGAGAATTCAAATGGACTTTGAATATAAGGAATTGGAATATAGATTTGAATATAGAAATTCAAATAGACTGTAATAACCCGGAAAATCTGGGCCAGTTTAAAATTTTTATTTCGGCGATTTTAGCGAATTTTGATTATTTAAAATGAATTATTTTAAATGATATCGACGAGAAATTTATTTTGAATATAATTCGAACGTATTTATTTATACGTCGTCGTTAGAATATAAATATTTATATATAATTATAAATAGAATTGAAAATGGTGCGGTAGTTCGATAATTCGATTTCAAACTTCAATTGAATGTACCGGGTGCAAAACAATCCGGATTTTAGTGAAACCAAAAACATTAGGATCTAATTGATGATATCTTTCCAACGAATCCGAAAAATTGAAATTTCATAGCGGGAATCAAAAGATATGTCTAGTTGAAAATTCTGAATAGTCGCTATGGAATTCAGGCCCTTAAAAATGGACATTTTGCAAATGACCTCGGATTTCGACGAAACTAGTTTTGTTGGGTCCGGGATGTAAAGTTATTGCTAGATTCCAAATTTCATAATTTTTCGAATCAATATGTGAGCGTGGCAAAAGAAAACGCGTTTGACCAGTTTCTTTTGATTTTAATCGACTGGAAATTGGCCATTTTTCAAGCAGTCTCAGAATTCGACGAAATTAGTTTTGTTAGGACCGTATCGTCAATACGAAGCTAGAAAATTATTTTCGGGAATTTTTCTAGTTAGTATGTGACCCTGGTAAATTGAAATGCGCGTTCAAATTCAATATATAGAGTTATATGTTGATTTTAACGGAAACTGATCGAAACGATTAAATCAGCTTGCGATACATATCCCATTGTGTTTGGAATGGGGGTAAAACGCTATGGACGACAGGCGGTGGGCCTCGTTTCGAGGTCGCATGTAAAAGTCAACTTTTTGCAAAAAAAAAAAAAAAAAAAGATCTTCCCCCTTAAACCCGCTCTGGCCCCCCCTCTCTCTCATTTTCAATCCAATCGGAATTAAGAAAAAAACCGAATCCCTAATCGAACCCCCCCCTCCGCCTCGTCGCCGAAGGCGAACCACCAGCCGCCAACCCCCAATCGAAACTCCCACTACCCTCCGCCTGTCCCTCCGCCAACCGAGCCGCCTCCCCAGCCTCCAAGACCGACGCCACCCCCCCCCCCCCGGCCAATGCAGGCTCCAACGCCGAGACCACCTCCGCCGACCTCCACGCGATACCCTTTCCCCCCCCCCCCCCTTCCAGACCTCGGCGGCACTTAACCCCCCCCCCCCCCTTCGAAGTTCAACAGTGGAAACCCCCCCTGTAAGTTTATTTTATTTTTTATTTCTTTATTTTATTTATATTGTTTTATCCGATTTTAATTAGGAAAAAAAACCTGATTTTTTTTTTTAGTATAAAGATATAATGTTGAAGAAGATAAAGAATTGTTTTATAACATTGAAAAGATGGAATTTTTACGAAGTAAAAATATGATTTTTATATTTTTAAAGAATTAAAAATATGATTTTTATATTTTTAAAGTATTAAAAATATAATCTTTACTATATGGAAGTGGTAGAAATATGATTTTTGTTTAGGTAGAAAATTAAAAATATAATTTTTACATGATAGGAATATTAAAAATATCATCTTTATAAGTGTAGGAAAATAAAAATGAGATTTTTATAAAGATGAAATCTTTAAATTTGAAAAGGCGAAATCTTTATATGGAAAATAGCGTGATAAAAATATAATTTTTATCTATATAACGGAATAAAAATTCGATTTTTATATATTGAATAACGGAATAAAAATTCGATTTTTAAATATAGAAAGCGATTGTAAAAATATGATTTTTATTTCAAAGACAACAAAATATAAAAATGTGTGATTTTTATATATGTAGTGGCTACGGGCAAAGAAGGCAACGAAGATGCGATGACGATGAAGATTTCGATCAATGAAGTGCCGTGGGGCTAGGATAGCAATAGGTGAGAATTTCTCACCTTTCAATTTCATTTTCTAGTTATATATATATACTAGGATGCAGACGGTGCTTAGTAGCACCCGACACAATCGTCCACAGACCATGGACTTGTTTGTTTGGTTGCATAGATTAGTTTGATGATTTGATTTGAATTTGGTTGTTTGGTGAATATGATTGATGTGTGAATGGCGTGGGCCTTCACTAGTCCGGGGATAAGGCTAGGCCTTGTCCCGTTTCTAGTATCGTGCCGTTATGCCGCCGAAATTTTCTAAAATATGTTAGAAAAATAAAAATATCATTTTATTGAATAAATGAACCGAATAGAATATTCATAGGTTGAATAAAATGTTTTATCGTTAAAAATATAATTTTTAACGTGAAAGTGAATAAATAAATATTTATAAACAAATCGGCCGATTTGTTTATATACACTGATTTGACTGATATTGATTGGGACGATAAATTTTACACATCGCCCAACTGCACAACTAAAATCTGTGTTTGATTGTTTGAAAACCCCACACGGGTGTTGGGATGAAATATGAATCTCTCTCATCCTGATTGATTAAATATGTCGATCGATTGATTGACAGGCTGTTATAAGCGTTAGATATCTATATTTGATGCTTATACAGTGTAGTGCACTTTGGTTGATGGTTGATTATCTATCGTTGCTATTATATACATTTGTTGTATGGAATCCATATAATTAACTTTATATGGTTATTGATTGGGCCTCATTCCAATTTGAAAAATAAAGAATATTATAAAGTAAAGGTTCATGTGTTGACAGTACTCATCCATTGAGATTGGTCATGTGTTGAACGAAATATTTTGATAATAACAACTATTTTGAAAAAGAAATATTTGAAATAGAATATTTGAAAATAGAAATTTATGAAGCCATGTTGATTAGATTGACGCCATTTTGACGTGAACGATATTTATATCGATTTTATTCATTTTAAAATGAATATTGAAAAGTGATTTCGAAATCGAATATTTCGAAATGAAATGAATTGAAAACGATTTCGAAATGAAATGAATTGAAAACGATTTCGAAATGAATTGAATTGAAAACGATTTCGAAATGAATTGAATTGAAAACTATTTCGAAATGAATTGAACTGAAAACGAATTCAAATTGAATTGAAAGCGAATTGAAATGAATTCAAATTGAATTGAAATTTGAATTGAATAGAAATGAATTTGAAAACGAATTTATAAAGAAGAATTCAATTTTGATTTGAATTGAAAAGGAAGTTGAAATTGCTTTTGAAACGAAATTAAAACTATTTATATAATTCGTTTTGAATAGAAAATCGACGAAATATATATTATATATATAATATAATGGCCTGAATAGAACGCGCCGCGCCGCGGCAGTTCGTGAATTTCGACCATTTATTTCAAACGGACATTACGGGAGATCCGACCGTCGGATTCTCCTAAAACCGGAACCGTTGGGTTCGTATCGAAAAGAGCTTTCTAATGAATGTTAGAAATTTGAAATCTAACGGTTGGATTTGGAATTATGTCCAAATCAAATTCGAAAAAGGTCGCTGTAAGTGCAGTTCGATGGCCATTGGTGGAAATCGACTGTACGGGCCTTGATAAAATTATTAAAAATAGTAATAATTTGTGTCAAATCATAAGAAATGATTTGTGAAGAATTGGGATGGAAAACTCCATATTTGAAAAGATAAAAATAGATTTTTATCGAAATGAACTAGTTTTGAACTAGAATTATAATTCTATTTATTTTTAAATAAATAAATTGAATTTGAAAAGGGTTTTGAAAATAACCAAAATTTCCAATGATTGCATTGGAGTGGATTTGAATCGAAATTGTCTTCGGAATATTTCGATGTTTGAATTCGTGATTATACAGATGTTTTTATGGAAATTTGAAAGATATATATTTATATCGTTATTTCCAATACGACATTTGTTAGTCGTAGAATTTGATATTGAATATAAGCCGATATATTTTCTATTCAGAGCCTTGTATTGAATATCAAATGTGATTTGGGTTTGTCGTGAATGGTGTCTTCACTAACACTGTTCTTGAACCCAGTTGAGAAAAAAAATTAAATCTTTTTATTTAGATTTGATGAAGTGTACCAATTAAACGATATTTAATTGGAATTGAATTGGTATTGATTTTTGGGTTTATCGTGAACAGTGTTTTAAATAACACTTGTTCTTTAACCCGATAATTAATGGAATGTGATTTTGGGTTTATCGTGAACCGTGTTTTAAATGACACTGATTCTTTAACCCAGTTAAAGATTAAAACTAAGTGGAGTTTTAATGAATCTTTAATTAGATTGAAATGATCGAAAATGGAGTATCACCAGTTTTGCTCCAGTCGATGGTTAAATCTTTAATTAGATTTGAACGTGAAATGGTAATTGAATTTACCGATAACACTGTGGTGTTAGATATGAAGTATTACCAGTTTTACTTCATGGGATGAATAGGTTGGGATTGGGAAATAAAATAAATGATTACTTCGGTGTGGTTCGCTAATCCCGACTAGTTTGAATTGATATTCAAAGGAGATTAAAGAATAAATTTAAAGAATTTATCTTGGATAAAATTAATGGGAACTTTTCCCAAAGTATAGGAATATTTGAATAAAAGAATATTCTGAATTGGAATGAGGCGTATGTTGTGTTTGTTTAACACTTTTATAATATATATGCGAGTTATTCAGAAAGATCGGGTTTATCCCATTCTGAATAACTGATTCGACGTGGTGCCGAAGATGAAGACGGTGGTCGAAGACCGGAAGTCTTCACGTCGTTTGGGTGATTACTGATGATCTTGATTGGGCTGTACACCCAAGAAGATGGAAACAGTTAGTGATCGTCCAGACGTGCTTGGAGATCGATGGATATGCGAGGTACTAGGTGCCTCCGGTTTCGTTCAGACCCAGAACGGACTTGTAAATGGACTGTGTGTCTGACATTGGATTTTAGTCCGTGTGATTGATCTCTATTAAATATATATCTGTTTGGCGGCGGAGAATTTATTCTCTTGCTTAACGCCCTTCTCTGAGACGTACGAGCTCAGGGGTTATATATTGATGGATATCAAACGCATGGAGTGAATTGCCTGTGTGGCATGCCTAAGTGGCAATTGATCGAGGCTTCTGTTGAAAAGCAAAGTCTTGTGGTGATGATCAAAGCAAGGCCTTTGTGGCGTAGCTTTGTGTAACTTTGATTCGCGATCTTCACACCCGGTATGAACCAAAAATGGGAGAGGACGTCAGGGAAGGCATGCGTTTCTTTCTAGCTAGAAGTGGCGTCAGTGGTTTTACACGCCCTGACGAGTTTGACTTATGTGGTTGTTGCTGTTGCGAGGCGCCTCGGTTATATCGGTTTCGGCCGATGCATTCTGGTCGGCAGATGGACCAGACTTACACCCCATAGGGTGGGGAAACGCATGTTCAGGGTTTAAGTTTAATCCACATCGGTGGACCGGCCCTGAGGATCCAAGGGTCGATGCGCTCTGACCCTGAGGCTCGGGCTAGACAGTCTCGAAGTCGGTGAGGACTATCTTTTGCCTCGGTTCATAGACGGAAATCCAATTTCCAAATACGTGACATTTGCGGTTTTATTTGTAAACCTATATATGGCGACATAGTGGGATGGGGCGCTCATGCCGCCTATGATTGATACTTATGATTTGAAGTTGTTTTATACACTACGCACTTATTATAGTATCAAATGATTTGTTTTAAAACGTATCAAGCATTCTTTGGCTGTTATAAGGGAAAACCCTATCCCCCGGCTTGCGTTGCATTGTGTGATAGGACCTGGGTCTTATAACAGCTTCATTTTTCTTTATTTAGCATTGCGCTGTTTGTTTTATGCACTGGTATTCTTGGGAGGAAACCCGTTCCGTGTTATACGGCGTGGTCCCTTGATTTACCTAATGATTTAAAATAAAGATTAATAACTGTTTTAGTTCTCCCACCAGTCACATGACTGACCTGGAGTTTATTGTTTTAACCTAAACTCTGGGTGCCCTTATTTTGACACGGGCTGCTAGTAGTTTTGGTTTTGCAGATCTATATTCACAGGATCCTGGTTTTCAGCTGGAACGATATCCGGAAAGCTTTGTATCCGTATATCTCTTTTAGTTGTGTATCGTATTATTTTCCGCTGCTATGTATTCAAATATAATTTAAATCTCTGATATTTCTGTGTAATATTGTAACGACCCAGAAAATCTGAACCAATTTAAAAATTTTAAATTGGCTAAAATAATGGATTTTAAATATTTAAAATAAATATTTTAAGTAATGGCGATGAAAACTGAGTGAATCGACATTTGAAAACCAATATAATTAAATATAATTATATAATAGAATTGAAAATGGCGCGGTAGTTCGATAATTCGATTTCAAACTTCAATTGAGTATACCGGGTGCAAAACAATCCGGATTTTAGTGAGATTTCTGATTTAAAATTTATATATATATGTGTGAAGTAAAAGTGAATTGCTATATATATATATATATATATATATATATATATATATATATATATATATATATATACGCCCCCTCGTCCACAAACCATGGACGATATTTATTGGTTGAAATTGTGGTGAAAATTGAATGATTGTTTGGGATTGATATTGGTTGATTGTGGTTGAAAAATACCCGTTTGTGGTTGTGAAATATTTGGTTGAAACCACTTAGGATTAGTTTGTGGAAATGAATAAAAATATATACATGCCGCCTGCGTGCGAACTAGATGCATGTTTCCCATTGTCAAAAACCGCGAGGTTTTAAGGTAGAGCGAGGAGCCGTACTAGGGACGGTCCCGGTGTAACTACCCTGCCGTTATGCTGCCGAAATTTTGAATAATATTTGTGTGTTTGAATTATTTTCATATGCTTAAACTATATTTATTCCTTATATAGAAAACATTCATGTGTTGAATTGATATTCATTCGTTGTTTAGAAATTCATGTGTTGAATGGTATTCATATTTTGAAATAAACTGTTAGATAATAAAAATCACATTTTTATCTATATATAAAAACTATAGAAAACATTCATGTGTTGAATTGATATTCATTCGTTGTTTAGAAATTCATGTGTTGAATGGTATTCATATTTTGAAATAAACTGTTTGATAATAAAAATCACATTTTTATCTATATATAAAAACTATAGAAAACATTCATGTGTTGAATTGATATTCATTCGTTGTTTAGAAATTCATGTGTTGAATGGTATTCATATTTTGAAATAAACTGTTTGATAATAAAAATCACATTTTTATCTATATATAAAAACTATAGAAAACATTCATGTGTTGAATTGATATTCATTCGTTGTTTAGAAATTCATGTGTTGAATGGTATTCATATTTTGAAATAAACTGTTTGATAATAAAAATCACATTTTTATCTATATATAAAAACTATAGAAAACATTCATGTGTTGAATTGATATTCATTCGTTGTTTAGAAATTCATGTGTTGAATGGTATTCATATTTTGAAATAAATTGTTTGATAATAAAAATCACCTTTTATCGACTATATGAACTATATAAAAAAAATAGTGTTTTGAAATGAATCGTTTTACAATAAAAATCACATTTTTATTGTATGCATAAATCGTTAAAATGTGAAGTGTTAAAAATAACCACTTGTTCAAAATAAACATATATGAGTTGAAATATTCATTAATTAGCTAATGAAATGATTTGCACCTAATTATGTAACATTAGAATGAATGGTGTTTTTAAACCAAATAGAAATCGAATATGAAGTTGAATAGAAAATGAAAAATGATATGAACTGTATATATATGTACATGCATATTCATTGAACAGGTTATAGCAAAGGGGCTAGAGAAGAGGAATAAAATTTGTGCCCGACAAATAGGTACACATTTACTGATTTGTTTGGGTGATGATTTTGAGCCTGTTGGCTAGCCGCTTGGCTTTTTCTTTTTCTTTTTGAGATCAGAAGGACCGGGACGCTATTTGCGATTTCCCGACGCTCCCGGTACAGGGGAGGTTATGGCGAAATTTTTCCAAAATTTAAGGAGTTAGAAAATTTTTTGAAGTTAAAACGATATTGAAATCGTTGAATGAACTATATTTATATAACTATATAAATAAAAATAAAATTAAAACGAAACGAAGCCGTGCAGTTCGTATTTCGAAACCGTAATTTCAAACGACTAGTACGGGAAATCCGACCATTGGATTTTCCCGAAATCTCAACCGACGGGTTCGCCTTGGAATAATCTTTCCAACGGCACCAACCTTGTAAAAATCCAACGGTTGGATTGTCTGGAATGTTTAATTCAAATCTGAAGAAAAACAGCGCCAGAAACGATTATATTTATTTATATATATAAATATAATTATATTTAATCGAATAACGACGCTGCAGTTCGTATTTTGAAATCGAAAATTCAAACGATTGTACCGGGAGATCCGACCGTCGGAATTTCCCGAAACTGGAACCGTTGGGTTCGTTTTGAAAAGACCTTTCTAATGATGCAAATTTTGTGAAGATCCAACGGTTAGATTTTCAGATATGTGTAAATCAAATCTGAAGAAAAACAGCGCCACGGCCGCCTTATGGCTCGAAGCGTCGTTTTGAATAAAATGGCTATTTTAAAATAAATAAAAATAGCGATAAATAGTTATAAAATATCATAAGCGATATGGAATGGAAATAAACTGAATTTGCTTGATTTATGTTGTATTTGATGGTTGAATGTGTTCGGTGTGAAAATAACATTAAAGAACAAAATTGGTGTTGTCGAATAATTTAACCATTGAAATAAATTGAATTGAAATTCTAAATATACGTGAATTATTTGAAAAGGCTGAGTTAATTCTCATTTCGAATAATCGACCGACGATTGAAATTCGAAGATGAAGACGATGGTCGAAGACCGGAGATCTTCACCTCGTTTGGATGGTAACCGAGGTCCTGATTGGGAGGCATCCCGAAATATGGATAATGAGTGGTGATCGTTCAGACGTACGTGTTGGTCAAAGGGTTTGCGGGGTATTTAGTGCCTCCGGTTTCGTTCAGACCCAGAACGGACTTGTAAATGGACTTTGTGTCCGACATTGGAATTTGTTCTGTGTGATTGATAGCCATCAGTGCACGGTATGAATTGCCTGTGTGGCATGCTAAGATGCAGTGATCAGGGCTTCTGTTGAAAAGCAAAGTCTTGTGGTGATGATCAAAGCACCGCCTGTGTGGCATAGCTTTGTGTATAACGTGAATTCGCGAGCCTCACACCCCGGTATGAACCTAAAACGGGAGAAGGGACCTCAGGGAGGGCCTACGTTTCCTCCTAGCTAAAAGTGGCGTCAGTGGTTTTACACGCCCTGACGAGTTTGACTTATGTGGTTGTTGCTGTTGCGAGGCGCCTCGGTTTGATCGGACGATCCGGGTCCGATGGAGTCATTCGTTGGCTCGTTTACGCCCCAAAGGGCGGGGAAACGTATGGTTCAGGCATTTTAATCCACATCGGTGGACCGGCCCTGACGATCCTAAGGCTTGACAGAGTACTTGCCTGAGGCTCGGGCTAGGCAGTCTCGAATTCGGTAAGGACTATCTTTTGCCTTGGTTCATGACGGAAATCCAATTTCCAAATACGACATCGTGCGGTTTTGATTGTATATATATATGGCGACATGATATATGGTACCCATGCCGTCTATGATTGATAGTTATGATTTGAAAGTGTTTTCAAACATATAGACACTAGCAATAATATCAATTGCCTTTGTTTTATTCGTATCAATCATATTTTGGCCATTATAAGGTAAAACTCTATCCTCCGGTTTGCGTTGCATTGTGTGATGGGAACTGAGTCTTATAACGGCTTCATTTTTATAAAAAGCATAGCGATGTTTAAAAGAAAGATTTGTTTTAAAGCACTGGCAATCCAATGGAGTAAACCCGTTCCACGAAAGTGGCGTGGTCCTGTGATTAGCCAATTATATATGTGTTGAGTAGATTTCTCATACCAGTCCCATGACTGACTCGTAGTTTGTTTCACTCTCAAACTCGGGTGCCCCTTTTTCTACACGGGCAGCCTTGTATTCAGGTTTAGCTGGTTCTTTCTGGATAGCTGGAGCTGAAGATGGATTCTATCATTTATTTCTTTTTATGCTGTTCAGCTCCTATTGTACATATTTTGTTTATTTCCGCTGTAGACATTTATGTATAGCTGAACTGTATTTGTACTAAGTAAGATCCTGTATACTGTGTAACTCTGATGATTACTTTTATCCAGTATATTTTGTTGTTCATTCTGGTGTATTTATTTAATTCTGTTCTGCTATTATCTGTTTCTGTGTTATATTCCAAAAGATAACCTTGTTTCCGTGAGAACGGGAAATCGGGTCGTCTCAACGTGGTATCAGAGCTTTGGTTAAGCTTAGTTCTGGAATATAACATTTGAACGAACTCGTCAGAAATAGAACCAGTAGTGTTCTAGGACGGGTAACTCTATACAGATAGGATCAGCAATATCCTAGTATGAGTAAAGCAGAATAAATTACACCTCGATAGACACATTTACATTTGAAGTATATGTTTCTATGTTTGAAAATTTTCTTTTCTGTGACCTGACACTTGATCTGCTAATTGCAGAAGTACTAGAAAAATGAGTGCCAGAAACAGAAGGAATACAGAACCCGATCTAGAGGCTCTATTAAAGAAATATCGAAATCTGAACGGAGCGCAATTCTCGGGTAATGAATCTATTATTCAAACTCAAGCTTGGTTGAGTTCTGTCGAAAGAATCTTTGAGCATATCCAGCTGAGAGACGACCAGAAACGGTTAGTAGCATCTTGGGCGCTCAAAGAAGAAGCTTTAATCTGGTGGGAAACAATCATCAGAGATAATCCAGAAGGTGATATCACCTGGGACAGATTCAAAGTGATTTTCCTACAAAGATTTACTCCTCCCGAAGCAACCGAGAGATTATGTGATGAATTTTCTTATTTAATTCAAGGCGATATGACCATCCCAGAATATCACAAGAAATTTAATGAACTTGCTCACTTTGCTCCTCATCTAATTCAAAATCCGAAGAGGAAAAATATGAGATTTATTCACGGGCTTCAAAGGAAATACCAGAATAAGGTATTAGGGCATGTGAAGCTTCCTTTTCCAGAAATGATTTACATGGCTTATCAGTATGAAGACCTCCATAAGAAAGGAATGTTACGCGACGAAGAAGAAGTCTGTTCTAGTGACAAAACAGAGTCAGAAACTGATATTCCTGAAAACAGTACGAGGTCAGAGGTCAATAAGAAGCCCAAAGTAAGTCGGAAAAGGGCCAGACCTGAGAAAGAATCAGCAATGACCGCTATGTGCTTAAACTGCAATCAGAAAGGCCATTTATCCAGAAAATGTAAATCTTTAAAGAAGCAGAAGAAGAATGAATCTGAATCCACTAAGAAAAGGAACCCACATGGTGAAAGGACGTGCCATGAGTGTCATCAATCAGGTCATATTGCACGGGAGTGCCAACTCTCAAAGAAATCTGAAACCGTATATATAAATGAAATAGCAGAAACTTCTGAGCCCTCAGCTAGTCAAGAAAGGCCAGATGTTTTAGAAGGCACGCTTACTGTCAAAAACATTCCAGTTAAAGTACTGTTTGACACAGGCGCGTCACGAAGCTTCATTGCAAAGGATGCAGCTAAGAAACTGGATTTGAATTTGAAAAAGCTTAAGGAACCAATGACTGTCCAGAATCCGGTTGGGGGTTCCATTGATCTCAGTTGGATTTGTGGAGTGCCGGTTTCCTTTTCTCGTTATCGGTTTCCTACCATCGCTGTCGTCATGAATTTTAAAGAGTTTGATCTTATCTTAGGGTTAGACTGGTTGACCAAATATGAAGCTGAAGTTAAATGCGCCGACAGAGTCGTAAAGGCGAAGATTAAATCAGGTGATTATATAACCATTCCCTGTGAAGGTCAGAATGCTAATAGAAAAGACTTCTGGGCAGCTTTGAATGTTTCTCCAGCCCAAATAGAAAATGTCCCTGAAGTCGTAGAGAATATCCCCGACCTCATCAAAGATATTCCTGTCGTCGAGAACTATGCGGATGTGTTCGAAGAAGTTGTTCGCTTACCTCCGCAAAGAGAAATAGATTTCAAGATTACTTTGATTCCCAATGCAAGGCCGGTAGTTCACGCTATTCGAAGAATGTCCTTGAAAGAGAAGGAGGAATTAGACAATCAAACACGACAGCTCGTATGGAAAGGTCTGATCAGGCCTAGTTTCTCTGACTGGGGTGCAGCCGTGGTGTTTGTCCCAAAATCTGACGGTACTCTACGTCTTTTTGTGGATTATCGTGATTTGAACAAACAGACAATAAAGAACAAGTATCCATTGCCGCGGATTGATGATTTGTTAGATCGATTAAATGGAGCACAAGTATTCTCACGAATGGACCTAGCTACAGGATTCCATCAACTTCGAATTGCCGAAGAGTGTGTTCCAATGACAGCGTTCAGAGGCCCCGACTTATTCTACGAGTGGTTAGTAATGCCGTTCGGCTTATGTAACGCTCCAGCTTATTTCGTCGATCTGATGAATAGAGTATTCAGAGGAGTACTGAACAAATTTGTTTTGGTTTTTATTGATGATATTCTAATCTTCTCTAAATCAAAGGCCGAACATGAAAAGCATCTGGAACAGGTTTTGGAAATTCTCAGACGGAATGTACTAAAAGCCAAATTTTCCAAGTGTATCTTCTGGCTAGATGAAGTAAAATTTCTGGGCCATGTCGTATCGAAAGAGGGAATCGCTGTGGATCCAAGCAAAATCACAGCTATTCAGAATTGGAAACAGCCCAGTACTCCCACTGAAGTCCGCAGTTTTCTCGGATTGGCTAGCTATTACCGGAAGTTCGTTAAAAACTTTTCGAAGATATCTGGTCATTTAACAAAGCTTACAAAGAAGCATTCTAAGTTCAAATGGACTCAAGAAAGTGAGGAGGCTTTCGAAGAGCTAAAGTTAAGATTAACAACTGCTCCAGTGCTAACCATCATCGATGGCAACCAAGATTTAAAAGTATGGACTGATGCTTCTAGAGAAGGCCTTGGCGCAGTGTTAATGCAAAGAGGCCAAGTAATTGCTTATGCTAGCCGTCAACTTAAGCCACACGAGAAAAACTATGTAACTCATGATCTTGAGTTATTGGCTATCATATTTTCTTTGAAAATCTGGAGACACTATCTTCTGGGCGAGAGATTTGAACTGTTTACAGATCATCAGTCATTAAAGTATCTGTTCACTCAGAAGGACTTGAATCTGAGGCAACAGCGTTGGCTGGAGTTTCTTGCAGCATATGACTTCGAAATTATATATACTCCAGGAAAAGCCAATGTCGTGGCCGATGCGTTAAGCAGAAAGAATGTAATGATCGCCAGTTTTATTATCACGACTTCATTGTTAGATAAGATATCTGCTCTTCAGGAGGATGATCACTTCATTCAGAAGATCAGAAGGATAATTCAACAAGGCGAACCCTCGAGTTTTCAAGTTGATAATGATGGGATTTTAAGGCTCAAAGGTCGAATATGCGTTCCTAACATTCCTGAACTTCGAAAGGAAGTACTGGATGAATGCCACAAGTCAAAACTCAGTATCCATCCAGGAGTAAGCAAAATGTATAATGACATTAAACGCACTTTCTGGTGGAAGTCGATGAAAAGGGACATTTCTTTATATGTAAGCCGATGCCCCACCTGCCAGCTAGTCAAAAGCGACCAACAGAAATTGGCTGGATTATTACAACCGCTAGAAGTTCCTGGCTGGAAGTGGGAACATATTTCTATGGATTTCATTGATGGTTTGCCCAGAACCAGAAAGGGAAATGACAGTATTTGGGTGATCGTAGATCGCTTCACGAAGACCGCCCATTTTATACCTGTCAAATCAAATAGAACCGCTCAGAGTCTGGCGCAGACTTATTTCAGGGAAATAGTTAGACTGCATGGAGTGCCGCTCAGTATAGTAAGTGATAGAGATACAATATTCACTAGTAAATTCTGGGAAGCATTTCAAGTCGAGCTGGGAACGAAGTTAAACTTGAGCACCGCTTATCATCCTCAGACAGACGGTCAGACTGAGAGGGTGAATCGCATTTTAGAAGATCTATTGCGGGCTTGTGTTATAGATTTCGGTGGATCATGGGAAGACCATCTGCACTTGGCTGAATTCTCTTATAACAACAGCTACCAGGCAAGTCTGACAATGTCGCCATTCGAAGCATTGTATGGTAGACCGTGCCGATCTCCTGCTTGTTGGGTCGAGCCTGGAAATAGACTTGTGTTGGGTCCTGATATGATTCGCGAAGCTGCTGACAAAGTCGATTTTATTAAGAAGCGATTACTCGCCGCTCAAAGCCGACAAAAGAGCTATGCCGATAAAAGAAGAAGAGATATATCCTTTGAGGTTGGCGACTATGTATATTTGAAAGTATCGCCGATGAGAGGAGTTATCCGGTTCGGTAAAACTGGAAAGTTGGCACCCAAATTTATTGGTCCGTTTCCTATTTTGGAACGGATCGGAACTCTCGCATATAAAGTTAAATTGCCAGACTGGTTGCCTGGAGTTCATGATGTATTTCATATATCTCAACTTCGAAAGCACGTTCATGATCCAGACTTGATCGTGGAAGAAGCAGCTCAGCAGGATATTGAAATTACTCCAGAATTAGCTGTGAGGCGAGAGCCGCTAAAGATTATCGGCAAAGAAACCAAAGAGCTGAGGAACAAGAAGGTTCACTTAGTCAAGGTGAAATGGAGTGGAGGCCCGCGAGATTGTACTTGGGAAACAGAGGAGAGCATTCAGAAAGCTTATCCTAGATGCCGAGTAGATATCTCTGATTGACTCCGGTGCGAGGTACATTTACCCTACTTTGCATTACCATTTAATTCTCTATTCTGTTGCTATTTTCTTTCCATGGATGTGCACTATTTATTCTATACTCTGAATATTAAAATCAAATTGATTGTTGTGTTGTGTGATTATAGATTTATCAAACCACTTTCGACTTTATTCCTTTTCGGGGACGAAAAGTTTTAAGTGGGGGAGATTGTAACGACCCAGAAAATCTGAACCAATTTAAAATTTTTAAATTGGCTAAAATAATGGATTTTAAATATTTAAAATAAATATTTTAAGTAATGGCGATGAAAACTGAGTGAATCGACATTTGAAAACCAATATAATTAAATATAATTATATAATAGAATTGAAAATGGCGCGGTAGTTCGATAATTCGATTTCAAACTTCAATTGAGTATACCGGGTGCAAAACAATCCGGATTTTAGTGAGATTTCTGATTTAAAATTTATATATATATGTGTGAAGTAAAAGTGAATTGCTATATATTTATATATATATATATCCGCCCCCTCGTCCACAAACCATGGACGATATTTATTGGTTGAAATTGTGGTGAAAATTGAATGATTGTTTGGGATTGATATTGGTTGATTGTGGTTGAAAAATACCCGTTTGTGGTTGTGAAATATTTGGTTGAAACCACTTAGGATTAGTTTGTGGAAATGAATAAAAATATATACATGCCGCCTGCGTGCGAACTAGATGCATGTTTCCCATTGTCAAAAACCGCGAGGTTTTAAGGTAGAGCGAGGAGCCGTACTAGGGACGGTCCCGGTGTAACTACCCTGCCGTTATGCTGCCGAAATTTTGAATAATATTTGTGTGTTTGAATTATTTTCATATGCTTAAACTATATTTATTCCTTATATAGAAAACATTCATGTGTTGAATTGATATTCATTCGTTGTTTAGAAATTCATGTGTTGAATGGTATTCATATTTTGAAATAAACTGTTAGATAATAAAAATCACATTTTTATCTATATATAAAAACTATAGAAAACATTCATGTGTTGAATTGATATTCATTCGTTGTTTAGAAATTCATGTGTTGAATGGTATTCATATTTTGAAATAAACTGTTTGATAATAAAAATCACATTTTTATCTATATATAAAAACTATAGAAAACATTCATGTGTTGAATTGATATTCATTCGTTGTTTAGAAATTCATGTGTTGAATGGTATTCATATTTTGAAATAAACTGTTTGATAATAAAAATCACATTTTTATCTATATATAAAAACTATAGAAAACATTCATGTGTTGAATTGATATTCATTCGTTGTTTAGAAATTCATGTGTTGAATGGTATTCATATTTTGAAATAAACTGTTTGATAATAAAAATCACATTTTTATCTATATATAAAAACTATAGAAAACATTCATGTGTTGAATTGATATTCATTCGTTGTTTAGAAATTCATGTGTTGAATGGTATTCATATTTTGAAATAAATTGTTTGATAATAAAAATCACCTTTTATCGACTATATGAACTATATAAAAAAAATAGTGTTTTGAAATGAATCGTTTTACAATAAAAATCACATTTTTATTGTATGCATAAATCGTTAAAATGTGAAGTGTTAAAAATAACCACTTGTTCAAAATAAACATATATGAGTTGAAATATTCATTAATTAGCTAATGAAATGATTTGCACCTAATTATGTAACATTAGAATGAATGGTGTTTTTAAACCAAATAGAAATCGAATATGAAGTTGAATAGAAAATGAAAAATGATATGAACTGTATATATATGTACATGCATATTCATTGAACAGGTTATAGCAAAGGGGCTAGAGAAGAGGAATAAAATTTGTGCCCGACAAATAGGTACACATTTACTGATTTGTTTGGGTGATGATTTTGAGCCTGTTGGCTAGCCGCTTGGCTTTTTCTTTTTCTTTTTGAGATCAGAAGGACCGGGACGCTATTTGCGATTTCCCGACGCTCCCGGTACAGGGGAGGTTATGGCGAAATTTTTCCGAAATTTAAGGAGTTAGAAAATTTTTTGAAGTTAAAACGATATTGAAATCGTTGAATGAACTATATTTATATAACTATATAAATAAAAATAAAATTAAAACGAAACGAAGCCGTGCAGTTCGTATTTCGAAACCGTAATTTCAAACGACTAGTACGGGAAATCCGACCATTGGATTTTCCCGAAATCTCAACCGACGGGTTCGCCTTGGAATAATCTTTCCAACGGCACCAACCTTGTAAAAATCCAACGGTTGGATTGTCTGGAATGTTTAATTCAAATCTGAAGAAAAACAGCGCCAGAAACGATTATATTTATTTATATATATAAATATAATTATATTTAATCGAATAACGACGCTGCAGTTCGTATTTTGAAATCGAAAATTCAAACGATTGTACCGGGAGATCCGACCGTCGGAATTTCCCGAAACTGGAACCGTTGGGTTCGTTTTGAAAAGACCTTTCTAATGATGCAAATTTTGTGAAGATCCAACGGTTAGATTTTCAGATATGTGTAAATCAAATCTGAAGAAAAACAGCGCCACGGCCGCCTTATGGCTCGAAGCGTCGTTTTGAATAAAATGGCTATTTTAAAATAAATAAAAATAGCGATAAATAGTTATAAAATATCATAAGCGATATGGAATGGAAATAAACTGAATTTGCTTGATTTATGTTGTATTTGATGGTTGAATGTGTTCGGTGTGAAAATAACATTAAAGAACAAAATTGGTGTTGTCGAATAATTTAACCATTGAAATAAATTGAATTGAAATTCTAAATATACGTGAATTATTTGAAAAGGCCGAGTTAATTCTCATTTCGAATAATCGACCGACGATTGAAATTCGAAGATGAAGACGATGGTCGAAGACCGGAGATCTTCACCTCGTTTGGATGGTAACCGAGGTCCTGATTGGGAGGCATCCCGAAATATGGATAATGAGTGGTTATCGTTCAGACGTACGTGTTGGTCAAAGGGTTTGCGGGGTATTTAGTGCCTCCGGTTTCGTTCAGACCCAGAACGGACTTGTAAATGGACTGTGTGTCCGACATTGGAATTTGTTCTGTGTGATTGATAGCCATCAGTGCACGGTATGAATTGCCTGTGTGGCATGCTAAGATGCAGTGATCAGGGCTTCTGTTGAAAAGCAAAGTCTTGTGGTGATGATCAAAGCACCGCCTGTGTGGCATAGCTTTGTGTATAACGTGAATTCGCGAGCCTCACACCCCGGTATGAACCTAAAACGGGAGAAGGGACCTCAGGGAGGGCCTACGTTTCCTCCTAGCTAAAAGTGGCGTCAGTGGTTTTACACGCCCTGACGAGTTTGACTTATGTGGTTGTTGCTGTTGCGAGGCGCCTCGGTTTGATCGGACGATCCGGGTCCGATGGAGTCATTCGTTGGCTCGTTTACGCCCCAAAGGGCGGGGAAACGTATGGTTCAGGCATTTTAATCCACATCGGTGGACCGGCCCTGACGATCCTAAGGCTTGACAGAGTACTTGCCTGAGGCTCGGGCTAGGCAGTCTCGAATTCGGTAAGGACTATCTTTTGCCTTGGTTCATGACGGAAATCCAATTTCCAAATACGACATCGTGCGGTTTTGATTGTATATATATATGGCGACATGATATATGGTACCCATGCCGTCTATGATTGATAGTTATGATTTGAAAGTGTTTTCAAACATATAGACACTAGCAATAATATCAATTGCCTTTGTTTTATTCGTATCAATCATATTTTGGCCATTATAAGGTAAAACTCTATCCTCCGGTTTGCGTTGCATTGTGTGATGGGAACTGAGTCTTATAACGGCTTCATTTTTATAAAAAGCATAGCGATGTTTAAAAGAAAGATTTGTTTTAAAGCACTGGCAATCCAATGGAGTAAACCCGTTCCACGAAAGTGGCGTGGTCCTGTGATTAGCCAATTATATATGTGTTGAGTAGATTTCTCATACCAGTCCCATGACTGACTCGTAGTTTGTTTCACTCTCAAACTCGGGTGCCCCTTTTTCTACACGGGCAGCCTTGTATTCAGGTTTAGCTGGTTCTTTCTGGATAGCTGGAGCTGAAGATGGATTCTATCATTTATTTCTTTTTATGCTGTTCAGCTCCTATTGTACATATTTTGTTTATTTCCGCTGTAGACATTTATGTATAGCTGAACTGTATTTGTACTAAGTAAGATCCTGTATACTGTGTAACTCTGATGATTACTTTTATCCAGTATATTTTGTTGTTCATTCTGGTGTATTTATTTAATTCTGTTCTGCTATTATCTGTTTCTGTGTTATATTCCAAAAGATAACCTTGTTTCCGTGAGAACGGGAAATCGGGTCGTCTCAAATATTCATTCATACTCTGTATATTCTTGTAATCTGATGCATTGTTGTAATATACAATGAAATGTTCTTCTGTACGCGTTCTGTTTTGTCATGTTCTCAAACGATAGGGCGTTTCGAACGGTCTGGGTCTGTTTAGCGACTGGTTCGGACCGAGCGAAATTTCTATTCGTCACAGTTGGTATTAGAGCTTTGGTTTACAAAGCTTAGAGAACAAGGCACATTAGAACCATACGAAAGAATTCATCAGATATTGGGTTAGTAATATCCAATGGGAATGACTCGTTAGAGATAGGATCAGTAGTATCCTAGAACGAGTATGAAGAGTATATTTTTAAAAAATGAAAACAAATTTTGTTTTGAAAATTTAAATCAATTATTCGTATTTGATTATTTATTTATATTGATGTGGACAATCCAGAATATATAGATTTTGCGTATACGTCTGATCCGCGTGTATTCAAAGTTTTAATATGTTGGATAGATATAGCATCACACTCTAGTCGCCCGAAGATGATATTGATGATAGCGATCGCATCATCAACATTTATGTTCGAGTGACGAACGTGTAATATCTATATATTTCCATTAGACTGGTGTGAGAACAAAAATTAGATAGGGCTAATTGTTGTGATTTGGTATCCAAAAACATGATTTTTGTATATGTATCAAAATTATGAATTTGAAACTCTAATTCACTAATTGATTGATGTTTGGGTTGTTTGTTTATTTGTTTGATAATTTTGAACCATTATGCCTAATTTGATCGAATATTGAATTGTATTGAAAATTGGTCGCATTTGCTTGCATGTACATATACTTACATTGAACAGGTCATAGCAAGGAGGCTAGAGCAGAGAATAAAATTTGTTTGCCCGACAAATAGGTACATGTTTACTACATAATTTACTGTTTTGTTTGGGTGATGATGATTTTTATGAGCCTATTGGCTAGCCGCTTGGCTTTTTCTTTTTCTTTTTGAGATCTGAAGGACCGGGGAAGCTATTTGAAATTCCCCGATGCTCCCGGTGCAGGGGAGGTTATGGCGAAATTTTTCGAAAATTTAGGGTGTTAGCCAAAATTTTGAAATTTTTGAAAATTCTCAGAAACTGAAAGGTTGGAGAATGGAAGCCAAATCGAACGTAGAGTTGATTAATCAAACCACTTTCGACTTTGTTCCTTTTCGGGGACGAAAAGTTTTAAGTGGGGGAGATTGTAATAACCCGGAAAATCTGGGCCAGTTTAAAATTTTTATTTCGGCGATTTTAGCGAATTTTGATTATTTAAAATGAATTACTTTAAATGATATCGACGATAAATTTATTTTGAATATAATTCGAACGTATTTATTTATACGTCGTCGTTAGAATATAAATATTTATATATAATTATAAATAGAATTGAAAATGGCGCGGTAGTTCGATAATTCGATTTCAAACTTCAATTGAATGTACCGGGTGCAAAACAATCCAGATTTTAGTGAAACCAAAAACATTAGGATCTAATTGATGATATCTTTCCAACGAATCCGAAAAATTGAAATTTCATAGCGGGAATCAAAAGATATGTCTTGTTGAAAATTCTGAATAGTCGCTATGGAATTCAGGCCCTTAAAAATGGACATTTTGCAAACGACCTCGGATTTCGACGAAACCAGTTTTGTTGGGTCCGCGATGTAAAGTTATTGCTAGATTCCAAATTTCATAATTTTTCGAATCAATATGTGAGCGTGGCAAAAGAAAACGCGTTTGACCAGTTTCAGTTGATTTTAATCGACTGGAAATTGGCCATTTTTCAAACGGTCTCAGAATTCGACGAAATTTGTTTTGTTAGGACCGTATCGTCAATACGAAGCTAGAAAATATTTTTCGGGAATTTTTCTAGTTAGTATGTGACCCTGGTAAATTGAAATGTGCGTTCAAATTCAATATATTGAGTTATATGTTGATTTTAACGGAAACTGATCGAAACGATCAAATCAGCTTGCGATACATATCCCATTGTGTTCGGAATGGGGGTAAAACGCTATGGACGACTGGCGGTGGGCCTCGTTTCGAGGTCGCATGTAAAAGTCAACTTTTTGCAAAAAAAAAAAAAAAAACAAGATCTTCCCCCTTAAACCCGCTCTGGCCCCCCCTCTCTCTCATTTTCAATCCAATCGGAATTAAGAAAAAAACCGAATCCCTAATCGAACCCCCCCCCCTCCGCCTCGTCGCCGATGGCGAACCACCAGCCGCCAACCCCCAATCGAAACTCCCACTACCCTCCGCCTATCCCTCCGCCAACCGAGCCGCCTCCCCAGCCTCCAAGACCGACGCCACCCCCCCTGGCCACTGCAGGCTCCAACGCCGAGACCACCTCCGCCGACCTCCACGCGATACCCTTCCCCCCCTTCCAGACCTCGGCGGCACTGAACCCCCCCCCCCTTCGAAGTTCAACAGTGGAAACCCCCCCCCCCCCCCCCCCCCCCCGTAAGTTTATTTTATTTTTTATTTCTTTATTTTATTTATATTGTTTTATCCGATTTTAATTAGGAAAAAACCTGATTTTTTTTTTAGTATAAAGATATAATGTTGAAGAAGATAAATAATTGTTTTATAACATAGAAAAGATGGAATTTTTACGAAGTATAAATATGATTTTTATATTTTTAAAGAATTAAAAATATGATTTTTATATTTTTAAAGAATTAAAAATATGATTTTTATATTTTTAAAGTATTAAAAATATAATCTTTACTATATGGAAGTGGTAGAAATATGATTTTTGTTTAGGTAGAAAATTAAAAATATAATTTTTACATGATAGGAATATTAAAAATATCATCTTTATAAGTGTAGGAAAATAAAAATGAGATTTTTATAAAGATGAAATCTTTAAATTTGAAAAGGCGAAATCTTGATATGGAAAATAGCGTGATAAAAATATAATTTTTATCTATATAACGGAATAAAAATTCGATTTTTATATATTGAATAACGGAATAAAAATTCGATTTTTAAATATAGAACGCGATTGTAAAAATATGATTTTTATTTCAAAGACAACAAAATATAAAAATGTGTGATTTTTATATATGTAGTGGCTAAGGGCAAAGAAGGCAACGAAGATGCGATGACGATGAAGATTTCTATCAATGAAGTGCCGTGGGGCTAGGATAGCAATAGGTGAGAATTTCTCACCTTTCAATTTCATTTTCTAGTTATATATATATATACTAGGATGCAGAAGGTGCTTAGTAGCACCCGACACAATCGTCCACAGACCATGGACTTGTTTGTTTGGTTGCATATATTAGTTTGATGATTTGATTTGAATTTGGTTGTTTGGTGAATATAATTGATGTGTGAATGGCGTGGGCCTTCACTAGTCCGGGGATAAGGCTAGGCCTTGTCCCGTTTCTAGTATCGTGCCGTTATGCCGCCGAAATTTTCTAAAATATGTTAGAAAAATAAAAATATCATTTTATTGAATAAATGAACCGAATAGAATATTCATAGGTTGAATAAAATGTTTTATCGTTAAAAATATAATTTTTAACGTGAAAGTGAATAAATAAATATTTATAAACAAATCGGCCGATTTGTTTATATACACTGATTTGACTGATATTGGTTGGGACGATAAATTTTACACATCGCCCAACTGCACAACTAAAATCTGTGTTTGATTGTTTGAAAACCCCACACGGGTGTTGGGATGAAATATGAATCTCACTCATCCTGATTGATTAAATATGTCGATCGATTGATTGACAGGCTGTTATAAGCGTTAGATATCTATATTTGATGCTTATACAGTGTAGTGCACTTTGGTTGATGGTTGATTATCTATCGTTGCTATTATATACATTTGTTGTATGGAATCCATATAATTAACTTTATATGGTTATTGATTGGGCCTCATTCCAATTTGAAAAATAAAGAATATTATAAAATAAAGGTTCATGTGTTGACAGTACTCATCCATTGAGATTGGTCATGTGTTGAACGAAATATTTTGATAATAACAACTATTTTGAAAAAGAAATATTTGAAATAGAATATTTGAAAATAGAAATTTATGAAGCCGTGTTGATTAGATTGACGCCATTTTGACATGAACGATATTTATATCGATTTTATTCATTTTAAAATGAATATTGAAAAGTGATTTCGAAATCGAATATTTCGAAATGAAATGAATTGAAAACGATTTCGAAATGAAATGAATTGAAAACGATTTCGAAATGAAATGAATTGAAAACGATTTCGAAATGAAATGAATTGAAAACGATTTCGAAATGAATTGAATTGAAAACGATTTCGAAATAAATTGAATTGAAAACTATTTCGAAATGAATTGAATTGAAAATGAATTCAAATTGAATTGAAAGCGAATTGAAATGAATTCAAATTGAATTGAAATTTGAATTGAATAGAAATGAATTTGAAAACGAATTTATAAAGAAGAATTCAATTTTGATTTGAATTGAAAAGGAAGTTGAAATTGCTTTTGAAACGAAATTAAAACTATTTATATAATTCGTTTTGAATAGAAAATCGACGAAATATATATTATATATATAATATAATGGCCTGAATAGAACGCGCCGCGCCGCGGCAGTTCGTGAATTTCGACCATTTATTTCAAACGGACATTACGGGAGATCCGACCGTCGGATTCTCCTAAAACCGGAACCGTTGGGTTCGTATCGAAAAGAGCTTTCTAATGAATGTTAGAAATTTGAAATCTAACGGTTGGATTTGGAATTATGTCCAAATCAAATTCGAAAAAGGTCGCTGTAAGTGCAGTTCGATGGCCATTGGTGGAAATCGACTGTACGGGCCTTGATAAAATTATTAAAAATAGTAATAATTTGTGTAAAATAATAAGAAATGATTTGTGAAGAATTGGGATGAAAAACTCCATATTTGAAAAGATAAAAATAGATTTTTATCGAAATGAACTAGTTTTGAACTAGAATTATAATTCTATTTATTTTTAAATAAATAAATTGAATTTGGAAAGGGTTTTGAAAATAACCAAAATTTCCAATGATTGCATTGGAGTGGATTTGAATCGAAATTGTCTTCGGAATATTTCAATGTTGGAATTCGTGATTATACAGATGTTGTTATGGAAATTTGAAAGATATATATTTATATCGTTATTTCCAATACGACATTTGTTAGTCGTAGAATTTGATATTGAATATAAGCCGATATATTTTCTATTCAGAGCCTTGAATTGAATATCAAATGTGATTTGGGTTTGTCGTGATTGGTGTCTTCATTAACATTGTTCTTGAACCCAGTTGAGAAAAAATATTAAATCTTTTTATTTAGATTTGATGAAGTGTACCAATTAAACGATATTTAATTGGAATTGAATTGGTATTGATTTTTGGGTTTATCGTGAACAGTGTTTTAAATAACACTTGTTCTTTAACCCGATAATTAATGGAATGTGATTTTGGGTTTATCGTGAACCGTGTTTTAAATGACACTGATTCTTTAACCCAGTTAAATATTAAAACTAAGTGGAGTTTTAATTAATCTTTAATTAGATTGAAATGATCGAAAATGGAGTATCACCAGTTTTGCTCCAGGCGATGGTTAAATCTTTAATTAGATTTGAACGTGAAATGGTAATTGAATTTACCGATAACACTGTGGTGTTAGATATGAAGTATTACCAGTTTTACTTCATGGGATGAATAGGTTGGGATTGGGAAATAAAATAAATGATTACTTCGGTGTGGTTCGCTAATCCCCACTAGTTTGAATTGATATTCAAAAGAGATTAAAGAATAAATTTAAAGAATTTATCTTGGATAAAATTAATGGGAACTTTTCCCAAAGTATAGGAATATTTGAATAAAAGAATATTCTGAATTGGAATGAGGCGTATGTTGTGTTTGTGTAACACTTTTATAATATATACGCGAGTTATTCAGAAAGACCGGGTTTATCCCATTCTGAATAACTGATTCGACGTGGTGTCGAAGATGAAGACGGTGGTCGAAGACCGGAAGTCTTCACGTCGTTTGGGTGATTACTGATGATCTTGATTGGGCTGTACACCCAAGAAGATGGAAACAGTTAGTGATCGTCCAGACGTGCTTGGAGATCGATGGATATGCGAGGTACTAGGTGCCTCCGGTTTCGTTCAGACCCAGAACGGACTTGTAAATGGACTGTGTGTCTGACATTGGATTTTAGTCCGTGTGATTGATCTCTATTAAATATATATCTGTTTGGCGGTGGAGAATTTATTCTCTTGCTTAACGCCCTTCTCTGAGACGTACGAGCTCAGGGGTTATATATTGATGGATATCAAACGCATGGAGTGAATTGCCTGTGTGGCATGCCTAAGTGGCAATTGATCGAGGCTTCTGTTGAAAAGCAAAGTCTTGTGGTGATGATCAAAGCAAGGCCTTTGTGGCGTAGCTTTGTGTAACGTTGATTCGCGAGCTTCACACCCGGTATGAACCAAAAACGGGAGAGGACGTCAGGGAGGGCATGCGTTTCTTTCTAGCTAGAAGTGGCGTCAGTGGTTTTACACGCCGTGACGAGTTTGACTTATGTGGTTGTTGCTGTTGCGAGGCGCCTCGGTTATATCGGTTTCGGCCGATGCATTCTGGTCGGCAGACGGACCAGACTTACACCCCATAGGGTGGGGAAACGCATGTTCAGGGTTTAAGTTTAATCCACATCGGTGGACCGGCCCTGAGGATCCAAGGGTCGATGCGCTCTGACCCTGAGGCTCGGGCTAGACAGTCTCGAAGTCGGTGAGGACTATCTTTTGCCTCGGTTCATAGACGGAAATCCAATTTCCAAATACGTGACATTTGCGGTTTTATTTGTAAACCTATATATGGCGACATAGTGGGATGGGGCGCTCATGCCGCCTATGATTGATACTTATGATTTGAAGTTGTTTTATACACTACGCACTTATTATAGTATCAAATGATTTGTTTTAAAACGTATCAAGCATTCTTTGGCTGTTATAAGGGAAAACCCTATCCCCCGGCTTGCGTTGCATTGTGTGATAGGACCTGGGTCTTATAACAGCTTCATTTTTCTTTATTTAGCATTGCGCTGTTTGTTTTATGCACTAGTATTCTTGGGAGGAAACCCGTTCCGTGTTATACGGCGTGGTCCTTTGATTTACCTAATGATTTAAAATAAAGATTAATAACTGTTTTAGTTCTCACACCAGTCACATGACTGACCTGGAGTTTATTGTTTTAACCTAAACTCTGGGTGCCCTTATTTTGACACGGGCAGCTAGTAGTTTTGGTTTTGCAGATCTATATTCACAGGATCCTGGTTTTCAGCTGGAACGATATCCGGAAAGCTTTGTATCCGTATATCTCTTCTAGTTGTGTATCGTATTATTTTCCGCTGCTATGTATTCAAATGTAATTTAAATCTCTGATATTTCTATGTAATATTCATTCATACTCTGTATATTCTTGTAATCTGATGCATTGTTGTAATATACAATGAAATGTTCTTCTGTATGCGTTCTGTTTTGTCCTGTTCTCAAACGATAGGGCGTTTCGAACGGTCTGGGTCTGTTTAGCGACTGGTTCGGACCGAGCGAAATTTCTATTCGTCACATAGACTTTGACTATAGATTTGAATATAGAAATTCAAACGGACTTTAAACTATAGATTTGAATATAGAAATTCAAACGGACTTTAAACTATAGATTTGAATATAGAAATTCAAATGGACTTTAAACTATGGAATTTGAATATAGAATTCAAATAGAATTTAAACAATAGAATTTGAATAATAAAAGTGAAATAGAATTTGATATATAGAAATTGAATAATAGAAGCGAATTGGAGTTTGAATATAGAATTCAAATATTAAAAGAGAAATGGACTAAAGAGATAATTAACAAATTGAGTTAAAACGATTTGGTATAGTTAAATAGATTGGACAGGTATAGATACAGGAGACAGGTTTGGAATAAAGTATAGAAGTGAAATAAATAGAATGCCCGACAAAAAGGTACGTATTTAATTCATATATGAGATTTTATGCTCCGTATCGGCAAGCCGCTTGGCTTTTTCTTTTTCTTTTTGAGATAAGAAGGACCGGGAAAGCTATTTGAAATTTCCCGATGCTCCCGGTACAAAGGAGGTTATGGCGAATTTTTCCGGGAATTTAAGGAGATAGAATATTTTTAAGATAATTTGATAGTTAGAAATCAACGTATCGATATATATAGAAGTCGATAAAAAAACGAACTTAGAAATAGAACAGTATAATCAAAAAGGAAGTATAAGAATAAAATCTAGTAGGATTAGAAAGAGAAAATGTATATGTGTTTAAAGGTGAATAATCAGTTGTATGGTATTGATTATTCGAGTAAGTAGTCTTGTCTGTTTTGACGTTAAATGTTATTCAGTCAAGGTCTGAGAGGTAATTATACCCCAACTTGGTTGATTTCATGATATACCGATAAGTAGCAAAATTCAGGCTCGAAGATCAATGTGGAATAAGAATTAGTTAAATACTGTATTTGGGTTGTCGTAACGATGTTTTATACAACATCTGTTTTAACCCAAATATGTGCAAAGCTTGGAAATAGAACAATGAATATTTTCTAAAGTTTAGAAAATAAAAGAAGGCGTTATATGGAAATGTTTTCCAAAGAACGTATAAGGCCAATATGGTTATTGAAAATATTTGGTTAACGAATATTGATAAAGAAATAGAGAAGATTTAATTAATGGAATATTAATTAAAGGTTTAGTGATTGTTGGATGTTTGGATGAACACTTGTTTTATTCGATAGTTAAATCATCGACTATCGAAACACTTGTTTTTATTCGATAGTTAAATCACAGACTATCGGAGTTTTGACCCTCGTTGTCAATATGGAGAGACCGGTTGGATTATTATCCGAAGAACCACTCCGTATTGGCAGTAGCGTGCGAGTCAGATTATATAAAGATAATCGAATACGGAGTAGAGTGCAAGGACTTTTTCTATTAATAGAAATAGTGCATTCGGTTCATCCTGTTCCTGGGTAACGTGTATGGATGAATGTCTGACAGAGTATTTCCAGAAAGCTCACGTACATTGATTTCTTCAACCGTACCAAGAGTGGAAGCGGAGAAGGAAACTTCTTTTAGCTAACACGTAATGTACTGTTGAGGACGTCAATCGGTGATTTGATGGATTTGACGATGTGGCATTCAAAGTGAATCTGGTGTGATGATAAAGCGTAGCTTCTAGCCTCATCAACCGGTAAATGACAGAAATCGGGCAGGCAACATGGCTATGTAGGTCGCACCTATTAGGGTGTATAATCACCTGATCTAGAGTTTCATTTACTTCTAAAAATCTATTGTCGATGCTGACCCATTCGGGAAACGGTTGCTGATCCCAATCGTTGGTGATATACATTCGATACACTCAAGCGAAATGAGTGGTCGGTCATGTGTGGCTGAGTTGCAAGATGTTCTTGTTGAACTCGGTGTATTCTCCTCTAGAGATATACCAGCGGAAGGTGATTCCATACCTTGTCATAGTTGGAAATCCATTACCCAATACGTGCTTGCGGTTTTGATTGTATATTATATATGTGGAACGTGAGATGCAAGCGTTTCCACTAGATTGTTATCTACTTGATTTAGACATTATTATAATATCAAAAGAGTTTTGATATAAAGATAAGTCAAGTGTTTGGATTCTCATAAGGGAAAAACCCGTTCCGTGTTATACGGCGTGGTCTTATGAGATATCATTTAGTTTTCTGAAACTGTTTTTAAACTGTTTACTCATACCAGTCCCATGATTGACCCGGAGTTTATTTGTTTTGTTCTACCTAAACTCTTGGGTGCCTAAATTTGTACGGGCAATCAAGTAGTTCAGGATTTTTCAGATATATCTAAAGGAGCTTGGAGCAGGAGGCTTCAGCGTTATCTAGTTATAGTTTGTTCCGCTATGTTGTAAGTGTTGTACTCTGATAAGTGTATGTTATACAGTTAAGATTTTGTATTTCAAAGATGTGATATATTATATTTTGTTCCGCTGCGATGTGAGATTCTGTGTTGTTAGTTCTGTTCTTCTTCTACCTCTTTCTTCTAAAAAAAAATGTTCCGTATTTTCGTGATATTTGGGTTGGACGTATGATGTATATAGTCAACTCCGATGTTATGGAAATCTGGGTCGTTACAGGCAAAAACCAACCCTTCACAAAAATTAAAAAATAGGGGTAATTGTGGGAAGTAAGGGCTATTTAGAGAATTAGGGTAGGATTTAAAAGAAGGATTGTTTTGGAGTATTAAGATAAGTAGGGGTAGTTTATGCATAGTAGGGGTAGATCGAAAAATATGAAAGATGATGAATCATTTGGATTGGGTGCTGCAAAAACCAACCCTTCACAGTTGTTAAAATATAAAGGTAATTGTTGGAACTAAGGGCTATTTAGAGAATTAGGGATAGGATTTAATAGAAGGGCTATTTTTAACTATTAAGAGAAGTAGGGGTAGTTTAAGCATAGTAGAGGTAGATCGACAAATATGAAAGATGATGAATCGTTTAGATTGGGTGATTCAAAAACCAATCCTTCACAGAAGTTAAAAAATAGGGGTAATTGTTGGAAGTAAGGGCTATTTAGAGAATTACAGGTAGGATTAAAAAGAAGGCTTGTTTTAAAGTATTAAGAGAAGTAAGGGTAGTTTAAGCATAGTAGGGGTAGACCGACAAATATGAAAGATGATGAATCATTTGGATTGGGTCCTGCGAAAACCAACCCTTCACAGAAGTTAAAAAATAGGGGTAATTGTTGGAAGTAAGACCTATTTAGAGAATTAAGGATAGGATTTAAAAGAAGGACTGTTTTGAAGTATTAAGATAAGATGGGTAGTTTTAGCACAGTAGGGGTAGATCGACAAACCTGAAAGAGGATGAGTCATTTGGATTGGGTGCTACAAAAATGAACCCTTCACAGAATTTAAAAATAGGGGCAATTGTTGGAAGTAAGGGCTATCTAGGGAATTAGGGATAGGATTAAAAAGAAGCGTTGTTTTGAAGTATTAAGTTAAGTAGGGGTAGTTTAAGCATAGTAGGGGTATAACTACAAATATGAAAGGGGATGAATCTTTTGGATTGGGTGCTGCAAAAACCAATCCTTCATAGTAGTTAAAAAATAGGATTAATTGTTGGAAATAAGGGCTATTTATAGAATTAGGGGTAGGATTAAAAATAAGGGTTATTTTGAAGTACTAATAAAAGTAAGGGTAGTTTAAGCATAGTAGGGGTAGATCGACAAATATGAAAGACGATGAATCATTTGGATTGGGTGCTCCAAAAACCAACCCTTCACAGAAGTTAAAAAATAGGGGTAATTGTTGGATGTAAGGGCAATTTAGAGAATTAGTGGTAGGATTAAAAATAAGGACTATTTTGAAGTATAAAGAGAAGTAGGGGTAGTTTAAGCATAGTACGGGCAGATCCACAAATATGAAAGTTGATGAATTGTTTGGATTAAGTGCTGCAAAAACCAATCCTTCACAATAGAAAAAAACAGGGGTAATTGTTGGAAGGAAAGGTTATTTAGATATTTAGGGGTAGGATTAAAATGAAGACTGGTTTGAAGAATTAAGAGAAGTAGGGGTAGTTTAATCATAGTAGGGGTAGATCGACAAATATGAAAGATGATGAATCATTTGGGTTGGGTGCTGCAAAAACCAACCCTTCCCAAAAGTTAAAAAATAGGGGTAATTTTTGAAAGTAAGGCATATTTAGAGAATTAGGGGTAGGATTTAAAAGAAGGATTGTTTTAAAGTATTAATATAGGTATGGGTAGTTTAAGCATAGTGGGGGTAGATCGGCAAATATGATAAATGATGAATCATTTGGATTAGATGCTACGAAAACCAACCCTTCACAGAAGTAAAAAAATAGGGGTAATTGTTGGAAGTAAGGGCTATTTAGGGAATTAGGGATAGGATTAAACAGAAGCGTTGATCCGAAGTATCAAGAGAAGTAGGGGTTGTTTAAGCATAGTAGGAGTAGTTCGACAAATATAAAAGATGATGAATCATTTGGATTGGGTGCTGCAAAAGCAGATCCTTCACAGTAGTTAAAAAGTATAGGTAATTGTTGGAAAGAAGGGGTATTTAGAGAATTTGGGGTAGGATTAAAAATAAGGGTTGTTTTGAAGTATTAAGAGAATTAGTGGTGGTTTAAGCATAGTAGAGGTAGATCGATAAATATGAAAGATGATGAATCATTTGGATTGTATGCTCCAAAAACCAACCCTTCACAGAAATTAATAAATAGGGGTAATTTTTCGAAGTAAGGGCTATTTATAGAATTAGTGGAAGGATCAAAAAGAAGCGTTGTTTGAAGTATTAAGAGAAGTAGGGGTAGTTTAACCATAGTAGACGTAGATCGACAAATATGAAAGATGATGAATCGTTTGGATTGGGTGCTGCAAAAACCAATCCTTCACAGTAGTTAAAAAGTAGGGGTAATTGTTGGAAAGAAGGGTTATTTATAGAACTAGGTGTAGGATTAAACATAAGGGTTGTTTTGAAGTAATAGGAGAAGTAGTGGTAGTTTAAGCATGGTAGGGGTAGATCGACAAATATGAAAGACGATGAATCATTTGGATTGGGTGCTCCAAAAAAAAACCATTCACAAAAATTAAAAAATATTTGTAATTGTTGGAAGTAAGGGCTATTTGGTGAATTAGTGGTATGTTCAAAACGAATGGTTTTTTTGATGTATGAAGAGAAGTAGGGGTAGTTTAAGAATAGTAGAGGTAGATCGACGAATACAAACGATGATGATTTGTGTGGATTAGGTGCTACAAAAACCAATCCTTCACAACAGTTAAAATATAGGCATAATTGTTGGAATGAAAGGCTATTTAGAGAATTAGGGGTAGGATTAAAAAGAAGGGCTATTTTGAAGTATTAAGAGAAGTTGGGATGGTTTAAGCATGGTAGGGGTAGATCGACAAATATAAAAGATGATGAATCATTTGGATTAGTTGTTGCAAAAACCAACCCTTCACACTAGGTAAAAAATAAAGTTAATTGTTGGAAGTGAGGTCTATTTAGAGAATTAGGGGTAGAATTCAAAAGAAGGACTGTTTTGAAGTATTAAGATAAGTAGGGGTAGTTTGAGCACAGTAGGGGTAGATCGACAAATATGAAATACGATGAATCATTTGGATTGGGTGGAGCAAAAACCAACCCTTCACAGAAATTAAAAAATAGGGGTAATTGTTGGAAGTAAGGGCTATTTAGAGAATTAGGGGTAGGATTTAAAAGAAGGATTGTTTTTAAGTATTAAATTAAGTTGGGGTAGTTCAAGCATAGTAGCTGTAGATCGACAAATATGAAAAATGATGAATCATTTGGATTGGGTGCTGCAAAAACCAACCCTCCACAGTTGTTTACAAATAAGGGTATTTTTTGGAACTAAGGGCTATTTAGAGAATTGGGGATAGGATTTAAAAGAAGGGCTATTTTGAAGTATGAAGAGAAGTAGGGGTAGTTAAAGCATAATATGGGTAGATCGACAAATATTAAAGATCATGAATCGTTTTGATTGGGTGATGCAAAAACCAACCCTTCACAGAAATTAAAAAAAAAGGGTAATTGTTGGAAGTAAGGGCTATTTAGAGAATTACATGTAGGATTAAAAAGAAGGACTGTGTTGAGGTATTAAGAGAAGTAGGGGTCGTTTAAGCATAGTAGGGGCAGATCGACAAATATGAAAAATGATGAGTCATTTGGATTGGGTGCTACAAAAACCAACCCTTCACAGTAGTTAAAAAATAGGGGTAATTGTGGGAAGTAAGGCCTATTTAGAGAATTTAGGGTAGGACTTAAATAAAGGAATGTTTTGAAGTATTAAGATAAGTATGGGTGGTTTTAGCAAAGTAGGGGTAGATCGACAAACATGAAAGATGATGAATCATTTGGATTGGGTGCTACAAAAATGAACCCTTCAATAAAGTAAAAAAATTAGGGGTAATAGTTGGAAGTAAGGGCTATCTAAAGACTTAGTGATAGGATTAAAAAGAACCGCTGTTTTGAAGTATTAAGAGAAGTATGGGTAGTTTAAGCATAGTAGGGGCATATCGACAAATATGAAAGATGATGAATGAATTTTATTATTAAAATATTTCATTCAACACATGACTATTCTCAACGGATGAGTACAGTCAACACATGAACCTTTATTTTATAGTGATAAAGATATAAATTTTATTGTTAAAATATTTCGTTCAACACATGACTATTCTCAACGGATGAGTACAGTCAACACATGAACCTTTATTTTATAGTATTCTTTATCCTCTAAATTGGAATGAGACCCAATCAAATACCATATAGCGTTAACTATATGGATTTCCATACAACACATGTATAGAATAGCATTGAAAGATACTCAACCATCAACCAAAGTGCACTACACTGTATAAGCATCAAATATAGATATCTAACGCTTATAACAGCCTGTCAATCAATCGATCGACATATTTAATCAATCAGGATGAGTGAACTTCAAATTTCATCCCAACACCCGTGTAGGGGTTTCAAACAATCAAACATATATTTTAGTTGTGCAGTTGGGCGATGTGTAAAATTTATCGTCCCAGTCAATGTCAGTCAAATCAGTGTACATAAACAAACTGTCCGGTTTGTAAATGAATATTTATTTATTCACATTCACTATATTCATATTCACGTTAAAAATTATATTTTTAACGATAAAACATTTTATTTTAACATATGAATTTTCATTCAGTTCATTCTTTAAATAAAATGATATTCTTATTTTTCTAACATATTTTAGAAAATTTCGACGGCATAACGGCACGATACTAGAAACGGGACGAGGCCTAGCCTTATCCCCGGTCTAGTGAAGGCCCACGCCATTCACACATCAATCAAATCCATTCATTTCACCAAACAATTCAATTTCAATCAAATAATCTAACTAATTTTATGCAACCAAACAAACAAGTCCATGGTCTGTGGACCGTTGTGTCGGGTGCTACTAAGCACCGTCTGCATCCTAGTATTTATATAACTAGAAAAAGAAATTGAAAGGTGAGAAATTCTCACATATAGCTATCCAATCATCTTGACTCTTCTTTGATATAAATCTTCATCGTTATCGTATCTTTGTCATCTTCCTTGTCCGTATTCACTACATATATAAAAATCACATTTTTATATTCTCTATATTAGAGAACTAACACAATCTTCCTTGTCATCTTCAGCTGTAGTTGCTCACCTGTTAGTTAACTTGTATAACACGTGGACTATATTAGAGAACTAACAATTTATCTAAATATAGGAAACTTATAATTGTTGCAATATAAAGAACCGCTATCAATGCAGCAATGATTAAAGAATGATAGTTCAATTATCATTATTCAATAGCTGCTCGCCCTTATTTGATGGCAACAGGACTTGTCCTTGAAGCCATCCTAGTCCTTTTGTTGTTTTGCAGCTTGGCTCAAAATTTGTTGCTTTATCACATTATTTTCATAAATCCAACAACACAATCTTCTTGTATCTTTTATATGCAATAGCGGCAGGTCCAAGGAGTGTGTTCCCCTGGACGGTTCTTCTCTTCATATTCTCAGTAATTTCAGCCTACATCTGCAGATTCTGCAATACTCCAGATGTTGCTTCTCAAATCATATTTCTTACTTCTCATTCATTGCTTCAGAATACATCTACATCTTATCCTACCTCTCCTCTGATTTGAGCATCCCATTAGTTCTGAATTCCAATCAGTCGCCACCAGTACTCAAAATCTAATAAGTTATATACGTTAAAAGTGTGAAAAAAAAATGTGTGAGGATTAATAGCTCATTATCTAGTTAAATATATATATTCTGACTGTAAGCTGCAAAATAATAACATCTGTATAAGCAAAAGAAAAAAAATGTATATAAAGAATACCAAGTTGTGTAGCTGTGTGACTACAACAATAATTGTGTAAATGCATAAAAATATATGTTGCGGACTAATTTTTGTTTTCCATTTGGCATGGAAAAATAAAAACTTAATAGCAAAATAAAACGTCTCAATGCTCAAAGTTGTGAAGAATTATCATTTGTAAGAGAATGGAGAAAAAATTAGTTACATAAATGAATAAATAAGTTAAAAGTGTGAAAACTACACACATGTGAGGAATAATAACTCATTATTATGTGTTATATATATATATATATATATATATATATTCTAACTGCAGGTTGCAAAATAATAACATCTGTATAAGCAAAAAAAAAAATTGTATATAAAGAAAACCAAGTTGTGTAGATGTGCGACTGCAACAATAATTGTGTGAATGCGTTGAAAAATATGTTGTAGACTAACTTTTGTTTTCCATTTGGTAGGACAAAATGAAAACTTAATAGCAAAATAACATATCTCAATGCTCAAAATTGCGAAGAATTTTCCCACTGGAAAAACTCCTAAAATTAAAAGTATTACTAAAAGTTGAAAAGTTAGATTAATAATAACAAAACTCTTATAGAGTAAAGCATACGACATATTAGAGTTAAAATCAACTTGCAAAAATCAAAAGCTCCCTTTAGTCCTTCAACCAATTATGTAATGACCCGGATATTTGACGGTGTAATAATTAACTTATTTAATTATTCAAATAACGAATATATTATTTAATCGACAATGTTAGAACGTATAATTTTATTATAATTAAAATCAAGCTTGAAATGGCACGGTAGTTCGTTATTTGGCGATTTGAACTTCAACTGAATGTACAAGATTCGTTTTAAATCGGATTTCTGTGAAACAAGAAATGTGTGGAGCTGGTGGAGTATATCTTTCTAGTGGAAGAGAAAAATCAGGATTTCGTCGTGTAGATTTTGAGATATGTCCAAATCAAATTTTGAAATAGTCGCTATAGAATCGTTTATCGACCGTAACGGATTTTTCGATATAACTAGAGATCGGGTTCGAATTTAAACAAGGTTCTTTTGGGAAATAGTGATAATTTAATTTTTTAGAATTTTATGGTAATTTTTAATTAATTAAATAAGCAACTTTATATTTGGAGTATTTTGCACCCTTAATCAGCGATTTTGGGGTCTCACAATATGAGTTAATCTCCCGGTATTATTATATTTTTGGGATCGTGACACCGAGCTTGACACAACGGTAGGTTTAATTCGGTCTATAGCGATCCATAGAAACAAATATATACGCTACATATAAATGTAAACGGCACTTCCTTAGCTTTAAAGCACGGCAAATATGATAACAAGGACAACTCGCATACGATCAGGAAAATGTTATATATAAAAGTTGGTTTCCTTCACAACTAAGAAATCGTACCACCATCTCTTCAAAGTTATACGCACTGTCTTTTTGGTCGGCCTACGTCCTTTCTAATTGAATGCATTTCCGATTAAATACACGCCACCAGTTTACTTCATGACTAAGTTAGATTATAGATATGTCCCTTCCTTGCTGTGTTATATTTCCAACCATCTAATCTAATAAATTCCGTCACCATGGTGAAAACGTGTACCTAATAATATATAATATATAATCTATGTAAACTATTTCTTCACTACTGAGTTTAGTTGCTACCCTCCCTTCTTAACGTCCTATCCTACTACTACTTACACCACGTCCTATCCTACTACTTACACCATGACTTGTCATCCATCACAAACCTGCTCTTTGCCGACCTACACTAAAATCTTTGCTTAGCGCCCAAGAATAATTCATCTATAAATATGCAGGAACACGCATCATTTTTGTCTAGTTTTGCTTCAACAAAAAACACTGAAAAATCGTGGATCTCACGGCTTGTAAAATCTAAAACAAAAGAAAGCAAATCTCACGCTCCTCAAAAGAAAATCCAATACAAAATGAACGCAAGTCTATTCGATCCTATGAGTGTATAAATGTGGAAGCTACAGCCTCATGGAGATGCTTCTGCGCGCGATGCAGAGAGGAATGCCGAGTTCAAGGAAATTGTATGGGGTACATGGAGATTTTGAAGGAGAAGCTAACGATGTTGTCAGATTTGGAGATGGTGGTTTATAGAGGAGCTATAAGTGGAGAAATTTCGGCAAATGACTGAAGGACTTGGTAACATTTTGGAAAAGAAGAGGGCGTGCAAGGCAACATGATGGTACAGGAGTTGGATGCTTGTTTTGGGGGTTGAACGGTGTATGCTGCGTGCATATACATTGGGACATGCGGTTTGTATGTGAGGAGGATGATATGTGTGTACTGTTTTATGAAGGAAAGAGTTGGGGTACTCATGAAGGACGGATATACACGCATGGGGCGTGACATTAAGGATGTGAAGAAGTGGGGTGAACATTTGAGAAGGGTACTCAAACTAGTACGCGAGTGAAAGGTGTGGAGTTGGGTTTCTTTGTTTCAAAAAGTATGGGCGCAGGTTATTTAACAGTGTATTAAAGGATGTGAAGAGGAGTTAAAGGGATGATGAGGTGTAATGCGAGGAGGGAGTGTGAATAAAGAACAGTAAGTGCAGATGGCAACTTCAAAGTTGCATGCAAGTTTTGAGGAAAGCAGGGTGATGGCACTACTGAATTTGGAGCACAGGGAGGAAGGAGAGGAGACTTCAACATCGGGTTTAGTTCGGTGGTGAGGCTTTCTGTTTTCGTGCAAAAATGGAGAGAGATGGATCGAAAACTATCATTGAAAATGGCGGAAGAAAAAGATACTAGAGTGGGGAAGGGATGTTGATGGAAGAAGAATCCCTGTTCACGTTGGTATGGTATAGTGGATGGGCCGATTTATATATTGACAGTGAGGCCCATTATTTTTATAAAAGGGGAAAGAAAGAATTTGGTTTTTAGAAATCGGAAATAGGGAAGATAATCTCCTGAATCATGTGTGCGAAGCAAAACGGGGGTCTGGGTTTTTGAAAGCATGGTTGGACCGAGAATTTACGGCAAAACAAGATCCGACGGGATCATATGGACAGACACTACCCAATGAAGCTGACTGGGAATGGATTGGAGCTCGTTTGAATTTATGGCGAAATAAATTGTTTGATTCAAATCAAATAACAGTTTATCGTTCTTTAACGATGAACTGCCAAAGTGAGTAAAACTCACTAACTCTTCTCAATTTATATTTTAATATAAATTGTACTTTATTTATTGACTGCTGTATATTGATTGTTAAACTGGACTGTTAAATAGATTTGATTGAAAACGTAGTTATAGTTAATCTATGTACTGTTAATCAAATATGGTTCTGTACAGCAGGATATTTCATTTCAAAATGAAATATGATATACATTATACTTTGTAACATCTCTGGATGCAGGGGGACAGGTTGGAGGAATCCGACTGGGTTCCTCAACAATTATTTTACTGTTTTCATATATTGTGATATATGTGTGATTTATAATCTGTTATTGATTATGGATGTTAGAACGATATTGATCATCGTTGTTTGATATTTTGAATATCATAAGAAAACCCTGAGTTGTGAAATGGAATATTTCAATATAGAATAAAGGAATTTTATAAAATCACAGGATTTTATAAAAAGGAATTTTTTTATAAAACGAACACGGTTTTATAAAAGGAAAGTATTTATAAAACGAATAGAGTTTTATAAAAGGGAAAATTGTTGATAAAACAAATAAAATAGGAAAAAGGAATATTTCAGTGTATATCGAAATAAAGGAGTTTTATAAAATCAACCGATTTTATAAAAGGAAACAATTTGAAAATAGAGTATTTATAAAATCATAGGATTTTATAAAAGGAATATTTATTTAGAAAATAAATAGAATAAAGGAGAATATTTATTTAGAAAATAAATAGAAATAAGAAATATTTATTTAGAGGGTAAATAGAAGTTGTAAATAGGAAATATTTGTAACGGTAAATAGAAGTTGTAAATAGGAAATATTTGTAACGGTAAATAGAAGTTGTAAATAGGAAATATTTGTAACGGTAAATAGAAGTTGTAAAAAGGGAAATAGTTGTAACGGAAAACGTAGTTTATCAAAAGGAGTTAATCAAACGTAGTTTATAAAAAGGGGTTAATCGAATATAGAAATTAAGAAGTGAAGTTAAACAAAAATTAGAAACTGACTAAAGATTAGTAAGTTGAATAGTTTTCTGAGTGTTGATCTGATGTTGGTTTCGGCCTTCGGGGTTTATACTTAGAGAATTGTTCTCTTACTAGTTTACAGTTAGGGACTAATAGTTGTGGAATGATAGTGATGCATAAATGAGGATTGGAAATGTTTTCCAATGTTGAAAATGTATATTTTCTAGTTTTAGAAAATATGAATATATATATATATATATATGATTGATGATTTGATCGATAATTCCGTTTGGAATTAAGATCGTTGTTGGTACACCGACATATTTTCATTTGATAGTTAAGTCACAGACTACCGAAGTTTTGACCATTTTACGTTGTAAACATGGAGAGACCGGTTGGATTATTATCCGAAGAACCACTCCATATTGACATAAGCTTTGTGATTAAATACGATGAAGCTAATTGAAGACGGTGTTATGCAAGGGCTGTCTTGTTTACAGAATAGTGCCTTCGGTTTCGTTCAATCCCAGAACGAACGTAAATGGACGAATGTCTGACAGAATAGTTCCAATGATCGAAAGAGTTGGACTGTACAAATATATATGGTGGCCAACGGATTTATTCCCTTCGCATAATATCCAGAATCTATTTGTGCAGATCCAACTAAATGATTAACGGATCTGATAATGTGGCATTCAAAGTGATCGTGTTATAAATGAATGGAAAGTAAGCATAGCTTCTAGCCTCACATCCGGTAAATGACAGAAATCGGGCAGGCAGCATGGCTAAGTCGGTCGCACCGAAGTAGGGTGTATAATCACCTATCTAGAGAATATTCATTTGCTTCTTTTAATCTATCAATGCTGTCCCATATACATACGGGAAACGGTTGCTGATCCCAACCGTTGGTGATGTACATTCGATACACTCAAGCGAAATGAGTGGTCGGTCATGTGTGGCTGAGTTGCAAGATGTTCTTATTGAACTCCAGTGTATCGTTCCTAGAGTACACTGATCGGAAGGTGATTCCATACCTTGTCATAGTTGGAAATCCATTATCCAATACGCACCCGCGGTTTTGATTGTATACTATATATGTAGAACGTGAGATGAAAGCGTTTCTGCTAGATTGATATCTAATTGTATTTAGACATTATTATAATATCAGTGATACTGCTTTTCAAAGATGTTGGATTCTCATAAGGGAAAAACCCGTTCCGTATTCACGGCGTGGTCTTATGAGATATCATATACCTGTTAAAATGATTTGAGTTTACTCACACCAGTCCATGACTGACCCGGAGTTTATTTGTTTTGTTTCCCTAAACTCTTGGGTGCCTAAATTTGTACGGGCAGTCAAGTAGTCGGGATTTACAGATATACTGGAAGAGCTTGGAGCAGGAGGCTTCAGGATTCTATAGCTATTATTATTTCCGCTGTTGTTGTAAGCGCTGCACTCTGATAAGTGCTATTGTATATATAACTGTTTGTATTTCAAAAGTTATGTTATATTTTATTCGTTCCGCTGTGAGATTCGTGTTTACTCTGATGATGATGTTCTTCTTCTTCTTCTTTTCTAATAGTTCTACCTTATCTATTCTCACCCTCTATCTTCTTTCTATTAGTTTCTTGAATTCCAGTGCAATTTGGGGTTGGACTTGTGTTATTTAGTCAGCTCAAATTGGACCGGATTTTCGGGTCACTACAGTTGATATCAGAGCTTAAGTTAAGTATTACCTTGGCTCTGTGGCGTAACTCAGTAGAGATGGGATTGGTAATATCCTAGATTGAGTTGAGTGTATATATACGAGTGAACATATTTGTTATTTAATTTAAAAAAATTTGTTTTATATTGTGGAGCTTTATTGGTTGAGTGGCTTATGAATTCTGGTCGATGGTGGGGCACCACAATATCGATAGGGGTTTCTAAACACTCAAATACGATGAACCAACATGATATGTTTTGAAATTAACATAGTATAATTGGTTGTATTGGTTGTTATTATAATCGAATAAGATTATAAAACGTGAAATGGTTATAAATAACTAATCAGAATTCATATAAGTAAAGTATGTCAAATAAGATGAAGTAAATCTGAATTTAAATCAGATTTGGAATTATAATAAGGAAATTTTAAGTTCCTGGGAGAGTTTGAAATTTGTTTTCAAATTGAAAAAGAAATATAGTATTGAACTCACTTCGATCGCTGGGAAAATCATTCTGATGATGGTGTACACATCATCAGTGTGATTTTCAAGTTTCAAAGTGATGGATTACTACCAAAGATTTTATTTTGAATTGTTTTGATAAAACAAGTGTTTTGAAATTCAAAGGTTTTGAATTGGTGTTATTATTTCAAAGTTTGATTTGAAATGAACCCAGGGATTTAAAATTCTGGAATTTAAATTTAACTTAAAAAGTTAAATGGATTGAGATGATATAAGTAAAAATAAATAAAAATTTGACTTGAATTAAGTTAAATAAGATCTGGATTTGATTATAGAATAATCTGGAATGGTATTGGAATTGGTGAGTTAAAATTTTGAAAATCAAGAATGGAACTCGAGTTAAGAATGAGATGTGATTTATGGATATAAACTGTTTGGAGTTGATTGGTATGGCATGGTATATGCAGAGTTGGTAACAAATGGAAGGAATATAATAACATGCCCGACAAAAAGGTACAAGTTTATATTTCACATGGGTTTGAGATTTATGAGCCGAATTGGCAAGCCGCTTGGCTGTTTGATTTTCTTTTGAGTTGGGAAGGCCTAGAGAGGCGAGTTGTGGTTTTACTGATAGGGCTGTACGAAGGAGGTTATGGCGAAATTTTCCGAAAATTTAAGACGTTAGAAAATTTTCAGGATTTTTGAAAATTGAGTTAGTCGGAATAAATTAATATCTTAGTCGATAATAATTGGTTCAGTTGAAACCAAAAGTTGAGAGGTAAACAGATAAATATTTACCCAGTAGATAGGGTCGTCCTCTACCTTAGCAATTTCGAGGACGAAATTATTTTAAGTGGGGAGGAATGTAATGACCCGGATATTTGACGTTGTAATAATTAACTTATTTAATTATTTAAATAACGAATATATTATTTAATCGACGATGTTAGAACGTATAATTTTATTATAATTAAAATCAAGCTTGAAATGGCACGGCAGTTCGTTATTTGGCGATTTGAACTTCAACTGAATGTACAAGATTCGTTTTAAATCGGATTTCTGTGAAACAAGAAATGTGTGGAGCTGGTGGAGTATATATTTCTAGTGGAAGAGAAAAATCAGGATTTCGTCGTGTAGATTTTGAGATATGTCCAAATCAAATTTTGAAATAGTCGCTATAGAATCGTTTATCGACCGTAACGGATTTTTCGATATAACTAGAGATCGGGTTCGAATTTAAACAAGGTTCTTTTGGGAAATAGTGATAATTTAATTTTTTAGAATTTTATGGTAATTTTTAATTAATTAAATAAGCAACTTTATATTTGGAGTATTTTGCACCCTTAATCAGCGATTTTGGGGTCTCACAATATGAGTTAATCTCCCGGTATTATTATATTTTTGGGATCGTGACACCGAGCTTGACACAACGGTAGGTTTAATTCGGTCTATAGCGATCCATAGAAACAAATATATACGCTACATATAAATGTAAACGGCACTTCCTTAGCTTTAAAGCATGACAAATATGATAACAAGGACAACTCGCATACGATCAGGAAAATGTTATATATAAAAGTTGGTTTCCTTCACAACTAAGAAATCGTACCACCATCTCTTCAAAGTTATACGCACTGTCTTTTTGGTCGGCCTACGTCCTTTCTAATTGAATGCATTTCCGATTAAATACACGCCACCAGTTTACTTCATGACTAAGTTAGATTATAGATATGTCCCTTCCTTGCTGAGTTATATTTCCAACCATCTAATCTAATAAATTCCGTCACCATGGTGAAAACGTGTACCTAATAATATATAATATACAATCTATGTAAACTATTTCTTCAATACTGAGTTTAGTTGCTACCCTCCCTTCTTAACGTCCTATCCTACTACTACTTACACCACGTCCTATCCTACTACTTACACCATGACTTGTCATCCATCACAAACCTGCTCTTTGCCGACCTACACTAAAATCTTTGCTTAGCGCCCAAGAATATTTCATCTATAAATATGCAGGAACACGCATCATTTTTGTCTAGTTTTGCTTCAACAAAAAACACTGAAAAATCGTGGATCTCACGGCTTGTAAAATCTAAAACAAAAGAAAGCAAATCTCACGCTCCTCAAAAGAAAATCCAATACAAAATGAACGCAAGTCTATTCGATCCTATGAGTGTATAAATGTGGAAGCTACAGCCTCATGGAGATGCTTCTGCGCGCGATGTAGAGAGGAATGCCGAGTTCAAGGAAATTGTATGGGGTACATGGAGATTTTGAAGGAGAAGCTAACGATGTTGTCAGATTTGGAGATGGTGGTTTATAGGAGGAGCTATAAGTGGAGAAATTTCGGCAAATGACTGAAGGACTTGGGAACATTTTGGAAAAGAAGAGGACGTGCAAGGCAACATGATGGTACAGGAGTTGGATGCTTGTTTTGGGGGTTGAACGGTGTATGCTGCGTGCATATACATTGGGACATGCGGTTTGTATGTGAGGAGGATGATATGTGTGTACTGTTTTATGAAGGAAAGAGTTGGGGTACTCATGAAGGACGGATATACACGCATGGGGTGTGACATTAAGGATGTGAAGAAGTGGGGTGAACATTTGAGAAGGGTACTCAAACTAGTACGCGAGTGAAAGGTGTGGAGTTGGGTTTCTTTGTTTCAAAAAGTATGGGCGCAGGTTATTTAACAGTGTATTAAAGGATGTGAAGAGGAGTTAAAGGGATGATGAGGTGTAATGCGAGGAGGGAGTGTGAATAAAGAACAGTAAGTGAAGATGGCAACTTCAAAGTTGCATGCAAGTTTTGAGGAAAGCAGGGTGATGGCACTACTGAATTTGGAGCACAGGGAGGAAGGAGAGGAGACTTCAACATCGGGTTTAGTTCGGTGGTGAGGCTTTCTGTTTTCGTGCAAAAATGGAGAGAGATGGATCGAAAACTATCATTGAAAATGGCGGAAGAAAAAGATACTAGAGTGGGGAAGGGATGTTGATGGAAGAAGAATCCCTGTTCACGTTGGTATGGTATAGTGGATGGGCCGATTTATATATTGACAGTGAGGCCCATTATTTTTATAAAAGGGGAAAGAAAGAATTTGGTTTTTAGAAATCGGAAATAGGGAAGATAATCTCCTGAATCATGTGTGCGAAGCAAAACGGGGGTCTGGGTTTTTGAAAGCATGGTTGGACCGAGAATTTACGGCAAAACAAGATCCGACAGGATCATATGGACAAACACTACCCAATGAAGCTGACTGGGAATGGATTGGAGCTCGTTTGAATTTATGGCGAAATAAATTGTTTGATTCAAATCAAATAACAGTTTATCGTTCTTTAACGATGAACTGCCAAAGTGAGTAAAACTCACTAACTCTTCTCAATTTATATTTTAATATAAATTGTACTTTATTTATTGACTGCTGTATATTGATTGTTAAACTGGACTGTTAAATAGATTTGATTGAAAACGTAGTTATAGTTAATCTATGTACTGTTAATCAAATATGGTTCTGTACAGCAGGATATTTCATTTCAAAATGAAATATGATATACATTATACTGTGTAACATCTCTAGATGCAGGGGGACAGGTTGGAGGAATCCGACTGGGTTCCTCAACAATTATTTTACTGTTTTCATATATTGTGATATATGTGTGATTTATAATCTGTTATTGATTATGGATGTTAGAACGATATTGATCATCGTTGTTTGATATTTTGAATATCATAAGAAAACCCTGAGTTGTGAAATGGAATATTTCAATATAGAATAAAGGAATTTTATAAAATCACAGGATTTTATAAAAAGGAATTTTTTTATAAAACGAACACGGTTTTATAAAAGGAAAGTATTTATAAAACGAATAGAGTTTTATAAAAGGGAAAATTGTTGATAAAACAAATAAAATAGGAAAAAGGAATATTTCAGTGTATATCGAAATAAAGGAGTTTTATAAAATCAACCGATTTTATAAAAGGAAACAATTTGAAAATAGAGTATTTATAAAATCATAGGATTTTATAAAAGGAATATTTATTTAGAAAATAAATAGAATAAAGGAGAATATTTATTTAGAAAATAAATAGAAATAAGAAATATTTATTTAGAGGGTAAATAGAAGTTGTAAATAGGAAATATTTGTAACGGTAAATAGAAGTTGTAAATAGGAAATATTTGTAACGGTAAATAGAAGTTGTAAATAGGAAATATTTGTAACGGTAAATAGAAGTTGTAAAAAGGGAAATAGTTGTAACGGAAAACGTAGTTTATCAAAAGGAGTTAATCAAACGTAGTTTATAAAAAGGGGTTAATCGAATATAGAAATTAAGAAGTGAAGTTAAACAAAAATTAGAAACTGACTAAAGATTAGTAAGTTGAATAGTTTTCTGAGTGTTGATCTGATGTTGGTTTCGGCCTTCAGGGTTTATACTTAGAGAATTGTTCTCTTACTAGTTTACAGTTAGGGACTAATAGTTGTGGAATGATAGTGATGCATAAATGAGGATTGGAAATGTTTTCCAATGTTGAAAATGTATATTTTCTAGTTTTAGAAAATATGAATATATATATATATATGATTGATGATTGGATCGATAATTCCGTTTGGAATTAAGATCGTTGTTGGTACACCGACATATTTTCATTTGATAGTTAAGTCACAGACTACCGAAGTTTTGACCATTTTACGTTGTAAACATGGAGAGACCGGTTGGATTATTATCCGAAGAACCACTCCATATTGACATAAGCTTTGTGATTAAATACGATGAAGCTAATTGAAGACGGTGTTATGCAAGGGCTGTCCTGTTTACAGAATAGTGCCTTCGGTTTCGTTCAATCCCAGAACGAACGTAAATGGACGAATGTCTGACAGAATAGTTCCAATGATCGAAAGAGTTGGACTGTACAAATATATATGGTGGCCAACGGATTTATTCCCTTCGCATAATATCCAGAATCTATTTGTGCAGATCCAACTAAATGATTAACGGATCTGATAATGTGGCATTCAAAGTGATCGTGTTATAAATGAATGGAAAGTAAGCATAGCTTCTAGCCTCACATCCGGTAAATGACAGAAATCGGGCAGGCAGCATGGCTAAGTCGGTCGCACCGAAGTAGGGTGTATAATCACCTATCTAGAGAATATTCATTTGCTTCTTTTAATCTATCAATGCTGTCCCATATACATACGGGAAACGGTTGCTGATCCCAACCGTTGGTGATGTACATTCGATACACTCAAGCGAAATGAGTGGTCGGTCATGTGTGGCTGAGTTGCAAGATGTTCTTATTGAACTCCAGTGTATCGTTCCTAGAGTACACTGATCGGAAGGTGATTCCATACCTTGTCATAGTTGGAAATCCATTATCCAATACGCACCCGCAGTTTTGATTGTATACTATATATGTAGAACGTGAGATGAAAGCGTTTCTGCTAGATTGATATCTAATTGTATTTAGACATTATTATAATATCAGTGATACTGCTTTTCAAAGATGTTGGATTCTCATAAGGGAAAAACCCGTTCCGTATTCACGGCGTGGTCTTATGAGATATCATATACCTGTTAAAATGATTTGAGTTTACTCACACCAGTCCATGACTGACCCGGAGTTTATTTGTTTTGTTTCCCTAAACTCTTGGGTGCCTAAATTTGTACGGGCAGTCAAGTAGTCGGGATTTACAGATATACTGGAAGAGCTTGGAGCAGGAGGCTTCAGGATTCTACATCTATTATTATTTCCGCTGTTGTTGTAAGCGCTGCACTCTGATAAGTGCTATTGTATATATAACTGTTTGTATTTCAAAAGTTATGTTATATTTTATTCGTTCCGCTGTGAGATTCGTGTTTACTCTGATGATGATGTTCTTCTTCTTCTTCTTTTCTAATAGTTCTACCTTATCTATTCTCACCCTCTATCTTCTTTCTATTAGTTTCTTGAATTTCCAGTGCAATTTGGGGTTGGACTTGTGTTATTTAGTCAGCTCAAATTGGACCGGATTTTCGGGTCACTTCAGTTGGTATCAGAGCTTAAGTTAAGTATTACCTTGGCTCTGTGGCGTAACTCAGTAGAGATGGGATTAGTAATATCCTAGATTGAGTTGAGTGTATATATACGAGTGAACATATTTGTTATTTAATTTAAAAAAAATTGTTTTATATTGTGGAGCTTTATTGGTTGAGTGGCTTATGAATTCTGGTCGATGGTGGGGCACCACAATATCGATAGGGGTTTCTAAACACTCAAATACGATGAACGAACATGATATGTTTTGAAATTAACATAGTATAATTGGTTGTATTGGTTGTTATTATAATCGAATAAGATTATAAAACGTGAAATGGTTATAAATAACTAATCAGAATTCATATAAGTAAAGTATGTCAAATAAGATGAAGTAAATCTGAATTTAAATCAGATTTGGAATTATAATAAGGAAATTTTAAGTTCCTGGGAGAGTTTGAAATTTGTTTTCAAATTGAAAAAGAAATATAGTATTGAACTCACTTCGATCGCTGGGAAAATCATTCTGATGATGGTGTACACATCATCAGTGTGATTTTCAAGTTTCAAAGTGACGGATTACTACCAAAGATTTTGTTTTGAATTGTTTTGATAAAACAAGTGTTTTGAAATTCAAAGGTTTTGAATTGGTGTTATTATTTCAAAGTTTGATTTGAAATGAACCCAGGGATTTAAAATTCTGGAATTTAAATTTAACTTAAAAAGTTAAATGGATTGAGATGATATAAGTAAAAATAAATAAAAATTTGACTTGAATTAAGTTAAATAAGATCTGGATTTGATTATAGAATAATCTGGAATGGTATTGGAATTGGTGAGTTAAAATTTTGAAAATCAAGAATGGAACTCGAGTTAAGAATGAGATGTGATTTATGGATATAAACTGTTTGGAGTTGATTGGTATGGCATGGTATATGCAGAGTTGGTAACAAATGGAAGGAATATAATAACATGCCCGACAAAAAGGTACAAGTTTATATTTCACATGGGTTTGAGATTTATGAGCCGAATTGGCAAGCCGCTTGGCTGTTTGATTTTCTTTTGAGTTGGGAAGGCCTAGAGAGGCGAGTTGTGGTTTTACTGATAGGGCTGTACGAAGGAGGTTATGGCGAAATTTTCCGAAAATTTAAGACGTTAGAAAATTTTCAGGATTTTTGAAAATTGAGTTAGTCGGAATAAATTAATATCTTAGTCGATAATAATTGGTTCAGTTGAAACCAAAAGTTGAGAGGTAAACAGATAAATATTTACCCAGTAGATAGGGTCGTCCTCTACCTTAGCAATTTCGAGGACGAAATTATTTTAAGTGGGGAGGAATGTAATGACCCGGATATTTGACGTTGTAATAATTAACTTATTTAATTATTTAAATAACGAATATATTATTTAATCGACGATGTTAGAACGTATAATTTTATTATAATTAAAATCAAGCTTGAAATGGCACGGCAGTTCGTTATTTGGCGATTTGAACTTCAACTGAATGTACAAGATTCGTTTTAAATCGGATTTCTGTGAAACAAGAAATGTGTGGAGCTGGTGGAGTATATCTTTCTAGTGGAAGAGAAAAATCAGGATTTCGTCGTGTAGATTTTGAGATATGTCCAAATCAAATTTTGAAATAGTCGCTATAGAATCGTTTATCGACCGTAACGGATTTTTCGATATAACTAGAGATCGGGTTCGAATTTAAACAAGGTTCTTTTGGGAAATAGTGATAATTTAATTTTTTAAAATTTTATGGTAATTTTTAATTAATTAAATAAGCAACTTTATATTTGGAGTATTTTGCACCCTTAATCAGCGATTTTGGGGTCTCACAATATGAGTTAATCTCCCGGTATTATTATATTTTTGGGATCGTGACACCGAGCTTGACACAACGGTAGGTTTAATTCGGTCTATAGCGATCCATAGAAACAAATATATACGCTACATATAAATGTAAACGGCACTTCCTTAGCTTTAAAGCACGACAAATATGATAACAAGGACAACTCGCATACGATCAGGAAAATGTTATATATAAAAGTTGGTTTCCTTCACAACTAAGAAATCGTACCACCATCTCTTCAAAGTTATACGCACTGTCTTTTTGGTCGGCCTACGTCCTTTCTAATTGAATTCATTTCCGATTAAATACACGCCACCAGTTTACTTCATGACTAAGTTAGATTATAGATATGTCCCTTCCTTGCTGAGTTATATTTCCAACCATCTAATCTAATAAATTCCGTCACCATGGTGAAAACGTGTACCTAATAATATATAATATATAATCTATGTAAACTATTTTTTCAATACTGAGTTTAGTTGCTACCCTCCCTTCTTAACGTCCTATCCTACTACTACTTACACCACGTCCTATCCTACTACTTACACCATGACTTGTCATCCATCACAAACCTGCTCTTTGCCGACCTACACTAAAATCTTTGCTTAGCGCCCAAGAATAATTCATCTATAAATATGCAGGAACACGCATCATTTTTGTCTAGTTTTGCTTCAACAAAAAACACTGAAAAATCGTGGATCTCACGGCTTATAAAATCTAAAACAAAAGAAAGCAAATCTCACGCTCCTCAAAAGAAAATCCAATACAAAATGAACGCAAGTCTATTCGATCCTATGAGTGTATAAATGTGGAAGCTACAGCCTCATGGAGATGCTTCTGCGCGCGATGCAGAGAGGAATGCCGAGTTCAAGGAAATTGTATGGGGTACATGGAGATTTTGAAGGAGAAGCTAACGATGTTGTCAGATTTGGAGATGGTGGTTTATAGGAGGAGCTATAAGTGGAGAAATTTCGGCAAATGACTGAAGGACTTGGGAACATTTTGGAAAAGAAGAGGACGTGCAAGGCAACATTATGGTACATGAGTTGGATGCTTGTTTTGGGGGTTGAATGGTGTATGCTGCGTGCATATACATTGGGACATGCGGTTTGTATGTGAGGAGGATGATATGCGTGTACTGTTTTTTGAAGGAAAGAGTTGGGGTACTCATGAAGGACGGATATACACGCATGGGGCGTGACATTAAGGATGTGAAGTAGTGGAGTGAACATTTGAGAAGGGTACTCAAACTAGTACGCGAGTGAAAGGTGTGGAGTTGGGTTTCTTTGTTTCAAAAAGTATGGGCGCAGGTTATTTAACAGTGTATTAAAGGATGTGAAGAGGAGTTAAAGGGATGATGAGGTGTAATGCGAGGAGGGAGTGTGAATAAAGAACAGTAAGTGCAGATGGCAACTTCAAAGTTGCATGCAAGTTTTGAGGAAAGCAGAGTGATGGCACTACTGAATTTGGAGCACAGGGAGGAAGGAGAGGAGACTTCAACATCGGGTTTAGTTCGGTGGTGAGGCTTTCTGTTTTCTTGCAAAAATGGAGAGAGATGGATCGAAAACTATCATTGAAAATGGCGGAAGAAAAAGATACTAGAGTGGGGAAGGGATGTTGATGGAAGAAGAATCCCTGTTCACGTTGGTATGGTATATTGGATGGGCCGATTTATATGTTGACAGTGAGGCCCATTATTTTTATAAAAGGGTAAAGAAAGAATTTGGTTTTTAGAAATCGGAAATAGGGAAGATAATCTCCTGAATCATGTGTGCGAAGCAAAACGGGGGTCTGGGTTTTTGAAAGCATGGTTGGACCGAGAATTTACGGCAAAACAAGATTCGACAGGATCATATGGACAGACACTACCCAATGAAGCTGACTGGGAATGGATTGGAGCTCGTTTGAATTTATGGCGAAATAAATTGTTTGATTCAAATCAAATAACAGTTTATCGTTCTTTAACGATGAACTGCCAAAGTAAGTAAAACTCACTAACTCTTCTCAATTTATATTTTAATATAAATTGTACTTTATTTATTGACTGCTGTATATTGATTGTTAAACTGGACTGTTAAATAGATTTGATTGAAAACGTAGTTATAGTTAATCTATGTACTGTTAATCAAATATGGTTCTGTACAGCAGGATATTTCATTTCAAAATGAAATATGATATATATTATACTGTGTAACATCTCTGGATGCAGGGGGACAGGTTGGAGGAATCCGACTGGGTTCCTCAACAATTATTTTACTGTTTTCATATATTGTGATATATGTGTGATTTATAATCTGTTATTGATTATGGATGTTAGAACGATATTGATCATCGTTGTTTGATATTTTGAATATCATAAGAAAACCCTGAGTTGTGAAATGGAATATTTCAATATAGAATAAAGGAATTTTATAAAATCACAGGATTTTATAAAAAGGAAATTTTTTATAAAACGAACACGGTTTTATAAAAGGAAAGTATTTATAAAACGAAGAGAGTTTTATAAAAGGGAAAATTGTTGATAAAACAAATAGAATAGGAAAAAGGAATATTTCAGTGTATATCGAAATAAAGGAGTTTTATAAAATCAACCGATTTTATAAAAGGAAACAATTTGAAAATAGAGTATTTATAAAATCATAGGATTTTAAAAAAGGAATATTTATTTAGAAAATAAATAGAATAAAGGAGAATATTTATTTAGAAAATAAATAGAAATAAGAAATATTTATTTAGAGGGTAAATAGAAGTTGTAAATAGGAAATATTTGTAACGGTAAATAGAAGTTGTAAATAGGAAATATTTGTATTGGTAAATAGAAGTTGTAAATAGGAAATATTTGTAACGGTAAATAGAAGTTGTAAAAAGGGAAATAGTTGTAACGGAAAACGTAGTTTATCAAAAGGAGTTAATCAAACGTAGTTTATAAAAAGGGGTTAATCGAATATAGAAATTAAGAAGTGAAGTTAAACAAAAATTAGAAACTGACTAAAGATTAGTAAGTTGAATAGTTTTCTGAGTGTTGATCTGATGTTGGTTTCGGCCTTTGGGGTTTATACTTAGAGAATTGTTCTCTTACTAGTTTACAGTTAGGGACTAATAGTTGTGGAATGATAGTGATGCATAAATGAGGATTGGAAATGTTTTCCAATGTTGAAAATGTATATTTTCTAGTTTTAGAAAATATATATATATATATATATATATGATTGATGATTGGATCGATAATTCCGTTTGGAATTAAGATCGTTGTTTGTACACCGACATATTTTCAATTGATAGTTAAGTCACAGACTATCGAAGTTTTGACCATTTTACGTTGTAAATATGGAGAGACCGGTTGGATTATTATCCGAAGAACCACTCCATATTGACATAAGCGTTGTGATTAAATACTATGAAGCTAATTGAAGACGGTGTTATGCAAGGGCTGTCCTGTTTACAGAATAGTGCCTTCGGTTTCGTTCAATCCCAGAACGAACGTAAATGGACGAATGTCTGACAGAATAGTTCCAATGATCGAAAGAGTTGGACTGTACAAATATATATGGTGGCCAACGGATTTATTCCCTTCACATAATATCCAGAATCTATTTGTGCAGATCCAACTAAATGATTAACGGATCTGATAATGTGGCATTCAAAGTGATCGTGTTATAAATGAATGGAAAGTAAGCATAGCTTCTAGCCTCACATCCGGTAAATGACAGAAATCGGGCAGGCAGCATGGCTAAGTCGGTCGCACCGAAGTAGGGTGTATAATCACCTATCTAGAGAATATTCATTTGCTTCTTTTAATCTATCAATGCTATCCCATATATATACGGGAAACGGTTGCTAATCCCAACCATTGGTGATGTACATTCGATACACTCAAGCGAAATGAGTGGTCGGTCATGTGTGGCTGAGTTGTAAGATGTTCTTATTGAACTCCAGTGTATCGTTCCTAGAGTACACTGATCGGAAGGTGATTCCATACCTTGTCATAGTTGGAAATCCATTATCCAATACGCACCCGCGGTTTTGATTGTATACTATATATGTAGAACGTGAGATGAAAGCGTTTCTGCTAGATTGATATCTAATTGTATTTAGACATTTTTATAATATCAGTGATACTGCATTTCAAAGATGTTGGATTCTCATAAGGGAAAAACCCGTTCCGTATTCACGGCGTGGTCTTATGAGATATCATATACCTGTTAAAATGATTTGAGTTTACTCACACCAGTCCATGACTGACCCGGAGTTTATTTGTTTTGTTCCCCTAAACTCTTGGGTGCCTAAATTTGTACGGGCAGTCAAGTAGTCGGGATTTACAGATATACTGGAAGAGCTTGGAGCAGGAGGCTTCAGGATTCTATAGCTATTATTATTTCCGCTGTTGTTGTAAGTGCTGCACTCTGATAAGTGCTATTGTATATATAACTGTTTGTATTTCAAAAGTTGTGTTATATTTTATTCTTTCCGCTGTGAGATTCGTGTTTACTCTGATGATGATGTTCTTCTTCTTCTTCTATTCTAATAGTTCTACCTTATCTATTCTCACCCTCTATCTTCTTTCTATTAGTTTCTTGAATTTCCCGTGCAATTTGGGGTTGGACTTGTGTTATTTAGTCAGCTCAAATTGGACTGGATTTTCGGGTCTCTACAAATTAGCTACATTGCCCAATTCAAATAAAATGAGGAATACAAACTTTGTTAAATGCATATTACAAAAGCACAGGACATTCAAATAGGTCTGTTACTTTTTACATAAAAGATCGTGCAATTTATGATCCAACGATGTTTATGAAACCAAGGCTTCAGTTGTAAGCCATGGAAATTAAGTCTAAACTAAGATTCGAGAATTCGTCTCAGCTTCGGTCGTTTGAAAATTTGTTAGTTTCGGCGGGTTTCGTAAATTTCGGTAGTTTCGGTTTTGTTTAGGTTTCGGTCCAAATTTTGAATTTTAGTATTTTGGTAATGAACTTGTTAAGGGTAAAGAAATGAAAATATATTATATAATCTATCGTTCATGGTTGCAGCAAAAAAATCCCAAAAACAAAAGTGGGAAATGGTAAATTATATTGTCAAGTTAATAGCCCACAGTATATTTCCCAAAGACACATGCCCACAATTGTTACAACCCTTAAAATATATGCCCCCTCTGCACAAAAATCGATGCTTTTCTCAATTTAAAAAACATGCTACTTTCCTCGATCAGAAAAAAACACGTTGCTTTTCTCGATTAAAAAAAAATGATGCTTTCGATCGAATCGATCCTTCAGTTCATGGAAATTGAGAAGCGGGAGAAAAATTAACTCACGAAATCAGTAAAACACGTGCCTCGAATTCATTGTTGATTCGTGTTTCTGCTGATTGATGATTTTGATTTTGTTCTCTTTATTTGAATCGCTTCTTACTTGCACAGTTTTCACATGTTTACGTACGAAGAGATTTGCTTTTTTTTTCATGCCCTAAAACAGAAACTGGTTTTGGGGGACGGTTTCGGACTGCCGTCCACCGGTAACGATCCGGTAACCCCGAAATTTTAGGGTGTCGGAAGAAACCTATACATATACTCACAAAATAGTTGAGTTTAAAGGAAAAAATACGAATTTTAAAGGAAAAAATATGAATTTTAACTACTAAAAATTGTTCAAGGAAAAGTATATATGTACAACAACTAATTTTTTTTATAGATTGCACATAACAATCTAACGGATAAACAAAAAAGAATGCAGGAGAAGTCAAAGCTATAACATAAAAAGAGCACTATTAACGTTTCAAGGCGTATGTAACCCAAAAAATTTCAGAGCCTAATATTTCATCTTTTTAGGAAAAGTGAAATGGACATAGTGAATTTCTAGAATGATGAACATAGATATATTTATGTGTGTGCGTGTGTGCGTGTGTGTGCATGCGAAAGGAAGCACCTAAGAATCTAACAGATATTTTTTCCCCTTCAATGCCAAAACATGTTATGACAACATGATCATTCAAAAATAGAGTAGAATACTTTAGACAATGTACCCTTATTTCTCATAGCCTTAAAATCCAATTATTTTCTGTCATGTTGTCCAATATGTCTCAGTGATAGTAAACACCCACGCCGAAGTAAAAAAATAATACTAATATAGTAAACCAAACAAAGGAAATTCTAATCGAATTTCAAGTCCTGATGTGATTGTGGAAACTAAATTATAGAGTATAACGTTTTTACGTCATAAAAGGTTGTGATGCATATTCTTATACACCTCAGTCTGTTGGTCTAAGCTCAACGGTAGGATGTACAGTCTAGTGCATGATCCTAGCTTTATACATAGTTAATATTTAGTAATATCATGAGTAATTTGTACACTGAAGTTGAATTTTATTTTAATTCTCTTTAGTTTTAGAGAACGACATTGTCGTTTTTAAAGCGATTCAGACATTAGATAGAAGAATATATGTACATAACATATAAAGTTTAAACCGTATATAAAAAAGGTCATCATTACTCAACACAGAACTAAAAACCAAACATGCAAATGATATACAGTTTTTTCCCCTGAAATATAAGCAAATAAATGACCTTAGTAAATAAAGTTGAATATAAACTCAAATTTTCAAGAATACAGGCCATTAAATCAAATATATCAAATACGGAAAAAAGATAGCAACATAAAGCAATTGAAAAAAGGGAACATAATTTACCTACATAAGTCTATGAATGGTGGAAGTAGAGAGTCTATATATAGATCATTGATTTCATCTCTAGTAATTCTGAATACCTCTTTCATGCACTATAGCTGCAACATGCTTACGATCAGGCATATCCATTATATTGAAATAAACCACCTGCAACTCAACAATTGACTATGTATATCCTATCATCTTCAAACAAATTGCTTCGCACAAAACACAAATTTTGTCGGAAAACTCTACTATGAGCAATCATAAGTAAGAACACAATTAAATCATTGTCAAACCATACTTTCCATTGCATAAGATAAGGCAGAAAAATAGAATATAGGGAATAAAATTAAGGAATTATGTGTAGTTGTCCTATCTATATATCAAATTGTACTTCTGGAGGTGATGGTTTTATTCCAGGATTTTGCCAACATTAATTTTGGGGCTTCCCAATAGTAACAGCACCACTGTTTGCAGTTTTATTAATAGTTGTTGCATAGAAAAAATGGGTCAAGGGACCAATGCCTGCACTAGCTACGACGCTTTGGATTTGCTGATGAGTTAAATGCATAAAATGTAAATAAAAATGTATTAGGAGATGACATTAGAATATGAATATAAGAACTGGTAGCAACTGAATACTACATCATAATGGTAAATAGAAGACATAACATAAATTACTTTAAGGTGGAAGCATATAGGATTAAGCAAGTATTCTTAGGTGAAAACAAATTTTCATCAAATGATTTAGTTTTCTTGAGTTCATCTCAACGTTCTTTCAAAATGGACCAATAAATGCAAATTGTATTTCATTAGAGGAATATTTTTTCTTCTCACATAAGATTTTCAACCATACAAATACATTTGAGATAAACAAACTTATATATGAGTATGCAAAAATAATCATTGGCTAACTCCCTACATTGGCAAAGATATTTTAACAAAAAAGTTAGCTATAATCAATCAATTTACTACTGTTAACAATGTTTACTATTATAAACATATATTCAGTATTTCACCAGTGTGATGTTATTCATTTTTGCAAAACTAAACATATTTAAGAACATGAAGGTGTAATAGGTAACATGGTTTTTTATCTCCAAAAAATACGACGATCATGATACTCAAGTACTGAAGATGGAAATTATTTTTCTATAAAATAGATATATTTTTAGTGTGAGATTATTCTGTACATAATCTATACAAAGACATTGTAGTGGTATTCAGGATGACTTGGAAAATAAATTTTGTGTCCTCATGTGGGACTGTGTGCAGTCAGTTAATTGTAAATGGAATAATTTAGAATCCACAATTAATCGGTAATATTATTAATTTCGTACACTAATTTTCCCAATAACATGATTTAGAAATAATAGTTATGCAGTAATTAATTTAATACTACATAATGACATTGGATGGCACAAAATTGATAATTGTCAATTGGCTCTAAAACTATGGTTATGTCCGACACCATAAAGTGAGTCTGTAGTATTACCTTAGACTCAAATTTTCATTTGTAGTTTAATGAAATATGAGGATTAAAAGTTCGCATATACTGGGGGAAACATGATTTTTTATGTGAGCTTTTATCACGGTCATTAAGAGTTGTAACATATTGAAATATAAGGATTAAGAATTACCAACGAAAGTACATCCTGTTGTTGACTAAACTTGTCACATTAGTCAATTAAGTCGTACGGATATTTATGTAGGCTTTTATTATGTTTATTAGTCCATACAAAAAATAAAAATGGTAATGAAGTTAGCAGAGAATTTTCACGTAATAAAAATGGATTACTAATTGTTGCTTTGTATGTAAAACATAAATAATACATAGATTCAAACACATAACTTAAATCACAAACATTTTCGATTTCATTACTTCTAGTTCATGCCATGCACTTGTCTTAAATTGGTACATCTTCAATCACATCAAGAACCTGATCCCTATCAAATTTATAAAAGAAAACTTAAACTTACAGAATTTAAATTACAAATACGATATATTTCTTTTAAAATTAAAAATATGAAGTTTGGTTTGGTGTATATGGCTCAATTGACGCTGAAAAGATATGAAGTTCCTTAAGGCATAATTTCATTATACATTGTCAATTTTACTAACAAAAATAAATCTAAATGTACGAAATATAGTTACAATGCTAAAGGATTGCAATAACTAAAGAATATTTCAATGACAAATATAATGATCGAGATTGATAAAATTATCTTTCTTTTTTAATAAATTTATTTGGCTGGTTAGTTTAGTATAAAACATTTTTTTTCCTCAATCCACCAATTTAAGAAATATGAAGATTTCGGAATAATGATGAAGCACCTTTTGATAAGCTTAGATGATCAAGTGACACTTCGCCCCAATGCTTTTGGAAATATCTAGTTGCTAGCTTTCCCAATCTGCATTCTTCAACAAAAACCTAATGTCTAAAATTCAAATAATCTTAAAATTGAAGTTCTAAACCTCAAGTTTTAGGTTTCACATAAATTACTAAAAAAATTCGTAATAGCATAAACCTTACAATAAATTACTGAATGGATCTAATTGGAAAGAAGATATATTGACATATATAGTGAACAATAGCATGAGTACAAAATATATGAACTGAAGAAATTTTAATATTCATATTGAGTTAAAAAAAATGTTGTATCATATGTAATTATAACGAGAAAGCAATAGAAAATAAATATTGAAAGTTATGGTTTTAGTTCCATACTTGTATTTTTACCAACAACACAATCAGATAATCTCCAATAAAAATTCATGTTGAAATAATTAGATTGATTCAGTTGTAACTTATAATAGTCGATCTAATTATGTGTGTATGCAACACTGAATTTACATGTAGTCAATCAAACAAAAGAAGGTTAAAAAATGATAGTTGTTTGAAGCTAAAAAGTGAATGTAAAAATATATTGCAAGGTGAAGAAAAATGATTATGCCAACTAATCTACAACTTCTGGAGGTGCTACTTCAAGCAATGTAGCTTTGGAGAATGCTGTAAGTACTCAGTACATCAAACAAGTCTTATAAAAATAATTTTAAATTACGAAATACGGAACAGAGCACTGTTACGTTGGTTGTTTCACATTGATAAATTGATAGTGTTATTAACAAAATCTTATCTATGAATAAAAATAAACATTATTATGAATACAAAATACATGAACTGAATAAATTTTAAAATTCTATATTATGAACTAAAATGCAAAGTATCATGTATTATAGAGAGAAATAATTGTAAGAAATATAAAACAAATATTGAAAGTTATAGCTTCAGTTCTTTACTTATTCTTTACCAACAACATAGTCAAACAATTTCCACTAAAATTCAGGTTGAAATAGTTAATAGATTCAATTGTAAAAATTAACATTGCATAAATGACTTAAAAGATGGATTTTGCACGTTTCTAATATTATTTCTAACTATTTAGTTTAAAGTTTGGACTTTATCATCTTAGAAAGACATGGAGACAAAATCATCTCATTAGTTTTCAATAAATTTATGATTCTATAAATGCTTATTTTTACATTTGCATAAATTTAAGAGTAAAGAAAAACCACTATACATATTCTAAAAATGCTAAGTATCATGTATTACGGGGAGAAATAATTGTAAGACATATAAAAAAAACATTGAAAGTTATAGATTCAATTCTTTACTTATTCTTTACCAACACATAGTCAAACAATTTCCACAAAATTTCAAGTTTAAATAGTTAGATTGATTCAATTGTAAAAATTACCATTGCATAAATGACTTAAAAGATGGATTTTGCGCGTTTCTAATATTATTTCTAACTGTTTACTTTAAACTTTGGACTTATCATCTTAGAAAGACATGGAGACAATACCATCTCATTAGTTTTCTATACATTTATGATTCTATAAATGCCTATTTTTACATTTAAATAAACTCAAGAGTAAAGAAAAACCTCTATACAAATGCTACTTGTATTTGTAGATTTACAACTTATATAAATAATTATAATCTTCCACCTAAGAGCATTGATTATCATCATATGATTTATTTATTTGGGTATAGAAAGAAAAATATATGTGAAATATACACTGCTTAGAATCATTCCTGTCTTTTTATGGTGTTAATTCCAAATATTTTGGTTCATCGGTTTTTGACTTAAATGCACATAATTTATTTCTTGAGTTATTTCTTCATTTCCACTATCACAAATTAACCACTACATAAAAAAAAAAAAAGGTGAACGAAGGTTTCAATGCCAACAGTACTTCATCAGTTTTTTGATTTTTAAAAATAAATGATTCATTTGAAAAGTGTGTGTGGTACTGTAAAGAGCAATCAACTGAAGACCAAAATTACAACATATATACGTAATTGTATATAAAATATTGCTTATAATAAATTTTATCTTAGAGAATTTAGTATAGCCTATAAGATTGGAGAGTAATTGAAGTTAAATTACATTATTTAGCAAAACTCTACAAATTCATGACAAGTTATTATAATGGTAAAGAGTTGTAAGCTAAACAGGCACACGATTATTTATTATTAAATATGGAATATGCATCAAGTTGAATTGATTTTACTCAAAAAAAACTTAGGATAATGAATATGCTAATTAAGAAAACACTCTAATGTGCATAGACATGATATATTTTCACTACAACAAATTGACCATATTACAACGGTGGAAAAAAGTTGTAAAAGACTTTTTACAACAATGGAGCCACCGTCGTCTATTAAGAATTTGTAATAGGCTAAAATCTTTTACTACTTTTTTGCACGGTTGCGACACTGTTGTAAAATGTATATTTTACAACTGTTTTCCACCGTTGTAATAAACTTTATTACAACTATTTATAACAGTTGTAATATATTTTTATTAGAAGTGTTTTTTAAAGTTGTAATATATGAACAAATTATATACATATTATTAATAAAAGAATTCATTTCACAACATATTATCTACAAAACTGAAAATATTAAACAAACTTAAAACACAAACCAAAACAATATATTAGAATTTTCAAACTCTCATCATTTTTTTATAAATCATACAAGTATCTCAAGTACATAAAGAAAATACAAAGTTCATTATCCAAGACTCCAAAATCCAAATGACTTGAAGTCATCTTTCATAAATATACATCACTAGAAGTAATACAAACATAATGAAATTGAGATTTTCTCGCGGTAATGGACTTTATTAATAATTTACTGATAACAACACTTTTGGTGTACATGCATGGGTGGTCCATCCTTTAGGGTGCATGGATTGGTTATCAGCGAAACAAAGCCCATATTTCAATGGCTTTAAAAGTCATCATGTCTAGGTTCAGGTAAATGTTTAATTTTACGACAGGAACATGTCTACACTCAAATTTTGGGTATATTTATACAAAAGTAATTGGTAATGCATTAAGTCAATCCGTAAACTTGGAAACAGCTTGTTACTTGAGTAATCCCCTGTGAAAACACGTAAATTCCCCGTAAAGGAAAGCGCGGATTGTTCGAGAACAAGCCACAAATCAGAACGCAGACAGAAGAACATTTCATTGTATATTACAACAATACATCAAATTACAAGAATATATAGAGTATAAGTGAATATTACACAAAAACATCAGAGATTTAACTTACATTTAAATACATAGCAGCGGAAAATAATACAATACACAATTAGAAAGAGATATAAGGATACAAAGCTTTCCGGATATCGTTCCAGCTGTAAACCAGGATCCCATGAATATAAATCTGCAAAACCAAAACTACTAGCTGCCCGTGTCAAAATAGGGGCACCCAGAGTTTAGGTTAAAACAATAAACTCCGGGTCAGTCATGTGACTGGTGTGAGAACTAAAACAGTTAATCTTTATTTTTAAGTTAGGTAAATCAAGGGACCACGCCGTATAACACGGAACGGGTTTTCTCCCAAGAATACTAGTGCATAAAACAAACAGCGCAATGCTAAATAGAGAAAAATGAAGCTGTTATAAGACCCAGGTCCTATCATACAATGCAACGCAAGCCGGGGGATAGGGTTTTCCTTTATAACAGCCAAAGAATGCTTGATACGTTTAAAATAGATTATTTGATACTATTATAAGTGCATAGTGTATGAAACAACTTCAAATCATAAGTATCAATCATAGGCGGCATGGGTACCATATATCATGTCGCCATACTAGTTCTACAATTAAAACCGCAAAATCACGTATTTGGAAATTGGATTTCCATCTATGAACAGAGGCTAGGGATCGTCCTCACCGAATTTGTGACTCTCTAGCCCGAGCCACAGGCAAGCGCGCAGGCAAGCCTTTAGATCGTCAGGGTCGGTCCACCGATGTGGATTATTATGCCTGAACACTACGTTTCCCCGCCCTTTGGGGCGTAAATGAGCCAAAGAATGACTCCATCGGACCCGGATCGTCCGATCAAACCGAGGCGCCTCGCAACAGCAACAACCACACAGGTGAAAAGTATATAAATGTCAGGGCTGGTAGGTCACTGACACCACCCTAGCTAGAAAGAAACGCATGCCCTCCCTGAGGTCCTCTCCCGTTTTTGGTTCATAACCGGGGTGCGAGGCTCGCGAATTCACGTTACACAAAGCTGTGCCACACAGGCTGTGCTTTGATCATCACCACAAGACTTTGCTTTTCAACAGAAGCCTCGATCTATTGCAACTTAGGCATGCCACACAGGCAATTCACTCCATGCGATTGATATCCATCAATATATAACCCCTGAGCTCGTACGTCTCAGAGAAGGGCGTTAAGCAAGAGAATAAATTCTCCGCCGCCAAACAGATATATATTTAATAGAGATCAATCACACGGACTAAAATCCAATGTCAGACACACAGTCCATTTACAAGTCCGTTCTGGGTCTGAATGAAACCGGAGGCACCTAGTACCCCGCATATCCATCGATCTTCAAGCACGTCTGGACGATCACCAACTGTTTCCATCTTCTTGGGTGTGCAGCCCAATCAAGATCATCAGTAATCACCCAAACGATGTGAAGACTTCCGGTCTTCGACCATCGTCTTCATCTTCGACTTATCGTCGTATCAGTTATTCAGAATGGGATAAACCCGGTCTTCTCGAATAACTCACGTATATTTTAAATAAGTGTTACACAAACCCAACATACGCCTCATTCCAATTCATCAGTCACTAACCGTAAATTAATCAAGAGAACAATTCCCCAATTATTAACCCCGAAGGCTCAAACCAACAGCAGATCAATATCCATAAAACCATTCTGCTTGGCTAACCGACAGTTAGTTTCTAAATTTCACATTCATAGGGAAAGGTTCCCATTAATTTTATCAAAGATAAATTCCTTGAATTTATCCTTTAATCCTCCTTTGAATTTCGATTCAACTAGTCAGGATTAACGAACCTTACCGAGGTAATCATTTGTTTTAATTTCCCAATCCCAACCTATTCATCCCTTGAAGTAAAACTGGTTATACTTCATATCTAACACCACGGTGTTATCGGTAAATTCAATTACCATTTCACGTTCAAATCTAATTAAAGATTTAACTATCGCCTGGAGTAAAACTGGTGATACTCCATTTTCGATCATTTCAATCTAATTAAATATTCATTAAAACTCCACTTAGTTTTAATCTTTGACTGGGTTAAAGAATCAGTGTCATTTAAAAACATGGTTCACGATAAACCCAAAATCACATTCCATTAATTATCGGGTTAAAGAACAAGTGTTATTTAAAACACCGTTCACGATAAACCCAAAAATCAATATCAATTCAATTCCAATTAAATATTATTTAATTGGTACACTTAATTAAATCTAAATAAAAAGATTTAATCTTTTCTCAACTGGGTTCAAGAACAGTGTTAGTGAAGACACCATTCACGACAAACCCAAATCGCATTTGGTATTCAATATAAGGCTCTGAATAGAAAATATATCGTCTTATATTCAATATCAAATTCTACGATTAACAAATGTTTATTGGAAATAACGGTATAATTATATATCTTTCAAATTTCCATAACAACATACGTATAATCACGAATTCCGACATCGAAATATTCCGAAGACAATTTCGATTCAAATCCACTCCAATGCAATCATTGGAAATTCTGGTTATTTTTAAAACCCTTTTCAAATTCAATTTATTTATTTAGAAATAAATAGAATCATAATTCTAGTTCAAAACTAGTTCATTTCGATAAAAATCTATTTTTATCTTTTCAAATATGGAGTTTTTCATCCCAATTCTTCACAAATCATTTCTTATGATTTTACACAAATTATTAATATTTTTAATAATTTTATCAAGGCCCGTACAGTCAATTTCCATCAACGGCCATCGAACTGCACTTACAGCTACCTTTTTCAAATTTGATTTGGACATAATTCCAAATCCAACCGCTAGATTTCTAATTTCTAATATTCGTTAGAAAGCCCTTTTTGATACGAACCCAACGGTTCCGGTTTTAGGAGAATCCGACAGTCGTATCTCCCGCAATATCCATTCGAAGTCAATGGTCGAAATTCGCGAACTGCAGCGGCGCGGCGCGTTCTATTCAGGCCATTATATTATATATGTAATATATATAATATATACTTCGTCGATTTCAATTCAAAACGTGCTTTATAAATCGTTTTAAATTTATTTTCAAAACGGTTTCAACTTCATATTCAATTTCAAATCAAAATTGAATATTCCAATATAAATTCATTTTAAATTCTTTACAAATCGATTTTAAAATCATTTAAATTCAATTATATTCAATTTCAATTCGAATTCATTTATATTCAATTTCAATTCGAATTCAATTCTATTCAGTTTCAATTCGAATTCATTTATTCAATTTCAATTCGAATTCAATTCTATTCAGTTTCAATTCGAATTTCTATTATTTTCAAAATATTAGATTTTGAAATCACTTTCGATATTCATTATAAAATGAATAAAATCGATATATATATCGTTCACATCAAAATGCCGTCAATCTAATCAACACGGCTTCATATATTGATATTTTCAAATATTCCATTTCGAATATTTCTATTTCAAATATTTCTATTTCAAACATTTCTATTTCAATTTGTGACAGCCCGCCCCGCACCAGCCTGCATTTCCTCCAAAAGTGCGTTGTACACATGCCCGACTAGCACGAGACGGTCATCATAAGAAAGGAAAGAAGGGAATGAACTAATCAAAGAACCTGTAGAATGTCTCACAGCGCATGGAATAAAATATAATAATAACATACTTGACATAAAACAGGCGAGACAGTGCATAAGCTGATAACTAATAATCAATGTCAACATCAGAGCAGCGGAAATCAAAATACAGCTTATTACAATTTTCCAAATTTACTGTCTCTAAGCAAAAGAAAGCTGAAGTAGAAGATACACCAACAATGCCCAAGTAGTGATCTTCAACAACACAGGGAGAATATTATATATATAGTACGTGGAAGCCTCCTGCTCGTCTTCGGATCATCTACCCGTGCATCACCAGCTAACCTGTCTCTAGTCTGCTCGTGTGAGCACCCAGAGTAATAAGAGGAGACATAAAACTCTGGGTCAGACATAAAGCCTGGTATGAGCGATAAGCATCTAAACAGAATAATAACAGGTATACTAAACCATACCTGAACCTGGACCTGCAACCAAAGAGTTAGTACCACATACCGTACAATGCTCTAAGGTGCCATAATAAATAGTGTAAGAATACGGGGGTGGGGTGTGCATGTCACAATGATAGCAAGCAAATCATCCATAACAACCATCCTCACATCTCTCATTCAGTGCGTAAAGCATACGACATCTACCACTTTGGAACACTAGACAAACTGAGGTAACGACGAATCCCGACTTGTAGAAACCCTGCTGTGACCAAGCCAAACACTTGGAGTCATGACCAAACATTTCAATGACCCACTTCATTGGTCGTAGCCCTTGGTTCTACCGATGCCATAATGGCCCTGAATCCGCCTTCGTACCTCCTACCATAGTGGTCCAACGCTATAGACGTCGATAACTCCTTGGCACGCGTCCCGCAGCAAAGTCCAACCATGAAGTGAACTCGTTGGTTCACATCTGGATCCTGAGCTCTAACTTCCACTTGAACTACCTTTGCATTTCGGGTTATGGATCTTCCTCCTTCAAATCGGTTCGGATCATCATCTCTTCCACCAAATCGGGTCGGGTCGGGTTCGTGACCACCCATCGGATCGGTCCGGGTCCACCACCTCGGTTCGGTTCGCACCCTCCATCCTGTCGTGGTTCGTGCCGCCTTCAACCACCAAGCATCAGTCCTCGGATCGGGTCGGAGCCTTCTTTACGCCAGGTCGGTTCGCACGCGAGAGCTCGGTCGTGGCGCCATCACTTCAGGCAGGTCGGTTCGTGGCGTCTTGGGCTCATCATCTCGGAGCGGGTCGGATCCTTCAGCTCGTGGCGCAGCTTGCTTCGCTATAACGATCCGGTTCGGTTCGTGGTGAAGGGAAATGGGCGGTTCGGGTCGGGTAGGGGCGATCCGATCCGATTTCCTGCACTAATTCCTGCAACTTCCAGCAAGTGTTTATACGCCTCTCGACGGCGTTTTCGACCAATCTAACTATTGGAATCAACCACAAAGCATACCAAAGGGTCGTAGCAACTTGTAACAGCAACCACAAGCAACAAACAACAATTTAAATGAATCAAAATGGATCAAAAGTGGCCAAAGCTCCTTATTTTCCCTTAAGCATGTTTAAGTAAAACTGATCCTAGCGTTGACAAAACTTAATTAAATCGAACCAAATTTCTAACAAAGGCATAAAATATTATTTTCGAATTTCTAAACATTTCTCCAGAATTTATTAGTGTATAAATTCGCTAATCTTCACTAATTACCCTTAATTACCGTAATTAGTGCAAAAACTATGCAAATCACTCACCTTTGCCACTATAAAACTTTCGGACCTGAAGTGAACCTCTGATTTGCACGAATTCCAATGTATAACAGCAGCTCCACCTCGGTTCTTGTGCTAATCCCCCTTGATTTGATGCCTCTAAGCCTTAATCCTTGATTAGGAAGCGATTTTGGGTGTTTTAGAGAGATTTAGAGAGTGGAGATCATGGCTAGGTTAAGAGGAATGAAAGTGGCGGCTGGAAAATGTCTAAAGAAATGTTTTCTAACCCTAATCAGCACCTATATCCCCCTAAACCCGAAATTCCCCTTAGGCCTAGCTGCTAATCACCCGCTTAAGCTGTTTTTCACCATCTGAAACTTGTTTCAGCCATATCTCCCAAACGGTAAGTCCGTTTGGCTAATGTGACCACTCTACGGAAAGAGAAACCATCATCCAAAGCCAATGGAAGTGGTTTCAGGTCAAAATCCCTTTCCAGTCAAAAGTTATGGCCAAAACAGTGATAACTAGGGGTAAAATGGTCATTTAAAAATCGAGAAAAATCATGAATATGGGAAATGACCCCAACAGTCGTCTCCCAAAGTTACATGACCATACGACTTCGTATGTGACAGAAATAAATATTCTACGATCCTATGATGCGTAGAATGCGGGTCGTTACACTCTCCCCCCCTTAAGAAATTTCGTCCCCGAAATTCCATAACCCAAAACATACAAAGGATCCCGCATGCCTAACAACCACATACAACAATCAACATGCAAAACAAACAAACAAGCCTATCCTAGCATGCGGAAAACTAAATCAAAGTCAAAATCTTACCAGGTAAAGAGTTCTGGGTGTGTCTTCCTAATGCTCTCTTCTGTCTCCCAAGTACAGTCATTCTCGTCCTCGCCCCACTGAACCTTGACTAGCTTCACCGCCTTTCTTCGAAGTTGCTTTATGTCGTGCTCGACAATACGGGCCGGCTTGCGGTTCCCAACCGCCTCGGGTTCTACTTCGAAATCCTCTAACTGATTAGGTGAAATAGTCATATCTGAGTCGTGAACGAACTTCCTTAGTTGGGAAACATGAAATACGTTGTGAACTCCCGTCATCTTCTCTGGTAAGTCAATTCTGTATGCCAAATTCCCGACTAGTTCAAGAACAGGGAATGGGCCAACAAATCTTGGTGCCAACTTGCCTCTCCTGCCAAATCGTATTACGCTCTTCAACGGAGAAATCTTGACAAACACCAAGTCTCCAACGGAGAATTTTAAGTCTCTTCTCCTCTTATCAGCATAACTCTTCTGCCTATCTTGGGCAGCCTTCATTCGTTGTTGAATGATCTTGATCTTATCTGAAGTTTCCCTCACCACATCTGGTCCAAGCATAAACTTCTCGCCAGTCTCTATCCAACATGATGGTGAGTTGCACGGTCTTCCATACAAAGCTTCAAATGGAGCCATACCGATACTGGATTGGTAACTATTATTATATGCAAACTCTACTAGATGCAAATGGTCATCCCATGATCCACCAAAATCCAATATACATGCTCTCAAGAGATCTTCCAAAATACAATTCACCCTTTCCATCTGACCGTCGGTCTGAGGATGATATGCGGTACTGAGATGTAACTCTGACCCTAGAGCCTCTTGTAAGCTCTTCCAAAACCCACTAGTGGACAACGGGTCTCGGTCGCTCACAATGCTTTTAGGTATTCCATGAAATCTCACTACCCACTTCATATACAATTCTGCTAACTTAGCTGTCGTTCTGGTCGATTTGACTAGTAAAAACCTTGCGCTTTTAGTCAGTCGATCTACAATTACCCAAATGATGTCATATCCCGATCTAGTCCTTGGTAAACCATCGATGAAATCCATCGAGACTTGCTCCCATTTCCATTCGGGAATTTCTAATGGTTGCAACAACCCACTAGGCTTCTTTTGCTCGGCTTTAACTAGCTGGCAATTCATGCACTTGGATATAAACTTCCCAACGTCTCTTTTCATCCCTTCCCAGTAGTAAGTCTGCTTCATATCTCGATACATCTTATTACCACCGGGGTGTATAGTTAGCTTTGAGTGATGACATTCTCTAAGCACTTCATCTCTCAATCCGCTGACATTGGGTACAACAAGCTTTCCATTCTTTCTAAGCCATCCATCTCGATCAAGCCCATACTTGTTTATCTCCTCATCGATACCCATCTCTAACTTGGAGATGATTTCCAATAGGTTAGGATCGTCCCTCTGAGTAGAGCCGATCCGCTCAATTAAAGTGGGTCTGATCGTCAAACTTGCTAACATTTCTGGATCCAATTCGCACTTTGGTCTGAAATCAAACCCCGCGATAAACTCCAGTTGCTTCCATTCAAGGAACATAGCCCCTAGGCTGGCATGTCTTCTACTCAATGCATCAGCCACCGCATTGCCCTTTCCTGGTGTGTATGCGATGTCAAAATCATAGGAAGCTAAGAACTCTAACCATCTCTGCTGACGGAGATTCAGATCTTTCTGAGAGAAGAGATACTTTAACGACTTATGATCTGTAAACAGCTCAAACCTTTCTCCCAAGAGATAGTGTCTCCACATATTTAACGCGAACACGATCGCTGCCAATTCTAAATCATGGGTAGGGTATCTTCTCTCGTGCGGTTTCAATTGCCGACTTGCGTAAGCTACAACCCTGCCGCCTTGCATCAATACAGCACCCAGTCCGGTACCACAGGCATCCGTGTATACCGTCATCTCTTCATCCCCCTTAGGAATGATTAACACTGGTGCACTTGTCAACTTGTCCTTTATACATTTGAATGCATTCTCGCACCTTTCATCCCAGACAAAAGCTTGATCCTTCTTGGTCAACTGGGTCAATGGTGCTGCTATCTTGGAGAAACCTTGGATAAACTTACGATAATATCCCGCTAACCGCAAGAAACTTCTTACATCTGTTGCATTCTTGGGCGTAGGCCAATCTTGTACCGTAGCCACCTTCGCTGGGTCCACGGCAATACCATTCTCTGATACAACATGGCCCAAGAACCTCACTTCCCTCTTCCAGAAGTGGCACTTAGAAAACTTTGCTTTCAATTGGTGTTTTCTCAACACCTCCATCGCTACTCTTAAATGTTCCTTGTGTTCTTCCTCTGTCCTCGAATAGACCAAAATATCATCCACGAACACAAGAACAGACTTATTCAACTGATCTCTGAATACCCTATTCATAAGATCCACAAAATATGCCGGGGCATTAGTCAGCCCAAATGGCATAACCAACCATTCATAAAATCCAGACGGCGTTCGAAATGCCGTTTTAGCTATACTCTCAGCTTCCACTCTAAGCTGATGAAAACCTGTCGCGAGATCCAACTGAGAAAATACTCTCGCGCCACTCAACTGATCGAACAAATCATCTATCCGCGGTAGAGGATACTTGTTCTTCCTCGTCACTTTATTCAACTCGCGGTAGTCTACACACAAACGAAGGGAACCATCCGCCTTGGTAGCAAACACAACTGGTGCTCCCCATTCAGAAACACTCCTTCTGATAAATCCCTTCTTCAAAAGATCGCTGACTTGCACCTCGAGCTCTCGCTGCTCTCTTGGTGCCATACGACGAAGTGGCATCACTATAGGTCTGGCATCTTTTACCAAATCAATACGGAACTCAATCTCTCGGTGTGGTGGAAGTCCGGTCACTTCTTCAAAAACATCCGGATACTGGCCAACCACGGGCAAACCTGACAACTCACTATGCGGAATGTCGAGGGAGTTTAGAAAACTAGCCAATACCCCCTTACTGGGTAGACCACCAAACACTATCCTCCGCCCATCATCCGCTCTAGCTGTCACCAACAAGCCCTCACAGTCTACCACCACCCCGTATCTTTGGAGCCAATCTACTCCCAAAATAATGCCAAACCCAGTAAAGCCCAAAACAAAGCAATCACAAACAAACATGCATCCATGACTCGATAAGACCACATTACGACAAATCATGCTAAGGCTAGTCGAACCACCAATCGGGTTCGTCACTACTAAAGGTCTATCGACAATCTCGGGCTCCAATCCCAATCTATCTACCAGGTCACTAGATATGAAAGAACTGGAAGCTCCGGTATCAAACAAAACTCTAACAGGAACATCATAAACAGAAAGCATACCTTGAATGACGACATTCTTTCCCTTCTCCGCCGCTGTTGGGGCATTCGACGAAGAAGGAATAGCATTAAGAGCGTAGGCTTTCACCATTTGCTTTTCCTTAGGGGGCTGTGGACACTTGTCCTTGTGATGTCCCAATTGGCCACAATTGAAGCACTTCCTATCCGCTGGCTTGGCCCGACAATTACTAGCATAATGGCCCTTCTTACCACAGCTGAAGCACTCCACATCCTGCTTATTCTTTTTCTTCTGGCCATCCTTAGCCTGATTCTGCTTTCTCTTATTCTGGGAACCACCTTTGCCTCCACCACTAGCTTGTGGCTTTGGCTCATCTGCGGATGCAACCTCAGTCTTCGACTTAGGGTAGAGGCTCTCTGATCTTAACGCTTTCCCCACAATCGATTCAAATGTCTCATCGATGTGGTTAATAAGTTTTTCCCCCAAGTACTGATCCAAACCAGTTATGAATTTCTCATTCTTTTTCTCGGCAGTATCAATGAGAGATAATCCATATTTTGACAAAGTGTCAAATTCAGCAATATACTCCGAGACAGCTCTGCCATTCTGCTTGAGCTCCAAGAATTTCTTAAACAGCATTGACTTCTGAGCAGCTGGAATGAACTTCTCACTAAAGCGAGCCTTAAACTGCTCCCAAGTAATCTGGTCTTCGGGAGTAGCTGCCTTTATAGCATTCCACCAATTCATTGCCCGCCCTTACAGCTGACGGGACGCTAGCTTTCTCTTCATCGCATCCTCGATACCCAAATCCTCGAAGATACGTTCGCAACTATCCACCCAATCCTGAACATCCGTAGCCGACTCCGTTCCGTGGAACGGTTTCCCACCAAGGCTAGTATAATCCTTATTCAGCTTGGCGAAGTCGACTCTTGGCGCCTGCACCATTGGACCACCACCATTCCCACCATTGGGAGCTGCCCTCTGTACATCTCTAAGCATCTCTCTCATGAGGTCAGTAAACATCGTCCTCATGTCAGCAGCATTCCCATTATTGGCTCCTCTACCAGCACCTCTAGTATACCGGCTCATCGTCAATCTGAAAAAGGAAACGATTAACGACTCCATAGTGGTGCTAGTGCAGTTCGACTTCATCCTTATACAAGTAATAGTATATGTATATATATAGCTTTTAAAAACCAAAGTAATCACAAATACGCTCTCTCGTATACGTATAATATCTCTCCCTGATAACTTCCCTAGGTTAACTACGCAACCTAGAGCTCTGATACCAAGTGTGACAGCCCGCCCCGCACCAGCCTGCATTTCCTCCAAAAGTGCGCTGTACACATGCCCGACTAGCACGAGACGATCGTCATAAGAAAGGAAAGAAGGGAATGAACTAATCAAAGAACCTGTAGAATGTCTCACAGCGCATGGAATAAAATATAATAATAACATACTTGACATAAAACAGGCGAGACAGTGCATAAGCTGATAACTAATAATCAATGTCAACATCAGAGCAGCGGAAATCAAAATACAGCTTATTACAATTTTCCAAATTTACTGTCTCTAAACAAAAGAAAGCTGAAGTAGAAGATACACCAACAATGCCCAAGAAGTGATCTTCAACAACACAGGGAGAATATTATGTATATAGTACGTGGAAGCCTCCTGCTCGTCTTCGGATCATCTACCCGTGCATCACCAGCTAACCTGTCTCTAGTCTGCTCGTGTGAGCACCCAGAGTAATAAGAGGAGACATAAAACTCTGGGTCAGACATAAAGCCTGGTATGAGCGATAAGTATCTAAACAGAATAATAACAGGTACACTAAACCATACCTGAACCTGGACCTGCAACCAAAGAGTTAGTACCACATACCGTACAATGCTCTAAGGTGCCATAATAAATAGTGTAAGAATACGGGGGTGGGGTGTGCATGTCACAATGATAGCAAGCAAATCATCCATAGCAACCATCCTCACATCTCTCATTCAGTGCGTAAAGCATACGACATCTACCACTTTGGAACACTAGACAAACTGAGGTAACGACGAATCCCGACTTGTAGAAACCCTGCTGTGACCAAGCCAAACACTTGGAGTCATGACCAAACATTTCAATGACCCACTTCATTGGTCGTAGCCCTTGGTTCTACCGATGCCATAATGGCCCTGAATCCGCCTTCGTACCTCCTACCATAGTGGTCCAACGCTATAGACGTCGATAACTCCTTGGCACGCGTCCCGCAGCAAAGTCCAACCATGAAGTGAACTCGTTGGTTCCCATCTGGATCCTGAGCTCTAACTTCCACTTGAACTACCTTTGCATTTCGGGTTATGGATCTTCCTCCTTCGAATCGGTTCGGATCATCATCTCTTCCACCAAATCGGGTCGGGTCGGGTTCGTGACCACCCATCGGATCGGTCCGGGTCCACCACCTCGGTTCGGTTCGCACCCTCCATCCTGTCGTGGTTCGTGCCGCCTTCAACCACCAAGCATCAGTCCTCGGATCGGGTCGGAGCCTTCTTCACGCCAGGTCGGTTCGCACGCGAGAGCTCGGTCGTGGCGCCATCACTTCAGGCAGGTCGGTTCGTGGCGTCTTGGGCACATCATCTCGGAGCGGGTCGGATCCTTCAGCTCGTGGCGCAGCTTGCTTCGCTATAACGATCCGGTTCGGTTCGTGGTGAAGGGAAATGGGCGGTTCGGGTCGGGTAGGGGCGATCCGATCCGATTTCCTGCACTAATTCCTGCAACTTCCAGCAAGTGTTTATACGCCTCTCGACGGCGTTTTCGACCAATCTAACTATTGGAATCAACCACAAAACATACCAAAGGGTCGTAGCAACTTGTAACAGCAACCACAAGCAACAAACAACAATTTAAATGAATCAAAAGTGGCCAAAGCTCCTTATTTTCCCTTAAGCATGTTTAAGTAAAACTGATCCTAGGGTTGACAAAACTTAATTAAATCGAACCAAATTTCTAACAAAGGCATAAAATATTATTTTCGAATTTCTAAACATTTTTCCAGAATTTATTAGTGTGTAAATTCGCTAATCTTCACTAATTACCCTTAATTACCGTAATTAGTGCAAAAACTATGCAAATCACTCACCTTTGCCACTATAAAACTTTCGGACCTGAAGTGAACCTCTGATTTGCACGAATTCCAATGTATAACAGCAGCTCCACCTCGGTTCTTGTGCTAATCCCCCTTGATTTGATGCCTCTAAGCCTTAATCCTTGATTATGAAGCGATTTTGGGTGTTTTAGAGAGATTTAGAGAGTGGAGGCCATGGCTAGGTTAAGAGGAATGAAAGTGGCGGCTGGAAAATGTCTAAAGAAATGTTTTCTAACCCTAATCAGCACCTATATCCCCCTAAACCCGAAATTCCCCTTAGGCCTAGCTGCTAACCACCCGCTTAAGCCCACTTAAGCTGTTTTTCACCATCTGAAACTTGTTTCAACCATATCTCCCAAACGGTAAGTCCGTTTGGCTAATGTGACCACTCTACGGAAAGAGAAACCATCATCCGAAGCCAATGGAATTAGTTTCAGGTCAAAATCCCTTTCCAGTCAAAAGTTATGGCCAAAACAGTGATAACTAGGGGTAAAATGGTCATTTAAAAATCGAGAAAAATCATGAACATGGGAAATGACCCCAACAGTCGTCTCCCAAAGTTACATGACCATACGACTTCGTATGTGACAGAAATAAATATTCTACGATCCTATGATGCGTAGAATGCGGGTCGTTACACAATTATTTCTTTTCAAATATTTCTATTTCAAAACTGGAATGAGGCACAATCAATTACCATATAATGTTAATTATATGGATTTTCTACAACACATGTATATATCAACAACGACGAATAATCAACCATCATCCAAGGTGCATTCTACACTGTATAAGCATCAAAGATAAATATTCAACGCTTATAACAGCCTGTCACTCAATCGATCGACATACAACTAAACAATCGGGATTAGTGTACGTCAAATATCATCCCAATACCCGTGTGGGGTTTCAAGCAATCAAACACAGATTTTTATTTGTGCAGTTGGGCGATATGTAAAATTTATCGTCCCAATCAATGTCCTTCAAATAGGTGTACATAAACAAACCGTCCGGTTTGTAAATGAATATTTATTTATTCACATTCACGTTAAAAATTATATTTTTAACGATCAAACTATTTTATTCAACCTATGAATATTCTATTCGGTTCATTTATTAAATAAAATGTTATCTTTATTTTTCTAACTTATTTTAGAAAATTTCGGCGGCATAACGGCACGATACTAGAAACGGGACAAGGCCTAGCCTTATCCCCGGTCTAGTGAAGGCCCACGCCATTCACACATCAAACAAATCAATTCCATTTCACCAAACAATTCAAACCAAATAATCTAGCCAACTACACAACCAAACAATTAAACAAACAAGCCATCCATGGTCCGTGGATGACGGGTGTCGGGTGCTACTAAACACCGTCTGCATCCTAGTATATATATATATATAACTAGAAAAAGAGATTTTGAGTGAGAAGTTCTCACCGAAAACTATCCAATACCATGACTCTTCATTTATAGAAATCTTCGCCATTCTCGCTCTTCGTCACTTTCGTCGCCCGTAGGCACTACATATGTAAAAATTGAATTTTTACTTCGTTATTCAATATATAAAAATCGAATTTTTACTTCGTTATTCAATATATAAAAATCGAATTTTTACTTCGTTATTCAATATATAAAAATCGAATTTTTACTTCGTTATTCAATATATAAAAATCGAATTTTTACTTCGTTATTCAATATATAAAAATCGAATTTTTACTTCGTTATTCAATATAAAAAATCGTATTTTTATCACTTCAACTTCAAATTAAAAATCCTACCTTTGTTCAAATTAAAATCAAACGATCTTTACTTTTATAACTAGATAAAATCAGCTTTCATACTAAAATAAAAATCGGTTTTTGTACTCAAGAAAACTCAATTTTCAAAGCATACAAAAATCAGGTTTCAAAGCAAATAAAAATCATTTTCAAAGCAAATAAAAATCATTTTCAAAGCTAAATAGTTTTCTGTTTAAACTCCAGACCGTAACACTTGAACCCTCCAACCTCGACAAGAACTGACATCGCCACAGCCATCAAAAGCTTGTCGGGATCCAATCTGACTCCGGCAGACGAGGGGATTGCGAAGGGGCTGGGCAGAGCAACATGGTTCGCGGCGTTGGAGGTGACCCACTGGTGGCTCGCGGAGGACTGTCGAAGGGATGATGACCTCACTTGGCACGGCGGCGGTCCCAGTTAAGTGGTGGCATCTCGATTCTCGCGCGAAGGTCGGGTTCGTGGATCGTGCGTGATGCTGAAGCGAGGAAGGAGGCGGTGGAGAAAGGAATCGGAAAGGAGGAGGAGGCGTGGGTGTAGCTCGACGTCGGCGGTGCGGTGGAGGGAAGAGGACGTCGGCCCTTTTCAGATTTGGGGGATCGATTTTCTGGTTTGAGAAAAATGAAGAAGGGTGGGGGTTAAATGTAAATTTATATTATTATATATATATTAATTAATTCTTCTCTAAGTTGACTTTTTGATCGAACCCCAATCGAGACCCAACGACTGTCGTCCCTAACTAATTACCCCCATTCCGAACACAATGGGATATGTTTCGTAAGCTGATTCGATCGTTTTGACCAGTTTTCGTCAAAATCAACATATAACTCTATATATTGAATTTGAACGCGCATTTCTATTTACTGGGGTCGCGTACTAACTCGAAAAATTCCAAAAAAATATTTTCTAGCTTCGTATTGACGATACGGTCCTAACAAAACTAGTTTCGTCGAATTCTAAGACCGTTGGAAAAATGGCCATTTTCCAATCGATTAAAATCAACTAAAACTGGTCAAACGCGCTTTCCTTTGCCACGCTCACATATTGATTCGAAAAACTATGAAATTTGGAATCTAGCAATAATTTAAAATTGCGGATCCAACAAAAGTGGTTTCGTCGAAATCCGAGGTCGTTTGCAAAATTCCCATTTTTAAGGGCCTGAATTCCATAGCGACTATTCAGAATTTTCAACTGGACATATCTTTTGATCCCCGCTATGAAATTTTGATTTTTCGGATTCGTTGGAAAGACATTCCCAATTAGATCCTATTATTTTTGGTTTCACTAAAATCCGGATTGTTTTGCACCCGGTACATTCAATTGAAGTTTGAAATCGAATTATCGAACTACCGCGCCATTTTCAATTCCTTTTATAATTAAAACAAAATTTTATATTCTAACGACGATCTATATAAATATATACGTTCGATTTGTATTCAAAATAAATTTCTCGTCGATATTATTTAAAATAATCTATTTTAAATAATCAAAATTCGCTAAAATTGTCAAAATAAAAATTTTAAACTGGCCCAGATTTTCGGGTTGTTACAATCTCCCCCACTTAAAACTTTTCATCCCCGAAAAGGAACAAAGTCGAAAGTGGTTTGATTAATCAGCTCTACTTTCGATCTAGCTTCCATTCTCCAACTTTTCAATTTCTGAGATTTTTCAAATTTTTCAAAAATTTGGCTAACACCCTAAATTTTTGAAAAATTTCGCCATAACCTCCCCTGCACCGGGAGCCACGGGAAAATCCAGAAATTGCCATACAGGCCTTCTGATCTCAAAAAGAAAAAGAAAAAGCCAAGCGGCTAGCCAATAGGCTCATAAAATCATCATCACCCAAACAAAACAGTAAATTATGTAGTAAACATGTACCTATTTGTCGGGCAAACAAATTTTATTCTCTGCTCTAGCCTCCTTGCTATGACCTGTTCAATGTAAGTATATGTATATGTAAGTAAATGCGACCAAATTTCAATTATATTCACTATTTGATCAAATTGGCTATATGGTTAAAATTTCGACTAACAAACAATAATCGAACAACACAACCATCAATCAAATAGTTGATTAGCTTTTGAAATTCATAACTTTGATATATAGTCAAAAATCAGATTTTTGATGCCAGATCACAGCAATAGGCCCTATCTAATTTTGGTTCTCACACAAGTCAATAGGAAATATATAGAAAGTCCACGTTCGTCACTCGAACATGAATTCTAATGATGGAGCTCCATCATCAAAATCATCTCCGGGCGATTCGAGTGTAATTCTAAATCTATCCAGTATAGTAAAACTTCAAATACACGTTTGCAAGGTGTATATGCAAAATCTTTATATACTGGACTGTCCAAATCAATACAAATAAATTATCAAATACGAATAATTGATTTAAATTTTCAAAACAAAATTTGTTTTCACTTTAAAAATATACTCTCCACACCCGTTCTAGGATACTATTGATCCCATCTCTATCGAGTCATTCTAATTGGATATTACTAATCCAATATCTGATGAATTCTTTCGTATGGTTCTAATGTGTCTTGTTCTCTGAGCATTGTAAACCAAAGCCCTGATACCAACTGTGAAAACTCGTAACTTCCCCGTAAAGGAAAGCGCGGATAGTTCGAGAACAAGCCACAAATCAGAACGCAGACGGAAGAACATTTCATTGTATATTACAACAATACATCAGATTACAAGAATATAAAGAGTATAAATGAATATTACACAAAAATATCAGAGATTTAAATTACATTTAAATACATAGCAGTGGAAAATAATACAATACACAACTAGAAAGAGATATACGAATACAAAGCTTTCCGGATATCGTTCCAGCTGTAAACCAGGATAATATGAATATAAATCTGCAAAACCAAAACTACTAGCTGCCCGTGTCAAAATAGGGGCATCCAGAGTTTAGGTTAAAACAATAAACTCCAAGTCAGTCATGTGACTGGTGTGAGAACTAAAACAGTTAATCTTTATTTTTAAGTTAGGTAAATCAAGGGACCACGCCGTATAACACGGAACGGGTTCTCTCCCAAGAATACCAGTGCATAAAACAAACAGCGCAATGCTAAATAGAGAAAAATGAAGCTGTTATAAGACCCAGGTCCTATCACACAATGCAACGCAAGCCGGGGGATAGGTTTTCCCTTATAACAGCCAAAGAATGCTTGATACATTTAAAACAGATTATTTGATACTATTATAAGTGCATAGTGTATGAAACAACTTCAAATCATAAGTATCAATCATAGGCGGCATGGGTACCATGTATCATGTCGTCATACTAGTTCTACAATTAAAACCGCAAAATCACGTATTTGGAAATTGGATTTCCATCTATGAACCGAGACTAGGGATCGTCCTCACCGAATTCGTGACTCTCTAGCCCGAGCCACAGGCAAGCGCGCAGGCAAGCCTTTAGATCATCAGGGTCGGTCCACCGATGTGGATTATTATGCCTGAACACTACGTTTCCCCGCCCTTTGGGGCGTAAATGAGCCAACGAATGACTCCACCGGACCCGGATCGTCCGATCAAACCGAGGTGCCTCGCAACAGCAACCACCACACAGGTGAAAAGTATATAAATGTCAGGGCTGGTAGGTCACTGACACCACCCTAGCTAGAAAGAAACGCATGCCCTCCCTGAGGTCCTCTCCCGTTTTTGGTTCACAACCGGGGTGCGAGGCTCGCGAATTCACGTTACACAAAGCTGTGCCACACAGGCTGTGCTTTGATCATCACCACAAGACTTTGCTTTTCAACGGAAGCCTCGATCTATTGCCACTTAGGCATGCGACACAGGCAATTCACTCCATGCGATTGATATCCATCAATATATAACCCTGAGCTCGTACGTCTTAGAGAAGGGCGTTAAGCAAGAGAATAAATTCTCCGCCGCCAAACAGATACATATTTAATAGAGATCAATCACATGGACTAAAATCCAATGTCAGACACACAGTCCATTTACAAGTCCGTTCTGGGTCTGAACGAAACCGGAGGCACCTAGTACCCCGCATATCCATCGATCTTCAAGCACGTCTGGACGATCACCAACTGTTTCCATCTTCTTGGGTGTACAGCCCAATCAAGATCATCAGTAATCACCCAAACGACGTGAAGACCTCCGGTCTTCTACCATCGTCCTCATCTTCGACTTATTGTCGTATCAGTTATTCAGAATGGGATAAACCCGGTCTTCCCGAATAACTCGCGTATATTTTAAATAAGTGTTACACAAACCCAACATACACCTCATTCCAATTCATCAGTCACTAACCGTAAATTAATCAAGATAACAATTCCCCAAATATTAACCCCGAAGGCCGAAACCAACATCAGATCAATATCCAGAAAACCATTCTGCTTGGCTAACCGACAGTTAGTTTCTAAATTTCACATTCATAGGGAAAGGTTCCCATTAATTTTATCAAAGATAAATTCCTTGAATTTATCCTTTAATCCTCCTTTGAATTTCGATTCAACTAGTCGGGATTAACGAACCTTACCGAGGTAATCATTTGTTTTAATTTCCCAATCCCAACCTATTCATCCCATGAAGTAAAACTGGTTATACTTCATATCTAACACCACGGTGTTATCGGTAAATTCAATTACCATTTCACGTTCAAATCTAATTAAAGATTTAACTATCGCCTGGAGCAAAACTGGTGATACTCCATTTTCGATCATTTCAATCTAATTAAAGATTCATTAAAACTCCACTTAGTTTTAATCTTTGACTGGGTTAAAGAATCAGTGTCATTTAAAAACACGGTTCACGATAAACCCAAAATCACATTCCATTAATTATCGGGTTAAAGAACAAGTGTTATTTAAAACACCGTTCACGATAAACCCAAAAATCAATATCAATTCAATTCCAATTAAATATTATTTAATTGGTACACTCAATTAAATCTAAATAAAAAGATTTAATCTTTTCTCAACTGGGTTCAAGAACAGTGTTAGTGAAGACACCATTCACGACAAACCCAAATCGCATTTGGTATTCAATATAAGGCTCTGAATAGAAAATATATCGTCTTATATTCAATATCAAATTCTACGATTAACAAATGTCGTATTGGAAATAACGGTATAATTATATATATTTAAAATTTCCATAACAACATACGTATAATCACGAATTCTGACATCGAAATATTCCGAAGACAATTTCGATTCAAATCCACTCCAATGCAATCATTGGAAATTCTGGTTATTTTTAAAACCCTTTTCAAATTCAATTTATTTATTTAGAAATAAATAGAATTATAATTCTAGTTCAAAACTAGTTCATTTCGATAAAAATCTATTTTTATCTTTTCAAATATGGAGTTTTTCATCCCAATTCTTCACAAATCATTTCTTATGATTTTACACAAATTAATAATATTTTTAATAATTTTATCAAGGCCCGTACAGTCGATTTCCATCAACGGCCATCGAACTGCACTTACAGCGACCTTTTTCAAATTTGATTTGGACATAATTCCAAATCCAAACGTTAGATTTCTAATTTCTAATATTCGTTAGAAATCCCTTTTCGATACGAACCCAACGGTTCCAGTTTTAGGAGAATCCAACGGTCGGATCTCCCGCAATATCCATTCGAAGTCAATGGTCGAAATCGCGAACTGCCGCGGCGCGGCGCGTTCTATTCAGGCCATTATATTATATATGTAATATATATAATATATACTTCGTCGATTTCAATTCAAAACGTGCTTTATAAATCGTTTTAAATTTATTTTCAAAACGGTTTCAACTTCTTATTCAATTTCAAATCAAAATTGAATATTCCAATATAAATTCATTTTAAATTCTTTTCGAATGGATTTTAAATTCATTTAAATTCAATTTCAACTCAAATTCATTTATATTCAATTTCAATTCGAATTCAATTCTATTCAGTTTCAATTCGAATTCATTTATTCAAATTCAATTCGAATTCAATTCTATTCAGTTTCAATTCGAATTTCTATTCTTTTCAAAATATTAGATTTTGAAATCACTTTCGATATTCATTATAAAATGAATAAAATCGATATAAATATCGTTCACATCAAAATGGCGTCAATCTAATCAACACGGCTTCATATATTGATATTTTCAAATATTCCATTTCGAATATTTCTATTTCAAATATTTCTATTTCAAATATTTCTATTTCAATTATTTCTTTTCAAATATTTCTATTTCAAAACTGGAATGAGGCACAATCAATTACCATATAATGTTAATTATATGGATTTTCTACAACACATGTATATATCAACAACGATGAATAATCAACCATCATCCAAGGTGCATTCTACACTGTATAAGCATTAAAGATAAATATTCAACGCTTATAACAGCCTGTCACTCAATCGATCGACATACAACTAAACAATCGGGATTAGTGTACATCAAATATCATCCCAATACCCGTGTGGGGTTTCAAGCAATCAAACACAGATTTTTATTTGTGCAGTTGGGCGATGTGTAAAATTTATCGTCCCAATCAATGTCCTTCAAATAGGTGTACATAAACAAACCGCCCGGTTTGTAAATGAATATTTATTTATTCACATTCACGTTAAAAATTATATTTTTAACGATCAAACTATTTTATTCAACCTATGAATATTCTATTCGGTTCATTTATTAAATAAAATGTTATCTTTATTTTTCTAACTTATTTTAGAAAATTTCGGCGGCATAACGGCATGATACTAGAAACGGGACAAGGCCTAGCCTTATCCCCGGTCTAGTGAAGGCCCATGCCATTCACACATCAAACAAATCAATTCCATTTCGCCAAACAATTCAAACCAAATAGTCTAGCCAACTACACAACCAAACAATTAAACAAAAAAGTCATCCATGGTCTGTGGATGACGGGTGTCGGGTGCTACTAAACACCGTCTGCATCCTAGTATATATATATATATAACTAGTGAGACGACCCGAACTTCCCCGTGAAGGAAAGCACGGATAGAATTGAGAACAAGACAAAATAGAACGCAAACAGAAGAACATTTCATTGTTATTACAACAATTCCATCAGATACAAGAATTTACAGAGTATAAATGAATAAATTACATTCAACAAATATCAGAGATTACAATAAATTACATAGCAACGGAAAAATATACAAAACACAACTAGAAGTGATACACGGATACAGAGCTTTCCGAGCATCGTTCCAGCTGTAAATCAGGAGCCTGTGAATATAAATCTGCAAAACCAAAACTACTAGCTGCCCGTGCGGAAAATAGGGGCACCCAGAGTTTAGGTTAAAACAATAAACTCCAGGTCAGTCATGGGACTGGTGTGAGAACTAAAACAGATATTAATATTGGTTTTAAAGTTGGGTAAATCAAGGGACCACGCCGTATAACACGGAACGGGTTTGCTCCCAAGAATACCAGTGCATAGAACAAACAGCGCAATGCTAAATAAAGAAAAAATGAAGCTGTTATAAGACCCAGGTCCCATCACACAATGCAACGCAAGCCGGAGGATAGGGTTTTCCCTTATAATAGCCAAAGCATGCTTGATACGTTTAAAACACATTATTTGATACTATTATAAGTGTATAGTGTCAAAACAATTTCCATCATAAGTATCAATCATAGGCGGCATAGCTACCATCTACTATGTCGCCATACTAGGCTCTACAAATAAAACCGAAATACACGTATTGGAAATTGGATTCCAACATGAGCCGAGGCAAGGGGCAAGCTCCTCTCCGATTCGAGACACTCTAGCAAATGTCCCAGGACCCCACTATGATCCTTGGATCTTCAGGGCCGGTCCTCTCTTACTTTTGAGGATTAGTTATTCCTGAACACACGTTTCCCGGTCCTTACAGACCTATATCCGAGGCGCCTCATATCCAACAACCACACAAGTGAAAAGTATATAAATGTCAGGGCTGGTAGGTCACTGACACCACCCTAGCTAGAAAGAAACGTCGTGCTCTCCCTGCAGTCACTATCCCGTTTTTGACTCATACCGAGGTGTGAGGCTCGCGAATTCACGTTATACACAAAGCTACGCCACACAGGCCGTGCTTTGATCATCAACCACAAGACTTTGCTTTTCAACAGAAGCCTTGATCAATTGCCACTTACGCATGCCACACTGGCAATTCACTCCATACGACTGATGTCCATCGATATACAACCTCTGAGCTCGTACGTCTCAGAGAAGGGCGTTATGCAAGAGAATAAATTCTCCGCCGCCAAACATATGTTTATTTAATAGAGATCAATCAACACAGAATAAAATCCAATGTCAGATACACAATCCATTTACAAGTTCGTTCTGGGTCTGAACGAAACCGGAGGCACTTTCCTCGCATATCCATCCATCTCCAGGTACGTCTGGACGATCACCAACTGATTCCCTCATCCTGGGTGTACAGCCCAATCAAGATCATCAGTAATCACCCAAACGATGTGAAGACTTCCGGTCTTCAACCACCGTCTTCATCTTTGACATCTCGTCGAATCAGTTATTCAGAATGGGTGTAAACCCGGCCTTTCTGAATAACCCACGTATATAATAAACGAATATTACACAAACACAACAAACGCCTCATTCCAATTCAGAATATCCTTTTATTCACAAAAACACATTCTTAGGGAAATGTTCCCATTAATTTTATCCAAGATAAATTCTTCTAAATTTATTCTTTGATCTTCCATTAGATATCATTTCCAACTAGTCGGGATTAACGAACCACACCGAAGTAATTATTTATTTTATTTCCCAATCCCAACCTATATATCCCATGGAGAAAACTGGTAATACTCCACATCTAACACCACGGTGTTATCGGTAAAATTAATTACCATTTCACGTTCAAATCTAATTAAAGATTTAACTATCGCTTTGGAGCAAAACTGGTGATACTCAACTCTCGATCACTTTTCAGATTTGATAATTTAAATTATCAATTCACATTTTAATCTAATTAAAGATTCATTAAAACTTCACTTAGTTTTAATCTTTTCAAAAATCAACATCTTGCCTTTAACTGGGTTAAAGAACCAATGTCATCTAAAACCCGATCCACGATAAACCCAAATCACATTTGATATTATATGCAAGGCTCTGAATAGAGAATATATCGGCTTATATTCAATATCAAATTCTGAAACCAGCAAATATCGTATTGGAAATAACGATATATAACATATCTTTCAAATTCCCAAAACAATATCTGTATAGTCACGAAATCCAACATCGAAATATCCCGAAGATAATTTCAATTCAACTCCAGTCCAATCCACGTATTGGGAATATTGATTATTTTTAAAATCACTTTCAAATTCAATTTATTTATTTCAAAAATAAATTGATTTTAATTCTAGTTCAAAACTAGTTCATTTCGAAAAAAAAATATTTTTCTCCTTTCAAATGTGGAATTTTTCAGCCCAATTCTTTCCAATTCACATATTATGATTTTACACAAATTATAGATATTTTTAATAATTTTATCAAGGCCCGTACAGTCGATTTCCATCAACGGCCATCGAACTGCACTTACAGCGACCTTTTTCAAATTTGATTTGGACATAATTCCAAATCCAACCGTTAGATTTCAAATTTCTAATATTCATTGGCAAGCTCTTTTCGATACGAACCCAACGGTTCCGGTTTTAGGAGAATCCGACGGTCGGATCTCCCGCAATGTCCGTTTGAAATAAATGGTCGAAATTCACGAACTGCTGCGGCGCGGCGCGTTCTATTCAGGCCATTATATATATAATATATATATATATATTATATATATTTCGTCGATTTCCTTTTAAAACGTATTTTATAAATCGTTTTAAATTCGTTTCAAAAACAATTTCAACGTCATCTTCAATTTCAAATCGATTGGATTTTAATTCAACTTGAATTTGTTTTATATTCAATTCCATTCGAAGTCCTTTTATATTCAATTCAAATTCGTTTTCTTTCCAATTCGAATTCGCTATAATATTCATTTCAATTTGAATAAAATCGATATAAATATCGTTCACGTCAAAATGGCGCAAAACTAATCAACACGGCTTTATATTTTTCACAACTTCTTTATTCTATTCAACAAATGAATATTTATCCCATTCAACACATGAATCTATATTGCTTTCAACACACGACTAATCTCAACACATGAGTACTGTCAATACATCACTATTGTTGTTATGTAAAATATTTTATAAAACTATGGTATCTATCGTTTGATTTTAATTAGACTTCTACAGGGAAGTAGTTATAATTTTAAATATGATAAAGATGTAATTTCTATTATTTAGAATATTTTACTCAACACACGAATATTTTCAACACATGAACATCGTCAACACATGACTATTTTTATATTCAACACATGAATTTTCTTTTATAATATTCATTATTTTCCCGATTGGAATGAGGCCCAATCAATCACCATATAACGTTCATTATATGGATTTTCATACATCACACGTATATAATAGCATTGAAAAATAATCAACCATCAACCAAAGTGCACTACACTGTATAAGCATCAAATATAGATATCTGACGCTTATAACAGCCTGTCAATCAATCGATCGACATATTTAATCAATCAGGACGAGTGAACTTCAAATTTCATCCCAACACCCGTGTGGGGTTTCAAACAATCAAACACAGATTTTATTTGTGCAGTTGGGCGATGTGTAAAATTTATCGACCCAATCAATGTCAGTCAAATCAGTGTACATAAACAAATCGGTCGATTTGTAAATGAATATTTTATTTATTCACTTTCACGTTAAAAATTATATTTTTAACGACAATATATTCTATTTTAACACATGAATTTCTATTCAGTTCATTTATTCAATAAAATGATATTTTTATTTTTTTTCTAACATATTTTAGAAAATTTTGGCGGCATAACGGCACAATACTAGAAACGGAACAAGGCCTAGCCTTATCCCCGGTCTAGTGAAGGCCCACGCCATTCACACATCAATAAATCCATTTCAATTCACCAAACAATTCAATTCAGCCCAAATCATCTAACTAATTTATGCAACCAAACAAACAAGTCCATGGTTTGTGGACGATTGTGTCGGGTGCTACTAAGCACCGTCAGCATCCTAGTATATATATATATAACTAGAAAAAGAAGTTGAAGAGTGAGAAGTTCTCACCGAAAGCTATCCACTCTCCTTGACTCTTCTTTTCTAGAAATCTTCTTCATTCTCGCCTTTTTATCTCCTTTGTTGCCCGTAGCCACTACATATATAAAAATCACACATTTTTATATTTTGATGTCTTTAAAATAAAAATCACATTTTTATTTATTCACTTTCAATTTAAAAATCATATTTTATAATAACCTCATATATATAAAAATCGAATTTTTACTATCACGCTTTATGGATAAAATTTTTATTTTCACACCGATGTTCATATAATAAAGATTATATTTTTATCATGCTATTCTCTATATAAAGATTTTGCCTTTATAAAAAAATAAAGTTTTCGCCTTTATAAAAATCATCACTTGATTTCAACGTATATAAAATAAAAATCAGATTTTTATTTTGCTACATATACAAAGATGATATTTTTAATATTCCTATCATGTAAAAATTATATTTTTAACTTCCACAATTCAAAATCAAATCTTTACTTTTCATATTTAAAAATATCGTCTTTTCTATTTGAAAAATCCTAACTTTTCCATTTGAAAAATCCTAACTTTTCCATTTGAATTCTCCTAACTTTTCCATTTGAAATATCCTAACTTTCCCATTTGAAAAATCCTAACTTTTCCATTTGAAAAATCCTAACTTTTCCATTTGAAAAATCCTAGCTTTTCCATTTGAAAAATCCTAACTTTCCCATTTGAAAAATCCTAACTTTTCAATTTGAAAAATCCTAACTTTTCCATTTGAAAAATCCTAACTTTTCCATTTGAAAAATCCTAACTTTAACTGATTTTTTTTTTCTGTTTGCTAATCCTATACAAAAGAAATAAATAAAATAAAACAAATTAGAAAAACTTACTTTCTCAATCGGAGGGGGGGGGGTTTCTTGCTCGCGGAAGTGTGGTGGGCCCTCCAGCAGGCGGCGGAGGTGGAGCGGAAGGGGGGGTTGCGGCTGTCGATTGAAGAGGAGAGGGGGAAGAAGAAGGGGCGGCGCGGTGGTTTGGTGGTTGCGGTGGGCTCCAGCGAAGGCGGTAAGGGTTTAGGGGGAACTCGCAGTGGCGGGGAGGAGGAAGCGGAGCATCGATGGGCGGAGGAGGTGGAGAGGAGGGCGGCGTGGTGGGTTCCTGACCGCCGACGAGCGGTGGTGGGTGGCGGCTCCATCGCGCCCCCTTTCATCATTTTTTTTTTCTTTTTTCGATTTCATCCTTAAATTATAAGGGGGGGGGGTCCTGAGAGGTAATAGGAGGAGAGGGATTAATTTTAATTTATTTAATTTAATTTCAAAAAGCAACTTTTATTTTCGACCTCAAAACGAGGCCCACCGCCTGTCGTCCATAGCGTTTTACCCCCATTCCGAACACAATGGGACATGTTTCGTATGTTGATTCGATCGTTTCGATCAGTTTCCGTTTAATTTACATTTAAATCACTATATTGAATTTTAAACGTACATTTCAATTTACCGGGGTCACATACTAAATCTATAAATTGCAGAAAAATATTTTCTAGCTTCGTATTGACGATACGGTCCTAACAAAACTAGTTTCGTCGAATTCTGAGACCGTTGGAAAAATGGTCAATTTCCAGTCGATTAAAATCAACTTAAACCGGTCAAACGCGTTTTCCTTTGCCACGCTCACATATTGATTCGAAAAATTATGAAATTTGAAACCTAGCAATAATTTGACACTGCGGACCCAACAAAAGTGGTTTCGTCGAAATCCGAGGTCATTTGCAAAATGTCCATTTTTAAGGGCCTGAATTCCTTAGCGACTATTCAGAATTTTCAACTGGACATATCTTTTGACTCCCGCTATGAAATTTCGATCTTTCGGGTTCGTTGGAAAGATATTATCAATTAGATCCTAATGTTTTTGGTTTCACTAAAATCCGGATTGTTTTGCACCCGGTACATTCAATTGAAGTTTGAAATCGAATTATCGAACTACCGCGCCATTTCAATTCTATTTATAATTATATATAAATATTTATATTCTATCGACGATGTATATAAATATATACGTTCGAATTATATTCAAAATAAATTTCTCGTCGATATTATTTAAAATAATCTATTTTAAATGTTCAATATTCGCTATAATTGCAAAAATAAAAATTTTAAACTAGCCCAGATTTTCGGGTTATTACAACTAGAAAAAGAGATTTTGAGTGAGAAGTTCTCACCGAAAGCTATCCAATACCACGACTCTTTATTTATAGAAATCTTCGCCATTCTCGTTCTTCGTCACTTTCCTCGCCCGTAGCCACTACATATGTAAAAATCGAACTTTTACTTCGTTATTCAATATATAAAAATCGAATTTTTACTTCGTGTCAATCAATCGATCGACATATCTAACGCTTATAACAGCCTGTCAATCAATCGATCGACATATTTAATCAATCAGGATGAGTGAACTTCATATTTCATCCCAACACCCGTGTGGGGTTTCAAACAATCAAACACAGATTTTATTTGTGCAGTTGGGCGATGTGTAAAATTTATCGACCCAATCAATGTCAGTCAAATCAGTGTACATAAACAAATCGGTCGATTTGTAAATGAATATTTTATTTATTCACTTTCACGTTAAAAATTATATTTTTAACGACAATATATTCTATTTTAACACATGAATTTCTATTCAGTTCATTTATTCAATAAAATGATATTTTTATTTTTTTCTAACATATTTTAGAAAATTTCGGCGGCATAACGGCACGATACTAGAAACGGAACAAGGCCTAGCCTTATCCCCGGTCAAGTGAAGGCCCACGCCATTCACACATCAATCAAATCCATTTCAATTCACCAAACAATTCAATTCAGCCCAAATCATCTAACTAATTTATGCAACCAAACAAACAAGTCCATGGTTTGTGGACAATTGTGTCGGGTGCTACTAAGCACCGTCAGCATCCTAGTATATATATATAACTAGAAAAAGAAGTTGAAGAGTGAGAAGTTCTCACCGGAAGCTATCCACTCTCCTTGACTCTTCTTTTATAGAAATCTTCTTCATTCTCGCCTTTTTATCTCCTTTGTTGCCCGTAGCCACTACATATATAAAAATCACACATTTTTATATTTTGATGTCTTTAAAATAAAAATCACATTTTTATTTATTCACTTTCAATTTAAAAATCATATTTTATAATCACCTCATATATATAAAAATCGAATTTTTACTATCACGCTTTATGGATAAAAATTTTATTTTCACACCGATGTTCATATAATAAAGATTATATTTTTATCATGCTATTCTCTATATAAAGATTTCGCCTTTATAAAAAAATAAAGTTTTCGCCTTTATAAAAATCATCACATGATTTCAACGTATATAAAATAAAAATCAGATTTTTATTTTGCTACATATACAAAGATGATATTTTTAATATTCCTATCATGTAAAAATTATATTTTTAACTTCCACAATTCAAAATCAAATCTTTACTTTTCATATTTAAAAATATCGTCTTTTCTATTTGAAAAATCCTAACTTTTCCATTTGAAAAATCCTAAATTTTCCATTTGAAAAATCCTAACTTTCCCATTTGAAAAATCCTAACTTTTCCATTTGAAAAATCCTAACTTTTCCATTTGAAAAATCCTAACTTTTCCATTTGAAAAATCCTAACTTTCCCATTTGAAAAATCCTAACTTTTCCATTTGAAAAATCCTAACTTTTCCATTTGAAAAATCCTAACTTTAACTGATTTTTTTTTCTGTTTGCTAATCCTATACAAAAGAAATAAATAAATAAAATAAAAAAAATTAGAAAAACTTACTTTCTCAATTGGAGGGGGGGGGGGTCTTGCTCGCGGAAGTGTGGTGGGCCCTCCAGCAGGCGGCGGAGGTGGAGCGGAAGGGGGGGGGGTTGCGGCTGTCGATTGAAGAGGAGAGGGGGAAGAAGAAGGGGCGGCGCGGTGGTTTGGTGGTTGCGGTGGGCTCCAGCGAAGGCGGTGAGGGTTTAGGGGGAACTCGCAGTGGCGGGGAGGAGGAAGCGGAGCATCGATGGGCGGAGGAGGTGGAGAGGAGGGTGGCGTGGTGGGGTCCTGACCGCCGACGAGCGGTGGTGGGTGGCGGCTCCATCGCGCCCCCTTTCATCATTTTTTTTTATTTCGATTTCATCCTGAAATTATAAGGGGGGGTCCTGAGAGGTAATAGGAGGAGAGGGATTAATTTTAATTTTAATTTATTTAATTTAATTTCAAAAAGCAACTTTTATTTTCGACCTCAAAACGAGGCCCACCGCCTGTCGTCCATAGCGTTTTACCCCCATTCCGAACACAATGGGACATGTTTCGTATGTTGATTCGATCGTTTCGATCAGTTTCCGTTTAATTTATATTTAAATCACTATATTGAATTTTAAACGTACATTTCAATTTACCGGGGTCACATACTAACTCTATAAATTGCAGAAAAATATTTTCTAGCTTCGTATTGACGATACGGTCCTAACAAAACTAGTTTCGTCGAATTCTGAGACCGTTGGAAAAATGGTCAATTTCCAGTCGATTAAAATCAACTGAAACCGGTCAAACGCGTTTTCCTTTGCCACGCTCACATATTGATTCGAAAAATTATGAAATTTGAAACCTAGCAATAATTTGACACTGCGGACCCAACAAAAGTGGTTTCGTCGAAATCCGAGGTCATTTGCAAAATGTCCATTTTTAAGGGCCTGAATTCCATAGCGACTATTCAGAATTTTCAACTGGACATATCTTTTGATTCCCTGTCACGAAAAGGAATTTCGCTCGGTCCGAACCGGTCACTAAACCGATCCAGGCCGTTCGAAACGCCCTATCGTTTGAGAACACGACAAAGTAGAACGCATACAGAAGAACGTTTCATTGTATATCACAACAATGCATCAGATTACAAGAATATACAGAGTATAAATGAATATTACACAGAAATATCAGAGATTTAAATTACATAGCAGCGGAAAATAATACAATACACAACTAGAAGTAGATATACGGATACAAAGCTTTCCGGATATCGTTCCAGCTGTAAACCAGGATCCTGTGAACATAAATCTGCAAAAACCAAAACTACTAGCTGCCCGTGTCAAAATAAGGGCACCCAGAGTTTAGGTTAAAAAAATAAACTCTAGGTCAGTCATGGGACTAGTGTGAGAACTAAAACAGTTATAATTCTTTATTTTAAAGTTCGGTAAATCAAGGGACCATGCCGTATAACACGGAACGGGTTTCCTCCCAAGAATACCAGAGCATAAAACAAACAACGCAATGCTAAATAAAGAAAAATGAAGCTGTTATAAGACCCAAGTCCCATCACACAATGCAACGCAAGCCGGAGGATAGGGTTTTTACCTTATAACAGCCAAAGCATGCTTGATACGTTTAAAACACATTATTTGATACTATTATAAGTGCATAGTGTATAAAACAACTTCAAATCATAAGTATCAATCATAGGCGGCATGAGCGCCCCATCCCACTATGTCACCATATGTAGGTTTACAAATAAAACCGCAAAGTCACGTATTTGGAAATTGGATTTCCGTCTATGAACCGAGGCAAAAGATAGTCCTCAACCGATTCGAGACAATCTAGCCCATGTCTCCGGAGCAGCCGCAACTGCCCCTTAGATCGTCAGGGCCGGTCCACCGATGTGGATTATAGTGCCTGAACAACACGTTTCTCCGCCCTTTGGGGCGTAAATGAGCCAACTAAATGACTCCATCGGTTCGAGAGCGACCGATCAATCCGAGGCGCCTCGCAACAGCAACAACCACATAAGTCAAACTCGTCAGGGCGTGTAAAACCACTGACGCCACTTCTAGCTAGAAAGAAACGCATGCCCTCCCTGAGGTCCTCTCCCGTTTTTGGTTCATACCGGGTGTGAAACTCGCGAAGCAAACGTTACACAAAGCTACGCCACAAAGGCCATGCTTTGATCATCACCACAAGACCTTGCTTTTCAACAGAAGCCTCGATCAATTGCCACTTAGGCATGCCACACAGGCAATTCACTCCATGCGTTTGATATCCATCAATATATAATCCCTGAGCTCGTACGTCTCAGAGAAGGGCGTTAAGCAAGAGAATAAATTCTCCGCCGCCAAACAGATATATATTTAATAAAGATCAATCACACATACTAAAATCCAATGTCAGACACACAGTCCATTTACAAGTTCGTTCTGGGTCTGAACGAAACCGGAGGCACCTAGTACCCCGCATATCCATCGATCTCTAAGTACGTCTGGACGATCACCAACTGTTTCCATCTTCTTGGGTGTACAGCCCAATCAAGATCATCAGTTATCACCCAAACGACGTGAAGACTTCCGGTCTTCGACCACCGTCTTCATCTTCGACACCACGTCGAATCAGTTATTCAGAATGGGATAAACTCGGTCTTTCTGAATAACTCGCGTATATATTACAAAAGTGTTACACAAACACAACATACGCCTCATTCCAATTAAGAATATTCTTTTATTCGAATATTCCTATACTTTGGGAAAATTTCCCATTAATTTTATCCAAGATAAATTCTTTAAATTTACTCTTTAATCTCCTTTGAATATCAATTCAAACTAGTCGGAATTACCGAACCACACCGAAGTAATCATTTATTTTATTTCCCAATCCCAACCTATTCATCCCATGAAGTAAAACTGGTAATACTTCATATCTAACACCACAGTGTTATCAGTAAATTCAATTACCATTTCACGTTCAAATCTAATTAAAGATTTAACCATCGCCTGGAGCAAAACTGGTGATACTCCATTTTCGACCATTTCAATCTAATTAAAGATTCATTAAAACTCCACTTAGTTTTAATCTTTAACTGGGTTAAAGAATCAGTGTCATTTAAAACACGGTTCACGATAAACCCAAAATCACATTCCATTAATTATCGGGTTAAAGAACAAGTGTTATTTAAAACACTGTTCACGATAAACCCAAAAATCAATACCAATTCAATTTCCAATTAAATATCATTTAATTGGTACACTTCATTAAATCCAAATAAAAAGATTTAATTTTTTTTCTCAACTGGGTTCAAGAACAGTGTTAGTGAAGACACCATTCACAACAAACCAAAATCACATTTGATATTCAATATAAGGCTCTGAATAGAAAATATATCGGCTTATATTCAATATCAAATTCTACGATTAACAAATGTCATATTGGAAATAACGATATAAATATATATCTTTCAAATTTCAATAACAACATCCGTATAATCACGAATTCCAACATCGAAATATTCCGAAGACAATTTCGATTCGAATCCACTCCAATGCAATCATTGGATATTCTGGTTATTTTCAAAACCCTTTTTAAATTCAATTTATTTAAAAATAAATAGAATTATAATTCTAGTTCAAAACTAGTTCATTTCGATAAAAATCTATTTTTATCTTTTCCAATATGGAGTTTTTCATCCCAATTCTTTCTAAATCATTTCTTATGATTTTACACAAATTATTACTATTTTTAATAATTTTATCAAGGCCTGTACAGTCGATTTCCATCAATGGCCATCGAACTGCACTTACAGCGACCTTTTTCGAATTTGATTTGGACGTATCTCCAAATCCAACTGTTAGATTTCAAATTTCTAATATTCCTTAGAAAGCTCTTTTCGATACGAACCCAACGGTTCCGGTTTTAGGAGAATCCGACGGTCGGATCTCCCGTAATGTCCGTTTGAAATAAATGGTCGAAATTCACGAACTACCGTGGCGCGGCGCGTTCTATTCAGGCCATTATATTATATATATAATATATATATAATATATACTTCGTCGATTTATATTTAAAACGAATTATATAAATAGTTTTAAATTCGTTTCAAAAGCAATTTCAACTTCCTTTTCAATTCAAATCAAAATTGAATTCTTCTTTATAAATTCGTTTTAAAATTCATTTCTATTCAATTCAAATTTCAATTCAATTTGAATTCATTTCAATTCGTTTTCAATTCAATTCGAATTCGTTTTCAATTCAATTCATTTCGAAATCGTTTTCAATTCAATTCATTTCGAAATCGTTTTCAATTCAATTCATTTCGAAATCGTTTTCAATTCAATTCATTTCGAAATCGTTTTCAATTCAATTCATTTCGAAATCGTTTTCAATTCAATTCATTTCGAAATCGTTTTCAATTCAATTCATTTCGAAATCGTTTTCAATTCAATTCATTTCGAAATCGTTTTCAATTCAATTCATTTCGAAATCGTTTTGAATTCAATTCATTTCGAAATCGTTTTCAATTCAATTCATTTCGAAATCGTTTTCAATTCAATTCATTTCGAAATCGTTTTCAATTCAATTCATTTCGAAATCGTTTTCAATTCAATTCATTTCGAAATCGTTTTCAATTCAATTCATTTCGAAATGAATAAAATCGATATAAATATCGTTCACGTCAAAATGGCGTCAAACTAATCAACACGGCTTAATAAATTTCAATTTTCAAATATTCTATTTCAAATATTTCTTTTTCAAAATAGCTGTTATTATCAAAATATTTCGTTCAACACATGACCCATCTCAATGGATGAGTACTGTCAACACATGAACCCTTATTTTATATTATTCTTTATTTTTCAAATTGGAATGAGGCCCAATCAATTACCATATAACGTTAATTATATGGATTTTCATACATCACATGTATATATCAGCTTTGAAAAATAATCAACCATCAACCAAAGTGCACTACACTTTATAAGCATCAAATATAGATATCTAACGCTTATAACAGCCTGTCAATCAATCGATCGACATATTTAATCAATCAGGATGAGTGAACTTCAAATTTCATCCTAACACCCGTGTGGGGTTTCAAACAATCAAACACAGATTTTAGTTGTGCAGTTGGGCGATGTGTAAAATTTATCGACCCAATCAATGTCCTTCAAATAGGTGTACACAAACAAACCTTTCGGTTTGTAAATGAATATTTTATTTTATTCACTTCACGTTAAAAAATATAATTTTTTTTTAATGAAAAAAAAAACATTTTTATTTCAACATATTAATTTCTATTTAGTTCATTTATTCAATAAAATGATATCTTTATTTTTCTAACATATTTTAGAAAATTTCGGCGGCATAACGGCACGATACTAGAAACGGGACGAGGCCTAGCCTTATCCCCGGTCTAGTGAAGGCCCACGCCATTCACACATCAATCAAAATCACCAAACAATTCAATTTCAAATCATCTAATCAACTACACAACCAAACAATTTAACAAATAAGCCATCCATGGTCTGTGGATGACGGGTGTCGGGTGCTACTAAACACCGTCTGCATCCTAGTATATATATATAACTAGAAAATGAAATTGAAAGGTGAGAAATTCTCACCTATTGCTATCCAATCATCGTGACTCTTCTTTGATATAAATCTTCATCGTCATCGCATCTTCGTTGCTGTAGCCACTACATATGTAAAAATCGAATTTTTTTACTTCGCTATTCCATATATAAAAATCATATTTTTATTTCGAAGTTCTATATATAAAAATCATATTTTTATTTCGAAGTTCTATATATAAAAATCACATTTTTATTTCGAAGTTCTATATATAAAAATCACATTTTTAATTCGAAGTTCAATATATAAAAAACACATTTTTAATTCGAAGTTCAATATATAAAAATCACATTTTTAATTCGAAGTTCAATATATAAAAAAACTAAACATATTTTTACTATCCACTCTATATGGATAAAAATCACCTTTTTATACTGCTACTATATAGGTAAAAATCCTATTTTTCTTTCGCCTTTTCTATTTTAGGAATCTACTCTTCTATTTTAAAAATCTTAACTTCTATTTTAAAAACATATATAAAAATTTTAGTTTTCTATTTTAAAAAAACATATATAAAAATTTCAGTTTTCTATTTTAAAAACATATATAAAAATTTCAGTTTTCTATTTTAAAAACATATATAAAAATTTCAGTTTTCTATTTTAAAAACATATATAAAAATTTCAGTTTTCTATTTAAAAACATATATAAAAAAATAGATAAACAAATAAATAAAATACTCACTTTCTTTTCTTTTCCAAAACGGAACTTCGCCACTGGAGGGGGGGGGGGGGTTTCACGGGCGGGGCAGCGCCGTTGGCGGAGCGTGGAGGTGGGCTTCGGTCGTCAGGTGGCTCGACGAATGGGGGGCGGCTGCAGTCGGCCTCGACGAACTAGGGCTCGAGAATTGGGTTGGGGCGCTGCGTTCGAACGATAGAGGAGGGAATCGGGGAAGAAGGAGGAGGTGGGGGAAGAAGAAGAGGGGACGGCGGCGTCTAGGTGGAGGGCGACGGCTCCTCCCACGGCGGCGTCGGGTTCGATTTAGGTATTCTCTTTTTTTTTTTTTTTTTTTTTATAAAATGACGGGGAGAGAGAAACTGAGGAGAGGGGGGGTTTATTTAAATTTATATTATTTTTCTATGATTTTTTTCTTTTTACTTCAAAAAGGTAACCTTATATTTCGAAATCAAAATCGAACCCACCGACTGTCGTCCCTAGCGTTTAACCCCCATTCTGAACACAATGGGATATGTATCGCAAGCTGATTTGACTGTTTCGATTAGTTTCCGTTGAATTTACATTTAAATTACTATATTGAATTTTAAACGTACATTTCAAATTACCGGGGTCGCATACTAACTAGAAAAATTCCAGAAAAATATTTTCTAGCTTCGTATGGACGATACGGTCCTAACAAAACTAGTTTCGTCGAATTCAGAGACCATTTGAAAAATGGCCATTTTCCAGTCGATTAAAATCAACTGAAACTGGTCAAACGCGTTTTCCTTCGCCACGCTCACATATTGATTCGAAAAATTATGAAATTTGGAATTTAGCAATAACTCGACACTGCGGACCCAACAAAACTGGTTTCGTCGGAATCCGAGGTCGTTTGCAAAATGTCTATTTTTAAGGGCCTGAATTCCATAGCGACTATTCAGAATTTTCAACTGGACATATCTTTTTATTCTCACTATGAAACTTTGATTTTTCGGATTCGCTGGAAAGATATCATCAATTAGATCCTAATGTTTTTGGTTTCACTAAAATCCGGATTGTTTTGCACCCGGTACATTCAATTGAAGTTTGAAATCGAATTATCGAACTACCGCGCCATTTTCAATTCTATTTATAATTATATATAATTATTTATATTCTAACGACGACGTATATAATATATACGTTCTATTTCTATTCAAAATAAATTTCTCGTCGATATTATTTAAAATAATCCATTTTAAATAATTAAAATTCGCTAAAATAAAAAATTTAAACTGGCCCAGATTTTCGGGTTATTACAATCTCCCCCACTTTAAAATTTTCGTCCCCGAAAATGAACAAAGTCGAAAGTGGTTTGATTAATTAGCTCTACGCTCGATCTGGCTTCTATTCTCCAACTGTTCAGTTTCTGAGAATTTTCAAAAATGTCAAAAATTTGGCTAACACCCTAAATTTTCGAAAAATTTCGCCATAACCTCCCCTGCACCGGGAGCATCGGGGAATTTCAAATATCTTCCCCGGTCCTTCAGATCTCAAAAAAAAAGAAAAAGCCAAGCGGCTAGCCAATAGGCTCATAAAATCATCATCACCCAAACAAAACAGTAAATTATGTAGTAAACATGTACCTATTTGTCGGGTAAACAAATTTTATTCTCTGGCTCTAGCCTCCTTGTTATGACCTGCTCAATGATAAATATGTATATGCAAGCAAATGCGACCAATTCTCAATAAAATTCAATATTTGTTCAAATTAGGCATAATGGTTCAAAATTATCAAACAATTAAACAAACAACACAAACATCAATCAATTAGTGAATTAGAGTTTCAAATTCATAATTTTGATATATAGTCAAATCAGATTTTTGATACCAAATCACAACAATAGGCCCTATCTAATTTTGGTTCCCACACCAGTCAATAGGAAATATAGGAATCTCACTTTCGTTACTCGAAAATAAATACTGGCGACAGTGCCCCATCACCAGAATTACCCCCGGGCAACTAGAGTATGATCCTATAACCATCCAGTATATTAAAACTTCGAATACACGTTTGCAAGACGCATATGCAAAATCTTTATATATCGGATTGTCCAAATAAATTAAATAAATAATCAAATACGAATGATTGATTTAAATTTTCAAAACAAAAATTGTTTTCAATTTAAAAATATACTCTTCACACTCGTTCTAGGATACTTCTGATCCCATCTCTAACGAGTCATTCCCATTGGATACTACTAGTCCAATATCTGATGAATTCTTTCGTAAGGTTCTATTGTGCCTTGTTCTCTAAGCTTTGTAAACCAAAGCTCTGATACCAACTGTCACGAAAAGGAATTTCGCTCGGTCCGAACCGGTTGCTAAACCGATCCAGGCCGTTCGAAACGCCCTATCGTTTGAGAACACGACAAAGTAGAACGCATACAGAAGAACGTTTCATTGTATATCACAACAATGCATCAGATTACAAGAATATACAGAGTATAAATGAATATTACACAGAAATATCAGAGATTTAAATTACATAGCAGCGGAAAATAATACAATACACAACTAGAAGTAGATATAGGGATACAAAGCTTTCCGGATATCGTTCCAGCTGTAAACCAGGATCCTGTGAACATAAATCTGCAAAAACCAAAACTACTAGCTTCCCGTGTCAAAATAAGGGCACCCAGAGTTTAGGTTAAAACAATAAACTCCAGGTCAGTCATGGGACTGGTGTGAGAAATAAAACAGTTATAATTCTTTATTTTAAAGTTCGGTAAATCAAGGGACCACGCCGTATAACACGGAACGGGTTTCCTCCAAAGAATACCAGAGCATAAAACAAACAACGCAATGCTAAATAAAGAAAAATGAAGCTGTTATAAGACCCAGGTCCCATCACACAATGCAACGCAAGCCGGAGGATAGGGTTTTTACCTTATAACAGCCAAAGCATGCTTGATACGTTTAAAACACATTATTTGATACTATTATAAGTGCATAGTGTATAAAACAACTTCAAATCATAAGTATCAATCATAGGCGGCATGAGCGCCCCATCCCACTATGTCGCCATACTAGGCTCTACAAATAAAACCGCAAATGTCACGTATTTGGAAATTGGGTTTCCATCTATGAACCGAGGCAAAAGATAGTCCTCAACCGATTCGAGACAATCTAGCCCATGTCTCCGGTGCAGCCGCAACTGCCCCTTAGATCGTCAGGGCCGGTCCACCGATGTGGATTATAGTGCCTGAACAACACGTTTCTCCGCCCTTTGGGGCGTAAATGAGCCAACTAAATGACTCCATCGGTTCGAGAACGACCGATCAATCTGAGGTGCCTCGGAACAGCAACAACCACATAAGTCAAACTCGTCAGGGCGTGTAAAATCACTGATGCCACTTCTAGCTAGAAAGAAACGCATGCCCTCCCTGAGGTCCTCTCCCGTTTTTGGTTCATACCGGGTGTGAAACTCGCGAAGCAAACGTTACACAAAGCTACGCCACAAAGGCCATGCTTTGATCATCACCACAAGACCTTGCTTTTCAACAGAAGCCTCGATCAATTGCCACTTAGGCATGCCACACAGGCAATTCACTCCATGCGTTTGATATCCATCAATATATAACCCCTGAGCTCGTACGTCTCAGAGAAGGGCGTTAAGCAAGAGAATAAATTCTCCGCCGCCAAACAGATATATATTTAATAAAGATCAATCACACAGACTAAAATCCAATGTCATACACACAGTCCATTTACAAGTTCGTTCTGGGTCTGAACGAAACCGGAGGCACCTAGTACCCCGCATATCCATCGATCTCCAAGTACGTCTGGACGATCACCAACTGTTTCCATCTTCTTGGGTGTACAGCCCAATCAAGATCATCAGTTATCACCCAAACGACGTGAAGACTTCCGGTCTTCGACCACCGTCTTCATCTTCGACACCACGTCGAATCAGTTATTCAGAATGGGATAAACCCGGTCTTTCTGAATAACTCGCGTATATATTACAAAAGTGTTACACAAACACAACATACGCCTCATTCCAATTCAGAATATTCTTTTATTCGAATATTCCTATACTTTGGGAAAAATTCCCATTAATTTTATCCAAGATGAATTCTTTAAATTTATTCTTTAATCTCCTTTGAATATCAATTCAAACTAGTCGGAATTAGCGAACCACACCGAAGTAATCATTTATTGTATTTCCCAATCCCAACCTATTCATCCCATGAAGTAAAACTGGTAATACTTCATATCTAACACCACAGTGTTATCGGTAAATTCAATTACCATTTCACGTTCAAATCTAATTAAAGATTTAACCATCGCCTGGAGCAAAACTGGTGATACTCCATTTTCGACCATTTCAATCTAATTAAAGATTCATTAAAACTCCACTTAGTTTTAATCTTTAACTGGGTTAAAGAATCAGTGTCATTTAAAACACGGTTCACGATAAACCCAAAATCACATTCCATTAATTATCGGGTTAAAGAACAAGTGTTATTTAAAACACTGTTCACGATAAACCCAAAAATCAATACCAATTCAATTTCCAATTAAATATCTTTTAATTGGTACACTTCATTAAATCTAAATAAAAAGATTTAATTTTTTTTTCTCAACTGGGTTCAAGAACAGTGTTAGTGAAGACACCATTCACGACAAACCAAAATCACATTTGATATTCAATATAAGGCTCTGAATAGAAAATATATCGGCTTATATTCAATATCAAATTCTACGATTAACAAATGTCGTATTGGAAATAACGATATAAATATATATCTTTCAAATTTCAATAACAACATCCGTATAATCACGAATTCCAACATCGAAATATTCCGAAGACAATTTCGATTCGAATCCATTCCAATGCAATCATTGGATATTCTGGTTATTTTCAAAACCCTTTTTTAATTCAATTTATTTAAAAATAAATAGAATTATAATTCTAGTTCAAAACTAGTTCATTTCGATAAAAATCTATTTTTATCTTTTCCAATACGGAGTTTTTCATCCCAATTCTTTCTAAATCATTTCTTATGATTTTACACAAATTATTACTATTTTTAATAATTTTATCAAGGCCTGTACAGTCGATTTCCATCAATGGCCATCGAACTGCACTTACAGCGACCTTTTTCGAATTTGATTTGGACGTATCTCCAAATCCAACCGTTAGATTTCAAATTTCTAATATTCCTTAGAAAGCTCTTTTCGATACGAACCCAACGGTTCCGGTTTTAGGAGAATCCGACGGTCGGATCTCCCGTAATGTCCGTTTGAAATAAATGGTCGAAATTCAGGAACTGCCGCGGCGCGGCGCTTTCTATTCAGGCCATTATATTATATATATAATATATATATAATATATACTTCGTCGATTTATATTTAAAACGAATTATATAAATAGTTTTAAATTCGTTTCAAAAGCAATTTCAACTTCCTTTTTAATTCAAATCAAAATTGAATTCTTCTTTATAAATTCGTTTTAAAATTCATTTCTATTCAATTCAAATTTCAATTCAATTTGAATTCATTTCAATTCGTTTTCAATTCAATTCGAATTCGTTTTCAATTCAATTCATTTCGAAATCGTTTTCAATTCAATTCATTTCGAAATCGTTTTCAATTCAATTCATTTCGAAATCGTTTTCAATTCAATTCATTTCGAAATCGTTTTCAATTCAATTCATTTCGAAATCGTTTTCAATTCAATTCATTTCGAAATCGTTTTCAATTCAATTCATTTCGAAATCGTTTTCAATTCAATTCATTTCGAAATCGTTTTCAATTCAATTCATTTCGAAATCGTTTTCAATTCAATTCATTTCGAAATGAATAAAATCGATATAAATATCGTTCACGTCAAAATGGCGTCAAACTAATCAACACGGCTTCATAAATTTCTATTTTCAAATATTCTATTTCAAATATTTCTTTTTCAAAATAGCTGTTATTATCAAAATATTTCGTTCAAGACATGACCCATCTCAATGGATGAGTACTGTCAATACATGAACCCTTATTTTATATTATTCTTTATTTTTCAAATTGGAATGAGGCCCAATCAATTACCATATAACGTTAATTATATGGATTTTCAAACATCACATGTATATATCAGCTTTGAAAAATGATCAACCATCAACCAAAGTGCACTACACTGTATAAGCATCAAATATAAATATCTAACGCTTACAACAGCCTGTCAATCAATCGATCGACATATTTAATCAATCAGGATGAATGAACTTCAAATTTCATCCTAACACCCGTGTGGGGTTTCAAACAATCAAACACAGATTTTAGTTGTGCAGTTGGGCGATGTGTAAAATTTATCGACCCAATCAATGTCCTTCAAATAGGTGTACACAAACAAACCGTTCGGTTTGTAAATGAATATTTTATTTTATTCACTTCACGTTAAAAATTATATTTTTTTTAACGAAAAAAAAAACATTTTTATTTCAACATATGAATTTCTATTTAGTTCATTTATTCAATAAAATGATATCTTTATTTTTCTAACATATTTTAGAAAATTTCGGCGGCATAACGGCACGATACTAGAAACGGGACGAGGCCTTGCCTTATCCCCGGTCTAGTGAAGGCCCACGCCATTCACACATCAATCAAAATCACCAAACAATTCAATTTCAAATCATCTAATCAACTACACAACCAAACAATTTAACAAACAAGCCATCCATGGTCTGTGGATGACGGGTGTCGGGTGCTACTAAACACCGTCTGCATCCTAGTCTATATATAACTAGAAAATGAAATTGAAAGGTGAGAAATTCTCACCTATAGCTATCCAATCATCGTGACTCTTCTTTGATATAAATCTTCATCGTCATCGCATCTTCGTTGCTGTAGCCACTACATATGTAAAAATCGAATTTTTTTACTTCGCTATTCCATATATAAAAATCATATTTTTATTTCGAAGTTCTATATATAAAAATCATATTTTTATTTCGAAGTTCTATATATAAAAATCACATTTTTATTTCGAAGTTCTATATATAAAAATCATATTTTTATTTCGAAGTTCTATATATAAAAATCACATTTTTAATTCGAAGTTCAATATATAAAAAACACATTTTTAATTCGAAGTTCAATATATAAAAATCACATTTTTAATTCGAAGTTCAATATATAAAAAAACTAAACATATTTTTACTATCCACTCTATATGGATAAAAATCACCTTTTTATACTGCTACTGTAACACCCCGTGTATTCTATAACTATGGAATTAACAAATTAAAGTATAATTAATTTGAAATCAAAGAACTAAGGGAAACAGGATACGCCATTGCGTTCGTCTCGGAAAAATACGCGAAATAGAGTCCGAGTTTTCGAAAAACGGAGTCCGTATGAAGAAGATATGGCCTTCGGAAGTTTCTGAATTAAGTTTAAAATTCGAACAGAATAAAACAGTTTAAAAATTAAAACTGGGACCAATTGGCCAAGGCGGGAAAACTCCCGCCTAAGACACCCAGGTCGACTAGGCTGTCGACCTGGTCTAATCAGGTCGACTAGGCTGTCGACCTGGTCTAATCAGGTCGACAGGGCTGTCGACAGGGCTGTCGACAGGGCTGTCGACCTGGTCCAGACCCAGGTCGAACCCAGTCCACCCTGGCTGGCCTATTCTATGTTGGTCGATTTTCTGTGGTCTGCTTTGTCATTAGGGCTAGGTGGCATGCTTTAATTGGTCCCTCTTGCGAATGAATTGCTACGATCAATCCAAGCGACATCAATGGTCCTAATCAGTTCATAAACTCTATAAAATGACCCTAGACTCTACCTAGGTTTCTTACACAATTCTCTAGCCTCCATTGCTCTCTTCTTCTAATTAAAAATAAAAATGGCGTCTCTGCTCTGCTGAAATTAAAACTAGAAGATAATCAACATCAGCCTAAGCAACTCAATTCAAACTAGAGATTAAAGTTTCTGCAAAGATTCTACAAGAAGTTAAAGTTCTTTCTTTAATCCAATCAAGGCAAGTACAGTTATTTTCCGCTATAAACGTTAATAATAATTTTGATATGTTTTTGATTCTGAATCTGAGATTGTATATATATTTTCTTCTGTCAGATCTGTTTTTCTGTATCCCTTTTCTTCTTTTCTGTTTTTATAGCCAGGCTACCACGAGCCTGTGCCTAATCTCATAAGAGATGAACGTATGAACGCAAATTTTGGGATGAATGATGCGAAATTTGACAAGACTAAATTGAATGTATGACTTTAGGTCTGAGGCATAAAATATATTGGACATATGCATAAATTTGACTATGAACATATAATTTACGCAAGTTGTATGCATAGCTATGTTGTAATTTAGAACTGTAATTAATGAGCATATGTTGTAAACATAGATTTGGATCTATGCATATTCTATGATAGAAGAAAGGAACCATTGTAAGATTACATATGATTTGAGACTTTGGACAAAATGCATATAAAAGTCAAGATCTGATTTTTAGAAGATATGATTTAAAGATTTATATTGTTGGGTATAGTTTGCATAATGATTCATGACATGAAAAGAAGAAGGATATGGAAAGCTTAGGTGTAAAAGATTTACATTAATTAGGATATCTATTTAGATTACACCTAAATAGGGATTTTTGGATATATGGCATGCATTGAAATTAATGGTTATATTTGGTATAATTTATATGTGAATCTGCTATAAGATGCTAGTTTAACAAAAATTGGAACATATGTTATATGGCAAATTATGTCCATATTCTGTGCTATGTAACTTTATGCAAACATGGAGTATATGTTGTGAATCATGACAATTATGTAAGCATATGAATTTAGGCCAATTTATGATTGGGCATGGCATGTAAATAGAACTTTTGGAAATATTAAATTTGCTAAATCTGCTAATTTTCTAGTTGCCTAAACTACTAGTTTTGTTATATTGCCTAGACTGCTAATTAGATTGAAATGCCTAATCTGTTAAATTTGTCGGTTGAAATGCCTAACCTGTTATATGCCAAAATCTGCTAAGTTGCTAAATCTGTTAAATCCGTTATGTCATACAAAATTTGTTATCTGCTATGTTGATATAATCATCCTGTGATTGATATAATCTGAATGGGCATATATATATTGGGCACGCGCATAAACGGTAAATTATTAATTAATTGGCCGCAAAGATAAACATGGCTAACTCGAGGTTAGAATGAGTTTGCGGCGTAAATCTGCCCAGAACCGCCCGGCACATCCAGTGGCCGCAAACAATATGTTCTAATGTGAGAAGTTAGTCATAACATGCGTAAGACACGAGGTTAGGTCTGGCTTGTGGCAGAAGTCTGCCCGGAACCGCCCGGCATATCCAGCGGCCACAAGCTACCGACCTAATGTGAGTGGTCTGTGCATTAATAATTAATTAATGCAAATCTAAGATAAGAATGACGTCTAAAACGTATTGGGGAAAAATAGGGTTAAACCAAAGGGATTAATAAATGTAGTAAAACCCGTCCATGAATTTGTAGGCCCAATACAAAGTTAGACAAATCTGAAAAATCTGTACATCTGACCCGTTAGTCTGAAAACTCGTTAACTTAATTTGTGAATTAGTAAATCTGAACTCTGTATGTCTGAACTTGTAAACAAGGTAATCTGAAATCTGTTAGTCTGGGGACACAAGGTTAGGAGGGGAATTACTTGTGTCATCTGTTGTTTGGGACCCATATTAGTCAGTAACCCTTTCTGGTATCAAAACTTTGACCCAACAGTAGGTAGGGTCCGGGCACGCTTACTGAACTAATTATAAGTGGTTCACTCTGATAATGGCGAGGGGTGTTGATGGTGCGTTCCAACCGGGTCATGTGCGTGCATGGATCCCGGTCTGCCTCTGAGGATGTAAGACGCCGTGACATCTGTAAATAGGTCTGTGCCAATTGGTTGTCACTTTAGGGAGTGATACACCCTACTGTGGGGCCGACACAGGATATTTATGTATTAGGGAGCCGATCGCTTGGGGTAGGGTTTAGGGTACGCTTAGTTCTGTCTGTTTCTGTTGGTACCGCCTGTTTCTGTTGGGTGGTAACACCTGTCTGTTTCTGTGTGGTACCGTCTGTTCGGGTGGTAAAGGCCCATTACTAGTGTACAGCTAATTCCACATTCTGTTTCCATAGGGATAAATCTGTTTCTTCTTCTGTCTGTTTCAGATCGGGTAGTAAAGGCCCATTATTAGCATTCTGTTTCTGTTAAAGTATTCTGTACCCGTTCCTGCTTCAATTTAGACATTAGGGTGACACCTAATTCTGCTATACTAGTATTAGTGCAGAGAAGTGTAAAACAATAGTTTATATCATTCTGTTTTTCTGTTATATCTGCTACACCTGTTATAGTTATCTCACATCCAGTTTTATGTTCATGTCATATTATTATTATCTGTTCATATGCTGAAAGTCACTGGACTAGCCAGACTTTTTGTCTGACCCTTGTTGTTTTCGCCTCCTTTCTTCCGTTTCCCCCTAGGTTATCCAAGGAGGGAAATACTTTAGCTTGATCCGAATTTCTCTTTGCTTGAAGTGCTTAAAGTATGGCTCGGCTCTGTATAGCTTCCGTTCCATGGGGATTATGATTTTAAACTATGCATTTTGAAGGCTTTTGTACAAGACTGATATTTTGTACTTGAATTCTGAAATTGAAAGGATGTAACCATATTAATTTTCTGTTTCCACTGTAATAAAGTTAAAAATTTTCAAGTACTGTTTTATCTGTCTTGTAAGTTTCTGTTCTGTTTCCTAAAATGCTCCACCAAAGTTAAGGCATTCCCTTTGTGAGTGACCTTAACGGAGGTGGGGTGTTACACTTGGTATCAGAGCTGAAGGTTACCAGATTGGGTAAAGTTTTTGAAAACTGTTTTCAAAAAGGTTTTGGAAGGAAGTATTTTCAAAAAAAAATAAAAAAAAAATAAAGCTTATTTTGGAAAAACATGATCCCCAAGAGCCATATATCTTTCTTTTAGTCCTTTTTGTATTGAACCTTTCCTTTTTCGTTCCAGCATGTCTGAAGCATCTGAGATACCAGAGGGTGTTCATGTACCCGGTTGGTTTCGTCAATATCTTGAGGCTAGGACCGCCGCTGCAGGTCCAGCAAATGATCCCCCTCCTCCACCCCCTCCTCGTGCAATCGCTTTCTCAAAGATCTGTAGAGATTTTGGGCCATGGGTGTGAAGGATTTCAAAGGAACTGAATCATTCGTAGAAGCAAGGAATTGGCTCAAAGAAACTGAGGATCTATTCGTTATCTTCGAGGTGGACGATAGGCAGAAGGTACAGTTGGCAGTATGGCTGCTCAAAGACGAAGCTTCCTACTGGTGGGAAGTCACTAACGCCGAGAGGCCGGTTGAGACATGGATGGATTTCAGAACAAGGTTTGAGACAAAATTTCTCTCGCAAGCTGAACGAAGTTTACAATTGGAAAAGTTCTTGTCTCTTAAGCAAGGAAGTATGACGGTCAAGGAATACGTCAACCAATTCAACCAACTAGCAAGATTCGGATTGGATTTAGTCAACACTCAGCATAAAAAGGCTCTCCGCTTTGTTAAAGGATTGAATGAGCCACTGCACAGCCTAGCCATGACCCATGTACCCATGGGAGCAACTTACGAGAAATTGGTGGATATGGCACTACTGCACGAGGAAGACAAGGGCCCGAAAGAGAAAAGAAGGAAGAACCACAGAATAAGAAAGCGGGGCCCAAAAAGGAAACACAAAAGAAGGATGAGAAGTCTGAAGATAAGAAGGGGAAAAAGTGCTTTACTTGTGGGAGCTCAACTCATCTGAACAAGGATTGCAGAAAAAGGAAGGGCGCTTGCTTCAACTGTGGGGAGATGGGACACTTCACTAGGGACTGCCCAAAGAGACGAGGACAAGGAGGGCAGGCGAACACTCTTGAAGCTAGTGGCTAGGATAGAAATAGGAAATTTTCTATAGTAGGTTTAATTTATTTATCTGATTATGAAGTCAAGACTTTTTCTGATTCTGATATTTTGATTTTGTAATCGATACTCTGCACTTTAATACTAGTATTATTTCTGAATTCCGCTGTAGACTCAGACCCATAAGGGTTATGGATCATCTGTTTTGGACTGGGGTTTGAGGGATATCTGTGTTAGGCGTCAAGTATGACGCATACATTCTGAGTTTTCATGGGGTATTAATTTAATGTTGGTTTCGGTCTTTGGGGCCGATACCTAGGACCCATGTTTAATGGGAACCAAATTTTCGTTCTATCTGTACTCGCTTCCATCATTCGACTGTATCCTATCGATCGAATATTTGAACTTTAGGTAGAAACTAATGGGTGTAAACATGTGTTTGAGACATGTTATGTTTGATGGTTGCAAGTGGATGAAAGTGGTTGCTAGTAGTTGCCCGTGGATGCATATACACACACTAGGCACTAGATCGGCTCGAAAACACTCTCATACTGCATATGGATGAGTGAGCATTTTTCAATTCTTGTGGATGCAAAATGGTTGATTCAGCACATGGATGTTGCATTTGAGTGAATGGTTGTGCACTCATATAGAAATACTTTATCATCAGAATTCTATTGCATACATGTTGGACTCATGGCACTGACATAATTCGCATTAAGGAGGTCAACTGAATCAGTAGACCGCCTGATCTTTGCATTAGGTAAGGAACATATACACACACTTTTGCATATGTTCATACAACATTAGAAGTTTTCTAAGGACAATGGATGCTTGTGGATGATGATTGAGTAGATGGGTGATTGGATGGTAGGACACATTCTTCTTAACTTGAAGATTTCGGGGACGAAATCCTTTTAAGTGGGGGAGAATGTAACACCCCGTGTATTCTATAACTATGGAATTAACAAATTAAAGTATAATTAATTTGAAATCAAAGAACTAAGGGAAACAGGATACGCCATTGCGTTCGTCTCGGAAAAATACGCGAAATAGAGTCCGAGTTTTTGAAAAACGGAGTCCGTATGAAGAAGATATGGCCTTCGGAAGTTTCTGAATTAAGTTTAAAATTCGAACAGAATAAAACAGTTTAAAAATTAAAACCGGGCCCAATTGGCCAAGGCAGGAAAACTCCCGCCTAAGACACCCAGGTCGACTGGGCTGTCGACCTGGTCTAACCAGGTCGACAGGGCTGTCGACAGGGCTGTCGACAGGGCTGTCGACCTGGTCCAGACCCAGGTCGAACCCAGTCCACCCTGGCTGGCCTATTCTATGTTGGTCGATTTTTTGTGGTCTGCTTTGTCATTAGGGCTAGGTGGCAGGCTTTAATTGGTCCCTCTTGCGAATGAATGGCTACGATCAATCCAAGCGACATCAATGGTCCTAATCAGTTCATAAACTCTATAAAATGACCCTAGACTCTACCTAGGTTTCTTACACAATTCTCTAGCCTCCATTGCTCTCTTCTTCTAATTAAAAATAAAAATGGCGTCTCTGCTCTGCTGAAATTAAAACTAGAAGATAATCAACATCAGCCTAAGCAACTCAATTCAAACTAGAGATTAAAGTTTCTGCAAAGATTCTACAAGAAGTTAAAGTTCTTTCTTTAATCCAATCAAGGCAAGTACAGTTATTTTCCGCTATAAACGTTAATAATAATTTTGATATGTTTTTTATTCTGAATCTGAGATTGTATATATATTTTCTTCTGTCAGATCTGTTTTTCTGTATCCCTTTTCTTCTTTTCTGTTTTTATAGCCAGGCTACCACGAGCCTGTGCCTAATCTCATAAGAGATGAACGTATGAACGCAAATTTTGGGATGAATGATGCAAAATTTGACAAGACTAAATTGAATGTATGACTTTAGGTCTCAGGCATAAAATATATTGGACATATGCATAAATTTGACTATGAACATATAATTTACGCATGTTGTATTCATAGCTATGTTGTAATTTAGAACTGTAATTAATGAGCATATGTTGTAAACATAGATTTGGATCTATGCATATTCTATGATAGAAGAAAGGAACCATTGTAAGATTACATATGATTTGAGACTTTGGACAAAATGCATATAAAAGTCAAGATCTGATTTTTAGAAGATATGATTTAAAGATTTATATTGTTGGGTATAGTTTGCATAATGATTCATGACATGAAAAGAAGAAGGATATGGAAAGCTTAGGTGTAAAAGATTTACATTAATTAGGATATCTATTTAGATTACACCTAAATAGGGATTTTTGGATATATGGCATGTATTGAAATTAATGGTTATATTTGGTATAATTTATATGTGAATCTGCTATAAGATGCTAGTTTAACAAAAATTGGAACATATGTTATATGGCAAATTATGTCCATATTCTGTGCTATGTAACTTTATGCAAACATGGAGTATATGTTGTGAATCATGACAATTATGTAAGCATATGAATTTAGGCCAATTTATGATTGGGCAAGGCATGTAAATAGAACTTTTGGAAATATTAAATTTGCTAAATCTGCTAATTTGTCTAGTTGCCTAAACTACTAGTTTTGTTATATTGCCTAGACTGCTAATTAGATTGAAATGCCTAATCTGTTAAATTTGTCGGTTGAAATGTCTAACCTGTTATATGCCAAAATCTGCTAAGTTGCTAAATCTGTTAAATCCGTTATGTCATACAAAATCTGTTATCTGCTATGTTGATATAATCATCCTGTGATTGATATAATCTGAATGGGCATATATATATTGGGCACGCGCATAAACGGTAAATTATTAATTAATTGGCCGCAAAGATAAACATGGCTAACTCGAGGTTAGAATGAGTTTGCGGCGTAAATCTGCCCGGAACCGCCCGGCACATCCAGTGGCCGCAAACAATAGGTTCTAATGTGAGAGTTTAGTCATAACATGCGTAAGACACGAGGTTAGGTCTGGCTTGTGGCAGAAGTCTGCCCGGAACCGCCCGGCATATCCAGCGGCCACAAGCTACCGACCTAATGTGAGAGGTCTGTGCATTAATAATTAATTAATGCAAATCTAAGATAAGAATGACGTCTAAAACGTATTAGGGAAAAATAGGGTTAAACCAAAGGGATTAATAAATGTAGTAAAACCCGTCCATGAATTTGTAGGCCCAATACAAAGTTAGACAAATCTGAAAAATCTGTACATCTGACCCGTTAGTCTGAAAACTCGTTAATTTAATTTGTGAATTAGTAAATCTGAACTCTGTATGTCTGAACTTGTAAACAAGGTAATCTGAAATCTGTTAGTCTGGGGACACAAGGTTAGGAGGGGAATTACTTGTGTCATCTGTTGTTTGGGACCCATATTAGTCAGTAACCCTTTCTGGTATCAAAACTTTGACCCAACAATAGGTAGGGTCCGGGCACGCTTACTGAACTAATTATAAGTGGTTCACTCTGATAATGGCGAGGGGTGTTGATGGTGCGTTCCAACCGGGTCATGTGCGTGCATGGATCCCGGTCTGCCTCTGAGGATGTAAGACGCCGTGACATCTGTAAATAGGTCTGTGCCAATTGGTTGTCACTTTAGGGAGTGATACACCCTACTGTGGGGCCGACACAGGATATTTATGTATTAGGGAGCCGATCGCTTGGAGTAGGGTTTTAGGGTACGCTTAGTTCTGTCTGTTTCTGTTGGTACCGTCTGTTTCTGTTGGGTGGTAACACTTATCTGTTTCTGTGTGGTACGGTCTGTTCGGGTGGTAAAGGCCCATTACTAGTGTACACCTAATTCCACATTCTGTTTCCATAGGGATAAATCTGTTTCTTCTTCTGTCTGTTTCTGATCGGGTAGTAAAGGCCCATTATTAGCATTCTGTTTCTGTTAAAGTATTCTGTACCCGTTCCTGCTTCAATTTAGACATTAGGGTGACACCTAATTCTGCTATACTAGTATTAGTGCAGAGAAGTGTAAAACAATAGTTTATATCATTCTGTTTTTCTGTTATATCTGCTACACCTGTTATAGTTATCTCACATCCAGTTTTAAGTTCATATCATATTATTATTATCTGTTCATATGCTGAAAGTCACTGGACTTGCCAGACTTTTTGTCTGACCCTTGTTGTTTTCGCCTCCTTTCTTCCATTTCCCCCCCCCCCCCCCCGGTTATCCAAGGAGGGAAATACTTTAGCTTGATCCGGATTTCTCTTTGCTTGAAGTGCTTAAAGTATGGCTCGGCTCTGTATAGCTTCCGTTCCATGGGGATTATGATTTTAAACTATGCATTTTGAAGGCTTTTGTACAAGACTGATATTTTGTACTTGAATTCTGAAATTGAAAGGATGTAACCATATTAATTTTCTATTTCCACTGTAATAAAGTTAAAAATTTTCAAGTACTGTTTTATCTGTCTTGTAAGTTTATGTTCTGTTTACTAAAATGCTCCACCAAAGTTAAGGCATTCCCTTTGTGAGTGACCTTAACGGAGGTGGGGTGTTACAGCTACTATATAGGTAAAAATCATATTTTTCTTTCGCCTTTTCTATTTTAGGAATCTACTCTTCTATTTTAAAAATCTTAACTTCTATTTTAAAAACATATATAAAAATTTTAGTTTTCTATTTTAAAAAAACATATATAAAAATTTCAGTTTTCTATTTTAAAAACATATATAAAAATTTCAGTTTTCTATTTTAAAAACATATATAAAAATATCAGTTTTCTATTTTAAAAACGTATATAAAAATTTCAGTTTCTATTTAAAAACATATATAAAAAAATAGATAAACAAATAAATAAAATACTCACTTTCTTTTCTTTTCCAAAACGGAACTTCGCCACTGGAGGGGGGGGGGGGTTTCACGGGCGGGGCAGCGCCGTTGGCGGAGCGTGGAGGTGGGCTTCGGTCGTCAGGTGGCTCGACGAATGGGGGGCGGCTGCAGTCGGCCTCGACGAACTAGGGCTCGAGAATTGGGTTGGGGCGCTGCGTTCGAACGATAGAGGAGGGAATCGGGGAAGAAGGAGGAGGTGGGGGAAGAAGAAGAGGGGACGGCGGCGTCTAGGTGGAGGGCGACGGCTCCTCCCACGGCGGCGTCGGGTTCGATTTAGGTATTCTCTTTTTATTTTTTTTATTTTTATTTTTTTATAAAATGACGGGGAGAGAGAAACTGAGGAGAGGGGGGGGGGGTTTATTTAAATTTATATTATTTTTTATGATTTTTTTCTTTTTACTTCAAAAAGGTAACCTTATATTTCGAAATCAAAATCGAACCCACCGACTGTCGTCCCTAGCGTTTAACCCCCATTCTGAACACAATGGGATATGTATCGCAAGCTGATTTGACCGTTTCGATTAGTTTCCGTTGAATTTACATTTAAATTACTATATTGAATTTTAAACGTACATTTCAAATTACCGGGGTCGCATACTAACTAGAAAAATTCCAGAAAAATATTTTCTAGCTTCGTATGGACGATACGGTCCTAACAAAACTAGTTTCGTCGAATTCTGAGACCATTTGAAAAATGGTCATTTTCCAGTCGATTAAAATCAACTAAAACTGGTCAAACGCGTTTTCCTTCGCCACGCTCACATATTGATTCGAAAAATTATGAAATTTGGAATCTAGCAATAACTCGACACTGCGGACCCAACAAAACTGGTTTCGTCGGAATCCGAGGTCGTTTGCAAAATGTCTATTTTTAAGGGCCTGAATTCCATAACGACTATTCAGAATTTTCAACCGGACATATCTTTTTATTCTCACTATGAAACTTTGATTTTTCGGATTCGCTGGAAAGACATCATCAATTAGATCCTAATGTTTTTGGTTTCACTAAAATCCGGATTGTTTTGCACCCGGTACATTCAATTGAAGTTTGAAATCGAATTATCGAACTACCGCGCCATTTTCAATTCTATTTATAATTATATATAATTATTTATATTCTAACGACGACGTATATAATATATACGTTCTATTTCTATTCAAAATAAATTTCTCGTCGATATTATTTAAAATAATCCATTTTAAATAATTAAAATTCGCTAAAATCGCCAAAATAAAAATTTTAAACTGGCCCAAATTTTCGGGTTATTACATTCCCGCTATGAAATTTCGATCTTTCGGGTTCGTTGGAAAGATATTATCAATTAGATCCTAATATTTTTGGTTTCACTAAAATCCGGATTGTTTTGCACCCGGTACATTCAATTGAAGTTTGAAATCGAATTATCGAACTACCGCGCCATTTCAATTCTATTTATAATTATATATAAATATTTATATTCTATCGACGACGTATATAAATATATACGTTCGAATTATATTCAAAATAAATTTCTCGTCGATATTATTTAAAATAATCTATTTTAAATGTTCAAAATTCGCTATAATTGCAAAAATAAAAATTTTAAACTGGCCCAGATTTTCGGGTTATTACCATCTCCCCCACTTAAAACTTTTCGTCCCCGAAAAGGAACAAAGTCGAAAGTGGTTTGATTAATCAACCCTATGTTCGATCTGGCTTCCATTCTCCAACTTTTCAGTTTCTGAGAATTTCCAAATTCTCAAAAATTTGGCTAACACCCTAAATTTTCGAAAAATTTCGCCATAACCTCCCCTGCACCGGGTGCATCGGGGAATTTCAAATAGCTTCCGCGGTCCTTCAGATCTCAAAAAGAAAAAGAAAAAGCCAAGCGGCTAGCCAATAGGCTCATAAAATCATCATCACCCAAACAAAACAGTAAATTATGTAGTAAACATGTACCTATTTGTTGGGCAAACAAATTTTATTCTCTGCTCTAGCCTCCTTGCTATGACCTGTTCAATGTAAGTATATGTATATGCAAGAAAATGCGACCAATTTTCAATACAATTCAATATTTGGTTCAATTAGGCTAAATGGTTAAAAAATAGCAAACAAATAAACAAACAACACAAACATCAATCAATTAGTGAATTAGAGTTTCAAATTCATAATTTTGATATATATACAGAAAATCATGTTTTGATGCCAATTCACAACAATGTGTTCAAACTATATTGGTTTTGGTTCTCACACCAGTCTAATGGAAATATATAGATATCACAGCTTCGAAACACGAATATAAATACTGATAATGCGGCCGCATTACCAAAATTATCCCCGGGTGTCTAGAATGTGATTCTATATCTATCCAGTATATTAAAACTTCGAATATACGTTCATGACGCGTATACGCGAAATCTATATATACTCGATTGTCCATATTCAATATAAATAAATATTCAAATACGTATAATTGATTTAAATTTTCAAAACAAAATTGTTTTCATTTGAAAAATATACTCTTCACACTCGTTCTAGGATACTACTGATCCTATCTCTAACGAGTCATTCTAATCGGATTTTTCTAATCCAATATCTGATGAATTCTTTCGTATGGTTCTAATGTGTCTTGTTCTCGAGCTCTGTAAACCAAAGCTCTGATACCAAACTGAGACGACCCGAACTTCCCCGTGAAGGAAAGCACGGATAGAATTGAGAACAAGACAAAATAGAACGCAAACAGAAGAACATTTCATTGTTATTACAACAATTTCATCAGATACAAGAATATACAGAGTATAAATGAATAAATTACATTCAACAAATATCAGAGATTACAATAAATTACATAGCAGCGGAAAAATATACAAAACACAACTAGAAGTGATACACGGATACAGAGCTTTCCGAGCATCGTTCCAGCTGTAAATCAGGACCCTGTGAATATAAATCTACAAAACCAAAACTACTAGCTGCCCGTGCGGAAAATAGGGGCACCCAGAGTTTAGGTTAAAACAATAAACTCCAGGTCAGTCATGGGACTGGTGTGAGAACTAAAACAGTTATTAATATTGGTTTTAAAGTTGGGTAAATCAAGGGACCACGCCGTATAACACGGAACGGGTTTCCTCCCAAGAATACCAGTGCATAGAACAAACAGCGCAATGCTAAATAAAGAAAAAATGAAGCTGTTATAAGACCCAGGTCCCATCACACAATGCAACGCAAGCCGGAGGATAGGGTTTTCCCTTATAACAGCCAAAGCATGCTTGATACGTTTAAAACACATTATTTGATACTATTATAAGTGTATAGTGTCAAAACAATTTCCATCATAAGTATCAATCATAGGCGGCATAGCTACCATCTACTATGTCGCCATACTAGGCTCTACAAATAAAACCGAAATACACGTATTGGAAATTGGATTCCAACATGAGCCGAGGCAAGGGGCAAGCTCCTCTCCGATTTGAGACACTCTAGCAAATGTCCCAGGACCCCACTATGATCCTTGGATCTTCAGGGCCGGTCCTCTCTTACTTTTGAGGATTAGTTATTCCTGAACACACGTTTCCCGGTCCTTACAGACCTATATCCGAGGCGCCTCATATCCAACAACCACACAGGTGAAAAGTATATAAATGTCAGGGATGGTAGGTCACTGACACCGCCCTAGCTAGAAAGAAACGTCGTGCTCTCCCTGTAGTCACTATCCCGTTTTTGACTCATACCGAGGTGTGAGGCTCGCGAATTCACGTTATACACAAAGCTACGCCACACAGGCCGTGCTTTGATCATCAACCACAAGACTTTGCTTTTCAACAGAAGCCTTGATCAATTGCCACTTACGCATGCCACACTGGCAATTCACTCCATACGACTGATGTCCATCGATATACAACCTCTGAGCTCGTACGTCTCAGAGAAGGGCGTTAAGCAAGAGAATAAATTCTCCGCCGCCAAACAGATGTTTATTTAATAGAGATCAATCAACACAGAATAAAATCCAATGTCAGACACACAATCCATTTACAAGTTCGTTCTGGGTCTGAACGAAACCGGAGGCACTTTCCTCGAATATACATCCATCTCCAGGTACGTCTGGACGATCACCAACTGATTCCCTCATCCTGGGTGTACAGCCCAATCAAGATCATCAGTAATCACCCAAACGATGTGAAGACTTCCGGTCTTCAACCACCGTCTTCATCTTCGACATCTCGTCGAATCAGTTATTCAGAATGGGTGTAAACCCGGCCTTTCTGAATAACCCACGTATATAATAAACGAATATTACACAAACACAACAAACGCCTCATTCCAATTCAGAATATCCTTTTATTCACAAAAACACATTCTTAGGGAAATGTTCCCATTAATTTTATCCAAGATAAATTCTTCTAAATTATTCTTTGATCTTCCATTGGATATCATTTCCAACTAGTCGGGATTAACGAACCACACCGAAGTAATTATTTATTTTATTTCCCAATCCCAACCTATATATCCCATGGAGAAAACTGGTAATACTCCACATCTAATACCACGGTGTTATCGGTAAAATTAATTACCATTTCACGTTCAAATCTAATTAAAGATTTAACTATCGCTTTGGAGCAAAACTGGTGATACTCCACTCTCGATCACTTTTCAGATTTGATAATTTAAATTATCAATTCACATTTTAATCTAATTAAAGATTCATTAAAACTTCACTTAGTTTTAATCTTTTCAAAAATCAACATCTTGCCTTTAACTGGGTTAAAGAACCAATGTCATCTAAAACCCGATCCACGATAAACCCAAATCACATTTGATATTATATGCAAGGCTCTGAATAGAGAATATATCGGCTTATATTCAATATCAAATTCTGAAACCAACAAATATCGTATTGGAAATAACGATATATAACATATCTTTCAAATTCCCAAAACAATATCTGTATAGTCACGAAATCCAACATCAAAATATCCCGAAGATAATTTCGATTCAACTCCAGTCCAATCCACGTATTGGGAATATTGATTATTTTTAAAATCACTTTCAAATTCAATTTATTTGTTTCAAAAATAAATTGATTTTAATTCTAGTTCAAAACTAGTTCATTTCGACAAAAATATATTTTTCTCCTTTCAAATGTGGAATTTTTCAGCCCAATTCTTTCCAATTCACATATTATGATTTTACACAAATTATAGATATTTTTAATAATTTATCAAGGCCCGTACAGTCGATTTCCATCAACGGCCATCGAACTGCACTTACAGCGACCTTTTTCAAATTTGATTTGGACATAATTCCAAATCCAACCGTTAGATTTCAAATTTCTAATATTCATTGGAAAGCTCTTTTCGATACGAACCCAACGGTTCCGGTTTTAGGAGAATCCGACGGTCGGATCTCCCGCAATGTCCGTTTGAAATAAATGGTCGAAATTCACGAACTGCCGCGGCGCGGCGCGTTCTATTCAGGCCATTATATATATAATATATATATATATATATATATATATTATATATATTTCGTCGATTTCCTTTTAAAACGTATTTTATAAATCGTTTTAAATTCGTTTCAAAAACAATTTCAACGTCATCTTCAATTTCAAATCGATTGGATTTCAATTCAACTTGAATTTGTTTTATATTCAATTCCATTCGAAGTCCTTTTATATTCAATTCAAATTCGTTTTCTTTCCAATTCGAATTCGCTATAATATTCATTTCAATTTGAATAAAATCGATATAAATATCGTTCACGTCAAAATGGCGCAAAACTAATCAACACGGCTTTATATTTTTCACAACTTCTTTATTCTATTCAACAAATGAATATTTATCCCATTCAACACATGAATCTATATTGCTTTCAACACACGACTAATCTCAACACATGAGTACTGTCAATACATCACTATTGTTGTTATGTAAAATATTTTATAAAACTATGGTATCTATCGTTTGTTTTTAATTAGACTTCTACAGGGAAGTAGTTCTAATTTTAAATATGATAAAGATGTAATTTCTATTATTTAAAATATTTTACTCAACACACGAATATTTTCAACACATGAACATCGTCAACACATGACTATTTTTATATTCAACACATGAATTTTCTTTTATAATATTCATTATTTTCCCGATTGGAATGAGGCCCAATCAATCACCATATAAAGTTCATTATATGGATTTTCATACATCACACGTATATAATAGCATTGAAAAATAATGAACCATCAACCAAAGTGCACTACACTGTATAAGCATCAAATATAGATATCTGACGCTTATAACAGCCTGTCAATCAATCGATCGACATATTTAATCAATCAGGACGAGTGAACTTCAAATTTCATCCCAACACCCGTGTGGGGTTTCAAACAATCAAACACAGATTTTATTTGTGCAGTTGGGCGATGTGTAAAATTTATCGACCCAATCAATGTCAGTCAAATCAGTGTACATAAACAAATCGGTCGATTTGTAAATGAATATTTTATTTATTCACTTTCACGTTAAAAATTATATTTTTAACGACAATATATTCTATTTTAACACATGAATTTCTATTCAGTTCATTTATTCAATAAAATGATATTTTTATTTTTTTTCTAACATATTTTAGAAAATTTTGGCGGCATAACGGCACAATACTAGAAACGGAACAAGGCCTAGCCTTATCCCCGGTCTAGTGAAGGCCCACGCCATTCACACATCAATCAAATCCATTTCAATTCACCAAACAATTCAATTCAGCCCAAATCATCTAACTAATTTATGCAACCAAACAAACAAGTCCATGGTTTGTGGACGATTGTGTCGGGTGCTACTAAGCACCGTCAGCATCCTAGTATATATATATATATAACTAGAAAAAGAAGTTGAAGAGTGAGAAGTTCTCACCGAAAGCTATCCACTCTCCTTGACTCTTCTTTTATAGAAATCTTCTTCATTCTCGCCTTTTTATCTCCTTTGTTGCCCGTAGCCACTACATATATAAAAATCACACATTTTTATATTTTGATGTCTTTAAAATAAAAATCACATTTTTATTTATTCACTTTCAATTTAAAAATCATATTTTATAATCACCTCATATATATAAAAATCGAATTTTTACTATCACGCTTTATGGATAAAATTTTTATTTTCACACCGATGTTCATATAATAAAGATTATATTTTTATCATGCTATTCTCTATATAAAGATTTCGCCTTTATAAAAAAATAAAGTTTTCGCCTTTATAAAAATCATCACTTGATTTCAACGTATATAAAATAAAAATCAGATTTTTATTTTGCTACATATACAAAGATGATATTTTTAATATTCCTATCATGTAAAAATTATATTTTTAACTTCCACAATTCAAAATCAAATCTTTACTTTTCATATTTAAAAATATCGTCTTTTCTATTTGAAAAATCCTAACTTTTCCATTTGAAAATCCTAACTTTTCCATTTGAAATATCCTAACTTTCCCATTTGAAAAATCCTAACTTTTCCATTTGAAAAATCCTAACTTTTCCATTTGAAAAATCCTAACTTTTCCATTTGAAAAATCCTAGCTTTTCCATTTGAAAAATCCTAACTTTCCCATTTGAAAAATCCTAACTTTTCAATTTGAAAAATCCTAACTTTTCCATTTGAAAAATCCTAACTTTTCCATTTGAAAAATCCTAACTTTAACTGATTTTTTTTCTTCTGTTTGCTAATCCTATACAAAAGAAATAAATAAAATAAAACAAATTAGAAAAACTTACTTTCTCAATCGGAGGGGGGGGGGGGGTTTCTTGCTCGCGGAAGTGTGGTGGGCCCTCCAGCAGGCGGCGGAGGTGGAGCGGAAGGGGGGGTTGCGGCTGTCGATTGAAGAGGAGAGGGGGAAGAAGAAGGGGCGGCGCGGTGGTTTGGTGGTTGCGGTGGGCTCCAGCGAAGGCGGTGAGGGTTTAGGGGGAACTCGCAGTGGCGGGGAGGAGGAAGCGGAGCATCGATGGGCGGAGGAGGTGGAGAGGAGGGCGGCGTGGTGGGGTCCTGACCGCCGACGAGCGGTGGTGGGTGGCGGCTCCATCGCGCCCCCTTTCATCATTTTTTTTTCTTTTTTCGATTTCATCCTTAAATTATAAGGGGGGGGGGGTCCTGAGAGGTAATAGGAGGAGAGGGATTAATTTTAATTTATTTAATTTAATTTCAAAAAGCAACTTTTATTTTCGACCTCAAAACGAGGCCCACCGCCTGTCGTCCATAGCGTTTTACCCCCATTCCGAACACAATGGGACATGTTTCGTATGTTGATTCGATCGTTTCGATCAGTTTCCGTTTAATTTACATTTAAATCACTATATTGAATTTTAAACGTACATTTCAATTTACCGGGGTCACATACTAAATCTATAAATTGCAGAAAAATATTTTCTAGCTTCGTATTGACGATACGGTCCTAACAAAACTAGTTTCGTCGAATTCTGAGACCGTTGGAAAAATGGTCAATTTCCAGTCGATTAAAATCAACTGAAACCGGTCAAACGCGTTTTCCTTTGCCACGCTCACATATTGATTCGAAAAATTATGAAATTTGAAACCTAGCAATAATTTGACACTGCGGACCCAACAAAAGTGGTTTCGTCGAAATCCGAGGTCATTTGCAAAATGTCCATTTTTAAGGGCCTGAATTCCATAGCGACTATTCAGAATTTTCAACTGGACATATCTTTTGATTCCCGCTATGAAATTTCGATCTTTCGGGTTCGTTGGAAAGATATTATCAATTAGATCCTAATGTTTTTGGTTTCACTAAAATCCGGATTGTTTTGCACCCGGTACATTCAATTGAAGTTTGAAATCGAATTATCGAACTACCGCGCCATTTCAATTCTATTTATAATTATATATAAATATTTATATTCTATCGACGATGTATATAAATATATACGTTCGAATTATATTCAAAATAAATTTCTCGTCGATATTATTTAAAATAATCTATTTTAAATGTTCAAAATTCGCTATAATTACAAAAATAAAAATTTTAAACTAGCCCAGATTTTCGGGTTATTACAACTAGAAAAAGAGATTTTGAGTGAGAAGTTCTCACCGAAAGCTATCCAATACCACGACTCTTTATTTATAGAAATCTTCGCCATTCTCGTTCTTCGTCACTTTCCTCGCCCGTAGCCACTACATATGTAAAAATCGAACTTTTACTTCGTTATTCAATATATAAAAATCGAATTTTTACTTCGTTATTCAATATATAAAAATCGAATTTTTACTACGTTATTCAATATATAAAAATCTAATTTTTACTTCGTTATTCAATATATAAAAATCGAATTTTTACTTCGTTATTCAATATATAAAAATCGAATTTTTACTTCGTTATTCAATATAAAAAATCGGATTTTATCACTTCAACTTCAAATTAAAAATCCTACCTTTGTTCAAATTAAAATCAAACGAACTTTACTTTTATAACTAGATAAAATCAGTTTTCATACTAAAATAAAAATCGGTTTTTGTACTCAAGAAAACTCAATTTTCAAAGCAAACAAAAATCAGGTTTCAAAGCAAATAAAAATCATTTTCAAAGAAAATAAAAATCATTTTCAAAGTTAAAACTCACTGCATTGTTTTCTGTTTAAACTCCAGACCGTAACACTTGAACCCTCCAACCTCGACCAGAACTGACATCGCCACAGCCATCAAAAGCTTGTCGGGATCCAATATGACTCCGGCAGACGAGGGGATTGCGAAGGGGCTGGGCAGAGCAACAGGGTTCGCGGCGTTGGAGGTGACCCACTGGTGGCTCGCGGAGGACTGTCGAAGGGATGATGACCTCACTTGGCACGGCGGCAGTCCCAGTTAAGTGGTGGCGTCTCGATTCTCACGCGAAGGTCAGGTTCGTGGATCGTGCGTGATGCTGTAGCGAGGAAGGAGGCGGTGGAGAAAGGAATCGGAAAGGAAGAGGCGTGGGGGTAGCTCGACGTCGGCGGTGCGATGGAGGGAAGAGGACGTCGGCTCTTTTCAGATTTGGGGGATCGATTTTCTGGTTTGAGAAAAATGAAGAAGGGTGGGGGTTAAATGTAAATTTATATTATTATATATATATATTAATTAATTCTTCTCCAAGTTGACTTTTTGATCGAACCCCAATCGAGACCCAACGACTGTCGTCCCTAGCTAATTACCCCCATTCTGAACACAGTGGGATATGTTTCGTAAGCTGATTCGATCGTTTTAACCAGTTTTCGTCAAAATCAACATATAACTCTATATATTGAATTTGAACGCGCATTTCTATTTACTGGGGTCGCATACTAACTCGAAAAATTCCAGAAAAATATTTTCTAGCTTCGTATTGACGATACGGTCCTAACAAAACTAGTTTCGTCGAATTCTAAGACCGTGGGAAAAATGGCCATTTTACAATCGATTAAAATCAACTGAAACTGGTCAAACGCGCTTTCCTTTGCCACGCTCACTTATTGATTCACAAAATTATGAAATTTGGAATCTAGCAATAATTTAACACTGTGGATCCAACAAAAGTGGTTTCGTCGAAATCCGAGGTCGTTTGCAAAATTCCTATTTTTAAGGGCCTGAATTCCATAGCGACTATTCAGAATTTTCAACTGGACATATCTTTTGATCCCCGCTATGAAATTTTGATTTTTCGGATTCATTGGAAAGATATTCCCAATTAGATACTATTATTTTTGGTTTCACTAAAATCCGAATTGTTTTGCACCCGGTACATTCAATTGAAGTTTGAAATCGAATTATCGAACTACCGCGCCATTTTCAATTCCTTTTATAATTAAAATAAAATTTTATATTCTAACGACGATCTATATAAATATATACGTTCGATTTGTATTCAAAAAAAATTTCTCATCGATATTATTTAAAATAATCTATTTCAAATAATCAAAATTCGCTAAAATTGTCAAAATAAAAATTTTAAACTGGCCCAGATTTTTGGGTTGTTACATCCCCTGAGCCAATTATTACCAAAGTTTTTAAAATGTTCTGCTCACCAACATGATAAGAACAGTAAAATTGCACAGAACACATATCTTTTTTCATGGTTAAATTTGATGGGCAGCAAAGAAAAATTTGCAATAAGTCAACATTATGGGCATGCAAAGTGTAGGAATTGAAAATCCGTTATTCATACCAATTAGAAGGACAGCCATGTAGATGCAGCTATTTCGTAGACCGAATGCAGCAAACAAGCACAATGGGTTAGCAGGATGAGGCAATTGAAATTGATTAAATTCCTAAAACGGACAGTGTACATCAGTCCACCTGGAGACGTTGAGACACTCTGTTGATGGTGGGAAAATCCATTTGATTTCAAATGTACTTTGGTTTCATACTTCTGAAGTATGGATTTTCAAAATTCTGTAAGAGTAGATGTCATAATGTACTAAAAATAATTGTTGACTTTTTTTTAAATATTTACCCAATGAATATTTACTCCTAGTTGTATTTTGCCTTCATCATTACCATTCAATCTGCAATATAATGTGGTAATTCCATTGAGTGCTTACTTTATCCCTTGAATACTAAAAAGTAGATGCTGCTATCCATGGAAACCATGCTATTATAAGCATTTAGATCCAATAAATGGCACACACACATAAATCTGGGGTGCAGAAATAAAACATTAACATAACTATTTGGATTGAAGGCACGACAGAAATAAGAACGTTCAGGTTACAGTTTTAACTATATTAATGGTGATCACGATAGACGTTGGAAGCTTACCCAAACCGCCATCTGTTCTTCCCCGCTGACTATCAGGTTACAGTTTCCTGCCTTACAGTTACGAACCCCGTCTTCTTACTGAGATTTACGAACTCCCCGTCCCCATCATCGCAACATTGTACCCAGATGGAGCCAAACAACGACAACCAGAGCACATTCACAACCATAAAGCATCCTCATCAACCCCGATTATCTTACCCAAATTCGCCAGTCAACTTGCCCTAAGCCCACACAATCCAACTGTAGTGCCACCGTATCGCTTCCTTACAACATCTCATCGCACCAGATCCCAATTCAACCCTAATTAATACAACACGTAAAAATTTTTACCACGTCATTCACAACAAAACTGCAAGTCTGCGGACTCACGTGATTCAATTAAAAGCTCTCGGTCGAAGCATAACGGCCCAAGGTGATGCTTTTTTCTTCGTTGCAAAGCGGAAATTTTAAGGTTGAATTTTTGTGATTGAGAGTCGTCTTATTTTTTTGGATCTGAGCATAATAATGAAGATGAAAGAAGATGAGCAAATAGATGGGGAATAAAGAGAGCGAATAAAGAGTGCTGACGAAAGAAGACTTTAAGGGTTTGTTTTTAACCGAGGAACTGGGAAGTGGAACGGACAAATGGAAAAGAGAAACAAAAGCAACGTGGATGGAGGGATATACGAATTTGAAGGGCGGCAAAAAATTTAGTTTGGAGGGAAACGTTGGATTGAAGCCAACATAGGAAAATTTTAATTTGAAGGGAAATGTTGAATTGGAACCAACATAAAAAAAGAGTTGTCAAGAATAAGTATCTATTTTAACTGGTCATAAAAAACACTTGTAATAGATGTTTATTACAACCTGCAAAATAAAAAAGTTGTAGAAAACTAATCTATTAAGTATCAAATTGTAACTTTAACTAGCATAACTTAATTATTATTACTGTAAAATTTTATTACTAATTATAGTATTTAATAATGAATTATTTATAAATTATAAATTAAATATTAAATATTAATTTATTAACTGAATATTAATTATTAATTAATTATAATTTCTAATATTGATTATCAAATATTAAATTTTTAATTGCTTATTTAATATTAAACATAAATTACTTATTAAATATTAATTACTAATATTAGTTATTTATTTAATATTAATTATTTATAAAATATTAAATATCAATTACCAATCAACAAAAAATATAAATATTAATTAAGTATTAAATATTAGTTACTAAAAAGTGTTGTTAAAAATATGCATCTATTACAACTGGTGAAAATGAAAGGTTGTAATATTTATCTACTACAACAGATAAAATAAAAAAGTTGTTAAAAATAACTTTACTACAACTTTCTAGAAAAAAAAGTTGTAAAAAATCTTTATTACAACTGTGATTTTTCGACAGTTGTAGTAATACAGTTGTAATATGGTATTTTTATTGTAGTGTTTTTAGTAGAAGAAAAAGTAAAATATTTTTCGTATATCTTAATTAATTACATATATTTTGTATTAGCATTACATAAAATATGCATGTAACATTTGAAAAACTTGCCACTGCCTCAAGATACTTTATATGTTATTAGTCACTGTAAATCATCCAAATCATTGAGTTTCTTATATATCAGTAGATTGAATTTGCTTGATCATGGGATATAAGTATATTATTAATTTTGTTAATTTTTAACGTACTGGAACTACAAACAACAGAACAAATGAAAATTGAAATTATCTATAAGGCCTTACAGAACAAAGTTTTGGTTTCGTCGATTCAAAAGAAACAAAAACAAATGGAAGTAATTTACACAGTGAACATGTTTTTCATGTGAAAGGAGAGCAAAAAATCATATGACATGCATAATACTGAAAATTATATAACATATATCGATATAATTTATCAATAAATAACATTTTAACCAATTCTGAAAATTGTATAACCAATAGGTTTAATGCATAACTAAGGCCAAATCACACTAATAATTATGGTTGTACAAAGAATATTTATATGGTACAAAAATGGTGAATACTGTAAATATATAAAATGTTATACAAATAAAATTGGATTTTACCTTTGAGGTAATAAATGCAGGGAAAAATGATCAAAGATTTATCTATTATATACGCACATTATTAGACCGAAATCTGGGCCCAACACCCAAATGCAGACCACAGGTCACAGAAATGCAGAAAAAGCAGTAAAATGGGGAACACACGATATTTTTACTATGGTTCGGCTCAAACCAAGCCTACGTCCACTTTATCTCTTCTTAAATCCTAAGAAGTTACAAGTACAATTCTCTCGGTTTAAACATGAAATCCTCGTGTTTACAATGAAAAAGATGTGAGAAAAACTTAAGATTATACACGAAGTCCTCATGTTGTAGTGTGGTATTTGGCTCCTTTGCTGCTGAAAATGTTTTGTAGAGAGCAATGGTGGAAGACGTAAGGAGTTAGAGCAAAAAGATCCTTGAAAATACCTTCAAATGGTGTATTTAAAGCTGTAGGAGAGCTTCTGGGAAGACCGGTTTGTGAAGGGGTACGTGGCACCTGACCCGAGAAAACAGGAGCAGAAGTAGCCTTTAGAATAGGTCAAGATCTACGCGTGTATCAGAAGATGCAGGGATCAGTTCGTGGTCGTGGGATCGGGTCGTGATATGGGCTTCACGAGACGATGTCTGGTCGCGAGCTCGAGTAGTGAAGCTAGTGTCCACGATCGGGTCGTGGCCCACCTGAGCTCCATGGTCGGAGTTGGTTTCACCAGACAGGGGCGCGTCACGAGTTGAGGAGGGGACGATCCAGGTTCCTGCTCACGAGTCGAGGTGGATCCAACGAGCCAAGGGGGAGATCTGATGAGGGGCGATCCAAGGGTGCATGAGCCATACTCCGATCGTGTGACGCTTCGTCGCTTTATCCAGGAAATTGCTAGATTAAACCAGTTTATGGAAATGGTTATAACTTTCAAACTGTAAGTCCGATTGAGCCAATCCAAAGCTCAAACTGAAGCTAATTCAGAGATCTACAAGATTTATGTAGCTCAGCTTCGTAATTGCTGTTTTGGGGCCCAAAAGAGGTCATCTGATAAAGTTTCGGGCCTTTCATTGTTCGTGATGCTACTTTGACCAAATCGCTGCCTGTCTTCTGGCGATGTTCTCCATATCCGAGCGCGATGCTATCCAGATATTCAGTCTGCCAGCTTTTACCAAAAAGTGTGTCAACAAGTTTGCTCCCTCAATAAGATGTGTTCTGGATAGTCCAGGAAATCTATAAGCCATAGAAATTCGATAATGTCATGACCTTGCCGGGTCTGCCAGCTACAGATATAATCCATACGTGTAAAGAGAAAAAGGAAAAACAAACATGCCAAATCCTGGCGATATTGTTCAAATTTTCTGAGCATAAACCATGCTTCAGCGTCTAATGAGCATAAACCATACTCAAGGGACATTTGAGTCATCCTGCCAAATCTTGGCAAGGGCCAACATTTCCAGGCATAATCCATACCCAAAAGTCCAAATCGAGTATAATCCGTACCCGATTTTTTTGTCACATCCTGACAAGACCGTTTGCAGGGCATAATCCATACCCTGGAGTTCAAACCGAGTATAATCCATACCCGATTTCTTTTGTCACAACCTGACAAGACCATTTGTCATTCCTAAGTAAAATCCATACTTAAGATTCCAAAATGAATATAAACCATACTCAGACCTGAAGTGGAGCTACGCTCGCCACAGCCAGACAAGATAGTCCTTCCCTAGGCATAATCCGTACCTAGAGTCCCATAATAAGTATAAGCCATACTTTAACCGAAGTTGAGGATCCTGCCACATCCTGACAAGATACTTAAATTCTCTAAACATAATCCATGCTTGGAAAGTCCTTATTCAATTCAAAATGCAAAACCAAAGCAAACCCTGATTGGTTTGACACGGAGCCCAGAGCATGCTTTGGGGATACGTCCTAACCCCGTATGTGTGTAATTCGATTCAACTAATCGGAAAATCTGATGATAACAAAAACAAATCTTAAAGCCTAAGAAATGCAGAAAATGAAAGCTGATCTCATCCAGATCAGTTGATGATGAGCCTACGCGAGCTCGATCCAGGGTCATTCCCTCTCCGGGGAGCAGGAGGTGGAAGCGCAGGTGCTGTTGATGGTTTCACATACTCGGGAAGCTCTCCACGTCTAACCCGTTCCTCAATCAAATCACAATTTGTCTGCACTCATTTGTGTCATGTCCGTCCATATCGTGGAATATGCAGTGCTTTCCAGAATCGCGTTCTCTTTGCGATGGCTCCCTCCTGGGAGGCTTTGGGTAGGAGACAACACCGTTTCTGTCCATGTAGATGTTAGAAAGTGAAGCAGAGAGCTCAGTATACTTTTCATATCTGGGCCCTCTCCGGGGCTGAGTGTTGCGATCATTCTTAATGGCGACTTTTCCTTTGCCATTTCAAGAATCAGACAGTTCTCCATCTTTGATCATGTTGACATCGAGAACTTTCTTCTCGGAAGTTGCGTCTTACTCAAGCAGAAATCTATCCGATCAAGGTAGAACTCACTGAGATTCCATGGTGGGTCTCGGTACAAAGATTTCTTGAATTCCGTGTTATCCAGAATGCCGGATACCGCTGCTTTTCGTACCATCGATTATTCAGGGCAATCAACTGATGCTGCTACAACGTTGAATCTTTCCAGAAAGGAACACAGAGTTTCTCTAGGCCTCTGCTTGATTTTTGTGAGTGACATGACGTTCTTGGGTCGTGCGATGTGGACTCGAAACTGTTCAACGAAGCGAGCGACCAACATATTCCCGTTGTTGATCGATTCCGTTTCTAGCTGCCGAATCCACATGGCTGCTATATCAGTCAGAAAGAGGGGTAAACACTTAGCCATGATATTTTCCGACGACGATTGAACTTCCATATGCCGTTTGTAGAGCATTAGGTGCATGGTAGGATCTGTTCTTCCATTGTATGGATCCAGTTGTGGAAGTTTGAAATCCGGGGGATTGCGGGAATTCCTGATTTCCTGAGTGAATGGTTTGTGATTAACGTCATCCACGTCATTCTGATAGGTGCGGCATCTCGAGAGGCGTTGAATTTGATCAGCGAGTCGATTGCCTTCAAAAAGCTGTTGCAAACTACCAAAATCAGAGCTGGTGCCCCAAGCGTTGAATGCAGGAGAGGATGGAAGATGTTTGTGAGCTGTTTCCTGGGGATCGCGGATCGAGGGTGGCGACCCGAACCGGTTCGAAGGGGTCGGTTCGGGAGGCAGATTCATGAAGGCCGGATCGTGGTTCGTGGGGAGCGAACTGAGCAGGGGCGATCCGACCTGGTGCTGGTGGCTGTCACGAGCTGATCCCTACTGCAGTTGAGTGAGAGTTTGCGCTCCGGTATCCATCCGATCTGGAACTGAAGTCGGTCGCTGTGCATTTCCAATAACGAGGGGGTTGCCCCGGAGTCTATGTGATGCCCGAGCTGCTTCTGTGGCTTCATTTCCAATGACTTGAGCATTGCTCGGCCTTCCATCCATCTGAGTGAAGAATTGTTTGATCATATTCTGTTGTTTCTGGAGGAGATCATCTTGCCGTGCCATCTGATCTCTCAGCTCAGTGAGAACTCCGTCCATCTTGTCTTTGGTCAAGTATGCAGAAGGATCTCGATGAGAGGAAGCTTCCTGGCTTGCTTCGTTCCTTGTGTCTTCAGCGTCAGCATCATCAGCATGAGCGGAACTTCTAGTCTTCTTCCTTTTGATTGCCATTTATCAAATAGCCAAAAAATCCAAGCAGAAGTTGAAGTTGTCGTGTGCCCCCTACCTGGCGCGCCAAAATGTTAGACCGAAATCTGGGCCCAACACCCAAATGCATATCAAAGTTCACAGAAATGTAGAAAAAGCAGTAAAATGGGGAACACACAATTTCATAGTGGTTCGGCTCAAACAAAGCCTACATCCACTTTATCTCTTCTTAAATCCTAAGAAGTTACAAGTACAATTCTCTCAGTTTATACACAGAATCCTCATGTTTACGATGAAAAAGAAGTGAGAAAAAATGAAGATTATACACGAAATCCTCGTGTTGTAGTGTGGAATTTGGCTCCTTTGCTGCTGAAAATGTTTTGCAGAGAGCAATGGTGGAAGACGTAAGGAGTCAGAGCCAAAAGATCCTTGAAAATACCTTCAAATGGTTTATTTATAGTTGTAGGAAAGCTAATGGGAAGACCGGTTCATGATGGGGTACGTGGCACTCGATCTGGGAAAATAGGAGCAGAAGTAGCCTTGAGAACAGGTCAAGATCTACGCGTGTATCAGCAGATGTAGGGATCGGTTCGTGGTCATGGAATCGGGTCGTGATATGGGCTTCACTAGCCAATGTCTGGTCGCGAGCTGGAGTGGTGAAGCTAGTGTCAATGATCGCGTCGTGGAAGAGGGTCGTGGTCCACCTGAGCTCCACGGTCGGAGTTGGTTTCACGAGACAGGGGTGCGTCACGAGTTGAGGAGGGGGCGATCCAGGTTCCTGCTCACGAGTCGAGGTGGATCCCATGACCCAAGGGGGGCGATCTGATGAGGAGCAATCCGAGGGTGCATGAGCAATACTTCGATCGTGTGACGCTTCATTGCCTTATCCAGGAAATTGCCAGATTACACCAGTTTATGGAAACGGGCATAACTTTCAAACCATATGTCCGATTGAGCCAAAACAAAGCTCAAACTGAAGCTAATTCAGAGATATACAACAGTTACGGAGCTTAGCTCCGTAATTGCTGTTTTCGGGGCCCAAAAGAGGTCGTTTGATAGGAGTTTTGGACCTTTATTTGTTCGTGATGCGACTTTAGCCAAATCACTGCCTGTCTTCTGACGATGTTCTCCATATCCGAGTGGGATGCTATCCAGATATTCAGTGTCACGGCTTTTACCAAAAAGTGTGTCAACAAGTTTGCCCCCCCAGAACATATCTTGCTGGTTGAAGGAAGATGTGTTCTGGATAGTCCAGGAAATCTATAAGCCTTAGAAATTCGATAATGCCATGACCTTGCCGCCAGCTACATCTATAATCCATACCTGTAAAGAGATAAAGGAAAAACAAACGTGCGAAATCCTGGCGATATTGTTCAATTTTTGTGAGCAAAAACCATGCTTCGGCGTCTAATGAGCATAAACCATACTCAAGGTACGTTTGAGTCATCCTGCCAAATCCTGGCAAGGGCCAACATTTCCAGGCATAATCCATACCCAGAAGTCCTAATCGAGTATAATCCATACCCGATTTCTTTTGTCACATCCTGACAAGACCTTTTGCAGGGCATAATCCGTACCCTGGAGATCAAACCGAGTATAATCCATATCCGATTTCTTTTGTCACATCCTGACAGGACCATTTGTCGTTCCTAAGTACAATCTATACTTAAGATTCTAAAGTGAGTATAAACCATACTCAGAACTGAAGTAGAGCTACGCTTGCAACAGTCTGACAAGATACTCCGTCCCTAGGCATAATCCATACCTAGACTTCCACAATAATTATAAGCCATACTTTAACCGAAGTTGAGGATCCTTCCACATCCTGATAAGATACTTAAATTCTCCAAACATAATCCATGCTTGGAAAGTCCTTATTCAATTCAAAATGCAAAACCAAAGCAAATCCTGATTGGTTAGACACCGAGTCCAGAGAAGGCTTTGGGGATACATCCTAACCCCGTATGTGTGTACTCCGATTCAACCAATCGGAAAACCTAATGAAAGCAAAAACAAATCTTAAAGCCTAATAAATGCAAAAAATGAAAGCTGATCTCATCCTGATCAGTTGATGATGAGCCCACGAGAGCTCGATCTAGGGTCATTCCCTCTCCGGGGAGCAGGAGGTGGAAGCGCAGGTGCTGTTGATGGTTTCACATACTCGGGCAGCTCTCCACGTCTAACCCGTTCCTCAATCAAATCACGAAGATGGCTGCACTCATTCGTGTCATGTCCGTCCTTATCGTGGAATATGCAGTGCTTTCCAGAATCGCGTTCCCTTTGCGATGGCTCCCTCCTAGGAGGCTTTGGGTAGGAGACAATACCGTTTGTGTCCATGTAGATGTCATAAAGTGAAGCAATGAGCTCGGTATACTTTTCATATCTGGGCCCTCTCCGGGGCTGAGTGTTATGATCATTCTTGACGGCGGCTTTTCCTCATGTTTGAGCATGTTGACATCGAGAACTTTCTTCTTCGAAGTTGCATCTTCCTCATGTAGAAATCTATCAGATTCAAGGTAGAACTCGCAGAGATTCCGTGGTGGGTCTTGGTACAAAGATTTCTTGAATTCCGTGTTATCCAGAACGCCGGATACCGCTGCCACCAGTACCATTGATTGTTCAGGGCGATCAACCGATGCTGCTACAATGTTGAATCTTTCCAGAAAGGAACGCAGAGTTTCTCTAGGCATTTGCTTGATTATGGTGTGTGACATGATGTTCTTGGTCGTGCGATGTGGACCAGAAACTGTTCAACGAAGCGAGCGACCAACATATTCCCACTGTTGATCGATTCCATTTCTAGTTGTCAAATCCACATGGCTGCTATATCAGTCAGAAAGAGGGGAAAATACTTAGCCATGAAGTTTTCCGACGCCGATTGAACTTCCATATGCCATTTGTAGCGCATTAGGTGCATGGTAGGATCCGTCCTCTTATTTTATGGCTCCTGTTGTGGGAGTTTGAAATCCGGGGGATTGCAGGAATTCCTGATTTCCTGAGTGAATGGGTTGTGATTGACGTCATCCACGTCATTCTGATAGGTGCGGCCTCTCGAGAGGCGTTGAATCAGATCAGCAAGTCAGTTGCCTTTAAAAAGCTGTTGCAAACTACCAAAATCAGAGCTGGTGCCCCCAGCGTTGAATGCAGGAGAGGATGGAAGTTGTTGGTTAGCTGTTTTCTAGGGAATGCGTGAGACGACCCGAACTTCCCCGTGAAGGAAAGCGCGGATAGAATTGAGTACAAGACAAAATAGAACGCATACGGAAGAACATTTCATTGCTATTACAACAATTCCATCAGATACAAGAATATACAGAGTATAAATGAATAAATTACATTCGACAAATATCAGAGATTACAATAAATTACATAGCAGCGGAAAATAATACAAAATCACAACTAGAAGTGATACACAAATACAGAACTTTCCGAGCATCGTTCCAGCTGTAAATCAGGACCCTGTGAATATAAATCTGCAAAACCAAAACTACTAGCTGCCCGTGCGGAAAATAGGGGCACCCAGAGTTTAGGTTAAAACAATAAACTCCAGGTCAGTCATGTGACTGGTGTGAGAACTAAAAACAGTTATTATTTTAACTTTAAAGAAGAGTCATTCAAGGGACCACGCCGTATGACACGGAACGGGTTTCCTCCCAAGAATACTAGTGCATATAACAAAACAACGCAATGCTTTTTGGAAAAATGAAGCTATTATAAGACCCTGGTCCCATCACACAATGCAACGCAAGCCGGAGGATAGGGTTTTCCCTTATAATAGCCAAACATGCTTGGTACGGCAAAACAAATCATTTGATACTATTATAAGTGTATAGTGTCAAAACATTTTCAATCATAAATATCAATCATAGACGGCATGGGTACTATATATCATGTCGCCATACTAGTTCTACAATTAAAACCGCAATATCACGTATTGGAAATTGGATTTCCGTCATGAGTCGAGGCAAGGGGCAAGCTCCTCTCCGCGTTCGAGACACTCTAGCAATGCCTCAGGACCCCACTCTGATCCTTTGGAACCTCCAAGGCCGGTCCTCTCTTACTTTTGAGGATTAGTTATTCCTGAACACACGTTTCCCGGTCCTTACAGACCTATATCCGAGGCGCCTCATATCCAACAACCACACAGGTGAAAAGTATATAAATATCAGGGCTGGTAGGTTACTGACACCACCCTAGCTAGAAAGAAACGTCGTGCACTCCTTGGGTCCGTATCCCGTTTTTGACTCATACCGAGGTGTGAGGCTCGCGAATTCACGTTATACACAAAGCTACGCCACACGGCCGTGCTTTGATCATCAACCACAAGACTTTGCTTTTCAACAGAAGCCTTGATCAATTGCCACTTACGCGTGCCACATTGGCAATTCACTCCATGCGACTAATGTCCATCGATATACAACCTCTGAGCTCGTATGTCTCAGAGAAGGGCGTTAAGCAAGAGAATAAATTCTCCGCCGCCAAACAGATGTATATTTAATAGAGATCAATTAACACAGAATAAAATCCAATGTCAGACACACAATCCATTTACACGTTCGTTCTGGGTCTGAACGAAACCGAAGGCACTTACCTCGCATATCCATCCATCTCCAAGTACGTCTGGAAGATCACCAACTGATTCCCTCATCCTGGGTGTACAGCCCAATCAAGATCATCAGTAATCACCCAAACGATGTGAAGACTTCCGGTCTTCAACCACCGTCTTCGTCTTCGACATCTCGTCGAATCGGTTATTCAGAATGGGTATAAACCCGGCCTTTCTGAATACCCCACGTATATAATAAACAAATGTTACACAAACACAATGAATGCCTCATTCCAATTCAGAATATTCTTTTATTCACAAAATCACATTCTTAGGGAAAGGTTCCCATTAATTTTATCAAAGATAAATTCTTCTAAATTTATTCTTCAATCCTCCTTTGGATATCATTTCTAACTAGTCGGGATTAACGAACCACACCGAAGTAATTATTTATTTTATTTCCCAATCCCAACCTATATATCCCATGGAGCAAAACTGGTGATACTCCATTCCTAACACCACGGTGTTATCGGTAAAATTAATTACCATTTCACGTTCAAATCTAATTAAAGATTTAACTATCGCTTTGGAGCAAAACTGGTGATACTCCACTCTCGATCACTTTTCAGATTTGATAATTTAAATTATCAATTCACATTTTAATCTAATTAAAGATTCATTAAAACTCCACTTAGTTTTAATCTTTTCAGAAATCGATATCTTGCCTTTAACTGGGTTAAAGAACCAATGTTATCTAAAACACGATTCACGATAAACCCAAATCACATTTGATATTAAATACAAGGCTCTGAATAGAAAATATACCGGCTTATATTCAATATCAAATTCTGAAACCAACAAATATCGTATTGGAAATAACGATATAAAATATATCTTTCAAATTCCCATAACAATATCTGTATAGTCACGAAATCCAACATCGAAATATTCCGAAGATAATTTCGATTCAACTCCAGTCCAATTCACGTATTGGAAATATTGATTATTTTCAAAATCACTTTCAAATTCAATTTATTTATTTCAAAAATAAATTGATTTTAATTCTAGTTCAACACTAGTTCATTTCGATAGAAATCTATTTTTATCTATTCAAATGTGGAATTTTCCAGCCCAATTCTTTCCAATTCACATATTATAATTTTTACACAAATTATAGATATTTTTAATAATTTTATCAAGGCCCGTACAGTCGATTTCCATCAACGGCCATCGAACTGCACTTACAGCGACCTTTTCTGAAATTGATTTGGACATAATTCCAAATCCAACCGTTAGATTTCAAATTTCTAATATTCATTGGAAAGCTCTTTTCGATACGAACCCAACGGTTCCGGTTTTTGGAGAATCCGACGGTCGGATCTCCCGCAATGTCCGTTTGAAATAAATGGTCGAAATTCACGAACTGCCGTGGCGCGGCGTGTTCTATTCAGGCCATTATATTATATATATAATATATATAATATATATTTCGTCGATTTCTATTTAAAACGAATTTTATAAATCGTTTTAAAATCGTTTCAAAAGCAATTTCAACTTTCTTTTCAATTCAAATCAAAATTGAATTCTTCTTTATAAATTCGTTTTAAAATTCATTTCTATTCAATTCCAATTTTAATTCAATTTGAATTCATTTCAATTCAATTTTAATTCGTTTTCAATTCAATTCATTTCGAAATCGTTTTCAATTCAATTCATTTCGAAATCGTTTTCAATTCATTTCATTTCGAAATCGTTTTCAATTCATTTCATTTCGAAATCGTTTTCTTTTCAATTCATTTCGAAATCGTTTTCTTTTCAATTCATTTCGAAATCGTTTTCTTTTCAATTCATTTCGAAATCGTTTTCTTTTCAATTCATTTCGAAATCGTTTTCAATTCAATTCATTTCTAAATCGTTTTCTTTTCAATTCATTTCGAAATCGTTTTCTTTTCAATTCATTTCGAAATCGTTTTCTTTTCAATTCATTTCGAAATCGTTTTCAATTCAATTCATTTCGAAATCGTTTTCAATTCAATTCATTTCGAAATCGTTTTCTTTTCAATTCATTTCAATTCGAATAAAATCGATATAAATATCGTTCACGTCAAAATGGCGCAAAACTAATCAACACGGCTATATATTTTTCACAACTTCTTTATTCTATTCAACAAATGAATATTTATCCCATTCAACACATGAATCTATGTTTCTTTCAACACACGACTAATCTCAACACATGAGTACGGCCAACACATCACTATTTTTGTTATGTAAAATATTTTATAAAACTATGGTATCTATCGTTTGATTTTTAATTAGACTCCTACTGGGAAGTAGTTCTAATCTTAAATATGATAAAGATGTAAATTTCGTTGTATAAAATATTTCACTCAACACATGAACATCGTCAACACATGACTATTTTTATATTCAACACATGAATTTTCTTTTATAATATTCATTATTTTCCCGATTGGAATGAGGCCCAATCAATCACCATATAATGTTAATTATATGGATTCCATACAACACATGTATATAATAGCTTTGAAAAATAATCAACCATCAACCAAAGTGCACCACACAACTGCATAAGCATCCAATATATAATAATCGACGCTTACACAGTCTGTCGACCAATCGATCGACAATAATTATATAATTGGGATTAGTGTACGCCAAATATCATCCCAACACCCGTGTGGGGTTTCAAATCAACAAACACACATTTTTGTTTGTGCAGTTGGGCGATGTGTAAAATTTATCAACCCAATCAATATCAGTCAAATCAGTGTAAATAAACAAATCGGCCGATTTGTTTATAAATATTTATTTATTTACTTTCACGTTAAAAATTATATTTTTAACGACAAAAATATTTATTTCAACACTTGAATTTCTATTCAGTTCATTTATTCAATAAAATGATATTTTTATTTTTCTAACATATTTTAGAAAATTTCGGCGGCATAACGGCACGATATTAGAAACGGGACGAGGCCTAGCCTTATCCCCGGTCTAGTGAAGGCCCACGCCATTCACACATCAATCAAATCAATTTCAATTCACCCAATAATTCAATTCAAATCAAATAATCTACCCAACTACACAACCAAACAATTTAACAAACAAGCCATCCATGGTCTGTGGATGACGGGTGTCGGGTGCTACTAAACACCGTCTACATCCTAGTATATATATAACTAGAAAAAGAATTTTGAGTGAGAAGTTCTCACCGAAAGCTATCCAATACCACGACTCTTCATTTATAGAAATCTTTGTTGCTCTCGCCTTTTTATCACCTTCGTTGTTGTAGCCACTACATATATAAAAATCACACATTTTTATATTTTGATGTCTTTAAAATAAAAGTCACATTTTTATTTGTTCACTTTCAATTTAAAAATCATATTTTTATAATCACTTCATATATTTAAAAATCGAATTTTTACTGTGTTATTCAATATATAAAAATCGAATTTTTTTCTATCACTCTTTATGGATAAAAATTTTATTTTCACACCGCTACTATATAGATAAAAATTCTATTTTTACAACGATGTTCATATAATAAAGATTATATTTTTATTATGCTATTCTCTATATAAAGATTTCGCCTTTCCTAAAATAAAGATTTCTCCTTTATAAAAATCATCACTTGATTTCAACGTATATAAAATAAAAATCAGATTTTTATTTTGCTACATATACAAAGATGATATTTTTATAGTTCCTACTATGCAAAGATCATATTTTTATCTTTCTACAATGTAAAAGATTATATTTTTATTACTTTAAAAATATATAAAGCATATTTTTATAATCGCTATATAGTAAAGACTATATTTTTAATACTTTAAAAATATAAAAATCATATTTTTATTACTTTAAAATATAAAGATCATACCTTTAACTTCTCTATATAATAAAAATTATATTTTTAGTATTTAATCTATATAAATATCACATCTTCCTTTTGCTACTATATAAAAATTACAACTTTCCATTCGGTTAACTATATAAAATCTCATTTTTATTTTCCAAATAAAAATCCCCCCTTTATTTTAATTAAAGAAAAATATAATCAAAGACTGAAAATAAAACTAGCTAAGTAAAATAAAAACTTACTTTTCATTGCAGCGAAGGGGGGGAGAACCAGCACGTCGGAGGTGGCGCTGACCGGGGGGCCGATGGAGGTGGGCGCGACGGGGTAAAGGGGGTGGTGGCGGCTCTGACGTGGTGGGCGCAGGCGGTTTTTGGGTTAAAGGCGAGGGGGGTCGCGGGGTCTTGGGACATCGAAGAAGAGAGGGAGGCGTAGAGGAGGGGGGAGGTGGCTGTGGTGGCTGCGCCGCCTAGGCGCGGCGGCTCATCGGGGGGGGGGGGGGGGGGGCGGCAGCATCGATCGCGCCCCCCTTTCGTTCCCTCTTCTTTTTTTTTATTTCCTGAAGAATGAAATTAATCGGGGGGGGGGGGGGCAGAACGAGGTTAAAGGAGAGGAGGGTTTTTTTTTTTATTTAATTAATTAATTATTTCCCAAAAAGTTGACTTTTACTTGCGACCTCGAAACGAGGCCCACCGCCTGTCGTCCATAGCGTTTCACCCCCATTCTGAACACAATGGGATATGTATCGCAAGCTGATTCGATCGTCTCGATAAGTTTCCATTGAATTTACATTTAAATCGCTATATTGAATTTCAAACGTACATTTTAAATTACTGGGGTTACATACTAACTCTAAAAATTCTCGAAAAATATTTTCTAGCTTCGTATTGACGATTCGGTCCTAACAAAACTAGTTTCGTCGAATTCTGAGACCGTTGGAAAAATGGCCAATTTCCAATCGATTAAAATCAACTGAAACTGGTCAAACGCGTTTTCCTTTGCCACGCTCACATATTAATTCGAAAAATTATGAAATTTGGAATCTAGCAACAATTTGACGTCACGTATCTGACAAAAGTGGTTTCGTCGAAATCCGAGGTCGTTTGCAAAATGTCCATTTTTAAGGGCCTGAATTCCATAGCGACTATTCAGAATTTTCAACTGGACATATCTTTTGATTCCCGCTATGAAATTTTGATTTGTCGGATTCGTTGGAAAGATATCATCATTTAGATCCTATTGTTTTTGGTTTCACTAAAATCCGAATTGTTTTTGCACCCGGTACATTCAATTGAAGTTTGAAATCGAATTATCGAACTACCGCGCCATTTTCAATTCTATTTATAATTATATATAAATATTTATATTCTAACGACGACGTATATTAAATATACGTCGAATTCTATTCAAAATAAATTTCTCGTCGATATTATTTAAAATAATCCATTTTAAATATTCAAAATTCGCTAAAATTGCCAAAATAAAAATTTTAAACTGGCCCAGATTTTCGGGTTATTACATTGCGGCTCCCGGATCGCGGATTGAGGGCGGCCAACCGACCCGATTCGAGGGGGTCGGTTCGTTAGGTAGGTTCGTGAAGGCCGGATCGTGGTTCATAGGGAGCAAACTGAGGAGTGGCGATCCGACCTGGTGCTGGTGGCCTGTCACGAACCGATCCCTGCTGCAGTTGAGTGAGAGTTTGTGCTCCGGTATCCATCTGTCCTGGAGCTGAAGTCGGTCGCTGTGCATTTCCAATAACGAGGGGGTTGCCCCCGAATCCATGTGATGCCCGAGCCGCTTCTGTGGCTCTATTTCCAATGACTTGAGCATTGCTCGGCCTTCCATCCACCCGAGCGAAGAATTGGTTGATCATTTCCTGTTGTTTCTGGAGGAGATCATCTTGTCGTGCCATCTGATCTCTCAGTTCAGTGAGAACTCCATCCATCTCGTCTCTGGTCAAGTACGTAGATGGATCTCCATCAGAGGAAGCTTCCTGGCTTGCCTCGTTTCTTGTGTCTTCGGCATCATCACCATGAGCGGAAGTTCCAGTCTTCTTCCTTTTGATTGCCATTTATCAAATAGCCAAAAAATCCAAGCAGAAGTTGAAGTTTTCGTGTGCCCCCCTACCTGGCACGCCAAAATGTTAGACCGAAATCTGGGCCCAACATCTAAATGCAGATCACAGATCATAGAAATGCAGAAAAAGCAGTAAAATGGGGAACACACGATATTTTTATAGTGGTTCGGCTCAAACCCAGCCTACATCCACTTTATCTCTTCTTAAATCCTAAGAAGTTACAAGTACAATTCTCTCGGTTTATACACGAAATCCTCGTGTTTACAATGAAAAAGAAGTGAGAAAAAAATGAAGATTATACACGAAATCCTCGTGTTGTAGTGTGGAATTTGGCTCCTTTGCTGCTGAAAATGTTTTGCAGAGAGCAATGGTGGAAGACGTAAGGAGTTAGAGCCAAAAGATCCTTGAAAATACCTTCAAATGGTGTATTAATAGCTGTAGGAAAGCCTCTGGGAAGACCGGTTCGGGATGGGGTACGTGGCACCCGATCCAGGAAAATAGGAGCAGAAGTAGCCTTGAGAACAGGTCAAGATCTACGCGTGTATCAGTAGATGCAGGGATCGGTTCATGGTCATGGGATTGGTTCGTGATATGGGCTTCACGAGCCGATGTCTGGTCGCGAGCGGGAGTGGTGAAGCTAGTGTCCACGATCGGGTCGTGGAAGAGCGTCGTGGTCCGCCTGAGCTCCACGGTCGGAGTTGGTTTCACAAGACAGGGGCGCGTCACGAGTTGAGGAGGGAGCGATCCAGGTTCCTGCTCATGAGTCAAGGTGGATCCCACGAGCCAAGGGGGGCGATCTGATGAGGGGTGATCCGAGGGTTCATGAGCCATACTATGATTGTGTGACACTTCGTTGCTTTATCCAGGAAATTGCTAGATTACACCAGTTTACGGAAACGGGCATAACTTTCAAACCGTAAGTCCGATTGAGCCAAACCAAAGCTCAAACTGAAGCTAATTCATAGATCTACAAGATTTACAGAGGTCAACTCCATAATTGTTGTTTTTTGGCCCAAAATGGGTCGTCTGATAGGAGTTTCGGGCCTTTCTTTGTTCGTGATGCGACTTTGACAAAATCGCTGTCTGTCTTCTAACGTTGTTCTCCATATCCGAGCGCGATGCTATCCACATATTCGGTGTGACAGCTTTTACCAAAAATTGTGTCAACACACATGTTGTTGGATGATGCATTAACACGAATATCTAAGACTAAAGATTCCATTGTCTTGAGTCATGTTAACACCATGAATTTCACATAAAAACATGGCATGTGAACCTTTAATAATACTATGAAAACTATAAACACAAATAATGGATTCCATAGATAAATATCAATAATAATTAAAACGCGTATATTATGAATATGAAAACTAATAGGACTACGCAAATGCTTTATACTCCTTGACATAATCAACAAACCAAAATAATGGTCTTTGAATTGTTTTTTTTTCATAAATGTACTTACAAGCGAGCCATTTCTCATTGAATAGATAAAAAAAATCAAATCATAAAATTGGGGACAAAAAGAAAATATAATAGGAATATGACAAAATATGATATTCTAACATAATATCTCACAATGATAGTTAACAACTGTAATAGTGAGTGCAATTAGAATGCAATGATATTTTAATACCTAATTACTTGTACAACAAAATGTATCAATTAATAATTAACTAACTGAGCATATAGTATTTTTAGATTAAATTTAGCATTGAAATATGAGTTACTACCTCTTACCTTAGTATTCAGAACGAAATGTCTTGATTTGTCGAAGCCAAACTACCGACACTGCGCTATGGACAACTGCTTTTGATGGTCACGTTAGAGGTACACCTTTTGATGGTGGAAGGAGGAAAAATGTAAGAAACAGCGCACCGAAGAAAGCTGCCGCCATATCGGCTGGCGGTACAGATCTGATAGCTTGGTGACGCTACTAGGAGGAGAGGTCAAAGGGCGAAGGCCTATAAGTAGGGATGAGCGTGAATACCTAGGGTACGGATCTCAAAAGGAAGTAGCAGTGATTCGGACAGAAAAAAGGAGTTAAATAATCTGAGGTTTGAGTTTAAAATGCTTTCAAGCTATGGAAGCAAGGACAAAGCCGCCTTAGGCAAAAGCCAGTGCGTAGACTATTGCTGTAGAATAATTTTAAGAAATGGCTGAGAGCAAAGGAGAATAAATTGGGGATTAAAAACACCTTATGTCGGAGATCTGGAATTGAAGATGTCGATGACGGCGGGAGGAGGGGAGACCGATGTCGATGTTGGGTAAAAACTCACAAATTTCAGAGACAGTTGAATATTTAGGGGGTTTTGATGATAAAGAGGGAGCGAAAGCGTGTGAGAATCGACGTGAATATTTAGGGTCTTCAATGCGAGACAAAGGAGGAAACAGATATTAATAATAAGCGCGACTTTTGAGTTTTAGTTCTGCGAGGATCGCTGTGAGTGCTGTAATTATAATATAGTATAGATAACTTAGCATTGTCTTCCCTCTCAATGTACATTGTTCTAATAGTTAAAGAAATCAAAGCAATAGGCTTTAGCCTGATCTAATTAATGATTTGGTCGAAAGTATTGTCGATTGTCAACCATTTTGTTTTATCTTATAGTTTATTTAAGTATGGGCATCATTTTTATGATTTTGTGTGCATTGAGATATAATAGAAAATACAATGAATGAGAAAAGTATTGTAGTGGCTCGGTTGAAGTTGTTGAATGTCTTGGTGGTGTGCCGAAGTGTGAGGAAGTTTGTTCTTGGTAAATAAAGTGGCATGCAAGGGTGATTAAAGCGATTGGATATTGTAAAGTAGTATGTTCAGATTGGTGTACGTTGTGGAGGAGTAGAAAAGTAGGAGATGGTTATGATGGTTTTCAACAAAGGTGATCAGAACTGCGGATTTGGAAACAACGACAGAAATCAGACAGTATATTGTATTGTGAGGTAATGATTCCACATGTTTAACACCGTATGTGATTTTGTCGGTTGAAGTAGAATTGTCATTTATGGAATTTTACAATACTGGAGAATATAGCATTTAATATTATGTTATTTTAATCTATTTTATTTTATTTGATTTTTTTGACATTTGTGTTATGAAAATGAAAGAATAAAATATGAAGCTATTGTGAAATCTATTACAATTCTAAATTGGAAACATAAAATATAATTTTTGGTAAGTGTTGTATTCATCCGAAATTTTGGGTTAATTAAATATATAAATATATATCGAGGCTTGTGTATATGGAAGGAAAGCATCTCTTCCTTTGAATAACAAGTATGTTCTAGGGGGGCTTCCAGTTATTCAAGAATGCACGGATGCTCTCAACATTAGATAAGAAGAAAATAATGACTTGACGTATAAAAATCAATTCAAAATCAAGAAGAGTTCTTTCACATATGAACGTAAAAAAACCTATATAACATTGGCATTTTGAAAGCCATCAACTTGCACCATTGTATTATTCACGACTCGAAATTGCAGCTGATATTATCTAGAATGACTCTCCCTATTGGTAACCCACAGTTAGTACATAAGTATTATTTTCTATAGAATTTACACACAAAAGGTCAAATTGTCACAAAGCTGGAAGTAAAATATAGAACATTCTCAATATTAACATATTTTTGTGACTAGTATATCATAATTATTCTTTGCTTTTCAGGATTCATTCACATATCAAATATTTATACAGTAGTACAAAAGAATAAGGAAACAAGTACACCATGTTCTAAGACCGTTTACACGCTCCTCCTACTGCTAACCTATAATTATTTCTTCCCTTATGATTAACTGGGTTGTGAAATCATGTTAACGAAGCATTGCAGTGGAAATACTAAGCGTTAGATTTTAACGAAGAACACAACAAACAAAAATTATGAACCATTGGCAACCCTGAAATGAGAACTTAGTTAGGAAGCAATAAAATTGACACGGATCGGCATGCTGCAAGAGAAAAGTAGGGCAAGAGAAAAGTACGCGGATCGCCAAGCGGTAAGAAATGCAACCTAGTGGTTAGTAGTGAGGAACGACGGCGAGCGGCGCAAACGAGGGCAACCGACGAGCGAATGGAGTTCAGATATAATGATGGTTATATTTTACAGTTCATCTTAGAAACCTGTGGTTTGTCCCTCGCGATCGTTATGGAGACGTATTTTATATGGTGGCTGCTGGTCAACGGATGGTGGCCAGCCGAAATGGGATTTTGCGAAGTTTTCAATTGTCCTAAGAAATTTCAACATGTTTTGGAAACTACTGCGCCCTATTGTGGGACAATTGATGTTTTCCTTTCATTTTGCATAGATGTTTAGATTATATATTTTGAATCCGTGAACTTCGTTCCTTGTATGAAACGTGTACTTTGTGTCAAGGCTTTTATTTGCATGTCTTTTATTTGTTTTTTGGGGCATTTCTTCTATTTTCAGTAGATCATTCATGTACAGAAAAAATACTTCACTTTATTTGCCTTTAGATAAGAAGAGACAAAAATCCGAAAAGCTTAAGGCTCTTCAGTTTTGGTCCATCTATTTGTATTGCTATATACGTCCTTCATTTTTTGTAAATCGATAAACCACATGTTTATTCTAAAGTAGGATCATACAGATAAGAATAACATGAAGTTCCATCGACCTATTATCATTATATGTTACAAATCGATGATAATTATGCTTTAAATTAAGACAATGCATATTTTCTCCAAGGATGTGAGAACTCATGGTAAATTGATGTGTCTACTGTTGTGGATCAAATATTCCCTTAGTATATTTATTGTTGTTGCCTTGTTTGCCCCATATGTTGTTAGAATTGGCTTAAGACCACCGTTATTTTTCATCTCGGCATGCAATAGCCAATCAACCATATACACAAGATGCGCTGGCAAGATATTAGATTTCCACATCAACAAGATTCTACCATTAATGTTATCAAAGCTATTATTCTGGTAATCCTAATTGCATTCATTATTATGTATGAAATTATGTATGTTTTCTTAGTTTATCACTAATTGGTCAAGGGCAGAGTTTGGTGGCGGTCGTGGTGGCCTCAATGATATTTCCTTTTCTTTTCTTTTAATAGGAAGAAAGATAGCACAATAGGCTCATAAAAAGTAGTAAAGATAAGTCACAGTTTTCCCATGACTCCCCAACCAGAAGAGCACGGTGGTTAAGCGAACACTCCGTAACACCCCATGTTTTCTGTTAACATAAACTAACAAATTAAAGAATACTTAAATCTAAATGTGAGAATCAAGGGAAACGGGTTGCACCATTGTGTTCGTCTCGGAATTCTGGTTGAGATAGAGTCCGAGTTTGCGTAAATTGGACTTCGTATGAAAAAGTTATGGCTGTCGGAAGTTTCCAGAAAATTAAATAAATTCAAACAGCTCGAAAACAAATTCAAATTTTGAACTAGAAGCCAGAAGCGGGCTGGGCGGGAAAATTCCCGCCCAGGACCCAGGTCGACCAGTGGGTCGACCCTAGTGTCGACCTCCCCCCTACAGGTCGACCTGGGGGTCAACCTGCCCCCCCGGGCAGATTTGAAAGATGATGACTTTGTGACTGGTTGCTGAGTCATTAGGGTTTCTGGATAGTTCTGATCTAGTCTGAATGGCTGTGGTTAATTTTGGGTTGATCGGATGGCCTAAATTAATTCTAAACTCTATATAAACACATGTAGACTCAAACCCTAAAACCTAATTAAAATTAGAAACATGGCCGCCATGCTGTCACATTGCAACCTAGAGTAGCCGCCACCATTTAGGAGAAAGAAAAGCCAATCAACTCAAGTCAAATCAAGTTTATAACAACAACAACAACGAATTTTCTACTTCAGAAGCGAGCTAAATCAATTTTAGAACTCAGATTTCAGAACTTAAGACCTTCTTTGAGTTGTGAGTTCAATTTCTTTAATAGGATAATTAATAAGTTAATTAGGTTGAGATATAAATTGGGTTATATGGCTATGTTTGTGAATCATTGGAAAAATATAATCTTTTGTGAATATATGTTAGTTGTTTATCATGATAGTTATGTTGTGGATCCCTTTTCATATGCCAAATCATCTATGTTCAACTTGATTCACGTTTGACATCATTTTATATGCAAGTTTGGGTGTAGATTATATGATAGTTTCTATGTGAATTGTACACTAGTTTACATGTGAATCAAATAAATTGATTATATGCAAGTTTAGGTAGAAATTGGATTCACATATATGCAAGTTTACCCTTTAGATTTAGATCTATGACATACATCATTTTATGCAAGTTTGTGATTATGGCCTATGCAAGTTTTAGGTGGAAAATTATATCACATATATGCAAGTTTACACCCCTATGTTTAGATCTATGACATGTATAGTTTTATGCAAGTTTGTGATTATGGCCAATGCAAGTTTTAAGTTAAAAACTATATCATATACATGCAAGTTCACACCTTTTAGGTTTATGTTTAGATTCATGACTATACAAAGTCTATGCAAGTTATGTTGTAATTCTTATTTGCAAGTAAGATCTATTTTGGGTGTTATGCAAATATGTGATGTTTATTCCCTTTTATGTATTAGACTAATTTATAGTCTAATATATGTATATGTCATGATAAATGAACGAACAACGTGGGGACGATGGGGGTAATATTGAATATACACCTATTGAGAATTGACATAAATGGCCTGAAAAAGGCATATAATAAATTTAAGATATTAATTGGCATAATTGGTATTTATGGATATAATTGAGACAATTATGGACATAAATGAATTTGGAAATTATTTAAAAATTTGAATAGGGATAATAATCCAATTTGGGGTTAAATGAAGATATGTAATAATAAACCGCCTAAGACACGAGGTTAGACTCTTTTGTGGTGTAAGACTTCCCGGACCCGCTCGGCAAATCCAGCTGCCACAAATGCCAGTCTAATGTGAAAGGTCAAAGGCATGAATTAAATGCGTAACAGTTGTAAAGATACAAGGTTAGGCACGTTTGTTGTGTAAGACTTCCCGGACCCGCCCGACAAATCCAGCTGCCACAAATGTCAGTATAATATGGGAGGTCTTTACATGGTTATGGTCTTAATGAATTAAGAAACACTTAACAAGATAAACATGAAGTGGGACATGAGGGGGTTAAGTGGGTGTCTTGGGTGGCATGTGGAATTTAGTGGGTGCCTGGGTGGCATTCGAAATACGATTAGATGCACTTAACCAAGATTGAAACATGTAAGAAGATCTGAATAAGAATGGGGTTAAGTGGGGAAAAAAATTAGAGGGGACCAAGCATATGTGGAAAGCTTGTGTCATGCATGGGGGACCTTTTCAAACCAGTAACCAATTAAGTATCTTTATGGGCTCGACCCAAGTAGAGGACGGGACACGCGTACTGGATTTGACTGTAAGAGGTCAAAACGGGTTAGCGGTGGCAACGCAAGTCCAACGGGTTCATATGCGTGTGTGGGCCCGGGCTAGTAGGTAAGACGTTATTGCATCATGTAGATATAAGCCGTGCATTTTTTGTAGTATCGGGTTGCCACTTTGGGGAGTGATACACCCCACTGTGGGGCCAGCACGGGTATCTACGAGTTAGGTAGCCGATCGAATGGGGGTAGTGGGTACACCTAGTGGAGATAGGGGCAGACGACACCTATGGAGGTAGCTACGGGTACACGAAACTACAATTAGCATTATTAAGTTTTGTAGGCGGGATCAACTTTTAGGGTGACTAGTGGTGGTGCAGTATAGTAATTATCCTATAGTGATTAGGGGCGCCTTCAACGTTATCTTTGTTCATATTATTTCCTTGTTTGCTCCATCATACCCAATAGTTCATAGTCATTTCCTTATTTTCCAGCTTATGCCTTATCCTAGTTACTTAATGATTATATTGTTAAAGTTATTGCACTTTCCAGACTTTATGTCTGACCCCCCTTGTTTCCACCTCTTTTCTTCCCTCCCCCCCCCCCTCCACATGCTCAAGGTGGGACTAGCACTAGTGGAGCTTGATTTGGACAGCTTTATCTCTTTCTTTGGAAGTTGCTTGGATCGCTGAAGTAAAAGTTTAGCCTATCTTATTTATGGCTATTTTATGTTGGGGTTATTTCTTTCATTTTATGTACTCTGATTTAATCAAGATGGATATTATCTACTTGACTCTAGTCTTTGGTTTTTGATGATGTAATCAAACTTATCTGTTACCGCTGCAATGAATAAAGTTTTAAACCTTTAAGTATTGTTTTATATCTGTCTTGTTGTTAAGTTTCAGTTCTATACACACTGAAAACGCTCCATAGAAGTTAATGCATTCCCTTTGTGAGTGACATTAATGGACATGGGGTGTCACACGTGGTATCAGAGCTAAAGGTTACCAGAACAGATATGAATTTTGAAAAACTATTTTTCAAAAGCACTTTTATAAAGAAATACTTTCAAAAGTATGTTTTAAGGAAAGTATTTTCAAGAGAAAAGTTTATTTTAAAAACATAACCCCAAGAGCAATATATCTTTCTTTCAAATTCTTCGTTTGAATCTCTTCATTTTCTTTTCAGCATATCTGGAATTCCCGAGATATCCGAAGGGATACCAATACCAGGATGGTTTAGAAGGTATCTGGAAGCTAGGGCCAGTGTCGCAGGCCCCGCAAATGCTCATCCTCCTCCCCCTCCCCCTCCTCCTCCTCCTCGTGTTGACACTTTCGCAAAGATATGAAAGGACTTTCGGGCAATGGGCGGGAAACCTTTTCACGGGTCAGAGACGTTTGTTGAAGTTCGAAATTGGTTAAAGGAGGTAGAAGAATTGTTTGGAATCTTTGAGGTAGAAGATGGAAGAAAGGTCCAGTTAGCTGCCTGGTTAATGAAAGATGAGGCCTCGTTTTGGTGGGAGATCACTAATGGAGAGCGTCCAGTTGAAACATGGCTGGATTTCAGGCGTAGGTTCAAGGGAAAGTTTCTCTCACGGGCTGAAGAGAATTTATATATGGAAAGATTTTTGGCGTTGAAGCAAGGGAATCTATCAGTGAAAGAATATGTCAACAAGTTCAATCAGTTGGCGAGATTTGGCTTGGACTTGGTGAATACACCCAAAAAGACGGCCCTGAGATTTGTTAAGGGTTTGAACGAACCGCTACATGGGTTAGCTATGACCCACATCCCTATGGGGTTCACCTTTGGGAGACTAGTTGATATGGCGCTTATGCATGAAGAGGAGAAAGGCGCCAATGCTAATAAGGCACCTGAGAAGAAAGGAGATCAAAAGAAACCACAACAACAAAACAAGAAAGGCAGGAAGAACAATAATGCAAAGGAAAGAAGAAGTGCTTTAATTGTGGTACACTAGGCCATCTAAGTAAAGACTGTAGGAAAAAAGAAGATTGGTTGTTTCCACTGTGGAGAGGCAGGTCATCTAGTTAAGGACTGCCCAAGGAAATAGGGACAAGGGCAAAGAACTTCTGGAGGGCAGCTTCAGGCTCTCATGGCACCGGGGCAAGCAAGGGAGTAGGTCCAGGTTCTCGCGGTCCCACCACTGCAAGAACGAGGTAGAAACATTTCCGTTGAGAGTTTAGTTTTTCTGTTTGATCATCTTGTTCGTGCTTTGTTTAACACTGGCGCATCACACTCGTTTGTGTCTGCTTCGTTAGTTGAAACATTGCACCTAAATACTAGTCTAGTTTCAAATCCCATAGTAGTCTCAAATCCTATTTGTGGTTCGGCTCATCTTTCTATGATTTGTCTGGATTTGAGAGTGTCTATCTTGGGCATTGGGTTTGAATGCAACGCCTTTGTTCTTGGCTTCATTGGCCACGACTTGATTCTAGGCATGGATTGGCTAACTAGATACGGTGTCATCCTAGATTATGAAAGAAGGGTAGTTAGATTGTTGACTCGTTGTGGAAAGACCCTTGATATTTCTTGTGACCGTAGAGGTCCGGTATTGCTTAGCTACCTAGAATCTCTAGATGAATCCAATGATGATTTGAAATATGTTCGTGTGGTCCGTGAATATAGTGACGTCTTCGATGAAGTTCAAGGTTTACCCCCGAGGCATGAGATAGACTTTCGAATATACTTAGTAGATAATGAAAAGCCAGTTGCATTATTAGTGCGCCACATGGCTCCGACAGAGAGAAGAGAACTCAGTAAGCAAGTGAAAGAATTGCTTGAGAAGGGGTTCATAAAAAGAAGTATTTCGGAGTGGGGTGCTCTTGTCGGTTTTGCTACAAAAGCTGATGGTTCACTTAGATTGTACATGGACTATAGAGAGGTGAATAAGCTAACAAAGAAGAACAGACGCCCGTTACCGAGGATAGATGATTTATTCGATTAGTTGGTGGGTGCTTTGGTTTTCTCGCGACTGGATTTGGCTACAGGGTTTCATCAGCTGAAGATGGCTGAAGATAGCATCGATAAGACTGCATTTAGAACTCCTGACGGTTTCTTCGAGTGGCTCATCATTCCTTTTGGTTTGACGAATGAACCCGCCTACTTTGTTAACTTAATGAGTAGGGTGTTCAGGGAGTTTCTGAAAAAGTTTGTGTTAGTCTTTGTGGACGATATTCTGGTTTTCTCTAAAAATGAAGAAGAGCATGCCCTACATTTAGGGAAGTCTTAGAGACCCTACGAGCACATCAGCTAAAATCTAAGTTCTCAAAGTGCCATTTTTGGAGAAGAGAAGTGAGGTTCTTAGGACTCGTGGTCTCTAAGGAAGGGATAGCTGTGGATCCCGCCAAGGTAGTGGCAATCCAAGATTGGAAAACGCCTAAGAACGCAACTGAAGTAAGAAGCTTTTTAGGGCTGGCTGGCTATTATAGGAAGTTCATTAAGGACTTCGGGAAGATACCAGCCCCTCTCACTCGATTAACGAAGAAGAATTTGACTTTTACTTGGAATGTTGACTGTGACGATGCTTTCCAACGTCTGAAGAGAGCTTTGATGACGACTCCAGCTTTAGCTTTGCAAGACGGGAGTAAGACATTCATTGTATATACCGATGCTTGCGGGACAGGGCTTGGTGCAGTTTTAATGCAAGAGGGAAGGGTGATATGCTATGTTGGAAGACAGTTGAAAGCCCACGAGAAAAATTACCCTACCCACGATTTGGAGTTGGCGGCCATTGTTTTTGCGCTTAAGTCGTGGCGTCATTATTTGCTTGGCGAAAGGTTATAGTTGTATATAGACCATAAGTCGCTAAAGTACTTATTCTCTCAGAAGGACCTAAACTTGAGGCAACAGAGACGGACGGAGTTTTTGGCATCCTACGATTTTGAGATTGCATATACCCCTGGTAAAGGTAACGTTGTAGCTGACGCCTTAACTAGAAATAAGTTAACTCTAAGTCCTTTGTTTGTAAAGCAGCAGAGCTTGGAGTATATATCTTCCTTTGACTTCAGACCCTTTGTCGATTATGTACCCAGATTGTTGACATCATTAGAGGTGCAAACTATACTTTTGGGTCAAGTTGGAGAGGCACAGCGGAACGACCCACAGTTGATTGAGATAGTAGGCAAGCTTATAGGAGGGGAGTCCTCAAGACATCTTGATAGATATGCTATATACGAAAGAGGCTGGCTATGTAGAGATGGAAGACTTTGCGTACCACAAGACGAAAGTTTGAAGAAGGAAATTCTTGAAGATTCACATCGTTCTACGATGACCATACATCCCAGTGGTGATAAGATGTATAGGGATATGAAGCGAGTTTTCTTTTGGGCGGGAATGAAGAAGGACGTGGCCGAGTTCGTTGCTAGATGCTTAGTGTGCCAGCAAGTCAAGGTGGAGCAAAAGAAGCCCGGAGGTTTGCTCCATCCCTTAGAGATTCCACTTTGGAAATGGGGAAGCGTTTCCCATGGATTTTGCAGATGGGTTACCAAGATCTAGGAAGGGTAATACGGGTATTTGGGTGATTTTAGACCGACTTACTAAAAGTGCCCAGTTTATTCCCGTTAAAAGTAGAAGGACCACCGCATGGTTAGCATCCGTTTACCTTCGAGAGATATTTCGTTTGCACGGCATACCCTCCAGCATTGTGAGCGATAGAGATCCAATTTTCACAAGCAAATTTTGGAAGAGCTTACAAGAGGCGGCTGGAATACAGTTATGCTTAAGTACCGCTTATCATCCTCAGACGGACGACCAGACCGAGAGGGTGAATCGGATTCTAGAAGACCTTCTGAGGCTATGCATTCTAGACTTTGGAGGAACATGGGAAGAACACCTTCCACTAGTAGATTTCGCCTATAATAATAGTTTTCAGGCTAGCATTGGCATAGAACCTTTTGAGGCTCTTTATGGACAACCGTGCCGATCACCTACATGTTGGTGGGAATCCACTGATATGGTTTTGCTTGGACCCGACATGATTAGGGAGACTTCGGAGAAGATAGACCTGATTCGACGGCGAATGAAAACAGCACAGGACCGGCAGAAGTCATATGCTGATAAGAGACGAACGGATCTTGAGTTCAATGTTGGGGACATGGTTTTTATTAAGGTGTCAACGTTAAGAAATGTAATCCGCTTTGGATCGATAGGGAAGTTGGCACCAAGGTTCGTAGGACCCTTTCCATTTACAGAGAGGATTGGACAGATGGCATACGGAGTAAAGTTACCAGAGAGGCTCAGTGGAGTTCATGACATGTTTCACGTTTCACATTTGCGTAAGTGTTTACACGATACAGCGGAAGTGGTAGAGCCGAGCACGCTCAAAGAAGTGGAAGTAGAGCGTAATGCCACGATCAGACGAGCTCCTACACGCATTCTCGGATCGGAGGTCAAAAAGCTTCACAACAATGAGGTCAAGTTGGTCAAAGTGCAATGTGGAGATGATCAAAGGGACACGACTTGGGAGATGGAAGATAAGAGGCGTACGTTGTAACCTTTCCTTTTTGAGGGTATGTTTTAATTTCTCCTTTTTCTACCGCTTTGTTGATACTTGTCCTATCTTTTAGTATTATCGTTGCAATGACATCTTCGATCTTTAGATATGAAGAACTTTACGGTTGAAACATGTGTCTGAGACATGTTATGTCTGATGGATGCAAATGGATGCAAGTGGTTGATCGTGGATATTTAAATTTATGGATATATAATGGTTGTGTTATCATATGGATGCTGCATTTTGATGAGTGGTTGTGCACACATGTAGAAATAATATGTATCGATAAGATTCTTTCGCATACATAATGGATGCATGACACTATCGTGATTTGCATTAAGGAGGTCAACTGAATCAGTAGACCGCCTGATTTTGCATTAGATAAGGAACATATACACACACTTCTTGCATATGTTCATACAGCCTTAGAAATTTTGTAAGGACAATGGATGCCTGTGTTTGATGGTTGAGTAGATGGATGATTGGATGTTAGGATATGCATTTTCCTTAACTTGGAGATTTCGGGGGCAAAATCCTTTAAGGAGGGGAGAACGTAACACCCTGTGTTTTCCATTAACATAAACTAACAAATTAAAAAATACTTAAATCTAAATGTGAGAATCAAGGGAAACGGGTTACGCCATTGTGTTCGTCTCGGAATTCTGGTTAAGATAGAGTCCGAGTTTGCGTAAATTGGACTTCGTATGAAGAAGTTATAGCTGTCGGAAGTTTCTAAAAAATTAAATAAATTCAAACAGCTCGAAAACAAATTCAAATTTTGAACCAGAAGCCAGAAGTGGGCTGGGCGGGAAAATTCCCGTCCAGGACCCAGGTCGACCAGGGGGTCGACCCTAGTGTCAACCTTCCCCCCTACAAGTCGACCTGGGGGTCGACCTGCCCCCCTCCCCCCCGTGGGCAGATTTGAAAGATGATGACTTTGTGACTGGTTGCTGAGTCATTAGGGTTTCTAGATAGTTCTGATCTGGTTGGTTGTGGTTAATTCTGGGTTAATCGGATGGCCTAGATTAATTCTAAACTCTATATAAAAACATGTAGACTCAAACCCTAAAACCTAATAAAAATTAGAACCATGGATGCCATGCTGTCACCTTGCAACCTAGAGTAGTCGCCACCATTTAGGAGAAAGAAAAGCTAATCAACTCAAGTCAAATCAAGTTTATAACAACAACAACGAATTGTCTACTTCAGAGGCAAGCTAGATCAATTTCAGAACTCAGATTTCAGAACTCGAGACCTTCTTTGAGTTGTGAGTTCAATTTCTTTAATAACATAATTAGTAAGTTAATGGGTTGAGATATAAATTGGGTTATATGGCTATGTTTGTGAATCATTGGAAAAATGTAATCTTTTGTGAATATATGCTAGTTGTTTATCATGAAAGTTATGTTGTGGATCCCTTTTCATATGCCAAATCATTTATGTTCAAATTGATTCACGTTTGACATCATTTTATATGCAAGTTTGGGTGTAGATTATATGATAGTTTCTACGTGAATTGTACACTAGTTACATGTGAATCAAATAAAGTGATTATATGAAAGTTTAGGTAGAAATTGGATTCACATATATGCAAGTTCACCCTTTAGATTTAGATCAATGACATACATCGTTTTATGAACGTTTGTGATAAAGGCCTATGCAAGTTTTAGGTGAAAATTTATATCACATATATGCTAGTTTACACCCCAATGTTTAGATCTATGACATGTATAGTTTTATGCAAGTTTCTGATTATGGCCTATGCAAGTAATAAGTGAATAACTATATCATATACATGCAAGTTCACACCTTTTAGGTTTATGTTTAGATTCATGACTATACAAAGTTTATGCAAGTTATGTTGTAATTCTTATTTGCAAGTTAGATCTATTATGGGTGTTATGCAAATTTGTGATGTTTCTTCCCTTTTATGTATTAGACTAATTTATAGTCTAATATATGTATATGTCATGATAAACGAACGAACAACGTGGGGACGATGGGTGTAATATTGAATATACACCTATTGAGAATTGGCATAAATGGCCTGAAAAAGGCATATAACAAATTTAAGATATCAATTGGCATAATTGGTATTTATGGACATAATTGAGACAATTATGGACATAAATGAATTTGGAAATTATTTAAAAAATTGAATAGGGATAATAATCCAAGTTGGGGTTAAATGAAGATATGTAATAATAAACTGCCAAAGACTCAAGGTTAGACTCTTTTGCGGTGTAAGACTGCCCGGACCCGCCCGGCAAATCCAGCTGCCACAAATGCCAGTCTAATGTGAGAGGTCAATGGCATGAATTAAATGCGTAACAGTTGTAAAGACACGAGGTTAGGCTCGTTTGTGGTGTAAGACTGCCCGGACCCGCCCAGCAAATCCTGCTGCCACAAATGCCAGTCTAATGTGGGAGGTCTTTACAAGGTTACGGTCTTAATGAATTAAGAAACACTTAACCAGATAAACATGTAGTGGGACATGAGTGGGTTAAGTGGGTGGCTTGGGTGGCATGTGGAATTTAGTGGGTGCCTTGGGCGGCGTTTGAAAAACAATTAGATGTACTTAACCAAGATTGAAACATGTAAGAAGACATGAATAAGAATGGGGTTAAGTGGGGAAAAACCTTAGAGGGGACCAAGCATAGGTGGAAAGCTTGTGTCATGCATGGGGGCCCTTTTTAAACCAGTAACCCATTAAGTATCTTTGTGGGCTCGACCCAAGTCGAGGACGGGACACGCGTAGTGGATTTGATTGTAAGAGGTCAAAACGGGTCAGCGGTGGCAACGCAAGTCCAACGGGTTCATATGCGTGTGTGGGCCCGGGCTGGTGGGCAAGACGTTGTTGCATCGTGTATATATAAGCCGTGCATTTTTTGTAGTATCGGGTTGCCACTTGGGGGAGTGATACACCCCACTGTGGGGCCAGCACGGGTATCTACGAGTTGGGGAGCCGATTGAATGGGGGTAGTGGGTACACCTAGTGGAGATAGGGGCAGACGGCACCTATGGAGGTAGCTAGGGGTACACGAAACTACCATTAACATTATTAAGTTATGTAGGCGGGATCAACCTTTAGGGTGACTAGTGATGGTGCAGTATAGTAATTATCCTATTGTGATTAGGGGCGCCTTTAACGTTATCTTTGTTTGTCTTATTTCCTTGTGTTTCCGTCATACCCAATTGTTCACAGTCATTTCCTTATTTTCCAGCTTATGCCTTATCCTAGATACTCAATGATTATATTGTTAAAGTTATTGCACTCGCCGTACTTTATGTCTGACCCCCTTGTTTCCACCTTTTTTCTTCCCTTCCCCCCCAGGTGCTCAGGGTGGGACTAGCACTAATGGAGCTTGATTTAGACAGCTTTATCTCTTTCTTTGGAAGTTGCTTGGATCGCTGAAGTAAAAGTTCAGCCTATCTTATTTATGGCTATTTTATGTTGGGGTTATGTTTTTCGTTTTATGTACTCTGATTTAATCAAGATGGATATTATGTACTTGACTCTAGTCTTTGGTTTTTGATGATATAATCAAACTTATCTATTACCGCTGCAATGAATAAAGTTTTAAACCTTTAAGTACTGTTTTATATTTTTGTTGTTGTTAAGTTTCAGTTCTATATACACTTAAAACGCTCCATAGAAGTTAATGCATTCCCTTTGTGAGTGACATTAATGGACATGGGGTGTCACACTCCGGTACGTAAAATGCACAATGTTGTCGGTGGTACACACCTCTGTTCTTTTATTGGTATAGACAGCTATACGGCATTTAAATATTGAATCTTTCCTACTTTTTCACAAAAAACATAAAGTAATCCAAAAGAATTATATAGGAAAATAAACTAGCATAAAGCCAAAACAACCAGTATAAAAGAGACTCACTGTGAAAACTAGTAGAGTGCAATGGTGATTGAAGAGAAAAAATGGATACTGTTCATGTTTGCTTTCTTCTGACATTGGGAAAGTCACGACGGGTTTCTGATCTACTTCCTACCACCACTTTATTTCACTCAGTCAATAACAGCCATACTGTCTCTTCTCTTCTCTTCTCGAACAACGTAAATTCTCAAATATCAAACCCTAAACCATAAAAAAATAGCCAAGTAGAGGATGGAAGATAAAGACAAAAAAGAATTAGATTTGTATATCATGCTACATAATCTATTCTGTTGTTACAGATTTTTTTTAAGGGTTTTGAATTAATTTTTGTAGGCGCTTTCTTTCACTCTTCTCTCTACTTCGAGTTTGGAAGACATTAATTTCAATGACGTTGTAATAGAGAATGACATTATAAGTTATTGAATTTTACGGTTTTCTTTATACAACAAAATTTATGTGTCAAAATTTACAAAAAAATCATTTTAATTATTTTTGTTTGATTTTTGTAGGAAGATAATGTGAATGACGATAAACTTGATAACTATGTGGATGATAGCAATAAGCCGCACGATTGGATGCTTGAAATTGCGTTGGAAACTTCAAGCAGGTAGAGCGATGGAGAAAATTTCAGGAAGAAGACATTTTTATTGGAACGATGAAGAATTAAAGGCAGAGGTGGTAGCCGATTAGAAATTGAATAATTTAGGTGGCGTAAAAGAGTAAAGAGGCATTTAAAAGAGGTGGCCTTTAGTATAGGTGGCCAGTAGTTTAAATGGGGGTGTAAATAGCAACACACTATTGAAATCTTGCATATTTTGGGGCCAAGGATTCTGTATTTTTTTTTACTTTCCCTGATTTTCTTTTGAACTTGAATAGAGTGCAACCAGTTAAGATTCTGGAATCATAGATTGTAATAATCTTTTAGTAAATCACTCATGTCTTTGCCAGTCAAATGTTTGTTGCTAACACACAATTGCACATTTACCTTGTATAGACTATACCCATGTACTTGATGTTATTCCTCCGCTAAGTTATCTTGTTTTTAGTTTAACTGTCTTGGAATATGAATAATTTTTTTAAGGTATGTTTTACTATCGTCTTATAGAGTATATACCCATGTAATCATTTTTTTAACTGTTTGCAAATACAGTGATGTTATTCCCCTGATAAGTTATCCTTGTATAGACTATATACCCATGTACTTTATGTTATACCTACTTGCCCTCGTATCTTCTTCTTACATAGCATCAGTTCATCAACAATTCTGCATATTCATCAGGATCCAATTTGTTTTTTTTTCAAGAATCTTTCTCCTCGCTTTTGTCTTTATCTTATTTGCATATTTCCCAGATTTCTTCTTCCTTGCCATTGCATGAATCTGATTAGAAAATACATAGAAAAGATCCTCATACAGAGTTTTCCCACCAAACTACCACAAAAAATCTTGATCGAGTTTAAACAAAATCTTGGACCAACCTCTATAAGGTTCATCTTGTCTAAACCACCATGATCCACTTTGTCAGTTTCATTAGCACAAAAATCTGGTAGTTCCTAAACCATATGTGATATCAACGATTGAAGAAACAAATACATGATCATGAAATGGTTTCACTTTTCTTTGGTCCTTTGTGTTCCAAATATCCGATTATCAATTCTTTCATATGAAACTACTGAGGTTTTTTATCAAAATTTGTCGTGAAACTTAATATTGGTCGTGAACCTTTAAGGTGATTGCCAGTAAGTTTCAATTCTTCAATTTTGTGCAAAACATTAGCCAAAAATTTCACTGATGGACCATTAGGTGACATGGCCATCCGATGGTAAATATCTTTTCCCTTCCTACATTCAAAAAAGAGGCAGCTTAAGCAATTTCTCAACTCAACCAACTCGTTAAATGTAGCTCCTTTACTATATTAAGATTCAATTTTACTATCCTTAGCATGCGGTAACAAGGACATCACATTTTGCATCAAATTCCTGTACCTGTAGGTAATTCTTCGAGTGCATGTTATTAAAACCTTCTCTTTATTTCTAAAATCTGGTTTATTAGTGTTTACTTTAGTGGCTAGTCAGCCTTTGAGACCTAAAAGAGTTATTTAAGTCTTGACGCCTCTACTTGTTCTTCTTCTTGCTTCGATGTATGCTTAAAAGCTTTAATTTGCTTCCTCTTTTTCGTCGTTTTCCCATTGAGCTGTTTGTTCTTGAAATCATCGTTTTAGACTGTTGCATGGATGCGTGGGCTAAGACCTATTAAACAGATTAATCATTTCAGTTCAATGGGTTATTGATGATATTTTAGACGGAATTGTATGGTATAGAGAGGACATAAAGGAATGAGCTATGTGTGGCTTTTTTGTAGCAGTCTCTAGGTCTTATTATAATAATGTTGGAATTAGTCTTGGATATGTTAATCGGTTGTGATTATGGTTAGCTTGTATCATGTTCATATATGCTGCCTTTTGGTCTGCATGGATTTTGGTGCCTCATTATATACGGAAGTATCTATTTCATCTGATTTGTCATGTTCATCAGTTTCTTTTTCGTCCCACTAGTGTTTCCAGTTGCTTGTTTAACGTTGCACGTACTTTGTTTGGGTGGGAAATTATAAAAGTGTTAACCGTTTTAATTCTAGTGTGTCAGCTAGTTCTCATTAATAAGTTTCATTATTTTCCTATGCTTTCAATGAGCATAGGTGGCATACTCCATTTACTTTAGTTGTCCATTCCATGGAAGATTATGCTATGAATTTGGGTATGCCTATTTTGGTGAAAAGTTGAGGAAGTGAGTCTATTGCAAGTAATGTTTGTTAGCTTGGTGAAAAGTTGAGGCAGTAAGTAGGTTGCTGTTATGATATCTGGCTGGGATGTTTGAAATGCGTTTGATGAATGATGGGTTGCTCAGGCTTTGTGGTTTAAAGGTGACGGACAATTTGTGTTGATCGAGGAAATATTTGGGAGGCACTTAAAGGGATTTATGTAGAAAATAGAGTGTTTAAAAAAACAAATACAAAATAGTATATGGATTCAAAGATGAAAATTAAAATGCACGGATTAAATGCACAAAAATAGCCTTTACTTTTAACAATGCACGGATTAAATGCACAAAAATTTAGAAGTATTAAGATAAGTACGGATTGGTTTTAAAAAAATTAGAGAATTAGGGGTAGGATTTTAAAGAAGGATTGTTTTGAAGTATTAAGATAAGTATAGGTAGTTTAAGCATAGTAGGGGTAAATCAACAAATATGAAAGATGATGAATCATTTGGACTGGGTGCTACAAAAACCAACCCTTAACAGAAGTTTAAAAATTGGGGTAATTTTTGGAAGTAAAGAGTATTAAGAGAATTAGGGGTAGGATTAAAAATTTGGTTTTTTTGAAGTATAAAGAGAAGTAGGGGTAGTTTAAGCATTGTAGAGGTAGATCGACGAATATGAAAGATGTTGAATTGTTTGGAATGGGTGCTGCAGAAACCAATCCTTCACAATAGTGAAAAATAGGGGTAATTGTTGGAAGGAAGGGATATATAGAGAATTAGGGGTAGTATTAAAAAGAAGGGTTGTTTTGCCCAATTAAGAGAAGTAGGGGTAGTTCAAGCATAGTTGTGGTAGATCAACAAATATAAAAGATGATGAATCATTTGAATTAGGTGCTGTAAAATCCAACCCCTCGTAGTAGTTAAAAAATAAGGCTAATTGTTGGAAGTAAGGGCTATTTAGGGAATTAAGGATAGGATTAAAAAGAAGGGATAATTTGAAGTATTAAGAGAAGTATGGATAGTTTAAGCACAGTAGGGGTAGATCGACAAATATGAAAGATGATAAATCGTTTGGATTGGGTGCTGCAAAAACCAACCCTTCACAGTAGTTAAAAAATTTGGGTAACTGTTGGAAGTAAGGACTATTTAGAGAATTTGGGGTTGGATTAAAAAGAAAGTCTTTTTTGAAGTATTAACAGAAGAATGGGTAGTTTAAGCATAGTAGGGGTAGATCGACAAATATGAAAGATGATGAATCGTTTGGATTGGCTGTTGCAAAAACTAACCCTTCACAGAAGTTAAAAAATAGGGGTAATTGTTGGAAATAAAGGCTATTTAGAGAATTTGGGGAAGGATTAAATAGAATGGTTGTTTTGAAGTATTAACAGAAGTATGGGTAGTTTAAGCATAGTAGAGGTAGATCGACGAATATGAATGATGATGAATCATTTGGATTGGGTGCTTCAAAAAGCAACCCTTCAATTAAGTTAAAAAATAGGTGTAATTGTTGGAAGCAAAGGTTATTGAGAGAATTAGGGATATGATAAAAAAGAATGGTTGTTTTGAAGTATTAAGAGAAGTAAGGGTCGTTTAAGCATAGTAGGGGTAGATCAACAAATATGGAAGATGACGAATCATATGGATTGGGTGCTGCAAAAACCAACCTTTCATAGTAGTTAAAAAATAAGGGTAATTGTTGGAAGTAAGGGCTATTTAGAGAATTAGGGATAGGATAAAAAAGAAGGGCTAATTTGAAGTATTAAGAGAAGTAGGCATAGTTTAAGCATAGTAGGGGTAGATCGACAAATATGAAAGATAATGAATTGTTTGGATTGAGTGCTGCAAAAACCAATCCTTTACGATAGTAAAAAAAATAGGGGTAATTGTTGGAACAAAGGGCTATTTAGATAATTAGGGGTAGGATTAAAAAGAAGGGCTGATTTGAAGTATTAAGAGAAGAAAGGGTCATTTAAGCATAGTAGGGGTAGATCGACAAATATGAAAGATGATAAATCATTTGGACTAGATGCCGCAAAAGAAAACCTTTCACAGTAGTTAAGAAATAAGTGTAATTGTTGGAGGTAAGGGCTATTTAGAGAATTGGGGACAGAATTAAAACGAAGGCCTGTTTTGAAGTATTAAGAGAAGTATGGGTAGATCAACATATATGAAAGATGATGAATCGTTTGTATTGGGTGCTGCAAAAACCAACCCTTCAAAGTAGTTAAAAAATAGGGGTAATTGTTGGAAGTAAGGGATATTTGGAGAATTTGGGGTAGGATTAAAAATAAGGGTTGTTTTGAAGTATTAAGAGAAGTATGGGTAGTTTAAGCATAGTAGGGGTAAATCGAAAAATTTGAAAGATGATGAATCGTTTGGATTGGGTGCTGCAAAAACCAACCCTTCATAGTAGTTTAAAAATAAGGGTTATTATTGGAAGTAAGTGATATTTTGATAATTTGAGATGGGATTAAAAAGAAGGACTATTTTGAAGTATTATGAGAAGTAGGGGTAGTTTAAGCATAGTAGGGGTAGATCGAAAAATATGAAAGATGATATATCGTTTTGATTGGGTGCTGCAAAAACCAACCCTTCACAGTAGTTAAAAAATAGGGATAATTGTTGGAATTTAGGGCTATTTATAGTATTTGGGGCATGGTTTTGTAATGACCCGGGGTTTTTGCGATCCCGGATATCGGCATACGACACTATGTCGACTATTCAAGCATCGAAAACACCGGATAGCCCATGAAAGAAATTAGAGGGTGAGGATACATAAGATAGAAACTTAGAATAGATGAAGAAGAAGAACATGCAACATCAGGGTAAACACGAATCTCATTGTAATGACCCGGATATTTCGTCGGTTAAATCTGAATATTTGATACGGATTTAAATATTGGGTAGATAAAAATAAATGAAATTTTTATATTAAGTTATCAATTTAATAATCAATTTCGATTTAATATCGAATATATTAAATTATCGTAATAAGTCAGCTCGAGAAGTTGAAACTGAATTAGAAACTGTTCAGATAATCAATTCAAACTCCTGTTTAAATTAAAAGAATAATATTTATTTATTATCAAAGAATAAATTGTCTGAAGTTAATTTATATTGATTTTTAATTAATATCTCCTCTAGATGATCGAATTGGACTTCGTGACCTATCCCAATGTGTCCGGAGGGGTGGTTAAACCCTAGAATTGACAGTTGTTGGGTTCAGAAAGGAGTTCAGAATCAACGTGATAATTTAAATTAGAGGATACCAAACTAATTAAAATAAAATCCTTTTGTTTGTGGATAGGATTAAAACAACAACCACCAAAACAGTGGCCTCGCTGTTCGAATTAAAACCGCATCCACCTTTTGTCCTCGTGCCCCAGCGATATCCATTGAAAGCCAACCATTTCCTTTACATCCTTCAACCGAAGTCCTTAAATTAATATCCACCTCTTTAAAATAAAATCGGAAATGGATTCGCAGTTAGCATCGATGGTGGCATTCTTATCTTGGTTTGAAGATGCGCACGAGATTCCAGGATTTACAGTAGAATGAAGAAGAACGTTCCAGTTATCATCGCAAGTGTAGATCTGATACGCGAGCGTGAAAGGGGGAGTTCACGGTCTCCGCGGTTGTCTGTGGCAAGGGGATGAGCTCCGGTCGACCAAGGGAAAAATGCGATACCTGCTACGGGAAAACCCTCAACTATAGGTCGCGACACAGAAGCTATCGAGAGCGGTGCGATTTGAGGACGTTTGGTCATCTGGAGAGTTACGAGTTGATGGATGGGGATCGGAGTAGTACGATGGTGCTGTTCGATTTTGCCTTGGGAGTTGATTCGAAGACTGCTGGAGGAAGAAGGGGGGGTTATAGTCGAGCTGTTCATGACTGGTTCAGCGTATTGATAGCTGGAATTGATCGATGCTGATCTTGTTTGAACTAGAGGAGCGATAGTTGTGTGTGAGGGAGATGGAGTAGTTTGACAGGGGCATGCCTTAGAAGTGTTTGATGTAATGCCTAAATAGAGTTGTGGTATGTAAACATTGGTAGTAGGCGGTATGGTGTTCGGGAAGCACTGCAAATGGGAAAATTGTTCAAGCCAACTTTGAATAAGAAGATGGATCGGGAAAATGAAGTAGGAAATTCCAAATTGATCAAGTTTGGTAGTGAAGTGTGGCACGACGGTGACTGGAGGTGATTCTGATTTGCTTGAGGGTGTTTGGGTGCAGAAAAAAGATTAAGAGGATTAAGGAGCTTGATAAATTTATTAAGACAAGCCGAGTCGATTCATGGACGCAGATATGGGATTAAATCGGATATTCGGCAAAGGAAAAACAAGGTGAGTAAATCTCACCTTTTATTTAGAAATTATTTTTATATAGTTAAAAATAATTGTCTGTGCTTCTTTGAATGTTGTCTGATTGTTTTGAAATATATATAGTTATTTAGGATTGGTTGACTATTATATATATATATTGGGTTGATGATTGGTTGGATTCCCGCAGTTTCATTAGCGGATGCCCGCAGTACCATAGCGGATGATTACCCTATACGCCCCACGCTATGATTAGTGGATGACCTTCTATACCGCGATATCCTGCCTCGAAGCAGGATGGGTATTACTATGTTGACTAACGTCTGTGGATGCAGGAAAACAGGTTGGAGGAATCCAACTGGATTCCTCAAAAATATATTATCTGTTTGTTGTTTGTTTGATTTCATATATATTCATATATGATATGTTAAAAATAAATGATTGAAAATTGGTTGATTGATTGTTTAAAATATCCCTGGGGCTTGAATATTGATTCATAAAAATATCGGAAAGGGTATTTGATATTTAAAAAGGAAATTCTATTTTTATAAATAGAATTTGAATTTTAAATAAAACTATAGAAAATATTTACTTGTTTTGAAGGTATATAAAACAAGTAGTAGAATTTATAAAGTTGTTTATAAATGGAAAGATGGGATTTGAATTGAAGTTATAAACGTTGTTTATAAATAATGCCGAGAATTCAAATGGACTTTGAATATAAGGAATTGAAATAGGGATTTGAATAATCGAATTCAAATGGACTTAAAACTATAGATTTGAATATAGAATTCAAATGGACTTAAAACTATAGATTTGAATATAGAAATTCAAATGGACTTTAAACGATAGTATTTGAATATAGAATTCAAATGGACTTTAAACGATAGTATTTGAATATAGAATTCAAATGGACTTTAAAACTATAGAAAATATTAACTTGTTTTGAAGGTATATAAAACAAGTGATCGAATTTATAAGCTTTGTTTATAAATGAAAGGTGGGTTTTGAATCGAATTTATAAGCTTTGTTTATAAATGAAAATATGGGATTTGAATTGAAGTTATAAACGTTGTTTATAAATAATGCAGAGAATTCAAGAGGACTTTGAATATAAGGAATTGAAATAGAATTTGAATAATAGAATTCAAATGGAGTTTAACTATAGAATTTGAACATAGTATTTCAAATGGAATTTGAATATAGAAATTCAAATGGAATTTAAAATAAATAGATTTGGATAAATAGAAGTGGATTAGACTAAGAAGTTAATTAACAGATTTAATTAACAAAATGAGTTAAAACGATTGGTATAGTTAAAATAGAGTGGACATGCATAAATATACAGGAGACAGGTATGGAATAAAGTATAGAAGTGAAATAAATAGAATGCCCGACAAAAAGGTACGTATTTAATTTCCATATGAGATTTTATGCGCCGTATCGGCAAGCCTCTTGGCTTTTTTCTTTTTCTTTTTGAGATAAGAAGGACCGGGAAAGCTATTTGAAATTTCCCGATGCTCCCGGTACAAAGGAGGTTATGGCGAATTTTTCCGGAAATTTAAGGAGATAGAATATTTTTAAGATAATTTGATAGTTAGAAATTAACATATCAAAATATATAGAAGTCGATTAGAAAACGAACTTAGAAATAGAATAGTATAATCAAAAAGGAAGTATAAGAATAAAATCTAGTAAGAATAGAAAGGGAAGTGTATACGTGTTTAAAAGTAAATCAGTAGTTGTATGGAATTGATTTGTTCGAGTAAGTAGTCTTGTCTATTTTGACGTTAAATGTTATTCAGTCAAGGTCTGAGAGGTAATTATACCCCAACTTGGTTGATTTCATGATATACCGATAAGTAGCAAGATTCAGGCTCGAAGATCAATGTGGAATAAGAATTCGTTAAATACTGTATTTGGGTTGTCGTAACGATGTTTTACACAACATCTGTTTTAACCCAAATATGTGCAAAGCTTGGAAATAGAATAATGAATATTTTCTAAAGTTAGAAAATAAAAGAAGGCGATATATGGAAATGTTTTCCAAATAACGTATAAGGCCAATATGGTTATTGAAAATATTTGGTTAACAAATATTGATAAGAAATAGAGAAGAGATTTAATTAATGGAATATTAATTAAAGTTTCAGTGATTGTTGGATGTTTGGATGAACACTTGTTTTATTCGATAGTTAAATCATCGACTATCGAAACACTTGTATTTATTCGATAGTTAAATCACAGACTATCGGAGTTTTGACCATCGTTGTCAATATGGAGAGACCGGTTGGATTACTATCCGAAGAACCACTCCGTATCGGCAGTAGCGTGCGAATCAGATTATATAAAGATAATCGAAGACGGAGTAGAGTACAAGGACTTTTTCTATTAATAGAAATAGTGCCTTCGGTTCATCCTGTTCCTGGGTGACTTGTATGGATGAATGTCTGACAGAGTATTTCCAGAAAGGTTACGTACATTGATTTCTTCAACTGTACCAAGAGTGGAAGCGGAGGAGGAAACTTCTTTTAGCTGACACGTAATGTACTGTTGTAGACGTCAATTAGTGATTTTCGATGGATTTGACGATGTAACATTCGAAGTGAATCTGGTGTAATGATAAAGCGTAGCTTCTAGCCTCATCAACCGGTAAATGACAGAAATCGGGCAGGCAACATGGCTATGTAGGTCGCACCTATTAGGGTGTATAATCACCTGATCTAGAGTTTCATTTACTTCTAAAAATCTATTGTCGATGCTGACCCATTCGGGAAACGGTTGCTGATCCCAATCGTTGGTGATATACATTCGATACACTCAAGCGAAATGAGTGGTCGGTCATGTGTGGCTGAGTTGCAAGATGTTCTTGTTGAACTCGGTGTATTCTCCTCTAGAGATATACCAGCGGAAGGTGATTCCATACCTTGTCATAGTTGGAAATCCATTACCCAATACGTGCTTGCGGTTTTGATTGTATATATATGTGGAACGTGAGATGCAAACGTTCCACTAGATTGTTATTTAATTGATTTAGACATTACTATAATATCAAAAGAGTTTTGATATAAAGATAAATCAAGTGTTTGGATTCTCATAAGGGAAAAACCCGTTCCGTGTTATACGGCGTGGTCTTATGAGATATCATTTAGTTTTCTGGAACTGTTTTAAACTGTTTACTCATACCAGTCCCATGACTGACCCGGAGTTTATTTTGTTTTGTTCTACCTAAACTCTTGGGTGCCTAAATTTGTACGGGCAGTCAAGTAGTGCAGGATTTTTCAGATATATCTAAAGGAGCTTGGAGCAGGAGGCTTCAGCGTTATCTAGTTATAGTGGTTCCGTTGTATTGTAAGTGTTGTACTCTGATAAGTGTATGTTATACAGTTAAGATTTTGTATTTCAAAGATATGATATATTATATTTTGTTCCGCTGCGATGTGAGATTCTGTGTTGTTATTTCTGTTCTTCTTCTACCTCTTTCTTCTAAAAAAAAAATTTGTTCCGTATTTTCGTGATATTTGGGTTGGACGTATGATGTATATAGTCAACTCTGATGTTGCGGAAATCTGGGTCATTACAGTTGGTATCAGAGCTTAGGTTGAGCGAATACCTAGGCTGTGTGGAATTGTGCTCATTAGAGATAGGATCAGTAGTATCCTAGAATGAGTTGAGTGTATATATATATACGAGAGAGCGTACTTGTTATTTGGAATAAAAACTGTTTTATATTGTGTTGACTAGTCTGTTGAGTGGATTATAAATTTTGGTCGAATCGTGGGACGCCACGAAGTCGATAGGAATTTATAAACACTTGAACAGGAGATTGGACACGATATTGTTTTCAAATAGTTAAGTTGATTGTTAGGATTATAATCGAATTAGATTATAAAACAGAAATAGTTATATATATAACCAATGGAATTTGTATATGAAATCAAATATACAAATGTAATAAATTGAAATTGAATTCCAACCAGAATTAAGAATTTAAAATCCTGGGAGTTTGGAAAATATTTTTCGAAATGGAGTTTGAAAGAAATATAGCACTGGACTCATTCAGTAGCTGGGAAATAATTCTGATGATGATCGCAACATCATCAGTGTTCATTTTCGAGTTTCTAAGTGATGAATTGCTGCCTTAGAAAAGTTTTGATGGAAAATTGTTTGAATAGAAACAAGTTGTTTGAAATTTCAGATGTTTTGAATTTGGGATAGGTATAAATATATGTATATATTTATATAACTTCAAAGGAATTTTGAAATGTGAAATGGGAATATAGATTTCAAATAGAAGTAAAATAAAGGAATTTGAATATATATATATATATAATTCAAATAGAAGTGAAATAGAATTTGAATTCAAAGGAATTCAAATGAGTTTGAATAAAGAAAAATTCAAATAGAAATTGTATAAGAAAAATTGAAATGGAATTTGAATTCAAAGGAATTCAAATGGATTTCAATAAAGAAAAGTCAAATAGAGGTTTGAATATTAGAATTCAAAGAAAATATTAAGTTTGAAATAGAATTTTAGATAAAAGGAGTTTAAATAGAATTTGAATTCAAAGTGAAATTTAATAGAATTTGAATTCAAAGTGAAATTTAATAGAATTTGAATTCTAAGTGAAATTTAATAGGATTTGAATTCAAAGGAGTTAAAATAGAATTTAAATTCAAAGGATTTCAAATGGAATTTGAATAAGGAATTTAAATAGAAATTGAATAAAGGATTTTCAGATAGAATTTGAATAAGGGATTTGAAGATAAGGATTTCAAATAGGAATTGAAGATAAGAAATTCAAAATAGAATTTGAAGATAAGGAAATTGAATTAGAATTTGAATCGAAGAAAATTCAAATAGAAATTGAGTAGAAGGAAATTCAAATGAGTTGGAATAAAGAAATTCAAATGGAATTTGAATATTGTAAATATATAGAATTTCAAATAGTAGTGAAATAGATCGGGAATATTATGTTGAAATGGGAAAAAATGGATTGGATATATATTAAAAATATATCAGATTGGAGTTGAATATATTATAAACAAAGTTAAAACGTTTATATTTATAAATATAATTAAAACGAGCTCGTCGTAGCACGGCAGTTCGTAAATTGGCGATTCGAACTTCAATTTAGTATACAGAACTCAATTAAAGTCGGAATTCTGTGAAACAAGAATCGTCGGGACCGGTAGGATAATAGTTTTCTAATGAAAGAGAAAAATCTGGATTTCGTCGTATAGATTTTGAGCTATGTCAAAATCAAATTTTTAGAAAAGCAGCGCCAGAACCATTATAAAACCATAACGGTTTAATTAATTAAATAAAAGGATTTTTAGAAATAAAATCCGAATTGGCATTGGAAAAAATCCAGACTGGAGATATAAAGTAAATATGAACTCCAGTGAAGTAAGTGAAATGATTTTTAAGACAAAAATCATATTTTAAATGGTTAAATAGAATTAACTAAATTGGAGAATAATTAGTTAAAGGAAATTTGAATCGAAATTGGGTTTTTGGATAAGTGAAAGTGATTGAGAATTTATATTCGAAATCGAATATATAACTCGAGTTGAAAATATTATTAGATGAGTTATAATTTAGTTGACATATATTTGAACAAGTTATATTCAAATAAAAAGGGTAAAATAGGCAAAACGGTTAATTACCAACGAGTTAATGGGAATTTGAATGGTTGAAAATTAAATTTAACTTAAGAAAGTTAAATGGATCGAAATGAATAAATTGAGTAAAATCAATGTGAATTAAATATGAATTGGGTGTGAATATAAAGGAAATATATTTGTAACACAAATACAAAGGAAGTTATGTGCAAACAAATAGAAGGAGAAATATTTGTAAAAACATTTACAAATAGAATTTAGAAGGGAATATTTGTAAAATATTTACAAATAGATTCAATAGAAATATTTATTTATAGAAAATAAATAGAATGTTATAAATGAGATATTTATTTAGATAAATGGAAATTAATCAAAGGAATATTCAAAAGATGAATAGGAAATGGAAATCTGTTTTTTAACAGATAAATAGAAAAGATTAATTTATAAATAACAGTTTATAAATTTAATTAAATATTTATCATTGGATAAATGGAATATATAAGTCTGAACTTATATAGAGAAGAGATATCGGTTTTAACACCGATAGTTTTAAATAGAAGGGGAATACAACACTTGTATAAGTGAAGTAACGTTATTAAAGAGAACATTTATAAAGTGAAGAACCGTTACTAAAAGTAAATCTTTATAAATGAATAAACGTTATCCAATAGGAGTATTCGAAGAGGAGAAGTCGATTAGTGTTAGAATAAATCGATTAGAGTAAGAATTAACCAGTTAGAGTTAATCAGTTAGGGTTAATCCGTAGAGTAAATTGAATATTCGTTATTCAATTAGAATTTATCGAATATTTGTTATTCAAATAAAGAGTTTACCAGATAAAGTAAATTGAACATGGTAAATCAAATTAGGATTTAATTGAATTTTAGTTATTCAATTTAAGTTGATCGAATATAGTATTGAGATAGAATTAGTCAAACATAGTTACTCAGGATAAGTTGCCATTTCGTACGACTGCTAGCGTAATTCGCAGGGCTGCAGATAGCCTAGGGCGGTCGGATGTTTCCTGGGGGAATCAGGCGTAACCATTGTGATCGCTGCGATCTAGAGTCCAGCGAATGGAGTTAAATTGAATATTAGTTTATTTGAATAGAATTAAAGAAGTTATCGAATATAGTTTATTCGAAAGGAATTATCGAATTTGGTTATTTGAAAGGAGTTATCAATTATTAGTTAATCGAAGGAGTTATCGATTATTTGTTAATCGAAAAGAGTTATCGATTAGTTTAATCGAAGTGAGCTATAGAATATTGGTTATTCGAAGGAGTTATCGAATTTAGTTATTCGATGGAATTAATCAAAAAGAGTAAAATCCAATAGAGTAAATTGAATAGAGATTATCGAATATAGTTGATTCGAAGAAAGGTTTTCGAATCTAGTTATTCGAAAGAGAGATTACCGAATATAGTTATTCGAAGGGAGGAGTTATCGAATAAGGATTTATTCGAAAGAGAGTTATGTAAGGAAGCTTGAAATGTTGAGTATCAACATAAATAAGTTCTGAAAAAGTTAATGGGTTTGTAGCACTTTTTCTACCTTAGCAATTTCGAGGACGAAATTATTTTAAGTGGGGAAGAATGTAATGACCCGGATATTTCGTCGGTTAAATCTGAATATTTGATACGGATTTAAATATTGGGTAGATAAAAATAAATGAAATTTTTATATTAAGTTATCAATTTAATAATCAATTTCGATTTAATATCGAATATATTAAATTATCGTAATAAGTCAGCTCGAGAAGTTGAAACTGAATTAGAAACTGTTCAGATAATCAATTCAAACTCCTGTTTGAATTAAAAGAATAATATTTATTTATTATCAAAGAATAAATTGTCTGAAGTTAATTTATATTGATTTTTAATTAATATCTCCTCTAGATGATCGAATTGGACTTCGTGACCTATCCCAATGTGTCCGGAGGGGGTGGTTAAACCCTAGAATTGACAGTTGTTGGGTTCAGAAAGGAGTTCAGAATCAACGTGATAATTTAAATTAGAGGATACCAAACTAATTAAAATAAAATCCTTTTGTTTGTGGATAGGATTAAAACAACAACCACCAAAACAGTGGCCTCGCTGTTCGAATTAAAACCGCATCCACCTTTTGTCCTCGTGCCCCAGCGATATCCATTCAAAGCCAACCATTTCCTTTACATCCTTCAACCGAAGTCCTTAAATTAATATCCACCTCTTTAAAATAAAATCGGAAATGGATTCGCAGTTAGCATCGATGGTGGCATTCTTATCTTGGTTTGAAGATGCGCACGAGATTCCAGGATTTACAGTAGAAGGAAGAAGAACGTTCCAGTTATCATCGCAAGTGTAGATCTGATACGCGAGCGTGAAAGGGGGAGTTCACGGTCTCCGCGGTTGTCTGTGGCAAGGGGATGAGCTCCGGTCGACCAAGGGAAAAACGCGATACCTGCTACGGGAAAACCCTCAACTATAGGTCGCGACACAGAAGCTATCGAGAGCGGTGCGATTTGAGGACGTTTGGTCATCTGGAGAGTTACGAGTTGATGGATGGGGATCGGAGTAGTGCGATGGTGCTGTTCGATTTTTCCTTGGGAGTTGATTCGAAGACTGCTGGAGGAAGAAGGGGGGGTTATAGTCGAGCTGTTCATGACTGGTTCAGCGTATTGATAGCTGGAATTGATCGATGCTGATCTTGTTTGAACTAGAGGAGCGACAGTTGTGTGTGAGGGAGATGGAGTAGTTTGACAGGGGCATGCCTTAGAAGTGTTTGATGTAATGCCTAAATAGAGTTGTGGTATGTAAACATTGGTAGTAGGCGGTATGGTGTTCGGGAAGCACTGCAAATGGGAAAATTGTTCAAGCCAACTTTGAATAAGAAGATAGATCGGGAAAATGAAGTAGGAAATTCCAAATTGATCAAGTTTGGTAGTGAAGTGTGGCACGACGGTGACTGGAGGTGATTCTGATTTGCTTGAGGGTGTTTGGGTGCAGAAAAAAGATTAAGAGGATTAAGGAGCTTGATAAATTTATTAAGACAAGCCGAGTCGATTCATGGACGCAGATATGGGATTAAATCGGATATTCGGCAAAGGAAAAACAAGGTGAGTAAATCTCACCTTTTATTTAGAAATTATTTTTATATAGTTAAAAATAATTGTCTGTGCTTCTTTGAATGTTGTCTGATTGTTTTGAAATATATATAGTTATTTAGGATTGGTTGACTATTATATATATATATATTGGGTTGATGATTGGTTGGATTCCCGCAGTTTCATTAGCGGATGCCCGCAGTACCATAGCGGATGATTACCCTATACGCCCCACGCTATGATTAGTGGATGACCTTCTATACCGCGATATCCTGCCTCGAAGCAGGATGGGTATTACTATGTTGACTAACGTCTGTGGATGCAGGAAAACAGGTTGGAGGAATCCAACTGGATTCCTCAAAAATATATTATCTGTTTGTTGTTTGTTTGATTTCATATATATTCATATATGATATGTTAAAAATAAATGATTGAAAATTGGTTGATTGATTGTTTAAAATATCCCTGGGGCTTGAATATTGATTCATAAAAATATCGGAAAGGGTATTTGATATTTAAAAAGGAAATTCTATTTTTATAAATAGAATTTGAATTTTAAATAAAACTATAGAAAATATTTACTTGTTTTGAAGGTATATAAAACAAGTAGTCGAATTTATAAAGTTGTTTATAAATGGAAAGATGGGATTTGAATTGAAGTTATAAACGTTGTTTATAAATAATGCCGAGAATTCAAATGGACTTTGAATATAAGGAATTGAAATAGGGATTTGAATAATCGAATTCAAATGGACTTAAAACTATAGATTTGAATATAGAATTCAAATGGACTTAAAACTATAGATTTGAATATAGAAATTCAAATGGACTTTAAACGATAGTATTTGAATATAGAATTCAAATGGACTTTAAACGATAGTATTTGAATATAGAATTCAAATGGACTTTAAAAATATAGAAAATATTAACTTGTTTTGAAGGTATATAAAACAAGTGATCGAATTTATAAGCTTTGTTTATAAATGAAAGGCGGGTTTTGAATCAAATTTATAAGCTTTGTTTATAAATGAAAATATGGGATTTGAATTGAAGTTATAAACGTTGTTTATAAATAATGCAGAGAATTCAAGAGGACTTTGAATATAAGGAATTGAAATAGAATTTGAATAATAGAATTCAAATGGAGTTTAACTATAGAATTTGAACATAGTATTTCAAATGGAATTTGAATATAGAAATTCAAATGGAATTTAAAATAAATAGATTTGGATAAATAGAAGTGGATTAGACTAAGAAGTTAATTAACAGATTTAATTAACAAAATGAGTTAAAACGATTGGTATAGTTAAAATAGATTGGACATGCATAAATATACAGGAGACAGGTATGGAATAAAGTATAGAAGTGAAATAAATAGAATGCCCGACAAAAAGGTACGTATTTAATTTCCATATGAGATTTTATGCGCCGTATCGGCAAGCCGCTTGGCTTTTTTCTTTTTCTTTTTGAGATAAGAAGGACCGGGAAAGCTATTTGAAATTTCCCGATGCTCCCGGTACAAAGGAGGTTATGGCGAATTTTTCCGGAAATTTAAGGAGATACAATATTTTTAAGATAATTTGATAGTTAGAAATTAACATATCAAAATATATAGAAGTCGATTAGAAAACGAACTTAGAAATAGAATAGTATAATCAAAAAGGAAGTATAAGAATAAAATCTAGTAAGAATAGAAAGGGAAGTGTATACGTGTTTAAAAGTAAATCAGTAGTTGTATGGAATTGATTTGTTCGAGTAAGTAGTCTTGTCTATTTTGACGTTAAATGTTATTCAGTCAAGGTCTGAGAGGTAATTATACCCCAACTTGGTTGATTTCATGATATACCGATAAGTAGCAAGATTCAGGCTCGAAGATCAATGTGGAATAAGAATTCGTTAAATACTGTATTTGGGTTGTCGTAACGATGTTTTACACAACATCTGTTTTAACCCAAATATGTGCAAAGCTTGGAAATAGAATAATGAATATTTTCTAAAGTTAGAAAATAAAAGAAGGCGATATATGGAAATGTTTTCCAAATAACGTATAAGGCCAATATGGTTATTGAAAATATTTGGTTAACAAATATTGATAAGAAATAGAGAAGAGATTTAATTAATGGAATATTAATTAAAGTTTCAGTGATTGTTGGATGTTTGGATGAACACTTGTTTTATTCGATAGTTAAATCATCGACTATCGAAACACTTGTATTTATTCGATAGTTAAATCACAGACTATCGGAGTTTTGACCATCGTTGTCAATATGGAGAGACCGGTTGGATTACTATCCGAAGAACCACTCCGTATCGGCAGTAGCGTGTGAATCAGATTATATAAAGATAATCGAAGACGGAGTAGAGTACAAGGACTTTTTCTATTAATAGAAATAGTGCCTTCGGTTCATCCTGTTCCTGGGTGACTTGTATGGATGAATGTCTGACAGAGTATTTCCAGAAAGGTTACGTACATTGATTTCTTCAACTGTACCAAGAGTGGAAGCGGAGGAGGAAACTTCTTTTAGCTGACACGTAATGTACTGTTGTAGACGTCAATTAGTGATTTTCGATGGATTTGACGATGTAACATTCGAAGTGAATCTGGTGTAATGATAAAGCGTAGCTTCTAGCCTCATCAACCGGTAAATGACAGAAATCGGGCAGGCAACATGGCTATGTAGGTCGCACCTATTAGGGTGTATAATCACCTGATCTAGAGTTTCATTTACTTCTAAAAATCTATTGTCGATGCTGACCCATTCGGGAAACGGTTGCTGATCCCAATCGTTGGTGATATACATTCGATACACTCAAGCGAAATGAGTGGTCGGTCATGTGTGGCTGAGTTGCAAGATGTTCTTGTTGAACTCGGTGTATTCTCCTCTAGAGATATACCAGCGGAAGGTGATTCCATACCTTGTCATAGTTGGAAATCCATTACCCAATACGTGCTTGCGGTTTTGATTGTATATATATGTGGAACGTGAGATGCAAACGTTCCACTAGATTGTTATTTAATTGATTTAGACATTACTATAATATCAAAAGAGTTTTGATATAAAGATAAATCAAGTGTTTGGATTCTCATAAGGGAAAAACCCGTTCCGTGTTATACGGCGTGGTCTTATGAGATATCATTTAGTTTTCTGGAACTGTTTTAAACTGTTTACTCATACCAGTCCCATGACTGACCCGGAGTTTATTTTGTTTTGTTCTACCTAAACTCTTGGGTGCCTAAATTTGTACGGGCAGTCAAGTAGTGCAGGATTTTTCAGATATATCTAAAGGAGCTTGGAGCAGGAGGCTTCAGTGTTATCTAGTTATAGTGGTTCCGTTGTATTGTAAGTGTTGTACTCTGATAAGTGTATGTTATACAGTTAAGATTTTGTATTTCAAAGATATGATATATTATATTTTGTTCCGCTGCGATGTGAGATTCTGTGTTGTTATTTCTGTTCTTCTTCTACCTCTTTCTTCTAAAAAAAAAATTTGTTCCGTATTTTCGTGATATTTGGGTTGGACGTATGATGTATATAGTCAACTCTGATGTTGCGGAAATCTGGGTCATTACACTCATAGCGGAACGAATAAATATATTTCATAACATAACTTTGAAATACAAATCTGTACTTGAATATACATAACATTTCCAAAGTACAACACTTACAACACAGCAGAAATAACGATAGCTATATAATTCTGAAGCCTCCTGATCCAGCTCTTCAAGTATCTATAAATCCCGACTGCTTGACTACCCGTACAAAATTGGGCACCCAAGAGTTTATGGAAAACAAAACAAAATAAACTCCGGGTCAGTCATGTGACTGGTGTGAGTAAACTTAAATTATTTGATTTAACTTTCAAAATCCTTTTCAAACGAAGGATAATCATAAGACCGATCCACACATAAACACGGATGGTTTTTACCTTTCGATAACCCAAATCATTAGTAAAATAATATTATTCTGATATTATAATATTGTCTAACACAAGTAATATCAATCTAGTAGAAACGCTTGCATTTAACGTTCTGCATATATAATATATAATAGAAACCGCAGGCTCTTATTTAGGGAATGGATTCCAACTATGACAATGTATGGATCCACCTTCCGCTCAGTGTACTCTAGAAGCGATACACTGGAGTTCAACAAGAACATCTTGCAACTCGTCCACACTTGACTGACCACTCATTTCGCTTGAGTGTATCAAATATATTGTCACCTTACAGTTGGTAAACCAACATAACCATTTCCGGGAGTTACAGAACTGAAAGAAGTAACAAATATGAATATTCTCTAGATGGTGAAAATATACCCTACTTGGTTGCAAACCACTTAGCCATGCTGCATGCCTGATTTCTGTCATTTACCAATCGATGAGGCTCGAGGTCAAAACGTATCTTTTAACAAATCACTGCTCCATGTACTTTGAACGCCACATCGTCATACCCGTCAAATCAAAAATTGATTTCCCCAAAAATACCACAGGTATAAGCTAAGAGAAACGAATTCCTCTGCCACCAACAGAAATACGTTTGAAAAGATCAACTTACGCGATCTACCAGATATACTCTGTCATACATTCGTCCATTCAAGTTGTCATGGGACAGGACAAACCGAAGGCACTATTCTGTACATCCATCCTAGGCAATCTCTACCTAGGATTTATACAACAGCCCTTGCACATTACTCCATCTTCAATTTGTCTTCGATCTATTTGATTCGAAATGCTAACATCCATATAGAGTGGTTGTTTGGATAAGAATCCAACCGGTCTCTCCTAATTGATAACGGAAAAATGATCAAAACATTGATAGTCTGTGATTTAACTATCAAAGAAAAACATGTGTGCAAACAACGATATTATTTCCAGATGGAAATTTTATCGATCAATCATCATTTAACATTTATCTATTTAGTTCATTAATTTACTTATCTCCTATTTCCATATATTCTAAATTCTTATTTTCTATTATCAGAAAACATTTTTGATTCTTATTTGGAAAACATTTCCAAAACTCCTTCACTGGATTTAAATTAATGTTTAAATCAAACATCGCCATGCCAACTCAAACCATTTCACTCATTAACTAAATTCACTTAATCATCCTTCACTATCACCTTACCATTCCTTAGTTAAGAAGGAAGTCAATCAAGTTGGGGTATAATTACCTTTCAGACCTTAACTGAACAACGTTTTAACATTGAAATAGTCAAAGTTTATCTTTTAAATCTTTAACAAACTTCCTTACATAACACTCTTTCGAATAAATCTCTATTTGATAACTCTTTCTTTTGAATAAACTATATTCGATAATCTCTCTTCTTCGAATAACCTATATTCAAATAACTCTATTTAATTAACAATATTCGATTAACTCTAATCGATTTACTCTTATCAGTTAGCTCTATTTGATTAACTCAATTCTATTAACTCTATTGGATTAACTCTATTTGATTTACCCTACTGGATTAACTCTATTCAATTAACTCTAACTAATTTACTCTTATCAATTAACTCCTTTCAAATAAACTATATTCGATTAACTCCTTTCGAATAACTAATACTCGATTAACTCCTTTCGAATAACTAATATTCGATAACTCCTTTCGAATAAATAATATTCGATAACTCATTTTGAATAACTAATATTCGATAACTCCTTTCGAATAACTAATATTCGATAATTTCTTTCGAAAAATTAATATTCAATTATTTCTTCTGAATAACTAATATTCGATAATTTCTTTCACTATTCGAACAAACTATATTCGATTAATTCTCTTATTCGAATAACCTTATTCGATAACTTTTTCTTCGAATAAACTATATTCGAATAACTCTAATCCGACTAACTCTAATTCAATTAACTCTATTCGAATAACAAATATTCAACTAACTCTTGTCCGATGAACTCTTTTCGAATAACTCTAGTTCGATTTAACTCTAATCGATTAACTCTAACCGATTAACTCTAACTGGTTAACTCTAACTCCAATCGATTAACTCTAACTCTAATCGATTAACTCTAACTCTAATCGATTAACTCTAACTCTAGTCGATTAACTCCTCTAACTCATTTTGATTAACACATTTTGATTAACTCCTTTGATTAATTCTACGTCCATATTCAGTTTCAAATATCGATGTTGAAATTGATTTTTACTTCTCTATATAAGCCCTGACTTATATATTCTCTTTATCCAATGATAAATAATTTATTTAATTTATTAAATATTATTTATAAATTAATCTTCTCAATCTATTGGTTACAACATATTCTATTTAAAATCTTTGTTTTAAATCCATATCATGTTATAACCTTGTGCAAAGCACGGGTCTAAACTTTCCTGATGTAAAATTCTATTCATTTACCAAATATTTGCTTATACGACATTCTTTTCATTTCCCAATAAACCCCTTTTATAACTCTATTTATTTCCTAAATAAATATTTCCTGTTTATAAGTCTATTTATTTTTCTAAATAAATATTTCCTTTTTAATTCTATTTGTAATTGTTTTACAAATATCTCCTTTTTAAATCTATTTATAAATGGTTTAAAAATACTCCATTTTCAATTCCATATATTTATTTTCTAAATAAATATTTCCTTTCCTATTTGTTTCCCAACATTTTCCTTCTATATTTTTTTCACAAATATTTTCCTTTTATAACTCATCCTTTCATTTTATAATTATTTTCTTTCAAAAAAATCCTTTTGTTTTATATATATAAAATCCATTGATTTCATAAGAAACCCCTTTTCATTTTCTAACTATGTCTTTTTTCTATTTGTTTTACAAATATTTCTTTTTCTATTCTATTTATTTCTAAATAAATCCTTTTATAATATCCTTTGATGTTATAAATATTCTCTTTACAAAATCCTTTGATTTTATAAACATTTCATTTTTAATATACGTTTTTGAAAATTCCCTTTTATCATTCTGGTATTTCTTATGGTATTTAACATACCATATAACAATGATAAATATTATCCAAATACACATAATTTACAATAGATTATATATCACATCATATATCACAATATATGAATAACAGTAAAATAAATGTTGAGGAATCCCTCCAACCTGTTTCCCTGCATCCACAGATGTTACACAATATAATTCACATCAATTTCATTTCAGTATGAAATATTTCTGCTAAACAGAATTAATATTTGATTAACGATTTATATATATATCGTTATCTATAATTTCAACCAATACAAAAGCAATTCAACCAAACAGTTAATACACATCAATCAATAGATAATTATTAGTTCTAAGAATACGTTATAAAAATATACCTGTTCAGAGATGGTGAGTTTTACTCACATTAGACGATCATCGTTAATAACGATAACCATCGCTTGATTTAGATGGACAATTTATTTTGAAATAAATTGTAGCGAGCCCTAATTCATTCCGAATGCGTAGTATTTTCCCTCACGATCCCAACGCAACTTATGGTTCGTCAATTGGACTTCGTATGACCTAGATATGATATTTTAAAGTTAGAACATTGTTTAAATAAAATAAACTTAAATACTTTACTTGAATTAATTCAGCACCCCTCTCACGTTTTGCACGTGCCTCCTATTTCTTCCCCAAATGGAAACTTCAGGCCGACAATCCCTGTACACCAAAACGTGTACATTTCTCCTGTGATAAGGCACTCCAAGTTTCCGTTCGACAAACGGACTTCACCCTTGTTTTTCTCATCTCGACGCCGACCTGCGGATACCCTTCACCACTGGCTCGCACTACCCACCCAGAAATCGACCTGGAGCTCAAACCTTTACCGCTGTTTTGACCACTGATTTCCACCTCCCCAATCCATTATTCGACACTCCGCCTTCACCGAAGAGTTTCCCTTAGAGAACCCTACCCGACCATACCCTTTAAGTGGAGCTCGATCCCCCCATACGAAACCAACTTGCTACGTTGGAATGGCAACAACCATTGTCGCATTTCAACCTCAACCACCGGAGATCCTCCAAATGCCACCATCCGATGCCTCATGCCTCCAGAAACTCGATTTGATCGTCGAAACTACACCCGGCCTCCCCATGTGATAGCGTACCCCTTCCCTAGCTTTATTGTGCTAAAACCCAACTCCAGTAAGAACTGTCGAACACTACAAAAGGTACACCAAATCAAAGCTCCCATCATCGCGAGTTTAAAGGATCTAATATCTCTAAATTTCATGGAGAATTGAAGTTGTTATAATTGTTTGAAGAATTTAAAGAAGTGGCAACCTCTTTTCTAGTTTACAAATGAAGGATGAAAGAGCAGATCGATTAGGTCACAGGAGTTAAGGGTTATTTATAGTTGGCTAGATCTATTCACACCCCAGTTATTACCTTTCCCACCCCGCCGTTTCAACAAAATTTATCACACCCCATCTTTTGCTTTTCCCACCCCAAAATATACCGAAACTACCCTTTGTTTTATATTTCCAAATGAAAAACAACTTAACATTAATAATGAAACGAAAATGGAGATGAAATCCAAAAACAACAAAACTGTAGTTTCTTCTTTATTTGTTTCAGTCAATAGCATAATTTTAAAAAATAATATATCAGTTTAATTAAAAAAAGATTGAATTATAAATCAAATTCAAAAAAAAAAAAATTAAGAAAAATTCAAATCCAAAATATATCATTATTTTGATGTACATCATAACTGTCTTCTTCGGTCAATTTTATTATTCTTGTCTTATTTTGTCATTTCACTATGATTAATGTGCATGATAAAATGAGATGATTAATATTTAAGTTTAATAACATATGAGGGTAGATAGGTCATTTTATTTTTTTAAATCTATAGTGGGGTGGGAAAGGCAAAATGAGGGGTGTTAATAGAATTACCCTTTATAGTTTTTAGTTGGAATTTGTTTTGTGGAGAAATGGTTTCCACGCTGCTGAGAACACAAAGGAGAAGTGGCGGTTGATAAAATGAGGGACATGGCTTTTATTTGATTAAGAGAATGAAGTGTAGGGTTAAGATATTTGTTTTATATTTGAGAGTAACCCATTATGAGGAACTCTATTTGTTCACCGACTGATATGAAAATATCATTAAATCAAGAAATGTGCCATGATCCCAAAAATATATTAATATCGGTAGATTAACTTATATTATGGAACCCCAAAATATTGATATAGGGTGCAACATACTTCAAAAAAAAGTTGTGTATTTAATTAATTAAAAATTTCAATAAAATTCTAAAAATTAAATTATAACTACGCCTAAGAGGATTTGTCCAAATTCGATTCTGATATTTAATTATATGAAATATATCGTTATAGCCAATAAAAGTTCAATAGCGACTATTTCAAAATTTGATTTAGCCATAAATCAAAATCTACACAATGAAATCCCGATTTTTCTCTTCCACTAGAAAAATATACTTCACCATATCCGAACGTTTCTTGTTTCACAGAAATCCGATTTAAAACGGATTCTGTATATTCAGTTGAAGTTCGAATCGCCAAATAGCGAACTGCCGCGCCATTACGAGCTCGATTTTAATTATAATATAATTATACGTTCAAACTGTCGTTCAAATAATATGTTCGTTATTCGAATTCAATTCCAAACTGAAGTATATATATTTTAAATTGTCCAGTTCACACCATATCGTCAATTCACTATTTCCGACTCTTTCAGAAATAAATATATTATTCTATAATTTATATAATTTAAATAGTCACTATTATGTAATTAAACAACCATTTAATCTCAAAATCACTATATATATAATTAAATAAATTAGCTATTATACCATAGCAATACGGTACATTACATTTTACCCCCCTTAAAATAATTTTGTCCTTGAAATTTCTAAGGTCGAAAACAAATCCTATTAACAAGTTAAAAATTATTTGTTCACTTGTTGAATTTCAGTTTAACTATACCAATGAATTTCAACTAAATATTAATTCATTTTTATTCATGAAAATTTTCCCAATCTTGAAAATTTTCTAACACCCAAAATTTTCAAAAAATTTCGCCAGCATCTCCTTTGTACGGCTCAATCGGTATAACTACAACTCGCCACTCTAGGCCTTCTTCAACCCAAAAGAATATCAAGCAGCCAAGCGGCTTGCCAATTCGACTCATCAAAATCTCAAACCCATATATAATATAAACTGGTACCTTTTTGTCGGGCATATAAATATATTCTTTGCATCTGCTACCAATTCAACATATACCAGTATCATTCCAATCAAACTACAATCAGTTCATCCTCAACACAATCATTTATTTAAACCAAAGTCAAATTCCATTCAAACTCCAATCTCAAATTCCAAACTCTTAGCTTATCTACTCAATTCCGTTCCAACTTATTCTCTAACCAAATCCACTTTTATTTAACTTTGTTCAAGTTAAATTCTAATTTACTTATTTATCATTACCATCTCGATTTATTTAATTTTATAAGTTAAATTTAAAATTCAGGATTTAAATCCATGGGTTCTTATTTCAAATCAATTTGAAATCATAATAACAATTCAAAATTTTAGAATTTCTATATAACTTGTTTTCGAAAAAAAAATTAAAAACAAAATCTTTGGTAGTAATCCGTCACATAGCAACTCGAAAATGAACATCGATGATGCAGCTGTCATCATCAAAATTTATTTTCCAGCGATCGAAGTGAGTTCAATACTATATCACTTTTCAAAACCATATTTAAACACCTCCATTTTGAAATTCATTTCAAAATTCCATTATCAGTGCTTGTAACAAATTTAAAATCTCACAGGATTTTAAAATTCACATATATTCAATTCAATTCCATTTACAAACAACTTTCCAATTTCCAGGGATTTAATTTCAATTCTGATTTAAATTCAGATTTAATTCAATTCATAACACTTATACGAATTCTACTTGGTTATATATATATAACCATTTAATTTATAATATTACTCGATTATAATAACAACCAATATATCCAATATTTGAAAATTTCCAGTATATATCTTCCCTATATCAAAATATACTTTAGGTAAATTTATATCATTCACCCTCTTTTCAAAACGTATAATGTCGGTTCATCGTATTCAAGTGTTTATAAACTACTACCGATACGGTGGATCAAATTGATCGACCAGAACCCATAAACCACTCAACCAATAAATCTCCACAATATAAAACAATTTTATATTGAATAACAAATAAGCTCTCGTGTATATACACTCAAACTCAATCTAGGGTATTACTAACCCCATCTCTACTGAGACACGCCACATAGCCAAGGTAATTACTTAACCTTAAGCTCTGATACCACTGTAACATCCCAGGGTTTTTACCATCCTTGATATCGGCATACGACACTATGTCGACTATTCAAGCATCGAAAACAACAGATAGTCCATGAAAGAAATTAGAGGGTGAGGATTGATAAGATAGAAACTTAGAATAGAAGAAGAAGAAGAACATACAACATCAGAGTAAACATGAATCTCATAGCGGAGTGAATAAATATATTTCATAAAATAACTTCGAAATACAAATCTGTACTTGAATATACATATCATTTCCAAAGCACAGCACTTACAACACGGCGGAAATGACCATAGCTATATAATTTTGAAGCCTCCAGCTCCAGCTCTTCAAGTATCTATAAATCCCGACCACTTGACTGCCCGTACAAAATTGGGCACCTAAGAGTTTATGGAAAACAAAACAAAATAAACTCTAGGTCAGTCCTGTGACTGGTGTGAGTAAACTCAAATTATTTGATTTAACTTTCAAAATTCTTTTGAAACCCAAATCATTAGTAAAACAATATTATTCTGATATTATAATAATGTCTAACACAAGTAATATCAATCTAGTAGAAACGCTTGCATCTAACGTTCTACATATATAATATACAATCAAAATTGTGGGCTCTTATTTGGGGAATGGATTCCAACTATGACAAGGTATGGATCCACCTTCCGCTCAATGTACTCTAGAAGGGTTACACTGGAGTTCAACAAGAACATCTTGCAACTCGGCAACACATGACCGACCACTCATTTCGCTTGAGTGCATCGAATATATTGTCACCTTACAGTTTGTAAACCAACATAACCATTACCGGGAGATACAGAATTAAAAGAAGTAACAAATATGAATATTCTCTAGATGATGACAATATACCCTACCTGGTTGCGAACCACTTAGCCATGCTGCCTGCCCGATTTCTGTCATTTTCCAGTTGGTGAGGCTTGAGGTCAAAACGTATCTTTTAACAGATCACTCCTCCATTTACTTCGAATGCCACATCGTCATACACATTAAATCACAAATTGATTTCCCTAAAAATACCACGGGTATATGCAAAGAGAAACAAATTCCTCCGCCACCAACGTAAATACATTTGAAACGATCAACTTACGCGATCTACTAGATATACTCTGTCATACATTCGTCCATTCAAGTTATCCTGGGACTGGACAAACCAAAGTCACTATTCTGTACATCTATCCTTGGCAATCTCTGCCCAAAATTTATACAACAGCCCTTTCACTTTACTCCGTCTTCAATTTGTCTTCGATCTATTTAATTTGAAATGCTAATGCCCATACGGAGTGGTTCTTTGGATAAGAATCCTACCGGTCTCTCCGTATTGACGGTGGATAAATGGTCAAAACTTTGGTAGTCTATGATTTAACTATCAAAGAAACACACGTGTGCAAACAATGATATTATTTTCAGATGGAAATTTTATCTATCAATCATCATTTAACATTTATCTCTTTAGTTCATTAATTTACTTATCTCCTGTTTCCATATATTCTAAATTTTTATTTTCTATTATCAGAAAACATTTCTGATTCTTATTTGGAAAAATTTTCCAAAACTCCTTCACTGGATTTAAATTGATGTTTAAATCAAACATCGCCATGCAACCTCAAACCATTTCACTCATTAACTAAATTCACTTAACCATCATTCACTATCACCTTACCATTCCTTAGTTAAGAAGGAAGTCAATCGAGATGGGATATAATTAACTCTCAGATCTTAACTGAACAACGTTTTAACTTCGAAATAGTCAAAGTTTATCTTTTAAATCATTAACAAACTTCCTTACGTAACTCTCTTTCGAAAAATCTCTATTCGATAGCTATTTCCTTCGAATAAACTATATTCGATAATCTCTCTTCTTAGAATAACCTATATTCGAATAACTCTATTCAATTAACACTATTCGATTAACTCTAATTGATTTACTCTTATCATTTATCTCTATTTGATTAACTCAATTCTATTAACTCTATTTGATTAACTCTGTTGGATTAACTCTATTTGATTTACCCTATTAGATTAACTCTATTCAATTAACTCAAACTAATTTACTCTTATCAATTAACTCCTTTCGAATAAACTATATTCGATTAACTCCTTTCGAATAACTAATATTCGATTAACTCCTTTCGAATAACTAATATTCGATTAACTCCTTTCGAATAACTAATATACGATAACTCCTTTCGAATAACTAATATTCGATAACTCCTTTCGAATAACTAATATTCGATAACTCCTTTCGAATAACTATTCGATAACTCCTTTCGAATAACTAATATTCGATAATTTCTTTCGAATAACTAATATTTGATAATTTCTTTCGAATAACTAATATTCGATAATTTCTTTCTCTTTTCGAACAAACTATATTCGATTAGTTCTCTTATTCGAATAACCTTATTCGATAACTCTTTCTTTGAATAAACTATATTCGAAAAACTCTATTCTGACTAACTCTAGTTCAACTAACTCAATTCGATTAAAAAATATTCGACTAACTCTTGTTCGATGAACTCTATTCGAATAACTCTAGTTCGATTTAACTCTAATCGATTAACTCTAACTGATTAACTCTAACTGGTTAACTCTAACTCTAATCGATTAACTCTAACTCTAATCGATTAACTCTAACTCTAGTCGATTAACTCTAAATCTAATCGATTAACTCCTCTAACTCATTTTGATTAACACATTTTGATTAAGTCCTTTAATTTACTTTACGTCCATATTCAGTTTCAAATATCGTTGTTGAAATCGATTCTTACTTCTCTATATAAGCCGTAACTTATATATTCTATTTATCCAATGATAAATATTTTATTTAATTTATAAATTAATCTTCTCAATCTATTGGTTACAACAGATTCTATTCAAAATCTTTGCTTTAAATCCATATCATGTTATATCCATGTGCGAAGCACGAGTCTAAACTTTCCTGATGTCAAATTCTATTCATTTGCCAAATATTTGCTTATATGGCATTCTTTTCTTTTCCCAATATATCCCTTTTATTACTCTATTTATTTCCTAAATAAATATTTCCTTTTTATAACTCTATTTATTTTTCTAAATAAGTATTTCCATTTTAATTCTATTTGTAAATGTTTTACAAATATCTCCTTTTTAAATCTATTTTTAAATGGTTTACAAATACTCCCTTTTCAATTCCATATATTTATTTTCTAAATAAATATTTCCTTTCCTATTTGTTTCACAATACTTTCCTTTTATATTTGTTTCACAAATATTTTCATTTTATAACTCATCCTTCGATTTTATAATTATTTTCTTTTAAAAAATCCTATTCTTTTTTATATATAAAATCCATTGATTTCATAAGAATCCCCTTTTTATTTTCCAACTATTTCTTTTTTCTATTTGTTTTAAAAATATTTCTTTTTCTATTCTATTTATTTCTATATAAATCCTTTTATAATATCCTTTGATGTTGTAAAAATTCTCTTTACAAAATCCTTTGATTTTATAAACATTTCATTTTCAATATACGTTTTTGAAAATTCCATTTTATCATTCTAGTATTTCTTATTGTATTTAACATACCATATAACAACGATAAATATTATCCAAACATGCATAATTTACAACAGATTATATATCACATCATATATCACAATATATGAATAACAGTAAAATAAATGTTGAGAAATCCAGTTGGATCCCTCCAACCTGTTTCCCTACATCCACAGATGTTACAAAATATAATTCACATCAATTTCATTTCAATATGAAATATTTCTACTAAACAGAATCAATATTTGATTAATGATTTATATATATATCGTTATCTATAATTTCAACCAATACATAAGCAATTCAACCAAGTAGTTAACACACATTAATCAACAAATAATTATCGGTTCTAAGAATACGTTATAAAAATATACCTATTAAGAGTTGGTAAGTTTTACTCACATTGGACGATCATCGTTAAAAACGATAACCATCGCTTGATTCAGACAGACAATTTATTTTGAAATAAATTGTAATGAGCCCGAATTCACTCCCAATGCGTAGTATTTTCCCTCACGATCCCAACGCAACTTACGGTTTGTCAATTGGACTTCATATGAGCTAGATACGATATTTTAAAGTTATAACATGGTTTAAATAAAATAAAATAAACTTAAATACTTTACATAAATTAAGTCCTCACCCCTCTCCCGTTTTGCACGTGTCTCCTATTTCTTCCCCAAATGGAAAATTCAGGCCGACATTCCCTGTACACCAAAACATGTATATTTCTCCGTTGATACGACACTCCAAGTTTCTGTTCAACAAACGGATTTCACCCTTGTTTTTCTCATCTCGACGCTGACCTGCGGATACCCTTCACCACTGGCTCGCACCACCCACCCAGAAATCGACCTAGAGCTTAAACCTTGACCGCTGTTTTGACCACTGATTTCTACCTCCCCAATCCATTATTCGACACTCCGCCTTCACCAAAGAGTTTCCCTTCGCGAACCCTACCCGACCATCCCCTTTAAGTGGAGCTCGATCCCCCCCGTACGAAACCGACTTGTTGCGTTGGAATGGAAACATCCATGGTCGCATTTCAACCTTAACCACCAAAGATCCTCCAAGTGCCACCATCCGATGCCTTATGCCTCTAGAAACTCGATTGCATCATCGAAACTACCCCCGACCTTCCCATGTGATAGTGAACCCCTGCCCTAGCTTCAGGGTGCCTAAAACCCAACTCCAGTAAGAACTGTCGAACACTACAAAAGGTACACCAAATCGAAGCTCCCATCATCGTGAGTTTAAAGGATCCAATATCGCTAAATTTCGTGGAGGATTGAAGTTGTCATAATTATTTGAAGAATTTAAAGAAGCGGCGGCCTCTTTTCTAGTTTACAGAAGAAGGATGAAAGTGCAGCATGATTAGGTCATAGGAGTTAAGGGTTATTTTTAGTTTTTAGTTGGAATTTGTTTTGTGGAGAAATGGTTTCCATGCTGCTGAGAACACAAAGGAGAAGTGGCGGTTGATAAAATGAGGGACATGGCTTTTGTTTTATCCAGAGAATGAAGTGTACAATTAGGATATTTGTTTTACAATTGAGAGTACCCCATTATTCGGAACTCTGTTTGTTCACGGACTGATATGAAAATATCATAAAATCGAGTAATGTACTGTGATCCCAAAAAAATATTAACATTGGTTGATTAACTTATATTGTGGAACCCCAAAATATTGATATAAGGTGCAACATACTTCAAATAAAAAGTTGCGTATTTAATTAATAAAAATTTCCAATAAAATTCTAAAAATTAAATTATAACTACGTCTAAGAGGATTTGTCCAAATTCGAATTTGATATTTAATTATATAAAATATATCGCTATGGCCTATTAACATTCCATAGCGACTATTTCAAAATTTGATTTAGCCATAAATCAAAATCTACATAATGAAATCCCGATTTTTCCCTTCCACTAGAAAAATATACTTCACCAGCTCCGAACGTTTCTTGTTTCACAGAAATCCGATTTAAAATGGTTCTGTATATTCAATTGAAGTTCGAATTGCCAAATAGCGAACTGCCGCGCCATTTCGAGCTAGATTTTAACTATAATATAATTATACGTTCAAACTATCGTTCAAATTATATGTTCGTTTTTCGAATTCAACTCCAAACCGAATTATATATATTTTAAATTGTCCAGTTCACACCATAACGTCAACTCGCTATTTTCGACTATTTCAGAAATAAATATATAATTCTATTATTTATATTAATTAAATATTCATTATTAATTAATTAAACAACCATTTAAATATCTAAATCACAATATATATAATTAAATAAATTAATTATTATACCATAGAAATACGGGATATTACATTCTTCCCGCCTTAAAATAATTTCATCCCCGAAATTGCTAAGGTTGAAAACAAACACTATTAACTTGTTAAAAATTATTTGTTCACTTCTTGAATTTCAGTTTCACTATACCAACGAATTTCAATTAAATATTATTTCATTTTTATTCACAAAAATTTTCACAATCCTGAAAATTTTCTAACACCCGAAATTTTTGAAAAATTTCGCCAGCACCTCCTTTGTACGGCTCAATCGGTACAACTACAACTCGCCTCTCTAGGCCATCTTCAACCCAAAAGAAAATCAAACAGCTAAGCGGCTTGCCAATTCGGCTCATCAAAATCTCAACCCCATATATAATATAAACTAGTACCTTTTTATCGGGTATATCAATATATCCTTTACCAATTCAACATATACCAGTATCATTCCAATCAAACTGCAATCAGTTCATCCTCAACACAATCATTTATTTAAACCAAAGTCAAATTCCATTCAAACTCCAATCTCAAATTCAAAACTCTTAGCTTATCAACTCAATTCCAATCCAATTTATTCTCTAACCAAATCCTGTTTTATTTAACTTGGTTCAAGTTGAATTCTAATTTACTTATTTATCTTTACCATCTCGATTTATTTAACCTAATAAGTTAAATTTAAAATTCAAGATTTAAATCCATGGGTTTTTATTTCAAATCAATTTGAAATTATAATAACAATTTAAAACCTTTGAATTTCTGTATAACTTGTTTTCGCAAAACAATTTAAAATCAAAATCATTGGTAGTAATCTGTCACTTAGCAACTCGAAAATGAACACTGAGGATGCATCTATCATCATCAGAATTTATTTTCCAGCAATCAAAGTGAGTTCAATACTATATCACTTTTCAAAACCATATTTAAACACTTCCATTTTAAAATTCAATTCAAAATACCATTTTCAATGCTTGTAACAAATTTAAAAACTCCCAAGATTTTAAAATTCACATATATTCAATTCAAATCCATTTACAAACAACTTTCCAATTTCCGGGGTTTTAATTTCAATTCTGATTTAAATTCAGATTTAATTCATTTCATAACACTTATACGAATTCTACTTAGTTGTATATATAACCATTTAATTTATAATATTACTCGATTATAATAACAACCAATATATCCAATATTTGAATATTTCCAATATATATATCTTCCCTATATCAAAATATACTTTGGGTAAATTTATGTTATTTACCCTCTTTTCAAAACGTATCATGTCGGTTCATCGTCTTCAAGTAACTTCTACCGATACAGTGGATCAAACTGATCGACCAGAACCCATAAACAACTCAACCAATAAATCTCCATAATATAATACAATTTTATATTGAATAACAAATATTCTCTCGTATATATACACTCAAACTCAATCTAGGGTATTACTAACCCCATCTCTACTGAGTCACGCCACAGAGCCAAGGTAATTACTTAACCTTAATCTCTGATACCACTGTAACGACTCGGGGTTTTTGCGATCCTAGATATCGGAATACGACGCTATGTCGACTATTCAAGCATCGAAAACACCGGATAGTCCATGAAAGAAATTAGACGGTGAGGATATATAAGATAGAAACTTAGAATAGAAGAAGAAGAACATACAACATCAGAGTAAACACAAATCTCTCAGCAGAACGAATAAATATATTTCATAACATAACTTTGAAATACAAATCTGTACTTGAATATACATATCATTTCCAAAGTACAACACTTACAACACAGCGGAAATAACCCTAGCTATATAATTCTGAAGCCTCCTGATCCAGCTCTTCAAGTATCTGTAAATCCCGACTACTTGACTTCCCGTACAAAATTGGGCACCCAAGAGTTTAGGGAAAACAAAACAAAATAAACTCCGGGTCGGTCATGTGACTAGTGTGAGTAAACTCAAATTATTGGATTTAACTTTCAAAATCCTTTTGAAACAAAGGATTATCATAAGACCGATCCACACATAAACACGGATGGTTTTTACCTTATGGTAACCCAAATCATTAGTAAAACAATATAATTCTGATATTATAATAATGTCTAACACAAGTATTATTAATCTAGTAGAAACGCTTGCATCTAACGTTCTACATATATAATATACAATCAAAACCGCGGGCTCTTATTTGGGGAATGGATTCCAACTATGACAAGGTATGAATCCACCTTCCGCTCAGTGTACTCCAGAACGGTTACACTGGAGTTCAACAAGAACATCATGCAACTCGGCCACACATGACCGACCATGCATTTCGCTTGAGTGTATCGAATATATTGTCACCTTACAGTTGGTAAACAAACATAACCATTTCCAGGAGATACAGAATTGAAAGAAGTAACAAATATGAATATTTTCTAGATGGTGACAATGTACGCTACTTGGTTGCGAACCACTTAGCCATGTTGCCTGCCCGATTTCTGTCATTTCCCAGGTGATGAGGCTCGAGGTCAAAACGTATCTTTTAACAGATCACTCCTCCATTTACTTCGAATGCCACATCATCATAACCATCAAATCACAAATTGATTTCCTTAAAAATATCAAGGGTATAAGCTAAGAGAAAAGAATTCCTCCGACACCAACGTAAATACATTTGAAACGATCAAATTACACGATCTACCAAATATACTATGTCAGACATTTGTCCATTCACGTTGTCCTGGGGCTGGACAAACCGAAGGCACTATTCCGTACATCCATCCTAGGCAATCAGTACCTAGGATTTATACAAAAGCCCTTGCACTTTACTCCGTCTTCAATTTGTCTTCGATCTATTTGATTTGAAACGCTAACGCCCATATGAAGTGGTTCTTTGGATAAGAATCCAACCGGTCTCTCCATATTGATGACGAAATAATGGTCAAAACTTTGATAGTCTGTGATTTAACTATCAAAGAAAAACACGTGTGCAAACAACAATATTATTTTCAGATGGAAATTTTATCGATCTATCATCATTTAACATTTATCTCTTTATTTCATTAATTTACTTATCTCCTATTTCCATATATTCTAAATTCTTATTTTCTATTATCAGAAAACATTTTCGATTCTTATTTGGAAAACATTTCCAAAACTCCTTCACTGGATTTAAACTGATGTTTAAATCAAACATCGCCATGCCAACTCAAACGATTTCACTCATTAACTAAATTCACTTAACCATCATTCACTATCACCTTACCATCCTTAGTTAAGAAAGACAATCAAGTTGGGGTATAATTACCTCTCAGACCCTAACTGAACAACATTTTAGCTTCGAAATAGTCAAAGTTTATCTTTTAAATCTTTAATAAACTTCCTTACGTAACTCTCTTTCGAATAAATCTCTGTTTGGTAACTCTTTCCTTCGAATAAACTATATTCGATAATCTTTCTTCTTCGAACAACCTATATTCGAATAACTCTATTCATTTAACACTATTCGATTAACTCTAATCGATTTACTCTTATTAGTTAGCTCTATTTGATTAACTCAATTCTATTAACTCTATTTGATTAACTCTATTGGATTAACTCTATTTGATTTACCCTACTGGATTAACTCTATTCAATTAACTCTAACTAATTTACTCTTATCAATTAACTCCTTTCGAATAAACTATATTCGATTAACTCCTTTCCAATAACTAGTATTCGATTAACTCCTTTTGAATAACTAATATTCGATAACTCCTTTCGAATGACTAATATTCGATAACTCCTTTCAAATAACTAATATTCGATAACTCCTTTCGAATAACTAATATTCGATAACTCCTTTCGAATAACTAATATTCGATAATTTCTTTCGAATAACTAATATTCGATAATTTCTTTCGAATAACTAATATTCGATAATTTCCATCTCTATTCGAACAAACTATGTTCGATTAATTCTGTTATTCGAATACCCTTATTCGATAACTCTTTCTTTGAATAAACTATATTCGAATAACTCTAATCCGACTAACTCTAATTCAATTAACTCTATTCGAATAACAAATATTCGACTAGCTCTTGTTCGATGAACTCTATTCGAATAACTCTAGTTTGATTTAACTCTAATCGATTAACTCTAACTAATAAACTATAACTGGTTAACTCTAACTCTAATCGATTAACTCTAACTCTAATCGATTATCTCCTCTAACTCGTTTGGATTAACACATTTTGATTAACTCCTTTGATTAACTCTACGTCCATATTCAGTTTCAAATATCGATGTTGAAATCGATTCTTACTTCTCTATATAAGCCCTGACTTATATATATTCTATTTATCCAATGATAAATATTTTATTTAATTTATAAAATATTATTTATAAATTAATCCTCTCAATCTATTAGTTATAACAGATTCTATTTAAAATCTTTGCTTTAAATCCAAATCATGTTATACCCGTGTGCGAAGCACGGGTCTAAACTTTCCTGATGTAAAATTCTATTCATTTGTCAAATATTTGCCTATATGACATTATTTTCATTTCCCAATAAATCCCATTATGACTCTATTAATTTCCTAAATAAATATTTCCTTTTTATAACTCTATTTATTTTTCTAAATAAGTATTTCCTTTTTAATTCTATTTGTAAATGTTTTACAAATATCTCCTTTTTAAATATATTTGTAAATAGTTTACAAATACTCCCTTTTCTGTGATATATATTAATTTTCTAAATAAATATTTCCATTCCTATTTATTTCACAATATTTTCCTTTTATATTTGTTTCACAAATATTTTCCTTTTATAACTCATCCTTTGATTTTATAATTATTTTCTTTTAAAAAAATCCTGTACACCAAAACATGTACATTTCTCCAGTGATACGGTACTCCAAGTTTCCATTCAACAAACGGACTTCACCCTTGTTTTTCTCATCTCGATACCGACCTGCGGATGCCCTACACCGCTGGCTCGCACCACCCACCCAGAAATCGACTTGGAGCTCAAACCTTGACCGTTGTTTTGACCACTGATTTCCACCTCCCCAATCCATTATTCGACACTCCGCCTTCATCGAAGAGTTTCCCTTTGCGAACCTTACCCGACCATCCCCTTTAAGTGGAGCTCGATCCCCCCCGTACGAAACTGACTTGCTGCGTTGGAATTGCAACAGCCATTGTCGCATTTCAACCTCAACCACCGGAGAACCTCCAAGTTCCACCATCCGATGCCTCATTCCTCTAGAAACTCGATTGCATCATCGAAACTACCCCCGCCCTCCCCATGTGATAGCGAACCCCTTCCCTAGCTCCAGGGAGCCTAAAACCCCACTCCTGTAAGAACTATCGAACACTACAAAAGGTACAACAATCGAAGCTCCCATCATTGCGAGTTTAAAGGATCCAATATAGCTAAATTTCGTGGAGGATTGAAGTTGTTACAATTGTTTGAAGAATTTAAAGAAGCGGCGGCCTCTTTTTTAGTTTACAGAAGAAGGATAAAAGAGCAGCTCGATTAGGTCATATGAGTTAAAGGTTATTTATAGTTTTTAGTTGGTATTTGTTTTGTGGAGAAATGGTTTCCACGCTGCTGAGAACACAAAGGAGAAGTGGTGGTTGATAAAATGAGGGACGTGGCTTTTGTTTGATCCAGAGAATGAAGTGTAGGGTTAGCATATTTGTTTTACATTTGAGAGTACCCCATTATGTGGAACTCTGTTTGTTCACGGACTGATATGAAAATATCATTAAATCGAGTAATGTGCCGCGATCCCAAAAATATATTAAAATCGGTAGATTAACTTATATTGTGGAACCCCAAAATATCGATATAGGGTGCCTAAGAGGACTTTACAAATAAAAAGTTGCGTATTTAATTAATTAAAATTTTCAATAAAATTCTAAAAATTAAATTATGGCTACGTCTAAGAGGATTTTTCCAAATTCGAATCGAATATTTAATTGTATAAAATATATCGTTACGGCCTATAAACGTTCCGTAGCAACTATATCAAAATTTGATTTAGCTATAAATCAAAATGTACACAATGAAATCCCAATTTTTCTCTTCCACTAGAAAAATATACTTCACCGGCTCCAAACGTTTCTTGTTTCACAGAAATCCGATTAAAAATGGATTCTGTATATTCAATTGAAGTTCGAATCGCAAAATAGCGAACTGCCGCGCCATTTCGAGCTCGATTTTAATTACAATATAATTATACATTCAAACTGTCATTCAAATAATATGTTCATTATTGGAATTCAATTACAAACTAAATTATATATATTTTAAATTCTCCAGTTCAAACCATATCGACAATTTACTATTTCCGACTATTTCAGAAACAAATATATTATTCTATTATTTATATTAATTAAATATTCGTTATTATTTAATTAAACAACCATTTAAATCTCTAAATCACTATATATATAATTAAATAAATTAATTAATATACCATAGATATACGGTACATTACAGATTTTAAAGAAGGGTTCTTTTGAGGTATTAAGATAAGTATGGGTAGTTTAAGTATAGTAGGGGTAGATCGACAAATATGAAAGATGATGAATCACTTGGATTGGGTGCTACAAAAACAAACCCTTCACATTAGTTAAAAAATAGGGGAAATTGTTGGAAGTAAGGGCAATTTAGAGAATTAGTGGTAGGATTAAAAAGAAGCGTTGTTTTGAAGTATTTAGAGAAGTAGAGGTAGTTTAAGAATAGTAGGGGTAGATCGACAAATATGAAAGATAACGAATCATTTGGATTGGGTGCTGTAAAAACCAACCTTTCGTAGTAGTTAAAAAATAAGGGTAATTGTTGAAAGTAGGTCTATTTAGAGAATTATGGGTAGGATTTAAAAGAAGGGCTGTTCTAAAGTATTAAGATAAGTAAGGGTAGTGTAAGAGTAGTAGGGGTAGATAGACAAATATGAAAGATGATGAATCATTTGGATTGGATGCTGCAAAAACCAACCCTTTACAGAAGTTAAAAAATATGGGTAATTTTTTAAAGTAAGGGATATTTAGAGAATTAGGGGTAGGATTTAAAAGAAGGACTGTTTTGAAGTATTAGATAAATAGGGGTAGTTTAAGCATGGTAGGGTAGATCGACAAATATGAAAGATGATGAATCATTTGGATTGGGTGCTGCAAAAACCAACCCTTCACCATAGTTAAAAAATAAAAGTAATTGTGGGAAGTAAGGTCTATTTAGAGAATTAGGGGTAGGAGTTAAAAGAAGGACCATTTTAAAGTATTAAGAGAAATAGTGGTAGTTTAAGCATAATAGGGGTAGATCGACAAATATGAAAGATGATGAATCGTTTAGATTGGGTGCTGCAAAAACCATCCCTTCACAGAAGTTAAAAAATAGGGGTAACTTTTGGAAGTATGGGCTACTTAGAGAATTAGAGGTAGGATTAAAAAGAAGGGTTGTTTTGATGTATTAAGAGAAGTAGGGGTAGTTTAAGGATAGTCGGGGTAGATAGGCAAATATGAAATATGATGAATCATTTGGATTGGGTGCTACAAAAACAACCCCTTCACAAAAGTTAAAAAATAAGGGTAATTGTTAGAATTAAGGGTTATTTAGTTAATTAGGGGTAGGATTTTAAAGAAGGATTGTTTTGAAGCATTAAGATAAGTATGGGTAGTTTAAGCATAGTAGTTGTAGATCGACGAATATGAAAAACGATGAATCATTTGGATTTGTTGCTACAAAAACCAACTCTTCACAGAAATTAAAAATGGGGGTAATTATTGGAAGTAAGAGCTATTTAGATAATTAGGGGTAGGATTAAAAAGAAAGGTTGTTTTGAAGTGTTAAGAGAAGTAGGGGTAGTTTAAGCATCGTTGGGGTAGATCGACAAATATGAAAGATGATGAATTGTTTGGATTGGGTGCTACAAAAACCAATCCTTCACAATAGTAAAAAAAGGGTAATTGTTTGAAGGAAGGGCTATTTATATAATTAGGGGTTGTATTAAAAAGAAGGGCTATTTTGAAGTATTAAGAGAAGTAAGGGTCTTATAAGCACAGTAGGGGTACATCGACAAATATGAAAGATGATGAATCATTTGGATTGGATGCTGCAAAAGCCAACCTTTCACATTAGTTAAAAAATAAGTGTAATTATTTGAAGTAAGGTCTATTTATAGAATTAGGGATAGAATTAAAATGAAGGGTTGTTTTGAAGTATTAAGAGAAGTATAGGTAGATCGACAAATATTAAAGATGATGAATCATTTGGATTGGGTGTTGAAAAAACCAACCCTTCACAGTAGTTAAAAAATAGGGGTAATTGTTGGAAGTAAGGGCTATTTAGAGAATTTGGGGTAGGATTAAAAAGAAGGTTTGTTTTGAAGTATTAACAGAAGAATGGGTAGTTTAAGCATAGTAGAGGTAAATCGACGAATATGGAAGATGATGAATCGTTTGGATTGGGTGCTGCAAATACCAACCCTTCACATTAGTCAAAAAATAGGGGTAATTATTGGAAGTAAGAGCTATTTAGATAATTAGGGAAATGTTTAAAAAGAAGGGCTATTTTGTAGTATTAAGAGAAGTAAGGGTAGTTTAAGTATAATAGGGGTATATCGACAAATATGAAAGATGATGAATCATTTGGGTTGGGTGCTGCAAAACAAAACCTTCACAGATGTTATATTATAGGGGTAATTGTTTGAAGTAAGGGTTATTTAGAGAATTCGTGGAAGAATTAAAAAGAAGGGTTGTTTTGAAGTATTAAGGGAAGTTGTGGTAGTTTAAGCATAGTAGAGGTAGATCGACAAATATGAAAGATGATGAATCATTTGGATTGGGTGCTGCAAAACCAATCCTTCAGAGTAGTTAAAAAATTGGGGTAATTGTTGGAAGGTTGGGCTATTTAGAGAATTAGGGTAGGAGCAAAAAGAAGGGATGTTTTGAGTGTATTAAGAGAAGTAGGGGCACTTTAAGCATAGTTGGGATAGATCGACAAATATGAAGGATGATGAATTGTTTGGATTGGTTGATGCAAAAACCAATCCTTCACAATAGTAAAAAAATAGGGGTAATTGTTGGAATGAAGGGCTATTTATAGGATTAGGGTTAGGATTAAAAATAAGGGTTGTTTAGAAGTATTAAGAGAAGTAGGGGTAGTTTATGCATAGTAAGGGTAGATCGACAAATATGAAAGATGAAGAATCATTTGGATTGGTTGCTGCAAAAACCAACCCTTCACAGTAGTGAAAAAATAAGGGTAATTGTTAGAAGTAAGGGCTATTTATAGAATTGGGAATATGATTAAGAAGAAAGGCTATTTTGAAGTATTAAGAGAAGTAGTGTTAGTTTAAGCATACTAGGTGTAGATCGACAAATATGAAAGATGATGAATCATTTGGATTGGGTGCTGCAAAAACCAACCCTTCACATAAGTTAGAAAATAGGGGAATTTGTTGGAAGTAAGGGCTATTTAGAGAATTTGGGGTAGGATTAAAAGGAAGGGTTGTTTTGAAGTACTAAGAGAAGTTGGGGTAGTTTAAGCATAGTAGGGGTAGATCGACAAATATGAAAAATGATGAATTCTTTGGATTGGGTGCTTCAAAAACCAATCATTCACAGTAATTAAAAAATAAGGTAATTGTTGGAAAGAAGGGCTATTTAGAGAATTAAGGGTAGGATTAAAAAGAAGGGTTGTTTTTAAGTATTAAGAGAAGTAGGGTAATTGGTGGAAGTAAGGGAAATTTATAGAATAGAGGATAGTATTAAAAATAAGGGTTGTTTTGAAGTATAAAGAGAAGTTGGTGTAGTTTAAGCATAGTAGGGTAGATCGACAAAAATGAAAGATGATGAATCATTTGGATTGGATGCTGAAAAACCAATCCTTTAGACTAGTAATAAAATAGGGGTAATTGATGGAAGGATGGGCTATTTATAGAATTAGGGGTAGGAATAAAAAGAAAGGTTGTTTTGAAGTATTAACAGAACTTGGGGTAGTTTAAGCATAGTAGGGGTAGATCGACAAATATGAAAGATGATAAATCATTTGGATTGGATGCAGCAAAAGCCAACCTTTCACATTAGTTAAAAAAATAAGTGTAATTATTGGAAGTAAGAGCTATTTAGAGGATTGGGGATAGAATTAAAACGAAGGGATGTTTTGAAGTATTAAGAGAAGTATGGGTAAATCGACAAATATGAAAGAAGATGAATCATTTGGATTGGGTGCCGCAAAAACCAACCCTTCACAGTAGTTAAAAAATAGGGGTAATTGTTGGAAGTAAGGGATATTTAGGGAATTTGGGGTCGGATTAAAAAGAAGGGTTGTTTTGAAGTATTAACAGAAGAATGGGTAGTTTAAGCATAGTAGAGGTAAATCGACGAATATGAAAGACGATGAATCGTTTAGATTGGGTGCTGCAAAAACCAGCCATTCACATTAGTTAAAAAATAGGGGGAAATTGTTGGAAGTAAGGGCTATTTAGATAATTATGGATATGTTTAAAAAGAAGGGTTTTTTTGTAGTATTAAGAGAAGTAGGGGTAGTTTAAGTATAATAGGGGTATAGCGACAAATATGAAAGATGATGAATCATTTGGATTGGGTGCTGCAAAAATGAGACGACCCGATTTCCCGTTCTCACGGAAACAAGGTTATCTTTGGAATATAACACAGAAACATATAATAGCAGAACAGAATTAAATAAATACACCAGATAATGAACAACAAAATATACTGGATAAAAGTAATCATCAGAGTTACACAGAATACAGGATCTTACTTAGTACAAATACAGTTCAACTATACATAAATGTCTACAGCGGAAATAAGCAAAATATGTACAATAGGAGCTGAACAGCATAAAAAGAAATAAATGTTAGAATCCATCTTCAGCTCCAGCTATCCAGAAAGAACCAGCTCAACCTGAATACAAGGCTGCCCATGTAGAAAAAGGGGCACCCGAGTTTGAGAGTGAAACAAACTACGAGTCAGTCATGGGACTGGTATGAGAAATCTACTCAACACATATATAGTTTGGCTAATCACAGGACCACGCCACTTTCGTGGAACGGGTTTACTCCGTTGGATTGCCAGTGCTTTAAAACAAATCTTTCTTTTAAACATCGCTATGCTTTTTATAAAAATGAAGCCATTATAAGACTCAGTTCCCATCACACAATGCAACGCAAACCGGAGGATAGAGTTTTACCTTATAATGGCCAAAATATTCTTGATACGAACAAAACAAAGGCATTTGATATTATTGTTAGTGTCTATATGTTTTGAAAACAATTTCAAATCATAACTATCAATCATAGACGACATGAGCGTCCCATGCCACTATGTCGCCAAATGTATATATACAATCGAAACCGCATCGTCACGTATTTGGAAATTGGATTTCCGTCATGAACCAAGGCAAAAGATAGTCCTTACCGAATTCGAGACAATCTAGCCCATGTCTCAGGCAAGCGTGCAGGCAAGCCTTGGAGCGACAGGGCCGGTCCACCGATGTGGATTATTATGCCTGAACAATACGTCTCCCCGCCCTTTGGGGCGTAAACGAGCCAACGAATGACTCCATCGGACCCGGATCGTCCGATCAAACCGAGGCGCCTCGCAACAGCAACAACCACATAGGTGAAAAGTATATAAATGTCAGGGCTGGTAGGTCACTGGCCCTAGCTAGAAGGAAACGCATGCCCTCCCTGAGGTCCTTCTCCCGTTTTAGGTTCATACCGGGGTGTGAGGCTCGCGAATTTACGTTATACACAAAGCTACGCCACACAGGCGATGCTTTGATCATCACCACAAGACTTTGCTTTTCAACAGAAGCCCTGATCACTGCATCTTAGCATGCCACACAGGCAATTCATACCGTGCAACTGATGGCTATCAATCACACAGAACAAATTCCAATGTCGGACACACAGTCCATTTACAAGTCCGTTCTGGGTCTGAACGAAACCGGAGGCACTAAATACCTCGCAAACCCTTCGATCAACACGTACGTCTGGACGATCACCACTCATTATCCATATTTCGGGATGCCTCCCAATCAGGACCTCGGTTACCATCCAAACGAGGTGAAGATCTCCGGTCTTCGACCACCGTCTTCATCTTCGACTTTCAATCGTCGATCAATTATTTGAAATGAGAATTAACTCGGCTTTTTCAAATAATTCACGTATATTTAGAATTTCAAATCAATTTATTTCAATGGTTAAATTATTCGACAACATCAATTTCGTTCTTTAATGTAATTTTCACACCAAACACATTCAACCATCAAAAGCCACATAAATCAAGCAAATTTAGTTTATTTCCATTCCATATCGCTTACGATATTTTATAACTATTTATCGCTATTATTATTTATTTTAAAATAGCCATTTTATTCAAAACGATGCTTCGGGCCATACAGCGGCCGTGGCGCTGTTTTTCTTCAGATTTGATTTACACATATCTGAAAATCTAACCGTTGGATCTTCACAAAATTTACATCATTAGAAAGGTCTTTTCAAAACGAACCCAACGGTTCCAGTTTCGGGAAAATCCGACGGTCGGATCTCCCGGTACAATCGTTTGAAATTTCGATTTCAAAATACGAACTGCAGCGTCGTTATTCGATTAAATATAATTCTATTTATATATATAAATAAATATAATCGTTTCTAGCGCTGTTTTTCTTCAGATTTGAATTAAACATTCCAGACAATCCAACCGTTGGATTTTTACAAGGTTGGTGCCGTTGGAAAGATTATTCCAAGGCGAACCCTACGGTTGAGGTTTCGGGAAAATCCAATGGTCGGATTTCCCGCACTAGTCGTTTGAAATCACGGTTTCAAAATACGAACTGCACGGCCTCGTTTCGTTTTAATTTTATTTATATTTATATATTTATATAAATATAGTTCATTCAATGATTTCAATATCGTTTTCACTTCAAATATTTTTCTAACACCTTAAATTTTGGAAAAATTTCGCCATAACCTCCCCTGCACCGGGAGCATCGGGAAATCGCAAATAGTGTTCCCGGTCCTTCTAATCTCAAAAAGAAAAAGAAGAAGCCAAGCGGCTAGCCAACAGGCTCAAAATCATCACCCAAACAAATCAGTAAATGTGTACCTATTTGTCGGGCACAAAATTTTATTCCTCTTCTCTAGCCCTTTTGCTATAACCTGTTCAATGAATATTGCATGTACATATATATACAGTTCTCATCATTTATCAATTTCTATTCGACTTCATATTTGATTTCTATTTGGTTTAAAAACTCCATTCATTCTAATGTTACATAAATAGGTGCAAATCATTTCATTAGCTAATTAATGAATATTTCAACTCATATATGTTTATTTTGAACAAGTGGCTATTTTTAACACTTCACATTTCAACGATTTATGCATACAATAAAAATGTGATTTTTATTGTAAAACAATTCATTTCAAAACACTATTTTTCTATATAGTTCATATAGGTGACAAAATAGGATATTTATCATAAAACAATTTATTTCAAAATATGAATACAATTCAACACATGAATTTCTAAACAACGAATGAATATCAATTCAACACATGAATGTTTTCTGTGGTTTTTATATATAGATAAAAATGTGATTTTTATTATCGAATAATTTATTTCAAAATATGAATACCATTCAACACATGAATTTCTAAACAACGAATGAATATCAATTCAACACATGAATGTTTTCAATAGTTTTTACATATAGATAAAAATGTGATTTTTATTATCGAACAATTTATTTCAAAATATGAATACCATTCAACACATGAATTTCTAAACAACGAATGAATATCAATTCAACACATGAATGTTTTCAATAGTTTTTATATATAGATAAAAATGTGATTTTTATTATCGAACAATTTATTTCAAAATATGAATACCATTCAACACATGAATTTCTAAACAACGAATGAATATCAATTCAACACATGAATGTTTTCAATAGTTTTTATATATAGATAAAAATGTGATTTTTATTATCGAACAATTTATTTCAAAATATGAATACCATTCAAAACATGAATTTCTAATCAACGAATGAATATCAATTCAACACATGAATGTTTTCAATAGTTTTTACATATAGATAAAAATGTGATTTTTATTATCGAACAATTTATTTCAAAATATGAATACCATTCAACACATGAATTTCTAAACAACGAATGAATATCAATTCAACACATGAATGTTTTCAATAGTTTTTATATATAGATAAAAATGTGATTTTTATTATCGAACAATTTATTTCAAAATATGAATACCATTCAACACATGAATTTCTAAACAACGAATGAATATCAATTCAACACATGAATGTTTTCAATAGTTTTTATATATAGATAAAAATGTGATTTTTATTATCGAACAATTTATTTCAAAATATGAATACCATTCAACACATGAATTTCTAATCAACGAATTAATATCAATTCAACACATGAATGTTTTCTATACAATGAATAAATATAGTTTAAGCAAATGAAAATAATTCAAACACACGAATATTATTCAAAATTTCGGCAGCATAACGGCAGGGTAGTTAAACCGGCACCGTCCCTAGTACGGCTCCTCGCTCTACCTTAAAACCTCGCGGTTTTTGACAATGGGGATCATGCATCTAGTTCGCACGCAGGCGGCATGTATATATTTATTTCATTTCCACAAACTAATCCTATGTGGTTTCAACCAAATATTTTTCAACCACAATGGGTATTTTCCAACCTCAATCAACCAATATAAATCACAAACAATCCCAAACAATCATTCGCTATCAAGCAATTTTCACAACAATTTCAACCAATAAATATCGTCCATGGTTTGTGGACGAGGGGCGTATATATATATATATATATATATATATATATATAGCTATTCACTTTTATTTCAACATATATAATATTTTTAAATCAGAAATCTCACCAATAGCTATCCAACTGCACGATTCTTTCTTAATAGAAATCTTCGCCTATTTCGCCTTCTTGTTGCTTTCGTTGCCTGTATTCTCTACATAGGTAAAAATCGAATTTTTACTATGTTATTCAATATATAAAAATATGATTTTTACTTCGACTTTCAATATATAAAAATATGATTTTTACTTCGACTTTCAATATATAAAAATATGATTTTTTTCCTTTTTAAAGTTCAAATCTTTTTCTCTTTGACGTTTAAACCTTTTCCAAAAATCAGTTTTTATATGCTTTTGAAAATCAGTTTTTATTTCCTTTTAAAAATCAGGTTTTTATTTCCTTATAAAAAATCAGTTTTTCCCTTTAAAAAAAAATCAGTTTAAAAATCCTTTAAAATCTGTTTTTAAAATTCAGTTCAAAATTCTTAAAAAAAAACTCAGTTTTAAAATGTTTATAGAAATCAGGTTTTTACTTTAAAATCAGAATCTAAAAACATAAAAATCAGTTTTTTAAATGTTTTATAAAATCAGTTTTTACTTTAAAAAACAAAACAGTTTTTATTATTAAACATAATCAGTTTTACAGAATAAATAAAATAAATAAATTAATTAATTAAAAAGTGCTCACCAAATTAGCTGCAAAAAGGGGGGGGGGGAAGAAGATGTCGTCGGCGGCTTCAGCATCGCGAGCGAGGGGGGGGAGGGGCTTCGTCGGAGATTGCGCCCTGGGTGGAGGGAAGCTGGACGGAGGGAGGGGTGGGTCGGTGGCGTTCGTCTTTGGGGAGGGGAGGCGCTGTCGATCGGTTCTTAGGGTTTTTTTTTACTTTCTTTTCGTTTGAAATTATAATGAACGGGGGGGGGGGGGGGGGGGGCAGAACGAAGATAAAGGGGGGAGATTATATTTTATTTTATTTAATTATTTATATTTTGCAAAAAGGTTGACTTTTACATACGACCTCGAAACGAGGCCCACCACCTGTCGTCCATAGCGTTTTACCCCCATTCCGAACACAATGGGATATGTATCGCAAGCTGGTTTGATCGTTACAATCGGTTTCCTTTTGAATTTTCATTTAAATCATTATATTGAATTTTAAACGCACATTTCAAATTACCGGGGCCACATACTAACTAGAAAAATTCCAGAAAATATTTTCTAGCTTCATATTGACGATACGGTCCTAACAAAACTGGTTTCGTCGAAATCTGAGACCGTTTGAAAAATGGCCAATTTCCAGTCGATTAAAATCAACTAAAACCGGTCAAACGCATTTTCCTTTGCCACGCTCACATATTGATTCGAAAAATTACGAAATTTGAAACCTAGCAATAACTTGACATCACGAATCCAACAAAAGTGGTTTCGTCGAAATCCGAGGTCGTTTGCAAAATGTCCATTTTTAAGGGCCTGAATTCCGTAGCGACTATTCAGAATTTTCAACTGGACATATCTTTTGATTCCCGCTATCAAATTTCGATTGGTCGGATTCATTAGAAAGATATTACCAATTAGATTCCATTATTTTTGGTTTCACTAAAATCCGGATTGTTTTGCACCCGGTATATTCAATTGAAGTTTGAAATCGAATTATCGAACTACCGCGCTATTTTCAATTCTATATATAATTATAATTAATTATATTCGTTTTCAAATGTCGATTCAACCTCAGTTTTCATCGCTATTATTTAAAACATTTATTTTAAATATTTAAAATCCATTATTTTAGCCAATTTAAAAATTTTAAATTGGTTCAGATTTTCTGGGTCGTTACAATCTCCCCCACTTAAAACTTTTCGTCCCCGAAAAGGAATAAAGTAGAAAGTGGTTTGATAAATCTACAATCACACAACACAACAACCAATTCAATTGTTGTTAACCTTCAAAAATATACTAATCAATTTTCATACTCCTTAGAAATCATTCAGACTATATAATTAAAAGTGCACATCCATGAAAAGAAAATTTCAACAGATTAGAGAATTAAATGGTAATGCAAAGTATGGTAAATGTACCTTGCACCGGAGTCAATCAGAGATATCTACTCGGCACCTAGGATAAGCTTTCTGAATGCTCTCCTCAGTTTCCCAAGTATAATCTCGCGGATCTCCACTCCATTGCACTTTGACTAAGTGAACCTTCTTGTTTCTCAGCTCTTTTGTTTCTTTGCCGATAATCTTTAGCGGCTCTCGCCTCACAGCTAATTCTGGAGTAATTTCAATGTCCTGTTGAGCTGCTTCTTCCACGATCAAGTCTGGATCATGAACGTGCTTTCAAAGTTGAGATATATGAAATACATCATGCACTCCAGGCAACCAGTCAGGCAGTTTAACTTTATATGCGAGAGTTCCAATCCGTTCCAGAATAGGAAACGGACCAATAAATTTGGGTGCCAACTTTCCAGTTTTACCGAACCGGATAACTCCTCTCATCGGCGATACTTTCAAATATACATAGTCGCCAACTTCAAAGGATATATCTCTTCTTCTTCTATCGGCATAGCTCTTTTGTCGGCTTTGAGCGGCGAGTAATCGCTTCTTAATAAAATCAACTTTGTCGGCCGCTTCTCGAATCATATCAGGACCCAACACAAGTATATTTCCAGGCTCGACCCAACAAGCAGGAGATCGGCACGGTCTACCATACAATGCTTCGAATGGCGACATTGTCAGGCTTGCCTGATAGCTGTTGTTATAAGAGAATTCAGCCAAATGCAGATGGTCTTCCCATGATCCACCGAAATCTAGAACACAAGCCCGCAATAGATCTTCTAAAATGCGGTTTACCCTCTCAGTCTGACCGTCTGTCTGAGGATGATAAGCGGTGCTCAAGTTTAACTTCGTTCCCAGCTCGACTTGAAATGCTTCCCAGAATTTACTAGTGAATATTGTATCTCTATCACTGACTATACTGAGCGGCACTCCATGTAGTCTAACTATTTCCCTGAAGTATATCTACGCCAGACTCTGAGTAGTTCTGTTTGATCTGACAGGTATAAAATGGGCGGTCTTCGTGAAACGATCTACGATCACCCAAATACTGTCATTCCCTTTTCTGGTTCTAGGCAGACCATCAATGAAATCCATAGAAATATGCTCCCACTTCCAACCGGGAACTTCCAGTGGTTGTAATAATCCAGCCAATTCTTGTTGGTCACTTTTGACTAGCTGGCAAGTAGGGCATCGACTAACATATATTGAGATGTCTCTTTTTAACGACTTCCACCAGAATGTGCATTTGATATCGTTATACATCTTATTCACACCCGGATGGATACTGAGCTTAGATTTGTGACATTCATCAAGCACCTCTCTTCTTAGTTCAGGAATTTCTGGAACGCAAATTCGTCCTTTTAACCTCAGAATCCCTTCGCTGTCTAACTGGAAATCCGAAGCATTGCCTTCACGAATTCGCTGACTTATTCCTTTGATAAATTGGTCGTCTTCTTGAAGATCCGATATCTTATCAATCAACGAGGTCGCAATGATGAAACTGGCGATCATTTCATTCTTTCGGCTTAACGCATCAGCCACGACATTGGCTTTCCCTGGAGTATATATAATTTCAAAGTCATATGCTGCAAGAAACTCCAGCCAACGCTGCTGCCTCAAATTTAAGTCCTTCTGGGTAAACAGATACTTTAATGACTGGTGATCTGTAAAAAGTTCGAATCTCTCGCCCAGAAGATAGTGTCTCCAGATTTTCAAAGAGAACACAATAGCCAATAACTCAAGATCATGAGTTACGTAGTTCTTTTCATGTGGTTTCAGTTGACGGCTAGCATAAGCAATCACTTGGCCCCTTTGCATCAACACTGCACCAAGGCCTTCTCTAGAAGCATCAGTCCAGACTTTTAAATCTTGGTTGCCATCGATGATGGTTAACACTGGAGCTGTCGTTAATCTCAACTTCAGCTCTTCGAAAGCCTCCTCACTCTCTTGAGTCCATTTGAATTTAGAATGTTTCTTTGTAAGCTTCGTTAAGTGGCCAGATATCTTAGAAAAGTCTTTAACAAACTTCCGATAATAGCTAGCCAATCCGAGAAAGCTGCGGACTTCAGTGGGAGTACTGGGCTGTTTCCAATTTTGAATAGCCGTGATTTTTCTTGGATCCACAGCAATTCCTTCTTTCGATACAACATGGCCCAGAAATTTTACTTCATCTTGCCAGAAGATACATTTGGAAATTTTGGCTTTTAATACATTCCGTCTGAGAATTTCTAACACTTGTTCCAGATGCTTTTCATGTTCGGCCTTTGATTTAGAGAAGATTAGAATATCATCTATAAAAACCAGAACAAATTTATTCAAAACCCCTCTGAATACTCTGTTCATCAGATCGACGAAGTAAGCTGGAGCGTTACATAAGCCGAATGACATTACTAACCACTCGTAGAATAGGTCGGGGCCCCTGAACGCTGTCATTGGAACACATTCTTCGGCAATTCGAAGTTGATGGAAGCCTGTAGCTAGGTCCATTCATGAGAATACTTGTGCTCCATTTAATCGATCCAACAAATCATCAATCCGCGGCAATGGATACTTGTTCTTTATGGTCTGCTTGTTCAGATCACGATAATCCACACATAGACGTAGAGTACCGTCAGATTTCGGGACAAACACCACTGTTGCACCCCAATCAGAGAAACTAGGCCTGATCAGACCTTTCCATACTAGCTGTCTTGTTTGATTGTCTAATTCCTCTTTCTCTTTCAAGGACATTCTTCGAATAGCGTGAACTACCGGCCTTGCATTGGGAATCAAAGCAATCTTGAAATCTATTTCTCTCTGCGGAGGTAAGCGAACAACTTCCTCGAACACATCCGCATAGTTCTTGACGACAGGAATGTCTTTGATGAGGTCAGGAATATTCTCTGTGATTTCAGGGACATTTTCAATTTGGGCTGGAGAAACATTCAAAGCTGCCCAGAAGTCTTTTCTATTAGCATTCTGACCTTCACAGGGAATGGTTATATAACCCCCTGATTTAATCTTAGCTCTAACAACTCTCTCGGCGCATCTAACCTCTGCTTCATATTTGGTTAGCCAATCCAATCCCAAAATAAGATCGAATTCATTAAAATCCATGACGACAGAGATAATAGGGAATTTATAGCAAGAAAAAGAGACGGGTACTGCACAAACCCAACTGAGATTGATAGAACCTCCAACTGGATTTCGGACAGTCATTGGCTCCTTGAGCTTCTTCAAATTCAAATCCAACTTCTTGACTGCACTTTTTGCAATAAAGCTTCGTGACGCGCCTGTGTCAAACAGTACTTTAACTGGAATGTTTTTGACAGCAAGCATTCCTTCTAAAACTTCAGCCCTTTCTTGACTTGCTGAGGGATTAGAAGTTTCTGCCAATTCATTCACCTGAACTACTTCAGGCTTCCTCAAGAGCCAGCAATCCTTTGCAAGATGACCAATCTGCTTGCATTTACTGCAACATCTTTTCTCTTGAAATCTCTCTTTGGATTTAGATCCATTCTTTGTTCGCTTTTTCGAGGGTTTGCACTTCCCCTGAAAATGCCCTGGCTTATGGCAATTATTGCATATGGCAGTCGTGACATGTTCTTTTTCAGATCTAGCCCTTTTTCGATTTACCTTAGGCTCTTTACTGTCCTCAAGACCTTGTACTGGCTTCAGGAATATCAGTTTCCAACTCTGTTTTGTCACTAGAACTGACTTCCTCTTCGTCGCGCAACATGCCTTTCTTATGGAGATCTTCATATTGATAAGCCATATAAATCATTTCCGAAAAAGGAAGCTTCACATGCCCCAATACTTTATTCTGGTATTTCCTTTGAAGGCCATGAATAAATCTCAGATTTTTCCTCTTCGGATTTTGAATTAGATGAGGGGCAAAGTGAGAAAGTTCATTGAATTTCTTATGATATTCGGGAATGGTCATATCACCTTGTATTAGATAAGAAAATTCATCACATAATCTCTCGGTTGCTTCGGGAGGAGTAAATCTTTCTAAGAAAATCACTTTGAATCTGTCCCAGGTGATATCAGCTTCTGGATTATCCTTAACAACAGAATCCCACCAGAACAAAGCTTCATCTTCGAGTGCCCAGGAGGCCAGTAATCTTTTCTGGTCATCCCTAAGCTTTAATGCTTCGAATATTTTCTCAACCGAACGAATCCAAGCTTGGGTTCTCATAATAGATTCTTCGCCTGAGAACGGCTTTCCACCCAGATTTCTATATTTCATGAATAGAGCTTCTATATCCGGGTCAGTATTACTTCTTCTGTTCCTGGCACTCATTTTCTAGTTCTTCTGCAAATAGCAGATCAAGTGTCAGGTCAACAGAAAAGATATTTCAATATATAGAGACAAATACTTGAATGTAAATGTGTCTATCGAGGTGTAATTTCATTCTGCTACTCATACTAGGATATTACTGATCCTATCTGTATAGAGTTACCCGTCCTAGAACACTACTGGTTCTATTTCTGACGAGTTCGTTCAAATGTTATATTCCAGAACTAAGCTTAACCAAAGCTCTGATACCACGTTGAGACGACCCGATTTCCCGTTCTCACGGAAACAAGGTTATCTTTGGAATATAACACAGAAACATATAATAGCAGAACAGAATTAAATAAATACACCAGATAATGAACAACAAAATATACTGGATAAAAGTAATCATCAGAGTTACACAGAATACAGGATCTTACTTAGTACAAATACAGTTCAGCTATACATAAATGTCTACAGCGGAAATAAACAAAATATGTACAATAGGAGCTGAACAGCATAAAAAGAAATAAATGATAGAATCCATCTTCAGCTCCAGCTATCCAGAAAGAACCAGCTAAACCTGAATACAAGGCTGCCCGTGTAGAAAAAGGGGCACCCGAGTTTGAGAGTGAAACAAACTACGAGTCAGTCATGGGACTGGTATGAGAAATCTACTCAACACATATATAGTTTGGCTAATCACAGGACCACGCCACTTTCGTGGAACAGGTTTACTCCATTGGATTGCCAGTGCTTTAAAACAAATCTTTCTTTTAAACATCGCTATGCTTTTTATAAAAATGAAGCCATTATAAGACTCAGTTCCCATCACACAATGCAACGCAAACCGGAGGATAGAGTTTTACCTTATAATGGCCAAAATATGCTTGATACGAACAAAACAAAGGCATTTGATATTATTGTTAGTGTCTATATGTTTTGAAAACAATTTCAAATCATAACTATCAATCATAGACGACATGAGCGTCCCATGCCACTATGTCGCCAAATGTATATATACAATCGAAACCGCATCGTCACGTATTTGGAAATTGGATTTCCGTCATGAACCAAGGCAAAAGATAGTCCTTACCGAATTCGAGACAATCTAGCCCATGTCTCAGGCAAGCGCGCAGGCAAGCCTTGGAGCGACAGGGCCGGTCCACCGATGTGGATTATTATGCCTGAACAATACGTCTCCCCGCCCTTTGGGGCGTAAACGAGCCAACGAATGACTCCATCGGACCCGGATCGTCCGATCAAACCGAGGCGCCTCGCAACAGCAACAACCACATAGGTGAAAAGTATATAAATGTCAGGGCTGGTAGGTCACTGACACCACCCTAGCTAGAAGAACGCATGCCCTCCCTGAGGTCCTTCTCCCGTTTTAGGTTCAAACCGGGGTGTGAGGCTCGCGAATTTACGTTATACACAAAGCTACGCCACACAGGCGATGCTTTGATCATCACCACAAGACTTTGCTTTTCAACAGAAGCCCTGATCACTGCATCTTAGCATGCCACACAGGCAATTCATACCGTGCAACTGATGGCTATCAATCACACAGAACAAATTCCAATGTCGGACTCACAGTCCATTTACAAGTCCGTTCTGGGTCTGAACGAAACCGGAGGCACTAAATACCTCGCAAACCCTTCGATCAACACGTACGTCTGGACGATCACCACTCATTATCCATATTTCGGGATGCCTCCAAATCAGGACCTCGGTTACCATCCAAACGAGGTGAAGATCTCCGGTCTTCGACCACCGTCTTCATCTTCGACTTTCAATCGTCGATCAATTATTTAAAATGAGAATTGACTCGGCTTTTTCAAATAATTCACGTAAATTTAGAATTTCAAATCAATTTATTTCAATGGTTAAATTATTCGACAACATCAATTTCGTTCTTTAATGTAATTTTCACACCAAACACATTCAACCATCAAAAGCCACATAAATCAAGCAAATTCAGTTTATTTCCATTCCATATCGCTTACGATATTTTATAACTATTTATCGCTATTTTTATTTATTTTAAAATAGCCATTTTATTCAAAACGACGCTTCGGGCCATACAGCGGCCGTGGCGCTGTTTTTCTTCAGATTTGATTTACACATATCTGAAAATCTAACCGTTGGATCTTCACAAAATTTACATCATTAGAAAGGTCTTTTCAAAACGAACCCAACGGTTCCAGTTTCGGGAAAATCCGACGGTCGGATCTCCCGGTACAATCGTTTGAAATTTCGATTTCAAAATACGAACTGCAGCGTCGTTATTCGATTAAATATAATTCTATTTATATATATAAATAAATATAATCGTTTCTAGCGCTGTTTTTCTTCAGA